>CM066037.1:365271558-366570853 GCA_033557465.1 Ichthyophis bannanicus | reverse complement strand
GTGAGCCTGACGTCAGTACCAGGGAAAATGGTAGAAGCCATCATAAAGAACAAAATTACACAGCATGTAGATAGTCATGGCCTAATGGGAGACAGCCAACATGGCTTTAGACAAGGAAGATCTTGTCTTACTAATCTGATCTGTTTTTTTGAAGGTGTGCATAAACAGGTAGACAAAGGTGAGTCGGTTGATATAGTGTATCTGGACTTTCAGAAAGCTTTTGACAAGGTCCCCCATCAGAGACTTTTGGCGAAGCTAAAAAGTCATGGGATAGGAGGCAGTGTACTATTGTGGATCGGGAACTGGTTAAAAGATAGAAAGCAGAGGGTAGGGCTAAATGGCCAATATTCCCAATGGAAAAAGGTGAATAGTGGAGTACCCCAGGGATCTGTACTGGGTCCGCTACTTTTTGACATATTCATAAATGACCTGGAAAAGGGAATAACTAGTGAGGTAATCAAATTTGCAGATGACACAAAACTGTTTAAAGTTGTTAAAACCCAAGAGGATTGTGGAAAACTGCAGGAGGATCTGGATAAATTGGAAGACTGGGCATCCAAATGGCAGATGAAATTTAATGTGGACAAGTGCAAAGTTATGCACCTAGGAAAGAACAACCCACACTATAGTTACAAGATGCAAGGCTCCACATTAGAAACCACCACCCAGGAAAAAGATTTAGGAGTCATCGTGGATAACATGTTAAAACCCTCCGCCCAGTGTGCAGCGGCGGCCAAGAAAGCAAATAGAATGCTAGGTATCATAAGGAAAGGGATGGAGAATAAAACAAAGGATATTATAATGCCTCTGTATCGCTCCATGGTACGACCGCACCTTGAATATTGTGTGCAATTCTGGTCACCGTATCTTAAAAAGGACATAGAGTTATTAGAAAAAGTACAGAGAAGAGCCACCAAATTGGTGAAGGGGATGGAAGGCTACTCCTATGAAGAGAGGCTAAAAAGGTTAGGGCTCTTTAACCTAGAAAAGAGGCGGCTGAGGGGAGATATGATAGAGGTGTATAAATTAATGAATGGAGTGGAACGGATAAACGTGGATAAATTGTTTACGCTATCAGAATATAGAAGGACTAGGGGGCATGTAATGAAGCTACAGGGTAAACTATTTAAGACAAATAGGAGAAAATATTTCTTCTCTCAACGTGTAATCAAACTCTGGAATCTGTTACCGGAGGATGTAGTAAGGGCTGTTAGTATAGCTGGGTTTAAAAAAGGTTTGGACAAGTTCCTGGAGGAAAGGTCCATAAACCACTATTAAAAAGGGACCCAGGATATCAATGCTTGGCCTAGTACAAGCACTGCAGAACCTGTGTCTTTTGGGGAAACGGCTAGGTACGTATGACCTAGATTGGCCACTGTTGGAAACAGGATACTGGGCTTGATGGACCTCAGTCTGACCCAGTATGGCATTTCTTATGTTCTTATGTTCTTACCTACTCTTCTGTTCCCCCCTGGTAGGGACGCTCGAGCCCTTGGGCGCGAGTGCTAATGGGGTTAAGAATTTAAGATATGCCATGCTGGGTCAGACCAAAGTCCATCAAGTCCCCAGTATCCTGTTTCCAACCGTGGCCAATCTAGGTCACAAGTACCTAGCAGTTTCCCCAAAAGACACAGGTTCCACAATGCTTGTATTGGGGCAAGCAGTGGATATTCTGGGTTTGATGCTGGGGTGCCGGATCCAGGACTATGAGCTATACATAGGCATGTATTCAAAGGCCCTGACCCAGGAGTTTTTGGGGTTCTCGCCAGGGCTGACCAAGGAACCTCTCCATTGGTTCCAGGCTCTGACATTGGGAATCAAGGACTGTTCAAAGTTCCTTTCCCTACGACAGATTCGAGTCGGTGGCTCGAGTGGCAGCAGTTGGCATTGGAGGGCCGCCTGACACCTCAGACCAGTGGGTGCTACAGGTGGTAAAAGAGGGATATCTCTTCCACTTACTCCAAATGCCATCCAGGTTCTTCTCAGGAGCTTGCAGGTCTGCTTAGCAGCAATGCAGTGGAGCCTATACCTAAGCATCTATGGGGAAAGGTTTCTACTCAGAATACGTCCTTGTCCCCAAAAGAATCAGTTGCCTCAGGCTTGTTCTAGTCCTGCAAAATTTGAACAAGTTTCTGGTGAGGGAGAAGTTCAAGAAGGAACACAGCTGCCCCATCTCCACCAGGGAGAATGGCTGTGCTCCTTGGACTTAAAGGATGCGTACACCCACATCCTAATTCACCCCTCCCACAGGCAGTACCTATAGTTTGTGGTGGGAGGAGGGTACTACCAGTCAGTGCTGCCCTTCGGCCTGGCCTCCTCACCACGAGTCTTTATCAAGTACTTAGCAGTGGTCGTTGCCCACTTGCGCCTGCAGGGGGCTTTCGTCTTCCCCTACCTGGAAGACTGGCTAATCAGAAGCGGTACAGCCTCAGAGGTCGAGCAGGCCACAGAGCGTACATCCCTACTGCTGCAGCATCCTGAGGTTCATCATCAAACTACCCCACGTCTCATCTTACTCCATGTCCAGGTCTGAAGTTCATAGAGGCACATCTGAACACCACCAGGTCAAGGCAGTCTTCCCAAGGGAGAGGGCGGACTACCTCATACAACTAGCAGGAGAGGTGCAGTGCCGCTGGTCAGTACCCAGCTCGCCGCCGCCTCTGCCTGCTGGGTCACATAGTCTCAACGATCTACGTCACACTGCTAGTCTGCCTGCACATGCGGACAGCCCAATGGTGCCTCCACTCATAGTGGATTCGAGCCCCACGGGCAGGCTTCGGGACAGAATCAGAATCCCTCTCCAGCTGGTGGAGTCCCTCACCTGGTGGCAAAACCTGCACCACCTCCAGGCAGGAATGCTATTCCAGGCACCCGCACCGCAGAGGACCCTGACAACTGGAGGACCCTGACAACACTCTTACAAATCAATCTCCTTAAACTTAGGGCAATCTTCCTGATTCTGTGATCATTTCGCTACTGCCTGTGGTGCCAACCTGTGCTGATTCAGACAGATAACCAGGTTGCTATGTTTTATATTAACAAGCAAGGGGGCCCTGGCAGAGGGCTTGTATCCCCTCTGCCAGGAGGCAGTGGCCCTCCTCTCCTATGCAGCGTGCAATGACATGCTCCTATGAGCAGTATACCTTCCAGGCTAGGACAACTGCTTAGCAGACAGGCTGAGCAGAGTCCTTCGCCCACACTAGTGGCGCTTGGTAAGGAAGCAACTCTTCCACCACTGGGACAGGCCCGTGATGGACCTCTTTGCCTCCCCAGACAATGCGCAACTACCAACTGCACCTGTGGTTGGAGGGCCTGCCATATGTTTTCCCACTGACCCCCCCCCTTTCCCCCCAATTGCTAAGACCCTCTTCAAGGTTCAGAGTGAGGGGGTGTCCGGTTATTCTGAGTGTACCCTGGTGGCCCAGGCAGCCCTAGTTCCCTCTGCTGCTATCCATGTTGGCGGCACTCCCAGTCCCACTGGGCCAGGCCCCAGACCACCTGTCCCAGGAGGAGGGCTCCCTTCTGCACCCCAACCTGGGGTCACTAACACTGACAGCGTGGCTGCTGAAAGGGTAGTGCTGGCCTCCTTAAAATCTCCAGGGGAGGTCGAGGAGAACTTACTGGCCTCTTGAAAACCCTTCACTAGGCGGGCCTACACCTTTAAGTGGAGACGGTTCTCTTTCTGGTGTGTGGAGAAGGAGAATCACTTTTCCTGTCATGTGCAACTGATCCTTTAGTACCTACTGCACCTGTCACACTCTGGACTGAAATCCAACTCTGTGAGGATGCATCTGAGCGCCATAGCCGTGCACCACCACCCTATCAAGAGAAAATCCTTTCTAGTCAGCCCCTGGTCTCTAGGTTCCACATGGCCTCCTGTTGTCCAAGCCCCCACTCGCCCTATGACAGCGAAATGGGATCTCAACGTGGTGCTCTCTCAGCTCACTAAACCGTCATTCGAGCCCCTAGCCACTTGCCACCTGAGATACCTGTCTTGGAAAGTGGCCTTGCTGGTGGCACTCACATCTGATCGAAGAGTGAGCGAACTCCAGGCCCTGATGGTGGACCCTCCATATGCAAGGTTCTAGAAGAACAGGGTGGTCCTCCGCACACACCCCATATTCCTCCCGAAGGTGATATCTCCCTTCCATCTCAACCAAGAGGTGGTCCTTCTCATCTTCTTTCTGTGGCCTCACACTGGCAGGGAGGTACTAATACTTCATACACTAGATTGCAAGCGGGCTCTGTCCTTCTACTTGCAGAGGACTCAGGCCCATCAAAAGGCTCCTCAGCTTTTTGTATGTAATTACCCCAGCAGACTGGGGCTCCCTGTGACCAAGCGAACTCTGTCCACTTGGGTGGTGGACTCTATTGCCCTCGCATATGAGCGAACTAGTCTCTCCCTTGAGCACCGTATCACAGCGCATCATGTGAGGGCGATGGCCATGTCGGTGGCCAACCTCCACTCAGTGCCAATGATGGAAATCTGCAAGGCTACCACATGGTCTTCAATTCATATATTCACAGCTCACTACTGCCTGGAGAGCGAATTCCGCAGAGACATTGCCTTTGGCCAGGCTGTACTCTTTAACATTCTTAGGGTGTAGGCAGCTCCTGCCCTTCATTACTTTTGTGTTCAGGCTACCGGAGTGATAGTTTTGCTGGATGCTAGGGTCTTGTAGAGTCTTTGTGGAAACTCACCTTCTGCAACTCATGGCTACCCAATTGATTGTCGTTGGTGCTGTCGTGGTTCGGTCCTTGGCAACCTGGAGCTAGGGAGTCTCATATGTAAGGACTGACTTCCTGCTTGTTCCTGGAGAAAGCATAGTTACTCACCTCTAACAGGTGTTCTCCGGGAACAGCAGCAATCAGTCCTCACAACCCTCACTTGTCCTCTGGGAGTTGTCTCTCTGCCTTGTTTTAGTTTTTACTGCCGTCCTAGCTATGTCATCTGACTGATCAAGATGGCACCCTTGGGCGGGAAGGGATGCATGTTAGCATGTACCAAAGACTTACTTTGAAAGCTGGGGAAATTCTCTGCGTGGGCTCCGTTGGCGCCAATGTCACCCATATGTGAGGCCTGATTCCTGCTGTTCCCAGAGAACACCTGTTACCGGTGAGTAACTACGCTTTATTTTGATTTTATCCTGTTGCTATAAAGGGTTCCACTGTATCTGCTCCATGAACTTTGTTGGCTAGACTTCGAGCATTTGTGCACATTGCTTTCCAGCATTTGTTGACTGGCTTGCCTGTATTTTGCATGGATTTTGTTCTGCACAGCTATTCCCACTTAACATTGATGTGTGACTGTTTCCAATGTTATGTTTTTTGCTGGGAGTGACATCCTGGACTTGTTGTTTTCCATCCGTCACCCCCTTTCCTTAGTTTAAATGCCTTTCCACTTATCTGAATTTTTCACTTTTAGAATCCTTTTCCCTGTATCTAAATCCTTGTTTACACTAGGTTTGGAGCCATGTATTAAAGTTCATTATGTGATGCAGCCTTTCTGCCCCATTACGATGAACAGGTAGAACTTCTGAGAATGCTATAATGTTAACAATGGGTTTGAGTTTCTCTCCCAGAATCTAGAAGTCCTTATTTGTTCCTAGCCTGTTTGATTCTTTGTGGAAGTAGTTGTGAATTGCTTTCAATGTGTACCCTAGAGGAGGTGTGTTTTAATTACAACTAATTTGTCCCTTAATATAATTAATTTGTTATGCATAACAGATAACTTAAGACATATGGGGCAAGATCTTAGGCTCAAAATGATCCTCCTTAGAATGAAGGCATCACAGCTATTGCATTGAATACATGACATGTTGATTAAGATGATTATAAAGCAGTTCTAGGACAAGGAGAAAAGGTGGGTGTTACACCTAACTGGAGGACAGATTTCAGTCTATGATATGAAGACTATATAGGCAATGCAGTTCTGGGGTGGGTGGGGTGAAGGGTAGGGTGGGCAGGAATTTAGGTGTCCCTGGCCAATTGACCTTATTTGAACTGAGGGGTACACTCAGATTTCTGATTTAAAAAGGCTATGCAAGGAATGGAGGCAAGCTAAAGTTTCCTAAACTTATAACCAAAATTTAGCTTATTTGCCACTAGACTGTAGATCAAGGTGGCTGTGAAGAGATAGAAAGAGCAAGAGGGTTGTGCGTGGGTTTTTTGTTTATTTTGTTCTTCCTTTTCCCTTGGTGCAGTTACCCTAACACACCACAGTGGCTAAGTAGTATTCTAAGAGCATAAAACAAGTAATAAATAGGCAAGGAAAATTTATATAAAAACCAGCCAAAAAATTAGAGTTAGAAGGCTTAGCTTTGTACAGTCTCTTGGAGTGGACTTGTACCCAGATGTCTTGCGCTTTCTCTAGAGGGTTTGGCGTCTATGTCCTTCCCTTTGGTTTGAAATCCCTGCCTGGGGTATGTCTGGTGCTCAAGGCCTTGATGTCAACAGTTGGCAGTTGGCTCTTGAAGTGGCCAAAAGGACCCATCACTGTTGGCCTTCTATAGGATGGCCTGGAGAAGGGCCTTTTCCTTTAGCTCCCTGAAAGTTGAGGTCGCAGCTTTGTCCTGGTTCCGAGGTCCGGTAGCTGGTAAGTCTCTGGCCTAGCACGTGGACGTCTCTTGCTTTTTCCAGGCTGTTCAGCGTCTGTGTCCTCCCCTTCTATCTATGATTCCTGCCTGGGATATATGTCTGTTGCTCAGGGCCCTGATGTTAGCGCCCTTTGGGATGCTGAAGCATGCTGCTTTGAAAGATTTGATGCTCAAGACATTCTTCTTGGTTGCGATTTGTTCCGCAAGGTGGATTTTTGAGCTGCAGGCTCTTTCTTGCTGAGATCCTTTCTGTCTTTTTCAAAGGAGGCTGTTTCCATTCAGCCTCTGCCTTCCTCCTTGACTAAGATGCTTTCTCCCTTTCACGTGAACCAGATGGTCTTTTTGCCCTCCCTCTCGAAGGAGCAGTGTCGGGGGAAGGATAAGGATCTGTCCCCTGTGGATGTCTGGAGGGTGTTTCTCTGGTACTTGGAGGTTATGAATTGCTTTTGTAAGTCCTACCATCTTTTTGTGCTGTTTGCTGGCCCACGCTACGGTGATGAGGCGCACAAGTCTACTTTGGGGCACTGGATTAAGGAAGCCATTGCCTTGGCATATCTGTTGCAAGACCAGCCAGTTCCGTAGAGTTTACGTGTGCACTCTATCCAAGCACAAGCGTTCTCGTGGGTGGAGCGGAGCTCAGTAGTCCCTGCAGACATTTTCCACTTTTGTCAAGCATTACTGCTTGGATGTCCATGCATGAGCAGACATGTCCATTGGCTCAAGGGTTTTGAGAGCTTTTGTGTCTTCTTCCCGCCTAGTGGAATTGTAGCTTTGGTACATCCCATTTTTCTGGACTGATCTAGCAGGATGATATGTAAGATGACATTTTACATATCAGTTAATATCCTTTCCTTGAGTCCTGCTAGACAATCCAGGGCCTGCCCCTAAAACTGTATTTGCTCTGTTCTGCTGCTGCGATAAACTTGGATTTGCTATGATTTTTTTTTTCAGTTAGCTCTGCAGATTCATCTTCTTCGGACATCTTTCTGTTTTTGCTTTCCTGTAGATAGTTCTTTATGTTGATTACTCATTGTTGCCCACGATTGAGGTTGTGTGAGGCTTGCCATGTTTCTCTCATATGCTTTGGGATGTATACTGAAGGGACCTCTGGTGACTGAGGTGAATAGAGGCATAGGAGTGATGTTGTTGGAATCTGGGCTTTTCATTGGTCCTTTGTCTCCACCAATCTGCTGATAGGGGAACACAACCCACTTGTCTGGCCTGATCTAGCAGGACTCAAGGAAAGTACATTAACTGGTAAGTAAAATGTCACTTTAAGTATGCTTTGGTTTCATCCTTTTTTGATAAAGGAATCCACTGTGTTTGTCCCATGCCATTTTGAATTCCATAACTGTATTTGCCCCAACCACCTCCATTTTTCCTCTGCCATTCCAAGCATCCACCGCCCTTTCAGTGAAAAAGTATTTCTCCAGGACCAAGCAGGAAGTCAGTCCTCACATATGGGTGATGTCGGCGTTGACAGAGCCCCCATGCGGAACATTTCCCCAGCTTTCAAAGAAAACCTTTGGGAATGCAGGCACGCATGCGCGGTCCCCTTCCCACCCAAAGGTGCCATCTTGCTCAGTCTTCTTTTTTCCACGGAGCCCTACGGATGCTTGTCCTTGTCACCTGTGAAAAAAGTTGATTTTTCTGCGTTGGGTCGAGTTTTTTCTAAGGTTCGACATCGGTTCCTTTCCCGCCTGGACTCGGTACACCGGTGCTGAGCCCGGATCTCTTTTTTCGTTTTTTGTCCTTAGAGACTGCATTCGCGCCTTTTTCTTTTCCCTGGCAGCCCAATTTTTTGATCTTGCAGGGGCCCTTTTTCCCCCGATAGCTGCCAGTGGCTTTAAGAAGTGTGATCGGTGCAAGAAACTGATGTCTCTCACCGACGCACATGACTGCTGCCTCCGGTGCCTGGGGCCAGACCATGATTCTACGGTCTGTAGTCCCTGTGGCAAAAGGTCTTCCAAGGCATTACGGAGCCGTCAGCACCAGCGTGAGAGGATCTCCTCCGAATCTGCCTCTGGACGGGTCCGGACTTCGTCAGAGTACTCGATGTCTCGGGAGTCTGACCCCGAGCATCGTTGGGGCTCCTCTGAAAGGGAGTCCCCCTCGAAGGAGCACTGAAGGAAGAAGAAACCCACGAGGGCGGCATCGGTGGATGCTCTTGGCTCCTCGAGGGCCAGGTCGCATAGCCCCGATCGCCGTCCCGGGTCTTTGGAGTCGGAGAGGCCTGCAAAGCATCTTCGTGTAGAGTCGGAGGCCCCGAGTCACGTGAGTACTGTAGTCCTCGTGGACTCTCCTCCGGGGGAGCCGACGTCGGGCCCGATGCCGTCGGGGCCCGAGTCGGAGGCTGCTGGGTTTCCTGAGCTCGGACTCAGGTTGACGGCCTTGGAGAGCAGATTGTCTGCCTTCATGGAGCAGCAGCAGGTGCTAATCACTGGTTTCACCGGCGCATCTGCCCCGACCACCGGGACATCAACGTCCAAGTCGACCCCGGAGGCCGAGCCGATCCTCGAGACCATGCGAACTCGAGTCGATCCTCGGCCGAGGTCACCCTCGGCCTCCCGTTCGGGACCGATGTCGTCGACGCTAGTTCCCTCGGCATCAGGGCGGATGGCGTTGGTGCCCGCCCAATCGGAGCCGCTCGATTCCTCCTCGGAGGAATCGGCGTGGGAAACGGAGGAGGAGGAGTCCCCTGACACCTTCCGGACTCGGTGCGTCCCTTCGGACTCACCGGGTTCTGAGCCTCGGACAAAGTCCCCTCCGGAGGATACCAGGTTCTCGGATTTCGTAAGGGACATGGCCAAGGCACTGGCATTCCCTGCGTACCCTGAGGAAGGAGCCTCGAGCCGAGGAGCTCGAGGCTCTGCAGTATGACTCTCCTCCCAAGGAGGCCTTTACTGTCCCGGTTCCTCCGATGCTGGAGCGGTTGCTCTTCCGCATGTGGGAGGCGCCGGCCTCGATGCCGGTTCTAAGCAAGCGAGTCGATTCCATCTTTTGAGTCCGCAAGAGCCCCGGGTTTCAAAAGGCACGGCTACCGCACCATTCCATGATTGTGGAATCGGCCATGCATCTCCTGAAGAGTCAGAAGATGCACTCCTCGGTGCTTCCCGGCAGGGAAGCCCGGAACCTGGATGCCCTCGGTAGAAAGTGCTTCCAGGGCTCTATGCTTGCTTGCCGTGTCCAGACCTACCAGCTGTACATGGACATGTACCTTTGAGACCTGGCAAAGGAGATTGCCGGGTTCTTTGCTGGTCTGTCCGAGGAACCTTTGCAGAGGTTCAAGGCCTTGTCTTCTGGTATTCGAGAGTGCTCGAAGTTTATATCTTGAGCAGCCTACGATGGATTTGAGGCTTCGGCACAGGTAGCAGGGGCCGACATCGGTGCACGCTTCCAGGCCTGGCTACAATCCTCGGACCTTGAGCCGTGGGTACAGGACAAGTTGGTCGATGTCCCTTGCCGAGGTGAAAACCTCTTTGGCAAGCCCATGGCCGAAAAGGCTTCAGAACTCGAGACCGAGACTCTTACCCAGACAAGGCTGTCCAGGAAAACCTCTGCCCCTTCTCAGAAGAAGAAGGGCCTGGGGAAAAAGACCTTTTACCCGAGGAAGACCGCTGCCTACAAAACCTACCCTCACTACCAGGTCTCTGCAGCTCCCCAACAGGGCCAGCAGGCCAAGGGGCAGGGTCATGGGCCCCGTAGGCAGAAGGCGCCCAAGCCTCCTACTCCGACTCCTGCTCAGCAGGGAGGGTGTTTTTGACTATGCCAGCATAGCCTTTCCTCCTCTCCAGGGCACAGGAGGTCGGCTGACCCTGTACGCAGACAGGTGGCCAGCCATCACACGGGATACTTGGGTGTTAAGCAGCATCGAAAGGGGCTATCTGCTCCACTTCACCCAGATACCCCCCTCCTACTTTCCAGGGGAGCCTCCAAGACCCCCTCTGCACAGAAACTTACTCCTTCAGGAGTTGGAAGGTCTACTAAGGGAACAGGCAGTGGGACTGGTGCCTCACCACCTGGAAGGGCAAGGCTTCTACTCGAGGTACTTCCTGGTACCAAAAAGAACAGGAGGCCTCAGACCCATCCTCGATCTGAGAAATCTGAACAAGTTTCTGGAGAGGGAAAAGTTCAAGATTCTTACCCTTGGGATCTTACTGCCCTACCTCCAGCAGGGAGATTGGCTATGCTCCTTAGACCTAAAGGATGCTTATACTCACATCCTCATCCATCCAAGTCACAGACAATTCCTCAGATTTGTGGTGGGAGGAAAGCACTTCCAGTACAGAGTGCTTCCTTTTGGCCTCACCTCCGCCCCCAGGGTTTTTACAAAATGCCTGGTGGTGGTTGCGGCCTACCTCAGGAACCAGGGGATCTTTGTGTTCCCTTACCTGGACGACTGGCTAATCAGGGGCCAGTCTCCGCAAGAGGCCAGGCAGGCCACCTGCAGAACCATATCCCTGCTTCAGCACCTGGGGTTCGTTATAAACTTCCCAAAGTCCACTTTGGTCCCCTCACAGGACGTGGAATTCATAGGGGCAAGGTTGGATACCATCCATGCAAAGGCCTATTTGCCTGTGGACAGAGCTCACAGGCTGATAACGTTGACCGGCCAGTTTTGGGCAAACTCTCTGGTCTCAGCCAGACACTTCCTCCGGCTCTTAGGTCACATGGCTTCCACAGTGCATGTCACCCCACATGCCCGGCTGCACATGAGGCCGGCTCAGTGGCACCTCAGGGTGCAGTGGCTGCAGGCCACAGGGAAATTGTCAGACAGAATAAAGGTGTCCCAACTCTTGGTGGACTCCTTACGCTGGTGGAGACATCTCTCAAATCTTGTCAGGGGTGTTCCTTTTCAGGCCTCCCCACACATTCAGGTGCTGACAACCGATGCTTCCCTGCAGGGCTGGGGGGCACACTGCCAGGGAGCCTGCACCCAAGGCCTGTGGTCTCCGTGGGAGGCCGCCCAGCAGATCATCCTGTTGGAATTGAGGGCCATTCGACTAGCCTTACGGACTTTCTCTCAGAAATCCTGTCTCACCAGTCTGTCCTAGTTCAGACGGACAACCAGGTGGCTATGTTCTACGTCAACAAGCAGGGAGGCACAGGATCCAGACTTCTGTGCCTGGAAGCACAAGCTCTCTGCTCCTGGGCTGTCACTCAGGGCATGACCCTCAGGGCAGTCTACCTCCCAGGCCAGGAAAACCACCTGGCGGACAAACTAAGCAGACTCCTGCAGCCTCATGAGTGGCAGTTGGATCCTCTGGTAGTTCAACAGATCTTTCTGAAGTGGGGTCTTCCGACCATGGATCTTTTTGCCAGTCCGCTGAACAGGCAACTACCCAGGTTCTGTTGCAGGCAACCGCATCCCTTGAGAACAGCGCCAGATGCATTCCTGATCCCCTGGTCAGAGAGCCTGCTGTATGCCTTTCCTCCCACACCTCTGGTGGCCCGGACTCTATTCAAAATCCAGCAGGACCGAGCCACGGTGATCCTGATAGCCCCCAGGTGGCCCAGGCAGCCGTGGTTCCCTCTTCTGCTGTTGGCAGTGGATACTCCCACTTCCTCTGGGGTTGCAACCCAACTTTCTGACTCAGGATCAGGGGTCCCTCTTGCATCCCAACCTCAAATCCCTCAATTTGATGGCCTGGCTGCTGAAAGGCTAGTCCTTGCTCCCTTGCTCCTATCAAGGGAGGTTGAAGAGGTGGTGTTGGCCTCCAGGAAGCATTCCACTAGGAAGGCCTATGCTCTGAAGTGGCGTAGGTTCTCTACGTGGTGTTCTCAACAGCAAGAGGACCCCTTCTCCTGCTCTGTCCGGGTGGTGTTACAATACCTGCTCCACCTTTTCAACCTAGGACTTCAGTCCAACTCTGTCCGGGTTCACCTCAGTGCCCTCTCAGTTCACCACTCGCCGGTGGATGGACAATCTCTCTCAGGCCACCCTCTGGTGTCTCGCTTTCTCAGAGGTCTGCTTCTGCTTAAGCCTCCTATTCGTCCACCGGCCACTGAGTGGGATCTCAATGTGGTCTTGCAGCAACTGACTCGCCCACCTTTTGAGCCGATGGCAACCTGCCATTTACGCTTCCTATCCAGGAAGGTGTTGTTCCTTGTAGCACTCACCTCGGCTAGGCGGGTGAGTGAGCTTCAGGCCCTGGTCTCGGATAGGCCGTATACCAGGTTCTATAGGAACAGGGTGGTCTTGCGGACTCATCCTAAGTTCCTTCCAAAGGTAGTGTCCTCCTTCCGCCTTAATCAGGAGGTGGTCCTTCTGACGTTCTTTCCCAGGCCACACGCCAGTAGGGCCGAAACTGTCTTGCATACCCTAGATTGTAGAAGGGCGCTGTCCTTTTACCTAGAACGTATGCAGGGGCATAGAAGGGCTTCTCAGCTCTTCATTTCCTTTGACACTAATAAATTGGGGTTGCCTGTCACTAAGCGTACGTTGTCCATTTGGGTGGCAGACTGTATCGCCTGGGCGTATAGGGCAGCCGGCCTCTCCCGGGAGGGTCGAGTCACGGCCCACCGGGTCAGGGCGAAGGCTGCATCAGTAGCTCACTTCCATTCTGTTCCGTTGGCAGACATCTGCCGGGCCGCTACTTGGTCTTCAAGCCAGACTTTTGTGGACCACTACTGCCTCGAGAGGGAGTCCCGTAGGGACAGTGCTTTCGGGCAAGCGGTACTCCGTAATCTCTTTGAGGGTTAGGCAACTCCTACCCTGGTGTTGGGCTACCGTTCAGGTGTGGTCTCAGAGAAGATTCTCTCACTGTTGCTGAGGCTGTAGAGGGAGCTCTATTTTTCAGCCTGGGTTCCTGGTAGCCCAGAGCTAGGGAGTCACCCATATGTGAGGAATGACTTCCTGCTTGGTCCTGGAGAAAGAGTAGTTACTCACCTGTAACAGGTGTTCTCCAGGAGCAGCAGGAATCAGTCCTCACGACCCTCCCTCCTCCCCTTGGAGTTGCAGTTGTATATAGTTCATTTTCTTTTTGTGCTGTCTTTTAGCTATGTCATTAGACTGAGCAAGATGGCACCTTTGGGCGGGAAGGGGACCGCGCATGCGTGCCTGCATTCCCAAAGGCTTTCTTTGAAAGCTGGGGAAATGCTCCACATGGGGGCTCCGTCGACGCCGACTTCACCCATATGTGAGGACTGATTCCTGCTGCTCCTGGAGAACACCTGTTACAGGTGAGTAACTACTCTTTCCTGATGTTGCTTTTACGTTTACTGCCTTACAGCTTCATCATATGCCCTCTAGTTTTACAGCTTCCCCTTCTTTGAAAAAAGGGTTGTTTGTTCATTAATACCCTTTAAGTGTTGAAAGGTCTGTATCATATCTCCCCTGTTCCTCGTCTCCTCTAGGGTATACATATTTAGGTCTTCAAGTCTCTTCTCATATGACTTTTGGAACAGGCTCCAAATTATTTTGGTCGCTTTTTTCTGAACCATTTCAAGTCTTTTTATACCCTTTCTGAGATATTACATCACTCTTTATTTGATATACTGCTTATCTACAGCAATCTATGTGGTTTACAATAGCAATATAATAACAAGAAAGGAACGCCATATTAAAAGCAGGAAAAGTATAACATAGTAAAGGGGACACATTTCTAGGTTAAAAATATTGTCTCCAAAAATGGACACAATACTCAAGTGAGGCCTCACCAACGACTTGTACAGTGGCATTAATACCTCCTCCTTTCTGTTGGCTATTCCTCTGTATGCATCCCAGCATCCTTCTGCCTTTGGCTACTGCCTTGTCGCATTGTTTTGCCACCTTGAGATCCTCGGACACTAGCACTCAAGAGGTCCTTCTCCTGGTCCATGCACCCCAACCTCTTACCCACTATCACATATAATTCCTTTGGATTTCTGCATCCCAAGTGCATGACTGCACTTCTTCGCATTAAATCTTAACTGCCAAGTATTAGACCAAGAGTCTCCAAATCCAGTCCTGGAGGGCTGCAAACCAGTCGGGTTTTCACGATATCCCTAATGAATGTGCATGAGATAACGATATATCATGCATATTTATTAGGGATATCCCGAAAACCTGGCAGGATTGCGGTCCTCCAGGACTGCTTTGGAGTCCCCTGCATTAGACAATTCTTCCAGTTTTTGTAGATCTTTCCTCATGTTGTCCACTCCCTCATAAGTGTCCACTCTGTTGCAAATTTTTGTGTTATCTGCAAAAAGGCAGATTTTTTTCCTTCGATCCTTATGCAATATCACTCACAAATACACTGAACAGTATCGGTCCCAGGACTGATTCCTGAGGCACGCCACTATGCACCTTCCTTTCTTCTGAGTGAGTTCCGTTTACCACTACCTTCTGTCTGTCAGTCAACCAATTTCTGATCCAGTTCACCAGTTCAGCACTATGGGTAATTATGCCATACTTTGCTTTTCCCAGGGTAAAATGACTGTGCCAAGCAACAGTAGCAGGGAACTTCTATTTCAGAGAAGCTACTGTATGACCAGCACTTGTCTCATGTGGTCAGCTTTCACTGGGTTGGATTAAAGCTGTTCAAAGCTAGCAGTTAATTTATAGCTGCACGCACCATCATAATGGGAGATTTATTGTGTAGCTGGTGACATTCTTATGTGTTTTTCTGTATTGGTGTTCATAGTTTTAAACAGTCATGCCATCAGTAGGAATTGGTTTGTTCTTTTTGAAATGCTTGGGTGTGATATTGCGTGAGCTTTTTAGTGCTCCGTGGTTAAATGTTGCCTACCGTCAAGTAAGTGTTGGCTATATTATTAAATCATGAATGATTTGGCAGCCTGACCACTTGAGTGATACTAGGAAATTACTACTAAGGGTCATGGGTGCCATTGTGAAGCCAGCACTGTGGAGAGCAGAAGCAATATGGGATCATTCCAGCTCAACTTAGACACACCAAGGAACTCTGATAAAGCTGGGGATGGAATTGGGGAGTGCAAGTGGTGTTGTGGGAGTGGTATGTTCTTGCCCCTGGAGGAGTTGGGGGGGGGGGTGAATTGGATGGAAGGGGGGTTGTCTTTGGGGGGAATCAGATGGTCAGGAGGTTTAAGGTCAATACAGGTGTGGGGGGGGGGGGAGTACTGGGGTTGCAGGATTGGAGTCTTTGGGCAGTTAAGGAGCAATGATATTGAAAAGCTTTTTCTATCCAAGTGTGTGGAGAAGGGGGGTATTACATGATTTGTTTTCCCTACATGCAGCTTTTTAAAATGACTTTTTCCTTTGAACATAGAGCTATCAACGTGTACAGTTCCGTATCGATTTTGCAAGAGGCTCTTTGCCTGGCAGAACCTCTTGTTAAAATACTATGGGAATTCTCCATGTCCCGACCAGAACATCTGAATTCTCCTCTCTATCTCCTATCTAAAATCTGCCTTTCCATGTCATTCTGCTCGACCAGTCCAGACAAGTGGGTTTTATCCCTCTTTAAGCAGATGTGGAGGCAGAGAAAATATTCCAGAGGCTTCTTATGACATCACCGTGCCATTATCAACCTGAGCCACTAGGAGTATATTCAGTATTTCTCTGTCTCCAGCAGATGATGGTCAGCACACCAAAAGTGGATGCACAGGTCACAGCGGTGATGAAGAGGATACCACCGTTCCAGTAGACGGTGGCACAGCCTTAAAGGACACCCTGGGTTGTAAGATGGTCTGTCTCCTGAAGAATCAATTTACAGCTGCCACTGCTATGCTCCAGTTAGCTGTGTGTGCAAGCCTAATGATTTGAGCCCTTCTCCAGTGAATTCAGTCCCTCTCTCCAGAGGATATTTTTCCCTCTTGGGGTCAGCAACAGCCTTCTGTCGGACGCTATGTATGATCTCGTCTGCTTGGTGGCTAGGAACATTACCCTCTCAGTGTTCATGAGACATTAAATATGGCTTCACCGCTGGGCAGCAGATGTGTCTTCCAATTCCTGGTTGACGCAGCTAACCTTTAAAGGAAGCTTCTGTTTGGGACTGACTTGGAGATGTTGGTTAAGGGCTTGGGTGAGTCCAAGCCTCATTGCCTCTCCAGGAAGATAGGCTGAAGGGGCCTAGGAAGCATATGGGGGTATCGTCGTCCTCAATGTATGCCTGTTTTTCTCGTTCATGCTACTTGGACTCCTGGGGACTGTGGGACTCCCATAAGATACTCGTCTGGAAATTTCTCCTCCTTTTGCTCTTTGGGTTTTGATCCCAGACTTTGTCTTTCATGGTGCTCACAGACCTCGAGATTCTACCGCCTCCAGAGATGCCACCTCTTTTTCAGCACAATGATGGGTTGAGGACCCATTCTGGGATGCCTTTGGTGGGTGTCAGATTGTGGCTTTCTGCCAGGAGTTGGTGTGGGTCATCGAAGATTGTGGGTGCTGGACACAGAGAGCCTATTCTGTCGCCTTCATTGTCTCCCCATGTGGTTCAATGGCCAAGAGAAACCCCTGTTCAGATCACGTTGGAAAGATTGCTCAGTCTGCAAGCGGTGATGCCTTTTTCCTCTGCCATTTACTTTGTGGTGTTAAGAGGACGGTTCTTTTTGCCCAATCCTTGACCTCAAAGGAGTCCATGCTCCACCTGTGCTTACTTCTCTTCTTTATGGAGACACCACGGGGAGTGCCTTACCTCTTTGGATTTAGCTAAAGCTTATTTCGACATCCTGATCCAAGAGGATCAACAGCATTTTCTCCATTTTTCTATGCTTGGCTCTCATTTTCAGTTTGCCGTTCCTCCCTTTTGACTTCTCCACTGCCCCAGGGACCTTCTCGAAAATCGTGGTGGTGGTTGCTGCACTGAGGCACCCCAAGAGATGTGTGTTCATATCTGGATGATTGCTCATCTGAGCCAACTCTGTCCCAAAGTATCTCGGGTTTTGACTGAGTACACTTCCTGGAGAGTCTCGGATGAGTGATCAATCGAGGAAAAAGACATTTGGAGCCTTCCCAGTCACTCGAATACCTGGGAGCATTTTTTGACAATCTGCTAAGCAGAGCCTTTTTGCCTGAGGAGGGAGTGAAACGTTTTTGGAACAGATGGCAGCCTTCTGATCTCAGCAGGCTTCCAGGGTTTGGGAATAGCTACAGCTTCTGGGCTTGATGGCAGCAGCAATCAAGATGGTGCCATGAGTGTGAGTCCCCCTCTGAGGCCACTTCAGAAGTCTTCGTCGACTCTATGATCTCCATGCTCTCAGGAGTTAAAGGTCAGGCTTCCATGATAGCTGAGGAAGGGTATGCCACTGAATGATCACATGTGGCTTCTCCTGTCAATGGATGCCACCCTGTTTGGCTGGGGAGCTCATTGCAAAAATCAAACAACGCAGGGCCATTGGAGCTGCTGGGAGACAGTGTGGCTTATCAACCATCTCGAGGCGAGGGCCATTCACCTGGCCCTATTGCACTTCTGGACCCTAGTCAAGGGCAGAGAGGTCCATCTGTATTGGGAGAATACCACGGTGGTGGCATAGGTCAATTGGCAAGAGGTATACATCCAAGGGTGTTGAAAGAACTGAAATATGAGATTGCAGACCTGCTATTAGTAATCTGTGAATTTTCATTAAAATCATCTATAATACCTGAAGATTGGAGGATCGCCAATGTAACGCCAATTTTTAAAAAGGTTTCCAGGGGTGATCTGGGAAACTACAGACCGGTGAGCTTCACGTCAGTACCGGGAAAAATGGTAGAAACCATCATAAAGAATAAAATTAGTCAGCATGTAGATAGTCATGGCCTAATGGGAGACAGCCAACATGGTTTTAGACAAGGAAGGTCTTGTCTTACTAATCTATTATGTTTTTTTGAAAGTGTGAATAAACAGGTGGACAAAGGTGAGTCGGTTGATATAGTGTATCTGGACTTCCAGAAAGCCTTTGACAAGGTCCCTCATCAGAGACTTTTGGCAAAACTAAAGAGTCACGGGATAGGAAGCAGTGTACCACTGTGGATCAAGAACTGGTTAAAAGATAGAAAGCAGAGGGTTGGGCTAAATGGCCAATTTTCCCAATGGAGAAAAGTGAATAGTGGTGTACCCCAGGGATCTGTGCTGGGTCTGCTGCTTTTTGACATATTCATAAATGACCTGGAAAGTGGAATAACGAGTGAGGTTATCAAATTTGCAGATGACACAAAACTATTTAAAGTTGTTAAAACCCAAGAGGATTGTGGAAAATTGCAAGAGGATCTTGATAAATTGGAAGACTGGGCATCAAAATGGCAGATGAAATTTAATGTGGACAAGTGCAAAGTTATGCACCTAGGGAAGAACAACCCAAACTATGGTTACACGATGCAAGGTTCCACATTAGGAACCACCACCCAGGAAAAAGATTTAGGTGTCATTGTGGATAGCATGTTAAAACCCTCGGCACAGTGTGCAGCGGCAGCCAAGAGAGCAAATAGAATGCTAGGTATCATAAGGAAAGGAATGGAAAATAAAACAAAAGATATTATAATGCCTCTATATCGTTCCATGGTGAGACCGCACCTTGAATATTGTGTGCAATTCTGGTCGCCGTATCTTAAAAAGGATATAGCGTTATTAGAAAAGGTTCAGAGAAGAGCCACCAAAATGGTAAAGGGGATGGAAGGATACTCCTTTGAAGAAAGGCTAAAAAGGTTAGGGCTCTTTAAAAGAGACGGCTGAGGAGAAATATGATAGAAGTCTATAAATTAATGAACGGAGTGGAACGGGTAAACGTAGATCGATTGTTTACGTTATCAGAATATAGAAAGACTAGGGGACATGCAATGAAGCTACAGGGTAAACTATTTAAAACTAATAAAAGAAAATATTTCTTCACTCAACGTGTAATCAAACTCTGGAATTTCTTACCGGAGGATGTAGTAAAGGCTGTTAGTGTAGCTGGGTTTAAAAAAGGTTTGGACAAGTTCCTGGAGGAAAGGTCCATAAACCATTATTAAGAAGGGACCCAGGATATCAATGCTTGATCCAATACAAGCTTTGCGGAACCTGTGTCTTTTGGGGAAACTGCTAGGTACGTATGACCTAGATTGGCCACTGTTGGAAACAGGATACTGGGCTTGATGGACCTTGGTCTGACCCAGTATGGCATATCTTATGTTCTTATATGGGGCATGAAGAGTGCCGGAGTGGTCCTGGAGAGGAATCTCCTCCTGGGTGGAAAGGAATCTCCTAGGTCTGTGTGTAGTACATTGTCGGGATAGACAATATGGAGGTGGTTTTCCTCAGTTGCCACATTCTTGATTCTGGGGAGTGGGAGCTTAGTCAGTGGCGTTTCAGCAAATTCTGCACCTTTGTGTTGCCTTATCAGCAGATGTGGAGACAGAAAAAATATTCGAGGCTTCTTGTGACATCATCATGCCATTATCATCTTGAGCCACTAGGGGCATATTCAGTATTTGTACCCAAGCATATGCAAGGAATCTCTGAGCTTACAAAACCTCAGCAAAAATAACAACGTTCAACACAACAGGAAGCATAATTGTGTATAGGAGCAGCCTCAACAGAAGGCTTGCCAGAAGGTTATGAGCCCACCGCTGAGAGTATCGCAGACCAATATAGGTACCAGGGGGTGGGTCCTGAACTGGTCTGGCAGTACTCGAGGAAAAGACAATCTCCAGGAACAAGCAGGAATGTAGTCTTCACAAATGGGTATTGGTACCGACGGAGCCCGCGCGTGTACGCTCCCCAGCATCCAATAGGAAAGCCTTTGGGAGCATCCCACAATGCATGCGTGCTGCCTTCCCGCCTCTGGACCTCTCTCACTTCAGTTATTCGTTTTCCGCGGAGCCAACAGGATACAGTACCCTGTCACTGCAGAAAATCTACCTTTATTTCTTATTTTTTGTGGTCGCGTCTGCCTTCATTTGACGCCTACTGGTACCGCCAGTTCTCCTCTTCTTCCTTCTTTAAACCCCCCCCCCCCCCCAAAAAAAACCTTATATTTTTCTTCAGGGATCTTTCCCTGTTTCTGGTGCTAGGCACCATTTTGGGCCCTAGGCCCATTTTTCTTCGCATGGAGAAACCAGCCAGTGGTTTCAGAAAATACTTAAAATGTGGTGGTACCATCTCCGTCACTGACACCAATGTTCCCTCTAATTTTCTGTAGGCTGTGTGCGCATAAAATATCAGCTGTGTGCAGCTTTTGAGGGAAGGTTAAATTTTTGTGCGCCACATAACGACACTTGGAGTTATATACTTTAAAATTTGACTACACGTCAGAATACAGTATGTACACCACATTGATTTTAATCAAATTAAATGAAAGTAGACGATTACTAAATGAAGCTGGAAATTTCTAGTAATTACAATCATAACTTTTAAATTTTAAGACGTCTGTGTTTTCTATCAGAATCAGAGCCGTAATTTTTGTGCGCTCTGTTGTAAAGTATGTGCGCTCGCTCGGTGAGGTGTGTGCGCGCGCACACGCGCACAGCTTAGAGGGAACAGTGACTGACACCCATGATTGGTGTCTAAAATGTTTGGGCCCTGAACATTGTCCAACAGAGTGTCTCTCCTGCACAAGGATGACCAAGAGGGGCTGGCAGAATAGAGCTGCAAAACTTGTTACCCTTTTTGCCTCCGACACGATGTCAGTTGCATCGATGTCTTCCAGGGCTTCATCTTCCTCCCATGGATCTCAGGTAACCAAAAGTAAAACTAGCCGGTCCTCGAAGGGAAAATCTCCTTCGAAGTATCGAGATGCCTCCGGCGTTTCCCTCGAGGACACTTCACCGGCAAAACAGCCCCGGCGGGAGTCTTCGGGCTCCAAAGCATTAACAGGGCTCCAGGATGTTCCAGAGGCCTCGGCCTCTGCGGAACTACTGGTTCCATGCTCTGGGATCGTAGCAGTATCCACCGCTACCGGCACCCAGGCATTGGCAGGAGCGATAGATCACAGAATCCCCGCTATCGAACGCAGTCTAGCGGTCCTCTTAGCATCCTCGGTACCGCTAAGACCCCAACAGACAGTTCCACAGGACTGCTTCCCCCCATGCCGATGTCCGGTATCGGGGATCAGGAACCGAGACACTTCGGTACCGACTTCGAGCGGTACCGATACCATGCGTCACAGGAGCACCCAGTACTTGAATCTTCCGATTCTGTTGACTCTGATGATTCTACCGGTACCAGAGTGAATCTATTAAAAGATTTGACTCTCTCTCCTCAACGTAGGATGTCTCCTCCAGAAGATATGTCCTTCCAGGACTTCATACGTGATTTAGCAAAAGGCCTTGCATTACTGATTCCAGAAAAAGAACCTAGGGCAGAGGAATTAAGAATTCTACAATACCCTGTGGCTCCCAAGGAGGCAGCTATGCTTCCCATTCACAAGATCTTACATGATCTGATGTTGAGAATGTGGGAGACTCCTTTAACAATATCTTCACATTCCCGACGCCTGGACACTATGTACTGAGTGCCAAGTTGTCCTATTTTTTAAAAAAACTCAGTTACCACACCATTCAATGGTAGTGGAATCGGCCATGCGAAGAATCAAGAGTACAAAAACACATTCTTCTAATCCTCCGGGCCGTTAATCCAGGGCACTCGATGCCTTTGGCTGTCGATGTTTTCAATCCTCCATGCTGGGAGCCAGGATCAGTTCCTACATTCTGTATATGGGAATGTTCCTGGAAGAAGTCACAAAAGACTTGGAGCTCATTAGTCCTGTCTCAGAGGAAAAAAGAGCAGACTACCTTATTCTGGTCAAACATGCCCAGAATGTCTCTAAATTTATGAACTGTGCTACCTTTGACTGTTTTGAATGTCTTAGCAGAACCTCTGCTATATCCATAGGAGCATGTTGTATTGATTGGTTTCAAGGATCAGACTTGGAGCAATGGGTGCAAGAAAAACTGGGAAACATTCCTTGCACAGGAGAAAATCTCTTTGGTAAGGACTGGCAAGACAAGGCTAATCAGCTTGAATCTGACAATACTACTTTGAACAGATTGTCAAAGGCTATAGCCAACCCAGCAAAAAAGAAAACATTCAAGAAACCTTTTTTCATTAAGAAAAAGAAGTCTTAACAATCTTACACCCATCAAACTCACTGTCCTCTTCATGTTTCCCAAAAGGTACAACAACAGAACAGACAGCAGAGAAAGCCACAAGCTCAAAAAGCTCAACCAGCTCAACAGACCCAGCCCCCTCAGGGTCTTTGACTTCCACCTAGAGAACTTAGTCATTCTGCCCCTAAAAGGTCCAGAACCCTTGACCATTCCAGGCAGACTATGCCATTTTGTCAAAAGATGGCAACAAATAACATCAGAAAATTGGACTCTATCCATTGTAAGATTGGGATACAAGCTTCATTTCCTCAATTTGCCCCCGCCTACAATTCTGAGACAGTTCAATTCTCAGGGCCCTGCTACCGACCTCTTGTGGCAGGAGGTCACGTCACTTCTGGTTCAAGGAGCAATAGAAGTGCCCATATCCCAACAGGGGACAGGCTTCTTTCCCCCCTATTTTTTTATTCCAAAGAAGACAGGGGGACACAGGCCTATACTAGACTTCAGAGAATTAAACAAGTATTTGTTCCGAGAAAAGTTCAAGATGATCTCCCTCGGAACACTTCTACCATACCTTCAAAGTCAGGATTGGCTATGTTCTCTAGATCTAAGAGATGCGTACATGCATATTCTCATCTATTCAAATCACAGGAGGTTACTTCGATTCTTGATCCAAGGAAGACACTTCCAGTACAGAGTTCTTCATTTCGGACTTGCCTCTGCTCCAAGAGCCTTCACAAAATGCATGGCAGTGTTAGCAGCATTTATGAGGACTCTGGGAATATTCGTCTTCCCTTTCTTAGACGATTGGCTCATACAAGCATCGACAGCTGCAGAGGCCAGCTTTGCTCTCTCTCGAGCAATGGGAATTCTTCAATACTTGGGACTAGTCATAAACTTCCCAAAATCTCATCTCACCCCCTCTCAATCCCTAGAGTTCATAGGGGCTCGTCTAGACACATGGCAGTTAAGGGCTTTCCTGCTACAGCCACGCTGTCTAGGTATAATGCATCTAGCATCCCAAGCATCTATGAAGGTATTCCTTACTGCTCGGGAGATGCTTCAGCTGCTGGGACACATGGCATCCACTGTCCATGTGGTTCCCTATGCTCGCCTCCACATGCGAGCAGCCCAGTGGATCCTTTCCTCTCAGTGGTCACAAGCCATGGGTCGACTGACAGAAAAAAATCAGAGCTACCACACGTCTGATTTTGTCCCTTCAATGGTGGCAATCCCTGGAAAATCTCCTTGTAGGCTCTCCTTTCCAGCAACCTCTATACCAAACCACTCTGACGACAGATGCATCCAAGATGGGTTGGGGGGGCCCACTTGCACGATCTCTCCACTCAGGGTCTTTGGACCTCACAGGAGGTTTCCCGTCACATAAACCTCCTAGAGCTGAGAGCCATTTTCAGTGCTATTCAAGTCTTTCATCTCAGCAACAAAACAGTTCTGGTCCAAAACGACAATCAAGTAGCTATGTTCTATGTGAACAAGCAAGGCAGAACAGGTTCTCTGTCGCTATGCAATGAAGCTTTGCGAGTATGGGCTCTCGCCAGAGAGTTACAAATTCACCTGCTTGCGGTATACCTTTCGGGCATTCAAAATTTGTGGGCAGACAAACTCAGTCGAATACTGCTGCCACACGAGTGGTCCCTCCACTCAGACCAGCTTGCTCGAGTGTTTCGAATCTGGGGAACACCAAATATAGACCTCTTTGCAAGTCCACAGAAACATAGAAATATGATGACAGAAAAAGACCACATGGCCTATCTAGTCTGTCTTTCCATATCAACAACTACAACAGTCCCCTTTTTACCTTTAGAGATTCTCTGTGTTTGTCCCATGCTTTTTTGAATTCAGTTACTGTCCTCATCTCTACCACCTCCACCGGGAGACTATTCCACGGATCCACTACTCTTTCCATAAAAAAATATTTCCGCATATCACTCCTGAATCTAACTCCCTTCACCCTCATCCCATGTCCCCTCGTAGCAGAACTTGCTTTCAATTGAAAGAGGCTCTCTCCCTGAACATTTATGCCATGGAGGTATTTAAACATCTCAATCATATCACCTCTATCCCGCCTTTCCTCTAAGGTGTACATATTAAGATCCTTCAGTCTGTCCTCATATGCTTTATAATGAAGCCCACTAATCATTTTAGTAGCCACCCTCTGCACCGACTCCATCCTGTACACATCCTTTTGAAGGTGCGGTCTCTAGAATTGCACACTATACTCCAAATGAGGTTGCACCAAAGACTTATACAGAGGCATTATCACCTCCTTTTTTCTGCTAGCCATTCCTCTCCGTATGCACCCAAGCATCCTTCTAGCTTTTGCCGTCGCCTTTTCTACCTGTTTAGCTACCTTAATTTCATCAGACACAACCACGCCTAGGTCCCGCTCTTCTTTTGTGGACAAAAGTACTTCACCTCCTATACTGTATTGCTCCCTTGGATTGCTGCAGCCCAGGTGCATGACCTTACATTTTTTAACATTAAATTCCAGCTGCCAAATTCTAGACCATTCTTCAAGCTTAGCTAGATCCCTCCTCATGTTATCTACACCTTCCTGGGTGTCTAATCTATTGCAGATTTTGGTATCATCTGCAGAGGCAAACCTTATCCGACAGCCCTTCTGCTATATCACTAACAAAGATGTTAAAAAGAATCGGACCAAGGACAGATCCCTGGGGCACACCACTGGTAACATCCTTCTCCTCAGAGTGAGCTCCATTTACTTGTACTCTTTGTCGCCTCCCACCCAACCAATTTCTAAACCAAGCAGTAACTTTAGGGTCCATCCCTAGGGTGCTCAGTTTGTTTATAAGTCGCCTGTGAGGAACAGTGTCAAAGGCTTTACTGAAATCTAAATACACCACATCTAGGGCTCTCCCTCGGTCCAACTCCCTGGTCACCCAGTCAAAGAAATCAATCAGAATGCCAAACTTCCCCGATTCTGTTCCAGAATTCCGGATCAAAACTGTCAGGCAAGAGATGCTTTCCTACTCCACTGGGGACAGGACTTCCTCTATGCCTTCCCACCCATTCCCCTCATTCCCAAAACTTTATTCAAACTTCAGAGAGACAGAGGTCATATGATACTCATAGCCCCACGTTGGCCACGGCAGACATGGTATCCTCTTCTTCTGCGTCTCTCTCAGACCACTCCTCTGGAGTTGGGGAATGCTCCAGATCTCCTCTCGCAGGAGGACGGATCTTTACTGCATCCCAATCCCCAGTCCCTACATCTCAGGGCCTGGTTACTGAAAGGCTAGAATTCCAAGATGTTAACCTTTCTCAACAAGTAAAGGATATCCTCCTGGCTTCCCGGAAACCTTCCACAAGACGTTCCTACACTTTCAAGTGGAAAAGGTTCTCTATATGGTGTTCACAAAAGGGCTTAACCCCTTTTACTACCTGTAGAACTACTACTAGAGTATCTTCTACAATTATCAACTTCTGGACTAAAGACCAATTCAGTTAGAGTCCATCTTAGTGCTATTGCTGCTTTCCATAAACCTTTCGATGGACAACCTATTTCCTCTCATCCACTTATATCAAGATTTCTCCAGGACCAAGCAGGAAGTCAGTCCTCACATATGGGTGACGGCGCCGACAGAGCCCTCGTGCGGAGCATTTCCCCAGCTTTCAAAGAAAGCCTTTGGGAATGCAGCGCGCAAGCGCGGTTCCCTTCCCGCCCAAGGGTGCCATCTTGCTCAGTCTTTCTTTTTCCGCGGAGCCCAACGGACGTAGTTCATGTCACCCGGTAAAAAGTTGATTTTTCTACGATTTTTTGTGATTCTTGAACGGATCGACGCCGGTTCCCTATCCTGCCTCGGCTGGGTACACCGGTATCGAGTCCGGAGTTTATTTTTCGTTTTTTGTCTACTGCTGCATCTCTCTCAAGCTCCCTCCCTAGACTTGGGAGCTGCTCCAGACCTTCTGTCTCAGGAGGAGGGGACTTTGTGGCACCCAAACCCCAAGTCCCTTCACCTCAGAGCTTGGTTGCTGAAGGCCTAGACCTTCAGGGTTGCAATCTGTCTCAGCAGGTGAAGGATATCCTCCATGCTTCCAGAAAACCTTCTACTAGACGTTCCTGTGCTTTTAAATGGAAAAGGTTTTCCATTTGGTGTGCTGAGAAGGGTCTTGACCCTCTAGCACTACCTTTGAATTCTCTATTGGAATCTCCTGCATCTCTCCAATGCAGGCCTCAAGACGAATTCAGTAAGGGTCCATTTGAGTGCTATTGCAGCATCCCTTAAGCCTATCAATGGACAGCCTATTTCCTCTCATCCTCTTATTGCAAGATTCATGAGAGGCCTAACTTTAACTAAACCTCCTGTAGACGAGGACTAATTCGACTAGGCCCCAAATGCAAATTGGATATAATCAGTGAGGTAGAAGAAACAGCTGCAGACAAACAAATTTATACACCTATGACTTATCCAGGATATGCAGATTTGGAGCTGTCAGATTCAGAAACAGACAGTGGATCAATAATATCAATTGGAATAGAACCAAAAACAGCTATACATGTAACTATACATGAAACAGGATTATAAAAATCTAGCCTGCTATAGGCCTAGAAAATACAGGTCTAAATTACATTTAAAACTATCTCTTTAAAAAACATTTCTGCTTTTTGCTAGGACATTGAATTTAGCAACTGGAACTTGTGGCATTAGCAAATAGAGTTTGTGTAACAATAGATATTAGGTCAGATTGTAGTTCCTTAATTAAATAGAACAGAGGGTGAAGTTGCTCATCCTGCAAGCGGATAGGCTAAAGTAGTTACTAGGTCAGGTTGTGCTGCTCTTAGCAAAGATAATGGATATGGCTTAATAGAAAATCAGCAAAATACAATAAGTAACTAATTAGCTTCTACTAAAGAGTGAAATCACAGCGACACCTACTGAATTTAGTGAATATAGTCATGAGACATAACTTCTGCTTTTTTATTAATAATGTTGTCTATGTTAGCAAAAATAATGTACACGTGGAATTTGGAAAGTACCAGATGTAATTAAAGATTAACTGAATCAGCTGATATCTCCCAATAAAAGCCAGAGCCCTATCGGACCACCTTTGAAGAGGCTAGATGGATATGTCAAATTAGACTCCATGCGTCTCTTCCCTATAGAGCTCAATAGAGATTGATTAATTAATTAATTAATTGTGTCGTGTCTTTTTTCCTGTTGAATGATATAGGAATATAAAGAATCCAGGTATTTTGTGTGTGGGATTCCAGACCCCAGCAGGGTAAGAGTCAACACCTCCCATTAGACCTCCTCCGATGGCATGGGACTTAAATCTGGTTCTTGGTCAGCTTATGAAGCCACCTTTTGAACCCTTAGCCACCACCTCCTTGAAATTTCTTTCCTGGAAGGTTATTTTCCTCATTGCAGTCACCTCAGCTCGCTGCATCAGTGAACTGCAGGCCTTAGTGGATAATCCACCTTATACAAGGTTCCATCATGATAAGGTAGTCCTTAGGACCAATCCACACTTTATGCCTAAAGTGGTTTCAGCTTTTCATCTTAATCAAGAGATGTATTTACCTGTCTTTTTTCCAGGTCCTCATGCATCAAGTGCAGAGAGGAATCTTCATACCCTGGATTGTAAAAGAGCTCTTGCCTTTTACTTACAAAGGACACAGCAACATAGAAAGTCTTCTCAACTCTTTGTTGCCTTTGATCCCTCTCATTTGGGACTTCCAGTCTCTAAGAGGACACTGTCCAATTGGATTGCTCAGTGTATTTCTTTCGCCTACCAGAGTAAGAACCTTTCTCTGGAAGGCCATGGCCACCTCTATGGCTCATCTAAATTCTGTGTCCATCGACCAAATCTGTCGAGCGGCCACCTGGGCCTTGGTTCATACCTTCACAGCCCATTACTGTTTGGACAAGGACTCCCGCCGGGATGCCTTGTTTGGTCAGGCTGTTCTCAAACACCTGTTCCATGCTTAATCAACTCCTGCCCTCCTTCCCTGAATGGATGCCTGAGATCCATAGGAGGAGATAGAGCCCTTCACAGGGTCTCATAACCTTGGGGATCTCCCAGGCATCTCTAGCTAGGGAGTCCCCATATGTGAAGACTCATTCCTGCTTGTTCCTGGAGATAGCACAGTTACTTACCTGTAACAGGTGATCTCTGGGAACAGCAGGAATAAGTCTTCACAACTCACCCACCTCCCCTAGGAGTTGTATCTCTCTTATCTATTTTTCCTTTCCTCTCTCTCTTTGTCTCAGCTTTTAAACTCGAACTGGGGAGAGGCGGTTAGGAAAGGCGGGAAGGCAGCGTGCAGGCGCTGTGGGATGCTCCCAAAAGCTTTCCTTTTTGGGAAGCTGGGGAGCGTTCACGCGCAGGCTCCGTCGGTACCGACGTACCCATATGTGAAGACTTATTCCTGCTGTTCCCAGAGATCACCTGTTACAGGTAAGTAACTGTGTTATACTGCCCTAAGGAAGAAGGATGCATCCCTGTCCTCAAAGACATTGAGGATGAGAGATGCTGAGCATCAGGTGGAGGCTGCAGTGCATCAGAATCAATGTTGATGATGTCAGAGTAGCAACCCTAATCCTCAGAGGAGCCCTGACGTGAAGAACATATTAGATTGAGAGCCCTTCGGGGATAAGAGAAAAATATATATTTACAGTATCTGAATGTACACCACTTTGGTCAAAGTGGTATATAAGCCTAGTTAAATAAATAAATAAGGACTGCTCAGTCTCATTGCTATCAGAGGATTGCTTTAGATGCCACAGAACCAAGACCAGCCTGCCGCTATTCTCTATCAGATTCTGCAGGCTTCAGACTTTTGTTCATGGAAGCCCTTGAGGAGTGACTCATGAAAAGTTTCAAGCAGAAGATGATTGTTCTTTATCCTTCACAAAGCTACTGCTTTGACATCTGCAGTGGTGCATCAAACCTGAAAAGCCATTGGCTGCCTATGGTAGAGGAATAGATATTGAGACCTTGAAGAGCCTGAATACCAGCTGCTACCTAGCCCATATCACACTCAAGTACAGTGGTGGATGATCACTCCCTGAAGCATTGGAAGTCATTGAGACATTAGTGCTCCTGAAGTAGATGTGCCTCCCCTGTAAGACAGAGAGCAACCCAGGCAGATACTCAGACATTCTTTGAGTGCCTCTCTGAGTCTACATTGGAGAGCTGGGAATCTAAGTTTCTCTGAATATTTCTTGGAGGAGAGGACTCCATAACTTCCCTCAGAGCCCACTTCTTCTCACAAGCGATGTAAGTCCACACTTGAGGAATTCACTTTCTATGATTTTGTCAGAAAAATGGCCAAGTTCATTCCATTTCTGTTGGAAATAAAGGAGGAACCCAGGGCCAAGGAGTTGGCTATCCTCTAGTATTCTCAAAAGCCATCAACTGCCTACTTTATAAAAATACAAAAGTTTAAAATAGACAAATGTTATCTTTGGGTTTAAGCTGATAAAATCCATCTATTTTGAACTTGTGTCCTTATAAAGTTAATTAGGGCACTGTGTAGCAAGCCAGCTGTCAGTTAAATTAAAAGCAGTTAGGGTATTGCTTAACAAAGAAAGTAGAATAGGGTAAATGTTTCTTGAGTATACAGAGCTAAATTGTTTTCTAGAGAAAACCTTTACAATGAGGCCTTTCAGTTTGGAGGCAAGGGAACTGTGAAATTGTTTAAATGGTATTAAAGTGACAGGTTCAAAAGAGCAATTTGAAAGGTTCTCTCTATCAAAGCAAAGACAGTGTGAATCACCAAGGAAATTGCTAAAAGAGATTGCCTTAGAAGTACAGGTCAGCCAGAGCTCGGGATTTTCAGTCTTTAAAGACTGAGAGGAGCTGCACTTGTTGGGAAGGAATTTGCACTTGTATCTACTTGCTGGGAAACTCTCAAACCCTTGGGGAAAAGGAAGTTAGTTCTTTGGGTTTAAGCCAGCCTTCAATTAAACAAAAAGTCAGTCAGGGCACTGCGTAGCAAGTCAGCCTTTGTGTTTTCCACCCACCCACTCCAGGCATAATCTTTGATTTATAGGCTCTTAAACCTGTTAAGGGGAAAGATGTGATATTATTCACTTTCAGGTTTAACTGGCTGTTTTCATTAGCAAGTTATTAGACTTTTTTTTTAGTGCCATCAATTCAGTGTTGACTCATAGCGACCCAGCTACCTCTGGGTTTTCTTGGCAATGTATCACTGGAAGTAGATTGCCAGTCTTTTCTTCCGAGGCAATGGAGGGTAAAGTGACTTGCCCAAAGTCACAAGGAATGCCAGTGGGAATCAAACCCTTGATCTTCTGTGTACTAGGCAGTTGCTCTAACCACTAGGCTACTCCTCCACTCCTATTAGACCGTAGGAATAGATTAATCAAGATGAACCTTTCAGTTCATCTTGAGGTGAACATTATACAAAGTCCGCTAAACGTATTAGGTTCAAGTATCCATATTCCCCTAGAAACTTTAAATAAATAAACAACTTAAATAGGTAAACAAATCTTTAAATCTAAGATGAAGACAGCAGTCCAGCAACGAGATGAGGACAATCCAGTCTTTTGCACTGTGTTGCAGTTGGTGAGAGGTTTTATATGTGCACTAGGTGCAAGAGCTGAGGCAGACGAGACCTACAAGGAACATAGTAGAGAAGTCCCACCTCCAGTCTCGCAGCCTCTTTATCATGGAGGAGAGAGGCCACATGGAAGGAGAGCATCACTTTGGTGTGGCAGGAAGTGATCTAGCTAGGACCTGTCCTCCAGGTGATGTAATATCCTCTTGTCCATGAGGGAAGGGTTAGGACAGCGATTATAGTTGGTGATTCATTCATTAGGCATGTAGATAGCTGTGTGGCTAATGGATGTGAAGATCACCTGGTAACTTTCCTGCCTGGTGTGAAAGTAGTTGACCTCACGTGCCACCTAGATAAGGTTTTAGATGGTGCTGGGGAGGAGCCTGCTCTCCTGGTACATGTTGGTAGCAATGACATAGGAAAGTGTGGGAAGGAGGTTCTGGAAGTCAAATTTAGGCTTTTAGGTAGGAAGTTGACATCCAGAACTTTCAGGGTGGCATTCTCAGAAAAGCTTCACTTTCCAAAAGGCAGGCAGATCTCCAGAGTCCTAATGCATGGATGAGACGATGGAGCAACATTCTGGGAAAGGAAGGGGGGCTTTTCTGAAAGGATGGGTCCCGCCTTAACTGTGGTAGAACCAGGCTGCTGGCATGAACCTTTAAAAAGGAGATAGAGCAGCTTAAAAACTAGACAGTAAGGGAAAACAGATAGTCATGAGCCTAGTAGCTCATGGTTCAGAGTGAAGTATCCTTGAAAGATACTAACAAAACAGGGAAGACATCCTGATAGTGAGGTTCCAATAAAGGTAAAAGTAAGCCAGATGCCTTTAAGTAAAGAGCAGACAGAGTTGAAAGACTCCAAATATTGTCCCTCTCAACTGATAACCAGATTAATATGAACAAAATGCAACCACTGAAATGCCTGCATGCAAATGCTAGAAGTCTAAAAATAAGATGGGAGAATTAGAATATATATAGCACTGAATAAAAGGTTAGATATAATGGTGGAAGGAGGATAACCAATGGAACACTGTGACACCTGGGTACAAATTATATAGCAATGATGGGGTAGATCAAATTGGTGGAGGACTTGCACCCTACGTATGTTAGAGGGGGTATTGAGTCAAACAGAATAGAAGTTCTGTAGGAAACAAAATAAACTATAGAATCGATTTGGATAGAAATTCCATGTGACAAGGGGAAGGCAATAGCATTGGGGGTGTACTACTGTCTGCCTGGCCAGAATGAACAGATGATGAAATGCTAAAAGAAATTCTTCATGGACAAGCAGAAAGTCAGTCCTCACATGGGTGACATTGGCACCGATGGAGCCCACATGGAGCAATTCCCCAACTTTCAAAGAAAGCCTTTGGGGTTGCTGCCACACATGCATAGTCCTCTTCCTGCCCAAAGGTGGCATCTTGTTTAGTCTCCCTCTTTCCACGGAGCCCTTCGGAAGCATGTCCTCGTCCCTCGGAAAAAGGTTTTCGTGATCTGGTCTTTTGGCCGTTTTTCCAGTAGCACTGGTCCTCTTCCTTCCCCCCCCCTTCGCCCCTGCTTCGGCAGTGGGCTAGGAGATCTTTTTTTTAATGTCTCCATTTAGTGTTTTTCTTTCGGGCCCTTTTTGCGTCCTTTTTTTCCCAACCTCTGGCCTCAATGGTTTTTGACCTCGCAGGAGCCCTTTTTGCCCCCATGGCCACCGGCTTTAAGAAATGTGACAGATGCTCCAAAAATATGTCGCTCAGGGACACCCATGACTGCTGTCAACAGTATCTGGGGGCAGACCACAATCTGGAGCTCTGCTCGCTTTGTAAGAAAATGTCTGCTAAGGCCCTGCTCAGCCACAAGTGGAAAACCGACGACATTTTCCGCAAGGCAGCCCTGGGATCCCTGGTGGTACCTCGCCCTACCAATCCCCACTGCTTGCGGGATCCCCCGTAGTGATGCCGTGTCCCAGGCATCACTTCGATCAGGGTTCGCCCGAGGTGGAATGGAAAAAGAAGACGACCTCGAAGTCGCTGTTGGGGGCTCCGGACAAGCGCGAGCAGTTTCTTGCTCGCTTGCTCCCTTAGCCCCTCTCGGTGTTCCCGAGAGTTGGACAAGGAGCAGCCTCGAAGGGTACCTCATACAGACACAGAGGCCTCCGGCAATGGCGCCCGGTCTCCTGAGGGTCGTCCTGGCAAGGACCCCCTCTCCTCCTCTACGCCAGACCCGGTAACCCCAGCGTCAGCGTTGCAAGGACCCACTTCCAAGTCTCAAACTGCCTTGGAAACCCCCGAGAGCTGCGGGCCTCGTGAAGGTCCTTGGCACCGGTCTCGCCCGCTGACCCGTTCCTTGGGGGTCAGGGTCTTCCAGAGCCAGTGCCTCCGGCTCCAAGTGGGCCTCGGCCAGGGTGCATGGGGATTAGCCTGCCTCTGAGTCCTCCTTGGACCTCTCGGGCTAGGAATTGGACGGGAACACTTCCCCAGAGACCCGCGTCCACAGGGATCTCCCCTCTGACCCGTCCCCGTCTGCCTCGTAAAGGCGGTCACCTCCCAAGGACACCTCTTTCCTGGCTTTTGTGCGGGATATGGCTCAGGCCCTCAATCTGCGATACAGACCGAGGAGGAGCGGAGGGCAGAGGAACTTGGCATTTTACAGTATGAGTCTCCACCCAGGGAGTCTCTTACGGTTCCAATATCGTCCATCCTTTCACAGCTGCTTCTCCGCATGTGAGAAGCATCTGCCTCTGTCCCTATTGTCAGTAAAAGACTTGATGCCATGAATAGGGTCCAGCGCGGCCCAGGTTTTCGGAAGACCCAGCTTCCTCACACCTCCATGGTAGTCGAGTCTGCGATGCGGAAGCAGAAGAGCCTGAAGTCGCACTCTTTGGTCCTTCCTAGTAGGGAGTCCCGTGCCCTCAACGCCCTGTGACGCAAGGTATCTATGCTGGCGTGCCACATCCAGGCGTACCAACTATATATGGGTATGTTCCTTCGTGACCTCGCCAAAGAGCTTGGCGGGTTTTCCGCGGGCCTTGGTGGGGAGCACCTTCTCAGGTTCCTGACACTTCTGAGGTCGGTTGCATACGGCTCAAAATACCTTTCCCGCTCCGCATATGACGGGTTTGAGTCTTCTGCCCATGTAGCGGCGGCTGGCATCGGAGCCCGACGTCAGACATGGCTCCAGTCTGCGGACCTGGAGCAGTGGGTCCAGGAGAAACTCCTAGATATACCCTGCCTCAGCGAACATCTGTTCAGCAAGCCCATTGAGAACAAGACAGCTGAGATCGAGATGGAATTCGTGACTCGCACTCGTCTCTCTCGCAAAACCTCCTCGCTCCCACGGAAAAAGCAGCACACCAAAAAGCCTTTCTTCCAAAGGAAAGTGCTGAGGTCAGGGATACCCACCTACCCCTGAGCCGATGACCAGCGCTCAGGGAAAAGAGGGTGCCCAGGATCACCGGATACCTAAGGGGGGGTGCTCAAGATCCAGTCACCTCAGCCAGCCCCGGGGTTTTGACGCCGAAAGCATAGCCTTTTGCCCCCCCCCCCCCCGGGGACGCTTCCACTCGTGGGAGGACGCCTGTCCCTCTTTGCCATCAAATGGGTGGCTATGACATCGGACACCTGGGTCTTGCAGGTGATCTGGGACAGGTATCGTCTTTGTCTAGACAGACTCCCTCCTCCCTTCTCCCCGGCGGAAACTACTCGGCTTCCCTTGCACTAGAACATAAGAGCCATACTGGGTCAGACCAAGGTCCATCAAGCCCAGTATCCTGTTTCCAACAGTGGCCAATCTAGGTCATATGTACCTAGCAGTTTCCCCAAAAGACATAGGCTCCGCAATGCTTGTACTGGGTCAAGCATTGATATCCTGGGTCCCTTCTTAATAATGGTTTATGGACATTTCCTCCAGGAACTTGTCCAAACCTTTTTTAAACCCAGCTTCACTAACAGCCTTTACTACATCCTCCGGTAACAAATTCTAGAGTTTGATTACACATTGAGTGAAAAAATATTTTCTTTTATTAGTCTTAAATAGTTTACCCTGTAGCTTCATTGCACGTCCCCTATTCTTTCTATATTCTGATAATGTAAACAATTGATCTACGTTTACCCGTTCTAGGCTTACAGCAAGAGCTGAACAACCTCCTTGGTCAGCAAGCAATCAAAAGAGTTCCGCTGCACCTCGGGGTCAGGGATTTTATTCCCGGTACTTCCTCATTCTGAAGAGGATGGGGGCCTGTGCCCCATCCTCGACCTCAGGAACCTGAACAAGTTTCTGGTGCGGGAGAAATTCAAAATGCTATCCCTTGATGTCCTGCTGCCCTACCTCCAGCAGAGCGATTGGCTATGCTCCTTGGATCTCAGAGATGCTTACTCCCACATTCTGGTCCACCCCAAGCACAGGAAGTAGCTGCGTTTTCAGGATGCAGGGAGAGCACTTCTAGTACAAAGTGCTCCCCTTCGGGCTCATGTCTTCACCAAATGCCTGTCAGCGGCCATGGCACCCCTCTGGCTGCAGGGCATATCTGTCTACTCTTACCTAGACGATTGGCTCTTCTCAGGCGCCTCGGCAGAGGAGGCTCACATCTTGGCGTTGGGCACGGTCGTCCTCTTCGAGCGCCTCTCTTTCCTGATCAACTACTCCAAATCCCACCTCACACCAATGCGGACCCTGGAGTTCATTGGTGCTCTTCTCGACACAGAACGTGCGACCGCCTTCTGCCTCGAGCTCACGCGGATTGGCTCCGTGCTGTGGCTGCCGAGGTCCAAGACCAGTCCAGGGTCTCGGCACCGACCATGCTGCGCCTCCTGGGGCACATGGCTTTGACTGTCCACATTGTTCCCCACGCTCGCATGCACATGTGAGTGGCCCAGTGGTGCCTCAGAGCGCAATGGACCCAAACCTCGGGCCACCTCCGGGACCCCATCCGGATGTTTCACAGCCTAGTCAAATCTCTAGTCTGGTGGCAGGACCCTCAGAGCCGCCTTCGGGGCATGCCCTTCCAGACTCATCCGCATGAACTCATCTTGATGATGGACGCCTTGCTGTTGAGCTGGGGAGCCCACTGCAACCACCTCTGCACACAGGGATGATGGTCACACAAGGAATCTTGACAGCAGATCAACCTGCTCGAGCTTCGAGCGGTCTGGTTGGCCTTGAAGGTTTTCGAGTACCACCTGAAGGGCAGGTCGGTGCTTGTGCAGACCGACAACCGTGTCGCGATGTTCTTCATAAACAAGGAAGGGGGGGCACGGGCTCCTGCCTCCTTTTTCGGGAGGCGGTCGTCCTCTGCTCCTTTGCAGTGCGTCGGGGCATGACCCTACGAGCTGTCTACCTCCCGGGCCAAGACAACGTCCTCGTGGACAGGCTCAGCAGGCTTCTCTGCCCACACGAGTGGCATTTGAGTCCGGAGGTGGATCTCCACCTGTTCTGCCTCTGAGGGATTCCATCCATGGACCCGTTCGCCAGCCCTACGAATGCGCAGCTCCCCCACTTCTGCGGGCCGATACCACACCCGAGCAGGGTGGCCCCAGATGCATTTATCCTGAACTGGACCTCCGGGCTTCTATATGTGTCCCCCCCCTCCTCTCATTGTGAGGACCCTTCACAAGATCCAGTGCAACCGAGTCTCTGTGATTCTCCAGGACCAAGCAGGAAGTCAGTCCTCACATATGGGTGACGTTGGCGCCGACGGAGCCCCCGTGCGGAGCATTTCCCCAGCTTTCAAAGAAAGCCTTTGGGAATTGCAGCGCGCATGCGCGGTCCCCTTCCCACCCAAGGGTGCCATCTTGCCCAGTCTTCTGTTTTCCCGCGGAGCCCGACGGACGTAGATCTTTTTTCGCTGAGGAAAAAGTTGATTTCCCTGTTTTGTGTTCTTCTAAGGTTCGACGCCGGTATCGAGCCCACACTCTATTTTTCGTTTTTTGTCCTTCGAGATTAGCGTTCGCGCCATTTTTCTCTTTTCACTGGCAGCCCTGTCTTTTGACCTCACAGGGGCCCTTTTTCCCCCGATGGCTGCCAGCAGGTTTAAAAAGTGTGATAGCTGTAAGAAATGTATGTCTCTTACCGACACACATGACTGCTGCCTCCGCTGCCTCGGACCCGATCATGACCCGATGATCTGTGGTCCGTGTGGCAAAATGTCCTCGAAGGCGTTGAGGAGTCGGCAGCACCAAAAGGATAGAATCTTCTCTGACTCCGCGTCCGGACAGGTCCGGACCTCGTCATCTCGGGACTCCGGCCCCGAGCAGCGTCGAGGTTCCTCTGAGCGGGGGTCTCCTTCGCGGGAGCAGCGCAGGAAGAAGAAACCCGCGAGTGCGGCGTCGGTGGATGCTTCTGGTTCCTCGAGGGCCAGGTCGCATAGCCCCGATAGCCGTCCCAGGTCTTCGGAGTCGGAGAGGCCTGCCAAACAACCTTGTCTCGAGATGGAGTCTCCTGGGCACGTGAGTACTGTAGTCCTCGTGGACTCTCCTCCAGGGGAGCCGATGTCGGACACGACGCCGTCGGGGCCCGGGTCGGGGGCTGCTGGGTCTCCTGAGCTCGGACTCAGGTTGACGGCCTTGGAGATCAGCGTCGCTGCCTTCATGGAACAGCAGCGGGCATTGATCACCGGTCTCACCAGTGCATCTGCCCCGACCACTGGGACATCGACGTCCAAGTCGACCCCGGAGGCCGAGCCGATCCTCAAGTCCATGCGGGCTCGAGTCGATCCTCGGCCACGGTCTCCCTCGGCCTCCCGTTCGGGACCGAGGTCGTCGACGCCGGTACCCTCGGCGTTGGGGCGGAGGGCATCGGTGCCCGCCCGACCGGAGCCACTTGATTCCTCCTCCGAGGAGTCGGGCTGGGAGACGGAGGACGAAGAGTCACCCGACACCTATCGGACTCGGTGTGTCCCATCGGACTCGCCGGAGTCCAAACCTCGGAGACGATCCCCACCGGAGGATACCCGGTTCTCGGACTTCGTGCGGGATATGGCCAAGGCCTTGGCATTCCCCGCGGATCCCGAGGAGGAGCCTCGAGCCGAGGAGCTCGAGGCACTCCAGTATGACTCTCCCCCGAAGGAGGCCTTTACTGTACCGGTTCCTCCGATGCTGGAGCGGCTGCTCTTCCGCATGTGGGAGACCCCGGCCTCGACGCCGGTGTTAAGCAAGCGGGTCGATTCCATCTATCGAGTCCGCAAGAGCCCCGGGTTCCAAAAGGCACAATTACCGCACCACTCTATGGTTGTGGAATAGGCCATGCATCGACTGAAAAGTCAGAAGATGCACTCCTTGGTGCCTCCCGGCCGGGAGGCCCAGAACCTGGATGCCCTCGGTAAGAGTGCTTCCAGGGCTCTATGCTTGCTTGCCGTGTCCAGATATACCAGCTCTACATGGGCATGTACCTCCGAGACCTGGCAAAGGAGATTGCCGGGTTCTCTGCTGGTCTCTCCGAGGAAGCTTTGCAGAGGTTCCAGGCCTTGTCCACGGGTATTCGAGAGTGCTCGAAGTTTATCTCTCAAGCAGCCTACGATGGCTTCGTGGCTTCGGCCCTGGTGCCCGCCGACAGGCTTGGCTACAGTCATCCGACCTCGCGCCATGGGTACAGGACAAGTTGGTCGATGTCCCCTGCCGAGGTGAAAACCTCTTTGGCAAACCCATGGCTGAAAAGGCTGCAGAACTCGAGACTGAGACTCTGACCCGGACTAGGCTGTCCAGAAAAACCTCTGCCCCTTCTCAGAAAAAGAAGGGCTCGGGAAAAAAGACCTTTTACCCGAGGAAGTCGTCTGCCTATAAACAATACCCTCATTTTCAGGCCTCTGCAGCTCCCCAGCAGGGTCAGCTGGCCAAGGGGCAGGGTCATGGGCCCCGTAGGCAGAAGGCCCCCAAGCCACCAACACCGGCCCCTGCTCAGCAGGGTGGGGGGGTTTGACTCAGAAGGCATAGGCTCTTCTCAGCTGGCTCACATCAGCACAGGAGGCCGGCTGGCCCACTTTGCCCACAGGTGGTCAGCCGTCACATCAGATACCTGGGTGCTCCATATAGTCCAAAAGGGCTATCTTCTCTATTTTCACCAGGTACCTCCCTCCTATTTTCCAGGGGAGCCTCCAAGACTCCCTCTGCACAGGGACCTACTCCTTCAGGAGTTAGCAAGTCTGCTAAAGGAACAGGCTGTGGAACCGGTGCCCCACCACCTGAGAGGTCACGGCTTTTATTCCAGGTACTTTCTGGTACCAAAAAGAACAGGAGGCCTCAGACCCATCCTAGACTTGCGCAACCTCAGGTTCCTGGAGAGGGAAAAGTTCAAGATGCTTACCCTTGGAATCCTGCTGCCCTACCTCCAGCAGGGAGATTGGCTATGCTCCTTAGATCTAAAGGATGCTTATACTCACATCCTCATTAATCCTGACCACAGGCAATATCTCAGATTTGTTGTGGGAGGAAACCACTATCAGTACAGAGTACTACCCTTTGGCCTAACCTCCGCCCCCAGGGTGTTCACAAAGTGCCTGGCGGTGGTGGCGGCCTACCTAAGGCTTCAAGGTCTTTTTGTGTTCCCATACCTGGACGACTGGCTCATAAGGGGCCAGTCTTCCCAGGAGGCCAGTCAAGCCACCCTTTGCACTGTGGCTCTGCTTCAGCACTTGGGGTTTGTCATAAACTTCGCAAAGTCCACTTTGCTCCCATCCCAGAACTTGGAATTCATAGGAGCAAGGCTGGACACTCTTCAGGCAAAGGATTTTCTGGCAGTGGACAGAGCCCACAGGTTGATGGATCTAGCCGGGCAGTTTCACAGCAATTCCCTGGTCTCCGCCAGGCAATTCCTGAGACTTCTCGGCCAAATGGCTTCCACGGTTCATGTAACCCCCAATGCCTGCCTGCACATGCGGCCTGTTCAGTGGAGCCTACGCCCTCAGTGGCATCAAGCCACAGGGAGCCTTGCAGACTCAGTAAGGATATCCACCCTGCTCGTCGTCTCTCTGCAATGGTGGCTTCATCTTCCGAATCTGGTACTCGGAGTGGTTTTTCAATCCCCTCCGCATTCTCAAGTGCTGACGACAGATGCTTCTCTTCTAGGTTGGGGAGCACATTGCCAAGGGGCATGTACTCAGGGTCTCTGGACCCCTTGGGAGGCTACTCAGCAGATAAACTTCCTAGAGCTACGGGCAATACGCCTAGCTCTGAGATCCTTCTCCCACCTCACATCTCACCAGTCTGTACTGGTCCAAACGGACAATCAAGTTGCCATGTTCTACGTGAACAAACAAGGAGGCATAGGCTCCTTCCTTCTCTGTCAGGAGACACAACGGCTGTGCTCTTGGGCTGTCAATCACGGAATCCTCCTCAAGGCGGTCTACCTCCCAGGTCAAGAAGATTACCTGGCGGACAGACTGAGCAGGATCCTGCAACCACACGAGTGGAGACTGAATCCGTTGGTGGTTCAGCAGATCTTTCTCAGGTGGGGCCTACCCACCATGGATCTTTTCGCCAGTCCTCTGAACCGGCAACTTCCGAGATTCTGTTCCAGACAACCGCATCCTCTCAGAGTAGCAGTGGATGCGTTTCTGATTCCGTGGTCCCAAGGCCTACTGTATGCGTTTCCTCCCACGCCACTAGTGTCCCGAACACTGTTCAAGGTCCTCAAGGACGGGGTCTCAATGATTCTGATAGCCCCCAGGTGGCCGAGGCAACAGTGGTTCCCGTTTCTGCTGCAACTGGCGGTGGACACTCCTCTTCCTCTGGGGATTCAACACGATCTCCTGTCTCAGGAACAGGGATCTCTCTTGCACCCCAACCTCCAGTCCCTTCATCTGATGGCCTGGCTGCTGAAAGGGTAGTCCTGGCTCCCCTGCTACTGCCTAGAAAGGTGGAAGATGTAGTCTTAGCCTCTAGACGGCAATCCACCAGGAAATCCTACGCTCTTAAGTGGCATAGATTCTCCTCATGGTGTGCTCAGCACAGCGAGAATCCTTTCTCGTGCTTGGTAGCGGTAGTATTGCAATATTTGCTTTACCTCTCCAATCTAGGCATTAAGTCTAGCTCTGTCAGGGTTCACCTCAGTGCTCTCTCAGCGCACCACTCGCCGGTGGACGGGAGACCTCTTTCCAGCCACCCTTTGGTGGCTCGTTTTCTCAGAGGCCTCCTCCTGCTTAAGCCTCCTTTACATCCACCAGCCCCTGAGTGAGATCTAAATGTGGTCTTACAGCGGATTACTTGTCCACCATTTGAACCTATGGCTACCTGCCCTCTCCGTTTTCTCTCCTGGAAAACCTTGTTTCTGGTAGCTCTTACCTCTGCGAGGCGAGTAAGTGAACTTCAGGCGCTAGTGTCTGATCCCCCTTACACCAGGTTCTACAGGAATAGGGTAGTCTTACGGACTCACCCGAAGTTTCTCCCTAAGGTTGTCTCCCCTTTTCACCTCAATCAGGAGTTGGTTCTTCCGACCTTCTTTCCCAGGCCGCATGCCAACCGGGCTGAGATGGTCCTGCATACCCTGGACTGTAGGAGGGCGTTATCCTTCTACCTTGACCGTACGCGCGAGCATCGGAGGGCTGTTCAGCTCTTCGTTTCTTTTGACCCTGATAAGTTGGGGTTACCTATCTCCAAGGGCCTGAGGACTCTGGCTTCCTTCAGATAGCGGCTTCTGCTCACGGCCTTGTGGAGGTGTTTCTGGCTTACAGGTTCAGTAGCCTGTAGCTGGGGAGTCCCATAAGTGAGGATTGACTTCCTGCTTGTTCCTGGAGAAAGCATAGTTACTCACCCTGTAACAGGTGTTCTCCAAGAACAGTAGGAATCAGTCCTCACTACCCTCCCACCTCCCCTGAAGAGTTGCAGTTTTTTTTATCCTTCCCTTGCCATCTGCTTAGTAGGGATCTAGCTATGGGACCTGACTGAGAAAAAATGGCACCTTTGGGCGGGAAGAGGACCACGCATGCGTGGCAGCAATCCCAAAGGCTTTCTTTGAAAGCTGGGGAATTGTTCCGCCCGTGCTCCATCGGTGCCGACGTCACCCATAAGTGAAGACTGATTCCTGCTGTCCCTGGAGAACATCGGTGAATAACTACGCTTTAGGGAAGCTAATAAAAGTTACAATGCGGTAATAATTGGTGGTTTAAACTACCCCGGTATCGACTGGGTCAATGTCACAGCAGGACATTCTAGGGAGATAGTTTTTAGATGAAATAAATGACTGCTTCATGGAGCAACTGGTTCATGAACTTACACGAGAAAAAAGCTATTTTAGACATAGTCCTTAGTGGAACATAGGATCTGGTGCGTGAGACAACAGTGTTGGGGTTACTTCGCAATAGTGATCATAACATGATCACATTTATTTTTATTTTATTTATTTGTGTGTTTTATATACCGCTATATTAGGTAATCATAGCGGTTTACAATTATAACAGCCAGTACATTAAGCATTGTAACAATAAATGATGCAATAACAGGCAATCGAGAATGTACATGATTCAAGATAGTTTTAACTTATATACAGCATATTTACAGTTCTGTTGATCGATAACTCCATCCTTTACTGACGGATATTAAGGGATGGGTGATTTAGTGACCAGTTTGATTGGTTGGATAGCCTAGTGCCTAGGAGGGGGGAAAATTATGTTGTCAGTGAAAATTGTAGTTTCATTTTGACTAAAATGTTCTGTGAAGAGATGGGTTTTGAGTTGGGAGTGGAACGAGGCTAAGTCTGTAATGTTTTGGAGACTGGATGGTAGGGAGTTCCAGAGCACTGGGGATATAAACTCAAATGCTCTGCTGCTGGTGCACTGTTTAGATTTACGGAAAGCTGATGAAGTAGAGTGTTGGTCATTTGTTCTCTTCTTAGTCGATTGATGGGGGCCACTTTAATTGGGAAAGAGTTTGGGGAGCTATTTTTCTGATGATTTTGAAAGTGGTCATTAATATATTGAATTTGATGCGGCTTTATACGGGCAGCCCGTGTAAGTCATATAAGATTGGCGTTATATGTTCAATTTGGCATGCATTGTGGATGATTCGTGCCGTAGTTTGCTGAGCCATTATGAGTGGGTGTAGGGATATTTTGGGAAGACAATGAAGTAGACTATTGCAATAGTCTATATGTGGGGTAATCATTGCTTGCATTATGGTTATGAAGTCAGAGGGCTGAAGTAAGGGTTTTAGATGTTGCAGAAGACGGATCTTATTGAAAATTGTTTTTGTAAGATTTTTGATGTGTGACTGAAAAGAGGTGTCTGTTTGTTTAAAGTTAAACTTAAATATTTTACTTTGTCTTTGAGAGATTATCATCAATTGTTATGTGTCGTGGTGATGTGTAGGCTTGATACCTAGTAATTATCAAGACATCTGTTTTCTTGTAGTTGATGTTTAAACCAGCATCTTTAAGCCAGGTGGCTATTTCCCTAAAGCAGAAAATTATGGGGTCAAAGTTGGGTTGTGATTATGTTGAAGGGCATACAAATCATTATATCATCGGCATAGATGGCATAATCAATCTTATATTTTTTTAATGATTTGACAAACTGGCTGAATGTAGATATTGAATAACAGGGCTGAAAGTGCGGATCCTTGTGGAAAGTCTGTGGTTTGGGAGTAAGAGTTGGAGCCGATGTGTCCCATGTAGACTTGTTGAGACTGGTCAGAGAGATAGGAGATAAACCACTTGAGTGTTACATAGTAACATAGTAAACGATGGCAGATAAAGACCAGCATGGTTCATCCAGTCTGCCCAGCAATATGGCAAGAGTGGGTGAACCTGTCACTCTGTGCAGGCCACCCCTCCCCATGTCCTCGTCTAGGGGTGAACCCACCACTCCATGTAGGACACCCCTATTTGTTGAGAAGTTAGATGATTCAGTTTATTATGTTTTTATCCTGTTGCTGTAAAGGGATCCGCTGTGCTTGTCCCATTCCGTTTTGAATTCTGTCACCGTGTTTGCCCCCACCACTTCCATCGGGAGGGCATTCCAAGCATCCACCACCCTTTCAGTGAAAAATATATTTCCTGACATTGCCTTTCAAGTTTCCACCTTGCAGCTTCATGTTATGCCCTCTAGTTTTACAGCTTCCCCGTCTTTTGGAAGAGGTTTGTTTGTTCATTGTTTCTCTTTAAGTATTTAAAGGTCTGAATCATATCTCCCTGTCCCTCCTCTCCTTCAAAGTGTACATATTTAGGTCTTCAAGTCTCTTCTCATAAGGCTTCTTACGCAGGCTCCAAATCATTTTGGTTGCCTTCCTCTGAACAGTTTCCAGTCTGTTTACATCTTTTGCAAGATATGGTCTCCAAAACTGAACACAGTATTCCAAGTGAGGCCTCACCAGTGACCTGTACAGTGGCATAAGTACCTATTCCTTTCTGCGGGTAATCCCTCTTTGTATGCAGCCCAACATCTTCCTGGCTTTTGCCACCGCCTTGTCGCACTGTTTTGCCACCTTGAGATCATCAGAGATGATCACACCAAAGTCTTTCTCCTGAACCATGCACACCAACCTCTCGCCCCCTATCGCGTACATTTCTCTTGGATTTCTGCTACCTAAGTGCATGACGCTGCACTTTTTCGCATTAAATCGTAATTGCCAAGCATTAGACCATTCTTCCAGCTTTTGTAGATCTTTCCTCGTGTTATCCACTCCCTCGGGGGAGTCCACTCTGTTGCAAATTTTTGTGTCATCTGCAAAAAGACAGACTTTTCCAGTCAGTCCTTCAGCAATATCACTCACAGATACATTGAACAGTGCCGGGCCCAGGACTGAACCCTGGGGCACCCCGCTAATCACCTTCCTTTCATCCGAGTGAGCTCCATGTACCATCACCTTCTGTCGTCTGTCAGTCAACCAATTTCTAATCCAGTTTACCATCTTGGGACCCATCACCCAGCTACTGAGTTTATTGACAAGCCGCCTATGAGGAACAGTATCAAAGGCTTTGCTGAAATCCAGGTAGATGACATCCATCGCATGCCCCGATCTAGTTGCTTGGTCACCCAGTCAAAGAACTCAGATATGTTTGGCAAGACCGTCCTTCAGAAAAACCATGTTGCCTTGGATTTTGCAACCTGTTTGTTTTGAGAAAGTTCAGTATTGGCTCTTTCAGGAGCGCCTCCATTACTTTTCCCGCCACTGAGGTAAGGCTCACGGGCTTGTAGTTTGACACTTCTTCCCTGTCACCACTTTTGTGTAGAGGTACGACATCAGCCATTCTCCAGTCCTGAGGAACCTCTCTTGTTTCCAAGGATCTGTTGAATAGATCCTTTAACGGCCCTGCAAGAACCTCTCTGAGCTCTTTCAGTATCCTGGGATGTATCCCATCCGGTCCCATGGCTTTGTCCACTTTCAGTTTAGCAAGTTGTTCCAACACCTCATCTTCTGTGAATGGTGTGGTATCTACTTCATTCCCATTTTTATATTTGGGAGTCACAGGTGGTCCATCTCCAGGATTTTCTTTAGTAAAAACAGAGCAGAAGTATTTGTTTAGCAATTTCGCTTTTTCAATGTCACTTTCCACGAGTCCTTTCCCAGCACTTCTGAGTCCTGCAATTCCAACTCTGATCTTCTTCCTCTCCTGAATATATCTGAAGAAAGTTTTTTAATTTTTTTTAATTTTATATTTGACATTTTACATACATCAAGGAAGTTTACATAACTATTCTTGCAGAAACAGAGCAAACATAATAGAAAAAATACTCAAGACATACCAGAGTATACATTCAAAGTAATATTCATAAGCATTGCCAAACAGCACTATATGCCAGCTCTCACTAGCCCACTATAAGGGGGAGAATACCAACTCACAATCCTTAGACAACACATAAGAAAAAGGCAAACAGTCATCCTCCGGAACCACTAGCTGAGCCTAGGGAGGGTCAATAGAAGATTCAAGCCGTCTAGCATTTATGAAAGCCAGCAATTGGGAGGGCTCGTAAAATATATAAGAAACTGACTGGTATTTCACCAAACACTTACTGTTTAAGAAAAAAAGAGCCCTCCCAATTGTAAAACCCCAGAATGGAGCAGAAGAAACTCTCTGCGCCGCTTCAGGGTATCCCTTGCCAAATCAGGATAAATTCGTACAGATAGACCTCGAAATAAAAGTTTCCGCTTCTGAAAAAACAATTTTAACAACCATTCCTTATCTGATAACAGAACAGAAGTTATTAATAATGTGCAGGGGACCTGAGACTCAATCCCCGAATTTTCTAACAAATCAGTGACATTCAAAATAGCTTCCTGAGTTTGGTTACTCCCCAGCTCACCCCGAACCGGAGCAAGCTTCGATTTAGGTAGATAATACATTTTTACCAGGGGAGCTGAAGAAAGTTTTGTCGCCACCCTTAACATCTTTAGCCATCTTTTCCTCTGCCTTTGATTTTGCTATCCTTATTTTTCTTTTTGACTCTTTGAGTTTGATCCTGTATTCATTTTTGTGGTGTTCTGTTTGCAAGCTTTTGAATTTTGCGAAAGCTGTGTTTTTTGCTTTTATTTGAGCAGCCACTTCTTTGGAAAACCAAATAGGTTTCCTTCTCCTCTTGCTTTTATTTACTTTTCTTACATATTTATCTGTTGCCCTTTTTATTGCCACCTTTAGTTTAGCCCATTGCAATTCCACTTCCCTTATCTCCTTCCACCCCGTTATTTCCTCCTTTAGGTACTCAGCCATTTTATTGAAGTCAGTGTTTTTGAAGTTTAGGACTTTGAGCTTGCTATGTTTGGCCTGTACCTTGGCTTTTCTCAAACCACACCGTGTGATGATCGCTGTTGCTCACAGGGGCACTCACGCAGACATTCAACACGCTATCACCGTTGGCGAGCACCAAATGGTTCCATCACCATTTGTCTAAGTAATGCATCTTGGATAGCATCTACAATTTTGTTGCTTCTTTCCAGATGTGCAGAAGGAGTAATCCAATCCACATCAGGTAGATTAAAGTCACCCAAAATGATCACTTCCCCCTTTGTGGCTATCTTGGTAATAGCTATAATCAATTTGTTATCAATCTCTTCAATTTGAGTCGGAGGTCTGTAGACTACAGTAGTATGGATGACAGTGCCATCTCCTCTTTCTAACGCAATCCAGAGCGCTTCTTCTTTTCCCCATGTCCCCTGCATTTCAGTAGCTTTAATATTGCTTTTGACATACAAGGCTCCTCCTCCTCCTCCTTTTCCATTTTCTCTCTCTCTTCTGAATAGATTATAGCCAGCTATTGATATATCCCAATCATGCGATTTATTAAACCATGTTTCTGTAATGGCCACAATGTCCAAATGCATTTCCACCATTAGGGCTTCCAGGTCTGGAACTTTGTTGGCTAAGCTTCGAGCATTTGTGCTCATTGCTTTCCAGCATTTACCTGGCTTGTGTGTATTTTGCATTGATTTTGTCCTGCCCACTTCTTCCCACTTGTTTTTGATGTGTGGTTTAAAAGTGTTGCTGTTTCTGATGTTGTTCTGCTTTTGCAGAGGGTGGCATGCAGATCTTGACCTTCCACTCCTTCCTCTTGGAGTGGAGGAGTGGCCTAGTGGTTGGGGCAAGGTACTTCAGGCCGGAAGGTCAGGGTTTCAAATCCCACTAGAGGACAGCAACCTTGGGCCGGAAGGACTGGGGTTTCTAGTCCCACAGGTGCTCCTTGTGGTCTTGGGCAAGCCACTTAACCCTCCATAGCCCATGTTCCCTGTAAAATAGTTATCTCCAAGTTATAATGCCCTGTTCAATGTAATTTCAGTTTGTTCAATGTAAACCGCACTGATGCAGAATAGCGTGGTATATAAGAGAATGTAAATAAATAAATAAATAAATTCCCCATCCGTCACCCCCTTTTCCTAGTTTAAATGCATATCCACATACTGCCTGAATTTTTCACTTAGGATTCTTTTCCCTGTGACAGAGAGATGTAGTCCATCAGCGCAGTGTATAGTCTCTTGTTGGTCCATCTGTTTCCCCAGTCACCAATAAATCTTGTTTGCACCAGGTCTGGAGCCATGTATTAAAGCTGTTAATACGATGCAGCCTTTTTGTCCCCTTACCAAGAACAGGTAGAACCTCTCAGAATGCAACAGTGTTAACAACAGGCTTGAGTTTCTCTCCCAGAAATTGGAAGTCCTTTTGGACTGTAGAGGCACTGTTTCTAGGCAGGTCATTTGTGCCCAAGTGGATAACAACATCAAGTTTGGAGCGTTCACTTTTTATGCTAAGTACTTCAACAGCTTGGTTTGTATTCCTGCTGGCTGACTTGCCTGGTAGGCACATGACTATCTTCTTTCCTTTGAACTGTGTTCCCAAGTTGATGCCTCTGATGATGGAATCTCCAAGTAGTAGTAGTTTTCTGTTTGGTGCGGTTTTCTTCATATTTGGTGCTTTAACAGGAGATTGGGCATTGTCTGACTCATTTAAGGGCCATTCAGTTTCTTTGGATTGGGCATCCTCATTAGCCAAGCCAGAGAAGGCATTATGCAGGGATAGTGCAAGAGATAAGGTTGTTGGGGCCACTTGGCAATAGTGATCATAGCATGATCGCCTTTGATTTAATTAGTGGAGGAGGGATAGTAAGGAAATCCACAGTACTACCTTTTAACTTTCGAAAAGGAGACTATGATAAAATGAGGAAAACAGTTAAGAAAAAACTAAAAGGAGCAGTTGCAAAGGTTAAAGACGTACAACAGGCTTGGCTGTTGTTGAAAAATACTATCTTGGAAGCCCAGACCAGCTGTATTCCACGCTTTAAGAAAAGTGGAAGGAAGTCCAAAAAACTGCCAGCATGGTTTAAAGGTGAGGTCAGAGAGGCTGTTGCCAAAAAAGCATCTTTCAGGAAATGGAAAAAAGAACCAAACGACGAAACCTGGAAACAGCACAAGCACTGGCAAGTCAAATGCAAGGCATTGATAAGGCAGGCAAAGGGAGAATTTGAGAAGAAGCTTGCTGCGGAAGCAAAAGCGCGAAGTAAAGACCTTTTCAAGTACATTCGTAGCAAAAAACCTGTGAGAGAGTCAGTTGGTCCATTAGATGATAAAGGGGTTAAAGGAGCACTAAGAGGCGACAAGGCGATAGCGGAGAGACTGAATGAATTCTTTGCTTCAGTCTTTACTGAGGAAGATGTAGGGATGTTACCCATGACTGAAGTGGTATTTAAAGGTGCGGAAGAATTGAAGGAAATATCGATACATCGGGAAGATGTATTACAACTATTAGATAAACTGAAGAGTAGCAAATCACCTGGGCCGGATGGTATACATCCAAGGGTGTTGAAAGAACTGAAATACGAGATTGCAGACCTGCTATTAGTAATCTGTGAACTATCATTAAAATCATCTCTAATACCTGAAGATTGGAGGATCGCCAATGTAACACCAATTTTTAAAAAAGGTTCCAGGGGTGATCCGGGAAACTACAGACCGGTGAGCCTGACATCAGTACCGGGAAAAATGGTAGAAACCATCATAAAGAATAAAATTACTCAGCATGTAGATAGTCATGACCTAATGGGAGACAGCCAACATGGCTTTGGACAAGGAAGATCTTGTCTTACTAATCTGTTTTGTTTTTTTGAAGGAGTGAATTATCAGGTGGACAAAGGTGAGTCGGTTGATATTGTGTATGTGGACTTTCAGAAAGCCTTTGACAAAGTCCCTCATGAGAGACATTTGGCAAAACTAAAGAGTCATGGGATAGGAGGCAGTGTACTATTGTGGATCAGGAACTGGTTAAAAGATAGAAAGCAGAGGGTAGGGCTAAATGGCCAATTTTCCCAATGGAGAAAGGTGAATAGTGGTGTACCCCAGGGATCTGTGTTGGGTCCGCTGCTTTTTGACATATTCATAAATGACCTGGAAAGTGGAATAACGAGTGAGGTTATCAAATTTGCAGATGACACAAAACTATTTAAAGTTGTTAAAACCCAAGAGGATTGTGGAAAATTGCAAGAGGATCTTGATAAATTGGAAGACTGGGCATCAAAATGGCAGATGAAATTTAATGTGGACAAGTGCAAGGTTATGCACCTAGGGAAGAACAACCCAAACTATGGTTACACGATGCAAGGTTCCACATTAGGAACCACCACCCAGGGAAAAGATTTAGGCGTCATTGTGGATACCATGTTAAAACCCTCGGCCCAGTGTGCAGCGGCGGCCAAGAGAGCAAATAGAATGCTAGGTATGATAAGGAAAGGAATGGAAAATAAAACAAAAGATATTATAATGCCTCTACATCGTTCCATGGTGAGACCGCACCTTGAATATTGTGTGCAATTCTGGTCGCCGTATCTTAAAAAGGATGTAGCGATTTTAGAAAAGGTTCAGAGAAGAGCCACCAAAATGATAAAGGGGATGGAAGGATACTCCTATGAAGAAAGGCTAAAAAGGTTAACCTGGAAAAGAGACGGCTGAGGGGAGATATGATAGAAGTCTATAAATTAATAAACGGAGTGGAACGGGTAAACGTAGATCGATTGTTTACCTTATCAGAATATAGAAAGACTAGGGGACATGCAATGAAGCTACAGGGTAAACTATTTAAGGCTAATAAAAGAAAATATTTTTTCACTCAACGTGTAATCAAACTCTGGAATTTGTTACCAGAGGATGTAGTAAAGGCTGTTAATGTAGCTGGGTTTAAAAAAGGTTTGGACAAGTTCCTGGAGGAAAGGTCCATAAACCATTATTAAGAAGGGACCCAGGATATCAATGCTTGAACCAATACAAGCATTGTGGAACCTGTGTCCCTTGGGGAAACTGCTAGGTACATATGACCTAGATTGACCAGTGTTAGAAACAGAATGCTGGGCTTGATGGACCTTAGTCTGACCCAGTATGGCATATCTTATGTTCTTATGTTCTTATATCTCTTGATGTATAGCATGTGTCTGCGTTACAGGTTGCAATCTACCAGAACCCACTGTGATCCATTTGTTCCTGGGGTGTTTGATTCTTTGTGGGAGCGGTGGTGGACTTTGTTCAGTTTGTATCCTAGAAGAGGTGTGTTTCATTGCAGCCATTTCCTCCCTCAGTAGAGTCACTTCTTTATGCATGGCAGCTAGGTCTTTCCTTAGTAGAGTCAGTTTGTCATGCATGGCAGCTGACCTGAGGCACATAGGACAAGCTCTTAGGCTCCAAATGATTTGTCTTGGAATGAAAGTACTGCAGTTATTGCACTGAATACACAACATGTTGATTAAGCAGTCCCAGAAGAGGAGGAAGAAGAAGAAGAAAGGATGAAGATGTGGGCTTTTAACCCAAGTAAGAAAGGATAGATGGCACATATGTGACTACTATATAGGCAGTATAGCCCCTGGGGTGGGTGGGGTGAGGGGTAGGGTGGGCGGGAACCTAACTGTCTCTGGCGAGTAGGCTGTTCCTGAACCGTGGGCGCACACACAGATATCTGATTTAAGTCTATACAAGGAAAGCAGTCTAAATGTCCCCAAGCTTAATCTAAAACCACAGTTAAAAGCTATATTAGTAATATCCCCAAAAATAGTTAGAATTTATATTTTTAAACCAGCAGAGAAGATAGAAAGGTTTGTTCTTAGCTTAATGGATGCTTCTCAGCGTTAGGTTGCTTAGACCTATTTGTCGTAGTCTTTTGTATTAGAAGTGTGTGTATGACCGATTCAAATGCAGCGGCTATATTTAGGAATAGTAGTATGTAGTCCTGGTTGATGTTATCAGTTCCCTTGATGATTTTATTGTATAGGCCCAGCATTAATGTCTCAACACTGTGGTATGGCCTGAATCCAAATTGGTTATCATCCAGTGGGACATAGATATCGATGTGTTCTTGCAGTTGCAAGAACAAGGTTTTTTTTCTATAATTTTGGCAAGGAAAGGGAGAATAGAGATGGGTCTATAGGAAGCTGGATTTGTTTTGTCTTAAGGCTGTGTTTTTTAGTATTGGATGAATGATAGTGCTCTTAAGTTCACGAGGCATGTACCCTTGAGAAAGTGATTTGTTGGCAATATCTAGTATGAAGGGGGCTAATTCAGAATTTGAATCCTTCATTTAACTAGGCAAAAGTCAGTATTGGAGATTGTAGTGTTCATATTTGCAATTACCTTTTTAAGAGGTTCTGGATGTATTGGATGGAACATTTCCCAGGGTTCGGTGGGAAAACAAACACTCTAATCACCATAAGCCCTACATACACTCTGCAAAACGACCACATTAATCCTATTCAAGGCGCAAACATCACCTGCACACTCATCAATGCAAGATTCTTCAGAAACAAGGCTAACACTATCGCAGACTACCTGCATGCACAAAAAAACAGATATACTCTGCATAACGGAGACATGGCTCAATGATACAGATCAAGTTATTTTGAAGCAGATTACCCTACCTACATACATGGCCTAGAACTGCTCTAGAACAGGCAGAAGGGGAGGAGGAGTACTGCTACTGGCCAGAAGCCAATATAAATTTAAAACCACCTTGTCAACCAGCACAGAGGAATCCAGCATAATCAATATCTCTAACAAATAGATGGCTATATGCCTCATGTACAAGCCCCCTAATGCTGGTACCAACTGCATCGACATCGGCAGGTATTCTACAGGGACCGAGTCATGCTTATGCATCCGGTATCGACAAGTCGGTACCGGACCCCTCCGATGCCGATTTTGATCGGTACTGGTATCGTGCCTTACACGATCACCCAGATCAGCGATACTTTGAATCCTCAGATGAGTCTGAAGACTCTGAAAGTTCTACCGATACCAGAGTACTTCTTCCCGAGGATTCTTCTTCTCCTCAACGTAGGATGTCTCCTCCAGAGAATATGTCCTTTCAGGACTTTATCAGAGATGTGGCTCGGGGTCTTTCCATCACAGTGGCTCCTGAAAAAGAGCCTAGGGGAAAGGAATTGGAAATCCTGCAATATCCTAAAGCTCCCAAGGAGGCAGCTACCTTATCTATTCATGAGATCTTGCATGATCTCATGTTAAGGATGTGGGAAACACCTCTAACCACTTCTCCTCACTCTCGAAGGCTCGACACCATGTATCGAGTTCCTCCTTGTCCTGGATTTCAAAAACCTCAGCTACCACACCATTCCATGGTGGTGGAATCAGCTATGAGAAGGATCAAGAGTGCAAAAAGACATGCATCTAATCCTCCACGACGTGAGTGTAGGACTCTTGACGCCTTTGGACGTTGAACCTTCCAGGCTTCCATGCTTTCTGCCAGGATCAGTTCCTATATATTATATATGGGAATGTTCCTTAAGGAGGTCACAGGAGATTTAGAGCTTATGAACCCTCTCCTTCCTGACGATAAGAGGCAGGATTACCTTGCACTTGTCAAACATGCTCAGGATGTTTCCAAGTTTGTAAATCATGCAGCCTTTGACTGCTTTGAGTGCATAAGCAGAGCCTCTTGCTATTGCCATAGGTGCACGTAGGATTCCTGGCTCCAGGCATCTGACTTGGAACTTTGGGTACAGGATAAACTGGGGAATATTCCTTGCACAGGAGAGAATCTCTTTGGCAAAAATTGGCAGGAAAAGGCTAATGAGATAGATGCTGACAATATCACCTTGGATAGATTGTCTAAATCTACAGCTGATCCTGTAAGGAAAAAATCCTACAAGAAACTATTCTTCAGTAAGAAGAAGAAGTTTTACCCCAACAGGGACATCGTGTAGGTCAGTCTGCCCAAAAGGGACAGCAACAACAACCTAGGCAAAGAAAAACAAAAACTGCTAAGCCTCAATCTGCTCAGCAGACTCAACCTCCACAGGGGCTTTGACTCCTATCTAGAGAACTTTGTTTTCCTGGCCCTGAACGGCCCAGAGCCTTCCACCTTTCCAGGAAGGTTATGTCATTTTGCCCCCAGATGGGAGCAGATAACAGCAGAAAGTTGGACTCTGTCCATTGTAAGACAGGGGTACAAGCTTCATTGCCTCAGCATGCCCCCTCCTACAATGGTAAGACAGTTCAATTCTCAGACCCTTCTCAATGCCCAGTTAGGTCAACAAGTCACTTTGCTTCTTGCCCAGGGGGACAATAGAAGAGGTACCCATTCTCCAACAGGGTACAGGGTTCTACTCCCCCTATTTCCTTATCCCAAAGAAAACAGGAGGACACAGACCTATTTTGGACCTCAGAGAATTGAACAAATTCCTGTTCAAAGAGAAGTTCAAAATGGTTTCTCTAGGAACTCTGCTGCCATACCTTCAGAGTCGGGATTGGCTTTGTTCTCTAGATCTCAAGGATGCATACACTCATGTTCTCATCCATCCAACTCATCGAAAGTTCCTTCGCTTTCTGTTTCAAGGGAAGTACTACCAGTACAGGGTTCTTCCTTTTGGCCTGGCCTCGGCACCTAGGGTGTTCACAAAATGCATGGCTGTGGTGGCAGCATTTCTTCGCACCCTGGGAATATTCGCCTTCCCTTACTTGGACGACTGGCTCATTCGAGCCCCTTCAGAGCCAGAGGCCAGGATTTCTCTCTCTCGCACAATGCGCATCCTTCAGTATTTGAGACTTGTCATATACTTCCCAAAATCCAACCTTGCTCCCACTCAGTCTCTAGAGTTTATAGGACCTCTGTTGGATACCAGACAGACAAGGGCCTATCTTTCACAGCCCCGCTGTCTTCACATTGTGCAGTTAGCTTCCCAAGCAGTGCTAAAGCCTCACCTCACTGCTCGGGAAATGTTACAATTGCTAGGCCACATGGCATCCACCGTGCATGTGGTTCCTTATGCTCGCCTCCATATGAGTGCAGCTCAGTGGACTTTATCCACTCAATGGACTCAGGCATCAGGTTGCCTGTCAGACAAACAAACAAATTCAGATCGTCTTATTTTGTCCCTCCAATGGCGGCAGTCACTCCAAAACCTTTTGGTGGGGTCCCCTTTCCAAAAACCCCCACCCCAAGCCACTCTGACCACAGATACCTCACAGGTGAGTTGGGGAGCCCATCTGCAAGGCCTCTCTACCCAGGGTACCTGGACTCCACAGGAGACCTATCTACACATCAATCTCCTGGTACTCAGAGCAATCTTCCTTGCTCTTTGAGTATTCCACACCCAGCTCAGCTACAAGACAGTCCTAGTTCAAACAGACAATCAGGTAGCCATGTTCTATGTGAACAAGCAGAGTGGAACAGGCTCTCTGTTGCTCTGCAACGAAGCTTTGCGACTATGGGCCCTCGCCACAGAGCATCAGATTCATCTCCTTGCGGTGTATCTTCCAGGCATTCAAAACTCTTGGCAAATATTTTTCAAATTTGGGGAACCCCGGACATAGACCTCTTTGCAAGTCCGCTGAATGCCAAACTTCTCCGGTTCTGTTCCAGAATTCCGGCTCAGGGTTGTCAGGCCAGGGATGCTTTCCTCCTCCATTGGGGCCAGGACTTCATGTATGCCTTTCCACCCATTCCCCTAATTCCCAAAACCCTATTCAAGCTTCAGAGAGACAGAGGCCATATGATTCTCATAGCTCCACATTGGCCATGGCAAGTGTGGTACCCTCTGCTCCTACATCTCTCTCAAGCTCTGTCTCTGGAGTTAGGATCTGCTCCATATCTCCTGTCTCAGGAGGACGGGATTCTGTGGCATCCCAATCCCGAGTCTCTGCATCTCAGGGCCTGGTTCCTGAAAGCCTAGAACTTCATGGTCTTAACCTTTCTCCGCAGGTAATGGATATCCCTTTATGCTTCCAGGAAACCTTCCACAAGACACTCTTGTGCTTTCAAGTGGAAAAGGTTTACCATATGGTGCTCGCAGAAGGGTCTTGACCTTCTTGCGCTACCTCTGGAATCATTACTGGAGTATCTCCTTCATTTGTCTAATACAGGGCTTAAGACCAAATTCAGTGAGAATTCATTTGAGTGCTTTTGCAGCTTCTTTCAAGCCTCTAAATGGACAACCTATTTCCTCTCATCCTCTTATAGCGAGATTTATGAGAGGACTTCTTTTAACTAAGCCTCCCATTAAGCCACCACCGGTGGCATGGGACTTAAATCTGGTTCTTGGGCAGCTCATGAACCTGGCTTTTGAACCGTCAGCTACTACCTCTTTGAAATTCCTTTCCTGAAAGGTCATCTTTCTTATTGCAATCACATCAGCACGTCGCATTAGTGAATTCAAGCATTGGTGGCTGATCCTCCTTATACAAGGTTCCATCATGATAAGATAGTCTTTAGGACTCATCCACACTTTATGCCAAAGGTTGCGTCACCTTTTCATTTAAACCAAGCGGTTTACCTTCCTGTATTTTTCCCCAAGGCCTCACGCCTCAAATGCAGAAAGGAATCTTCATACTTTGGACTGTAAAAGGGCCCTGGCTTTTTACTTACAAAGGACATAGCAACATAGAAGGTCCTCTCAACTCTTTGTTGCTTTTGATCCTGGTCATTTGGGACTTCCAGTCTCCAAAAGAACACTGTCCAACTGGATTGCACAGTGTATTTCTTTTGCCTATGAGAGTAAGAACCTTCCTCTTGAAAGCCATGTCACAGCTCACAATGTGAGGGCCATGGCAGCCTCTATAGCTCATCTTCACTCTGTGTCTATCGATGACATCTGTCGAGCAGCTACTTGGGCCTCGGTTCATACCTTCACAGCCCATTACTGCTTGGACAAGGACTCCCGCCGGGATGCCTTGTTTGGTCAGGCTGTTCTTCAACACCTGTTCCATACTTAATCAACTCCTACCCACCATCCCTGTTAGGATGCCAGAGATCCATGGGGGGAAGTGGAGCCCTTTCACAAGGGCACACAACTTCTGGGGTTTCTCCCTGCCATCTGTAGCTAGGGAGTCCCCATTTGTGAAGACACCCAGTCAATTGCACGTGGTGATTAAGACAAAAGGATACTTTTATTCAATACTTTAAAAATCTGAGAGCCCGACACAGGCCGTGTTTCGTTTTTCACTTCCTCAGGGGATTCAGGTATGCTGCAGATAAATAACCATAAATACTAAATACATACAGGAATGTTAAAATTATAAAAACATGCATAGGTTAGTATAAAAACCAATAAGACCATAAAAACTTAATTATAAATATTATCAAAACATGCATATACAATTATAAGAGCAGATCAATAAATAACCATTTAGCAATATCAATTAAAAGTATTGGAAGAGTGTAAAATACATGTACATCAAATCAGTATGCTATGTGTAACCACGATGATTAGAGGTGACTAATAGGAGCCACGAGTGAGTGAGCAGAACAAAAAATGAATGGTAAAACATATATTAAAATAATAAATAACTAAGACCATAATAAAAACATAAATATCTAAAAATAAGTTAACACCCTCAATACTAATCATTATTACTACCCTATAATACATGCCGACCTTCCCTACGTTAAATACATGAGTACAAAAACCGGGGGTGTGTTAAAAATGTTTTCTATGTTACCATGTATACTAAAATCAACTTAGCTAACTACCTTATACATAGTAAAAACATAAATACATATTTATCTAAAATCCTCAAAATGTAATGTCGCAAATATATGTATTTATAAAGAGAATTAAAAACTTAAATAATAAAAACTAAAGTACCATACCCGTTTGTTTGTTCAATGTACTCGGCTTAAAAATTAAATCTCTCTGAGAGTTGGATAATCGCCTTCTCTATGTGGAAAACAAAAAGCATTCAGATTCTATCCCATGTGCTATTCAGTAGAAACTGCTGTACATGTGATGATTAATGTATTGATATAATCTCCAGGAACAAGCAGGAATGAGTCTTCACATATGGGTACGTCGGTACCGACGGAGCCTGCGTGGGAACCGCTCCCCAGCTTCCCAAAAAGGAAAGCTTTTGGGAGCATCCCACAGTGCCTGCGTGCAGCCTTCCCGCCTTTCCTAACCAGCTCTCCTCAGTTCTTCTTTGCCGCGGAGCCAGCAGGTCAAGCCCTGTCACCGCTGAAGAAGTTCTTTATTTTATTTTATTTCTTTGGTCGTGTGTCTGCCTTCCCCGACTCCGGACCGGTACCGCCGGTCTTTTTCTCTTCTTTCTTCAAAAAAAAAAAAAAATATATATATATTTTTCTTCACTTAGTGTATTTTTCCTCTTGGGCCTCAGGGCCTACAAGAAAATTTCCCTCATGGAAAAACCAGCCTCCGGGTTCAAAAAATGCACTAAGTGTAGCGGTACTATTTCTGTTACAGATACCCATGAATGATGTCTTAAATGTTTGGGTCCTGAACACTCCATTCCGGATTGTCCGTCCTGCTCTCTAATGTCTAAACGGGGTTTACAGAACCGAGCAGCTAAGCTCCATGTGCTGTTTCCCGCTGATGCAGCGTCGGTAGCATCGACATCTTCCAGGTCTTCTTCTCCTGATGGATCTCAGGTAACCAAACATGTACCTAGCAGGTCCTCGAAGGGTAGATCTCCCTCTAAGCATCGAGATGCCTCCGGGCTTGCCCTTGAGAATCCTGCACCAGCAAAACAACCCCGGCGGGAAGCTCCGGCTTCCAAAGCTCCTCCTATGGGGTTACAGGTTGACATCGATGGCACGGCCTCGACCGATCACCTGTTAGAATGCTTTGGGGTACCGGCACAATCTTCCGGTACCGACTTCCAGGCATTCATGGCGTCGATGGATCACAATGTTTTGTCCATGCAGCAGGCTATTACGGCCTTCATTCAAGCTGCGACGCCGCTGGTACCGAAACAAGCTCCATTGTCGGTATCGGCTCCGGTACCGGCACCGGCGCCGATACCGGTACCGACTGCATCGACATCGACTAGGATACCGGCTACAGCGGTTCCTTGTCCAGGGCTTACCGGTACCGATCCGGTACTGGGGACGACCGATGTCGATACTGCTTGATACGCGTATCGAGCGTTGGAAGAGCACCCTGACAGACGATACTTCGATTCCTCTGATGATTCTGATACATCAGACGAGTCTCCTGAAGTATCCATAGCCCTTCCTGAAGAGCCTTCTTCTCCAAAAAGAAGAATGTCTCCTCCAGAGGACTTGTCCTTTCAAGACTTCATAAGAGAAGTAGCTAAAGGACTTTCTATTTCAGTAACTTCTGAATCAGAGCCTAGAGCAGTGATGGCTAACCTTTTTGAGCCCGAGTGCCCAAACTGCCGCACAAAACCAAAGAATTTCCTCAAAGTGCCAGCACGTCAATTAAAGCCTCATTTGCATAAATATTTGCATAATGTTACCATACACTAACTTTTAGTAAACATGCCTCTTAATGAGTATATGGATAAAGAAAGACTAAAAGGTTTCTACATTACTATAATCCAGTACCAACCGCCAGGCACATTAGGAACTACTACAAACGCTGCCCATTTAGAACCCATAGCAAACCCACCGTATCCTAACAGCACTACCAGGACTCACAAAGCACCATACCCTAACTATCAAAAGGCAACACTGCAAATATTAAACCAATACATTTCAGAGAACAACAATACATGACCTACTGGGGAAAGAACAAGTGGCAATGTCAAATAGGAATTATATAAACAGAATACCTCAGCTCAGTTACACATGCAGAACAGACCATCACCAAACAAGGAATCACAATTTAGAAACAGGAAGACAATAATTAAACTGGGAACCCCAAAAGCCAAACTTGGAATATACAACAACACTGTAGAAATAAAACTATAAATTAATTTCCTCTTGTACTAAACAAAGCGCAAAAATTAATGATGCACATTTCCCAGAGCTGACATATTCCAGTTAATAAATTCAAAATAAAGAGATATTTTTCTACCTTTTGTGCATTTTTTTTCAGTTGCAATTGTTCCAGCCACTTTCTTCTGGTTTCTTCGTGTCTTCTGCTAACTCTCCTTCTGCTGTCCATTTGTCCTTTCTTCTGTCTTCTTGGGTTTTTTTTCCCATTCTCTCTCTACATCTGCTTTAACATACTAATCTTTCTCCTTTTGCTCTTTCCTCATTCCTATTTCATCTACTCAAAATTTACCCCTCCATCCTCAATCCCCACTTATTCTCCCAATACCCGGCCAATTGTAGATTTTTTATCCCTCCCACACAAAATATTTTTCCCCTCTCCATTTTACTCTCCCAGCCCCATCCCATTCTAATCCTCCCCCAACACTAGCTCCCTTCTAGTTCCAGCCTCACCCAGCATCCATTCCCTTCTAGTCCCTGCATCAGCCCATTTCCAGTCCTAGCAGCCCCCCAACCCATTTCCAGTCCTAGAAACCCCCCAACCCAATACCAGTCCTAGCCCCCCCTCATCAACCCACTTCCAGTCCTAACCCCCCATCACCCCATTTTCAGTTTAAGCCCCCGCTATAACCCATTACCAGTCCTAACCCCCATCAGCCCACTTCCAGTCCTAACCCCCCCATCAGCCCACTTCCAGTCCTAACCCCCATCAACCCATTTCCAGTCAGCCCCCCATAGCCCATTGCCAGTCCTAACCCCCCCATCAGCCCACAGTCCATTACCAGTCCTAACCCCATCAGCCCACCTCAAGTCCTAACCCCTCCCCATCAGCCCATTTCCTGTCCTAGCCCCCCATAGTCCACTATCAGTCCTAACCCCCCATAGCCCATTACCAGACAGCCCCCATCAGCCAACAGCCCATTACCAGTCTTAACCCCCCCATAGCCCATTGCCAGTCCTAACCCCCCCATCAGCCCACAGCCCATTACCAGTACCATCCCCAACAGCCCACATCAAGTCCTTACCCCTCCCCATAACCCCATTTCTTTACCCAGCCCCCCCATAGCCAATTTTCCTTCCTAAACCCCCCCATATCCCATTACCAGTCCTAACCCCATCAGACCACCTCCAGTGTTAACCCCCCATCAGCCCATTTCCAGTCCTAACCCCACCCAAAAGCCCACCTCAAGTCCTAACCCCTCCCCATCAGCCCATTTCCTGTCCTAGCCCCCCATAGCCCATTACCAGTCCTAACCCCACCCAACAGCCCACCTCAAGTCCTAACCCCTCCCCATCAGCCCATTTCCTGTCCTAGCCCCCCATAGCCCATTACCAGTCCTAACCCCACCCAACAGCCCACCTCAAGTCCTAACCCCTCCCCATCAGCCCATTTCCTGTCCTAGCCCCCCATAGCCCATTACCAGTCCTAAGCCCCCATCAACCCACTTCCAGTCCTAATCCCATCAGCCCATATAGACTTAGCTCCCCCATAGCCCATAGCCCCCCCATAGCCCATCACCACTCCTAACCTCCCCCAGCCCATCACCACTCCTAACCCCCCCATCAGCCCATTTCCTGTCCTAGCCCCTCATAGCCCAGTACCAGTCCTAGCCCCCCCAACAGCCCAGAGCAATTACCACTCCTACCCCCCACAGCCCATCACCAGTCCTAACCCCCCAACAGCCCACAGCCATTACCACTCCTAACCCCCCCCAGCCCATTACCACTCCTAACCCCCCCATCAGCCCAGTTCCTGTCCTAGCCCCCCCCCGCCCATCCCCAGTCCTAACCCCCCAACAGCCCACAGCCATTACCACTCCTAACCCCCCCAGCCCATCACCAGTCCTAACCCCCCCCCAGCCATTACCACTCCTAACCCCCCATCAGCCCATTTCCTGTCCTAGCCCCCCCCAGCCCATCACCAGTCCTAACCCCCCAACAGCCCACAGCCATTACCACTCCTAACCCCCCCCCAGCCCATCACCAGTCCTAACCCCCCCCAGCCATTACCACTCCTACCCCCCCCCCCCCAGCGAAATTTTTTTTACACAGAAAGCTGTCGCTGCCGGGGCCGCCGCGGCAGAATCGAGTGTGCCGCGGGGCCCCCCCCGCCCAGCAGAGCCTGCCCTCCGTCCCGGTATCACCTCTCTCAGCTGCCTCCAGTCACACGCGCCGGCTTTCAGAGCGCGAGGGAAGTTTCTCCCTCGCTGCTCTGTTAAGCCCGCGGGGGCTGATGGGAACTTCCCATCAGCCCCCGCGGGCATAACAGAGCAGCAAGGAAGAAACTCCACTCGCGCTCTGAAAGCAGGCGCGTTTGACTAGAGGCAGCTGAGAGAAGGTGATACCGGGGACGGAGGGCAGGCTCTGCTGGGCGGGGGGGCCCCGCGGCACACTCGATTCTGCCGCGGCGGCCCCGGCCCCGGCAGCGGCAGCTTTTTATTTATTTATTTTTTAATGGTTCATATTTTGATTGCGGACCTTCCCGCGTGCCAGCTGCAAGGCCTTCGCGTGCCACAGCTGGCACGCGTGCCATAGGTTCGCCATCGCTGGCCTAGAGCTAAAAAATTGGATATTTTAGGCTATTCTAGAGCTCCTAAAGAGGCAGTCACCTTACCAATTCATGAGATTCTTTATGAACACATGATTGATCTATGGGAGACTCCTCTCACTCTCTCTCCTCATTCTCGCAGATTGGACACTATGTATCGTGTCCCTCCTTGTCCTGGATTTCAAAAAACTCAGCTTCCTCACCATTCCATTGTGGTGCAGTCAGCTATGAAGAGGATAAAGAGTACAAAGAGGCACTCTTCTGCTCCTCCAGGAAGAGAATGCAGGACCTTGGATGCTTTTGGTAGGAAAATCTTCCAAGCCAGTATGCTTATAGCCAGAATCAACTCATATAGCCTTTACATGGGTATGTTTCTAAAAGAAGTTGCACAAAAACTGCAGACTTTCCTCCCTTTTCTTCCAGAGGATAAAAGGGAGGAATTCCTCATTTGGCTTAAGCATACTCAAGACATTTCAAAGTTTTCCAACAGGGCAACTTTTGACTCCTTTGAAGGTGCCAGCAGAGCCTCAGGCATTGCCATAGCTGCTCGCAGAATTGCTTGGCTCCAGGCTTCTGATTTAGAACCCTGGGTTCAAGATGGCTTAGGAAATCTTCCCTGTACAGGTGAAAACCTATTTGGCAAAGAGTGGCAAATAAAAGCCACTCAAATGGATGCAGAAAACTCTGCTCTGGATAGACTTTCAAAGTCAACCTCCATTCCTGCCAAGAAAAAGCCTTTTAAAAAGGCTTTCTTTAAAAAGGGCAGATTTCCTTCTACTTCTGGCCAACAATCTTCTACAGGTCACTTTTCCACTAAGCGTCAGCAATCTGAACAGGCCAGACCTAAGCCTACAGGGGCTGCTGCAACTCAGCAAGCCCAACCTCCTCAGGGGTTTTGACTTGATGCTAGAGAACTTAGCCTTTCTGGCTCTAAAGCAGCCAGAGCCTCTCGCCATTCCAGGAAGGTTGGCTCATTTTGCTCCCAGATGGGAGCAGATAACATCAGAGCAGTGGACCCTCTACAATCATAAGAGAGGGCTACAAGCTCCATTTCTCAGACCTTCCTCCCCACACTATGGTGAGACACTTCAATTCTCCCACATCTCTTCTCGACCTTCTAGGTCAAGAGGTAGCTACCCTTCTTGCCCAAGGGGCGATAGAAGAAGTTCCCCTTCTTCATCAAGGGTCAGGGTTCTACTCCCCCTATTTTCTCATCCCAAAGAAGACAGGGGGATACAGGCCCATCTTAGATCTCAGAGAATTGAACAAGTTTCTATGCAAGGAGAAGTTCAAGATGCTTTTTCTGGGCACTCTCCTTCCATACCTTCAAAGTCAGGATTGGCTTTGTTCTCTAGATCTCAAGGATGCGTACACACATGTCCTCATCCATCCCTCTCACAGAAGATTCCTGCGGTTTCTTTTCCAAGGAAAACATTACCAATACAGAGTCCTTCCTTTCGGTCTGGCCTCTGCTCCAAGAGTGTTCACCAAATGCATGGCAATAGTGGCTGCATTTCTACGCACTCTGTGAATATTTGTCTTCCCATACCTGGACGACTGGCTCATTCGAGCTCCATCTCAGTCAGAGGCCCAGATTTCCTTGGACCGCACAAGGCGCATTCTGCAGTATCTGGGACTTGTGGTAAACCTCCCAAAGTCTCAGCTCACCCCTACTCAGTCCCTAGAATTCATAAGGGCCTGGTTGGATACCACTACTGCAAGGGCCTACCTTCCCCAGGCCCGTTGCCAACGTCTAGTGCAGTTAGCCTCCCAGATTCAGTCAAAGAGCCACTTAACTGCCAGGGAGATGCTACAACTGCTAGGCCACATGGCTTCCACAGTGCATGTGGTACCCTATGCTCGCCTACACATGAGAGCAGCTCAATGGACTTTGTCCACCCAGTGGACTCAAGCTTCAGGAGCTCTCTCAGACCAAATAGCAACCACCAAACGTCTCTTTTGGTCTCTCCAATGGTGGATGTCCACTCAAAATTTGTTGCTGGGGTCCCCCTTCCAACAGTTGTTGCCCCAAGCAACCCTCACAACAGATGCCTCCCAAACAGGTTGGGGAGCCCATCTACAGGACCTCTCCACTCAAGGCACTTGGCCCCACAGGAGACCTCTCTTCATATCAACCACTTGGAGCTTCGAGCAGTTTTTCTAACTCTCAAGGTCTTTCATACCCTCCTCAGCTACAAGACAGTCCTCATTCATACGGACAATCAAGTAGCCATGTTTTACATAAACAAGCAAGGAGGAACTGGCTCTCTGTCGCTTTGCAACAAAGCTTTAAGATTGTGGGCCTTCGCCAGAGAGCATCAAATCCATCTCCTGGCAGTATACCTCCCAGGAGTCCAAAATTCTTGGGCAGACAAAGTCGAGTTCTGCTTCCACACGAATGGTCCCTGCACATGGATCAGGTACTCAGAATCTTGCAAGAATGGGGAACCCCAGACATAGACCTCTTTGCAAGTCCGTGGAATGCCAAACTTCCCCGGTTCTGTTCCAGAATTCCGTGTCAGGGAGTTCAGGCCAAGGATGCCTTCCTCCTTCATTGGGGTCAGGGCCTCCTGTATGCATTTCCACCCATTCCCTTGATTCCCAAGACTCTGTTCAAACTCCAGAGGGATCAAGGATCTATGATCCTCATAGCTCCACGCTGGCCACGCCAAGTGTGGTACCCTCTACATCTACATCTCTCCCAAGCCCCCTCCCTGGACTTGGGAGCTGCTCCAGACCTTCTGTCCCAGGAGGAAGGGACTTTGTGGCACCCAAACCCCAAGTCCCTATACCTCAGAGCTTGGTTACTGAAGGCTTAGACCTTCAAGACTGGAATCTTTCTCAACAAGTGAAAGATATCCTCCATGCTTCCAGAAAACCTTCCACCAGGCGTTCTTATGCTTTTAAATGGAAGAGGTTTTCCATTTGGTGTGCTGAGAAGGGTCTTAACCCTCTAGCACTACCTTTGAATTCTCTATTAGACTATCTCCTGCATCTTTCCAATGCAGGCCTTAAAGCGAATTTAGTAAGAGTCCATTTGAGTGCTATTGCAGCATCCCTTAAGCCCATCAATGGACAACCTATTTCCTCTCATCCTCTCGTTGCAAGATTCATGAGAGGCCTAACTTTAACTAAACCTCCCATTAGGCCTCCTCCGGTGGCATGGGACTTAAATTTGGTTCTTGGTCAGCTTATGAAGCCACCTTTTGAACCCTTAGCCACTACCTCCTTGAAGTTTCTTTCCTGGAAGGTTATTTTCCTCATTGCAGTCACTTCAGCTCGCCGCATCAGTGAACTGCAGGCATTAGTGGCTAATCCACCTTATACAAGGTTCCATCATGATAAGGTAGTCCTTAGGACAAATCCACACTTTATGCCTAAAGTGGTCTCACCTTTTCATCTTAATCAAGAGGTATATTTATCTGTCTTTTTTCCAGCTCCTCATGCATCCAATGCAGAGAGGAATCTTCATACTCTGGATTGTAAAAGAGCTCATGCTTTTTACTTACACAGGACACAGCAACATAGAAAGTCTTCCCAGCTTTTTGTTGCTTTTGATCCTTCTCATTTGGGACTTCCAGTCTCCAAAAGAACACTGTCCAATTGGATTGCTCAGTGTATTTCTTTCGCCTACCAGAGTAAGAACCTTTCTCTGGAGAGCCATGTCACAGCTCATAATGTGAGGGCCATGGCCACCTCTATGGCTCATCTAAATTCTGTGTCCATCGACCAGATCTGTCGAGCAGCCACCTGGGCCTCGGTTCATACCTTCACAGCCCATTACTGCTTGGACAAGGACTCCTGCCGGGATGCCTTGTTTGGTCAGGCTGTCCTCAAACACCTGTTCCATTCTTAAACAACTCCTACCCTCCTTCCCTGGATGGATGCCTGAGATCCATAGGAGGAAGTAGACCCCTTCCCAGGGTCTCATATCCTTGGGGATCTCCCAGGCATCTTAGCTAGGGAGTCCCCATATGTGAAGACTCATTCCTGCTTGTTCCTGGAGATAGCACAGTTACTTATCTGTAGCAGGTGATCTCTGGGAACAGCAGGAATAAGTCTTCACAACCCATCCACCTCCCGTAGGAGCTGTATCTCTTTTTCTATCTTTCCTTTCCTCTCTCTCTCTATTGTCTCAGCTTTAAACTCGAACTGAGGAGAGCTGGTTAGGAAAGGTGGGAAGGCAGCGCGCAGGCGCTGTGGGATGCTCCCAAAAGCTTTCCTTTTTGGGAAGCTGGGGAGCGTTCCCGCGCAGGCTCCGTCGGTACCGACGTACCCATATGTGAAGACTTATTCCTGCTGTTCCCAGAGATCACCTGTTACAGGTAAGTAACTGTGCTTTATCTACTGCAACAATAGGCATTTCTATTCATATAAGGATGACTGCTTGACTGCGCTAGGGATTAAACCGCTCATTTGTAACTGAACTCTCTTGTCTACAGTTGTAAACAAATATACTCATACTGAAAAGACTCTGCTTGTGGATAGCGTATTACCCACATGTTAAAGGTTCCAAACCGCTTTCCTCATGAGGGGCTACTTGCGTGTCGTTAAAAATAAATAAATACATCCCATAGGCACAAATTGTCTACTATTCATATATCCATACTAAAGGATTATAATAACATTCCAGATCGTCTTGAATTAGATCCCATAATTTAAATCTCTCAGACGTGACGCTATTCTAAAAAAACTTCCATGTAGGTTGTTTAAGGACATCGGAATGTTGTGTCTCCAGACTTCCATATCTTAAAAGAACTCAAAATATTCAAACAGTATTTACTAACCCAATTCTACAAAATTTTAACCCAAAGGAATTGTTTGAACATCTTCACAAACAAATCTACCTTGTTCGTGGACAGCTTATAACCTGCTTGCTAGAAGCACTAATATATCCTTGTGCGGGGGTACTTGCATATCGCCGAATTAAAACTTCATATCACTAACGCAACTTAAAGATAATTACATTCCAAACTTAGTGAAAAACATTCCTATCTCGGATCACTGATGTTAACTCTACAAAAAGTATCATTGCTCTAAACGAAGATATACCATAAGTTTTGACTAAGATATCCAAAAGATACATCTCCTGGCCTCGTTATACTAAGGGACATTCAAAATTCCAGACAGCACTTACTGACACGATATGTCTGAAGATCATGGATCAAAAGAAACTGCCATCCATCATGTATCAGAACTTCTACTTCGAAAACGCCCGCACTTGCGCTTTTCTTAAGCGCGGGAAAAATGACATGTCCTATTACGGCAATGTACACAGCGACGGTGGATATTTATTGAAGATAACATAGGAGTTCATATAACATATGGTATCTGTAGACAGTAAGGATGGTTAATTCATTCAAACCAGAATGTTTGAAATTTTACCTAGCAACTGATGTTGCGGACATTGCCATAATATCGTGTCAGTAAGTGCTGTCTGGAATTTTGAATGTCCCTTAGTATAACGAGGCCAGGAGATGTATCTTTTGGATATCTTAGTCAAAACTTATGGTATATCTTCGTTTAGAGCAATGATACTTTTTGTAGAGTTAACATCAGTGATCCGAGATAGGAATGTTTTTCACTAAGTTTGGAATGTAATTATCTTTAAGTTGCGTTAGTGATATGAAGTTTCAATTCGGCGATATGCAAGTACCCCCGCACAAGGATATTTTGGTGCTTCTAGCAAGCGGGTTATAAGCTGTCCACGAGCAAGGTAGATTTGTTTGTGAAGATGTTCAAACAATTCCTTTGGGTTAAAATTTTGTAGAATTGGATTAGTAAATACTGTTTGACTATTTTGAGTTCTTTTAAGATATGGAAGTCTGGAGACACAACATTCCGATGTCCTTAAACAACCTACATGGAAGTTTTTTTTAGAATAGTGGCACGTCTGAGAGATTTAAATTATGGGATGTAATTCAAGACGATCTGGAATGTTATTATAATCCTTTAGTATGGATATATGAATAGTAGACAATTTGTGCCTATGGGATGTATTTATTTATTTTTAACGACACGCAAGTAGCCCCTCATGAGGAAAGCGGTTTGGAACCTTTAACATGTGGGTAATACGCTATCCACAAGCAGAGTCTTTTCAGTATGAGTATATTTGTTTACAATTGTAGACAAGAGAGTTCAGTTACAAATGATCGGTTTAATTCCTAGCGCAGTCAAGCAGCCATCCTTATATGAATAGAAATGCCTATTGTTGCGGTAGATAATACATCAATACATTAATCATCACATGTACAGCAGTTTCTACCGAATAACACATGGGATAGTATCTGAATGCTTTTTGTTTTCCACATAGAGAAGGCGATTATCCAACTCTCAGAGAGATTTAATTTTTAAGCCGAGTACATTGAGCAAACAAACGGGTATGGTACTTTAGTTTTTATTTAAGTTTTTAATTCTCTTTTTAAATACATATATTTGCGACATTACATTTTGAGGATTTTAGATAAATATGTATTTATGTTTTTACTATGTATAAGGTGGTTAGCTAAGTTGATTTTAGTATACATGGTAACATAGAAAAACCTTTTAACACACCCCCGGTTTTTGTACTCATGTATTTAACGTAGGGAAGGTCGGCATGTATTATAGGGTAGTAATAATGATTAGTATTGAGGGTGTTAACTTATTTTTAGATATTTATGTTTTTATTATGGTCTAAGTTATTTATTATTTTAATATATGTTTTACCATTCATTTTTTGTTCAGCTCACTCACTCCTGGCTCCTATTAGTCACCTCTAATCATTGTGGTTACACATAGCATACTGATTTGATGTACATGTATTTTACACTCTTCCGATACTTTTAATTGATATTGCTAAATGGTTATTTATTGATCTGCTCTTATAATTGTATATGCATGTTTTGATAATATTTATAATTTAAGGTTTTATGGTCTTATTGGTTTTTATACTAACCTATGCATATTTTTATAATTTTAACATTCCTGTATGTATTTAGTATTTATGGTTTTTTATCTGCAGCATACCTCAATCCCCTGAGGAAGTGAAAAACGAAACACGGCCTGTCTCGGGCTCTCAGGTTTTTAAAGTATTGAATAAAAGTATCCGTTTGTCTTAATCACCACGTGCAATTGACTGGGTGTCTTTCGAACAACGTGGTGGGGTGCTATTTTCGGTGGACCCATTTGTGAAGACTACATTCCTGCTTGTTCCTGGAGATAGCATAGTTACTCACCTGCAACAGGTGATCTCCAGGAACAGCAGTAATTTAGTCTTCATGACCCACCCACCTCCCCTAGGAGTTGTATCTTCTATCTCTCTCTTTCTCTCTTTCCCTCTCTCTTTGTCTCAGCTTTATACTCAACTGGAGAGGGACAGTTGGGGAAGGCGGGAAGGCAGCACGCAGGCGCTGTGGGATGCTCCCAAAAGCTTTCCTATTGGACGCTGGGGAGCGTTCCCATGCAGGCTCCTTCGCTACCGACGATACCCATATGTGAAGACTAAATTCCTGCTGTTCCCGGAGATCACCTGTTACAGGTAAGTAACTATGCTTTGTGATTTGACCCGAAACGTGCACGTCGTGTTTTTTCCTGATTACATTCTATAAGCTTCAGCTCAGCTGCTATAAAGATAAGTGTTTTTCAGTATTTTGAGAATTTCTAAGAACCTGTATTGATTAAAATGGAAATAACTGTTTCATGAGGGTGACTCATTCTCCCTTCTATCGGTTTTTATCCGACAAAATAATTGAAAATAGTTTTTGAAGGGGCAACTTGGGTTTTCTATATGGCGACTTTTGTTTTTTAGTCTTTATTTGTCACTATTTGGGGTTTCTTTTGGCTGCTTTCTTTACCTGGCATGCCCACCCCTCCAGGGTGGCAGCAGACGCGTTCCTCATCTCATGGTCAGAGGGCCTCATGTACGCCTTCTCTCCCACACTGCTGACTGCCAAGACCTTGTTCAGGACCCTCCGCAACAGGGCCTTGCTCATCCTGATAGCCCCTCGGTGGCCCAGGCAACCATGGTTCCCGCTGCTCCTTCGACTAATGGTGGAGACCCTCATCCTGTTGGGGAACTCTCCGGGACTTCTGTCTCAGAAAGGGGGCTCTCTACTGCACCCCAATCTGGGGTCCCTGTCGCTGACAGAGTTGCTGCTGAAAAGGTGACCCTGGCCCCTTTCCACCTCTCGGGTGAGGTAGAGGAGATTCTGCTGGTCTCTCGCAAGGTTTTTACTAGGAAAGCTTATACTCTCAAATGGTGCAGGTTCTCGGCCTGGTGCGCCGAGCACGAGGCTGACCCGTTCTCCTGTTCGGTGGGTTTGGTGTTACAGTACCTTCTCTACTTCTCGCAATCCGGACTCAAGTCTAACTCCGTCTGGGTGCACCTTAATGCCCTGGCGGCGCACCACCACCCAGTTGATGGCAGGCCCCTCTTGTCCATCGGTTGGTGACCCGCTTTCTTAGGGATCTGCTCTTATCAAAGCCCCCGGTTCGGCCCCCAGCAATCGAATGGGACCTCAACATGGTTTTGGGGCAGCTCTCTCGCCCACCCTTTGAGCCTCTGGCTACTTGCCACTTACGATACCTCTCTTGAAAGGTGGCGTTCCTGGTTGCACTCACCTCTGCTTGCAGGGTTAGCGAGCTTCAGGCCTTAGTGGCGAAGGCGCCTTATACCAAGTTCTACAAGAACAGAGTGGTGCTCCGCACGCACCCAAAATTAGTACTCCTTCCTTCTTTCCGAGACCTCACTCCAGTAGGGTGGAGACAGTCCTTCACACCTTGGACTGTAAGAGGGCTTTGTCCTTCTATATCCAGCACACTCAGGGCCACTACAAAGCTTTTTGTCTCTTATGATCTCAGTAAACTGGGGGAGGCGGTGACCAAGCATACATTGTCCACCTAGGTGGCAAACTGTATCGCCCTCGCCTATGTGCAGGCGGGGCTCCCACTGGAAGGCTGTGTCACGGTGCACCGTGTTGGGGCCATGATTTTGTCCCGATGGTGGACATCTGTGGGGCCACCACCTGGTCTTCAGTCCATATTTTCACAGCCCATTACTGCCTGGAGAGTCCCGACAGGACAGTGCCTTCAGCCAGGCTATGCTCCATAATCTTTTTGGGGTATAGGCAACTGCTACCCGCCGACCTTTCTGTGTTCAGGCTACCAGAATGCTGGTTTTCATTGGACACAGGGGTCCTACTGTGTCTGTGGATATGGTCTTAATTGCTGCTGCTTGCGGCTCATCCGTGGTTTTGAATGGATTTTCGATAGCCTGTAGCTGGGGAGTCCCATATTTGAGGACTGACTTCCTGCTTGTTCCTGGAAAAAGCATAGTTACTCACATGTAACAGGTGTTTTCCAGGGACAGCAGGAATCAGTTCTCACAACCCTTCCTCCTCCCCTTGGAGTTGCTGCTTTACCATCTTTTATTTTTGCTGTCTTTTAGCTATGTCATCTGGCTGAGCAAGATGACACCCTTGGGCAGGAAGGGGACCACGCATGCGTGGTGGCATCTCCCAAAGGCTTTCTTTGAAAGCTGAGGGAATGCTTCCGCGAGAGCTCCGTCAGTGCTGATATCACCCATACATGAGGACTGATTCCTCCTGTCCCCGGAGAACACCTGTTACAGGTGAGAAACTATGCTTACAGCGTGATCTTGGGAGTCTAGAGTGCCACCACTTCCGTTCCAGCTTCCTGAGTCATATCAGAGACTCATGCAGATTGGCTGTAAACCATAGGGCTGTGTGATTCCCTTTGGTGGGTTTAGTAAATTGTGGTTGGAGTGCAGCTTTGCTTAGGGTCGAGTTCCATTTGTGTAAAGGCTTGTCAATCTTGGAGGTGTCAGTAATAAGGTTGGGTAAAATCTCTTCAAGGAATTTGTCTTTTTTGAAAGGCCGGAATCGACGGGCTTGTGGTGGTGTGGTAGTCATAGCAGGTTAAAGTTCCCTTGTACATGTGGGGATGTGGAAAAGTATGGCCTTGTGATCAGACCATGGAACAGGTATTGTTTGTTGTTGGTCATGGTTGCTGTCCATGCACGTGGTTGAGGGTGCAAAGATGAGGCTCAAAGCATTTCCTCTTGTGTGGGTGGGAGCTTGTATTCGTTGTTCATAGTTTAGTGCAGACATAGCATTAAGAAAGACAATGGAGTGCTTCATTGAGAGCGCGGAGAGGTTGAAGTCGCCTAGCAGCCATAGTGGTCTGTCCTTAGTTGATTGGTTGCATGCTAGGTCGAGAATTATGGAGAGGTCATCCGCACATATAGAAGTGCTCAGTAGAATAGTGATGTTACCAGGTGCTTATTTGCAATCATGATGGTTTCCATGGTATTTGTGTTGTATGACATCTTGAAATTGAAGGTCACATCTGGCCATGATCAAGATGCCTCCACCTCTTCTGCTTGTTCTTGGGCAATTAAAGAGGTGGCAGTTTGGAAGCTTCAGTTGACTTGTAATTACGGAGTCTGTGTCGGTGAGCCATTTTTGTGTGACGAAGAGCATGTCCAATTTATTATACTCAACATAGTCGATAATTATTGGCCATTTATTACGAATAGATCGGGCATTTATGAGCATACAGGTTAGATTTCTTTCGTGTGGAGGCTTCCTTCTGAGGCTTTTATCTGGGGCTAGCATACAATGTGAATAAGATGTTCGTAGCACGCTGTGCATGGTGGCTTTGTATAGGTGAAAGCATCTTCGCCTTCTCCGGGCATAGTCATTTATGGTGGGGATTAGGTCTTGCTGTTGGAATAAAGTTTCAACCTGTATGATGGATTGTACAAGGCAATATATGAATAATATGCCGGTCAGTAGGTCCTGCATTCTGTAAGTGCGTGGAGAGAAGTTAGGAATGTTGGGCTGAGTGAAACCGAAGGATTATGATTGTGGGACTTAGTGGCCAGTCTCTCACTGTTCCGATATTTAGTGTGCCAGAAAGTGTCTTCTAGGCAAGCTGAAGTGGCAGAATTTTAAGCCTAATTGCCAGACTGCTTATGTGCATAATATGTAACTAGTAAGTTATCAATTCCAAATGCAGGTTATACAGCAAGATGACGGAAATAAAACCTAGCTGAGTAATAAAAGTATTCGGTGATCTCATAAACTGACCAAATAGTAATGCAGGCATTATCTTAGCACACTGCCAGCTCTAACAGGCTGGTAGCAGGGAGCTGAGAAATCAGTGATAACATTAAGACAAAAACAAAGCATTTTGCACGGGAGCATTTAACTAAGAGGGAACTCTTATCCTTCATTGCAGTGTGTCCTGCAAACGCTTATAAAGATAAACAACTATAATTTCAATAGATTTCGGTGCGTGTAGCCAGCCAGCGATGGAGGTCCATGCCTAAGGGCCACGCAAAAGGGCCCTCTGGTGAGGCCCGCCAGACGCAGGCACGCCTCCTGGTGCTGCTTTTAAAGATCTGTTCTTGGGGCCTGATTGGTGTTCGGTTCAGGGAGTAGGAGGAGCTGTGTGCCGATCGGGGGCAGCTGGTAGTGGATTCGTGCCTCCCGGAGTTTCTTTTAAAGAGCTGTTCCTGCAGCCTGATTGGTGTTTAGTACAGGGAGCAGGAGGAGCTGCGGGCCTGCTCCCTGTTGCTGTGTGACGATCAGGGGCAGCTGGTGGTAGTTAAATCATCCCTACAACACAGACATGTGGCTTCCGCCCTCAAACGAGCATCTATATGGCCAATATTGAAGAACACTTCACTTTGCAAGAAGGATCCCGAAGCATACCGCCTGATCATCAGCTTACCATTTCTCGCAAAAATCATAGAAAAAACATGCATATACAGCTACAGGCTGGTCAATAAGAACAAACTGCATATCATTCATATGATATATACAGTTTGTCACATCCCTGTTTTATTCATTTTTAATTTTTATGTAACATACATGTTTATATTATCAGTTTGATTATCATTTTACTATATTTGTTATTTATATTTTTATCCTTCTCATTATATACTTTTACAGTATTTATGATATTTATGTTATTTATAAGACATATTTATGGTTTTATTCATAATATGCCGTAGTCATTTGTTCTAACACGTTACTATAATTTTTATCTTGTATTGTATAATAAATGTTTGTTTTTCTATGTTTTAGTACCTTTACCTGATCAACCCCTGACGAAGGTAGCGAAACACGGCCTGTGTCGGGTTGGTAATAGGGCCACATAATAAAATTAAAGTTTGTTTTTCCACAACAATCACGTTTTGGACTGTGTCTATACAGCTACAGGACCATATGGATCACAACGCATCACTTGACCCACACCAGCATGGCTTCAAGCCACGACATAATGTCGAAACGCTACTAACCTCGCTCTTCGACAACATCCTAAGAGGAATTGACAACATCAAGATTGGATTCCTCCTCATATAAGAACATAAGAACATAAGATATGCCATACTGGGTCAGACCAAGGTCCATCAAGCCCAGTATCCTGTTTCCAACAGTGGCCAATCTAGGTCATATGTACCTAGCAGTATCCCCAAAAGACAAAGGTTCCACAATGCTTGTATTGGGTCAAGCATTGATATCCTGGGTCCCTTTTTAATAATGTTTATGGACCTTTCCTCCAGGAACTTGTCCAAACCTTTTTTAAACCCAGCTACACTAACAGCTCTTACTACATCCTCCGGTAACAAATTCCAGAGTTTGATTACATGTTGAGTGAAAAAATATTTTCTCTTATTTGTCTTAAATAGTTTACCCTGTAGCTTCATTGCATGTCCCCTAGTCTTTCTATATTCTGATAGCGTAAACAATTGATCTACGTTTACCCGTTCCACTCTATTCATTAATTTATAGACCTCTATCATATCTCCCCTCAGCCGTCTGTTTTCCAGGTTGAAGAGCCCTAACCTTTGTAGCCCCTCTTCATAGGAGTAGCCTTCCATCCCCTTTACCATTTTGGTGGCTCTTTTCTGTACCTTTTCTAATAACGCTATATCCTTTTTAAGATACGGCGACCAGAATTGCACACAATATTCAAGGTGCGGTCGTACCATGGAACGATACAGAGGCATTATAATATCCTTTGTTTTATTTTCCATTCCTTTCCATATGATACCTAGCATTCTATTTGCTTTCTTGGCCGCCGCTGCACACTGGGCCGAGGGTTTTAACATGTTATCCACGATGACTCCTAAATCTTTTTCCTGGGTGGTGATTCCCAATTTGGAACCTTGCATTGTGTAACCATAGTGTGGGTTGTTCTTTCCTAGGTGCATAACTTTGCACTTGTCCACATTAAATTTCATCTGCCATTTGGATGCCCAGTCTTCCAATTTATCCAGATCCTCCTGCAGTTTTCCACAGTCCTCTTGGGTTTATGTCAAAAAGTAGCGGACCCAGTACAGATCCCTGGGGTACTCCACTAGTCACCTTTTTCCATTGGGAAAATTGGCCATTTAGCCCTACCCTCTGCTTTCTATCTTTTAACCAGTTCCCGAGCCACAATAGTACACTGCCTCCTATCCCATGACTTTGTAGTTTTGCCAAAAGTCTCTGATGAGGGACCTTGTCAAAGGCTTTCTGAAAGTCCAGATACACTATATCAACTGACTCACCTTTGTCTACCTGTTTATTCACACCTTCAAAAAAACATATCAGATTAGTGAGACAAGATCTTCCTTGTCTAAAGCCATGTTGGCTGTCTCCCATTAGGCCATGACTATCCACATGCTGTGTAATTTTGTTGTTTATGATGGTTTCTACCATTTTCCCCGGTACTGATGTCAGGCTCACCGGTCTGTAATTTCCCGGATCACCCCTGGAACCCTTTTTAAAAATTGGCGTTACATTAGCGATCTTCCAATCTTCAGGTATTACAGATGATTTTAATGAAAGTTCACAGATTACTAATAGCAGGTCTGCAATCTCATATTTCAGTTCTTTCAACACTCTTGGATGTATACCATCCGGTCCAGGTGATTTGCTACTATTCAGTTTATCAAATAGTTGTAATACATCATCCCGGTGTAGTGATATTTCTCTCAATTCCTCTGCAGTATCACCTTTAAATACCACTTCGGTCTTGGGTAACATCCCTACATCTTCCTCAGTAAAGACCGAAGCAAAGAATTCATTCAGTCTCTCTGCTATAGCCTTGTCTCCTTTTACTGCCCCTTTTACATGGATATCTCCTCCGCCTTTGACACTGTATCACACAATACTGATCCAGTGCCTCCAGGACATTGGCATCTTCAATAGCACCCTTAACTGGTTCACTTCTTACTCAAACAGTAGGCTCCAACAAGTTAGATGTGAAGCCAACCACTTAGCACCCTTCACAAGGCATTCCGCAGGGCTCTGCACTCTCCTCAATCCTCTTTTATCTACCTATCTATCTGTACCCTGTCTGCAGCATTATCAAGAAACATAACATACTGTATCACTTATATGCTGATGACCTCATGGTATACACCCCAATCGACCTGGAGAAGCCAAACCTCACAGCTATAACCCAATGCCTGGATGATGTATCTGCTTGGCTCAGCAACAGCAACCTCATGTTAAACTGCAGCAAAACAGAAGCACTCTACATCAGCAGAAAAACCACCTTCAACCCTCCACAGGCAATCTATCTACTAAATCAAACGATACCCCTAAAAAGCGAATTACGCTACCTAGGAATCATCCTGGACAAAAATATCAACCTCCAATCGCATATAAACAAAACCGCTGCTAAAGCATATCACAGGCTAAATCTCATAAGGAAACTAAACCAGGACCATTTCTAGACAATATGCCAGGCTATCATCACCCCAATACTAGACTATGGCAATTCACTCTACCAAGGACAACAAAGCAAGCCACACATCTGCTTCAAATGGTGCAGAACACAGCAGTGCACATCATCACAGGAACAAACAAGGCAGACCACATCATACCGGTATTACACCAGCTACACTCACTCCAAGTTCAAGGCAATATTGAATACCTTCAAAATCCTCCACCACTCCTCAGCAGACATCCTAGAGTGTTTGGTTATAAGAGACTCAGGCAACGCCCGATGTGCAACAATAACATGCACATGATCAGCATGTACACAGATTACCAGAAAAGCAAGCAATTCACATCCAAAAGGGCTCTCTCACTAGCTGCCCCCTACCTGTGGAAAACCCTCCCTGACAAAATGCAAGCCTCCGGAGATCACAGACTTCAGGAAGAAACTCAAGACCCTTCTGTTTATGGAACACTGCGGGAACGTAACATAGCCCTGCAACCACACCGCTCTCCTTGGCCTAAAACCCTTTAGATCAATAGAACTGCTTTCTGATATCCCTGCCCAAACTGTAGATAGCATAAACCAACTGTAAATATATCAAGCAAATTGTAAATAGTTTTGACCCTGTTGAGTACCCTGCATGTCAACCTTTGTATCCAGTTTTAACTTTGTGTTACAATGTAAACCGCTTTAACTTCAGGTTAAGGTGGTATAAAAGTCTGGTTAAATAAATACATAAATAATTTACTCACTATAGAGGTCAGACTAACTAGCCAACCTCCTCCTTTTGTTTCTGTGAACCCTTCTCCATTCCTCCAGGACCACTCCTGACTCTAAAGAAATGGAGGAGTGGCCTAGTGGTTGGGGCAATGTACTTCAGGCCGGAAGGTCAGGGGTTCAAATCCCACTAGAGGACAGCAACCTTGTGCCAGAAGGACTGGGGTTTCTAGTCCCACAGGTGCTCCTTGTGGCCTTGGGCAAGCCACTTAACCCTCCATTGCCCATGTTCCCTGTAAAATAGTTATCTCCAAGTTATAATGCCCTGTTCAATGTAATTTCAGTTTGTTCAATGTAAACCGCCTTGATATCATGAAAGGCGGTATATAAGAAATGTTAAATAAATAAATAAAATAAAGAAATGTTGAAAAGGTGAGAAAGCAGAACCACCAGAAAGGTAAGGATTGAATAAAGACCCTTGAATTTGATCTGAAACAGATCACTGGGGACTTGAGCGATTTCTGTCCAATTCTCTAATGTTCAGCACACAACTGGATGTCACACACACATGCGATAAAGAAAAAGATATGAAATTCCCTTGTTTAAAGAGAGTTTATACTAATGGTAATGAAGTATTGTGTGGCAGTGATAAACAAGGTAACTTGCTAAACATTTCATTGTGTATTAGTTTTCACAAAATCATGAAAAATGGACATTCTGTTTTGAATACATAGTTCTGTGACTGTTAACTTCCAGTACAGGCATTTGTCTTAAGCTGAGAGGGTTCTTTCTCCTCCTCTTCCCACTTCTTCTAATGTGATTGTTTCATGCTGTCTGAGTTTGACAGATGCTTGGCATATCTGTGATATCATGGTCTTTGTGACACATGTGGTATTAGATTGGCCAGAGATGATCTGTTCAAGCAATTCTTTATCATTTTAGGACAGATCTTGATATTCTAAAATCATATAAAATCACATGCGCACAAATATTTTTCATAATTTACCCAATCTGTGTAAGTAACTTATGTTTAAGAATTTCCCTTAATAAAATAATTGTATCAGAGATGCCTGGCATGTTCCAACATAATGTGAATTACTTTCATAGAAGAGCATTTTAAGAAGATTTTTCTCTAGCCCTGGATGAGAGGTTGCTCAGACGGCAACCATTATATTACTGATAAATTTTGAAAAACTGCTTTGAAATAATACATAGATGGGCGATATCAAATTTTCTCCATTTTTGCTTTAGACATTACTTCTGTTGCATTCTAACTTTTTAAAATTCCACTCTTTGATAATGTTTTTTAATCAGTTTCTGTGGTAAAGCTTCAGAGCTGATACAACAGTGCCCTCTACAGTTTCTGTATGTGCAGGGCATGAAACGCTGAACAGCAGGGAACAAAATGTTGAGAAACTGGAACCTTTTAGAATGCCCTTTTTCCTAAGGTGGTCTACAGAGCCTTTTTTGTTTGTAGGCTTGTATCAGACTTTCTGAATTGAAAATACTTCATGTGTAACTAGAGAAAATAATTAGATTTTCCTTGACTTGATAATATGGGACTAATGTGTTGCAACCAACAGGATTTTGAACAGTGAAAACATGGGGAAACCCTTTGGTTATGCTCTGGACTGCTACATGAAAGATTAGAGCTCAAATTCCATCTTAGATTCTTGCATCTTGGGTTGGAGGATGTTGCTTCTGCTGGAGAAGAATTCTGAAAAGGAACGGTTTAAAATAGATGTCTCTTACAGTAACACCTAGGGATTGTCCTGAGCCACACTGGGAATAACAACCTCCTAATGTGTCAGCAAAAGAGGCAGATATCCATTGTCATTACTACTTAGGATTTAGCTCAGACCTTTTCAGTTGTAGTTCATGGTGAGTTACATTTCAAGTACAATAGGTACTTCTCTGTTTTTGGAGAGCCTAACAGCTTGATGCAATAAAGTGTGCTGCCTTTATCAGAAGCAACAATGCAGTGTTTGCACACAATTTTCTACATTAATGCAGGTGCAGAATACAAGAAGGGATCTAGCATGAGCATAATCAGTGCGCAAATGGCTGGGCTAATAGCAGCGCACAGTGCGTTTAAGTAACTTTGAATTAATAGTAAGGAATCAATTAGCTATACAGTACAGATGCAGAGGAGTGTGCAGAACAGAAAACTGAACTCAACATGGGTTTTGATGTGAGGTCTAGGGAGGTGTTAAGTGTTAGTGCTCCTGAGGAATTCATGGTCGTTTCTTGAGTATATAGCACCCGCAACTTTTCTATGGCTTTGCTGAAGAGAATACTGAAAAAAAAAAAAACAGCAGAGGAAGTGTGCTGGATCAATGTAATGCACATGTGCTGGAATCCTATCTGACACATAAACAACACTATTCCACATAGCATTTCTGTGCAGAATAATATCGGTGTTTACGAACACTGATATCATTTTGAGCAGAATTTCTGGGCAGATTAATATTGCTGTATGCACCAGATAGCAGCATCTATATCTTAGAAACATGACAGCAGAAAAAGACCATATGTCCTATCTAGTTTGCCCTTCCATATCAACTATAATAGTTTCCTTTTTTTCCTTTAGATATCTTCTGTTTGTCCTATGCTTGCTTGAATTCAGACACCATCCTCATCTCTACTACCTCCACTGGGAGACTATTCCAGGCATCTATCACTCTTTCTGTAAGGAAACTTTCCTGAGTCTATCCCCTTTCACCCTCATCCTATGTCCCATTGCAGCAGAGCTTGCTTCAATGAAAGAGGCTCTCGTGCATTTATGCCACGGAGGTATTTAGATGTCTCTATCATATCTTCTCTATCTTGCCTTTCCTTTAATGTATGCATATTAAGATTTTTAAGTCTGTCCCCATATGCTTTATAACGAAGACCACTAACCATTTTAGTAGCCACCCTTTGCACCAACTCCATCCTGTTTTATATCCTTTTAAAGGTGTGGTCTCCAGAATTGCATACGATACTCAAAATGAATTTGCACCAGAGGCTTATACAGAGGCACTGTCACCTTCATTTTTCTGCTAGTCATTCCTCTCCCTATGCACCCAAGCATCCTTCTGGCTTTCACCATTGCCTTTTCAACCTGTTTAGCCACTTTAAGATCATCAGAAACAATCACACACAGGTCCTGATTTCATGGACAGAAGTACTTTGCCCTGTACTCTGTACTGCTCCCTTGGAGTTTTGCTGCCCAAATGCATGACTATGCAGTTTTTAGCATTAAATTTCAGCTGCCAACTTTATGACCATTCTTCAAGCTTAGCCAGATCCCTCATGTTATCTACTCCTTCCTGGGTATCTTCTCTATTACAGATTTTGGTGTCATCCACAAAGAGGCAAACCTTACCAACAGCCCTTTTGCAATATCACTAACAAAGATGTTAAAAAGAACTGGACCAAGGACAGACACCTGCGGCACACCACAGAGTGACCTCTATTTACCTGTACCCTTTTGTCGCCTTCCATTCAAGCAATTTCTAACCCAGTCAGTCACTTTAGGATCGATCCCTAGGGTGCTCAGTTTGTTTATAAGATGCCTGTGCAGAACGGTGTCAAAGCCTTTACTGAAACCTAAATACACCACATTTAGGGCTCTCCCTTGGTCCAATTCCCTGGTCACCCAGTCAAAGATATCAATCAGATTTGTCTGACAAGACCTTCCTCTGGTAAACCCATGCTGCTTTGGATCCTGCAATGCACTGGACCCCAGAAACCTCACTATTCTCTGTTTTAGCAACATTTCCAATAATTTACTCACTACAAAGATTAGACTAACCGGCCTTTAGTTTTCAACCTTACTTCTGCTTTTATGTAAAGGGACCACATTTGCCTTTTTCCAGTCCTCTGGCACTACTCCCGACTCTATAGAAGCATTAAAAGGTCTGTCAATGGAGCTGCTAGAACTTCTCGAAGTTCCTTTAGTATTCTTGGATGTATCCCATCTGGTCCCATCACTTTGTCTACTTTTAGTTTAGCTAATTCCTCATGAACATCTTGAATTTTGGCACTTGGCAACAGCACACTTCTCTAGATGTCAAGTATGGTCGGCAGATAGATGCCTCAGTACCCCTCAGATGGATGGATACGAGTCACCAGAGCCTGCAGCATCAGCAAACCAATTTCTCCAGCCCTTGAATTGAAGAACCAGTACGCAGCCCGGGAAGTAATGGAGATGAAAGTACTCCAGGGAAGGGAAGAACCAGAGTTCAAGCAACTCAAAAAAGTCCAGTTTGGCACTTGTGCTGGAATGCTAATGCAAACCGCTGTGCATATGTACCTGGCTTGCTGTCCTTAGCACAGACTTTTTGTGCTTAGCTCATTTGCATGCTGTTTGCTTATAATATTGCTGAGCAAAATGTCTGCATTAAACCCTGTGTTGGAGCGTTAGCGCTGGGTTTTAGTGTGCAGGTTTCCTGTATCGAAGCCTAAGTTTGTACCTGAGCAATGGAGGTTTTCATATAGTGCAGCAAGATCAGTCTAGACAAGTGGATTGTATTCCCCTACCAGCAGGTTGGTCATTTCCTTGGTTCTCTGTCTCCACCAGGTCTCAATGACATCACTCCCATGCCACTATCAACCTGAGCCACTAGAGAGCAACTCAGAATTAACATAACATAAGAAATGCCATACTGGGTCAGATGAAGGTCCATCAAAGCCCAGTATCCTGTTTCCAATTGTGGCCATTCAAGATCACAAGTACTTGGTAGGCTTCCATAAAGGTACACAGTTTCCACAATGCTTGTCCCGGGGTAAGCAGTGGATTTCCTGGGTCCTGTTTAATGATGGTTTATGGACCTTTCCTCTAGGAAATTGTCCAAACCTTTTTTTAAACCCAGCTACACTAGCAGCCTTTACTATATCTTAGGGTAATGAATTTGAGTTTGACTACGCATTAAGTGAAAAAATATTTTCGCTTATAGCTTTATTGCGTGCCCCCTAGTCTTCCTACTTTTTGATGGTGTAAAAAAAATGATCTACATTTACCCGTTCCACTCCATTCATTAATTTATAGACCTCTATTATATCTCCACTCAGCTGTCTCTTTTCCAAGTTGAAGAGCCCTAACCTTTTAAGCCTATCCTCATAGAGGTATCCTTCCATCCCCTTCACCATTTTGGTGGTTCTTCTCTAACCTTTTTCTAATAACGCTATATCCTTTTTAAGATACGGCAACCAGAATTACACACAATATTCAAAATGCGGTCGCACCATAGAACGATACAGAGACATTATAATATCCTTGGTTTTATTCTCCATTACTTTCCTTATAATTCTTAGTAGTCTATTTGTTTTCTTGACTGCCGCTACACACTGGACGGAGGGTTTCAACGCATTCTCCGGGAACATGCAGGAAGTTAGTCCTCACATATGGGTAATGTTGGCACCGATGGGGCCCTTGCGGAAGCATCCCCCAGCTTTCAAAGAAAGCCTTTGGGAGATGCTACCACCATGCATGGTCCCCTTCCCGCCCAAGGTTGTCATCTTGCTCAGTCTCCTTTTTTCCGCAGAGCCCTTCTGGCTTGTCCCCGGAAAAAGTTAAATTTTTTATACGAGTTTCATACTCTAATCTGGTATTGCACCGGTACTCGCCTACCGACCTTGTTGCCTCTGCGTTGAGTTAGGTTTATTTTTGCAGTTTTTGTTCTTTTCTTTTCCTGGCGTCTTCGCGCCTTTTTCTTCCACTGGCAGCCTGGAGGGTCTTCGACCTCGCAGGGGTACTTTTTTCCCCATGGCTACCAGTGGCTTTAAGAAGTGTGATCGGTACTCCAAAATTATGTCTTTGACGGACACACATGACTCTTGTCTCTGCTGCCTTAGGCTAGGCCTTAGGCAAGACCACAACCCTCTCCAAGAGGATGTCCAGTAAGGCCCTCAAGAGCTGCCAGCAGTAGCATGATAAGTTTTTTTTTTTTTCCCCCCGAGTCCTTGATGCCTCCGAAGGCCAGGGCCTCGTCTGAGGCCCCAACATCTCATGCGGAGCCTTCCGAACCCGAGCCTCGTCGTGGATCCTCAGAAAGGGGGTCTCCCTTGGGAACACAGGAAGAAGACACCCTCGAAAGCGGCGTCCTTGGATGGTTCCTACCAGACGAGGATCCCCGATCCCGCAGTCCGAGACGTTTGTCCGAGGCATTAGAGAAGGAGAAGCCCGCAAAGGTCCCCTGGAAGGATCTGACCACCGACTGACCCTAGTCCCCAGATACCATCCTTGTCGAGGATTCTCCTTCGGGGGATCCGGTGTTGGACTCGAGTCTCTCGGTGCACGCAACAAAGGCTGCGGAGCCTTCTGATCTAGAGTCCAGAATGACGGCCCTGGAGCGTAGTTTGTTTGCCTTATGGACCAGCAGCGGGCACTGTTGTCCAGCACGACCGGTTAATCCACCCCAATCTCCGGGCCCTCGACGTCCAACATGTCCCCAGAGGCCAAGCCGATCCTTGAGGTCCTTAGGCCTCGAGTTGATCCTCAGACAAGATCATGATCAGAGTCCTCCTCGACGGGACCGTGGTCATCCTCAGCAAATTTACTGGGCACCAGCTGCAGGGCCTCAGGGGCCCAGAAGCCCGCGGAGCAGCCCTCCTATAAGTCCTCGAGAGACTATTCCTAGTGGGTGACAGAAGACGAGGAGTCCCTCGAAACCCATCGCCACCGCGACGTCCTATCTGACTCTCCCATCTCGGAGCCTCGATGGCGGTCTGTCGGGATTATTAGTAGCACAAAAATAAGTTAGACTCTCTGTTGTCCAGGGGAAATAGCTACTAATACCCAGCCCAAAGTTCGGTGAGTTATTCTGGCAATGAGCCACGAAAGAAGTCTGGTCTGCAGATATATATTAGACCTTATTATAGGCAACCAGGTAGAAAAATATACAAACACACATATAGCTAATTAGAAACATGAGGTAGAAATTTGTTATAGTACAGATGTACAATTGGACAATGTAATAAATCACTAATTAGTAACCAGACATCACTGATTCGCTCTGCACTGAGGAAAAGTAAGAAATATATTGCTAACCCCTTGCCCATCCGGAGGAGGAGAGAGAAGCCAGTACCTTAGCTCCGTCGGGCACTCAGGAACAGCTTCGTCCAAGGAGGCAGCTGTTAGCTACTGCAGGCTCAAGCCCCGTCAGGTGAGCCTCAGTAAGTCCGAACCGGAGGTATCTGTGAAAGTCTTATCTCAGACCTTTGGAGGACGGCCTAGCCCACACGTAGTGGCCGTCTGGCGGAAGGCTCAGGGCGCAGGAATCAGGTATGCAGTGCACAGCAGGAAGGAACCGGTGCAGAAGTCTGTATGAACAGGTGGGAAAAAGCCCCTCAGCTCTCTTACTAAAGTTTCAGTGCAGATTGCATTATTCTGTGTAAGAATCCTCCGTCATAGGTCCGATGATTGGTTGGCACCAGGCAGTCTGAGGTGTTCTCAGCGAATCAGGAGGTAGATGATGGGCAGCTTCTTGCAAACAAAGGAGCCATAGTAAGAAGTCAGGCAGAGGCAACAGTATGTAACTTCTGGGCATGTACAAGTGTCCAAGGCCAGCCACGGACAATAGCTTCTGTATGCACACTTAGAAACGCTGCACAAGCAGTTGCTTAGAGGTCGTTTGTAGCTGAACACAGCAAAAGCGTAGTGCAGAATCCATCTTGTCTGTACAGTTTGGTTCAGGCCTGAGTTGCTGAGCAGGCCGGAGATTTGCATGTAGAATTGCAGGGGTACCAGCCCTACATCTCCCCCGCCCCCCTTGTAAGATGGAGGATGCTACAAGGGAGTACACTCCATCGTACAAAGCCTAACTAGCAGTACTACCGTGCAGGTCAGAACCAAATGACAAATGATTGACTAATGCATGATAAGTGGATAATACATCAAGCACAAAAGCAATACTGCATGAGGAATAATACAGTGAATACACTCAAGCAATAAAAGAAGTCAAAATAAAATGACATAGATACAGTCAAGTCAATTCAATTAAGAGAAGACGTGTTAACTTCAAACTGAAGAGTATATATATAGTATCCAAACCAAAAATGCATATCAGTTATGCAATATAATGCGATAGTGTAACACCAAGGTGAACACTCAAATGTAATGATAAGCAATGTATAACTGTGTTAGCAAAATAAACACATGCTATCTATGAAAAAAACAACTCAACTAAGAGTAATGGATAACATTCAAAGAAAAAGGTGACACTTATTCAAAAGTGTGACGTTCCAGCAAATCCTGCAGACGCATGGCAGGCAGCAGAGGTGCAGGATGCATAGAGCGACGAAGAGTACGAATCTGTCTCTGTTGATACAAGGAGATAAGAAACTGGAGCACCAACAGAAAGAAAAGACCAGGCACAATGACATGTGACATAAAATCAGTTTGTAAAATGTCCACATCACGTGAATCAAAGTTATAATCAGCAATGGCAAGGTTGTCCTGGTCAATAGACAGTTCAACTGTGTGAGAGTCCTTATAGTCCAAAAGATAGGTCAAGGCTGCAGTGAAGTCAATCTTGTGACCGCGAAACACATCCAATATCTGGAGCTCTGTCGAAACAGGGTCAGCATCAAGATAAAACAAGGAAACTCCACCAACATTAACAATGGAGTTCTTGGGAACATCAATCAAGCAAACATTGCAGGGTAGAGGAACTCTATTATGAATGTCATGTTTATTCATGGTGACCAGGAGTTCACTCAAAGGGGTACTAACCAGCCAAACATTGTTGACAACAGCAACTTTCGTCTCTGAAAAGTCATCGTACTTGGTCATGGAAACTTTACATTGTTCTTTCACATTTTCAGCAGACAACCCACAAAGAGCCGTAGAAGTGTCCTTCAGGAAAGGTTTACTAGGACACAACCAATGAATGTCTTTAGAGCGTTGGCACATGCCAAGATTAGGTACTGTTGTATATTAGTGATGCGTACAACAGACGATCCAAAATGTTTCTGTAAAACAAGTCGGGGATCTAGGGACACAAAGACTTTCCGTGTGACAGTCTGGGACTGTGTAATCAGGAAACCAGGCGCATCCTGTAGCACGACACCAGAAAGTGGGCCAGGCTCAATCAATCTGGCTACCTCGGATCCCGCTAACATCAAAATCAGGAACAGGACCTTCAAAGTTCGGGACTCAATCTGTAAAATAAAACAAACAGGCTATGCTGCCTCAAGGTTAGAATCACTCACTCCAGCAAGAGGTTCTTCAGGAAGGAGCTTACTGGGATGACACGGTCTAAGCTGATTAATGTGGACCCATTTAAGGGAACCTTCCCTCTCAGTACCTGACTTCATTCGAATTTGATAAGCAACAGGGGAGGCTTTATCCACAATAGGAAATGGACCGTTCCAGCTAGGTAGAAATTTACAGTCCTTGACCTTATTCTTACCAAAATTGTAGAACACCTTATCGCCAATCTGGTATTCGTTAGAGGTAGTCCTCAAATCATAGTAGGCCTTCCTACCCCTAGCAGCAGTGTCCAAATTCTTTTGGGCAAAGGCAAAGGCACTTTGCAAGTGTTGTCTTAAATGGGCAACATATTCATGAGCAGTTGTAGCAGCAGCGAGATTCACATCATTAGTCCTGTAAAGAAGATGAAGGGGTAAAACCATGTCCCTACCGGTCATCATCTCAAAAGGGGACACACCAGTAGCACGATGACGCGTGGCTCTGATAGCTATCAGGACCAAGGGCAGTTTGATGTCCCAGTCCTTCCCAGAGGAAGAAACATACTTTTTCAAGATACTGATGATAGTTTTGTTTGCTCTCTCCACTTGTCCAGAGGATTGTGGACAATAAGCAATGTGGACTTTGGCCTTCACACCTAGTACCTTCCACAGATGCTTAATGACTTGTCCCGTGAAGTGGGAACCCTGGTCGGATTCCACTCGCATGGGGAGGCCCCACCTGCTGAAAACATGGTTTAACAACAAGGTGGCCGTGGTCTCGGCGGTACAGTTGGGTGGTGGGATGCACTCAACCCACTTAGTAAATAAGCAGGTAACTGTCAACATATATTTGTTGCCTCGAGAGGATCGGGGCACGGGGCCGATCCAATCAATCTGGAGATCAGACCTAGGCATGGTCAGACCTCTGTTTCTCAGAGGAGCTCTATGAGAAGGAGCTGCAGGTTGAAATCTGCAACAGGTCAGACAACCTTTAGTATACAATTGGACATCTTGGTACATGTGGGGCCAGTAGGCCACTTGTTTCAACGTTTCATAGGTTATTCGGTCACCTCTATGACCGGCACAAGGTTCATCATGAGCGTGCTGTAACATAACTCCACGGAAAGCCCGAGGTACCACCCATTGCACAATACCATGCTTACTCGTCCGTATCAACAGATCTTTCTGGAGATGGAACATGTCCTTGGAGATGTAGAGGATCCTCAGTTCCTCATCGTCCTGACAATCCTCCAGAGTTAATGGGTGTTCCTGGGGGTTCTGCAGAAAAAGGTAGAAACGTCCAAGAGTAGGATCTTGTTTCTGGGCTTGCACGAGGTCGAGATCTGTGCTCTCGCCACACCATTGAACCACAGGGGGCATGGTGGATAATTGAGTTTGTCGCCGGGTAACCGCCGTCACAATTCGAAGCCCATTAGTCTCAGGGGCCTCCAACTGCCAGAGGTCTCCAGAGACAGCACCCTCCTTGGCAAGCTGATCAGCTAGATCATTTCCAATCTTGTCAGGATTATCAATACGGGAATGACCTTTCACTTTCTTCCAGTAGATGGTCATGTCATTTTCATGAGCTACCTTGTCCAAGGCCAGAATCAATCCGGCATGTTTGACAGGTTTCCCTTTGGAATTCAGCATATTGTTAGATTTCCAAATAGGTAAGTGGGAAACAAAATTCTGTCGGACGTAGTCTGAATCAGTACAGATGGTTAGGGTGTGAACCCCTCCCTGAGCAGCGGACTGGAGGGCTACCAGGGCTGCAGCTAGCTCTGCATACTGATTAGTCTTGGTACCCAGACGGTACTTCAAGGGTTCACAAGGGTAGTTCTGGTTCCAAACTACACCTATACCTGCTACCAGTTCATGGTCAGGCTCTCGACGGTAAGCACAACCGTCCACATACACCTTGGGGTAGCCTTTACAGAGGTTCTCATCGTAAGGACGATGACGAGAAGGCTCAGGCGTACATGACTCCATTTCGGTGTCTAAATTACCCACTAAAGATTCTCTGGCAGTGCAATCATGCAATTCAGCCAGGCCCTGTGCGGCGGCATCCTTGCGGTTTTGAGCATACCTTATTTCTAGGGGCCAGCCCTGAAGTGCTACGGTCCAGGAGACAATGCGACTGTTTGACACTTGTCCCGATTTAATCCGATCACTGCCTAGGAACTTGATGGGTTGGTGATGAGTCTCAACAACCAGCCTCTCACCTTGGATATAACTGCGGAAATATTGGAGGGCCCAGACTGTGGACAACAAGGATTTCTCACAGTCAGAGTATTTCCCCTGGCTGTGTCATGCATCTGGTACAGAACAGCACTCATAGAGTGATTGGTGAAACCTAGTTCCACGAAGAATTCTCTGCCACTCTCTGGATAGGCAAGACAGGGAGCTCGACTCAAAGCTGCCTTCAGCTCTTCCAGAGCTGCCTCTTGGTCGGGATTCCATACCCAAGGTTCATCTCTTTTGAGGAGTTTGACCAGGGGTCGGGAAATCTTCGCATATTGATCCACAAATTGGCGTGAATAATTGCAAATGCCCAAGAATGAGCGCAGCTCACTCACGTTGGTCGGACGTTTGAGTTGTTGCAAGGCCGCAATTCTCTTCCTTTGAGGCCGCAGTCCCTCAGCAGAAACTTCGTAACCCAAATAATTGAGGGATTTCCGGCACCATTGGCCCTTTGACAAGGACAGCTTTGCTCCCGCAGCTTTCAGTTGCTGGAAAACATGCTCTATTTCTTGCAAATGGTCAGTGAAACTGGTGCTCTTCACCAGAATGTCGTCTACATAGACGAGGGTGCCTCTAGTCTCAGCATCAGGCAAAGCCTTATGCAGGAAAATATTGAAGTCTGCCGGGGCATTCAAATAACCAAACGGTGTCCGATTCCAAGTATATTGTCGCCTACCGAAGGTAAAAGCCAGCTTATGCTGATCTTCTGGATGGACAGGTATAGTCCAAAATCCTGAGGCCAGATCCAGCTTGTAAAGTACCTTGCACCCTTGATGGTGGCTAAGTTCTGTTCCAGATGTGCCATCTGGCGATAGTCCAAAGCTAAGCGCCAGCTAGAATCCTTCTTGATGACAGGCCACAGTGGGGCATTGTAAGTACTGTTGCATTGACGTATAATTCCCTTTTGTTCCAGGGAATTAATGATTTCCTGAACGGATTCATAGGAGGCCAATGGGATTTTATACTGCCTCACAAAGACGGGTTTACTGTTTGGATCCGTAGGAATACGGGTGACATGTAGGTCGGTGAGACCACAGTCATAGGTGTCAGTGGCAAACAGGTCCTTGTGACGGTACAGCAGTTCTTTTAATTGGTCCTTTTCTGACTCATCAGTGCAGGCGTCTGCTTCAGCAAGTTTTCCCGCAACCATTTCGTCAAATCCCAGAACAGGTTTGTTTGAGGGTATTTCAACCTTCTCCTCAATCTCATCTTGGAGAGAGGAGACCTGGATGGCTTGGACAGCATGGGGCTCCCCCCCCTGGTGTGTGAGGGAACTAACAGCCTCATCGAGTGTACTTGACAAAATCAGATGGTCAGACTTGAGGTCCACCTGAGAGGTCACAGCACTATGTGGCCAGACAAACTGTAAGGTGAGGAGGCCTCGGGGTGAGGATCGTACACACGCAGGGGTCCCCCCCCCCCTCACAGATGTTCCAGGAAACAGGGGCTTCCCCAATAATCTGGAGACCCAATTCCACACTTGGGAACGATTCTCCCACTAGGAATCCCAGGGGTTCGCCTTTCACAAGGTGAATGCGATCTGGGTTTGGATTGGTGAGCAATAAGTGTAAGGAGGGAGCTGTGGCCTCCATGCAGGGTATGGGACCCATGGCTAGGCCCAGCTCCTCAAAACGGGAATTTGGACTGAAGAAGACCAAGTTGTCTGAGAACACATGTCCTCGGGTCACCTGTATCAGCAGGGGACAATCCTGTACCCTCCCAGGTATGTGGGTGTCTTCTGCACTGACCACTTCACAGACTTGAGGAATAGTCTGACCAGCCCGTAGGGATGGGCGGGCACCAGAGAAATCCACCGGATCTCCTTCCATCCTACTCCAGAGGATGTTGTTCACAAAATCCACATAAGTTCCCAGTCGAACAAGGCAATCTGAGCCTAAGGAGAGGGGCACCTCAAGTCCTCTGATGATGGAGAAGGTGTGCCGAAAACCTTTGACCCCAATTTGCAAGGGGAGATTGCAGAAGCCCATTAATGTCTTGAGCCCTTCCCCAGGCACTTGGAACGAAGTCTTCGCTCCCATTACCCAATCAAGGGTAAGCTGTTGTTTGAGCCGATAGAAAAGAGTCTCACTGATGAGGGAGTGGTCACAGTTGGGTAATAGGTAGGCCCTTTCCTTTTGGGACATGCCCACCTGCACATATATAAAGGGACCGTTCTCAGCCGAGAATATGTCCGTCAGTCTCCTAGAGTGATCTAGGCATGGATGGGATGGAGGAGGGGTTTGTACCTCACAACCTTCCACAGGTTCCTTCATAAATATCTGCAGGCAGTCAGTATCAAGGACAATGTTAGCTACTGAACCTACTGCAATGGCAACCACGTCGCTGATGCCCTGATCCTCATTTCCAGCTCTTTCATACTGGAGCTGAAGGATTTGGGGATCAGCTGACCTCTGGAAATTAATCCTGATGGACATGTTGGTGCGTTCCACCGAACAAGGACCACTGACTCTGCTGTCATGTTTTACCCTAGCATAAGGTATGGGATGTGTGACCTGTGTCCAGATCACTTCCTGGACGTAGTCCAGAATGGGGCGTAACCGTTTCAGGAGCTCATTGCCAATCAAGAATTCTTCCCCAGGGCACTTAGTAATGATGACAGGATGTTTCACCTGTAATTTTCCAATTTGGAGGTTAAGCCAGACCTGCCCCATTGACTCTATGGGCTGATTTCCATAGGCTGCGAGTGACAACTCACTGGGTGTGACGTGTAGGGTCCTCTGACTCCCCAAGGAAGCAGTGAGTCTATCAAAGAGACTCAAGGTAATCAGGGTAGCCTCAGAGGCTGAATCTATCAGGCCCTCACAGAGAAAAGCCTGCTGAATTGTAACAGGAACAGTGTACGTCTGTCCTTTTGGCTTGAGTTTACCCAGAAAGTACTTGTGCTTCCTGATGGTGTCAAAGGCTGGACCCTCGCTGTCCATTGCGGGACTGTCACTCTGTGTCCATGGGGTGGCATCTCCAGCTGGCTGCACCTGTGCAATAGTGACCTGTGGGACAGAAACAAAGTCGGTTAGTCATTCAGTCGCAGTAGAAGGGGAAGAGGAGTCAACCAGTTCCTCCTCTGGCTTCTGAGGCTTTGCTCGTGGCTTAGGTGGCGCACTACTAGCAGAAGCCTCCTGTGAGGAGCTGAATGCAATGGTAGCCTTCATCATATCTGTCAACTCGCTTATTCTCTTCTCCAGCTCCTGGAATTTGTCAAAACCGGGCTTTCTCTTCCAGTTCCGGTTCTGTGGAGTGAAACGCTGATTCCCAGAGCGCTGCTTAGACCCAGATGACTGGTTATTCTGGGGTGGCCTGGGAGGATTCTGTGGAGCAGAAGGAGAAGAGTTATTTTCCAATGAAAGGGTAGATTTTACAGCACTAACACACTGTTTTGGCTCTTTGGCTTTGCTTGGAGCCCTTACTGTGCTGCCAGTATTGGTTGCTCTCATGTTGGGAACAGCTTCCCAAATCCACTCAGCATGTTCTATCACACATGACAGGGGTTCGTGACGCTTGTCAGACATATAAGGCTTAATAGATGGAAGGAGCAACTGACAGAAAAGATTACGAAACTCCTGATGGTGTTCTATTGTTTCCCAAGAAGGGTCACTCTGGAAGAAGGTCTGCCTAAGTCTGTAAGCAAACTCTCGGGGTGTTTCATTTTCCCTATGAGTCATACCAAATGCTGCCTGCTTTGCAGCGATATCATCAGGGTATGGCCCATAATGTTTCTTTAGTGCCTGTTCAAAGATGACGATGTCCTTCTTTTCATCGTCTGCCATGGCCCTAATAAACTGCTGACAAGGTACATCAAAGGACCATGGAAGATACAGAACCATGTCCTCCCCCCTGGTAATGTTCAGTGCCCGAAAGGCATCTTTGACTGCAGCTAAATGTTCATTTATGGTGGCACGACCATTTTTCTCAAAAGGTGTGACCATGCTCCGCAGGGTCTTGATAATTTGTAATTGGGCGACAGAAGCACCTTCATTTGTTTGTTTTCCTTGCAGGACACGGGAGCATGGAGGATTTCGCTTGCCTTCAGCTCCCTCTGGTGGTCGCTGCTGGTACAGTTTGCCATCACTAGGGGGACTTCCCCCCCCCCCCTCGCCGCTCCCTGTATGGGGAGGGGTTGAGAGTAGGGTGTTTCACTCCGCCCTGTTTCTCTCCTGTGCTCATGCGCTGATGGGAGAGAACTGACTTTGTTCTGGAAAACCTGCCTTTCAACACTGGGCAGGGTTTCCAGTGGCAAACTGCCGTCATCTACCCTCCGGTAATTTGAGAAGCCTAGAGGGATCAAATTATCCCTGTACTCTGTCTCATTACTCTGAGAGGTGGACTCATAGGCCAATTCAAAACAATCAGCTCTTAATTGCTGGATTTCGAGGTTAACTCTCTGTATTTCCTGCCCACATTCCTGACGTGCAACAGCTAGCTCTCTCTCGAGACTAGCCGTCCGCTGTCTTGCTGCATTCAGAGCAGTCTCTGCAGACTCAAGCTCAGCCATCAGAGCTCTCTCTCGTTGCTCATAAAGAGCAGCGTCCGATTTCAATCTCTTTGTCTGAGCAACCATCTCAGTCCTACAAACGGTTAGAAACTGCAACTCCTTTTGATCCTGTTCACCCCGCTTCATAAGAGCGGAAACCTGAGCCACTAACTCTTGGCATCGCAGACACCACAGGCTAGTAGTACCTGGGGAAAAGAGGCTACTGCTAGCCCGTCTGGTCGTCTCAGCCTGAAGTTTGTCAACTTGATGATGTAATTCAGCACTCTTCTTTTCACACTGTTTTGCTGTCTCCTTGGTACACTGTAGCTGACTGTGAGCTGTCATTAAATCAGCCTCCAGCGATTCAGATTTAGTTTGCAGGTGACATAATGCTTTCTGCAGTTTGTCAGTAAAAATATGCAGCACACAGGCATGCTCGGCTACCATATCCACTGTTAATTTAGTCTTATGAGCAAGAAGCCGGTCTAGGAACTCACTGAAAAAGCTATCAGCCCTAACAAGCTCTTGCGTATCTGTTGTAAGGCACTTAGAAATTCTTTCAATGTGGTCGGCAGTGGTATCTTTCGACCAACATAGGGAAGCTAATTTCTGGAATGCCAAATCAACCTTATCTGCATGAGCCATCATTAAGCAATAGCTGAGACTGTCTGTAAGAACAAACACAGGAATAGCTGCTAGAATTACGCTGACTCAGTAAGACGCAACTCATTCAGAAATACCCATCCCTTGGAAGAGACCCCCATTATTATGTCGGGATTATTAGTAGCACAAAAATAAGTTAGACTTTCTGTTGTCCAGGGGAAATAGCTACTAATACCCAGCCCAAAGTTCGGTGAGTTATTCTGGCAATGAGCCACGAAAGAAGTCTGGTCTGCAGATATATATTAGACTTTATTATAGGCAACCAGGTAGAAAAATATACAAACACACATATAGCTAATTAGAAACATGAGGTAGAAATTTGTTATAGTACAGATGTACAATTGGACAACGTAATAAATCACTAATTAGTAACCAGACGTCACTGATTCGCTCTGCACTGAGGAAAAGTAAGAAATATATTGCTAACCCCTTGCCCATCCGGAGGAGGAGAGATAAGCCAGTACCTTAGCTCCGTCGGGCACTCAGGAACAGCTTCGTCCAAGGAGGCAGCTGTTAGCTACTGCAGGCTCCAGCCCCGTCAGGCGAGCCTCAGTAAGTCTGAACCGGAGGTATCTGTGAAAGTCTTATCTCAGACCTTTGGAGGACGGCCTAGCCCACACGTAGTGGCCGTCTGGCGGAAGGCTCAGGGCGCAGGAATCAGGTACACAGTGCACAGCAGGAAGGAACCGGTGCAGAAGTCTGTATGAACAGGTGGGAAAAAGCCCCCCAACTCTCTTACTAAAGTTTCAGTGCAGATTGCATTATTCTGTGTAAGAATCCTCCGTCATAGGTCCGATGATTGGTTGGCAGTCTGAGGTGTTCTCAGCGAATCAGGAGGTAGATGATGGGCAGCTTCTTGCAAACAAAGGAGCCATAGTAAGAAGTCAGGCAGAGGCAACAGTATGTAACTTCTGGGCATGTACAAGTGTCCAAGGCCAGCCACGGACAATAGCTTCTGTATGCACACTTAGAAACGCTGCACAAGCAGTTGCTTAGAGGTCGTTTGTAGCTGAACACAGCAAAAGCATAGTGCAGAATCCATCTTGTCTGTACAGTTTGGTTCAGGCCTGAGTTGCTGAGCAGACCGGAGATTTGCATGTAGAATTGCAGGGGTACCAGCCCTACAGGTCCCCGCCCGAGGACATGGGTTTCCTTGATTTTGTCAAGGACATGTTTAAGGCCCTAGGATTCCTGACAGATTCGGAGGAGGACCCTAGGGCAGATGAGTTGGAAATCCTCCAACACGAGGTCCCTCTGCAGGAATCGCTCATGGTGCCCATCCCTCCCATTCTGGAACGGCTGATGATCCAAATGTGGGAGACACCGGCCTCGGTGCCATTGGTGAGCAAGTGGCTCGACGCGATGTATCGAGTCCGCCGGAGCTCGGGCTTCCAAAAGTCACAGCTGCCACATAACTCCATTGTGGTGGAGTTGGCCATGCGTTGGCTGAAAAGCCAGAAGACGCACTCCTCGGTACCCCCCCTGGCAGGGAGGCCCGCACCCTAGACGCCCTCGGCAGAAAGTTCTACCAGGGCTCAGTGCTCATCAGCCGCATCCAGGCCTACCAGCTGTATTTGGGCATGTACCTGAGAGACCTGGCGAAGGAACTCGCTGGGGTCTCGGCTGGTCTCTCCGAGGAACCTTTGCTGCGGCTCAAGAACCTGGCCAGAGCAGTCCGTGAATTTTCCAAATTCAGTCTCGGGCTGCCTATGACAGGTTTGAGTCGGCGGCTCGAGTAGCAGCGGCTGGCATTGGTGCACGCTGCTAAGCTTGGCTACAGTCTGGCCTTGAGCAGTGGGTTCAGGACAGATTGGTTGATGTCCCCTGCCAAGGAGAGACTCTCTTTGGCAAACCCATGACCGACAAGGCTGCTGGCCTGGAAATAGAGTTCATGACGAGGACCAGGCTCTCTAAAAAGACTGCTCCCTGACGGAAAGGCTCAGGTAAAAAGCCCTTCTACTCAAAGAAGGGAGCTGCTTACAGAAACTACTCACCTTATCAGGCCTCACCAGCTCCTCAACAGGGGTCAGCAGGCCAAGGGACATGGGCATGGCCCACGTAAGCAGAAGGCTCCAAAACCCCAGTCACCGGCTCTGGCCCAGCCAGGGGGGCGTTTTTGACTCCATGAGCATAGCCTCTCTACCCCAAGGAGATCAGCCCATAGGGGGATGTCTGACCCTCTGTGCCCAGAGGTGGGTGACCATCACCACTGATTCCTGGGCTCTAAGGGTAGCAAGGGAGGGTTATCTCCTCCACCTGACTCAGACACCTCCCCCTTTTTTCCCGGGAGAGTCCCTCAGGTCTCTCCACCACTGGAACCTTCTTCTGAAGGAGTTGGCAGGTCTTCTCAAGGACAAAGCAGTGGAACCAGTGCCCCTTCACCTCAAGGGCAAGGGGTTCTACTCCAAATTCTTCCTCGTGCCAAAGAGGACAGGGGGCCTAAGCCTATCCTCCTGCTCACCTTTACTACTGCTGATGCCTGCTCTGTTTATTTTGTGCTGTCTCTGCTGTGCTGCTGTCTCCCACCTGTTTGCCTTCCTCTGCCTTATTTATTTATTTAGACAGATTTTTATACCACCTTTTCCTTCAATCAAGGTGGTCACGTCACATGACAGAGGGTTACATTTAACTTTAGGGTACGTGTTGTCAGACGGCTGCCTGGGTGAGAATCTTCACAGTCTTGGCAAGTGCATATATCTATATGATTTGCAAGGGATTGTGGGCAATGTAGTTCATTCACACCAGACACAGCTGCTGACAATAATTTAGTTGTGCTCAAGTGTTAAAGCCAATAAGATATTTATTTATGGGGTTATTTCTCCCAACACAGATATGCTTGGTAGCACATAAATCAGGTTACTTGCCTTCAGTGTTAAACTTGAAAAAAACAAAATCAGGAAAACAACCTTTAAACTTGTCAGGCAATTAAAGCAAAAGAAATAAGACCTGGTTGGTACAAACTGGTCTTTTCTGTAGGCACTAGCTAATGTTTTCTTAGCATGTATCAAACAACAAACAAAAAGCTACAAAGAAAGAAAAAAAACCTGTTCTTTTCAGGTTAACTTCTTATATATTCCCACATAGATTCAGAAGTGATTCTCTCCTAGCTCACAAGCAATTAGGTAAGGCTCAATTGCTAGCAGTTATCCAGCTGAAACCCCTTAGCTGACTTGCTTTCTACTTTGTGGCTAGAAACCTTACTCAGGACCTTTTCTGAGTAGATTAAAGAACAAGTTTGTATTTCTTTGTGATGGTTGCTGTACTTTATAACAGAAAATCACCAAAGGAGTTTGGACAGAGAGCAGTCCATATAAACACATTCTTCATCTGCAATCATTCCCCCTTCTTCAACAAGCATGGGTTCAATATCATGGATTGGCACAGATGAATCTCTCAATGGAGCACTTTCAGGAGAATACTTGTTTCCCTGCTGTCTTTCAAGGTTATAGCTAGGGCATAGATCAGTGTTCATACCTGAGCTTCCATTGCTGTTAGAGTTCCTCTCTATATAGCCTGGCCAGTATGTAGTCCAGTTCTTATGTCCAGCCTTCCAATCCAGATCCCTGGACACTGGATCTCTCTTCACATACCTTCTGGCACAGGTCTTAGGGTCCCTTCCACGTGCAGCCGTCTCCCTCACAGGTAGCGTCTGGAGTTTCCTAGCTCTGCAGCACCATTCCTCTGGCTTTCCCCAGTCCAATGGTGTATGCTGGCCCTTGAAATGCCTCCCAGTATACGTACTGCTCTGGACTCTTCTAGACCTCTCAAAGGCTTTTCTCTTCCTTCTTCCAAAGGGTTTCTTTCCCTCTCTGTCCGTCCGGTTTGGCTTCTGCTTCTGATGATCCTTCAGATGAAGCTGATCAAGCTCAAGCTGATTCTCAGGATAATGAGGATAATTCTCTGTAGAATAAACTCTACCTTTATTCTGCCTAGATGAGTGCTCCTCCCTAACACAGCGCAGCTGTGCTGAATCAGGCCCTGCCCATTGAGATGAGTGCTTAGGGATTACCTCATAGCCCTCCTGATTGAACACACGTTTCCCCACTTCAGCTCCTCTAATGGCTGTTGGAAACCTGGTGCATTCTGGGACTGGTAGTCTTTTATGGGAAAATTCTGTTTTCTTATTTCTACCAGAACTGACAGGTTGCTTGTTCAGAGTCACTTCACCTTTCCTATAGCTTCTTCCTGAGCTATGATAAGCTTCCTTATCACAGTGTACATAATTAGACAATACAGTTACTTTACAGCCTTCCCTCAGTTAACATAGTAACATAGTGAATGACCTTATTGGTGCTTCAGACTGCATTCTCCTGCCTACCCAGAAGTGACGCGATTGTCACTGGAACGCAGCCGCGTCTCTCCAGTGTCCCCCGATTATTTAAAGCTGCATACTTGGGGCGATGCCTTGGGGCAAGTCAATTCCTCTCCATGGTCCTTCTTTTGTTGTTTGTCTGTGTGTCCTGTCTCTAGCCTGCGTGGTCTCACCTCTAGTATAGTGGGTTCCTCTCTGTTTCTGCTCACTTTGTTGGGATTAGTGTCTCCTCTGCCCTGGAGCCTACCCCCGGCCCCCATTCTTCTCCCGTCCCTTCTCCTCTGTCTCGGGTTACCTCTAACCTTGTACCCTGTCCGTCTACGTGTCATGTTAGCCCCTCGCTGTCCCTACTTCCTTCCCGTAGTCTTCTTAGTTTGGCTTTTCTTAATTGTCGGTCCCTCCGGTCCAAGTCTCTCCTGGTGCATGACCTGGTGCAGGAATACTTGCTGGATGCCTTATTTTTAACAGAACTTGGCTCCGAGAGAAGAGTCTCTTTTCACCTGGTGTTTGCCGCCTGGCTATTCAGTCTTTTCCGTACCCCGTCTCGGGCGCTCCGGTGGTGGGGTGGCTATTCTTCACTGCTCTACACTCCACTGTTGGGTTCTTCAGTCCCCTGCTCTCCACTACCGTGAATTTCTCCTCCTCTTCCTGGACTTCTCTCTTCCCCTTCACTGTCTTTTAATTTATGCCCCTCCTTCTATTTCGACCCCAGACTGGGACAACTTCCTTTTAACTATCTCAGAGGATTCCTTGTCTTTTCCCAATGTCTGGCTTTTAGGGGACTTTAATCTTCACCTTGACCCCCCCCCCCCTTCGGTCTAAAGATAGGGCTTTCTCCTCACTCTTGGACGACTTGTCCTTCCTGCAGCATATCCCCTTCTCTACGCACTCTGCCGGATATACCCTTGACCTTCTTATTACCCCTGCTTCTTCCCCTATTCTTCTTTTGTCCCCTTCTTCTTTGTCTACCCTGGACTGACCACTTCTGTCCTTCAGCTCCTTCCCCAGCTGTTCCTGTCACCCTCCAGTCCCACCGGCTCCTCTCACCGCTCTCCCTCCAGAATTTCCCCTCGACTGACCAAATCCTTCCAGCTAACTTTTCCCTCCTCTCTCCTGATTCCCAGATGCACACCTGGAATAGCACACTGTCTGCAGCTTTGGAACATGTGGCCCCTCCCCTTCCTGCCCCAGTATCACACCAGCCCTCCTGTCATCCCTGTTTTTTGCCAGAACTGTGTATACATCGCTCACATCTCTGTTGCGCCATGCGTCGTCGGCGCTCCTACCCCTCTCCTCTGAATCTGCACATCTATCACCAACGCCACTGAGAATACCACTCCCTGTTGCACTCCACGAAGCGGGACTACTTTTCCATCCTGATTCTCTGATTCTCTAATTCCTCCAGAACTATACTCTGTCTTTCGGTCTTTGACTGCTTTCCTCTACTGCCTCTTCTCCTGCCCTTACTCTGTGTCCTTCACCCACCAGTCTGGCTAGCTTCTTTTCTAACAAGGTCCTCTCCCTCCGCTCTGGTTTTCCATCCTGTCCTGCACCTCTCTTCTCTACCTTCCCTTTCCTCCCCTTTGTCCCACTTTCCCCTCTACCTCCATTTGCTCGCACCTGGACGTGCTTTCAGCCAGTCACTGTTACCAAGCTGGCGCTAGCCATCTCAGCTGCTCGGAAGAACAATTGTCCACTGGATCCCATCCCCTCCAAATGGCTCCCTGAACCCTCCCTTGCCCTTCTACCACCATTACTCACTATGCTCAATTCTAGTCTTTTCACTAGTCATTTTCCTTCTCTCTGGAAGCACGCCCTGGTCCTCCCCCTTCTCAAAAGGCCATCCCTGGACCCTGCCGTCCTAGCTAACTGGTGCCGTTTCAAATCTTCCTTTTCTTTCCAAGCTCCTTGAGTGTTTTGTGGTTGTTTTTTTTTCAGCTTTCCTCTCATCTTTATTCTACCAATGCTCTCCACACCCGTCAGTCCGGCTTTCATTCAGGCCACAGCACAAAATCCATCCTCCTTTCACTGCTGAACGAGTTGCATGTTACTCACGACCAAGGTGATGTCACACTTCTTGTTTGTTTGTTTGTTTCTTTATTTACATTCTCTTATATACCGCGCTATTCTGCATCAGTGCGGTTTACATTGAACAAACTGAAAATACATTGAACAGGGCATTATAACTTGCAGATAACTATTTTACAGGGAACATGGGCTATGGAGGGTTAAGTGGCTTGCCCAAGACCACAAGGAGCACCTGTGGGACTAGAAACCCCAGTCCTTCCGGCCCAAGGTTGCTGTCCTCTAGTGGGATTTGAACCCCCGACCTTCCTGCCTGAAGTACCTTGCCCCAACCACTAGGCCACTCCTCCACTCTTTAGATCTCTCTGCTGCTTTTGACCTGATCGACCACCGCACCCTTCTTCAATGTCTTTCTGAGCTTGGCATCTTCGGCACCCCCTGGAGATGGCTTCGCTCTTTTCTCACTGGTCGCACTTTCTCTGTCCTGTCCTTGGCCTCCACTTCTTCTCCTTTACCTCTGTCCTCTGGTGTCCCTCAGGGCTCTGTTGTGTTCCCCCTTCTCTTCAACATTTTCCTGGGCCCAACTTGCACTCCTAGTTCAACAGTCCGGTATTTCCGCATACACGGATGACATTATCCTTGTGTATCATACCAGTTCGTCCTTCCCTGACATTGCCCCACTTGATGCCTGCCTGACACTTATTCACAACTGGATGTCCTCTAATTTCCTTCACTTGAACCCCTATCACTTTTGGGGCACCTCCCCCTCCTTTGACCTCTTCTTGCGCCTACACCCCTATTCCCGTGGTGTCCTCCTTCAAATACCTCGGAGTTACACTTGACTCTGACCTCTCATTCTCTATCACATCTCCTTAGTTTCCGTCAGGCATTTTACCATCTTCGGCAGGTTCGCACAGTCCGCCCCTTTCTGTCCCCCACCTCATTGACTACCCTCCTTCTCTCTTTCGTTATTTCCAAACTGGACTATTACAACGTTTCCTTTGCCAGGCTCCCACAATAACAACTTCACAAGCTTCAGCTCCTTCAGAATATCGCCGCTCGTCTCCCCACCTTTTCATCCCATTATGGCCATGTTTCTCCTCTCCTGGCTGGCCTCCATTGGTTACCTGTACACTTTCAGATTCAGTTCAAAATACTCGTTTGTTCATCATGTAATTCATTCAGCCATACCTCAGTATCTTGCCAATCTCCTCAATTATCACAACCCCCACCGCCTCCTCCGCTCTATTCACAATTTCCGACTGGTCCTTCCCTCCCCAACCCAAGCCCATCTAGAGCGTACTTGTTTCTCTGCTTTCTTCTTCCTTGGTCCCTCCCTGTGGAATTCCCTGCCTCTTTCTCTCCGCGCTGAGCCTTCCTACACTAGGTTCAAAACTCCTTTAAAGACTCACCTTTTCCTCCTGGCCTTTGACCCTCCTGCTATTGCCCTCCGACTCTTCCCTTCGACTCTTATTCTACCTTTCTCTTACTCCTATCCTGCTGTCCTCCTCTTTCCTATCGTTTATTGGTGTTCCTTTATGTTTCCGAGTAGCCTTTTTTTTTTTTTTATTGTACACCGTTTGTTGTTTCGGCTAAGCGGTATATCAAATTTCCAAATAAAGATAAAAGATAAATAAAGATAAAACCTGCACAACCTCAACAAATTCATGGTGAGGGAGAAGTTCAGGATGCTGTCCCTTGGAATGTTGCTGCCATACCTCCAGCAGGGAGACTGGCTTTGCTCCTTAGACCTCAAGCATGCTTATACCCACATCCTCATCTACCTCAACCACAGGCAACACCTGTAGTTTGTAGTGGGAGGCAGGCACTTTCAGTACAGGTGCTCCCCTTTGGCTTAGCCTCTGCCCCAAGAGTCTTCACAAAATGCCTGGCAGTCATGGCCGCCTTCCTCCAGCTCCAGGGAGGTCTTCGTCTTTCCCTACCTGGATGACTGGTTCATAAAGGGAGGCACAGCTTGAGTGCAGCAAGCCACCGCACGCACCATTCAGGTTCTGCAACACTTGGGCTTTGTCATAAACTACCCAAGTTTCACCTCCTCCGGACAGTGTCTGGAGTTCATTGGGGCAAAGATCAGCACACTCCAGTCGAAGGATTTCTTGCCCAGGGACTGAGCCGATCATCTCAGGTTTCTAGCTTGGGACATACAGTACCGTTCCTCGGTGCCCACCTGGCTTCTCCTGCACCTCCTTGGGCACATGGCCTCCACAGTCCACATCACCTCACCTCTCTCCACCCCAATCTGGGGTCTCTGTTGCTGACAGCGTGGCTGCTGAGAGGGTGACTCTGGCCCCCTTCAACCTTCCGGTTGAGGTGGAGGACATTCTTCTGGCCTCTCGCAAGGCCTCGACTAGGAAGACTTATGCCCTTAAATGGCACAGGTTATATGTTTGGTGTGCCGAACACGGGGCCGATCCTTTCCCCTGCTCAGTGGTTCTGATGTTACAGTACCTTCTCTACCTCTCCCAATCCGGGCTCAAGTCTAACTCCGTCCGAGTGCATCTTAGTGTCCTGGCAGCACAGGATGGTAAGCCCTCTTGTTCCAACTGTCAGTGACCTGTTTCCTTTGGGGCCTGTTCTTATAGAAGCCCCCGGTTCACCCTCCAGCAACTGAATTGGACCTCAGCGTAGTGTTGGGGCAGCTCACTTGATCACCCTTCGAGCCTCTGGGTACCTGCCACCTTTGCTATCTCTCTTGGAAGGTGGTTTTCTTGGTTGCACTTACCTCTGCTCACAGAGTTAGCGAGCTTCAGGCCCTTGTGGCGGAGGCAAATTATACCAGGTTCTACAAGAACAGAGTGGTGCTTCGCACGCATCCCAAATTCCTGCCGAAGGTAATGTCGCCTTTCCATTTCAACCAGGAGGTGCTGCTCCCTACCATCTTTCCAAGACCTCACTCCAATCAGGCAGAGACGGTCTTTCACATCTTGGACTGTAAGAGGGCCTTGTCCTTCTATATCCAACGCACTCAGGGCCACCACAAAACTGCTCAGCTTTTCATCTTCTACGACCCCAGTAGGCTGGGGGAGGCGGTGACCAAACGTACGTTTTCCACCTGGTGGCAGACTGTATTGCCCATGCTTATGAGCAGGCAAGGCTCCCGCTGGAAGGCTGCATCACGGCTCATCGTGTCAAGGCTATGGCGGCTTCAGTGGCGCTCCGTCCCAATGGTGGACATCTGCCAGGCCGCCACCTGTTCTTTAGTCCATACCTTTGCAGCCCATTACTGCCTGGAAAGAAAGTCCCGACAGGACAGTGCCTTCGGCCAGGCTGTGCTCCGTAACCTTTTTGGGGTTTAAGCAACTCCTACCCTCTGACCCTTCTGTGTTCAGGCTACCGGAGTACTGGTTTCATTGGACACAGGGGTCCTACTGTGGTCTGTGCACATGGATTAAATTGTTGCTGCTTGCGGCTCCCTGTGAGGAAGCTCATATTTTTGCTATGGGCTTTCGGTAGCTGGGGCGTCCCATATGTTGAAGACTGACGTCATGCTTGTTCCTGGAGAAAGCGTAGTTACTCACCTGTAACAGGTGATCTCCAGGAACAAGCAGGAATGAGTCTTCACATATGGGTACGTCGGTACCAACGGAGCCTGCGCGGGAACGCTCCCCAGCATCCAAAAAGAAAGCTTTTGGGAGCATCCCACACGCATGCACGCTGCCTTCCCGCCTAAACACTTCCCTCTCATCAGTTTTCCGTTTTCCGCGGAGCCGGCAGGACGTATTCTCCAGGACCAAGCAGGAAGTCAGTCCTCACATATGGGTGACGTCGGCGCCGACGGAGCCCTTGCGGAGCAATTTTCCCCAGCTTTCAAAGAAAGCCTTTGGGAATTGCAGCGCACATGCGCGGTCCTCTTCCCGCCCAAGGGTGCCATCTTGCTCAGTCTTCTTTTTTCCGCGGAGCCCTACAGACGTTGCCTGTGAATCCCCGCAGAAAAGTTGATTTTTTTCTCTATTTTCTCTATTTTTTCTTCGGTTCGACGCCGGTTCTTTTCCCGCCCGGACTCGCGACGCCGGTTGCGAGTCCGTCCTTTATTTTTCGTTTTTTTGTCCTTCGTGACAGATTTCGCGCTTTTTTCTTTTTTCCCTGGCTGCCCGGTCGTTCGACCTCGCAGGGGCCCTTTTTACCCCGATGGCGGCCAGTGGTTTCAAAAAGTGTGACCTCTGTAAGAAACTTATGTCTCTTACAGACACTCATGACTTCTGCCTCCGCTGCCTCGGCCCAGATCTTGACCCCATGATCTGCGGGCCATGCGGCAAAATGTCCTCAAAAGCATTGAGGAGTCGGCAGCACCAGCGGGAGCGTATCTTCTCTGACTCCGGCCGGGCTCGGACCTCGTCAGAGGCTTCGACGTCTCGGGACTCTGGTCCTGAGCATCGTCGGAGTTCCTCTGAAAGGGGGTCTCCTACCCAGGAGCATCATCGGAAGAAGAAACCCGCGAGGGCGGGGTCGGTGGACGCTCCTGGTTCCTCGAGGGCCAGGTCGCATAGCCCCGATTCCCGTCCCGGGTCCTTGGAGTCGGAGAGGCCGTCGAAACATCCTCGACTCGAGGTGGACTTGCCCGCTCACGTAAGTACTGCTGTCCTCGTGGACTCGCCTCCGAAGGACCCGACGTCGGGCCCGACGCTGTCGGGGCCCGAGTCGGGGGCTGCTGGGTCTCCTGAGCTCGGACTCAGGTTGACGGCCTTGGAGTGCAGTTTGTCTGCCTTCTTGGACCAGCAGCGGGCATTGATCACTGGCCTCGCTGGTGCTTCTGCCCTGACCGCCGGGACGTCGACCTCCAAGTCGACCCCGGAGACCGAGCCGATCCTCGAGTTCATGAGGGCTCGAGTCGATCCTCGGTCGAGGTCTCCTTCGGCCTCCCGTTCGGGACCGAGGTCGTCGGGGCGGATGGCATCAGTGCCCGCTTGACCGGAGCCGATCGACTCCTCCTCCGAGGAGTCGGCCTGGGAATCTGAGGACGAAGAGTCACCTGGTTCCTTTCGGACTCGGTGTGTCCCTTCGGACTCCCCCGAGTCCGAACCTCGGAGACGGTCCCCCCCGGAGGATACCCGGTTCTCGGACTTCGTGAGGGATATGGCCAAAGCCTTGGCCTTGGCCTTCCCTGCGGATCCCGAGGAGGAGCCTCGAGTCGAAGAACTCGATGCCCTCCAATATGACTCTCCCCCGAAGGAGGCCTTTATTGTACCGGTTCCTCCCATGCTGGAACGGCTTCTCTTCCGCATGTGGGAGAGCCCGGCGTCGTCGCCGGTGTTAAGCAAGCGGGTCGATTCCATTTATCGAGTCCGCAAGAGCCCCGGGTTCCAAAAGGCACAACTACCGCACCATTCCATGGTGGTGGAATCGGCCATGCATAGACTGAAGAGTCAAAAAATGCACTCCTCGGTGCCCCCTGGTAGGGAAGCCCGAAGCCTGGATGCCCTCGGTAGGAAGTGCTTCCAGGGCTCTATGCTTGCTTGTCGAGTCCAGACATACCAGCTCTACATGGGCATGTATCTCCGAGACCTGGCTAAGGAAATAGCCGGGTTCTCTGCTGGTCTCTCCGACGAACCTTTGCAGAGGTTCCAATCCTTGTCTACTGGTATTCGGGAGTGCTCCAAGTTTATCTCTCGAGCAGCCTATGATGGTTTTGAGGCTTCGGCTCGAGTAGCCGCGGCCGGCATCGGTGGACGCCGCCAGGCTTGGCTTCAGACGTCCGACCTCGAGCCCTGGGTACAGGACAAGTTGGTCGATGTCCCCTGCCGAGGTGATAACCTCTTTGGCAAGCCCATGGATGAGAAGGCTGCACAAATCGAGACGGAGACTCTCACCAGGACTCGTCTCTCAAGGAAGACCTCTGCCCCTTCTCACAAGAAGAAGGCCTCGGGGAAAAAGCCCTTTTACCCGAGGAAAGGTGCTGCCTATAAATACTACCCTCAGTATCAGGGTGGGGGTTTTTGACTTTCTCAGCATAGCCTCTCCCCCTCAGCTGGTTTCTCTCAGCACAGGAGGCCGGCTGGTCCACTTTGCCCACAAGTGGTCCAACATCACCACAGATACCTGGGTGCTTCAGATAGTTCAAAAGGGCTATCTTCTTCATTTTCACCAGGTACCTCCCTCCTACTTTCCAGGGGAGCCTTCCAGACTCCCTCTGCACAGGGACTTACTCCTTCAGGAGTTAGCAAGTCTTCTTCAGGAACAAGCCGTGGAACCAGTGCCCCACCACCTGAAGGGTCAAGGGTTTTATTCCAGATACTTCCTGATTCCGAAAAGAACAGGAGGCCTCAGACCCATCCTAGACTTGCGAAACCTCAACAAGTTCCTTGCAAAGGAAAAGTTCAAAATGCTTACCCTTGGAATCCTGCTGCCCTACCTCCAGCAGGGAGACTGGCTATGCTCCTTAGATCTAAAGGATGCGTATACTCATATCCTTATTCATCCAGACCACAGACAATACCTCAGGTTTGTTGTGGGCGGACACCATTACCAGTACAGAGTACTGCCTTTCGGCCTATCCTCCGCCCCCAGGGTGTTCACCAAATGCCTAGCAGTGGTGGCGGCCTATCTGAGACTTCAAGGTCTCTTTGTGTTCCCATACCTGGACGACTGGCTCATCAGGGCCCAGTCTGCCCAAGAAGCCACTCAGGCTACTCATCGCACTGTGGCTCTGCTCCAGCACTTGGGTTTTGTCATAAACTTCGCAAAGTCCACTTTGCTCCCCTCTCAAAACCTCGAATTCATCGGCGCCAGGTTGGACACTCTTCAGGCGCGGGCCTTCCTGCCTCTGGACAGGGCCCAAAGGCTCATGGATCTCGCCAGCCGCTTTCACAGCAATTCCCTGGTCTCGGCCAAGCAATTTCTGAGACTGCTCGGCCATATGGCTTCCACGGTCCATGTGACCCCCAATGCCCGACTGAACATGCGTCCTGCTCAGTGGTGCCTTCGCAATCAATGGCATCAGGCCACGGGGAGCCTAGCGGACTCCGTACAGATCTCCGACCAGCTGGTCTCTTCTCTACAATGGTGGCTTCATCTGCCAAACCTGGTACTAGGAGTGACTTTTCAGCCCCCTACGCATTCTCAGGTCCTGACGACCGATGCTTCTCTCCTGGGATGGGGAGCACATTGCCAAAGGACATGTACTCAAGGCCTCTGGACTCCTTGGGAATCTGCTCAGCAGATAAACTTCCTGGAGCTCAGAGCCATCCGCCTAGCGCTCAAAGCATTCTCTCACCTGGTTTCTCACCAGTCGGTGCTGATACAGACGCTATCTCCCAGGTCAAGAAAATTACCTGGCCGACAAGCTCAGCAGGATCCTCCAGCCACACGAGTGGAGGTTGGATCTGCTGGTGGTTCAGCGGATCTTTCTCAAGTGGGGCCTCCCCACCATGGATCTGTTTGCCAGTCCTCTGAACCGGCAGCTGCCCAGATTCTGCTCTCGACAGCCGCATCCTCTCCGGGTAGCGGCGGATGCTTTTCTAATCCCATGGTCCACCGGCCTCTTGTATGCCTTTCCTCCCATGCCACTGGTGTCTCGGACGCTCTTCAAGGTTCTCAGAGACAAAGCATCGCTGATCCTAGTGGCTCCCCGGTGGCCGAGACAACCTTGGTTCCCGCTTCTGCTGCAGCTAGCGGTAGACACTCCTCTTCCACTGGGATTTCAGCCCGACCTCCTGTCGCAGGATCAGGGGACTCTCCTACACCCCAACCTCCGGTCCCTTCATCTGATGGCCTGGCTGCTGAAAGGGTAGTCCTTGCTCCTCTCCAGCTACCTCCAGATGTGGAAGGGGTCGTCTTGGCCTCCAGGAGGCCTTCCACCCGGAAGTCCTACGCTCTTAAGTGGCGGCGGTTCTCCGTCTGGTGTACTCGGCAGTCGCAAGACCCCTTCTTCTGTTCAACATCAGTGGTCTTGCAGTACTTGCTTTCCCTTTCCAATCTTGGACTTAAGTCCAACTCGGTCAAGGTCCACCTCAGTGCTATTTCTGCGCACCACCTACCGGTGGATGGTAGGCCTCTTTCCAGCCACCCTCTGGTGGCTCGTTTTCTCCGGGGCCTCCTACTCCTTAAACCACCTTTGCGCCCGCCAGCTCCGAACTGGGATCTCAATGTGGTTTTACAGCGGCTTACCTGTCCGCCTTTTGAGCCTATGGCTACCTGTCCTCTTCGTTTTCTTTCCTGGAAAACCTTGTTCTTGGTGGCCCTCATTTCTGCTAGACGCGTTAGTGAGCTGCAGGCCCTGGTATCTGATCCTCCTTACACTAGGTTCTACAAGAACCGGGTAGTCCTACGGACTCACCCTAAGTTTCTTCCTAAAGTGGTTTCCCCTTTTCACATCAACCAGGAGGTGGTACTTCCGACCTACTTTCCCAGGCCACACTCCAGCCGAGCTGAAATGGTCCTGCACACCCTGGACTGTAGAAGGGCGCTGAACTTCTACCTTGACCGTACGCGGGAGCACCGAAGGGCGGTTCAGCTCTTTGTGTCTTATGACCCCAACAAGTTGGGGCTCCCTGTCTCCAAGCGTACTCTGTCCATCTGGATTGCGGACTGCATCGCTTGGGCTTACGAGGCTGCGGGCCTCGTGCTGGAAGGTAGAGTCACCGCTCATCGTGTTCGGGCGAAGGCTACGTCAGTGGCTTACCTCCGCTCTGTCCCGTTGGCAGACATCTGCCGGGCCGCTACTTGGTCTTCAAGCCAGACTTTTGCAGCCCATTACTGCCTGGAGAGGGAGTCCCGCAGGGACAGTGCTTTCGGACAGGCAGTCCTCCGTAACCTCTTCGAGGTATAGGCAACTCCTACCCTCCATCCCGGATGTTGGGCTACCGGTTGGAGACGTATTCAGAGAAGATTCCTTCCTTCTGTGCTGCTGAGCTAGAGGGAGCTCATTTTTGTGCTTAGGGTCTCCGGTAGCCTTAAGCTTGGGAGTCCCATATGTGAGGACTGACTTCCTGCTTGGTCCTGGAGAAAGCGTAGTTACTCACCTGTAGCAGGTGTTCTCCAGGAGCAGCAGGAATCAGTCCTCACAGCCCTCCCTCCTCCCCTTGGAGTTGCAGTTTTATGCTTTCGTTTTTGCTAATTTTTTTTGTTGTCTTTTAGCTATGTCATCTGACTGAGCAAGATGGCACCCTTGGGCAGGAAGAGGACCGCGCATGTGCGCTGCAATTCCCAAAGGCTTTCTTTGAAAGCTGGGGAAAATTGCTCCGCGAGGGCTCCGTCGGCGCCGACGTCACCCATATGTGAGGACTGATTCCTGCTACTCCTGGAGAACACCTGCTACAGGTGAGTAACTACGCTTTCCTGTCACTGCAGAAAATTCTTCTTTTTATTCTTAGTTTTTTGTGGTCGCGTCTACCTTCCCTCGATGCCACCGGTACCGCCGGTGCTTTTCTTTTATTTTTTTCTAAATATTTCTTCTTTTCGACAGAAATTTTTTCCTGTTATTGTCTGACAGTTTCTAGGCCACTAGGCCTCCATTTTTCCGTTATGGAAAAGCCAGCCACTACCCTTAAGAAATGTTTTAAGTGTGGCGGTACAAATATTTTTTCAGACACCCATACTTGGTGTCTAAAATGTTTGGGTCCTGACCATTGCTCACTGGAGTGTTTTTCCTGCTGGAGTTCAAACAGAAGGAATTTTCAGAATCGAGCACAGCTCAATACCCCGTTCACATCGCACTCGATGTCACCGACTAGAATATCTCCACAGGATCAGGTAACCAAACAAAAGTCTGTAAAGACTAGCCAGTCCTCGAGTGGTAGATCTCCTTCTCAGTATCGAGATTGCTCCGGCTTTGCCCTCGAGGACATTTTGGCAATAAAGCCCCGGCGGGAGTCTTCGGGCTCCAAAGCATTAACGGGGCTTCAGGTCGTTCCCGGGGTTCCCACCTCGGTGAACATACCTGGGCCATGCTCGGTGGTTGTGGCCGCTTCGAGCAGTACCGACACCCCGGCATCGGCTATGGTGATGGATGAAACACTCCTCACCGATGAACGTAGTCTAGCGCTCTTGGTTACTTCGGTACCGCTAGAATGGCTCAGACCGTTCCTCCAGTATCGGTATTGCCTTCGGTACCGGTACCGGTATCGACATTGGCATCGGTGTCGGTACCGTCCATGCTTGTTTCGACAGACTCGATTCCTTTGATGCCGAGCCTGGAATCGATCCCTAGCATGGATGATTCGGTACCGACTCGCCTTGGTACCGACTTCGGGTGGTACCGAAGACATCGCTTTAAGGAAAATCCGATGCTTCATCCTTTCAAGTCTTCCGATACCGATGACTGGGATGAGCCCATCGGTACCAAGGCTAATTCTTTAACCTTTACCTCTCATTTTAGAGGGTCCTCCTCAGGGGAGATTTCTTTTCAAGCTTTTCTGCTTGATATGGCGAAGTTACTTGCCATTTCTATACCTGGTAAAGAATCCTTACCAGGGGATTCAGAGACCCTGCAATCCCCCTGGTTGCCAAAGGAGCTAATCATGCTTCCTGTGCATTGGATCTTACAAGATCTACTTTTAAGAATGTGGGAAACTCCTTTAACGGTATCACCACATTCTGAGACACTTGAAACTAGGTACAAAGTGCCACCTTCTCCAGGTTTTCAAAAGACTCAACTTCCTCATCATTCTATTGTTGTAGAATCAGCAATGAGGCGTATTAAGAGTGCAAAGAAGCACGCCTCTTATTCGCCAGGTCGTGAGTCTAGGACTTTAGATGCCTTTGGACGTCGATGCTTCCAGGCATCCATGCTTTCAGCAAGAATTATCTCATATATTTTCTATATGGGATTATCTCTTGAAGAGGTCACAAAGAGCTTAAAGCTTTTGAACCCTTTTCTTCAAGAGCATAAAAGAGCAGACTATTTCTTACTAGTCAATCATGCTCAAAATATCTCTAGGTTCCTTAATCGTGCTTCCCTGGACTGTTTTGAGTCTATTAGCAGAACTTCTGCTATAGCCATAGGAGCACGACGCATGGCCTGGCTCCAAGCTTCAGACTTGGACATATGGGTACAGGAAAGGCTGGGAAATACTCCTTGTACTGGTGAAAATCTCTTTAACAAGGATGCTTTATTTCAAGCTACTCAGTTAAACACTGATGCTGTTACTTTCAGAGAATTGTCAAAACTTTCCTCTATCCCAGCTAATAAAAAATCTCCTAAAAAGCTTTATCCCCTTAAGGGAAAAAAGTTTTATCCATCTCCTACCCATCATGCAGATGTTTCCAAAGACAGGCAACATCAAACTAGGCTAAAAAAATCGAGACCTCAACAGCCTCAGCAAACCCAGCAGTCGCAGGGTTTCTGATATTTCTATTCTCTTTTTCTGTGTGAGGTTTAGAACCTCTGAGCCTACTTCTTTTTAACAGAAGCATCTAAGGTTCATCTCATCCATGCTGAGATACCAGTCATACATTGACTCAATCCTCGACTCTGGGCATGAATCTCTTGCTACAAGGGAAATCCATCCTTTTAGCTCCAAGAGTTTTTGAGAACCATCATACCCTAGAGATAACAGGTTTCTCCTTTTTAAAGAAAAGGAGTAACAACTAACAACAAGGTGAGCTATACCCTTCACCTTGACAGTTTTTCTGTACAAGGTTATCTTATACTTTTAACCGCAAGGGGACCCTACCTCTTCAAAGACTTACCAAATTGTAAGTCCTCTCAACTCTGTATTACTTTCTATCCCTCTTAGTCCAGATTTTCAGTCTCTAAGAGTACTACTAATCAACTGGAGGGCTTATTCTCTAAGCCATAGGTTTTTTCTTTAATACCTACTCCAGTAGGTAGTTTCCATACAGAGTTTCCTTCCCCTTTGTGGTTCATCTTCTTCTCTATGTATCTCAGATACTTTTTTAAGGCAGCTTATCGGACAGAAATTGAGTATCACCACTCCAAATTATGTCTGTCGGTCCTCTCCAACCTATAGGACCTAACCTTTTCTGCTGCCTTAATAACAGATAACTCCAACAGAGGTTCCAAAACCCATTTGGACATTTTATTGTTGCAGGCATCAGGCCTGTCTACTATTCTTATCCTTCTTCATTTCTTTTTGGCTATAACAGAATAGATTAGGTTGCACACTGGCAATTAAATAGCCAGATCTAACCAACCTACAACATGCTCTCTGCAATTATATAAGGAAGCTCTGCAACTATGGGCCTTGCCAGAGAGCCTCAGAGCTACTCCTAGCAGGTAGCTTCCAGATGGTTAAAAAGGGCTTCAGCTGGTAGACTCTGCCCAGTCATGCTCCTACATGACTGTTTTTTTCCTGCTCTTACCATCTTCCTTAAAAATTTCCTTTTAAGGAAAACTAACCAGGGTTTAGACCACACGAAAGCGTAGAAAATTACACAAATTCCCTGGGTTGTTCCAGATTTCACTGGAACTCCTACAGCAGGGATGCATTCTTTTCATTGCAGTCGGTCCTTAATTACTACTTTCCTTCTAATTCCCTATACTTCATTGTAGCTTATAATGAATAAAAAGATGCATGATACTCATATTGCCCTCATGGAGGAGCAAACATGGTATCTCCTTATATTGCATCTTTTTCTCCAGCTACTACCTGAAGTTATAGAAGGATCCAGACTTGCCGTCTTAAGACTAAGGATCTCCTCTGCACTCCTTCACGTATGTCTCCAGACCTGGTTATTCAGGTGCTAGATTTTTTTAAAGAAATTTAGTCCTCTCCTTGTAGGTGAAGAACATAATACCAGTTTCGATGAAACTTTCTCTATAGTTCTTCCATTTTTAACCAGGCAGAGATTCTCCATCAATATTCTCAAGTAGGTCTTAATCCTTCTTGTTATTGGGTCAATCTCTATACAATGTTCTGACTTTGAAATATTTGTTTACTGTCCATGTTAATGCTGCCCCAGCATATCATAAAACGTAATGGACAACCAATTTCTATGGTAAATTAGGAAATACCTTCTTTACCGTAACCTTTTTGGTTACGTCACATCTGAAGCTCTCCATGTAAAGTCATTATCATAAGTGACATCACTTATGAAAGATTTTTACTGATCTTCAAGAAGTTGGAGGCCCAACGCCCAATACAAATAACTTTATCTTTCTTTTGGATAAAGGGGGTCTTAAAGACCTACCCCTTTTTCTGCAAAGGCTATTTCTACCTTTTCATCCAAACCAGTGAGATTTAACTATACTCTTTCCTAGGGCCCTATTCTGCTCCGAGGACAAAGAGTTCAAACTTGGACTTTACAGAAGCTTTACCTATTTCTCCAAAGTCCAACCCCATTAAACTCTCCCACTTTTTATTCTGGGGTTAGTTCTAGCCATTAAGGCTTCTTATCTCTTCCTGTATTGCAAAATTTATTTTTTCCTCTACTTCTCAGTGAGGGAATTTCTTTGAGGATAATATACTGGCTCTCAATTATAGACCCATATTAACCTCAACAAATGCTTTTGCAATATTTTTTGAGTAAGATCCACATTAGAAAATTGCGATTCAATTTTTTCTAACAATTATGATCTACACAAGGGCTCCCCGCTGGATACCTTGTTTAGTCAAGCTGTTCCACAGCACCCTTTTTTCTTTTCTAATTCAACTCCTACCCTCCATCCCTTAGATGCCTGGGGTTCTAAAGGATAAGCATTGCCCATCCATTGGATTTGCAACATGCTGGGGCCTCCTCCAGGCATCTTAGTTTGGGAGTCCCCATATGTGAAGACTCATTCCTGCTTGTTCCTGGAGATAGCACAGTTACTTACCTGTAACAGGTGATCTCTGGGAACAGCAAGAATAAGTCTTCACAACCCACCCACCTCCCCTAGGAGTTGCTCTCTCTCTCTCTTTCTGATTTTGTCTACTTCCCTCCTTCGGTCTCAGCTACAAACCCAACTGATGAGAGGGAAGTGTTTAGGCAGGAAGGCAGCGCGCATGCGTGTGGGATGCTCCCAAAAGCTTTCTTTTTGGACGCTGGGGAGCGTTCCCGCACAGGCTCCGTCGGTACCGACGAAACCCATATGTGAAGACTTATTCCTGTTGTTCCCAGAGATCACCTGATCTCCAGGAACAAGCAGGAATGAGTCTTCACATATGGATTTCGTCGGTACTGACGGAGCCTGCGTGGGAACGCTCCCCAGCGTCCAATCAGAAAGCTTTTGGGAGCATCCCACAGCGCCTGCGTGCTGCCTTCCCGCCTTTCCCAACTGTCTCTCCTCAGTTCTTCTTTTTCCGCGGAGCCAGCAGGTCGTGTTCCTGTCACCGCAGAAGAATTTCCTTATTTTTTCTTTATTTCTTTTGTGTTGCGTCTGCCTTCTTCGACGCTCTACCGGTACCGCCGGTCTTTGTTCTTTTCTTCTTGTAAAAAAAACAAACAAAAAAACCCCCTTTTCTTCAGGTGCACTTGCGTTTTGGGCCTTAGGCCCAAAACCTTTTTTCCTTAACCTTTGAGAGGCCGCTTCTAATACTTAATTGTTATGTATTTTAGTACACTACATGTTAAATATTTCAAATATAAATTTTCAGCTAATTTGGATATGTACTTCCTAGGAAAAAGCATGTTCCATTTGTGGAACGTTGGCCCCTCCAAGCGTCATTTTTTAAAAAATATTAATTGCTTTTTTTATTGAATATCGTAAACTGGAAACAAACAAATACTTCTATTAAGCAATTTTTTAAAATAATTAGACACAAACGGAGATGACTGTACAGAACAAAGCTTGAAGGGAAAATTTCAGCGAGAGTGAAAATCCGGAAAACACTTCTCGTGCAGGCGCTTGCCACAAAACTGGCACCATTTTTTTGTATTCTTCGAATAGACAATGTAACGACCTTGGCTTGTAGAAGACAAATAGTGACTGGTGTTAGCTGAAGCTGTAATAGCAGAGGGAATCGAAGCTGTTGGGCCACCTTTTCGAGAACGATAACCCTCGAGTCCAACTTTCATAGCCACCAAAGCAACCTCGCGGCTGAAATCCAAGTGACTCAGGGCTTGTTTGCCCAAAAGATGACATTGCAAATGCCAGGCAGCAACAACGGCCATATTTAGACCATTGGCAAACAAATTCCACCATATTATTGAAAAAACTGCTCTTAATAATAAATACAAATATTACAAAATCACAACCTATACCAAAAATTCATTTCCAGGCATAAATGACCTCAGACGGCACAACCCCACACTTAGTGAAAAATCACCATAGAGTATTGAGTAGCCATTATGGAAAGCTGATCTCTGTATGACGTTGCTCCTGATGAAGCCGGTTTACAGCGAAACAAAAGCTTTTGTCGAGCTTTGGTTGTTACACTAATGTATGGCAGTAATACTGATTGTTGATATCTTCACTTCCCGCGCTGATATGTTAACTTCCTGTGTTGGAGGTCAGGTTTGGCCTTGAAGAGCGTCTATTTTGAGGGCTGCAGACCCGGCTGGTTACAAAACTACTGCTAAGAGATACGTTTTTTGAACTTCTAGGCTGGTGCCATTGAGTTTGATTTTTTACCTTTTGTTATTGTATTTGCAGGTGTCATCTTGGGAACTGCTCCGGCTGCGTTCAGCCCCGATGTTATTACATCGTTATTTATTTCATTGACGCTATTTTTAGAATGAAATGAATGTGACTGTATTGATTGAGTGTGTTGGGTGTTTGTTTGAGATAGAGATATATATTATTGGCTATATGTTTATAAGTCTTTAAAGATTTTTCCCAGAGTGAAAATTGTGGTTGGATTTGACATTATTAAAGGTTTTTGGTATATTTGGTTGAGGAGGTTTAGGGAGGCTGTGACCGGTGATGTGAGCGTCTATCAACACCCTATGGTGATTTTTCACTAAGTGTGGGGTTGTGCCGTCTGAGGTCATTTATGCCTGGAAATGAATTTTTGGTATAGGTTGTGATTTTGTAATATTTGTATTTATTATTAAGAGCAGTTTTTTCAATATTATGGTTATCCTCTCCTGCTCTCGGCAAATTGTTTTGTGTGTTGAAACAAATTCCACCACCATTTTTTGCTTCGTAATTTAGGACGGTAGCTACCTAGCAAATGATCTAACAAGTCGACACCACCCATACTTTGGTTATAAGCTCCAATCAATTTTGGCTGCTTGATAATGATTTTTTGCTTTTGTTTGACAGAATATCGATTGGCATTTTGAAGAGGTTTTGGCTGCATCCCATTTGACATGACTGTAACCATACTGTTGTCATTCCAACGGACACACACCACATTACCATCACCACGGTAATCATATTCGCCACGAGGCTTTTTGGCAAGCTCCTTTGAAGAAACCAAGGGGCACTTGCTGGTACGGTTTTCATGAACAGTTCCAACAGCACGAAAGCCTTTTGCTTTCAGATCAATCATGAGATCATATGAAGTGAAATAGTTGTCAAAAAACAAGCTGTGATGATTTGGATTTTCAACAACTGATATCAAATCAAGAACAACTCTAGTGCCAAGTGGAACATTGTTCTGAGGACCATCTTTTTCCTTGGCACCGGTGTAAATTTGCATCGAAAATGGATACCCAGCAGGGCAGCACAACATCCACACTTTGTAACTGAATCGAATTGGCTTAACTCAAATAAACATTTTGCAACTGTGGTGCCCGTAATATGGCACCATTGATTCATTAATACTCAAGTTTTCACTGAACACTCCACTGACTTTCACAAACTGTGCTGTGAGGTAATCGTAAAATGGCTCAATTTTTTCTCCTTTTCCAGGTTGCAAATTGAGAATCTCCAGGAACAAGCAGGAATGAGTCTTCACATATGGGTACGTCGGCGCCGACGGAGCCCGCACGGAAATGCTCCCCAGCATCCAATCAGAAGCCTTTGGGAGCATCCCTCGCACCTGCGCGGTGACTTCCCGCCTTTCCCACTGCCTCTCCTCAGTTTTCGTTTTTCCGCGGAGCCAACAGGACGTACCTCCTGTCACTGCAGAAACGTTTTTCTTTAAAATCTTTATTTTCTTGTTTTGTGTGGTCGCGGCTGTCTTCCCCGCCGATACCGGTACCGCCGGTGCTTTATTCTTCTCTTTTCCTTTAGAGAAATAATTTCCCCTTCAGTTTTTTCTTTTATCTTTTGAGGCCTACTAGGCCTTTCCAACATGGAGCCTTCTTCCCCTAAGAAGTGCCCTCACTGTGGAAACTTGGTTTTCTTTTTAGACTCCAATGCATGGTGTCTAACCTGTTTGGGTCCTGACCCTTTTTCCCCGGGTCCATGGGGCTTTAGCATCGGGAGAAGACCTTCTCTTTTTCGGGTATCCCTCGATGCCGTTTTTCCTCCTCGGGTGAGGTCCTCGGTTTACTCTTCTCTCCAGGATCAGGTAATCCACAAACAGTCTGTTAAGACTAGCCAATTCTTGAAGGGCAAGTCTCATGCCCAGCATGATGATGGCTCCGGCCTTGCCCTCAAGACCCCATTGGCAATAAGACCCCGGCAGGAGTCTTCGGGCTCCAAAGCATTTACGGGGTTTCAGGTTGTTCCTGGGGTTCACTCCTCACAGAACATACCTGAGCCATGCTCGGGGGTGGTATCCGCTTCAAGCGGTACTGATTCCCCGGCATCGGCACCGGTGTCGAGTGCTCCACTCTTCACCAAGGATCGTCAGCTGGTGTCCTCGGTGCCTTTGGGGCCGATCGATACAACCCAGACTGGCTTTCCTGCATCCCAGCCATGCGCGGGGTTGGTACCGGCTTCGAGCGGTACCGCTCCCCCGGCATCGGCACCGATGTCGAGGGCTCCACTCGCCACCAGGTATTGCGGTTTGACTTCGAGCGGTACCGCTTTCCCGGCATCGGCACCGGTGTCGAGTGCTCCACTCTTCACCAGGGCTCGTTGTCTGGTATCCTTGGTACCTTCGGGACCGATCGACCCGACCCAGACTGGTTTTCCTGCTTCCCAGCCATGCGCGGGGTTGGTACCGGCTTCGAGCGGTGCCGATCCCCCGGCATCGGCACCGGTGTCAAGTGCTCCGCTCCTCACCAGGGATCGTCGTCTGGAGTCCTCGGTGCCTTCGGGGCTGATCGATACAACCCAGTCTAGCTTTCCTGTATCCCAGCCAACCGCGGGGTCGATACCGGCGTCGAGCAGTAACGATGCCCCGGCATCGGCATCGGTGTCGAGTGTTCCACTCTTCACCGGGGATCGTCATCGGGTGTCCTGGGCACCATGCTTGGGGGGGGGGGGGGGTGGTGCCGGCTTCGTGCGGTGCCGATACCCCGACATCGGCGCCGGTGTCAGGTGTTCCTCTCTTCACCGGGCGTCGTCCTCGGACGTCCTCGGTGCCTTCGGTACCGATAGATACGATTCCGATTGACCTTCATGTGGTGGCTTCGCTGATTCCACCATCGACGCTCGTCTCGATGCCCAGTCTGGAATCCATATCCAGTCTAGATGACTTGGTTCCGACGCGTTTCGGAGCCGATCCTTGTCGCCTCCGACTACGCAGTATCGGGGATAATCACCAAAGCTCTCTGGTTACCTCGGTACCGCTTCGGCAACCTCCGATGCCTGCTACGAGGGCATTACCGTCCCCGATGCCGGTACCGGTATCAATGTCGTTTCCTGCAGTTCCATCGGTGCCATCGATCCTTTCCATGCCTAGCTTGGAATCGATACCGGGAACCGACGATGCAGTACTAACTGCCTCGAATCAGAACTGTCAGTATCGTTTTCCATCTAGCAGGAATCCTTTTATGCACCAGTCCACTAGGTCTTCTGCTGTTCACGCTGCTCATTCAACCTCAACCTACCCAGGAATAGTTCCTCTGGGAGATCCTTTTTTTCAGAAATTTCTCCTTGAAATGGCAACCTTTCTTGCCATTCCTATTCCTGGTCCTACTCTTGGCCAAGATCCTGCAGAAAAGGAAACCATAATGCTTCCTTTGCATCAGTCTTTGCAGGACCTTCTTCTGAGGATTTGGGAATCACCTTTAAAGGTTCCTGCGCCTTCTACAGCCATGAATGTTCTGTATCAGGTGCCTCCCTCTCCGGGGTTTCAGGAAAACCAACTTCCGCATCATTCCATTGTAGTGGAATCCGCAATGAGGAAGGTCAGAAGTAAGAAGAAGCATTCTTCTTTCCCACCAGGTCGTGCATCTAAAGCACTTGATGCCTTTGGACGTCAGACCTTCCAAACCTCTATGTTGGCTTCAAGAATTATTTTATATATTTTTTATATGAGTCTCACGCTTCAGGAGGTCACAGAGAAGTTATCTCTTTTGTCTCCTTTTTTGTCGGAACCTAAGGCCTCTGACTATTCCTTGCTTATTAATCATAGCAGGAATATCTCTTGGTTTCTTTCCCGGGCTTCTCTAGACTCTTTTGAGTGTGTTAGCAGATCCTCTGCTATTGCCATTGGAGCGCGCCGTACAGTGTGGCTGCAGGCTTCAGACTTGAGCAGATGGGCACAACACACACTGGGTAATTCTCCTTGTACTGGAGAAAATCTCTTCAATAAAGAGGCTTTACGTCAGGTTGCTCATTGCTCCACTGACTTCCCTGGTTCTGGAAACCATCCTAAGCTTTTTTTCCCCAGGACGTAGGCAATGTCCTACCAAACCGTCTATCCCGAAGAAGAGAAAGTTTCATCCTTCTACCCATCCTCCCGGTGTACCCAAGCAAGGGACATCTCATCCTAGTCTGAAGTCTCCAGACTCTACCCAGTAACCAGCACCCATAGGTTCCTGTGTATTGCACTCTACAGTTAACTTCTCCTCAGCGGAAGTTTATTCTTCAAACTCTACACTGGTTTTTCTTTTCCAGTATGCTGTGCTCTTGGGGTATTTTTGTCCATGGGTTACAGAATTCTCCTATTCTTACTACAACGAAGGGAGGTTGCAACTATCCCATGATAGTTCTGCCCCATATGGACATTTTTTCCCTCAGCTGACCTTCCATAGGGTAAGCCACTTTCCGACCCCCTCTCTTCCAGGGTCTCCCCTGCTTGAGTTGGTGCCATACTGAAACACAGTGTAGACTGTTGTTTTTCCTTCAATGCGTGCTCTGAACACCTCATCAGACAGGAACGGAAATCTTCTCCGCTGCCTTTGTCTGTTTTCTCTCTGTTTTCATACAGGAGAATCCCCTCTGTTGTTTGGTTCAGTTGCTGTATATGCAGGAGTTCCAGTGATTACCTTGGTGCTCATTGCAAGCTACTTGCAACTAACTTGCATAATACTCTTCGCTGCAGCTTATCTTCTTCTAGCCATATCTTTTCCTAGGATATGGCAACACACCTGACTTCTGTCAGTTTTATCTATAATTCTCCTGCACAATGCTCTCTGCAATCCTCAGAGAAGCTTTCTGCTATGGGCCCTTGCTACAGATCATTGAACTCTGTCTCTGAGGGTCTTTCATATCCAGCGGACAAGTTTTTTCTACGTGTGTGTCCACGGAGTTTCCAATCTGGCCGGATTATACTCCTGTTCCTTCCAGCTTGGCATTATGTTTTCTACTCCACTTGGACAACGCATACTCTTTTACCGTACATGATACCCCTGAACCCCTTGGCTGGGTCACTTTGGTATCTTCGTCTCTGCGTTCTTCTTGTCCTTCGGACATATCAGAGTCCTAAGGTACTGCTGACGTACTCTTACCAGACTGCTGTTATCCTCTGGTTTTCACACAACCATGCTGGTTCTTCCACTGACCTACAGAAATAGATCCTCTATATTTCTTCAGGTGGGTTTCACCCCCTATTATGGGATGAATTTTTTCCCATCACATTCCCCATGTGAATGTTTCTGTGGCTCAGTTGCAGGCATGCATTCTTAAAATTGTTTTCCTGTATGTATGTGTCCTGTGCATACATGGTTTTATGCCCTGGGTGGGCATCAGCCATCTCGCCTCTATCTATACATATATCTATCTGCATTTCTATATGTAGATTTATATGTATCACACTTGTCTAGACATATATATTCTCATACGTATAGATATGTATGTCTTTCCTTATATATATACATATATATTTATATATCTAGGTATGCGCATATTGGGAGATGTCCATAGCACCCTATGTCTAACCTGTCTCCCTGACTGTCGGTACTTAGGTTTTTATTTTCTTATGGGGTCCAGACAGTCAACTTGCCTATTATAATACGTTTCAGTAACTGGGACTGGTTATACTAACAATTACTGCTGTGACGTCAACAGCTTCTATTTTTGTTATACATTTCTTTTTCTATGCAGTCTCAAACTTCAATGTCTTCCTATCTCCTACCAGCTAGGAAAGACAGTGTACATTTTCAGTATTCCTGCGGGGCTTTTTTCCATACCCTCTCTTCCCCTCCGGACTGGGCTACTTTCCAGATCGGTCAGTTTTTCTTTTGTTAGTCCTCAATGTTTATGACTCTGTACCTACAAGAGTTCTCAGCTTTTCCCATAAAGCTTTTCATTGGAGGCCTGCCGATCTTCTCCTGCCCCGGTTGACACCTGGGTCACCTGCCCATTCCAGATTGGAACTTCTTCCTCACTGCAGTGGAGTTACCTTGAAGATTCTGCTACTGCATCTCCTGTCTACTTCCTACAATCCAGTAGGTAAGCTCTGTATTGTGCTAGTTCATTAAATATCTACTGATACTTGACATACATTCTAAAGACTTTTTTTCCCTGTAGTCTTTAGATTCGCTGTTCCTCTGCAGCTCTGCTCTATTCAACTCCTACCCCCCATCCCCCAGGGGATGCCGGAGATCCAGGTTGGGAAATGCCGCCCTGTTCCAGGGATACGCATTTTATGGGATCTCCCCTGGCACCCGCAGCTAGGGAGTCCCCATATGTGAAGACTCATTCCTGCTTGTTCCTGGAGATAGCACAGTTACTTACCTGTAACAGGTGATCTCCGGAACAGCAGGAATTAGTCTTCACAACCCACCCACCTCCCCTAGGAGTTGTATCTATCTATTTCCTTTCCTCTTGCTCTCCTTCTGTCTCAGCTATGAAACTCATCTGAGGAGAGGCAGTGGGAAAGGCGGGAAGTCACTGCGCAGGCGCGAGGGATGCTCCCGATTGGATGCTGGGGAGCATTTCCGTGCGGGCTCCGTCGGCGCCGAAGTACCCATATGTGAAGACTAATTCCTGCTGTTCCGGAGATCACCTGTTACAGGTAAGTAACTGTGCTTTATCAACAATGTGGAAGTAAGTTTTCAAATCCCGGAAACGTTTGCGACTCATTATCTTTGGGACAATATTATTGCTCAAATCCTCGGCGGTCGACTAATAGTGACTTTCTTTGGGCAACTGGTGGTATCCACTGAGGAGCAAAATGCCAAAAAAGCGAATCAACTCGTCCCCATTTGTATCAATATTTGCCAATTTCTGCTGAGCATAAATATTGGTCATACTGGCAAGATGATCAACGTAATCATCACCAAAAATTTGCATAAAGAGGTCAAAGGGAGATTTATCAATCAAATCAGTGCAAAGATCGGCTAATTTTTCGGGAGATGCTTCTGGCATTGGAGTCAAAAAGTCATCCCTCTTCATCCATTTTGGGGTTGATTTTATCCACTTAAGCTTTTTTGCTGGTTGAGCTGACTGATAATTAGATAAGAGCTCACTGTCACTGTCACTTTCTACCAGCTGATCACTTCCCTCGAATTCCACATTAGCAACTTTTTGAATATCCAGATCTAATTCACCACACACTTCGCCAGGCTCAATAGACTCCAAATTTTCTTCATCAATTTCTTCAATGTCTGAAGCAGCCATTTCATCATTGGGTGGCAAAATCAAAATGTCGGCTTCTTCTACATCTGAATCTTCCGCAATGCGTGTTACTGCTTCTTGAAGCATCAGGCAACGGTATTTAGGCATTATAACTATATAGAATTAGTTGAATAACAATCCTACAAAAAATATGGCAGAAATTGTAAAATGAAAAAAATGACACCCGGAAGTCCCAACATTCCACAAGTGGAACACACGGAAAGAAGTAATCACAAAAACATGAATAGGTTACCGACATGCATAAAACCTGACCAACACACTCATAAAACATTCCAGAGTATGAATCTCACCCTAATAAGACAGACGGACATGTGAGAACAAAATTGTAGAGGGATATATTACATAAACCATAAAGTGCCAACTTTGGTCTACTTTGGCATACTGTAGAAGGGGGTATATCGCCAATTGGAAAAAAAAAATTTTATTGCTCAAGAGGGTCAATGTCTATAAACTCATTGACAAAGTTTCATCTAATTTGCTTGAAAATTGATAAAGCTATATCATTGCAGAAATATGTTCCACATGTGGAACGTTTGCGCCTAAAAGGTAATTAATATGGAAAAACCTGCCTCAGGATTTAAGAAGTGCACAAAATGTGGCGGTACCATTTCCGTCACCGACACCCATGACTGGTCTCTAAAATGTTTAGGTCCTGACCATTCCATAACAGATTGCATGTCCTGTTCTATGATGTCTAAAAGAGGTCGGCAGAACCGAGCTGCCAAGCTCAGTACCCTGTTTCCCTCTGATGCGGCTTCGGTGGCATCGACGTCTTCCAGGGCTGCTTCTTCCTCACATGGATCTCAGGTAACTAAACATAAATCCAGCCGGTCCTCGAAGGGTAGATCTCCTTCTAAGCATCGAGATGCCTCTGGCGTTGCCCTCGAGGATTCTGCACCGGCAAAATTACCCCGGCGGGAGGCTTCGGCCTCTAAAGCATCATCATCGGGGTTCCAGGATGATCTCGATGGCGTGGCCTCGACAGATCTCCTGGTGCCATGCTCTGGGGTACCGGTGGCTTCTACCAGTACCGACTTCCAAGCATTGGCGGCGTCGATGGATCAGAGGATTCTGTCCATGGAACGCAGTCTGGCGGCTTTCCTTGTGGCATCGAGGCCCGTGGTACCGCAACAGACTACTCTGCCGGTACCGGCTCTAGCATCGCCATCGGTACCGATCCCGGTACCGGTGGCATCGACATCGGCATCGGTGTCCGCTATGCCGGTACTCTGTCCTCTGAAACCCTCCGGTACCGATACCCCGGTACCGGTGATTCCCGATACCGATCCCGATCCCGGTCGGTATGGGTATCGGGCTTTGCAGGAGCATCCGGACAGACGATACTTCGATTCCTCTGAGGACTCTGAGGATTCTGAAGAGTCGGTCGATGCAGTGATGCTTCTTCCACAAGAGAGAGTCCTCTCCAAAACGAAGAATGTCTTCTCCAGAGGACTTGTCTTTTCAAGACTTCATCAGGGAGGTGGCTCGGGGCCTTTCTATCACAGTGGCCCCTGAGACAGAGCCCAAAGCCAAGGAGTTAGATATCTTACAATATCCTAAAACTCCTAAGGAGGCAGCTACCTTGCCTATTCATGAGATTCTGTATGATCTCATGTTGAGGATATGGGAAGCACCTCTGACCACCTCTCCTCATTCTCGCAGGTTGGATACCATGTATCGTGTCCCTCCTTGTCCTGGTTTCCATAAAACTCAACTTCCTCACCACTCTATTGTGGTTGAGTCTGCAATGAGAAAGATTAGAAGTGCCAAAAGACATGCCTCTAATCCTCCAGGACGTGAATGTAGAACCCTGGATGCTTTTGGAAGAAGAGTCTTCCAAGCTTCCATGCTTGCTGCCAGAATTAATTCTTATAGTCTCTATATGGGAATGTTCTTAAAGGAAGTCACTGACCATTTGCAGACTTTAAGTCCTTTTATGTCTGAAGATAAAAGGCAGGACTTTCTCACTGGGCTCAAACATGCCCAAGATATCTCCAAATTCTCCAACCGTGCAGCTTTCGACTCCTTTGAATGCGTAAGCAGAGCCTCAGCTATTGCCATAGGTGCACGTAGGATTGCTTGGCTTCAAGCATCTGATTTGCAGATCTGGGTTCAAGATGAATTGGGAAATATCCCTTGTACAGGTGAGAACCTGTTTGGTAAAGATTGGCAAGCTAAAGCCAATCAGATGGATGCTGAAAATTCTGCTTTGGATAGACTATCCAAATCCACAGCTGCTCCTGCTAGGAAAAGGTTATTCAAGAAAACACCTTTTTCTAAAAAGGGAAGATTCTATCCTGCTTATGGTCAGCGGGCATCTTCTGCAGCTTAGTTCCCTAACAAACGTCAGTAATCATCCAAACAGAGCAAAGCAAAGGCTGCTAGGCCTCCTCCAGCCCAGCAACCACTGTTCCCTCTAAGCTGTGCGCGTGTGCGCGCGCACACACCTCGCCGAGCGAGCGCACATACTTTAGAACAGAGCGCACAAAAATTACGGCTCTGATTCTGATAGAAAACACAGACATCTTAAAATTTAAAAGTTATGATTGTAATTACTAGAAATTTCCCGCTTCATTTAGTAATAGTCTATTTTCATTTAATTTGATTAAAATCAGTGTGGTGTACATACTGTATTCTGATGTGTAGTCAAATTTTAAAGTATATAACTCCGAGTGTCGTTATGTGGCGCACAAAAATTTAACCTTCCTTCAAAAGCTGCACACAGCTGATATTTTATGCGCACACAGCCTACAGAAAATTAGAGGGAACACTGCCAGCAACCTCAGCCCCCTCAGGGCCTTTGACTTGCCGCTAGAGAACTTAGCCTTCCTGGCTCTGGAAGGACCAGAGCCTTCCACCATTCCAGGAAGGTTATGTCATTTTGCTCCCAGGTGGGGGCAAATTACAGCAGAGCATTGGACACTCTCCATCATAAGAGAGGGGTACAAACTTCATTTTTCAAGCTTGCCCCCTCTCACAAGAGTGCACCAGTTCAATTCTCCAACCTCCCTCCTCAACCTGTTGGGGCAGGAGGTTGTCACCCTTCTCGCCCAGGGGGCAATAGAGGAAGTGCCTCTTAAACAACAGGGCACAGGTTTCTACTCCCCCTATTTTCTTATTCCGAAGAAAACAGGGGGTTTCAGACCCATTTTAGATCTCAGAGAGTTGAACAGATTCCTAGTCAAGGAAAAATTCAACATGGTTGGTTTATTATTTATTTATTTATTTATATTTCTTTTATACCGCACTCTTTTTCATCAGCGCGGTTTACATTAAACAGGAATACTCATTGCAATCAACAGACTGTGGTGAGTTTACATATAACAGGAGAATACAACTGGGATTTTAACTTAGGGAAACTTTGTACATATTTGTAACATGCAAAGAACCTATATACACAGGATAGAATTTCTTATCATCATCTTGAGTAAATAAGGCGTTTATACTTTTATTGTAAGTGTTAGAGGGTTGATGATGTGTTTTGGAAATGTAGAATGAAGAGGTGGTGCTTTATGGCTTTTCTGAATTGCTTGAGGTCAGTAATCGCTCTAATGTTGGGAGGTAGGTTGTTCCAACATCTAGGTGTGTAGTATGCGAAGGCCCTGTCTGTGGTTGAACGTTTGTATTTTGTGGCCTCAGGTGGTGTAACTAGGGTATTAGCCGCTGCTGACCTCCTAGATCTGATGTTGGGAGTGTGATGGAGGAGTTTTGAAATTGATGAAGGAGCTATAGTATTTATCGCTTTAAAGGTCAAGAGAAGGGCTTTATATGCTATTCTGCAGTATATTCTCTGGGAACTCTGCTGCCATACCTTCAGAATCAGGATTGGCTTTGTTCTCTAGATCTCAAGGATGCGTACACTCATGTTCTCATCCATCCATCTCAAAGAAGGTTCGTTCGGTTCCTTTTTCAAGAGAAGCACTATCAATACAGAGTGCTCCCTTTTGGTCTGGCCTCTGCACCAAGGGTGTTCACGAAATGCATGGCAGTGGTAGCTGCTTTTCTGCGCACCCTGGGAATATTCGTCTTCCCTTATCTGGACGACTGGCTCATTCGAGCTCCCACTCAGTCAGAGGCCAAACTTTCTCTAACCTGCACAATGCGTATCCTTTAGTATTTAGGGCTGGTAATAAACATCCCAAAATCCAATTTGATCCCAACTCAGTCCCTGGAGTTTATAGCGGCGTTGCTGGATACCACAAGGGCAAGGGCCTATCTCCCCCAGGCCTGTTGCCTTCGCTTGGTGCAGTTAGCTTCTCAAGCAGAGTTGAAGCCCCCTCCTAACTGCTCGAGAGATGTTACAGTTGCTAGGCCACATGGCTTCCACTGTGCATGTGGTACCATATGCTCGCCTTCACATGAGGGCAGCTCAGTGGACTTTATCCACCCAGTGGACCCAGGCATTAGGCTGCCTGTCAGACAAAATAGCAAACACAAATCGCCTCATTTTGTCCCTCCAATGGTGGAAGTCCCCTCAAAACCTGTTGCTGGGGTCCCCCTTTCAGCAGTCTCTACCCCAAGCAACTCTTACAGCAGATGCTTCTCCAATGGGGTGGGGAGCTCATCTGCAAGACCTCTCCACCCAAGGCATCTGGTCCCCACAGGAGAGTTGTCTACTGTCGTGCACCGCCCTGGTGGCCAGTGGTCGTAAGGGTAGGTGGGAAACAAAAATAATTTTATTATGAGAGGAGGGTCTTTTAAGAGCCAGGTGTAACCTGGTCTTAGCAGTTCAGCTCCTAACTAAGAAAAATTGTGAATGCAGAGTAGAGAGTTAACAAGGCATTTATTTCCCTTTACGCATAAGATTCAGCTGGGTTACAACCTAAAGAAAAAGTCCTTAACTTCAGGAATGAAATCAACTCAGGTTAACGGAAAAACTGTTCTGCTTCACAGTTGTAACAATGCTTAGTTAAGCGTTCCAGAGTAAAGCAAATGTTTCAGCACTCTTCTTCCATTTAGCAAATGAATAACATTCTGAAGATAACATATATCATTCACAGGTTTAACAGTGACTCTGCACTGCCTGAAATACACAAAGAACAGTCCATCTCTTCCTGAGATAAAAGGCTTGGCTCTACAAGTTCCACTTGCATCGGCTCAGAATTATCTCTGTCTGTATCAGTGGTTTCACTGGCTATAATTTCTGGCCAGGCCCTAGTCCTGTTCTCTGGATGTTTAAAGAGTTCCTCTAGTGTTTGCCAATGAGCATGGCCTACCCTCGGGCGTTGGCTACTTGGCTTTTGAGAGGTAGCTTTGCTTTCCTTTCTCACAGGTTTAGCATTACTTTCAAAAGGCTTTTTATAAGGTAAGGTTTTCTTCATAGAAACAGAGTCAGCATACCTTGGCTTCCAGCAGCATATAGAACTGGGATTTCCTCCTTCCCGCAGTTCTTCAGGAACACAATCCCTGTGCCAGTCTCCTCTCTGAAAGCTTCTGTTACCTTTCGGTTTAGCCCCAGGTTCCTCTGGTACAAACAGGCTTCTTTCTTTCACTTTGCTTTGCCTCCAAAGGTGACTGTTCCTTTGCCCAGCACTAATTTCCCAAGTGCTTCTTTCTGCTTGGTCCTTGCTTGTGGTGCTTCTCTCTCGTAAACCTTCAGCTTTACCTCCAGCTCCACACCTGCAAGCACTGCTCTGCTCTCTCCAGTCTCCAGTCTTCCGTTTATAAAGCTCTCCTGTGTTTGAGCTTTCCGGGCTGACTGTCAGGTACTCTCGATTAGCTAAGTGTGTCCACTCAGGCTCTGTGAGTGCACGCCTGCTCCCTCTAGCTGTTCTGTGCGGATATTGCATCTTGTGCACATCTTTTTCCTGTGTAAGCTGAAGATTCGCCATTTGCCGATTTGTGGGACCTGAAGCAGGGTTTCTTTTCAGTTGGTGAAAACCCGAAACGTGAGCCACGTCGTCGTCTGCCAGATGTTTTGGCGGTGCTCTGTGAAAACAGCTAAGTTATGGACTTTCCTTTTTTTAAATTTATAGAATAAAAGGAGCGGTCACGGTGGTGTCTTTGGATCATTTCCTGACACTGAGCTGACAAGCTCCGACAAAAACATATGCTTGAGCCATTTAGGGGAATTCCTGAGTGCATTGGATTTTATTTTCTTTTGTTTATGCCATCTAACTGAGCAAGATGGCACCCTTGGTCGGAAAGGGGACCAGCATGCATGGTGGCATCTACCAAAGGCTTTATTTGAAAGCTGGGGGGATGCTTCCGTGAGGGCTCCATTGGTGCCATCGTCACCCATATGTGAGGACTGATTCCTGCTGTCCCCGGAGAACACCTGTTACAGGTGAGTAACTATGCTGTACCCCTCTTCTCAAGCCAATTCATTGGCTCTCTATCAATTTCCACATCCAGTTCAAACTTCTGCTGACCTATAAGTACATTCACTCTGCAGCTCTTCACTACCGTTCCTCTCATCTCTCCCTACACCCCTCCTCGGGAATGCCGCTCTTCTGGCAAATCGCTTCTATCTGTGCCCTTTTCTTCTATGGCTAACTCCAGACTTTGCTCCTTTCATCTTGCCTTATGCCTGGAACAAACTACCTGAGTCTGTAAGTCAAGCGCCTTCTCTGACCCTTTTCAAATCCAGGCTGAAAACTCACCTCTTTGTTTCCGCTTTCGGAACTTGACTCACCTGATCTCCCTTGTATTTACTTACCATTCCACCTAGATGTATCCCGTGTTTATAACTGTTTTTTCTGTCTTGACTGGATTGTAATTTCTGATAAGCGGGGACCGTCTTTTACATGTGTCTGTGCAGTGCTGCGTACATATTGTAGCACTATACAAATGTTCAGTAGTAGTAGTAGTTACATTGTAGCTTCATTGCGTGTCCTCTAGTCTTTCTACTTTTTGGTGATGTAAACAACCGATCTAAATTTACCTGTTCCACTCCATTCATTGGTTTATAGATCTCTATTATATCCCCCCTCAGCCAACTCTTTTCAAAGTTGAAGAGCCCTAACCTTTTAAGCCTCTCCTCATAGGGGTATCCTTCCATCCCCTTTATCATTTTGGTGGCTCTTGTCCGTATCTTTTCTAATTCTGCTATATCCTTTTTAAGATACGGCCACCAGTATTGCACGCAATATTCAAGGTGCAGCTGCACCATGGAATGATACAGATACATTATAATATCCTTTGTTTTATTCTCCATTATGATTCCTAGCATTCTTGGCTGCCAATGCAAACTGGGCGGAGGGTTTCAACATATTATCCACAATGATCTTTTTCCTGGGTGGTGGTTTCTAAGGTGGTACCTTGCATCGTGTAACTGTAGTTCGGGTTGTAATTTCCTAGATGCATAACTTTGCACTTGTCCAGATTAAATTTCATCTGTCATTTGGACGCCCAGTCTTAAGAACATAAGAAGTGCTTTAGTGGGTTAGACCAAGGTCCATCAAGCCCAGTTTCCTGTTTCCAACAGTGGCCAATCTAGGTCACAAGTACCTAACAATTCCCCCAAAGGACACAGGTTCCAAAATGCTTGTATTGGGGCAAGCAGTGGATTTCCCGGGTCCCCTTTAATAATGGTTTATAGACCTTTCCTCCAGGAACATGTCCACAACTTTTTTTAGACCCAGCTACACTAACAGCTTTTACTACATCCTCTGGTAACGAATTCCAGAGTTTGATTACGCGCTGAGTGAAAAAATATTTTTTCTTATTAGTCTTAAATAGGTTGCACTGTAGCTTCATTGCATGTCCCCTGGTCTTTCTATATTTTGATGGCATAAACAGTCGATCTACATTTACTTGTTCCACACCATTCATTAACTTATTAGACCTCTATCGTATCTCCCCTCAGTCATCTCTTTTCCATGTTGAAGAGTCCTAACCATTTTTCCTTTTTAGCCTCTCCTCATAGGGGTATCCTTCCATCCCTTTTACCGTTTTGGTGGCTCTTCTCTGTACCTTTTCTAATAACACAATATCCTTTTTAAGATATGGTGACCAGAATTGCATGCAATATTCAAAGTGCGGTCGCACTATGAAACGATACAGAGGCATTATAATAGCCTTTCTTTTATTTTCCAATCCATTCCATTCCTTTTGATACCTAGCATTCTATTTGCTTTCTTAGCCACCACTGCACACTGGGTGGAGGGTTTCAACATGTTATCCACAATGACTCCTAAACCTTTTCCTGTGTGGTGGTTCCTAATATGGAAATTGCATTGTGTAGCCATAGTTTGGGTTGTTCTTTCCTAGGTGCATAAGTTTGCACTTGTCCATATTAAATTTCATCTGCCATTTGAACATCCAATTTATCAAGGTCCTCTTGCAATTTGTCACAATCCTCTTGGGTTTTAACAGCTTTGAATAACTTTGTGTCATCTGCAAATTTGATTACCTCACTACTTGTTCCCATTTCCAGGTCATTTACAAATATGTTAAAAAACGGCGGACCCAGCACAGATCCCTGGGGTACTCCACTATTCATCTTTCTCCATTGGGAAAATTGGTCATTTAGCCCTACCCTCTGCTTTCTGTCTTTTAACCAGTTCCTGATCCACAGTAGTACAGTGCCTCCTATCCCATGACTTTTTAATTTCGCCAAGAGACTCTCCTGAGGGACCTTGTCAAAGGCTTTCTGAAAATCCAGATACACTATATCAACTGACTCACCTTTGTCTACCTGGTTATTCACATCTTCAAAAAAACATAAAATAGATTAGTAAGATAAGACCTTCCTGGCTAAAGCTAGGTGGGCTGTTTCCCATTAAGCCATGACTGTTTACATGTTCAGTAATTTTGTTTTTTATAATGCTTTCTACCATTTTTCTCGGTACTGACATCAGGTTCACCGGTCTATAATTTCCCGGATCATCCCTGGAATACTTTTTTTTAAAAATTGGCTTTACATTGGCCATCCTCCAGTCTTCAGGTATTACAGATGTTTTTAATGATAATTCCGAGATTACTAATAGTAGGTTTGCAATCTCATATCAGTTCTTTCAACACCCTTGGATATCCGCTTTGATTTCAGGATAAAGCGGTATATTAATCCGTTTAAATATACCATCCGGTCCAGGTGATTTGCTACTGTTCAGTTTATCAAATAGTTGTAATGCTTCTTCCCAGTGTATCGATATTTCTTTCAATTCGTCAAGTCTTCCAATTTATGAAGGTCTTCTGCAAATTTGATCACCTCACTCATCATTCCCATTTCCAGGTCATTTATGACTGTTAAAAACCAGCAGGCCCAGAATAGATCCCCTCCACTATTTACGTTTCTTTATTGAGAAAATTGGCCATTTAGCCCTACTCTCTGCTTTCTACCTTTTAACCTGTTCCTGATCCACAATAGTATTCTGCCTCCAATCCCATGACTTTTTAATTTCACCACGAGTCTGTCATGAGGGACCTTGCCAAAGGCTTTCTGAAAATCCAGATACACTATATCAACTGGATCACCTTTGTCTGCCTGTTTATTCACACCTTCAAAAAATATATAGCAGATTAGTAATACAAGACTTTCCTTGGCTAAATCCATGTTGGCTTTCTCCCATTAAATCATGACTATCTATATGGTCAGTAATTTTATTCTTTAAAATGGTTGCTACCATTTTGCCCGGTACTGACATCAGGCTCACCGATGTGTAGTTTCCCAGATCACCCCTAGAACCATTTTTAAGAATTGGCATTACATTGGTCATTATCCTATCTTCAGATAGTACAGATAATATCAATGATAGTTCACAGATAACTAATAGTGGGTCTGCAATCTCATGTTTCAGTTCTTTCAACAATCTCTGATGTATATTATCCATTCCAGGTGATTTGCTACTCTTCAATTTATCAAATAGGTATAATACATCTTCCTGGTTTATCAATATTTCTTTAAATTCTTTTGATACATGACCTTTATATGCCATTTCAGGTATAGGTAATTTCTTTAATCATCTTCAGTAAAGACCGAAGCAAAGAATTCATTCAATATCTCCATTATGGCCTTTTCCCCTCTTAGTGCCCCTTTTACCTTTCTGTTATCCCATGGTCCAATCGACTCTCTCAACAAATGTACTTGAAAAAGTTTTATGTGTTTTTACTTCCATGGCAAGCTTTTTTTTCAAGTTCTCTTTGCCTGCCTTATCGATGCCTTGCATCTAACCTGCCAATGCTTATCTTTCCCGTTTTCTTCATTTAGCTCCTTTTTCCATTTCCTGAAAGATGCTTTTTTGGCAGCAACAGCCTCTCTGACCTCACCTTTAAACCATGCTGGCAGTTTTTTGGCCTTCTTTCTAATTTTCTTAAAGCATGGGATACAACTTTTCTGGGCTTCCAAGATAGTGTCTTTAACCAGCACCCATGCTTGATAGAAATCTTTAACCTTTTCAGCTGCACCTTTTAGTTTTTTTCTGAGCTATTTTCCTCTTTTTATCATAGTCTTTCTTTCGAAAGATAAAAGGTAGTACTGTGGAGTTTCTTGTCGTCTTTCTTCCAATCATTAAATCAAATGTGATTATGCTATGATCACTATTGCCAAGTTGCCCCAAGACCCTTATATCTTGTACCAGATGCTGCATACCAGTAAGGACTAGGTCCTAAATGGCTTCCCCTCTTGTTGGTTCATGAACCAGCTGCTCCAGGAAGTAGTCGTTTGTTTCATTTAGAAACCTTATCTCCCTAGCATGTCCTGCTGTGACATCGACCCAGTCGATACCCGGGTAATTGAAATCACCCATTACTGTTGTAACTTTTGTGAGCTTCCCTGATTTCGTTCAGCATTCCATCATCCATCTGTTCTTTTTGGCTGGGTGATCAGTAGTACACTCTGGCTGCTATTGCCTCCCTTTTTTACATGGAATTTCTGTCCATAGAGATTCTAGTGTATTTTGTTTCCTGCAAAACTTTAATCCTATGTGACTCAATGCGCTCTCTAACATAGAGCGCAACTGCTCCACCAATTTGATCTACTCTATGATTGTGATATAGTTTTTACCCAGGTATCACAATGTCCCTTCTTCCAACAGGTCTCTCATATGCCAATCATATCTAACCTATCATTCAGTGCTATATATTCTATCTCTCCCATCTTAAGATTTTAGACTTCTAGCATTTGCATACAGGTAATTTAGAGGTTGTATTTTATTCATGTTAATCTGGTTATCAGTTGATAGGGGTAATTTGGAATCTTTCAGCCCTGTACTTATTGGAACCTCTGTTGGGATACCAAACTTCCTTTTGTTGCTAGTATCCTTCAAGATACATCCTTCCGAACCATGTTGTCTTGGGCGACTTTTGGCTTTCCCCTACTATCTAGTTTAAAAGCTGCTCTCTCTTTTTAAAGGTTGATGCCAGTAGCTTGTTTCTATTCCTTTGGAATCCCATCCCTTTGGAAGAGCTCCTCCTTTTCCCCGAATATTGCCCAGTTCCATAGTCACCTTCTTTGCATCATTGTGTCATCCACAAATTGAGTCTTTGGAGCTCTGCTTGCCTTTTGGGTATTGTGCATGGAACAGGAAACATTTCAGAGAATGCTACCCTGGAAGTTCTGGATTTCAATATCCTATCTAAAAGCCTAAATTTGACTTCCAGAACCTCCCTCCTGCATTTTCCTGTGTCATTGATACGAACATTTACCAAGACAACAGACTCCTTCAGCCTCCTTCCCACGGCTATCTAAAATCTTGTCTAGGTGCCACATAAGGTGTGCTACTTACACACCAGGTAGGTATATCACCTGGTGATCCTCACGTGCACTAGCCACCCAGCTATCTACATGCCTAATGATTGGATCACCAATTATAATGGCTGTTCTAACCCTTCCTTCATGGGTTCAATGCCCTTGAGAAACTTTGGTGCGAGAGGGTTTACATCATCTGGAGGACAGGTCCTAGCTACAGGATCACTTCTTGCTACACCATGATGATGCTCTCCTGTGACGTGACCTCTTTCCTCCATGGCAACAGGGGGGCTGCCAGCTGGAGGTGTCCCTGTAGGTCTCATCTATATACCTCTCTGACTTCCTTATGTCTTCCAAGTCTGCTACTCTAGCCTCTAAAGATCACACTCGTTCTCTGAGGGCAAAGAGTTTCTTGCACCTAGTGCACACGTAAGACTCCTCACCAAGTAGGAGAAACGTGTACATGTGACTCTCAATGCAAAAGACTGGATAGTCCCCATCTTGCTGCTGGACTGCTGTCTGCGTCTTATTTTATGGTTTTGTTTAGCTACTTAAGTTGTTTGAATTTACTAGGGATACTTGTACTGATACTACTATACCAAATAAGTTTAAGAAACTTTGTTCACCTCAAGATTAATTAATTTCAGGGCCTTAATCTATTCCTGGTGAAAATAACCATCTGAATCTGAAAGTGAATTTGAATACCCCCCCCCCTCTTTAATAGTTCTAGAGCCTATAAAGCTATGCCTGGGGTGGGTGGAAGGGAGGGAATGAACACTTAGTAAGGTTTGGCTTGCTACACAGGTCCCAGACCTCTGCTTCTAAGGTAATCTGTTAACAATTTCCTGGCTGATTCACACAGCCCTTGCTTTGCTAGAGGGAGCCTTTCAAATTGCCCCTTTTGATCTGTCACTTGGTTTTAATATCTATTTGAAACTGATGAGTTTTAAATTTAAACTAAGAGATATTTGCTGATACTAGGATAAAATCAAAATGAGCCTAACTATCTCTTATATCTGAACAAATAGGGGTGACCTACACAGAGCGGTGGGTACATGCCTAAACAAAGCTTGGGGAGGGGTGACCTGCACGGAGCAGCAAGTGCACCTACTCTTGCCGCCTAGCTGGACAGACTAGATGGACCATACTGGTCTTTATCTGTCGTTATATACTATGTTAGACCCTGACTGAGTTAACAAATACACTGGATTTCAAATTACACAGGTTAATCTGCTTTTAATCCAAAGAATTCCCTTTTCCCCAAGATTTAGAGAATTTCCCAGAAGTAAATATTTACAAGTGCAGAACTCTCTTCAGAAGTAGAAGTCCCTTTTGGTAGTCCTTTAAGCTTTGTTTTATAGCTATGTATGCGCCCACTCTTTCTGCAGGTAAATATACTGATGGCTCTTAGTTTGTATGGCAGTCGTGACCTATTGTTATGCTTCAACTACTGCTCTTTACTGGCCCTCAGAAATTAGGACTTAGGCAACTGCCTTCCATATTTCCCAGGTAATAAGTCGCTTCTAAGTTGCAGAAGCTGAAATCAGGGTTAAGTTTGGTAAAGTAAATATATAGGCAGCTCCACTGTACAGGTCGTGGCCTGGATTAGAAGTGTAGATCTATCTAAATTTTAAGAAAACTCTTAAATAAAGTGAATAACGTAGCTGTTCATTTTAAATCTGATTTATTCTGTATCACTTTCTCCTGGGGGCCAACATGTGACATGTGCTATTGGCAAGGCAAATGTGGGTTTGCATGGCCGTGAGGGGGCTGTGTTAACATTCTACCATGGTCCTAATCCTCTACCTTTCTGTAGTGACTGAGGAAAGGCTGCTGATAAGCCAGACACTGACAGTGGTGGCATTTCAAGAGAGAGATGGAGCTAGCTGCACACACATGTGCATGTCAGAGGACGTGTGGTCCTATGGTTGCTTGGTGTGTGCAGCACATGCCTTTGTGACATCTCAGATCTTGGGGTTTCTAGAATGGAATCAATTATGTTAATCCCATTGTGCTTTCAAATGGGATGGAGAATGCACTAGGGGTGGCCTCATGCCTCCTGTCTGCAGATCTCCATGCCAGCTACAGTGCCCTATCTTGTGGGGAGGGGATGTTCCATCTGTTTCATGACTGGTCCTGTCTGTTTGGCACACAGGCTTGAGCCATCATCTGCTATGCTGCAAATAATGGCTTGGCAGGGCATATAGGTATGGGTCTGCATGTGTTGTATGGACTGGCATGTGTTGAGGATGGCCCAGGGCACAGTGTTGAAAGGGAGTTGTGCCTGTACCATTTGTTGGGGGTGTGTCAGGTCGGAGGTAGGCATTACCTGCAACCATGTTAGTGGCACCTTTTGTGCTGCTGACATGCGCACACTAGCTGTTCGCAGCTGTTTACGCCCACAGTCTGCCCAGATACTGCCCTAACCCTGCCTGTTGTGTGGTATACGATTAGTGTGGGAGTTTTAGCACAGATGCTTTTTTAGCATGTGCTCCTGGTTACCACAGCCCCATGGTACGTGCTAATCCATATGCTACTGGGTGGTGTAGCAGCTGATAAGCATGCAATAAATAAAGCCAGGAGTCAGTTCAAAGATCCAAGCCAATTTATTGTGCATATGGCTCAGTTAGTCAACGCTTCAAAAAGGACTGAGCAAAGTTTTTACAGAAACATATTCATTTATACATTTTTCTTCAGCTTGATACATGCAGACTTTCTATTGGTTCCAACGCCCCCTGCACTTGTCCAATCAGAGATCCTTTCTGGGCATAGCTCCCTGCTCCCCCTTCCCGGGCTGTTCTAACAAAGGTGCAGTTTCTATGCATTGATACTATCCTGCTCCGAGGTTGTTTCTAGCTCTAGGAATGCATGTATTGAAACATTTCTATCATCAGAACACAAAAGAATAATGGAAGATTTATGCACTCATGAAAACTTCTTATTAAGCAATTTTAAAACAGCTTTCTCAAACTTTTACAGACTTTGGTTCTTTCTCTTAGATGGGGGTTGGGATCAGGGCCTAACTTACAGGCCTTCCATATTTGCAGACTATTATAGGCCATAGCCTGCCACATTCCCCCCTTTGATTATTCTCACCCGCAAGTGAGAAAGGGTGAGAATTAAATCACATATTATACTTGCGTAAAAGCATCATTTTGGGGTATAGGGTAATATTGCCACATAGCTAAAACTTTTCTTAGCTGCCTTCCTTTCTACAATGCTATCAATGGCTGCTGACTTTACTCGACTGTGATGAATCCAGGGTTCGAGTTCTGCAACTTTAACTGCTGTTGGGGTTAATAAGATGACAACATAAGGTCCCTTCCAATGCGGTGCCAACGGTGTCTTTCTCCACTCTTTGATCCCCACCGAGACTCCAGGCTTGAGAGGATGCAGGGGTTCTGTTAGATGGATGTGCAGCTGATCTTGTACCCACGTATGAAGACTCTGCAAAACAGAACTTAAAACCAATAGTTCTTGTCTAGTAATTTCAGATCCAATCTGTTTCATTTCTCCCTTTATTCCTTGTACAATAGGCGGGGGTCGCCCATACAGAATCTCAAAAGGGGAAACTCCTAAAGACTTAGTAGGGGCTAAGTATATCCTAAGAAGGGCTATAGGAAGAACCTGGGGCCACTTCAGGTGAACTTCTTGGCAAAGTTTGGACAACTGAGATTTCAGGGTTCTATTCATACATTCTACTTTTCCTAAATTCTGAGATCTGTAGGCAGTATGCATCTGATAATGTCAATATCTCGGGATCATACTTAATGGACTTGCTTCCTGAGATTATCAACCCTCATTCTTTGTACAGGGCCCCATGTGCATGCAAGGTTGTAAGGGCATACTTGGAATCTGTGTACACATTGAGCCAGAGCCCTTTTCCTATTGTCGGTGCTCTAGTGAGAGCTATCAGTTCAGCTTTCTGTGCTGACGTTCCTGGGGCCAGAGCTGTGGACTCAACCACCAGATCAAGGGTCACCACTGCATACCCGGCACAACAATGTCCATTAATGTTGACAAGACTGCTTCCATCTACAAAGAAAGTCCGTTCGGGGTTCTCCAAAGGAACATCAGTCAAATCCAGGCGACTTGAGAATACAGTGTCCATAATTTCTAAACAGTCATGATCAGGGGGACCAGGACCAACTGGTAACAGCATAGCAGGATTTAAAGCTTGACTGACCATCAATTGCAATTGAGGATTCTCACACAGCATACTCTGATACTTCAACATTTGTGAATTTGTGAGCCAGAAACTTCCTTTGTGTTTCATAATGGTCAGAACAGAGTGTGGTACAGTAACTTGAAGATTCTGTCTCAAAGTGAGCTTGTCTGCTTTGCTCACTAGGAGGGCTGTAGCTGCAACAGCTCTCAAACAAGGGGGCCAACCCCTTGCTACCACATCCAACTGTTTTGACAGATAGGCTACAGGCCGTTGCCAAGATCCAAGAGATTGAGTCAACACTCCTAGAACATTTCCTTGTGACTCATGGACATAGAGACTGAAAGGTTTTCTGAACATCTGGTAGACCCAGAGCTGGTGATGACATCAGAGCGGTTTTCAAAGATCGAAAGGCTGCATCCTGTTCAAGTCCCCATTCCAATGGAGACTTTTCCATTCCTTTGGTAGCTTGATACAATGGTTTTGCTAGCAGCGCAAAATTGGGGATCCATATACGACAGTACCCTGCGGCACCCAAGAAGGCTCTCACTTGCCTCCTGGTGGTTGGAGTAGGGATACTGCATACAGTTTCTTTGCGTTCTGGTCCCAAACGTCGAATTCCACTGGACAACTGGAATCCCAGATATTTAACTTGTTTGACATAATTGCGCCTTGGCTCTTGAGACTTTGTATCCAGCCTCATTTAAAAAGGTGCAAGAGTTAACTGGTGACTTGTAGACATTCACTTTCTGAATTTGTGGCTATGAGCAAGTTGTCCACATACTGAAGAAGAACCCGTCCTGGATTCACATAGTAGCTTGAAAGATCCTGATTTAAAACAGCACTGAAGAGAGTAGGTGAATTCTTAAATCCTTGGGGTAATCGAGTCCAGGTAAGCTGACCCCGCCTTCCTGTTGTGGGGTCTTGCCATTCAAAAGCAAACAAAAGTTGACTGGTGGGAGCTAAGCGTATACAGAAGAAGGCCTCTTTCAGGTCCAGGACAGTCGGGGAAGAGGATACTGCTTCACATGCACTGGTTCCGCTCCTGGCTTGAGGGTGACAATGACAGGGGCTATGTTCTTCGCTAGGCCAGGTGGATTATCTTCTGCCCATACTTCAGGCGGGGCTATAAGGTTGGTGGGTATACAGGAACTAGCTGGCTTGGTTGGAGATACGCTGTAAAACCGCCATTCCTCTTCTCGGGGAACAGTCAGCACCATCAATCCAGCTGGCTTTGGGTTCACAGTCATTTGCATTTCTCCCCCTTCAGCAAAGGATATCTGTGCCTGGAGCTTTGCAAGCATATCTTGGCCCAAAAGTGTAATAGGGCATTCAGGCATATACAGGAACTGATGCATTATTTTCTGTCCCCCTAGTTCACACATGCGGTTCTGCAGGAAAGGCTTTGTGGCCTTAGCCCCAGTAGCTCTGACAATGGTGATGCATCGAGAAGACAAAGGGGCTACTGGCTTTAGTATTCTGCTCCTGTATCCCCCATAAAGTCCATATATTGGTCCCCTATTTTCAGACTGACCATAGGCTCCTGGGGACCCAGGGAAAACTTGGAGTCCGGTCTGGCCTAGTCTTCATCCATGTCATAGCTTGTTGCAACTGCCACTCCCTCAATAGCTTCTTCCCTCTCTTGCTGGAACACTGTGCTCGGTTTATTCTTCCATAACTCTGAAATCAACCTCCTGTTCTCCAAGTGCTCCCTCCTCCCTTCCTGGGGGTGGAGTCAAGATGCGGGCATTCACTTCTCGAATGTCCTTCTTCTCTGCAATGGGCGCACTGATTCGCACCCAGTGGGGGCCGATCATTTTCATGACCCCTTCCACTTCCTCTGCTCCTTCGATTAGGAAAACCTCCTTCACGTTGTTCAACTAAAGCAGCAGCAAGATTATCTGCTTTCTTTTTCATCTTATGTTCACTTTGTCTGTCACATTCATTTTCACGATTCACAAAACACTTCCTGAGCAACTTCCATTAACTGTCATGCCCACAAATCCATCCAGTTTCTGCAATTTCCGTTTTATATCTCTCTGGGACTGACTGACAAAAACTGCATTTACCATACACAAAATCTCCTGGGCTGCTGGATCACATGGGGTATATAGTGAGGGCTGCCTGCACTGTTTGGATCCCACTTGGGGTTATCAAGGCTGATGGGTCTGCATAATACTGTTCATTAGTTCAATCAAATCCTAAGGCTTCTCAGTGTAGGAGGCATAATGCATCTTTCAGTTCAGTAAATCAGTGGCAGAAGCAAGGCTGATCGGCTGGCTTTCGGTATTAAGGGTGGGTAGGCCCTGGACCTGGCGCAGTGGTATAACGTGACCATCCCTTTTACTGGTAGTTGTACTTCTGAAGGCATACGGCAATCGGGACTGTCTGGGTTCCACTTCATGTTCTTGGGCGCTGGCTGTGAGTGACCCTGAACTGGCAAATGAATCCCTGCTTGTAATGTCATCGGTGGACTGTGGCCCACTCGGAGTACTTTAAACTGAGTTGGGGCTTCCGGTCAAGAGGGTGTGCACATCCTCCTGCTGCGGAGGTGGCTGGTGAACTACTTGGGGTACATCTGCAGGGAGGTGTCCCCCCCCCTGCCCCAGGCTCTGCCCAGGGTGGTGGCAGAGCTGAGGGGACTGGCCTATAAAGATACTGGGACGGACAGAGTGGAATGTCTGGAGATTCTGGGGCAGAATAAACAGGCAGCTTTTTTTTCTCAGACTTCCGGGCCCCTCCCCCCCTTGTGGCTGCTACTAATCTCCTACACTGTGTTTTTTTTTCACAAACATTTAACCAGGAGTCTATGTAGGGGAACTGATCAGGGAATATTTTTTGCACAATCTGATGAACACGGGAAACTACATTAACATCAAAGGTGCCCTCACGGGCCATGAAGTAGCTAACACTGGCCACTCCCTTTCACAGAGCATTTCTTATAGGGACGGAGACATTCTAATTCCATAGTCTCCAGCAAATCCCTTGCTAAAATTCCTAGTCATACATTTCAACAAAATATGAGTGGACTCCGACCCCCCCATGGTGACGTACTTGACAACAGACAGAGGGGGCGGGCAATCAGGCTGCATTTTCCTGTGGACTAAACATAATGGATGTGTGTGCTCATTCTAAATAGGAACAATTTAGATAAAGTCCTTAAAATATAAAACTATTATTTTGCAACATGTTATAACAATTCCAATAGAAAGAGCTATGGCTCCTAACATGACGGCCACCTATCTGTTACGTATGACTGGAATAAAAATACTTGACATGGAAACTAACTGCCATCCGTAATCAGCACTTAAGCTGAACAATGTCTCTGCAAAAGAAATTACTTTAAATCTTACAGTTTAGGAAGCAGATATTCAAAAGACATTCCGGATACTTTTTCATAAAGTGGGTGGATATCTGGAATACATATACACCCCTTTTTCTTCCTTTTTTATTCTTATTAACAATAAGTATGTCCTCTGAGGTGCTTGCCGCAGTATATCAGGAATTAGAATTCAAGCACGATTAACTCCTCATTCACTCAGGATTTAAATCACTTTCAAATCGCGATCTGGTAACTACTGGCTCGGGATGCTTCATAGTCCTGTCAGGGTTCTTAACCTCTACTTCAAAGGTCAAAGGAAAAACAAAAGCAGTTTCCTTAATTTCTCTATCATTTCTATATGAACCATTACAGTGCTTGCTGAAAATTGGAACATAAAAGACACAAGACAAGGCTAAGCCCACAAATGCATTATACCTATAGCTCTACAGAAATCCTCCTCACTTGGTCCGTACAAGAACAGTTGAGGAACTCGAACGGGGTTAATAAGAACTTAACCCTTTCCAGGCTGAGCCTAAAACTGTCGGGATCCAAAATTCTGACTAAACATTCTTATTAAATGATATATAATACATGACCATAGCAGAAGGAACATCACTATTAGAACATATTGAATAAAACAGGTACAATTTTCCTGAAATAAGCACAAATTAACCCAGCTGCAGAATGTTGAAAATAAGCCTTCACAGGGTTAAAAGATATTAAACATTCCTTTGTACAGACACGCCCTTTCTCTCTCTCTGCTTGCCAGTCTCACGCTGTGCTGAAGAAAAACCTGGAATTAGTAGTGAGACAGCTGTCTTTGTACGTAAAAGTGACTCCTGAGTTAGTTTTTCCTTCTTCTTTCTTCTTTTCTTAATACTATTCCTTAATCGGTTTCACAAATTACCCAACAGAATAATCTTACATTATACCAGAAGAGAAACTCGCGGTTTCAGCAGATAAGAACATTGGAACAACGGGGGAGACAAACACCAAATGCTTCCTCCTTTTTGCGACCTGGGCACAGTCGCCTGGCCAGGAACTGTGCTACTCAGGAGTCCGCTCTCGCTCGGTCTGTGTCTCAAGACCTCTCACTCACACAAACAATCATACTATCACAAGAAATCATTTTTCAAAATGCCCAAGGTTTTCTGACTAACTGACTATTTCCAACCAAAGGGTCGGTGGCTTCGGCTTCCGCTAACCCTTATGCGGAGCGTACTAGGACCGCCCTTGAGAGGTGATCAGGCTCTCTTGTCTCGCGCACTCATGCGAGATGTCTCGCTCACTCATGCGAGATGTTCCTAGTTAGTCTATACCAAATCAGTCTCGCGCCCACATGCAAGACTTTTCCCCAGGCTTCATTGACTTTTAAACAAGAAAATGTCTACTCACCGGATCCAGATACCACACCAGTTCTTGGGTTGGATCCTGGACTCCCCTCGGGTTTGGAGGTGTTGTTCAGCTGGACCCAGTGGCCCGCCGAGGCAAGGCGGAACCCTCTCCGATACAATAAGACCGGTGGCGCCAAAGAATTCCCCTGCGGTCGGACAGACCTGTTTCCATCCGGACCAAACCTTTGAGGCGAGAAGTCGTGGTATATTCACTTGCATACCATCCACTACTCACACGTTCCGGCCCAATGCACCAAGAATATGTAGCAGCTGATAAGCATGCAATAAATAAAACCAGGAGTCAGTTCAAAGATCCAAGCCAATTTATTGTGCACATGGCTCAGTTAGTCAAAGCTTCAAAAAGGACCGAGCAAAGGTTTTACAGAAACATATTCATTTATATATTTTTCTTCAGCTTGATACATGCAGACTTTCTATTGGTTCCAATGCCCCCTGCACTTGTCCAATCAGAGATCCTTTCTGAGCCTAGCTCCCTGCTCCCCCTTCCTGGACTGTTCTAACAAAGGTGCAGTTTCTAGGCATTGATACTATCCTGCTCCGAGGTCGTTTCTAGCTCTAGGAATGCATGTATTGAAACATTTCTATCATCAGAACACAAAAGAATAATGGAAGATTTTTGCACTCATGAAAACTTCTTATTAAGCAATTTTAAAACAGCTTTCTCAAACTTTTACAGACTTTGGTTCTTTCTCTTAGATGGGGGTTGGGATCAGGGCCTAACTTACAGGCCTTCCATATTTGCAGACTATTATAGGCCATAGCCTGCCACAGTGGCACACTTCAGTAAACATGCCCCTTAATGTGCTGCGGCAGTGCTGCATTGTGCTAACTGGCATGCACATATATTTACCGTTACCACTTGAGGAGGCGTTGAGGGCACCCACGGTAAGGGCAAAAAGCACGGTCAGTGCTTGCCAATGTGCCAAGACTACTCATGTCCCTGCCCCATGACTCCCAGTCCCTGCCTATTGTGCGCTAAGGGTTTACTTTGAGATTCTTACCACAGCGCCTCGTGCTAATGGATTAGCTTGTTTTACTTGGCATGCAGCAAACCCTGTGCTAACCCTATGTGCATATTAGTAAACATGCCCCTTATTGTTTTATATTTTTTAATTAGTTTTTGCATACCAGTTTTTCATTTATTATATTGATATAAATCTTACAAGAATTTTTGATTTTCATGTTTTTAGCTCTTGCTGTTTAACCAAATGGTCTGTACTTGTTTTTATCCGTCTGATGGCTAATGTGTGACATTTGTCTCCTTAAGAATTTTTCACTACTGTGATACCTGCTTTCTCCTTTGTTCTTTTTTCAGTATCTTCACCTGTTTTTTATCTACTAAAATATAGTTCACAAACTTTTTTTGTTCAGCATTTTTGTGTGTTTTGGTATATGTATTGAGCTGCTGCTCGGTTATTGCTTGATGCTGCCCCCAGACGCTGACCAATTAGCATCGGGGCATGCAGTGACTGCACCCATGGATATTCAGCAGCACCGTGTTAGTGCTGCTGAATATTCTGGCTTGGGGGATTAACACGGTTGGCCGGTCTGCTAACAGTGTTAATTTCTTTGAATATTGGGCCCAATATTTATAAACATTTGATATGTCTCGGGCCCCTGACACAGTTGGGTTGCTGAAACACAGCCGTATTGGGTCTTGTTGATAAACTGTTTGACTGATTATCTCACCCCTGGATTCCTTTTTTGCCAATGCTGTCTTTTCTGTTTCTGTGTTTGTGTTATGTTGATTAAAATTAGATAGACCACCCTTCAAAAGATTAGCAGAGAGGTTTACAATAAAAGTATTTTAAAAAGGAGGAAAATAACTTCATAAAATTATAGGATAGAGAGAGACAGTCTTCTAGTGATGTGGAAATCCCCCCCCCCCCCTTCTTTTTTCATTTACATCCATCATTGCTGGTCTTACTTTGTCCAAGACTTTTGCAGGGTACTTATAGGGCAATAGCACTGCTTCTTTTTGCAATTCACGTAGTAGGCTAGAGGCTTTAACATAGTACAAGCTCTAACAGTGCTGCTCCTGCAAACTGGAAAATACCAGCACTGAAAATCTGAGAGCCTTGGAAGGTGATTTCACTTGAATATAAGAAAAATAGTGTAGAGAGGAGCTTCATCATAATATGGAAAAATAGCAAAAGTGAAACAAAGTGTGGGATGCAGCTGGAGGGTGGGGGCATAGGGAAAGAGCAAAGAAATAAAAATATACAGAATTAAAGGTACAGTGGAAACCTGAAAATATTGGGAAGCAGCATTATATGTCTCTAACATTGTATCTTAATGTTTTTCAGAAGAAGGAACTGGTGGAAGGTGTATCTGTTGGGGCCATTCTTTCTGACTACCAGCGAGTCAGAGTAGAAAATGTGTGAGTAGGAATCTGTTTACTGTATGTTTTCTGAGTAGTATTAAATGAGGAGGAGTAATAAAAACCTGATTAAATATATCAGAACTCGAAAAAAACAGGCAAATCCAAAATAACATTTAAATATCTAAAAAGAGGCATCATAAGCTGATAGTGGACAGAGCTAATCCATTGGCAAAAAAAAATCACAAAGCTATCTTTTGGTTGCAAAAATCATACAGCAACTGCCCAATACCACACAATAGTTCCTTAGGTGTTTTGGCAGTGACATGCCTGCCTTGGGGGCAGTCTGCTAATAACTACTTTATCTAGAAGAAATCTATTTTTCTTTTTTTTTGGTTGCCTTTGATTCAATGCTGACTCTTAATGACCTAGCAGCTCCTGGGTTTTCTTGGCAATGTGACCAGAAGTAGATTGCCAGGCCTTTATTCCGAGGCAGTGGAGGGTTAAGCGATTTGCCCAAGGCCACAAAAAGTGCTAGTGGGAATCAAACCCTGGTCTCTTGGTTATCAAGCCAGTGCTCTAACCATTAGGCAGCTACTCCACTCCTAGAAGAAATAAATAAAGGAAATAGTGAAATCTTTGGATACTACTTGAAACATTTATCATAGCATATTTTTAAAAAATCACTTTAATAGCTTTAATTCTAAACCTTGATATCTGACACTAACATAATAAGAAAAAAAGGGAGACCTCCAGAAATGGCCAGATTTCTTAAACTGGAATGAGTGTTTAGAATAGACTGTCATTCTGTCCTACACCAATAATCTTTAAGAAAGATGAAACACATATAAAAAAAAATGACCACTCCATATCATCTTGCTAGACCAGTCAAAGACAAGTGGGTTGTGAGAGAGTCAGTTGGACCATTGGAGGATAGAGGGGTAAAAGGGGCGTTAAGGGAGGATAAGGCCATAGCAGAGAGACTGGCTGAATTCTTTGCTTCGTTCTTTACTGAAGAAGATGTAAGAAAGTAACCCATGCCTAAAATGACATATAAAGGTGATGTAGCGGAAGAATTAAAAGACATTTCCTTATCGTTCCTCCAGCTTAGTCCTCCACCTCTGGGTAGTGCATCTCTTCCTGCAGCTTGGAGACTGGACCAATCAGAATCTTCACCTCACTGGATGTAGCATGCTGGAACTCCCCATCAGCCCCCAGTGTGTCCATTCTCCACGCAGCAGGAGGACGTAGTGAGCCTAGGTGCTGGGCTCACTGGAAAAACTAATAAGGAGCCGGCTAGCTAGCTTAAATTTCCTGGGGTTTCTTATATTTGGTTTTGGTTGGTGATTTACAATTTGTTTGGGTAGTTTAAATCCTCTGTGCCTCAATCGGGTACTGTACCTTTAAAAAAAAAGAAAAAAAGAAAAACTTGAGTAAGAGGTGAGGTGAGAAGGTTTTGTTTCGGGTGCTTCCTTCCTGCCCAGCCTCATGGAAAATCTCTTTCTATTTTCTTTTCCGAGATCTCTGTCCCCTAGACTGAACGGGGCAAAGCTCTCTCCTCAGCCCGCAGTCTCCCCGATCGATTTAGAGCTGCAGGAGGCGGCTTCGGGGGCGGCTTGAGGCACATAGCGCTGTTCGCGGCAGCCCCGATTTGCCAGCGGTCGCTGCATAACTCCTCAAAACGGGCTCTGCTTAAGCGGGGGCAGTCGGGGGAAGCGAAAAAGGTCTCCAAAAAGGTAGGATGCTTGTTCTATAAAGGAGTCCTGCTACTGAGCGCGCCAAAAAGAAGCTGTGTGGAAACCGCGGCCATCTTGAACATGTGGTTTCCCCAGCTTTTTGATTTTTCGCGGTGACAATTCTGATCCCAGGGACAGAAGCTTCTCCCAGGTCGAGTTCAGCACTGTAACAGCAAGCTAGTTATTTTTTTGGGGGGGGGGGGGGGGTTGTTTACTTTTCTTTTCTTTCTTTGTTTTTCTTGTTGTTTTGGCTTTTATTGGTTTGCCGTTTATTTTTTAGTCAGCTGTCTCTGGGGGGCCTGGCTGCATTTAGTTGGAAGGCTTTCCAGGCAGCCACTGTGCCTGGGTGGAGCATGAGAGAAAAAAAAAAAAAAAAGAGAATAAGGAAAAGCCTCAAGGCAGGGGTAGTCATTTTGCTGCCCTCAGGTCCTTGTTTGTTGCTAGCACCTAGTGTAGGGAAGGTCAGGCAAGGATAGTTAGTCCATGTCAACTAGGTCACAGTGTATAATCTGTGGCACCCGTAGGGGCACATGTCCAGAGACAAGCATCTGTCAGTGCTGTACAACAGTATCCGTCAGTGTTGAACATCAAATGGAGAGCTCCTCGGCGTCCGCTCCTCTTGAGGGGGTGGCGGAACCGGAGGGTGATGCTAGGATAGCAGGCCCGGCCCCTTCCGCTGCAGAGGGGGCTTCAGGCAACTCGAGTGCGATTTTGGATCCTGGCGGCGCTATGCAGATGGAGGATTTTTCTCCAGACTTTGTTTTGCTCATGCATCAGGCGTTCTGTCGTAGGCGGCAAGCTCAGCTGCCTGGGACTTTACCAATCCCTTCCTCGAGTACGCGCTCCGTACTAGTGGAGTGCGACAGTGTGGTGTCAAAGGCGGCCAAGAGACCGCGTCCTCCAGAGCCCTCCCCTTCCAAAGTGGGATGGCAGGAGGGAGAGGAGCCGGAGTTTGACATGGATATAGACTTGGAAGATTTAGAGGAGGGAGAGATTCCTGAGCCTGAGGATCAAGCGAGAATCATTCGCGTATTTCGGAAGGATGAGTTGACGGCTCTTATTACGGAGGCTCTGCAGACGCTTAGGCTAGCTTCGGAGCAGCCGGCAGATGAGGAGGATGCCGCAGATCCTATCATCCAGGGGGTGCGCCAAACGCAGGTGGTTTTTCCTATCCATAAGGTGATAGACCAGATGATTCAGAACAAGTGGGATCATCCTGAAGCAGGGTTAAAAGGTGTAAGAATTATGAACAAGCTGTATCCCTTGGCGGATAAAGACAAGGAGAGATTCCGTTCCCCAAAGATTGATGCGGCGGTTTCAGCGGTCACGAAGAAGACCACAATTCCGGTCGAGGGCAGCGCAGCTTTAAAGGAGGCGCAGGATAGAAAGATGGATGGTTTATTGAAACAGTCCTTTGAAGCGGATGCGGTTTCGTTACAAGCCTCCATCTGTGGAGCTTGGGTGGCTAGAGCCGGTCTCCGCTGGGTTCAACACTTAAGGCAGTCGCCGTCATTGGAGCTCGAAGAGGTGAGAGAGCTGCAACGCTTAGAGTCGGGGTCTGCGTATTTGGCAGATGTACACTATGCTCTGATTCGAGCCTTATCAAATAGTATGGCTTCCCTGGTAGCGGCGCGGAGGTCCCTTTGGCTGAAGAACTGGGCGGCCGATGGATCCTCTAAATCGCAGCTCGGCAAGCTTCCATTCAAGGGAAAGCTATTGTTTGGGGAAGATCTGGATAAGTTAGTCAACTTTGCACAGGGGCTCTGGACGGCGGAGGAGAGAAGCTGGTCGATCAACCGTCTGGAGCTGAGGACCGTGTTTCAGGCCCTGCAGAGTTTTGAAGTGCAGGTGATGCGTCAGGCGGTACGAGTGCTGTCGGACAATGCCGCAACCGTAGCCTACATAAATCGACAGGGCGGCACAGGGAGTGCAGCCATGGAGGAGGAGTCTGAGAAACTGTTCGCCTGGATAGAACCACGTTTACAAGCCATATCGGCTGCTCACATCGCTGGAAAGGACAATGTGACGGCGGATTTTCTCAGCAGAGTTCAGGTGGATGCAGGAGAATGGCAGTTGCATCCCGACGTGTTCGCGCAGTTGGTTCTTCAGTGGGGAGCACCGGTGATGGATTTTATGGCCACCTGCCAGTCCGCAAAAGCAAGTCGGTTCTTCAGCAGGCGGCAGGAGCCCATGTCAGAAGGAATCGACGCCTTGATGCAGCCGTGGCCGATGACGAGTCTTCTCTATATGTTTCTGCCGTGGGCACTTATCGGTCGATTGGTTCAGCGTATCGAGGTGCATCGGGGAAGGATGCTTCTACTAGCACCGGACTGGCCCAGGTGCCCGTGGTTGCCGATCTGATAAGGCTGCTGGACGGAGTCCCGTGGCATCTTCCGCTGTCACCGGAACGTCTGTTGCAGGGGCCCCTTCGGATGCCGCAAGTGGATCGCTTCTCGCTTACGGCTTGGACATTGAAAGGGCGAGGCTAAAAAAGAAGGGCTATTCCAGAGCGGTGGTGGCGACTGCTTCAGGTACGGAAGTGGTCAACTTCGCTAGCCTATGTACACATCTGGCGGACCTTTGAGGATTGGTGTTCGAGGCGTCAGGTCCGTGCTGCCACAGCATCGGTCCCGGTGGTGTTGAGTTTTTTACAGGCTGGCTTCAAGAAAGGACTGGTCGCCAGTTCCTTGAGAGTGCAGTTAGCGGCCTTGGCTTTCTTTAGGGGTAAGGTTCAGGGCGTGTCCCTTGGAGCTCACGGCGACGTAGTACCTTATCTTAAGGCGGTTTCCAATCTTTGGCCGGCGCGACGAATTTCTATTCCCCCGTGGGATCTCAACTTGGTTCTACGAGCATTAGGAAGAGCGCCGTTTGAGCCCTTAAACCAAGCTTCGCTCAAAGATTTGACTCTTAAAGTGATCTTTTTGGTGGCTATTTGTTCGGCTAGGTGCATTTCGGAGTTGCAGGCTCTCTCGTGCAGAGAACCCTTTCTGTGTTTTTCCAGGGAAAAGGTGGTTCTTCGACCTGTCCCTTCATTCTTGCCGAGGGTGTCTTCTCCTTTTCATGTGAATCAAACGGTTTCACTTCCAGTCTTGCAGGCAGAGGTCGGACAAGCTTCGGATCGGGGCTTGAGTCGTTTGGACCTAAAGGCGTTACGTCACTATTTGTCGGTCTCCGAGTCATTTCGCAAGACGGATCGTCTATTCCTGCTGTTTGGGGGTCCCAGAAAAGGGGAAGCGGCAGCGAAGGCGTCCATTTCCAGGTGGATTAAGGAAACAATTGTCTCGGCTTACCTATTGCAGGGGTGTCCGGCTCCTGTGGGACTGCGGGCCCACTCTACTAGGGCGCAAGCGGCGTCCTGGGCGGAGCACAGTCTGGTTCCGCCGGTAGAGATTTGCAGGACGGCGACATGGGCGTCACTGCATACTTTCAGTAAATACTATCGTCTGGATGCACTGGCGGCAAGGGATGCCTGTTTTGGGTCGGCGGTTTTGCGTGCCGGCTGGCAGGGTCCCTCCCATTAGTACTGCTCTGTTACATCCCAGAGGTGGAGGACTAAGCTGGAGGAACGATAAGGAAATAGAAATTACACTCACCTGGTAATTGTAGTTCCTTGAGTGACGACAGCTTAGTCCTCATTCCCGCCCTCAGTTTCTAGGTCAGCTCGGCACGTGTTCGGGGATGAGAGGCGAATTTGCAGGTGAGTGCTTATTCATGATGTTTAGGTTTTCTCTTCCGGGTTTCATTTGGTCGTCTCTCTTCTGCCTCTATCTCTGTTTCCTGGCTCGGCAGGGGAGAAGAACGTTAAGGAGGAAAGTCTCCTCTTTCATTTTAGGGGCAGGTTCCTGTCCTGTTCAAAGTTCTAATTGTTTATGAAAAAAACAAAAAAAAAACAAGGGGAGTTAGCTAATTATTTGTGGTTCTTTTGAGTCTGCTTTGTCAGTAGTTCACTGGGGGCTGATGGGGAGTTCCAGCATGCTACATCCAGTGAGGTGAAGATTCTGATTGGTCCAGTCTCTAAGTTGCAGGAGGAAGTGCACTACCCAGAGGTGGAGGACTAAGCTGTCGTCACTCAAGGAACTACAATTACCAGGTAAGTGTAATTTCTATATCGATAAACCGGGAGGAAGTAGTACAACTGTTTGATAAACTGAAGAGTAGCAAATCACCTGGACCAGACAGTATGCATCCAAGGGTGTTGAAAGAACTGAAAGATGAGATTGCAGACCTACTATTAGTAATCTGTGAACTATCATTAAAATCATCTGTAGTACCTGAGAATTGGAGAATGGCCAATGTAACTCCAGTTCTCCAGGAACAACCAGGAAGTTGGTCCTAACATATGGGTGATGGCGCCAACGGAGCTTTCCCCAGGTTTCAAAGAAAGCCTTTGGGACATGCTACCATGCATGCGTGGTCCCCTTCCTATCCAAGGGTGCCATCTTGCTCAGTCTCCTTTTTTCCGCGGAGCTCAACGGACGTCAGTCCAATTTCCCTGGAAAAATCTTGACAATATCCTTAAAAATTCAGCTTTCCTGGCACCAGGGCTCGCGCTGTTCTCGGTTCCTTCCCCATTTTTCCAAGGCTTGTCTTGACCGACATTCATGCACTTTTTCACCCAGGGGTCGTTGATTCCAGCTGGGGGTCCCCCCACCGTTTCCCCTAGTGGGTTCAAAAAATGTGACCACTGCAGTCAAACTATTCCATCACTGACACCCATGACTGCTGCTTATGCTGCCTGGAACTGGACCATGACAGCACCTCCTGCAACCTGTGCTAGGCCATGATGCCCAAAACCAATAGGAGGTCGGAGTTGCAGGGGAGGATGTTTCCCAGGACGAACTCGGCACTATCTTCCCCGACCCTGAGCTCCAAGCCCAGCATGTCCCGAGAGGGCCGAGCATCCTTGGAGTCCCGCGGCAGCAGCTCTTCCGAGAAGACCTTGGACCCTGAGCGAAAAAAAAAAAAATCCTCAGTCTGAGGTTCCATCGGAGAAACCAGGCAAGACCACCCGGAGGGACTCAGAAAACTCCAAGAAATGACCCACCAAATTTCCCAAAAAGGATGCCTCTGTGGCAGAGACCATGCGAGAGTCCTCAGCCATACTTCTCATCGAGGACACACGATGATGGCAGGTTTGTCCACAACATCCGCCCCGACAACTGGACCCCCAACTGTGGGGGAGACCCTGGTCATTGAGCCAAGCTCCAAGCGCCATCAGCCTCTGGTAAGTCCTCAGCCCTGGTCGAGGTCCCAGTCCCGTTTCTTGGGAATCCGGTCCTCCCTGGCCAGTTTCCGGGACTCGGACCCCAGGTCCTTGGGAGGGCTATGACACGACTGTGTAGGCCTCGAGGCATGGAGTCGCAGGGCCTCAGACTTGTAGTCTCTCCTCCATTCCAAGTGGGAGACTGACGACGAGGTCTCCCCGGAAACCAGATGGCACCAAGACATCCCCTTGGACCCATCTCTCCCAGCGCTATTCTCCTTCGGAGAACGTGACCTTCCATGACTTTGTCAGGGATATGGTCAGAGCCCTCTCTGTGCAAACCGAGGTGGAGGAGGACCCATGCACCGAGGAACTGGAGATCCTCCAGTTCAAGTCTCCTCCTAAGGAAACCTTTACAGTGCCAGTCCAGCTGATCCTCGAGCGGCTGCTACTGCGGATGTGGGAGACCCTGGCGTCGGTGCCGGTGGTTAGCCAGTGCCTCGACACCATGTACCGCATCAGAAAGGGGCTGGGGTTCCACAAGCCTCAACTCCCACATAACTCCATGGTTGTTGAGTCAACCATGCAAAAGCTCAAAACCAAAAGATCTACTCTTCTATTCCCCCGATAAGGATGCTAGAGCTCACGAGGCCCTCAGATGCAAGTACTACCAGAGTTTGATGCTTGGGATCCGAATCCAGGTCTATGAGCTATACATAAGCATGTATTTAAAGGTCCTGACCCAGGAGTTATTGGGGTTCTTGGCGGGGCTGACCGGGGAACCTCTCCATCGGTTCCAGGCTCTGACCTCGGGAATCGAAGACTGTTCAAAGTTCCTCTCCCGGATGGCCTACGATGGATTCGGGTCAGCAGCTCAAATGGTAGCAGCTGGCATCGGGGCTCGACGCCAAGCCTGGGTACAGTCCTTGGACTTCAAACAGTGGGTCCAGGACAAGCTGCTTGACATCCCCTGCACTGGCGAGAAGTTGTTCAGCAAACCCATGGCTGACAAGGCAGCTGAGATAGAGGTCGAGGTGGTGACCCGCCAGAGGCTGTCAAAGAAGACTTCTTTTTCACATAAAAAACTCTGGGAAAAGGTCCCTATTCCCCAGGAAAAAGGGGCATTTCCAACAGGGTCAACAATGTCCATCTTTCTCTGGCCAACAGCAGGGTTCTTGCCAAGGAGCCCAGAAACCCAAGGCTCAGAAGCCCCAGGCCCCAGCCCAACTAGAAGGGAGCTTTCGACTTCCAGGGCAAGACCTCCCCTCCCCTGGGAGACCTTCACCAGTCCACAGAGGGCTGCCTGGCACTCTTTGCCCACAGGTGGACTCAAATCATCTCAGACTAATGGGTGCTACAGGTGGTGAAGGAGGGATACCTCCTTCGCTTATATCAAATACCACCCAGGTTCTTCCCAGGAGAACCAGTACGACCTCTCCTCCACCAGCACCTTTGCTCTCAGAGCTTGCAGGTCTGCTCAGGGACAATGCAGTGGAGCCTGTACCCAAGCATTTATGGGGAAAGGGCTTCTACTCAAAATACTTCCTTGTCCCCAGAAGAACCGGTGGCCTCAGTCCCATACTAGACCTGTGAAATTTGAACAAATTTCTGGTGAGGGTGAAGTTCAAGATGCTCTTCCTTGGAACATTGCTGCCTTACCTCCATCAGAGAGATTGGCTGTGCTCCTTGGACCTAAAGGATGCATACACCCACATCCTAATCCACCCCTCCCACAGGCAATACCTACGGTTTGTGGTGGGAGGAGGGCACTAGCAGTACAGAGTGCTGTCCATCAACCTGGCCTCCTCACCAAGAGTCTTTACCAAGTGCTTGGCAGTGGTCACCGCTCACTTGCATCTGCAAGAGGCTTTCGTCTTCCCCTACCTGGATGACTGGCTAATCAGCGGCGGTACGGCCTCAGAGGTCAAGGAGGGGGCAGAGCGTACATCCCTCCGGATGCAGCACCTGGGGTTTGTCATCAACTAGCCCAAGTCCCATCTCGCTCCAAGTCAAGGTCTGGAGTTCATAGGGTTGCAGCTGGACACGCTACAGGTCAAGGCTGTCCTCCCAAGGGAAAGGGCGGACTGCCTCATACAACTAGCAGTATAAGTGCAGCACTGTGGGTTGTTACCGGCTCATCACCTTCTCCACCTGCTGGGTCACATGGTCTCAACGGTCCACGTCACACCACTAGCCCACCTGCACATGCGGACAACCCAATGATGCCTCTGCTCACGGTGGACTCAAGCCGTGGGCAAGCTACGGGACAGAATCAGAGTCACTCGCAAGCTGGCGGAGTCCCTCACCTGTTGGCAAAACCTGCACCACCAGGCTAGAGCGAAGTGTGATACAAATGTTTATTTGAAATGCTTCACCCCAAAAGGCTGTTAGAGGCCTCCCGACATGGCTGTGTTTAGACACTGCCTACATCTTGGGATTGGCCAGTAAAGGCACCTTATGCTTCTTGTGCCTAAAGGAACTTGTATTCAAAAACTGCAAAAACAACAGGATCGCACTTTCATCTTGCCTTTTTCAAAAGTATGATCCAGTCATTTTTGCAGTTTTTGAGTACAGGTTCCTTTAGGCACAGGAAGCATAAGGTGCTTTTACTGGCCAGTCCCCTGATATATGCAGTGCCGAAACACGGTCGTGTCGGGAGGCCTCTAGCAACCCTTTCGGATAAAGCATTTCAAATAAAAGTTTGTATCACACTAAGCTCTAGCCTGGTGGTCTTCGATACAATTGTGTGAGTGTGCAGTGCTGTTTTTGGTTGGATGATTTGGAAAAACCTGCACCACCTCCAGGCGGGAATACCATTCCAGGCACCCACACCACGGAGGACCCTGACAACAGACACCTCCCTCCTGAGGTGGGAGTAGCATTGCAAGGAGTGCCGCATGGAAGGCAGCCAACCTGTGCTGATCCAGATGCACAAGCAGGGGTGTACGGTCTCGTACTTCCTCTGCCGGGAGGCGGTGGCACTCCTCTTCTACGCAGCATGCAACGGTATGCTCCTGTGAGCAATATATCTACCAGGCCAGGACAGCTGCTTAGCAGACAGGCTGAGCAGAGTCCTTCACCCATACAAATGGCGCCTGCCCCCAGGGTAACGAAACACACTTCCACTGCTGGGGCAGGCCCATGATAGACCTCTTTGCCTCCATGGACAATGCAGAACTGCCGTGCTTCTGCATGCGCCAGCCTCACCCAGGGATAGTGGCAGCAGATGCCTTCCTAATCCGGTGGTCGGAGGGCCTACTATATATGCCTTCCCACCGACGCCCCCCCCCCCCCGATTGCCAAGACCTTTTTCAAGGTCAGGGCATCGGTTATTATGATTGCACCCCAGTGGTCCAGGTTCCTCCAGGGCTTTCAGTTTCCAAGCTCCCCCTGCACCCTCCAGCAGCGTATTGGGACCTCAACGTGATGCTCTCTCAGCTTACTGAACCGCCATTCGAGCCCCTAGCCACTTGCCACCTGAGATACCTGTCTTGGAAAATGGCCTTCCTGGTGACACTCATGTCCGCCCGAAGTGTAAACGAACTCCAGGCCCTGGGTGCGGATCCACCATATATGAGGTTCTATAAGAACAGTGCGGTGCGCCGCACACACCCGAAATTCGTCCCAAAGGTGGTATCTCTGTTCCACCTCATCCAAGAGATGGTCCTCCCCACCTTCTTTCCGCTGCCTCACACCGACAGGGAGGAACTAATATTTCATACACTAAATGGGAAGCGGGCCCTGTCCTACTTACAGTGGCCGCAGGCTCATTGGAAAGCTCCTCATCTTTTCTTGTCTTATGACCCCAGTAGACTGTGGCTCCCCGTTACTAAGCAAATTCTGTCCACTTGGGTAGCAGACTGTATTGCGCTCGCCTATGAGCAGGCTGGGCTCTCCCTCAAGCACCAATCACAGCGTATCGTGTGAGGCAATGGTCATGTTGGTGGCCAGCCTCTGCTCAGTACCGGTGACGGAGATTTGCAAGTCTGCCACATGGTCTTCATTTCATACATTCACAGCTCACTACTGCCTGGAAAGCGAGTCCCATAGGGACAATGCCTTTGGCTAGGCAGTACTCTGTAATATTCTCGGGGTGTAGGCAACTCCTGCCCTCAGACCCATCCGTGTTCAGGCTACCAGAGTGATAGTGTTGCTGTACGCTAGGGTCATGCAGTCTCTCTCAGTGGGGACTCACCTTCTGCAACTCATGGCTACCTGATTTGATCGCCGTTGGTGCTGTCTTGGTTCGGTCCTCAGCAGTCTGGAGCTAGGGAATCCCATAAGTGAGGACTGACTTCCTGCTTGTTCCTGGAGAAAGCGTAGTTACTCACCTGTAACAGGTGTTTTCCAGGAACAGCAGGAATCAGTCCTCACCGCCCTCCCTTCTATCCTGGGAATTGCCTACCTACCTTGTTTTAGTCTGACTGAGCAAGATGTCACCCTTGGGCAGGAAGGGGACCATGCATGCATGGTAGTATGTCACAAAGGCTTTCTTTGAACGCTGGGGAAATGCTCTGTGTGGGCTCCATCAGCGCTGACGTCACCCATATGTGAGGACTGATTCCTGCTGTTCCCGGAGAATACCTGTTACAGGTGAATAACTACGCTTTTTAAAAAAGGTTCTAGGGGTCATCTGGGAAACTACAGACTGGTGAGCCTGACACCAGTACAAGGCAAAATGATAGAAACCATTATAAAGAATAAAATAACTGAACATGTAGACAGCCATGGTTTAATGGGAGAAAGCCAACATAGATTTAGCCAAGGAAAGTCTTGTCTTACTAATCTGTTATATTTTTTTGAAGGTGTGAATAAACAGGTAGACAAAGGTGAGCAGGTTGATACAGCATGTCTGGATTTTCAGAAAGCCTTTGACAAGGTCCTTCATGAGAGACTCTTGGCAAAATAAAGTCATGGGATTGGAGGCAGTGTAGTATTGTGGATCAGGAACTGGTTAAAAGATAGAAAGCAGAGAATAGGGCCAAATGGCCAATTACCTCAATGGAGAAAGGTGAATAGTGGAGAGATCTGTGCTGGACCCACTGCTTTTTGACACATTCATAAATGACCTGGAAATAGCAACGAGTGAGGTGATGAAATTTGCAGATGAGACAAAATTATTCAAAGTTGTTAAAATCAAAGAGAATTGTGAAAAATTCAATATTTTCAAGGACATCATGCAAAACCGGATGTCCAAATGGCAAATGAAATTTAATGAGAAGTACAATGTTTTGCACCTAGGAAAGAACAATCCAAACTATGGTTACACAATGCAAGGGTACCACCTTAGAAACCAACATCCTGGAAAAAGATTTAGGAGGCGTTGTGGATAATGTGTTGAAACTCTTCTTCAAGTGTGCAGTGGCAGCCAAGAAAGCAAATAGAATGCTAGGAATCATAAGGAAAGCAACGGATGATAAAACCAGTGATATTATAATGCCTCTGTATAGTTCCATACTGCGACCACATGTTGAATATTGTGTGCAATTCTGGTTGCCATATCTTAAAAAGGATATAGCTGAATTAGAAAAGGTACAAAGAAGAACTGAAAAAATGGTAAATGGAATGGAAAGATGGGGCACTTCACGTGGAAAAGAGACTGCTGATGGGTGGGATATGATAGAGGTCTATAAATTAATGAATGGAGTGAAACGGGTAAATGCAGATTGGTTCACACCATCAAATATTAAAAGACCAGAGGACACAGAATGAAGCTACAATGCAACCCATTTAAGACTAAGAAAAGAAAATATTTTTTTTACTTAACTTTTATTCAAACTCTGGAATCACACCCCAGAGGGACCGGGGGCGCTTAGGATAGGCGGAGGAGTAGCAGGAACCACGGCTGCTTGGCCCACCGAGGAACCACCAGTATCAGTGTGGCTCTGTCGAGCTGGCCCTTGAACAGAGTCCTGGCGATCAGCGGTGTGGGTGGGAAGGCACAGAGGAGGCTCTCCATCCATGGGATGAAGAATGCATCCACTGCTACCCTCGAGGTTTGTGGCCGCCTAGAACAGAAGCGGGCTAGCTGAGCGTTGGCCAGTATGGCAAAGAGGTCCACCTGTGGGGAACCTCAGAGGCGGAACAGTCGACTGACCACACTGGGGTCCAGCCACCATCTGTGTGGATGGAGGACTCAGCTGAGCCGATTCGTCAGGACATTGTCCTGGCCCGGGAGGTAGACTGCCCAAAGGAGCATTCCGCTGCTGCTTTCAAAGGAGCAGAGGCTCATCACCTCTTGGCATAGAACGAATGAACCTGTCCCTCCCTGCTTGTTGATATAGAACATCGCCACCTGGTTGTCAGTCTGGATTAGGACCGCTTGTTGCAGAGGTTGTCGCAGTGGGCGCCCCAGCCCAGTTTGGAGGCATCCATGGTAATGATCCTCTAGGAGGCGGGGACCTGGAAGGACATCCCGACCTGCTGGGGCTGTTGCTACCAGCTGAGGGAGTCAGCCAGAGAGCAGGTAACAGCCACTTTTTCCTATAGGTGTCCCGTTGCTTGTGACCACTGGAAGCTCAGAGCCCACTGGGCTGGCCACATGTGCAGGTGGGCATCTGGGGTGACATGTACCGTGGACACCATGTGGCCCAGAAGGTGCAGCATGAGGTGGGCAGAGGTCGACTCTGTACATACCTTGCTGGTGCCTGGAGGTGCTGGGCCCTGTCTGGAGGAAGAAAGGTCTTTGCCTGTACAGTGTCCAGCATTGCTTCTATGAACTCCACGGTAGACTCTCTATGTATTGAAATTCCATGTAAAAAGGGAAAGGGGAAGGCAATGGCAGTGGGGAGGGGGGGGGGGGTATACTATCAACCACCTGGCCAAAATGAACAAATGGATGATGAAATGTCCAAAGAAATCAGGGAAGCTAACAAACGTTACAGCACAGTAATAATGGGTGATTTCAGTTACCCCGGTATCAATTGGGTCAGTGTCATGCTAGGGAGAGAAAGTTTATAGGTGAAATAAATGACTGCTTCTTGGAGCAGCTGGTTCATGACCCACCCAGAGGTGAAGCCATTTTTGACCTAGTCCTTAATGGAAACACAAGATCTGGTGCAAGAGATAAGGGTGTTGGGGCCACTTGGCAATAGTGATCATAGCATGATTGTGTTTGATTTAATAAATGGAGGAGGGGGAGGGTAAGGAAATCCACAGTACTACCTTTTTAACTTTTAAAAGGGAGACTATAATAAATGAGGAAAATAGTTAAGAAAAACAAAAATGAGCAGTTGCAGAGGTTAAAGATTTACATCAAGCTTCGGTGGTGTTTAAAAATACTATCTTGGAAGCCCAGACCAGCTGTATTCCATGCTTTAAGAAAAGTGGAAGGAAGTCCAAAAACCTGCCAGCATGGTTTAAAGGTAAGGTCAGAGAGGCTGCTGTTGCCAAAAAAAGCATCTTTCAGGAAATGGAAAAAGGAGCCAAATGATGAAAACGGGAAACAACACAAGCACTGGCAAGTTAGATGCAAGGCATTGATAAGGCAGGCAAAGAGAGAATTTGAGAATAAGCTTGCTGTGTAAGCAAAAACGCATAATAAAGACTTTTTCAAGTACATTCTTAGCAAAAACCTGTGAGGGAGTCAGTTGGACCACTAGATGATAGAGTGGTAAAAAGGGCACTGAGAGGGGACAAGGCTATAGTGGAGAGACTGAATTATTTCTTTGCTTCGGTCTTTACTGAGGAAGATGTAGGGATGTTATCCATGACTGAAGTGGTATTTAAAAGTGATACTGCAGAAGAATTGAAAGGAATATCAATACACTGGGAAGATGTATTACAACTATTTGATAAACGGAACAGTAGCAAATCACCTGGACCGGATGGTATACATCCAAGAGTGTTGAAAGAACTGAAATATGAGATTGTAGACCTACTATTAGTAATCTGTGAACTACCATTAAAATCTTCTGTAATACTTGAAGATTGGAGGATGGCCAATGTAATGCCAATTTTTAAAAAGGGTTCCAGGGGTGATCCGGGAAACTACAGACTGGTGAGCCTGACGTCAGTACCAGAAAAATGGTAGAAACTATCATAAAGAACAAAATTACTGAAGATGTAGATAGTCATGGCTTAATGGGAGACAGCCAACATGGCTTTAGCCAGGGACTTACTGATCTGTTATGTTTCTTGGAAGGTCTGAATAAACAGGTAGACAAAGGTGAGTCAGTTGATAAAGTGTATCTGGACTTTCAGAAAGCCTTTGACAAGGTCCCTCATGAGAGATCTTTGGCAAAATTAAAAAGTCATGAGATAGGAGGCAGTGTAGTATTGTGGATCAGGAACTGGTTAAAAGATAGAAAGCAGAGGGTAGGGCTAAATGGCTAATTTTTCAAATGGAGAAAGGTGAATAGTGGAGTATCCCAGGGATCTTTGTTGGGTCCGCTGCTTTTTAACATATTCATAAATGACCTGGAAATGGGAATAATGAGTGAGGTTTTCAAATTTGCAGATGGCACAAAACTATTCAAAGTTGTTAAAACCCATGAGGATTGTGGAAAATTGCAAGAGGATCTTGATGAATTGGAAGACTGGGCATCGAAATGGCAGATGAAATTTAATGTGAACAAGTGCAAAGTTATGCACCTAGAAAAGAAAAATCCAAACCATGGTTATACGATGCAAGGTTCCACATTAGGAGCCACCACCCAGGAAAAAGATTTAGGTGTCATCCTGGATAACATGTTAAAACCCTCTACCCAATGTGCAGCAGCGGCCAAGAGAGCAAATAGAACTTTAGGTTTCATAAGGAAAGGAATGGAGAATAAAACAAAGGATATTATAATGCCTCTGTAATACGGTATCATTCCATGGTGCAACTGCACCTTGAATATTCTGTGCAATTCTGGTCACCGTATCTTAAAAAGGATATAGCGTTATTAGGAAAGGTACAGAGAAGAGCCACCAAAATGGTAAAGGGGATGGAAGGATACCCATATGAAGAGAGGCTAATAAGGTTAGCGCTCTTCAACCTGGAAAAGAAGAGACTGAGGGGAGAAATGATAGATATGGTAGAGGTCTATAAATTTAATGAATGGAGTGGAACAGGTAAACATAGATCAATTGTTTTTGCCATCAAAATATAGAAAGACTAGGGGGCATGCAATGAAGCTACAGGGTAACCTATTTAAGACTAATAAGAGAAAATATTTTTTCACTCAATGTGTATCAAACTCTGGAATTTGCTACCGAATGATGTAGTAAAAGCTGATCTCCAGGAACAAGCAGGAATGTAGTCTTCATATATGGTTTTCTGGGTAACTTTGGTACCGACGGAGCCCGCGCGCGAATGCTCCCCATCGTCAATAGGAAAGCTTTTGGGAGCATTCCACTGTGCCTGCGTAGCTGCCTTCCTGCCTTTCCAGCTCTCCCTCCTCAGTTCGTTTTCCACGGAGCCGACAAGAAGCAATTCCTGTCACCACAGAAAATTGTACTTTCTTATTTTTTATGGTCACGTCTGCCTTCCCGTCGATGCTGGTACCGACCCCCGTCAGTGCTTTCTTTTTTTCTTTCTATTTAAAAAAAGAAAAAAAATCTTTTGTGAAGGAAAGAATCACTTCTTCCTTCAGGTGCATTGACGTTATCTTAGGCTTAGGCCTCCCCTTTTGTCACAGACAAAATGGAAAAACCATCCATTGGTTTTAGGAACTGCTCCGAATATGGCAGTACCATTTAAGCCACAGACACCCATGACTGGTGTCTAAAATGCTTAGGACCAGATCATCAACTGTCAGAATGTCCTCTTTGTAGGAAGATGACAGAGAGAGGCCTACACATTTGAGCTGCAAAGCTGGGCATCCTCTTTGCCTCCGAAGCAGTATCTTTAGCATCGACATCATCGAGAGCTTCATCTTCTTCCCCAGGATCTGAGGTATCGAAACCTAGGTCTTCATTGAAGACTGGCTAGCCCTCCAAGGGTAGATCTCCTAAGCATTGAGATGCCTCGGGCGTTGCCCTGGAGGGGGACACACCGGCCAAATAACCCCGGCAGGGAGGATCTTACCTCCAAAGCCTTAATGGGGTCCCAGGATGCTCCCAAGGCCTCCACCTCCAGAGAGCTGCTGGTGCCATGCTTGGGTATCATGGCCCGCAATTCCGCTACCGATACCCAAGCATCTGCAAGCTCTGTGGATCAACGTATCCTGGCCATTGCGTGGAGTTTAGCAGCCTTACTGGCAGCCTCCATACCGGTAAAGCCTTTATGGTCGATCCTTCAGCCATTGGTACCGGCTCTGGTACCGACACAATCTGCATAGACATTCTTGCCACTTACCACGCTACCGCCCATGCTGGCCCTTGAATCCGTTTCTGGTACAAAGGTTCCGGCACCGCAAGCTTCAGCTACTGGTTTTGATTGGTATCGAGTACGTGCAGAGTGGGAACACTCTGCCTGTTGTCAAGCCCCAGCCCTCCGCCTAGGGCTCAGAGGGTTGGGGTTGCCATTGTATGCTCCTTGCAGAAGGTGAGAGAAAACCTTTTGCTCCCGCTATGCCTGCTGGGAGTGGTAGTTCTTTTGCCCTCTGATAAGGAAATAGTTGTGAGACCAGTGGTAAGGCAAAATGACAAGAATTTATTCCCCAACAAAAAGATTCAGTGCAGATTAAATCAGGATACTCTTCAGGTGTTTGCTTGAGGATATTTACAGAACTTAAACTGATTGAGCTTCACACTCTTTGCTCACAAAACGTGCAGTGCATATCACATGTAACAGATAGATAGAAAACATAACAGCTTCTTCTCACAAAGAAAAATATCTTCTTTCCCTTTGTTCACACTCAGCTCCCTCATACACATTTAGCAAAGGGATTCTATATCATCTGCCAAACACAGTGTACAGTCCATAGGCACTTCTGCTGAGTCACTCTCATTAAAGTCCTGTTGCATCTCTTCAAACTCTGGAACTATGGAGTTTGGCTTTATGCTGTTATTATACGGCTTAGGATAATTTCCCCTTAAGACCTCTGGTGCTTCCTTTGGGCACAGTTCTATATGGTAAGGATTGGAAATACCTGAGGTTGTGGAGATTCCTCTCTGGCTTTGTTCAGCTAGCTTTTTCCAGCTGTAGGGAAACGCTCTCTGATTCCCTGTTTGGAGTTCTTGTCTGGAGCACTGCTCTGGTTCCCAGTCCCAAACTGAGCTTTGCAAACTCCTGGGTTTTGTGCTAGGTTCCCACCTGTGAGCTCCTTGAAACTTTTTATCTGGCAATGAGGTCTGAAGGTCTCTCTGCTCTCTCCCTCTAGGCAGGTTTCTGACAGCAGTCTGTCCCTTCTCTCCTTCTGCTCTGTCTGCTTCAATTCCAGAACTGCAGTTGGCTTTCCTCGAAGGTCTCCTCCCAGCTCTTCTCCAACCGTCTCTCCAACCACCTCTCCAGTCAATACTCTCATCAACACTATTACCGGCTCTCTCAGCGAGACTCCAATCACCAACTCCTCTCTTGCTTTCTTCTAGCCAGGGTTTATATTCCTGTTCCCTGAGCCTTGGGTCTGCCTTCCTGAACAGGTGCGTGTAATTAGGTTCCAGGCTTGCAGTTACATCAGAGCTTGGGTGTGTCAGCCTAGCTCCTGTTTCCCTATGCTTGCCTCTCTCTTGTAAATGCCGAAACGTGTGTGCAGTCTGACTGTCAGTTTGTTTAAAGGTAAAATCATCCTTTTCTTCTAATTCCATATGTTCAGTATGGGCTTTTTCATCACACCGTTGATACTTTGAGTCTTCAGACTCCGTTTCGTTGTATAATGAATCGACCAATTCCCAGGACATGAGAACTCACCCGGAAGACCCGTCTCTGTCTCTACAACATTGCATGTCCCCTCCGGAGGACGTCTTTCCAAGACTTTATTTGCAATGTTGCTCGGGGTCTGTCCATAACTGTGACTTTGGAAAAAGAGCCTAGAGCTGAAGAACTTGAAATTCTTCAATATCCTACAGCCTGAAGGAAGCTGCTACTCTCCCTATTCATCGCATACTTCATGACCTTATGCTTTGTATGTGGCAGACATCACTTACCATCTCTCCACATACCCGATTACTCAATACCATGTACCGGGTATCGGATTGTCCCGGTTTTCAAAAGACGTAATTACCATACCATTCCATGGTTGTGGAATCGGCAATGCATCGAATAAAGAGTGCTAAGACACATTCCTCGAACCCTCCGGGTAGAGAATCGAGAACCCTCGTCACCTTTGGTCGACGTTGTTTTCAGGCTTCTATGTTATTGGCCAGGATCAGTTCCTACATACTCTATATGGTTATGTTCCTCAGAGAGGTGGCTAGGGATTTGGAGTTAATGGCCTCTCTTCTTCCTGATGACAAGAGAGCAGATTATCTCACCCTTGTAAAGCATGCACATAATGTTTCAAAGTTTAAACGGGGAAACTTTTGACTGTTTTGAGTGCATCAGAAGAACTTCATCTATCTTCATCTGTGCATGCAGGATTGTTTGGCTCAAAGCATCCGGATCTTGAACAATGGGTTCAAGATAAGCTGAGTAATATCCCTTGCACTGGTGAAAACCTTTTGGCAAGGATTGGCAGGACAAGGCCTCTCAGTTAGAATCTGAGAACACCACTCTTAATAGACTATCTAGATCTATTGCCAACCCAGCTAGGAAAAAAAAGCAAAGAAAGCTTTTTTTCAATAAGAAGTACTATCCTTCTTATACCCCTGCTGTACAGTGTCAACACCATGCTCCTCAGAAGGGGCAGCAGCCATCAAAACAGCAAAAGAAGGCTCAGACTCCTAAATCACAGCTACCTCAGCAGACCCAGCCTCCCCAGGGTCTTTGACTCCTTTCTGGAGAAGATAGCCGTTCTTCCTCTGGAGATTCCAGATCCTATCCACATTCCTGTCTGACTTTGTCACTTTGCCCACAGGTGGCATCTTATCACATCAGAGCAGTGGACACTGTCCATGGTACGGGAGGGGTACAAGCTTCATCTACAAAGTCTACCCCCCCCCCCCCGGACTCCTTCGAGAGTTCTGCTCTCAGCCCCCTCTCACTGCTCTGTTGCAAGAGGTCACCTCCCTTCTCTTTCGAGGCGCAATAGAGGAGATTCCACCATCTCTGCAGGGAAGGGGCTTTGATTCTCCATACTTCCTGATTCCAAAGAAAACAGGATGATACAGGCCCATTCTGGACCTCAGAGAGCTGAACAAGTACCTACTATGGGAGAAATTCAAAATGATCTCTCTAGGCACCCTTCTCCCCTATCTCCAGAGTCAGAATTGGCTCTGTTCTCTAGATCTAAAGGAGGCATATACTCACATACCTATTCATTCACAGCACAGAAAGTTCCTATGCTTCATGTTTCAAGGGAGACATTATCAATACAGAGTCCTGCCTTTTGGCCTTGCCTCTGCCCCAAGAGTTTTCACACAGTGCATGACGGTAGTAGCCGCATTCCTAAGGGCACTTGGGATATTTGTCTTCCCTTACTTAGATGACTGACTCATTCGAGCAAACACCTCACTAGAGGCCAGTCTTGCCCTCTTGCGCACCATGCAAGTGCTGTAACACTTGGGATTTGTAATAAATCTTCCAAAGTCCCAACTCGTTCTCTCTCAAACTCTAGAGTTCATAGGGGCTCTCTTAGACACTCAGCAATCGAAGGCATTTCTGCCTCAACCATACTGCGCTTGACTCAATCACTTAGCATCTCAGGCATGCCTCAAGAACTTCCTCACTGCTCAAGAACTGCTGAAACCTCTGGGTCATACGGCATCAACAATGCATGTTCCATATGCTCGTCTACATAGGCGCGCAGCTCAATGGACACTGGCTTCCCAGTGGTCTCAGGCATCAGATCTCCTGGGAGACAAAATAATGGTCTCTACCCGCCTAATCTCGTCTCTCTAGTGGTGGCAGTCCCCAGAAAACCTCCTGGTAGGGTCACCTTTTCAGATGCCAGCACATCAATGTACCCTGACGATGGATGCATCCAAATTGGGCTGGGGAGCTCATCTGGACAATCTCTCCACTCAGGGGCTTTGGTCTCATCAGGAATCACAACTTCACATAAATCTGCTGGAACTCAGAGCCATTCACAATGTTCTCAAAGTGTTCCAGGACCATCTTCGATTCCGCACAGTTCTAGTCCAGACGGACAATAAAGTAGCCATGTTCTACTTGAACAAGCAGGGCGGAACAGGCTCTTGGACCCTCTGCAGCGAGGCCCTGCATCTGTGGTCTTTTGCCATACAGCATCGCATTCACCTACTTGCAGTGTATCTTCCGGGCAAACACAATGTCTTGGCGGACAAACTGAGTTGAGTCCTTCTACCCTACGAGTGGTCTCTCCATGCAAGGTTGCTCACATTTTTCAGATCTGTGGAACCCCAGAGATAAACCTGTTCGCAAGTCCTCAGAATGCCAAGATCCCTCGCTTCTGTACTAGATAGCCAGCAGGTAGATGCTTATCTCCAGGAACAAGCAGGAATAAGTCCTCACATATGGGTACGTCGGAACCGACGGAGCCTGCGCGGGAAAGCTCTCCAGCTTCCCAGAAAGGAAGCTTTTGGGGCCTCCCACAGCGCATGCGCGCTGCCTTCCCACCTTCCTGACCAACTCTCCTCAGTTCTTCTTTTTCCGCGGAGCCAGCAGGTCGTGTTCCTGTCACCGCTGAAGAAATTGTTATTTTAATTTGTTTCTTTGACCGCGTGTCTGCCTTCCCCGATTCCGGACCGGTACCGCCGGTCTTTTTTCATTTATTTCTTAAAAAAAAAATAAAAAAATTACTTTTTCCTCACTTGGTGTGTTTATTCTGTGAGGCCTCTAGACCTTCTCAGATTCTCCCTCATGGAGAAACCAGCCTCTGGTTTTAAAAAATGCACCAAGTGTACCGGTACTATTTCAGTCACAGATACCCATGAATGGTGTCTTAAATGTTTGGGGCCTGACCATTCCATTCCGGATTGTCCATCCTGCTCTCTGATGTCCAAACGGGGCTTACAGAACAGAGCAGCCAAGTTTCATATGCTGTTTTCTGCGGATACTCCAGCATCAACATCCTCCAGGTCTTCCTCTCCTGATGGATCTCAGGTAACCAAACATTCTTCAGGCAGGTCCTCAAAGGGCAAATCTCCCTCTAAGCAGCGAGAGGCCCTTGGCTTTGACTCTGAGGACCCTGCCCCAGCCAAACAACCCCGGCGGGAAGCTCCGGCTTCCAAAGCTCCTCCTATGGGGTTACAGGTAGACATCGATGGCACGGCCTCGACCGATCACCTGTTAGACTGCTCTGGGGTACCGGCTAACACCGGTACCGACATCCAGGCAGTTGTGGCGTCTATTTGTACTACGGTACAATCCATGCAGCAGGCCATACTGGCTTTCATTAACGCTGCAACGCCCTCGGTACCGCGACAATCGGTTCCGACTCCGGTTCCGGTACCACAACCGATACCGGTACCCAGAGCATCTACTTCCAGTAGTATGCCGGTTCCGGTCTCCGGTTCCGGAGATTTTCTCGATACCGATCCGGTTCCCGGTACGCCCGATGTCGATACCGGTCGGTACGCGTATCAATCTCTGGAAGCTAATAGGCGGTACTTTGAATCTTCTGAAGATTCTGATACCTCAGATGATTCTGCTGATGTCTCTTTTACTCTTCCTGAGGAGCCCTCTTCTCCAAAAAGGAGAATGTCTCCTCCAGAGGATTTGTCCTTTCAAGACTTCATTATTGAAGTAGCTAAAGGACTCTCCATATCTGTAACCTCTGAAAAGGAACCTAGAGCAAAAAAATTGGATATTTTAGGATACTCTAAGGTTCCCAAAGAGGCAGCCACCTTACCCATACATGAAATTCTTCAAGAACACATGATGGATTTGTGGGAGGCTCCTCTCACCCTATCTCCACATTCTCGACGTTTGGACACCATGTATCGGGTTCCTCCTTCTCCTGGTTTTCAAAAAACTCAGCTCCCTCACCACTCTATTGTGGTGAAGTCTGCTATGAAAAAGATAAAGAGTACCAAAAGGCACTCTTCTACCCCTCCAGGAAGAGAATGTAGGACTCTGGATGCTTTTGGTAGAAAAATCTTCCAAGCTAGCATGCTTATTGCCAGAATCAATTCATACAGCCTCTATATGGGCATGTTTTTGAAAGAGATTGCACTGAAGATACGTCATTTTCTCCCCTTTATCCCAGAGGATAAAAAGGAGGAGTTCCTTCTTTTGCTAAAGCAAACTCAAGATGTTTCAAAGTTCTCCAACAGAGCAGCCTTTGACTCTTTTGAGGGAGCTAGCAGAGCCTCCGGCATTGCCATAGCTGCTCGTAGACTTGTTTGGCTCCAGGCCTCTGATTTGGAATCCTGGGTACAAGAAGGCTTGGGCAATCTGCCCTGTACAGGTGAAAATCTGTTTGGCAAGGAGTGGCAAATCAAAGCCACTCAAATGGATGCAGAGAATGCTGCTTTAGATAGACTTTCTAAGTCTACCTCTACCCCTGCCAAGAAAAAACCTTTTAAGAAGCCTTTCTATAAAAAGACCAGATTTTCCACAAATACTGGCCAGCAATCTTCCCAAGTTCGCTTTGCTCCTAAGCGTCAGCAATCTAAACAGGCCAGAACAAAGTCTACAGGGGCTGCTACAGTCCAGCAGTCCCAGCCCCCTCAGAGTTTTTGACTTGATTCTAGAGAACTTAACCTTTCTGGCTCTGCAACAACCAGAGCCTCTCACCATTCCAGGAAGGTTAACTCATTTTGCTCCCAGATGGGAACAAATCACATCAGAACAGTGGACCCTCTCTATCATCAGAGAGGGCTACAAACTACATTTCTCCAGCCTTCCTCCCCATACCATGGTGAGACAATTCAATTCTCCCCCATCTCTCCTGTACCTGTTGGGTCAGGAGGTGACCACTCTTCTCGCCCAAAAGGCAACAGAAGAGGTTCCTCTTCCTCAACAAGGGTCAGGTTTTTACTCCCCTTATTTTCTCATTCCCAAGAAAACAGGGGGGTACATACCCATTCTGGATCTCAGAGAATTGAACAAATTTCTATACAAGGAGAAATTCAAGATGCTTTCTCTAGGCACTCTCCTTCCATACCTACAGAGTCAGGACTGGCTTTGTTCTCTAGATCTCAAGGATGCGTACACACATATACTCATCCATCCATCCCACAGAAAATTCCTACGGTTTCTGTTCCAGGGAAAACATTTCCAATACAGAGTACTTCCCTTCGGTCTAGCCTCTGCTCCAAGGGTATTTACCAAATGCATGGCAATAGTAGCTGCATTTCTACGCACTCTGGGAATCCTTGTCTTCCCATACCTGGACGACTGACTCATCCGAGCTCCATCTCAGTCCGAGGCTCAGACTTCCCTGGACCACACCAGACGCATACTGCAGTATCTGGGACTCGTCATCAATCTGCCAAAGTCTCAACTCACCCCTACTCAGTCCCTAGAATTCATAGGGGCCTGGCTAGATACCACCACTGCAAGGGCCTATCTTCCTCAGGCCCGTTGCCACCGTCTAGTGCACTTGGCCTCTCAAATTCAGTCCAGAAGCCACTTGACTGCCAGAGAGATGCTACAACTACTAGGTCACATGGCATCCACAGTTCATGTGGTGCCCTATGCTCGCCTACATATGAGAGCAGCTCAATGGACTTTGTCCACCCAGTGGACCCAAGCATCAGGAGCTCTCTCAGACCAAATAGCAACCTCAAAACATCTTTTTTGGTCTCTCCAATGGTGGATATCCACTCAAAATCTGTTGTTGGGGGCCCCCTTCCAAACTTTGTTACCCCAAGCAACTCTCACTACAGATGCCTCCCAAACAGGTTGGGGAGCTCATCTCCAAGACCTCTCCACTCAGGGCACTTGGTCTCCACAGGAGACCACCCTTCATATCAACCTTTTGGAGCTGCGAGCAATTTTTCTTGCTCTCAAGGTCTTTCATACCCTCCTCATCAACATGACAGTCCTTGTTCATACCGACAATCAAGTAGCCATGTTCTACATAAACAAACAAGGAGGGACTGGCTCTCTGTCGCTTTGCAACGAAGCTCTAAAATTGTGGGCCTTCGCCAGAGAGCATCAAATCCATCTCCTGGCAGTATACCTCCCAGGAATCCAAAACTCTTGGGCAGACAGACTCAGTCGAGTTCTGCTTCCACACGAATGGTCCCTGCACATGGATCAGGTACTCAGAATCTTTCAGAAATGGGGAACCCCGGACATAGACCTGTTTGCAAGTCCGTGCAATGCCAAACTTCCCCGGTTCTGTTCCAGAATTCCGTGTCAGGGAGCTCAGGCCAAGGATGCCTTCCTCCTTCATTGGGGTCAGGCCTTCCTGTATGCCTTTCCACCCATTCCTTTGATTCCCAAGACTCTGTTCAAACTTCAGAGGGATCAAGGATCTATGATCCTCATAGCTCCACGCTGGCCACGCCAAGTGTGGTACCCTCTACTTCTGCATCTCTCCCAGGCACCCTCCCTGGATCTGGGAGCTGCTCCAGACCTTCTGTCTCAAGAGGAGGGGACTTTGTGGCACCCAAACCACAAGTCCCTTCACCTCAGAGCTTGGTTACTGAAGGCCTAGACCTTCAAGACTTCAATCTTTCTCAACAGGTGAAGGATATCCTCCATGCATCTAGGAAACCTTCCACCAGGCGTTCTTATGCTTTTAAATGGAAAAGATTTTCCATTTGGTGTGCTGAAAAGGGTCTTAACCCTCTAGCACTACCTTTGAATTCTTTACTCGAATATCTCCTGCATCTTTCCAATGCAGGACTTAAAACAAATTCTGTAAGGGTCCATTTGAGTGCTATTGCAGCATCTCTTCAGCCTATCAATGGACAACCTGTTTCCTCTCATCCTCTTATTGCAAGATTCATAAGAGGTCTAACTTTAACTAAACCTCCCATTCGGCCTCCTCCGGTGGCATGGGACTTAAACGTGGTTCTTGGTCAGCTTATGAAGCCACCCTTTGAACCCTTAGCCACTACCTCCTTGAAATTTCTTTCCTGGAAAGTCATTTTCCTTATTGCAATCACTTCTGCTCGCCGCATCAGTGAACTGCAGGCTTTAGTGGCTAATCCACCTTATACAAGGTTCCATCATGATAAGGTAGTCCTTAGGACAAATCCTCACTTTATGCCTAAAGTGGTCTCACCTTTTCATCTTAATCAAGAGGTATATCTACCTGTCTTTTTTCCAGCTCCTCATGCATCCAGTGCAGAGAGGAACCTACATACGTTAGATTGTAAAAGAGCTCTTGCCTTTTACATCCACAGGACACAGCAACATCGAAAGTCTTCTCAGCTTTTTGTTGCTTTTGATCCTTCTCATTTAGGACTTCCAGTCTCAAAAAGAACACTGTCCAATTGGATTGCTCAGTGTATTTCTTTTGCTTACCAGAGTAAGAACCTTTCTCTGGAAGGCCATGTCACAGCTCACAATGTGAGAGCCATGGCCACATCTATGGCTCATCTTCATTCTGTATCCATCGATCAGATCTGTCGAGCAGCCACCTGGGCCTCGGTTCATACCTTCACAGCCCATTACTGCTTGGACAAGGACTCCCACCGGGATGCCTTCTTTGGTCAGGCTGTCCTCAGACACCTGTTCCATTATTAAACAACTCCTGCCCACCTTCCCTGAATGGATGCCTGAGTTCCATAGGAAGATGAGGAACCCTAGGGGGGGGGATCTCCCTGGCATCTTAGCTAGGGAGTCCCCATATGTGAGGACTTATTCCTGCTTGTTCCTGGAGATAGCACAGTTACTTACCTGTAACAGGTGATCTCTGGGAACAGCAGGAATTAGTCCTCACAACCCACCCACCTCCCCTAGGAGTTGTATCTCTCTCTCTCTCTTTCCTTTCCTCTCTCTATTGTCTCAGCTTTAAACTCGAACTGAGGAGAGTTGGTCAGGAAGGCGGGAAGGCAGTGCGCATGCGCTGTGGGAGGCCCCAAAAGCTTCCTTTCTGGGAAGCTGGGGATCTTTCCCGCGCAGGCTCCGTCGGTTCCGACGTACCCATATGTGAGGACTAATTCCTGCTGTTCCCAGAGATCACCTGTTACAGGTAAGTAACTGTGCTTTCACCTACACTGGGGTCAAAGCTTCCTGTATGCCTTCCCTCCCATTCACTTCATTCCCAAGACACTTTTCAAATTCCAGAGAGACAGGGACTACATGATATTCCTAGCCCCACGCTAGCCACGACAACTGTGGTATCCTCTCCTTCTACGTCTGTCTCGGGCTCAACCTGTAGATCTGCGGTCTGCTCCAGATCTCCTCTCTCAGGAGGAGGGGACACTGCTCTATCCCAATCCGCAGTCCCTCCATCTTACAGCATGGCTGCTGTAGGCATAGCCTTCCAGGACATTAATCTCTCTCAACAGGTTAAGGATATCCTTTTAGCTTCTAGGAAGCCTTCCACCAGGCGTTCCTACACCTTCAAATTGCGTAGATTTTCTTTCTGGTGTTCGCAGAGGGCGCTAAACCCCTTCTCAGCTCCAGTGGATGCATTACTTGAGTGTATTCTCTACCTGTCTTCTGGACTCAAATCCAATTCGGTAAGAGTACACCTAAGTGCAATTGCGGTCTCTCACATGCCCTTAGATGGTAAGCCCATCTCTTCTCAGCCACTTGTAGCACGCTTCATGAGGGGGTCTTCTATTAACCAAACCTCCCATTAAGCCCCCTCCAGTGGCATGGGATCTTAATGTTGTTTTAAGACAACTTCTCAAGCCACACTTTGAACCTCTAGCCACTACTCTCTGAAGTTTCTCACCTGGAAGGTCACCTTCCTTATTGCCCTCACTTCAGCAAGACGCATTAGAGAGCTCCAGGCCTTGGCGCCTGACCCTCCTTATACACGATTCTACCATGATAAGGTAATCCTTAGGACTCATCCTCACTTTATGCCAAAGGTGGTCTAGCCCTTCCATTTAAACCAGTCAGTCTATCTTCCTGTCTTTTTCCCTAGACCTCATTCTTCTAGGGCAGAGGCAGCCCTTCACACTCTGGATTGCAAACGTTCCTTGGCTTTTTATCTCCATAGAACTCGAGAGCACAGAAAAGCTTCCCAACTTTTCATCGCCTTTGACTCTATTCACCTGGGATTGCTAGTATCCAAGTGAGCTCTTTCCAGGTGGATAGTGGACCGCATCTCCTTTGCTTATGAAAGTGCAGGACTCTCTCTGGAGGGTCACGTCACTGCACATAATGGTCGAGCCATGGCTGCCTCTATGGCAAATCTACGCTCTGTAGCAATTGAGATATGCAAAGCAGCAACTTGGTCTTCTGTCCACACTTTTGCTGCTTACTATTGCCTGGACAGCGACTCCTGTCGGGATGCTTTGTTTGGCCAAGCTGTTCTCCAGCATCTCTTTCAGACTTAGATGAACTCCTACCCTCCGTCCCGGTATCGATACCAGATATCCATGACCCACTTAGTTATGCCTGTGATCCACATCTCACTCTGAGGTCATTTCTCTGGCATCTCTGAGCTAGGGAGACGCATATGTGAAGACTACATTCCTGCTTGTTCCTGGAGATAGCGTAGTTACTCACCTGTAACAGGTGATCTCCGGGAACAGCAGGAATTTAGTTTTCATAATGCACCCTCCTCCCCTTGGATTTGTAGGGCGTCATCTTCTTCTCCTTCTCTCCTTTTATCTCAGCTACAAACTCAACTGAGAAGGGAGAGCTGAAAAGGCAGGAAGGCAGCTACGCAGGTGCAGTGGGATGCTCCCAAATGTTTTCCTATTGGACGCTGGGGAGCATTCCTGCGCGTGCTCCGATGGTACCGACGTTACCCAGAAAACCATATGTTAAGACTAAATTCCTGCTGTTCCCGGAAATCACCTGTTACAGGTGAGTAACTACGCTTTAGTGTAGCCAGGTTTAAAACAAGGTTTGGACAAGTTCCTGGAGGAAAGGTCCATAAACCATTATTAAAGGGGACACAGAATATCCACTGCTTGACCCAATACAAGCATTGTGGAACCTGTGTCTTTTGGGGAAACTGCTAGGTACTGGTGACCTAGATTGGCCACTGTTGGAAGCAGGATACTGGGCTTGATGGGCCTTGGTCTGTCCCAGTATGGCATAGCTTATGTTCCTACCTTGAAAAAGGATCCTAGGTATCTTCATGGATAATAGTTGAAACCTTCTGCTTAATGTGCAGCGGAAATCAATTAAGGATATAGAAAGCGTAGTTACTCACCTGTAACAGGTATTCTTCGGGAAAAGCAGGAATCAGTCCTCACATATGGGTGACATCGGCGCCAATGTAGCCCAAATGGAGAATTTCCCCAGCTTTCAAAGAAAGCCTTTGGGACATGTTAGCATGCATGCGCGGTCTCTTTCCTGCCCAAGGGTACCATCTTGTTCAGTCAGATGACATAGGCAGAGCGGCAGTAGAAAGTAAAAGAAGGTAGGGAGGCAACTCCCAGGGGAGGAGGGAGGGTTTTGAGGACTGATTCCTGCTGTTCCCAGAGAACACCTGTTACAGGTTGTGATAAGGAAGCTTATCATAGCTCAGGAAGGAGCTATAGAAAAGGTGAAGTGACTCTGAACAAGCAACCTGTCAGTTCTGGTAGAAATAAGAAAACAGAATTTTCTCATAAAAGACTACCAGTCCCAGAATGCACCAGGTTTCCAACAGCCATTAGAGGAACTGAAGTGGGGAAACGTGTGTTCAATCAGGAGGGCTATGAGGTAATCCCTAAGCACTCATCTCAAAGGGCAGGGCCTGATTCAGCACAGCTGCGCTGTGTTAGGGAGGAGCACTCATCAAGGCAGAATAAGAGTAGAGTTTATTCTACAGATGACCATCTTTATGATCACCTTGGATATCCAGAGAAGGATCATCAGTTTCATCTGAAGGATCATCAGAAGCAGAAGCCAAACCGGACGGACAGAGAGGGAAAGAGACCCTCTGGAAGAAGAAAGCGGAGACAAGCCTTTGAGAGGTCTAGAAGAGTCCAAAGCAGTACGTATACTGGGAGGCATTTCAAGGGCCAGCATACACCATTGGACTGGAGAAAGCCAGAGGAAGGGTGCTGCAGAGCTAGGAATCACCAGACGCTACCTGTGAGGGAGACGGCTGCACGTGGAAGGGACCCTAAGACCCGTGCCAGAAGGTATGTGAAGAGAGATCCAGTGTCCAGGGATCTGGATTGGAAGGCTGGACATAAGAACTGGACTACATACTGGCCAGGCTATATAGAGAGGAACTCTAGCAGCAATGGAAGCTCAGGTATGAACACTGATCTATGCCCTAGCTATAACCTTGAAAGACAGCAGGGAAACAAGTATTCTCCTGAAAATGCTCCATTGAGAGAATCATCTGTGCCAATCCATGATATTGAACCCATGCTTGTTGAAGAAGGGGGAATGATTGCAGATGAAGAATGTGTTTATATGGACTGCTCTCTATCTAAACTCCGTTGGTAACTTTCTGTTATAAAGTACAGCAACCATCACAAAGAAATACAAATTTGTTCTTTAATCTACTCAGAAAAGCTCCTGAAGCAGGATTTGACCCACACAGTGGAAGGCAAACCAGCTAAGGGGTTTCAGCTGGTAACTGCTAGCAATTAAGCCTTACCTAATTGCTTGTGAGCTAGGAGAGAATCACTTCTGTATCTATGTGGGAAGTAATCAGAAGTTAACCTGAAAAGAACAGTTTGTTTCTTGCTTTGTGGCTTTTCATTTGTTGTTTTCCTGATTTTAACTTTGTTTTTCCAAGTTAACACTGAAAGCAAGTAACCTAATTTATGTGCTACCAAGCATATCTGTGTTGGGAGAAATAACCCCATAAATAAATATCTTATTGGCTTTACCCAAGAGCACAACTAAATTATTGTCAGCAGCTGTGTCTGGTGTGAATGAACTACATTGCCCACAATACCTTGCAAATCATATAGATATATGCACTTGTCAAGACTGTGAAGATTCTCACCCAGGCAACCGTCTGACAAGGTGAATAACTACACTTTTTCCAAGAAGATATGGGACTCCCTAGCTCCAGGCTTCCAAGGACTGAACCACGACAGCACCAAAGGTGACCAATTCGGTAGCCGTGAGTTGCAGAAAGTTAGTCCCCACTGAAGAACTCTGCAAGACCCTAGCGTTCTGCGACACTATCACTTCGGTAGCCTGCACACAAAGGGGTCAGAGGGCAGGAGTTGCCTACACCCTGAGAATATTACAGAGTACTGCCTGGCCAAAGGCACTGTCCCTGCGGGACTCGCTTTCCAGGCAGTACTGAGTTGCAAACATCTGAATTGAAGGCCATGTGCCAGCCTTGCAGATATCCGTCAAGGGAGAGACCAGCTCACTCATAAGCGAGGGCAATGCAGTCCGCCACTCAAGTGGACAGAGTTTGCTACGTCACGGGGAGCCCCAATCTGCTGGGATCATAAGACATTAAAAGCTGAAGAGCTTTCTGTTGGGCCTGGGTCCACTGCAAGTAGAACGACTGGGCCCGCTTGCAATCTAGTGTAGGAAGTATTAGTTCCTCCCTGCTGGCGTGGGGCCGCAGAAAGAAGGTGGGGAGGACCACCTCTTGGTTGAGGTGGAAAGAAAATACTACCTTTGGGAGGAATTTGGGGTGTGTGCGGAGCACCACCCTGTTCTCATAGAACCTCGTATATGGTAGATCCACCCCCAGGGCCTGGAGTTCCCTCACCCTTAGAGCTGACGTGAGGGCCACCAGGAAGGCCATTTCCAAGACAGGTATCTCAGGTGGCAAGTGGCTAGGGGCTTGAATGATGGTTTAGTGACCTGAGAGAGCACCACGTTGAGGTCCCATTCTGCTGTTGGAGGGCAGAGGGGGAGCTTGGATAACAGGAGGCCCCGGAGGAGCCTAGAAGCCAGGGCTGGCTAGAGAGTGATTTTCTCTCAATAGGATATATACATCCATATATATATATACATATATAACATTGTATATAGTTTACTCTGTTCTGTATTATCCCACATTGTTTAGACTGTTTATTTTACATATAATATGATGTTCCTTGTAAATATGTTCTGTTTTAATACGACGTTCCCTGTAAAACAAACAAACTAGCTTTGTTGATTGTTGTTCACTGTAAACCGCAACTGAACTTTTGGAAGATGCGGTATATAAATGTGTATAAAATAAATAAATAAATAAATAGGATGGTGATGTGCAGCTATGACTCCCAGATGCACCCTCACCGAGTTGAATTTCAGCCCGGTGTGCGAGAGATGCAGTAAGTAATGAAGAATGAGGTACTCATGACAGGAGAAGAGATTCTCCTTCTCCGTACACCAGACTGAGAACCTTCTCCACTTAAAGGTGTAGGCCCCCCTGGTGGAGGGTTTGCAAAAGGCCAGTAGTCTCTCCTCGATCTCCCCTGGAAGATTGATGGGGGCCAGCACTACCCTTTCATCAGCCATGCCATTAGCATTAGCGACCCCAGGATGGGGTGCAGAAGTGAGCTCTCCTCCTGGGACAGGAGGTTCGGGGCCCAGCCCAGTGGGACTGGGAGTGTCACTGACAGGGATAGCAGCAGAGGAAACTAGGGCTGCCTGGGCTACCTGGGTGCGATCAGTATGCCCCCTCGCTCTGGACCTTGAAGAGGGTCTTGGTGACCAGGGGGGTCGGTGAGAATGCATATAGCAGGCCCTCCAACCACGGGATCAGGAAAGCATCTGCTGCCACTCTCCCCAGGTGCAGTGAACGCGAGCAGAAGTGCGGTAGCTGCTCATTGTCCAGGGAGGCAAAAATGTCCATCACAGGCCTGCCTCAGCGGTGGAAGAGTTACTTTGTTACCCTGGGGTTCAAGCACCAAGTATCAAACTGATACTGTCCAGGGAGTGGGGGGAGGGGGGACTGGGGCTCCCGGATCTCTGGCTTTATAACATGGCCACCCTTATGAGGTGAATGCATGAAATCTATACGAGGAGGGAGATTTCTTTGACGCTGGCTGCGCACTTTACTGATGTATGAACCTCCTACAAGGGACCCAATGGGGGTTCCACAGAATAGCAGGGGGAGTGTTTTTTGAACCCACTGTGGAAGGCATGGGGTTGGTGGAGGGTGTAAGTTTTTATTTATTTTTATTTAACTGTGTTTATATACTGCTGATCTACGAGTCTAAGCGGTTTACAGATGACAACTTGGCGAAGTGGGCTTACATGGAACATACATAGTTCTATGTACCACATCAAGTTAACTTATAACAGTGATAACTTGTTAGAAACATTGAACTATATACATTGAACAGTAGCTGGTATGTAATAAATTATGATAAGTGCATCCATTGCATGTAAGGTGGTTATTATGTGGATGTGGGGGTGGGTGTTGGATGGGTGAAGGGGGGATGGTTGAGGAGGGGGCTGAGGTGGGATGGTTATGCTTGCGGTACAATGGTTATGCATTCTGATTTTTCTTGAAATCTGTGTGGTCAATCATGGTGCGGAGATGGTCTGGTAGTGCATTCCACAAAGTCAGAGCGAAGAGTGAGAAGGCTCTTTTGAATGTTTTGGAATTGTTTTTCATGTTTAAGGATAGTGTGTGGAGTGTGTTGGTAGCATTTGCTCTTCTGGATCTGCTATTAGGGGTTTTTTTTTTAGTAATGTTTGTAAGTAGTTGGTAGACAGTCTGTGGTATAGCCTTGTGTTTGATTCTTTGATGGGCAGCCAGAACAGTTGTTCGAGTATAGGGGTTATATGTTCAGTCCTTTGGAAGTTGCAGAGGGTGCGTGCAGCAGTATTCATTTCTAGTTGAAGTGGTTGAAGTGTGGATTTAGGCAAGCCTTGCATGATGATGATGCAGTAGTTGAAATGAGGGAATATGAGCGCTTGAAGAACTGTGCGGGAATCGCTTGGCTCCAATCATAGGTGTTGCATTGTCTTGAGTTTGTGGTAGATGGTTCTTGTGATGATGGTTATATGAGGGGAAAGTGTGAGGTGTTGATTGAGGATGATCCCCAGGTAGCGTACTTGCAATTTGACTTGGAGTTGGGACCCAGCAATCGTTATGTGACTAGGTGGTGTGACGTTGTTGTCCTTGAAAATGTATAAGACGTCGGTTTTCTTGTAATTTATAATCAAGTTGTGTTCAGTGAGCTATAATGGAGGTGAAGCATATCTTTACGTGGATGATGGTTGGGTTGATAGGGGCATAAAAGATGATGATTTCTGGATATAAGTGGTAGAGTAAGTTGTGTGCTTGTAGCATGTGCAGACTGGTTGGAGGAAGAAGTTGAACAGCAGTGAGGATAGGGCAGATCCTTGGGGAACTCCTTGCTGTTGTAAGTAGGGCTTTGAGGTTTCATTGCCCAATTTCACTTGGAGAGGTAAGAGGTGAACCATTTAAGCATGGGGTCTTTCAGGCCGATTGTTTGTGGGAGTGAATCAAAGGCGGCTTTGATGTCAGGAATATGAGGATGAATCCTTTATTTTGTCGATGTCTTTTGCAAGGTTGTCTGTTAGTGCAGTGAGTAAGGCTTCTACTCCATGTTGAGTCCTAAAGCCATATTGCTAGGGTTTAAATTGGTGGTTTGCATACATATATACCCACTCATGAACACACCATGCCGTTCTTGATATTATTAAGACTCTATTCTTTTCTATGTAATTATCTCATGTATATAGTTTACCCCGGTTCTCCAAGTTTGTACTCCTGTTCGATGTAAACCAAACAGCTTGTTGTTATGGTCTTTATGTTATAATGTAAACCGCGCTGATGCCGAATAGTGCGGTATATAAGAACTTGTAATAAATAAATAAATAAATATATTCTTGCAGTTGTGAGTACTATTTTCTTTATTATTTTTGCCAGGAATGGCAGGCTAGCAATTGGTTGGTATGAGGTTAAGGTTTAAGGTTTAATCATTTGATAAAAACCGCCTTTCTGGAACAATCAAAGCGGTGTACAATAATAAAATACATAAAATTCATAAAATACATAAATTACACAAAACGTAAAACATAATACATAAAAACATTGGCCAAAACCAGAGAGAAAAAGAAATATACAAATCTATAAAGGACAGAAGGCTAAAGTGAAAGAAATACAGGACAGGATACAAAAGGCAGGTAGGTACAGTGGGAGCAGACTCATACAAAAGGGGAGGGGAGATTGAATGCTAGGGAGAAGAAGTGAGTTTTGAGGTTTTGTTTGAAGACTGTAAATTGTGGTTCCAGGCGGAGGGAAGAGGGGAGGGAGTTCCAGTGTGCAGGACCAGCAAAATAAAATGCAGAATGACGCATGAGCTGGAGATGGGCACGGGAAGGGGAGGGAAGGGCGAGACGGTTAAGGTGAAAAGAGCGGGGAGTGTACTGAGGGGAATGAAAGGATAGAAGGTCGGTCAGATAGGATAGGCCTTGTGAAGCAGGGTCAATAACTTAAACTGAGAACGAAATGAAACTGGCAACCAATGAAGATGAAAAAGTAAGGGAGTGACATGATCTCGAAGGGTGGAGTGTGTGACAAGACGTGCGGCAGTGTTCTGTATTCTTTGAAGCCTAACCATCTGGTTTTTGGGAAGACCGAGAAATAGTGCATTAGAAAAGTCCACCCGTGACATAACTAAGGACAACACCAGTGTAGACAGAGCAGAAGGAGAAAGGAAAGGACGGATTAAGCAGATTTGCCGAAGAAAAAAGAAAGAGGTTTTAGTGATATGGGAAATGTGAGAATGGAAGGAAAGATCTGAATCAAAGTGAACACCTAAATACCGAAATGTAGAGACCAGTGGGATAGGGGAGTTGGAGAAAGAAGGGGCTAGAATAGGGGGGGGGGGGCACCATGAGTAAACCAAATAGCAAGAGTCTTAGTAAGATTAAGGTGAAGACAATTGGTAGTAAGCCAGCTAGCAACAGAGGAAAGGCAGGAGTTCAGAGGAGTGAGATCAGGGCAGGAAGGAGAAGTTTGATGGAGTAAGAGAATATCATCGGCGTAGAAAAAAGCTGAGATACCTGACTGCTGGATAAGGAGAGCGAGAGGGGCAAGAAAAAGATTGAATAGAAGGGGGGCAAGAACGGAACCCTGCGGAACCCCACAAGGAAGGTGCTGTGGATCAGAGGGAGGGAAAGCAGATGTGGAAGGAAGGACTGTGCAAGAGCGAGAGGAGAGAAAGGAGTGAAACCAGTGATGAACAGTGCTACAAAGACCGGCTTCCCGAAGCCGGTGAAGAAGAAGAGAGTGATCGACTAAATCAAACGCTGCTGAAAGGTCTAAGGCAACCGCCACTGAGATATCACCTCGATCGTGAGCTACGTGCAGTGCATTAGTGAAAGCCAAAAGAACGGTGTCGACACTATGCCCAGAACGGAAACCTGATTGACGGGGGTGAAGAAAATTGATAGAATCAAGATGATGAGAAAGTTGTGCAAAGACAAACTTCTCCAGAAGCTTAGACAGAAAAGGAAGATTAGAAACGGGACGATAGTTGGACGGAAGAGAAGAGTCAAGAGAGGGATTCTTCAAGATGGGACGGACCAATGCGTGCTTCCAGGCGTTAGGAAAAATCCCAGTGGAAAGACTAGAATTGAACATAGTGAGGATATAAGGGAGGACACCCAGGGAGGGAGTGAGGAGCCAAGAGGAGGGAATGGGATCCAGCGAACAAGAGGTCTTTCGAGAAGAGGAGATAAGCTGATGAAGTTCAGATGCAGTAATGGGTGAAAAAGTAGCCCAGAAATGAGAGAGCTGAGAGACAGGCGGAGGCGAAGGAAGAGGAGGGGGAGAAGTGACAGGAGCAGGGCAGGAGGGCAAGGAGTCCCTCAGGGAAACAACCTTTGAGATAAAGAAGGAGGCCAGTTGTGGGGGGGAAGGAGAAGACTGGATGGTAGTAGTTGATTGAAGGAGTGTGTAGAGAAATGAGAGAGCGGAGGGTGGAATACAGATGACGGGTTTGGTTGGGGGCTTGCGAAATGGCATTAGAAAAGAAGTCACGTTTAGCAGAGTGGAGCTGAGTGCGGTAGAAAGAGTGGTGAGATTTGAAAATAGAGAGGTTGGTGGGGGAAGGATCCTTGCGCCAGAGTCGCTCGGCCCTTCGTAGTTGAGTACGTAGGAGCCGAAGGCCACCATGGAACCAAGGGTGAGAGGGACGCCGGCGGGAAGGACGGGGACGGGAGGGGGCTAAAAGGTCAAGTGTAGCAGAGAAAGAAGAGAACCAGAGAGCAGCCTGAGAATTAGGTGAGAGAAGTGAGAAATCATTGGGCAGAAGCTCAGAAGCGGGGGGGAATCTTTGTAATGTGAGAGGGATAAGAGCCCGGGATAGATGCATTGGGGATGATGATGTGGGAGAAAAAGAAGTAGTAGAAGATGAGACCCCTGGGAAAGAACAGGACAGGGTAAGAAAAAAGTGATCTGTCCATGGAAGAGACGTGGCGGTCGGAACCGATAAGGTGAAGGAAGAAGCAGAGGACAAGAACAAATCAAGGGTGTGACCAGCCTGATGAGTGGGGATAGTGACATGCTGAGTTAAGGAGAGATCCTGGAGAAATGAGAGAAAAGAAAGCTCTCTCGGTGAAGAGGGGGAATCCATATGAAGATTAAAGTCACCTGCTATGATTAGATGGGGAAAAGCTAAGGAAACGTCGGTGATCGTTAGCAAAAGAGCTTCCCACAGTTGAAGGCGAAGGGCAGGAGGGGAATAAAGGAGAAGTAAATGGATAGGAGGAGAAGTATGGAGGCGAAGAAGAAGAGCCTCAGCATAGTGCAGTGAAGGGGAAGAGATTGATGTATACGACAGAGAGGGGTGAAGTATGGCAGCCACGCCGCCACCGGACCGCCCAAGACAGGGAACGGAGGCTGCAGAGAAGCCAGGGGGGAGACTGCGTGCGAGGAGAACATCCTCACCATCACGGAGCCAAGTCTCTGTGAGGAGGGTGATTCCAGGAGAGGATCTGAGAACAAGATCTTGAAGAAGGAGGGATTTATTCCGAAGAGACCTACAGTTAAGGAGGCCGATAGAAAAGGAAGTCTGGGAGGAACTGGGGAGGACAGAAGCGGGAGAGGAGGAAATCGATGAAAGGGGGCATAAACGTAGGTTAGTGCTACAACGGGAACGTTGACTGAGGGGTTTAGCAGGCCGCCTGCCCCAAAATGCAGGAATAGGGGCCATAGGACAGAAAGGGAGATAAGACGGGGGAATTTTAGGGTAAGACACCACTGAAGAGGCTAGGCCAGAAGCAGGCCCGAGTGCTGGCAGGAGGGATGTGGGTAAAGGATATAACTCACCAGATAAGGGAGTGTTGAGGAGAGCAAAGAGTAGACCAATCCAACCGAAAAGCAAAAGGGGGGCCTTCGCTACCGGAGTGGCCCCAAGGAGCGCACCTAAGGAGCACGACGTGCTCCTTAGGTGCGCTCCTTCGGTGTGCGCCCCTGCCGCGCGCCGCGGCGACAAGCGCCACAGGAGCTGGTGCTTTATAGAGCAAGGCAGGGTACCTTGCTGAACGCGGCCGCGGTGAAACCGGAAGGGGAGGACCCCTCAGGAATACAGGAGACTGTTGGCCCAAGCTGGAAGGGCAATGGCTAGGGAGACACAAAACAACGGGTAAACCAAGTAAAGTCAAAATAACAGCACACATGGAGAAACAAACACTAACAGCTGACGCCGCAGGCGCTGGTGCTTTATAGAGCAAGGCAGTGTACCTTGCTGGATGCGGCCGCGGTGAAACCAGAAGGGGAGGGACCCCTCAGGAATACAGGAGACTGTTGGCCCAAGCTGGAAGGGCAATGGCTAGGGAGACACAAAACAACGGGTAATCCAAGTAAAGTCAAAATAACAGCACACATGGAGAAACAAACACATGGAGAAACAAACACAGGTTGGCTGTATGGGGTCTGATGAGGCTTTTAGTGTTGGTCGAATAGAGGCTAGTTTTAGGTCCATGGGTATGTAACCTTGTTGCAGTGACGATTGTGTGATTTTAAGTATTATAGGTAGCAGTTCTGTTCGTGCAGCCTTGATCCAGGTGATTGAACACAAGTCAAGTGGGGATGTTGTAGTGTTGATGTTTGTGATGATTTTTTCCATGTGTTCAGGGTGGATGGTCAAGAAGGAGTCCCTTGTGATGTCAGAGGTTATGTGGTCGTGAGTTGGTTGAGGAGCTGTTGTGAGGATCTGGTTGCCCAGTGGACATGATAGTGTTTGGAAGTGATCTGCCATGGCTTGTGAGGCAAGGTCTGAAACCTGTTGTTTTGGTGCAGGTACTTTTATGAGGTTTTTAACCAAATCAGATAGTTCCTGGGGACGGTTTAAGACTTTTGGATCATATTGGTGTGGAATTCCTTTATGGCCCTGTTTGTGGCTGCTTGGTATTCTTGCATTTTGGTAAGATAATTGTTGAGACTGATAGCTGATTTGTTGTGTCTCCATTTCCTTTCTGGTGCTCTCAGGCGACGTTTCATGCTTTTGAGTTGTGTGGAGTACCAAGCCGCTGAGTTTCTGTTATGTTTATTAGCTGGGAGGTGTTGGTTTATTGTTATGGTGCTTATAGTTTTGTTCTAGTTATGGATGAGTGAGTCTAAGTTGTCAGATGAGCCCTGAAAGGTCATAGTATCTTTGCTAGGAATTGCTGCGTTTCTAGATGGTGGAATCTGTGAACAGAAGAGTGCATGTTTGGCTCCTTTGCAGGCATGTTCTATGCTGGAGGAATAAGATGACTACCTTGTGGTCTGACTAGGTGATGGTGGTTGTGGTGGGGGATGGGAGGGTGGTGGAAGGAATATCAGGTCTAACGTGTTACCCTTGTTATGAGTAGGTTGTTTGATGAATTGTTTGTCCCAGAGCGTCCATGGTGTCGAAAAAAGGCTTTTGCTGTTTTAGGGGCAGTAGAAGTGAGGTTGAAGTCACTTAGGGTCAGCACCTTCTCCTAGAAGCCCCGATCGGCGGCGGGAAAGAGGGCAGGAGGCTGCAACCCTTCCCGCTCTCCAACCAGTGGCCAATCAGGGCCTATCAGCACACTGGACTTGGCACATTAAAAGGAAGCACCTCCCGGCATGCCTGCGCCTGAGGGCCTCACCAGAGGGCCCTTTGGTGCGGCCCTTAGGCGTGGAAATTAGGCGAATAGAACATCAACAACACAGAAGACGCGGAAAAGAATCATCACCTCTCAAGTTAACCTTGAACTTTAAATCCTTCCTAATGTATAAATATATATAAATAAATATGATCCTACAACACTTAAAGTAATGCCAGTACACTGGTCCGACCACCACCTTTATAAAATTCAAAATTCCTGTCCAACAGACTGCAAACTCACAACAAAGAAACCTCACTCAACCACAAAGGTTCAAGAAATTTGACAAAGAAAACTTCTTAAAACAAACTATCCATCTTCTATCCACACCCACCTCCAACCTTGACGAAGCAATAGCAAAATGGAATGATACGATATCAAAAGCTGCTACCCTACATTCACACACCCCAACCACTACAAAAAAAACACAACAATGCATGGTTCAAGCATGAACTAAGGAAACTCAAAAGAGAACTACGCAAATTGGAACGCAAATGGCGTCACTCAAAATCCACAACTTATCAATCCTTATACATGGCCAAACTATCACAGTACAGAAAAACCATAAACAATTTAAAGAAAGATCACTACTCTAATATCCTATCAAGGTCCATCAACTGCCCAAGAACTTTTTCAAATCATAAAGTCCTTAACCAATAACAACACAAACAAACAACAAACACTACTATCAATCCTCAAACTCTAGCTAACTACTACAAAGACAAATTAACACAACATATCCCAATACAAGATATCCAAGATACCCAGTGCTCAACAATAAATCATACATGGACAACATTTTGCCCCCACATCAAAGAACTTGCTAGAGACCATTATCACCAAGGTTAACACTACCACTTCATACTTGGAATCTGTCTAGTAAGCTGGGTAAAGGCAGCCAAAACAGAATTTACCCCACTCATTCTCCCCATCATCAATACTTAACAACTGGGCTACGTGCCTCCAGCCCTTAAACATGATATAATATGCCCATTTCTCAAAAACAATATGATGGACAAAACCAACCCCACATCATACAGACCTATCTCTAGCCTTCCACTACTGTCCAAACTAATTGAGAAGACAATCCTGATCCAACTTCAAAACCACATAGATATGCATGCCCCTCTAGATGAGCAACAATATGGCTTCAGGCCCTACCATGGGGTGGAGACCCTCCTTACTGCCGTATTCGACTGTATCCTATGTGGCATTGATAATACTGAAAATGTGTATCTCCTCATCTTCCTAGACATCACTGCAGCCTTTGACAGTGTAAACCACCACATCATGTTATCTAGATTACAATAAGTAGACAGCAGTAACATAGTTCTACAATTGTTCAACTCATACCTATCAGAAAGAACACAACAAGTAAAGATAGGCAACAACTTCTCCAAATCCTAAAACCAAGAGCAAGGCCTCCCACAGGGCTCAGCACTCTCTGCACTATTATTTAACTTCTACCTGCAACCTATCTGTTCCATATTTTAAAAATTCAAAATACTGTATCACATATATGCGGACGATATAATGATATATCTCCCTTTCAAAATGAATAGCTATCCAACCCAACAAATTAAAGACTGCTTCACGGAACTAATCAACTGGCTAACATCCCACAACCTTAAGATTAACTTTAGCAAAACAGAAGCCCTCTATATAACCCATAACCAATACTTCACACCCTCTCAAAATATTAAAATTCATGACACAATCATAAATGTCAAAGAAGAGATAAAATACCTTGGTGTAATCTTAGACCGCACCTTGAACATGGCTTCGTTCATAAAACACACAACAAAAAAGATTTACTATAAACTTAGACTACTAAATCAGCTCCACCCACTTCTCCACCCTAATGACTTAAAATCTGTACTCAACACCATTGTCACCCCTCATTTTGACTATGCTAACTCTTACTACAAGGATTGCCTAAACAAACAAACAAGACTGCTCCAGATTGCTCAACACATTGCAGCTAGGATAACCACAAATGCCAATCCTATTGACCACATCACACCAATCTTATGCAGTCTTTGCTGGCTCCCTATGCAATACCGTACTCAGTACAAAATTATCATAACCACCTTCAAACTTCTTAATGATATCTCTCCATCTCACCTATCATCCCTCATCACCGAGAAAGATGAACTGATAAATCCACAGACCTTCGCCGACTACCTGCAATGCAAATTCTCCACCCCCACTATACCAACCCTGAATACCCATTCCAAGCCCTCAACACCCAACCAAAGCTGGGACAATTTCAGCATCCCATTGACTGAACAGATCTCCCAAATAATCACCAAGCTTAACACAAGCACCGCCCCGACCGACCCATGCCCTGCAGCATGGATTAAAGCAGCAAAGAGCGAGCTCATACACATCATCCATAACACAGTACATAATTTCCTCACTCCTGGAACAATAACAAATGCCCTGAAGCTGGCAACCATTCGCCCCATTCCGAAGAAAACTACACTAGGCAAAGACAACCTAGCTGCCTTCAGACCTATATCGAGCCTTCCCCTCCTGGCTAAGGTCATTGAAAAAATTGTACAACTTCAGCTCCAGGACCACATCGACAACTATGCCCCACTGGACCCACACCAACACGGTTTCCGCCCAAACCACAGTGTCAAAACCCTTCTGATCTACCTTTTCGATAACCTGCTAAAGGTCATCGACAACGTCAGAAAAGATATCATCATCATCATCATCCTCATCTTCATTAACATCTCCTCTGCTTTTGACAACCACAACAACCTTCTATCCAGGCTTCAACAAATTGGGCTACATGGCACCACCTTGAACTAGTTCACCTCCTACCTCACAAACAGACAGCTGCAAGTAAAATGCGGCCCCATCACTTCCCAGCCATTCATAGCCAAACAGGGCGTACCGCAAGGATCCGCCCTCTCCGCACTATTATTCAATCTCTACATACATCCCATCTGCAGCTTCATCAAGAAACATAGTATTCAATACACTATCTACGCAGACGACATAATGATATACACCCCAATAAACCTTGATAACCCAGACTACTCAAAAATAGCCTACTGCATACAACAAATGACAAGCTGGATCCTGTAAAACAGCCTAACCATAAATTTCAACAAGACGGAAGCTCTAATCATAACCAGAAATTCCGCCTTCATCGCCCCACCCACCATCAATCTCAACAACATCACAATACCCATATTCTCCAGGACCAAGCAGGAAGTCAGTCCTCACATATGGGTGACGTCGGCGCCGATGGAGCCCTCGTGCGGAGCATTTCCCCAGCTTTCAAAGAAAGTCTTTGGGAATTGCAGCGCGCATGCTCGGTCCCCTTCCCGCCCAAGGATGCCATCTTGCTCAGTCTTCTTTTTTCCGCGGAGCCCGACGGACGTAGTTCGTTTTTCACCAAGGAAAAAGTTGATTTCCCTATTTTTTTGTAATTCTCCTTCAGTTCGACGCCAGATCCTTTTCCCGCCTGGGCCCGATACGCCGGTATCGAGCCCACTCTCACCTTTTTTGGTTTTTGTCCTTCGTGACTAGCGTTCGCGCCATTTTTTCTTTTTTCACTGGCAGCCCTGTCTTTTGACCTCGCAGGGGCCCTTTTTCCCCCGATGGCTGCCTGCGGGTTTAAAAAGTGTGATCCGTGTAAAAAACTTATGTCTCTTATCGACACACACGACTGCTGCCTCTGCTGCCTCGGACCCGATCATGACCCGATGATTTGTGGTCCGTGTGGCAAAATGTCCTCGAAGGCGTTGAGGAGTCGGCAGCACCAGAAGGATAGGATCTTCTCTGACTCCGCGTCCGGACGGGCCCGGACCTCGTCAGAGGCCTCGACGTCTCGGGACTCCGGCCCCGAGCAGCGTCGAGGTTCCTCTGAGCGGGGGTCTTCTTCGCGGGAACAGCGCAGGAAGAAGAAACCCGCGAGGGTGGCGTCAGTGGACGCTCCTGGTTCCTCGAGAGCCAGGTCGCATAGCCCCGATAGCCATCCCGGGTCTTCGGAGTCGGAGAGGCCTGCCAAGCAACCTCGTCTCGAGATGGAGTCTCCTAGACACGTGAGTGCTGTAGTCCTCGTGGACTCTCCTCCAAGGGAGCTGACGTCTGGCCTGACGCCGTCGGGGCCCGAGTCGGGGGCTGCTGGGTCTCCTGAGCTTGGACTCAGGTTGATGGCCTTGGAGAGCAGCCTCGCTGCCTTCATGCAACAGCAGCGGGCATTGATCGCCGGTCTCACCGGTGCATCTGCCCCAACCACCGGGACATCGATGTCCAAGTTGACCCCGGAGGCCGAGCCGATCCTCGAGTCCATGCAGGCTTGAGTCGATCCTCGGCCACGGTCTCCCTCGGCCTCCCGTTCGGGACCGAGGTCTTCGACGCCGGTACCCTCGGCGTCGGGGCGGAAGGCATCGGTGCCCGCCCGACCGGAGCCGCTCGACACCACCTCCGAGGAGTCGGGCTGGGAGACGGAAGACGAAGAGTCACCCGACACCTATCGGACTCGGTGTGTCCCGTCGGACTCGCCGGAATCCGAACCTCGGAGACGATCCCCACCGGAGGATACCCGGTTCTCGGACTTCGTGCGGGATATGGCCAAGGCCTTGACCTTCCCCGCGGATCCCGAGGAGGAGCCTCGAGCCGAGGAGCTCGAGGCCCTCCAGTATGACTCTCCCCCGAAGGAGGCCTTTACTGTACCGGTTCCTCCGATGCTGGAGCGGCTGCTCTTCCGCATGTGGGAGACCCCGGCCTCGATGCCGGTGTTAAGCAAGCGGGTCGATTCCATCTATCGAGTCCGCAAGAGCCCCGTGTTCCAAAAGGCACAATTAACGCACCACTCCATGGTTGTGGAATCGGCCCTGCATCGTCTGAAAAGTCAGAAGATGCACTCCTTGGTGCCTCCCGGCCGGGAGGCCCGGAACCTGGATGCCCTCGGTAAGAAGTGCTTCCAGGGCTCTATGCTTGCTTGCCGTGTCCAGACATACGAGCTCTACATGGGCAGGTATCTCCAAGACCTGGCAAAGGAGATTGCCGGGTTCTCTGCTGGTCTCTCCGAGGAACCTTTGCAGAGGTTCCAGGCCTTGTCCACGGGTATTCGAGAGTGCTCCAAGTTTATCTCTCGAGCAGCCTACGATGGCTTCGAGGCTTCGGCCCGAGTAGCCGGGGCCGGCATCGGTGCCCGCCGACAGGCTTGGCTACAGTCATCCGACCTCGAGCCATGGGTACAGGACAAGTTGGTCGATGTCCCCTGCCGAGGTGAAAACCTCTTTGGCAAGCCCATGGCTGAAAAGGCTGCAGAACTCGAGACCGAGACTCTGACCAGGACTAGGCTGTCTAGAAAGACCTCTGCCCCTTCTCAGAAGAAGAAGGGCTCGAGAAAAAAGTCCTTTTACCCGAGGAAGTCATCTGCCTATAAACAATACCCTCATTATCAGGCCTCTGCAGCTCCCCCATCAGGGTCTGCAGGCCAAGGGGCAGGGTCATGGGCCCCGTAGGCAGAAGGCCCCCAAGCAACCAACACCGGCCCCTGCTCAGCAGGGTGGGGGTTTTTGACTCACAAAGCATAGCCTCTTCTCTTCAGCTGGCTTCTCTCAGCACAGGAGGCCGGCTGGCCCACTTTGCCCACAGGTTGTCAGCCGTCACATCAGATACCTGGGTACTTCATATAGTCCAAAAGGGCTATCTTCTCCATTTTCACCAGGTGCCTCCCCCCTATTTTCCAGGGGAGCCTCTGAGACTCCCTCTGCACAGGGACCTACTCCTTCAGGAGTTGGCAAGTCTACTAAAGGAACAGGCTGTGGAACCGGTGCCCCACCACCTGAGAGGTCACTGCTTTTATTCCAGGTACTTTCTGGTACCAAAAAAAACAGGAGGCCTCAGACCCATCCTAGACTTATGCAACCTCAACAAGTTCCTGGAGAGGGAAAAGTTCAAGATGCTTACCCTTGGAATCCTGCTGCCCTACCTCCAGCAGGGAGATTGGCTATGCTCCTTGGATCTAAAGGATGCTTATACTCACATCCTTATTCATCCAGACCACAGACAATATCTCAGATTTGTTGTGGGAGGAAACTACTATCAGTACAGAGTACTACCCTTTGGCCTGACCTCCGCTCCCAAGTGTGTTCACCAAGTGCCTGGCAGTGGTGGCGGCCTACCTAAGGCTTCAAGGTCTTTTTGTGTTTCCGTACCTGGACGACTGGCTCTATCTTCAAGAAAAAACTCAAAACATATCTATTCATACAGCACTTTGGCACGGTAACATAACTATTGATGATAATCTTAATACATCCTATCTTAGTACCCAACACATCCAATCAGTGACCTACAAGCAGATCACCTCTGCAACACAAGAACACCCTGTATATAGTTAACAGTTAATTTTACTGTTTATTGTACATAGTTGTTACTGTTCCATGTAAACTGAATCTGTACTATCTGTACTGTTCATATTCATTGTAAACCGCAATTGATCTGTAGGAACTCATGGTATAAAAATGTTATTAAATAATAAAATAAATAAGTGGTTGGAGCTGGATTTTTGTATGCAGGCTGTTTCTAGGATGGTGTCCAGGTGGTGACAGACCAATCCCTATTCCAACAGCTGTAGGAAATCCGGAATTCCCCCTGGGGATTGAAGGCGGTATCTTCTGCATATGGGAGAAAAAAGGGTGCAAAGAAATAGGACAATTGACAGAGTTGGGGGGGGGGGGTGGCACTTCCCATCATTTGAAGCTTTGAAACACCAATGGCACATTCCCAGTTCCCATTTTTTTGCCTATTTGCAATGCCGCCACTACGTCATGGGTGGAGAAGGGGAAGTCGAGGAACGCTGGCTACACAATCTTAGGGTGTTTTGCTCGAACCCTGCAAGGCTAAATAAAGTGTCAGACTAATATCATATGGCACATTTGAGGAAGGCAGGTCAGAGAATGGCCCTATTGGCTGAGAAACGGGCGACTGAACTGGGAGAACCAGTGAGTGAAGATGATCTAAAGTGGCTTTGTACAGAAATTTCAAAGGAGACCCCCAGTGCTATACTACAGGAGATGCAATTCAAGATCTTACTCAGGGGATACATTTCCCAAGAATGTGGGGTCCAGATGAAGCTATGGGAGAACCCAGAGTGTGTGCGGTACAGAGGGGGGAGGTGGGGGGCAGGGAACACTGACACACATTTCTGGAGTGCCCTGCACTATCCTGCTTTTGGGAGGGAGTCCTAAAACAGATACACAGAGTCTTGGGTTTCCAGATTGAGTGAACATATACAGCCTTGTTGCTGGGAGCTGAGCAGCCCATAAGGGAAAATGGGATTGGACCAGTTGCCTTCCTGATTGCAAGAAAGGTGATTCTGACCAAGTGCGTGGAGAAGGAGACGTCTGACTGAGATGTGGACAGCCAGGAAGAAAATTATGGCTGCATGAGTGTCTCGAGCCACCAAAGAGAGGGGGTCGGCAATGAAAGCGTAGTTACTCACCCGTAGCAGGTGTTCTCTGTGGACATTAGGAATCAGTACTCACATATGGGTGTCGTTGGCACAGACAGAGCCTGCGTGGAAGCATCTACCCAGATTTCAAAGAAAGCCTTTGGGAGATGAACCACGCATGCATGGTCCACTTCCCGCCCAAGGGTACCATCTTGTCTCAGTCTAATGACATAGCTAAGATGGCAAAAAAAATGGTAAAGAAGCACCTACAAGGAAAGGAGGGAGGGTTGTGAGGACTGATTACTGCTGTCTCCGGAGAACACCAGTTACAGGTGAGTAACTATGCTTTCTCCGGGAACAAGCAGGACGTCAGTCCTCACATATGGAACTCCCACCTACAGGCTACCAAGAACCTATACAAAAATGCCACAGCAACCTGCAAAGGTGAGCCATGATCAGCAGCAATTGAATCTCTGAGAGAGACTCTCGCCAGACCCAGGTGTCTGGCAGAGAACCAGCACTCGGGTAGCCTGAACACAAAAGGGTCAGAGAACAGGAGTTGCCTACACACCGAAGAGATTAGACTGTGGCATGGATGATGGTGCTGTCCCGTTGGGACTCTCTCTCCAGGCAGTAGTGAGCTGTGAAGATATGGACAGAAGACCAGGTGGGGACAGAGCACAGATTGGCCACAAAAGTAGCCATGGAACTGACACGGTGCACCGTGACTCTCTGGTCCAGTGACATCTCTACTTGCTCGTAGGCAAGGGTATTGCAGTCCGCCACCCAAGTGGACAGAGTTTGCTTAGTCACTGGGAGCCCCAGTCGGCTGGAGTCATAGGATATGCAAAGCTGTTGTGCTTTGCGGTTGCCCTGAGTCTCTTACAGTAGAAGGACAGGGCTCTCTTGCAATCCAGAGTATGGAGAACGGTCTTTGCCCTACCGGTATAGGTATATAAATAGGTATATAAATCCTTATTGTCATTATATGCTGTGTGAACATTTATAGGGACAAAGAGAACTCACATTAGACTGTCTTATAAATCAGAAAACAGTGCCCTGCAAGAGCAGCAGGAGTGAGCCCCAATCAAAATCTATAAAATGGAACAGAGCGAAGGAGAGAGGGAATCGGAAGATTACTCATTCTAAATAATAATTTCCCCCATATATAAAAGAAAACCTATCCTGTTTCTAACATTGAGTAATGAAAATCTTACCTATACGGTATGCGATACGCTGACTTCCACTACTGCCAAGAAAGTGAAAAACACAAGCGTCTGCGCTGTGAATCCTTTTAATGGTGGGAATAGGTAACCTCTGACCGTTTTACCTTCACATTGCCAATGGAGGTTAAAATCAATAATCTTTTAAATTTAATATTGGAACCACAGAGAATGAATGTTTATAGGTCCGGGGGTAGCCATTCCGTCCCATGAAGTAAAAATGCTTTTTTTTAAGGAACAATCTCTGCACTGCTGCTGTTTCCAGATTCCTTTCATTTTCGGTGCGCAATGGTTGGATACCATTGGTTACATTTAATTCATTTAGTATTATTTTAAGGTTTTATATTTAATTCATTAGTAACATTGTCTTCAGGGTCAGGGGTCTCCCTGCCGGCTGGTACCGACAAATGGTTTTTTTGGGCTCTTGAGCCAGCGCATGGCCAAGTCATCTGTAACAGATGATCTCTAGGAACAGCAGGAATTTAGTCTTCACAACCCACCCTCCTCCTCTGCGAGTTGTAGGTTTTCTTTACTCTCCTTTTCTCTCAGCTGCAAACTCAACTGAGGAAGCAGAGTTGGGAAGGCAGCACACAGGCGCAGTGGGATGCTCCCAAAACCTTTCCTATTGGACGGTGGAGAGCGCTCCTGCGCAGACTCCATCGTTACCGACGTCACCCATATATGAAGACTAAATTCCTGTTGTTCCCTGAGATCACCAGTTACAGGTGAGTAACTATGCTTTCACTTTTCTCCATTGAGAAAATTTTCCATATAGCCCTACTCCCTTTTAAACAATTCCCAGTCCACAATAATACACTGCTTCCTATCCCATGTCTCTTTAATTTCCTCAAGAGTCTCATGAGGGACCTTGTCAAAGACTTTCTGAAAATCCAAATAAACTGTATCAGTTTTTATTACTTTTATCTACCCATTTTATTCACACTTTAAAAAAAAAATATTGAAGATTGAGACACGACTTTCCTTGACTAAATCCATTGAATTTTTTCCCATTAAACAATGACTATGTACCTGTTCTGTAATTTTGTTCTTTATAATGGTTTCTTCCGTTTTGCCTGGTACTGATGTCAGAATCAAGAATCGCCGGTGTGTAGTTTCCCGGATCACCCCTGGAATCCATTTTATAAATTGGCATTACATTGACCATTCTCCAATCTTCGGGTGGTATAGACAATTTTAATGATAGTGGATCCCTTTATAGCAACAGGATAAACTCACAATAAGCATAACTATCTCTAATATATGAATAAATAGGGGTGACCAACACAGAGCGATGGGTACACCCCTAAACAAAGGCATGGGGAGAGGTGACCTGCACGAAGTGGCAAGTGCACCTACTCTTGCCGCCTTGCTGGGTAGACCAGATGGACCATGCTGGTCTTTATCTGCCATCATATACTATGTTACTATGTATGTTACTAATAGTAGGTCTGCAATTTCATTTTTGAGTTCTTTCAGCACCCTGGGATATATAGCATCTGGTCCAGGTGACTTGCTACTCTTTAGTTCATCAAATTGCTGTATTATGTCATCTAGGATTTTCAAGATTTGTTTCAATTCCTCCATTACAACATCTTTAAATATCATTTCCATCATGGGTGACTTTCCTACATCTTAAACATAGGAACATGGTCTTCAGTAAAGACCAAAGAAAATAATTCATTTAATCTCTCCGCTATGGACGTATTGCTCCTTTTACCACTCTATCATCTAATGGTCCAACTGACTCTCACAGGTTTTTTGAAACAAATGTACATAAGAAAGTTATTTTATTATGAATTTTTGCTTCACAACAAGTTTCTCTAAATTCTCTCTTTGCCTGCTCTATCAATGCCTTGCATCTAACATGCCAGTGCTTATGTTTGGTCCTGTTTTTGTCATTTGACTCCTTTTTCCATTTTCTGTAAGATGCTTTTTTGGCTGTAACAACCTTTCTGGTCTCATCTTTAAATCATGCCGGCAGTTGTTTGACCTTCCTTTCACTTTTCTTAAATCATGAAATACATCTGGTTTGGGCTTCCAAGATAGTATTTTTAAATAATGCCCAGTCCTATTGTAAACCTTTAACTTTTGCAGCTGCACTTTAATTTTTTCTTAATCATTTTCCTCATTTTATTGGTGTCTCCCTTTTGAAGGGTTAAATGCTAGGAAAGTGTCTTTCTTTACTGTCTTCTCTGTACTGCCAAGTGACCCCAATACTGTTACCTCTTGCATTGACTAGATCTAAAATAGCATCCTCTCATGTCAGTTCTTGAACCAGCTGCTCCATGAAGCAGTCATTTAATTTAAAAATGTTATTTCCCTATCATATCGTAATGTAACATTGACCCAGTTGATACTGGGATAATTGAAATCACCCATTATTACTGTGTTATAAATTTTCTTAACTCCCCTAATTTCTTTTAGCATTTCATCATCCATCTGTTCATTCTGACCAGATGGCAGTCCTTGCTCAAGGATCATTACTGTGATTGCTGGGCTAAATAAGATAAAATAGTATCCTATCTTTGGTAGCTGTGAATGAGGGTTTCTAGGTTCATTTTTTCAGAGTGCGACATTTTAGTTGAGTAAGAGGAGTTACTGGAGAGAACATACTATAAGAGGTGCCATGCTGAGTCAGGTAAAGGTTTATTGATCCACTAGCATCCTGTCTTTTAACAGCGGCCAATCTGGGTCGAAAGTTCTTATTGTATCCCAAAGAATAGATATATTTCTCAAAACTTCTTTCCAGAAATGATCAGTGGCTCTCCCAAATCTGCTTAGCTAATAATTGTTTTTGACTTTTCCTTCAAACCCCTTTTCAATTCTGCTATGTTGGTTGCTTTGACTACATCCCTCAGCAAAGAATCCACAGCTCAATTATGGGCTCTAAAATTAAGGCACATCGGATGAAGGTGAAGGGTTAAACTCGGAAAGGATGGCAAATATGTGAAATGGCTTCCCAGACAAAGTGTCTGTCTGAATTTAGATAAGCATGGGATAAGCACAGAGGATCTCTAAGGGATAGGAAGGAATTGTAGAGCTTAAAGTTTGTATGGGTGGGCAGACTGGATATCCCATATGGTCTTTATCTGCCATCATTTTCTCTTTTTCTGTGCTTCTATGTTATTATGTTTCTCCTTTGTTGTCTTTTCTCTAAGCTGAAGAACCGTATCCTCTTCACCTTCTTTATGAAGAAAGGCTATCCTAGTCCTGTTATCATTTTTGTCACCCTCCTCTGAATCTTTTCTAATTCTGCTATATTCTTTTTAGTTGGGATGGCCCCCAACAATCTAGAGTATTTTCTTTTTTAGCAGCAATAGCATACTGGGCTAGAAATTGCAAAATATTATCAATATTGACTCCAAGATCTTTTTCTTGAGTGCTGACTCCCTACTCCAGGTCTGGATTTTCCCATAGGCTTTATGGGCAGTTTCTGGTGCCAAAACTTTGAAGACACCAGATGCCAGCAGTCTAATATCACCATCAGTTGTTCCTTGGAAAGCCAAGGATTTCCTCTGCATGTGAGGCATTGATCAGCAGTCAGTCCAACACATTGCTAATGCGCATGACCCTCCTACCCTGTGCTTCCTGCTCACATCTTTATGCAGCACCAATCATGGTGGGACTTGGGGTGGAGTCAACAGAGACTGCGCTGATGAAGTCCAGGCCTTGGGTTAATTTAGAGGGAACACACGAGGAATATGGGGTTCTCCTGCTGTAACACCTGCCTGAAGACTTGAGTGCTAGAAGCTTGTACATTTGCGAGGCAGGAAACAGAGAAAGCGAAGGCAAAGAACAGGATGAAAGGGGGAGGGTAGTTGGATAAAAGTAAAGAAATATAAATGAGGATAAGGAAGAAGGAAAGAAAGAAAGATATGTGTGTGTGTTGGGTGGGGGGGGGGAGACACAAAAGCAAGAATCCTTTCTGAGTAGGTGATGGGGCCAGGAAAAAGGATGCATGGGAGATTGTACAGGAGATGTTGTAGGGAGAGATTCAAAATAATGTTTAGGGCACAGGGCTTTAATGTGGGAAGATGGAGAAAGAGAGAAATGGTAGTGGGCAGGGTTCTTGAATATAGGGGGAAAAAGCAAGGAATGCAGGGCAGGGGGCTTTAAGGAGTGTGTGGAGAGAAGGCAGAAAGGGATACCAGGAGGCTTTGATGAAAAGGTAGGGGAAGAATTTGTATTTTTAGATTACCAGCCTTTCCAAATCTGAGCTCAATAAAGTTATTAAAATATGTAATAGGGTTATTTGGTAGGCTTCATTGGCTGCTGATATAGCAGTGGTGTATTTTCAAGCTGCTGGTGACTTTTTAAAGTTGCGAGGGGCCAGGGGCCTAACTATCTCTAGAATGCGTTAACTTGGTATTGATCAAGTAGGATGCTGCGGTCCAGTCAAGTGCAGCTGTTCAAGATTCTGGATTTTTATCAAGTGTGGTTGCAAAGATGACAAGAACAGGCCTTTACAGTGGCTGCACTTACCTGGTGGAATAGATTGCCGGATGGGTTGTGGATGAAGTCGGAGCTGGTTACTTTTTGGAAGGCATTAAAGACTTTCCCGTTTCCCCCTTGATTTTTGCAGGTTGGATTTGGACTTGGCAGGTATTTAGTCTGGGGTGGTTGGGGTTGAGACTAGGAACCAAGCTTCTACAGCATATGAAAGAAATTTTGGGTCTACAGAATTCTACTACATAGCTTCAAGAAAAGGTTGATCAGATGGAAGATTTTGCTGAATCTTTTTGTAAAGATGCCCTGGCTTTGAAGACTCGAATCAAACATTTATAGAACTTTTCTAGATACCAAAACCGAAGACTCATAAACTTTCCTAAGTCAACAGCTATAAACGCTAAGGAAATGTTTAGATCTTATTTATCTGAGGTGTTTGAGATCCTATTCCCCAATATCTAAGCTTTATTAGTCATAGGTCTTCAGGAACTGGTATTATACCTGGGGTACAACAGGCTGACTCGGATGTTTCAGCGATTTTGGAGATGTTTGAGGCTGACTCTTACATTCAGTCCATCCTTTTGGTAACCTTCACTTTATTTAGTGATTGAGACTGGTTCCTTAAAATGTTTTTCTGTAAAAGATCTATTTTATTTCGAGGGTTTGCTGTTTGCATTTTCCTGGACCTTTCTCAGGAAACTCAGCAGAGAAGGCATGAATTCCTCTTGCTCTGATCCAGGGTCTAACACTGGGGGGTCCATTCTTTTTAGTTTCCCTGTAAGTGTACTGTTAAATTACAGTCTGTTAACTATATTTTCTTTGACCTGTCCCAGTTGTTGGCATTTCTGTGTGCCCGTAGAGCTGTGGTTACAAATGAAGCTTCCATTGCAGAAGTATAATGCAAGGCCGTTAGCTTGTTAATTTTCCTTTCAGTATTGGTTTGATTTTCTTGTTTCTCACCCTCTCCGGCTTGTAGGCTGTGGTAGAAGGCTGTATTATGGGTGACCGTTTTTTATAGTCTATGCTTCATTATATTTATCCTTGATTGTTTATTATTCTCTTCAGCCTCCTTTTTCCTGTCTAGTGTATTGTTTATATGCTTGGTTTTTCATTTGTAAATTCAGAAATACCTGTATTTAAAAGAAAAAGTCTATCCTCATATGCTTTTGATATAAACAAATGTGATATGTTATTTTTACAATGTAATATAATTCTTGTATTCCATTCATTCACCACTCTGTAATATAATTTTGAATGCAGTGACTTTCTAACTCCCTTTGTTGTGTGCCTGCATCCTGGAAGGAGAGACTACTTGGCTAGTAATACATAGCCTGACACAGGTGCAGAAGTACAAAGAAGTGGAGTGAGACAATATTAACCAATGAGTTAGATACCTGTCTCCCAGGTGTGCCTAGCTCTCTGTGCTCTGGGAAGAGCAGTGCCCTCGTAGTGCTCTACTAGAGAGGTGAATTTTAGCTCCTGTGAGTGACTTTGCTGTGAGTTCTATCTGTCTCCACTTATTTATTTATTTGTCATTATTAGTGTGCTCTCTTACCTCTCTGTGCCTTATTTTGCACTTTTGTTCAGCTTTCTCAGCTGTATAACTTATACCCCACCCCCTACCCACCCACCCACCCCGTAGCTCGCTGTCTCTTATAGCTGTCATCTGCTCATTACCTACTTCACGTACAGGTGAGCCCATTCTCTTTTGACTCTCCCACCTTCTGTATCCTCTGGCCTTTGTTCTCCTCTCTATTCTTCTTCTATGGCTCCTCATCACATTGTCTTCCTCTTCTTCATACTCCCTAACTGACTTCCCTCGTACCAGTACCCTCACTTCTCCCTTCCTTATCTCCCCTTTACCATCCTCACTTACCCCTCCATTCTGTCTTCTACCCTATCATCAGCTCTTGAACTTCATTGGTTTCTCCCTGTCATTCAACCATCTCCTCTCTCTCTTAAGGCAACCTCACCCTCGTTTCTGCCGTACTGTCTCCTCTCTACCCTGTACTCTGCTACTCCTTCTCCTTCTGTCATCCGGAGATATCAACCCCAATCTTGGCCCCCCTAGATTTCTGTCTCACTCTGAGAAGAGATCTTCACGCAACATGTCTAATCTTATTCATATCCCTCTCCTTTCCCCTTCCACTCTCTCTTTCTCATGTGCCTTGTGGAACACACATTCTGAATCTAATAAACTTGCTTTTACTCATGATTTCTTTATCTCTAATGCTCTACATCTTCTTGCTCTAACTGAGACCTGGCCCCTCCCAGATGATACTGCATCTGTTGCTGCTCTCTGTCATGGCGGCTATCAGTTCTCCCACATGCCTCGTCCCACTGGCCGTGGTGGTGGTGTTGGGCTTCTACTTTCTCCCTCCTGCCAATTCCAATCCCTCCTGCTGCCTCAGTCTCACTCCTTTCTCTCTTTTGAAGTCCACTCCATCCACCTTTTCACTCCACTTCCTCTCCGGGTAGCTGTTATTTATCGACCTCCTGACAAGTCTGCTTCTACCTTTCTCACTGACTTTGACTCATGGCTTTCCTTCTTTCTGGATTCCTCTTCCCCTTGGGGATTTTAACATTCATGTTGATAACCCCTCTGATCCTTATGCTTTAAAGCTCCTCTCCCTTACCTCCTCGTTTGACCTCCAGCTTTGTTCCACTGCCCCCACTCACCAGCATGGCCACTGCCTTGACCTGGTATTTTTCTCTAGTTGCTTACCCTCGAACTTCTGTAGCTCAGTTCTTCCCTTATCTGACCATCACTTTTTAAGCTTTAATCTTCATCACCCGCTGCCTCAACCTCGTCCTTTCGTCTCCAACCTATTTAGAAATCTTCATGTTATTAATCCCTTGGTTCTCTCTTCCACTATTTCTTCATCTCTTTCTTCCACTATGTCCTCCAAGTCTGTTGACGAGGCAGTAACTTCCTATAATGCTGCACTCACCTCTGCTCTGGATGCTCTTGCTCCACCCATGCCACGTCCTGTGAGACATTCTGCACCCCAGCCTTGGCTTTCATCCACTACCCGCTATCTGCGTTCCTGTGCCGGTTCTGCTGAGCGTGCTTGGCTCAAATCCCGCTCCCTTGCAAACTTTCTACACTTCAAATTCATGCTTGTCTCTTTCCAGTCAGCCATAGCTCTTGCCAAACAATACTATTATGTCCATCTGACCAATTCTCTTGCCTCTGATCCTCGCCGTCTCTTTACTACTCTCAGCTCTCTCCTCAAAGTGCCTTCGTCTCTGATCCCTCCTTCCCTTTCTGCCCAAACCCTGGCTGACTAGTTCCATGACAAAATCCACAAAATCACCCTCCAATTCCCCACAAAGTCAGCTTCCCCTCCTCCCCCTCTTCACTCCCAACTTTCCCCCCTACCTCTGCTACCCTCTCTTCCTTTCCTGTGATCTCTGAAGAGGAAACTGCACACCTTCGTTCGTCCTCCAAACTCACCACCTGCTCCTCTGATCCTATCCCCACCCGTCTCCTCCACCCCATCTCCTCCACCGTTGTCCCTTACATCTCTCATATTCTCAACCTATCACTCTCCACTGCAACAGTCCCTGCGGACTTCAAGCATGCTGTAGTCACATCTCTCCTCAAGAAACCCTCATGATCCCACCTGTCCTTCTAATTATTGACCCATCTCCGTCCTTCCCTTCATTTCTAAACTACTTGAACGTGCAATTCACCACTGCTGCTTCGACTTCCTCTCCTCTCATGCCTTCCTGGATCCTTTACAGTCTGGCTTTCGTCCTTTACACTCTACTGAAACGGCTCTTGCCAAAGTCTCCAGTGACTTGTTCCTGGCAAAATCCAAGGGCCTTTACTCTGTCCTCATCCTTCTTGACCTCTCTGCTGTTTTTGATTCTATTGACCACAACAGTGTCGCAGGGAAAAGAATCCTAAGTGAAAAGTTCAGGCAGTATGTGGATATGCATTTAAACTAGAAAAAGAGGGTGACGGATGGAGAAGGACTAGTTCAGGACGTCACTCCCGGCAAATGCAGAACAACATCAGAAACAGACACACTTTTAAACCACACATCAACGACAAGTGGGATGAAGTGGGCAGAACAAAATCAATTCAAAATACACACAAGCCAGTTGAATGCTGGAAAGCAATGAGCACAAATGCTCGAAGCTTAGCCAACAAAGTTCCGGAAATGGATTTGGACATTGTAGCCATTACAGAAACATGGTTTAATGAATCGCATGAATGGGATATAGCCATAGCTGGCTATAATCTATTCAGAAGAGACAGAGAAAGTGGAAAAGGAGGAGGAGTAGCCTTGTATGTCAAAAGCAATATTAAAGCTACTGCAATGCAGTGGGCATGGGGAAAAGAAGAAGCGCTCTGGATTGTGTTGACTGTCTGGATTGTGTTTGTCTGACTCAAATCAAAGAAATAGATAATGAATTGATTATAGATATTGCCAAGATAGCCACAAAGGGGGAAGTGATCATATTGGATGACTTTAATCTACCCGATGTGGATTGGAGTACGCCTTCCGCAAATCTGGCAAGAAGCAAAACAATTGTGGATGCTTTCCAAGATGCGTCACTTGGGGATCACGTGATGTGGTGAGCGGAGCAGACATGAGTATGCTGAGCTCCAGAGCCTCCCGCTGGTTTAATTTACCTTTTATGCTGTCTGGGCATCTACCCCCACCAGAAAAATACACCAATAGGAACCGTGCGACCCCGGGAAGTGGAGGTACAAATTGTTTCACAAGAACTCCACTAAATGGCGGCTAAACCGGCATGTAAGGAGAAGAGCCATGCAGGGGAAACCAAGATGGCCGAACACGTGGCAGCGAGCACTGGTGGAGCTCAGGTAACCGATATGGTGGAGGAGGTTTCAGCGGCTGTAGTAGCTGCGTTAGAAAAGAAATTTCAAGAAATTTCAGAAACATTGCAGCAGGTGAGCCAAGCAGTAACAGAAATCGGTCCTCAGATCAAACGGGCAGAAAACCGGATATCTGATATAGAGGACGCACAAGAAAAACAAAATAAAACTATAAAGAAAATGGAAGATCTACTCAAGCAACAGGGAGAAAAAATTGATGATTTAGAGAACAGAGGGCAGAGGAAAAATCTTCAATTTGTTGGTATTGCTGAAACAATCACAGATGCTGAATTAAGGGGCTACCTAGAAAAATGGTTGCCACGGAATTACAAATTGAATGTGGATACAGGTGCTATTATCATTGAAAGGGCACACAGAATTTCCAGAGGAAGGAGGGATCGCGGAGAACAAGAGTAGTTACTGCTAGGTTCTTGAATTTTGCACAAAAAGAGATGATACTGAGGGCAGCAAGGGCGCAGAGAGACAATGGATGAAATGGCACTGCACTTGGAAAGGTGCTGGTGTTTCAAGATTACTCTGTGGCAGTCGGCGCAGAAGAGAATACTCAGAGATTTGCGGTACCCTGATCAAAGGGGGACTGAGATTTGCATTATTATATCCTGCCAGGCTGAGGATTGATCATCAGAAACAACAGCACTACTTTACAACTCCAACTGCTGTGCAAGACTTTATAACTACGCTCCCAACAGAGGAAAGGGAACCTGCTTAAGAGGAAGATGAGACTGGTTGGGACCCATGGAAACCTCTTTAATTAGATATGAGAATGAAGAGAGATATGGTATGGAAGAGTACTGTGCCTTCTCCTGAACAAGGAAGGGAAATATTCATATGAGAAGGACTGGTATATTATTAAAAGGCGATAGTCTTTTTTTCTGCAGCTAGTAGTAACCAGAGGTTCAGTAATACTGTGTTCAGATACAGAATGATGGGAAAATTCTTTTTTTTGCAGGGCGAACACTTGTATAAGAAGGTATACGTTGGTGTGGGAATGATGAATGTTCAATGTTAGTTTTAAGATTATACTCCAGTTGGTATACTTTGCGATGTCTTATTAATTGTTTAATGGGAGACATATGCTAGAAAGGGAGATAATGATTCATGGTACACAAAGTGAAATGAGAAGCTATTACCGTCTGTGAACTAGATAATATAGAGGGAAAGGCTGTGAAGAGTATGTGAATAATAAGGTTAAGTATTAGTTTCATGTTGCGCCTTACCTGTCCATATGCAGGGAATGGAGCATCCCTCACTGTTGGTTTTAGGGCTTAGCCCCCAACTGTAAGAGGGAGAGAGGTATTGAATATTGTGGTGACGAGGCTGCAGCAGAACCTGGGAAAATAGCTAGAAATGAAACGTTTTTCTATGAGCCAGGGAATAGCTCAGCCAAGCATACGTATCAAACTGCAGGCAGAGAAAAAAATCACACAGGTAGAACTACTGAGTTCAGACCACACCCAGGCTCCATGGCAACACAGGGTGGAGATAGGAAGTACCTGTGGGAGGAGCTAGAAGGGGGAAGACGCTTACACACATTTAAGCTCCCAGAAACAGAGAGGAAGGGGCACGGGAACAGAGCCAGCCACAGCAGTGATGGAGCCAGGCACAAGCCGTCCAAGAGAGAGGGCCTGAGGAAGCTAGCCACGGGCAGGCTGAAAAGAGAGCTCACAAACCAAACTGAAGAGAACGGAATCTTCAGGGGTGAAAGGCAGAGAGTGTCTAGGGACAGACACAGGAGAGATTCTCAGAGCAGCTGTTATACAGGAGACTGCACTTCAGAGAGGAGCCCCTGCTGTGAAGAAATTACAGCACGGCTTGAAGGTAGGAGGGATAGTCCTGGGGGAGCCGTGGATTATAGCCCAGATTCAGGAGCAGCCCTACAAGACTCTGAAGGAGAAATTCTACCTTTTGAAAGGCCCGTAAGAAAGACTGTTCCCAGGAGCAAGGTGAGACAGATAGAACCTTTGAGTAATTTATTCAGAGATGAAAAGCCTTGCAGCCATTCTAGAAACCCAGAGGAGAGAAAGAAATCTCATTGGGAAAAGGTATTTAAACTTTTAAAGGAAGTTAAACCTGCATTCCCAGAGCAAGTTCTAAACCCAGAGACATGTGACTCTGATTGTGAAGACATGGAAACGGAAGCCTGTGAGGTGGAACAGGACTCTGTTGATTCTTTGATGGATTGCTTTTTATGCCTAACGTCAGAGTGAAAAGGGGCCAACGGTTTTTAAGATAGAAAAACCAGGAGCCAACGTAATTAAATGTCCTGATATTTTGGGGGCTGAAAATCTGGGTGAGAAAGAGAATTGCTAATGCTAAAGCTATGAGAAGTGTTCAAGTGTGAAGTGAATGTGTTAAAGAAGCAGCTATTCTGTTGGTAGTACAGACAAGCAAGAAAAAGCCTTGTTTTAAACCCTGAACAGTTGAAGGGAACTGATGTCTTTGCTAGACGGTAATAGGAACCAGTAAGCAACAGTTCCAACTGTGTCATTTGAAGAAAGAAATACCTTCTGTTGTATATAACCTGATTGAAGCAAGTTTATTCCTTTTCACTGCCGGAACACTGTTTTGTGATACCTTTATTTTGGTGGAAGAAAATATTCTCTATATTGTGTTGTCCTGTTCAAACTTCTAAAGAAAGTCTGTTTGCAAAGATTAGACTACAAAAAGAATAAATTTCCTGTGTTTGCCACTAAAACCACGCGGACTAGCTTATTTTCACACAACTACAATCCCAGAAGCCTTAGCTCTGGAGCATAAGCATAAAAAGGGACATTAGATGGCACGCTGCCACCTCTAGGCAACCGCCTATACGGGACGCAGCGCCACAATATACAACTGGGTGGGTGGAGCATGCTGGGTTTGATGGATAACTCCCTTGGAAATGACTGGGGAGCTGTACTGGAAAGGAATTTAAGTATTTATTTTATGTTCACGGCTATATTTGAAATAGCAATCATGCTATGTAAGGCTTGACATGAATAGGTGGGGTAGAGGGAGGGGGAGAAGGATAGGGACAAGGGTAGGAATGGATCAAATAGGGAGGGAGGAGGGAGTGGCCGAGGATGGTGGTCAGGGAAGCTAGGCGGGGGAGAGAGGTAAAGACATGAAAAGGGGATAGGGGGCAACGCCAAAATGGGGAGTGGAACTCCACGCATTAACAATCCTCATGGAGGGCTCTAAATGGGAGCATAGAAGGAAGGGGTATATTGGGAGGGGTGGATGGGGGGGAGGGGTCAGGAGAAACGCTACAATCCAAGATGCGTCACTTAAACAAATGGTTATGGAACCAACCAGGGAAAGCTCACTGCTGGATTTAGTGCTCACCAACGGTGAGAGCATGTCGAATGTCTGGGTGGGTGCCCCTGTGAGCAGCAGCGATCATCACACGGTGTGGTTTGAGATAAAAGCCAAGGTGCAGTCCAATCATAGCAAGCTCAGAGTCCTAAACTTCAAAAACACTGACTTAAGTAGAATTGCCAAGTACATGAAGGAGGAGTTGGCAGGGTGGGAGGGGATAAGGGAAGTGGAATTGCAATGGGCTAAACTAAAGGTGGCAATAAAAGGGGCAACAGATAAATATGTAAGGGACGTTAATAAAAACAAGAGGAGAAGGAAACCTATTTGGTTTTCCAAGGAAGTGACTGCTCAAATAAAGGCAACCCCCCCCAGCTTTACCAAAATTCAAAAGCTTGCAAACAGAGGAACACAGTAAGGAATAGAGGAGCAAACTAAAAGAGACAAAAAAAGAAATAAGGAAAGCAAAATCAAAGGCAGAGGAAAACATGGCTAAAGATGTGAAGTTTGGCGACAAAACTTTCTTCAGGTATATTCGGGAGAGGAGGAAAATCAGAGATGGAATTGCAGGACTCAGAAGTGCTGTGAACGGATTTGTGGAAAGTGACATTGAAAAAGCAAAATTGCTAAACAAATACTTCTGCTCTGTTTTTACTAAAGAAAATCCTGGAGAAGGACCATCTGTGACTCCCAAATATAAAAATGGGAATGAAGTAGATACCACACCATTCACTGAAGGTGATTTGTTAGAACAACTTCCAAAACTGAAAGTGAACAAGGCCATGGGACCGAATGGGATACATACTAGGATACTGAAAGAGCTCAGAGAGGTGCTTGCAGGGCCATTAAAGCAGCGTTTTTCAACCACTGTGCCCCGCGGCACACTAGTGTGCCGTGAGATATTGTCTGGTGTGCCATGGGAAAAATTCCAATTTCATCCGTAACATGTGGCCTCGGCTCACAAATTAGGGTTGCCAACCGGCCGGTTTTCAGCCGGCCTGGCCGGTTTTTCCATGGCCAGGCCGGCTGCCGGCACAGTTGTAAAACCGGCCATTGAAAAGCCGTTTTTTGCTCTGGCCGCAAGATCGGGAGCGGCCAGAGCAAAAAACCGGCTTTTGTGCCGAAGTCCGCAGCGCGAACGCGATCGCGATTCCCTATAGCAGTGCAGCCGCTGGTTCTGCTTTGTACAGAGCAGCGGCTGCACTATACTTACATTGAAAAGTAAAGAGAAACTGTTTCAGCAGCCCTCCGATCATGCAGAGCCCGAGGAAGTGATGTCATGGGGGCGGGCTCCTCACAGGCTGTCTTTCCTTTTCAAATTAACTTTAGCTGCAATAAAGTTAATTGAAAGGGAAAGACAGCCTGTGAGGAGCCCGCCCCCATGACATCACTTCCTCGGGCTCTGCGATGACCGGAGGGCTCCTGACACAGTTTCTCTTTACTTTTCAATGTAAGTGTAGTGCAGCCGCTGCTCTGTACAAAGCAGAAGCAGCGGCTTGGGCAGAGGGGGGGTGTGTGTGTGTGAGTGAACCAGCAAGGGGGGGGGGAGTGTGAGTGAACCAGCAGTGGAGGGGGGGGTGTGAGTGAACCAGCAAGGGGGGGGGGGGCGATGGTGTGAGTGAACCAGCCGGGGAGGGGGGTAAGTGAGTGAGTGACCCAGCAGGAGGGGTGAGTAAGTGACAGGGGGATGGGTGAGTGAACCAGCAGTGGAGGGGGGGGTGGTGTGAGTGAACCAGCAGGAGAGGGGGGTTGGTGTGAACCAGCAGGGGAGGGGGGTTGGTGTGAGTGTTTGATTCCTATTCAAGAGAATTACTTTATATATAGTCAATATAGGCACAGAGGTAAATTTTTTTAACATTTTGTAATGGTGGTGTGCCTCGTGATTTTTTTCATGAAAAAAGTGTGCCTTTGCACAAAAAAGGTTGAAAAACACTGCATTAAAGGATGTTTTCAACAGATCCTTGGAAACGGGAGTAGTTCCTCAGGACTGGAGAAGAGCGGATGTGGTACCTCTTCACAGAAGTGGTGACAGGGAAGAAGTGACAAACTACAGGCCTGTGAGCCTTAACTCGGTGGCGGGAAAAGTAATGGAGGCGCTTCTGAAAGAGCGAATAATGGACTTTCTCAAAACCAACAGGTTGCATGATCTGAGGCAACATGGTTTTACCAAAGGATGATCTTGCCAAACAAATCTGATTGAGTTCTTTGACTGGGTGACCAGAGAACTAGATCAGGGGCATGCGATGGATGTCATCTACCTGGATTTCAGCAAGGCCTTTGATACTGTTCCTCATAGGAGGCTTATCAATAAACTCAGTAGTTTGGGGATGGGTCCTAAGGTGGTGAACTGGATCAGAAATTGGTTGACTGACAGACGACAGAAGGTGATGGTAAATGGAGCTCACTCGGATGAAAGGAGGGTGATTAGCGGGGTGCCCCAGGGTTCGATCCTGGGCCCGGCACTCTTCAATGTATTTGTGATTGATATTGCGGAAGGACTGCATGGAAAAGTCTGTCTTTTTGCAGATGACACGAAAATTTGCAACAGAGTGGACTCCCCTGAGGGAGTGGATAACATGAGGAAAGATCTACAAAAGCTGGAAGAATGATCTAATGCTTGGCAGTTAAGATTTAATGGGAAGAAGTGCAGTGTCATGCACTTGGGAAGCAGAAATCCAAGGGAAATGTACACGATAGGGGGCGAGAGATTGGTGTGCACGGACCAGGAGAAGGACCTTGATGTGATTATTTTTGCGGATCTCAAGGTGGCAAAACAGTGTGACAAGGCGGTGGCAAAAGCCAGGAGGATGTTGAGTTGCATACAAAGAGGAATTACCAGCTAAAAGGAAGAGGTACTAATTAGCCACCGGTGAGGCCTCACTTGGAATACTGTGTTCAGTTTTGGAGACCATATCTTGCAAAGGATATAAAAAGACGGAAACTGTTTAGAGGAAGGCAACCAAAATGATTTGGAGCCTGTGTCAGAAGCCTTATGAGAAGAGATTTGAAGACCTAAATATGTACACTCTGGAGGAGAGGAGGGACAGGGGGGAGATATGATTCAGACCTTTAAATACTTAGAGAAATAATGAACAAACAAACCTCTTCCAAAGACAGGGAAGCTGTAAAACTAGAAGGCATAACATGAAGCTGCAAGGGGGTAAATTGAAAGGCAATGTCAGGAAATACATTTTTCACTGAAAGGGTGGTGGATGCTTGGAATGCCCTCCCGATGGAAATGTTGGGGGCAAATACAGTGACAGAATTCAAAATGGCATGGGACAGATACAGTGGATCCCTTTACAGCAACAGGATAAAATCAAAATAAACTTAACTAATTTCTCAACATACAGGGGTGTCCTACACGGAGAGGTGGGTTCACCCCTAAAACAAAGACATGGGAAGGGTGGCCTGCATGGAGCGGCAGGTGCACCTACTCTTGTCTTCTTACTGGGCAGACTGGATGGACCATACTGGTCTTTATCTGCCGTCATTTACTATGTTACCTTCTCCTCGATACCCTGTCCTCGCTTGGTTTTAAGGGCTCTGTACTATCCTGGTTCTAATCCTTTCTCTCTCATCGCTCTTTCAGTGTGTGTTCTGGTGGCCGCTCCTCCTCTGCTATCCCGCTCCAGTTGGTGTACCCCAAGGATCTGTCTTGGGTCCGCTCCTTTTCTCTCTCTATACCCAGTTCCTTGGTGCGCTTATCTCTTCCATGGCTTTCAGTACCATCTGTATGCTGATGACTCCCCAGATCTACCTCTCTACGCCTGAAATATCTCCGGCAATTCAGACCCGGATCTCTGCCTGCCTTTCTGACTTTGCTGCCTGGATATCTCACTGCTGCTTGAAATTGAACATGGCCAAGACTGAACGTCTTATCTTTTCTCCTAAAACCTCCACTCCTGTTCCTCCTTTCTCAGTCTCTGTGGATAACTGTACTCCTTCCTGTTTCCTCGGCCTGCAATCTTGGGGTTGTCTTTGACTCCTCTCGCTCTTTCTCCACACATATCCATCTGATAGCTAAGACCTGCTGTTTCTTTCTCTATAACATCAGCAAAATTTGCCCTTTCCTTTCTGAACACACTAGTAAGACGCTTATCCATTCCTTAATCACCTCCCGCCTTGACTACTGTAACCTACTCCTTGCTGGTCTCCCTTTGAATCATTTCTCTCCCCTTCAATCTGTTCAACACTCTGCTGTGCGGCTAATCTTTCGCCAGCCTCGCCATGCCCTTATTACTCCTCTTCTCAAGTCACTTCATTGGCTCCCTATCCATTTCCGCATCCAATTCAGACTTCTCCTGCTGACCTATAAATGCAATTTCCAGGAACAAGCAGGAATGTAGTCTTCACATATGGGTATCGTCGGTACCGACGGAGCTTGCACTGGAACGCTCCCCAGCGTCCAATAGGAAAGCCTTTGGGAGCATCCCACAGCACCTGCGTGCTGCCTTCCCGCCTTTCCAACTCTCCCTCTTCAGTTCTTCGTTTTCCACGGAGCTGACAGGATGCATATCCTGTCACCGCAGAAAAATGTATCCTTATTCTTTTGTTTTTTGTGGTCACGTCTGCCTTCATTTGACGCCTACCGATACCACCGGTTCTCTTTTCTTCTTTTTTAACCCCCCCCCCCCCCAAAAAAAAACTAGCTCTCTAAAAGATTTTTTCTTTCAGGGGCCTTTCCCCTTTTGGTGCTAGGCGCCATTTTGGGAACTAGGCCCACTTTTCTTCAAACATGGAGAAACCAGCTAGTGGTTTCAAGAAATGTTCTAAATGTGACTGTACCATATCCGTCACCGACACCCATGAATAGTGTCTTAAGTGTTTAGGTCCTGATCATTTTCCATCGGAGTGTGTCTCCTGCAGAAAGATGACCAAGAGGGGCCTGCAGAATAGAGCTGCAAAACTTGGTACCCTTTTTGCCGCAGATATGATCTCAGTTGCATCAACGTCTTCCAGGGCTTCATCTTCCTCCCATGGATCTCGGGTAACTAAACCTAAGTCTTCTAAGACTGGCCGGTCCTCAAAGGGTAGAGCTCCTTCCAGGTATTGAGATGCCACTGGCGTTGCCCTTAAGGAAAGTTCACTGGCAAAACAGCCCCGGCGGGAGGCCTCGGTCTCCAAAGCATTAACAGGGCTCCAGAATGTTCCAGAGGCTTCCACCTCTGCAGAACTACTGATGCCATGTTCTGGGGTCGAACCCGCTTCTGCCGGTACCGACACCCAAGCATCGGCAGGAGCGATGGATCACAGAATCCTCACTATCGAACGTATTCTAGCGGCCGTCTTAGCAGCTTTGGTACCACTAAGACTGCTACAGACAGTTCCACAGGTATACTGACATCGGTACGAGTACCGAGCACCTCGGCCTGGTATGCTCCCTCCCATGCTGAGCCTTGAGTCTATCTCAAGTATCGACAGACCGATACCGAGACACCCCGATACCGACTTCAAGCGGTACCGGTATCATGCGTTGCAGGAACATCCAGTTCAGAGATATTTCGAATCCTCAGATTCCGATGATTCTGATGACTCTGCCGGTGCAGAGCAATCCTTCCGGAGGATCCATCTCCTTCTCTTCAATGCAGAATGTCTCCTCCAGAAGATATGTCCTTCCAGGATTTCATACGTGATTTAGCTCGAGGTCTCTCAATCACGGTGACTCTGGAGAAGGAACCCAGAGCAGAAGAATTAGAGATTTTTCAATGCCCTAAGACTCCTAAAGAGGCAGCTACCCTGCCCATTCATAGGATCTTGCATGATCTTATGTTAAGAATGTGGGAAACTCCTTTAATAGTGTCTCCACACTCTCGACGACTCGATACCATGTACCGAGTTCCAAGCTGTCCTGGTTTTCAAAAGACTCAGTTACCACACCATTCAATGGTAGTGGAATCGGCGATGCGTAGGATTAAGAGTGCTAAAACGCATTCTTGCAGTCCTCCAGGCTGTGAATCGAGGACACTCGATGCCTTTGGGCTCTCCTTTCCAGCAGCCTCTACCTCCTAGAACTCGGAGCCATTTTCCATGCTGTCTGAGTTTTTCAGGCCCATCTCAGCTACAAGACAGTTCTGGTCCAGACCGACAATCAAGTAGCCATGTTCTATGTGAACAAGCAGGGCGGAACAGGCTCTCTGTCGTTATGCAACAAAGCTTTGCAACTATGGGCCTTTGCAAGAGAGCTTCAAATCTACCTTCTAGTGGTATATCTTCCGGGCATTTAAAATCTTTGGGCAGACAAACTCATTTGAATACTGCTGCCTCACGAATGGTCTCTGCACTCAAACCAGCTTGCTCGAGTGTTTTGAATCTGGGGAATGCCAGATATAGACCTCTTTGCAAGTCCACAGAATGCCAAACTTCCCCGATTCTGTTCCAGACTTCTGGCTCAAAACTGTCAAGCAAGGGATGCTTTCCTCCTCCACTGGGGTTGGGACTTCCTCTATGCCTTCCCACCCATTCCCCTCATTCCCAAAAATTTGTTCAAGCTTCAGAGAGACAGAGGTCATATGATACTCATAGCTCCACATTGGCCACGGCAGATGTAGTATCCTCTGCTTCTGCGTCTCTCTCAAGCCACACCTCTGGAGTTGGGATGTGCTCCAGATCTTCTTTCCCAGGAGAACGGGACGCTATTGCACCCGAATCCCTAGTCCCTGCACCTCAGGGCCTGGTTACTGAAAGCCTAAGATTCCCGGATATCAACCTGTCTCAACCAGTAAAGGATATCCTTGTGGCTTCCAGGAAGCCTTCCACAAGGCGATCCTACGCTTTTAAGTGGAAGAGATTCTCTGTATGGTATTCTCAAAGGGGATTTAACCCCCATACAGTGCCTGTGGAATTGCTTCTGGAGTATCTCCTCCATTTATCAGATTCTGGTCTGAAAACCAGTTCAGTAAAGGTCCATCTTAGTGCCATTGCTGCTTTCTGCAAACCTCTGGATGGGCAACCTATTTCCTCTCATCCACTCGTAGCGAGATTTATGAGAGGTCTACTCTTAACAAAACCTCCCATTAAGCCACCGCCAGTGGCATGGGATCTAAATCTTGTTCTCGGGCAGCTCATGAAACCGCCCTTTGAAGCACTTAGCCACTACAGCCCTAAATTTTTTTCATGGAAGGTCATCTTCCTAGTTGCCCTCACTTCTGCAAGACGCATCAGTGAGTTATAGGCCTTAGTGGAGGATCCTCCTTATACAAGATTTCACCACAATAAGGTAGTTCTTAGGACTCATCCCCACTTTATGCCAAAGGTGGTTTCGCCTTTTCATTTAAACCAAGCGGTTTACCTTCCTGTATTCTTCCCTAGGCCTCATGCCTCTAATGCAGAAAGGAACCTTCATACTTTAGATTGTAAAAGAGCCTTAGCTTTTTGTCTTCAAAGAACTAAGCAACATAGAAAATCTTCTCGGCTTTTTGTTGCTTTTGATTCTAGTCATTTGGGACTTCCAGTTTCCAAAAGAACTCTCTCTGGATGGATTGCAAATTGCATATCCTTTACATATGAGAGCCGCAATGGCAGCCTCAATGGCTAATCTTCGTTCTGTGTCCATTGATGACATCTGTAGAGCAGCCACTTGGGCTTTGGTACACACCTTTACAGCCCACTATTGCTTAGACAAGGACTCCCGTCGGGATGCCTCGTTTGGCCAGGCTGTGCTCCAGCATCTCTTTCAGACTTAGTACAACTCCTACCTGCCGTCCCGGGTTTTGATGCCAGAGATCCATGGGAGGAAGCATGACCCATCTTACCTTGGGTTCGCAGCTTGCTGGGGTCATCCCCCTGGCATCTCTCAGCTGGAGAGTCCCCATATGTGAAGACTACATTCCTGCTTCTTCCTGGAGATAGCGTAGTTACTCACCTGTAACAGGTGATCTCCGGGAACAGCAGGAATAAGTCTTCACAACCCACCCACTTCCCCTAGGAATTGTTTCTATCTCTCTCTCTCTTGTCTACTTCTCTCCTTTGGTCTCAGCTATAAATGCAACTGAAGAGGGAGAGTTGGAAAGGCAGGAAGGCAGCACGCAGGTGCTGTGGGATGCTCCCAAAAGCTTTCCTATTGGACGCTGGGGAGTGTTCCTGCGCGGGCTCCATCGGTACCGACGATACCCATATGTGAAGATTTATTCCTGCTGTTCCCAGAGATCACCTGTTAGAGGTGAGTAACTACGCTTTTAACTTTCGAAAGGGAGACTATGATAAAATGAGGAAAACAGTTAAGAAAAAACTAAAAGGAGCAGTTGCAAAGGTTAAAGACGTACATCAAGCTTGGGTGTTGTTGAAAAATACTATCTTGGAAGCCCAGACCAGCTGTATTCCACGCTTTAAGAAAAGTGGAAGGAAGTCCAAAAAACTGCCAGCATGGTTTAAAGGTGAGGTCAGAGAGGCTGTTGTTGCCAAAAAAGCAACTTTCAGGAAATGGAAAAAAGAGACAAACGACGAAACCTGGAAACAGCACAAGCACTGGCAAGTCAAATGCAAGGCATTGATAAAGCAGGCAAAGAGAGAGTTTGAGAAGAAGCTTGCTGCGGAAGCAAAAGCGCGAAATAAAGACCTTTTCAAGTACATTCGTAGCAAAAAACCTGTGAGAGAGTCAGTTGGTCCATTAGATGATAAAGGGGTTAAAGGAGCACTAAGAGGCGACAAGGCGATAGCGGAGAGACTGAATGAATTCTTTGCTTCGGTCTTTACTGAGGAAGATGTAGGGATGTTACCCATGACGGAAGTGGTATTTAAAGGTGTGGAAGAATTGAAGGAAATATCGATACATCGGGAAGATGTCTTACAACTATTAGATAAACTGAAGAGTAGCAAATCACCTGGGCAGGATGGTATACATCCAAGGGTGTTGAAAGAACTGAAATATGAGATTGCAGACCTGCTATCAGTAATCTGTGAACTATCATTAAAATCATCTCTAATACCTGAAGATTGGAGGATCGCCAATGTAACACCAATTTTTAAAAAGGGTTCCAGGGGTGATCCGGGAAACTACAGACCAGTGAGCCTGACGTCAGTACCGGGAAAAATGGTAGAAACCATCATAAAGAATAAAATTACTCAGCATGTAGATAGTCACAACCTAATGGGAGACAGCCAACATGGCTTTAGACAAGGAAGATCTTGTCTTACTAATCTGTTATGTTTTTTTGAAGGAGTGAATAAACAGGTGGACAAAGGTGAGTCAGTTGATATTGTGTATCTGGACTTTCAGAAAGCCTTTGACAAGGTCCCTCATCAGAGACTTTTGGCAAAACTAAAGAGTCATGGGATAGGAGGCAGTGTACTATTGTGGATCAGGAACTGGTTAAAAGATAGAAAGCAGAGGGTAGGGCTAAATGGCCAATTTTCCCAATGGAGAAAGGTGAATAGTGGTGTACCCCAGGGATCTGTGCAGGGTCCGCTGCTTTTTGACATATTCATAAATGACCTGGAAAGTGGAATAACGAGTGAGGTTATCAAATTTGCAGATGACACAAAACTATTTAAAGTTGTTAAAACCGAAGAGGATTGTGAAAAATTGCAAGAGGATCTTGATAAATTGGAAGACTGGGCATCAAAATGGCAGATGAAATTTAATGTGGACAAGTGCAAGGTTATGCACCTAGGGAAGAACAACCCAAACTATGGTTACACGATGCAAGGTTCCACATTAGGAACCACCATCCAGGAAAAAGATTTAGGCGTCATTGTGGATACCATGTTAAAACCCTCGGCCCAGTGTGCAGCAGCGGCCAAGAGAGCAAATAGAATGCTAGGTATGATAAGGAAAGGAATGGAAAATAAAACAAAAGATATTATAATGCCTCTATATCGTTCCATGGTGAGACCGCACCTTGAATATTGTGTGCAATTCTGGTCGCCATATCTTAAAAAGGATATAGCGATTTTAGAAAAGGTTCAGAGAAGAGCCACCAAAATGGTAAAGGGGATGGAAGGATACTCCTATGAAGAAAGGCTAAAAAGGTTAGGGCTCTTTAAACTGGAAAAGAGACGGCTGAGGGGAGATATGATAGAAGTCTATAAATTAATGAACGGAATGGAACGGGTAAACGTAGATCGATTGTTTACGTTATCAGAATATAGAAAGACTAGGGGACATGCAATGAAGCTACAGGGTAAACTATTTAAGACTAATAAAAGAAAATATTTTTTCACTCAACGTGTAATCAAACTCTGGAATTTGTTACAGGAGGATGTAGTAAAGGCTGTTAGTGTAGCTGGGTTTAAAAAAGGTTTGGACAAGTTCCTGGAGGAAAGGTCCATAAACCATTATTAAGAAGTGACCGAAGATATCAATGCTTGACCCAGTACAAGCATTGTGGAACTTTTGTCTCTTGGGGAAACTGCTAGGTACATATGACCTAGTTTGGCCACTGTTGGAAACAGAATACTGGGCTTAATGGACCTTGGTCTGACCCAGTATGGCATATCTTATGTTCTTATGTTCTTTCACTCTGCGGCTCCTCACTACCTTTCTTCTCTTATCTCTCCTTACAACCCCCCTCAGGAACTCTGCTCTTCTAGCAAACTGCTTCTATCTGTGCCCTTCTCTTATATTGCTAACTCCAGACTTCGCTCCTTTCATCTTGCTGCACCTTACACCTGGAACAAACTACCTGTGTCTGTACGCCAGGCACCTTCTCTAACCCTCTTCAAATCCAGGCTGAAAACTCACCTCTTCGCTGCTGCCTTTGGATCTTGACTCACCTGATCTCCTTTCCTTTTCTTTTTCTTTCCCCCTTGTTTTATCCCTTCCTTCATCTACTGTGTTATCTGTCTTGACTAGATTGTATGCTCTGATGAGCAGGAACTGTCTCTTACATGTCTGTGCAGCGCTGCGTACGACTTGTAGCGCTATACAAATGCTCAGTAGTAGTAGTAGTAGAAGAGTTATAGACATGCTGGAAGAGGGAGAGGAAATAGTGTAGTATGTAATGACTTTCTGACTCCCTTTGCTGTCTGTCTGCATCCTGGGAAGAGAGACTACGTGGCTAGTAACACGTAGCCTGTCACAGGTGTGGAAGTACAAAGAAGTGGAGTGAGACAGTATTAACTAATGAGTTATAGACATGCTGGAATAGGGAGAGGACATAGTGTACTGTAAAAGAACTGTGAAACAGAGGATAGGTGTGTCTGCTTAGTCAAGCATTCACCCTTCTTACAAGAATGTAATGTATTAAAGTAACCCTTTGCTTCACTGAGGAGTCTGTTATTGTGTAAAACGTTATGCTTTATTACACTTTATAACGAAGACTACTAACCATTTTAGTAGCTACCCTCTACACGGACTTTTGAATGTGTGGTCTCCAGAATTGCATATATTCTCCAGGACCAAGCAGGAAGTCAGTCCTCACATATAGGTGACGTCGGCGCCGACGGAGCCCTCGTGCAGAGCATTTCCCCAGCTTTCAAAGAAAGCCTTTGGGAATGCAGCGCGCATGCGCGGTCCCCTTCCCGCCCAAGGGTGCCATCTTGCTCAGTCTTTCTTTTTCTGCAGAGCCTGATGGACGTGAGTTCGTGTCACCCGGGAAAAGTTGATTTTTTTTCCTGCAATTTTTGTGTTGTCTTATCCGGTTCGACGCCGGTTCCCCTTCCCGCCTGGGCTCGGTACACCGGTATCGAGTCCGGAGTTTTGATTTTCGGTTTTTGTCCTTCGTGACTAGCATTCGCGCTCTTTTTGTGTTTTCACTGGCAGCCCGGTCTTTATACCTAGCAGGGGCCCTTTTTCCCCCGATGGCTGCCAGCGGGTTCAAAAAGTGTGATCAGTGCAAGAAACTTATGTCTCTCACCGACACACATGACTGCTGCCTCCGATGCCTCGGGCCCGATCATGACCCGCTGTCCTGTGGCCCGTGTGGCAAAATGTCGTCGAAGACCCTTCGGAGCCATCAGCATCAACGTGAGAGAATTTTCTCTGACTCCGTGTTCGGCCGGGCCCGGACTTCGTCAGACCTCGACATCTCGGGAGTCCGACTCCGAGCGCCGTCGGGGTTCCTCTGATAGGGAGTCTCCCTCCCGGGAGCCCAGAAGGAAGAAAAAGCTCGCGAAGGCGTCGTCGGTGGAGGCTCTTGGTTCCTCGAGGGCCAGGTCGCATAGCCCTGACCGCCGCCCCGGGCTCTCTGAGTCGGAGAGGCCTTCCAAGCTACCTTGTGTGGAGCTGGAGTCCCCGAGTCACATAAGTGCAGTTGTCCTCGTAGACTCTCCTCCGGGGGAGCCGAGTCGGGGGCTGCTGAGTCTCCTGAGCTTGGACTCAGGTTGGCGGCGTTGAACAGCAGCTTGGCTGCCTTCATGGAACAGCAGCGGGTGCTGATCGCCGGTCTGACCGGTGCATCTGCCTCGACCACCGGGACCTCGACGTCTAAGTCGACCCCAGAGACCGAGCCGATCCTCGAGTCGATGAAGTCTCGAGTCGATCCTCGGTCAGGGTCCCCATCGACCTCCCGTGCGGGGCCGAGGTCGTCGGGGCGGGTGGCATCGAGGCCCACATGGCCGGAGCCGCTCGTTCCTCCTCAGAGGAGTCAGAGTGGGAGACGGAGGATGAGGAGCCCCGAACACCTTCCGGACCCGGTGCATCCCTTTGGACTCACTAGAGTCCGAGCTTCGGAGATGGTCCCCCCCCCCCCCCGGAGGATACCCGGTTTTCAGACTTCGTGAGGGACATGGCCAAGGCCTTGGCCTTCCCTGCGGACGATGAGGAGGAGCCTCGAGCCGAGGAACTCGATGCCCTCCAGTATGATTTTGCTCCAAAGGAAGCCTTTACTGTACTGGTTCTTCTGATGCTGGAATGGCTACTCTTCCGTATGTGGGAGGCACCGGCCTCAACGCCGGTTCTTAGCAAACGGGTCAATTCTATTTATCGAGTCTGTAAGAGCCCTGGGTTCCAAAAGGCGCAGCTACTGCACCACTCCATGATTGTGGAATCGGCCATGCACCGTCTGAAGAGTCAGAAGATGCACTCCTTGGTGCCCCCTGGCCGGGAGGCCTGGAACCTGGATGCCCTTGGTAGAAAGTGCTTCTAGGGCTCTATGCTATCTTGCCATGTCCAGACCTACCATCTGTACTTGGGCATGTACCTACGAGACCTGGCAAAGGAGATTGCCGGGTTCTCAGCTGTCCTCTCCGAGGAACCTTTGCAGAGGTTCAAGGCTTTGTCAACAGGGATTCGAGAATGCTCGTTTATCTCTCGAGCAGCCTATAATGGCTTTGAGGCTTCGACCCGGTTAGCTGCGGCCGGCATCGGTGCACTCTGTCAGGCCTGGCTACAGTCATCAGACCTGGAGCCATGGGTGCAGGACAGGTTGGTCGATGTCCCTTGGCAAGGTGGAAACCTTTTCGGTAAGCCCATGACTGAAAAGGCTGTGTAAATCGAGACTGAGACTCTCACCAGGACAAGGCTGTCCAGGAAGACTTCTGCCCCTTCTCAGAAAAAGAAGGGCTTGGGAAAGAAGCCCCTTTCCTGAGGAAGGATGCTGCCTACAAATCCTACCCTCAATATCAGCACCACCTGAAAGGGCAAGGCTTCTACTCCAGGTACTTCCTGGTACCAAAAAGAACAGGAGGCCTCTGGCCTATCCTAGACTTGCGAAACCTAAAGTTTCTGGAGAGGGAAAAGTTCAAGATACTTACCCTTGGAATACTGCTGCCCTACCTCCAGCAGGGAGATTGGCTATGCTCCTTAGACCTAAAGGATGCTTATTCTCACATTCTCTTCCATCCAGACCACAGACAATATCTCAGATTTGTGGTGGGAGGAAACCATTTTCAGTACAGAGTACTTCCCTTTGGCCTAACTTCCGTCCCCAGGGTTTTCACCAAATGCCTGGCGGTGGTGGCGGCCTATCTCAGGAATCAGGGAATTTTTGTCTTCCCATACCTGGATGACTGGTTCATCAGGGGTCTGTCTCTCCAGGAGGCCAGACAAGCCACTCTTTTGCACTGTCTCTCTTCTTCAGCATCTGGGCTTTGTCATAAACTACGCAAAGTCCACTTTGCTCCCCTCACAAAACCTAGAGTTTATAGGAGCAAGATTAGACACCCTGCAGGCAAGAGCTTACTTGCCTGAGGACAGGGCCCACAGACTGATGGACTTGGCCAACCAGTTCCAAAGCAATTCTCAGGTCTCCGCCAGACACTTCCTGCGGTTCCTGGGCCACATGGCATCCATGGTACATGTGACCCCGAATGCTCGTCTGCACATGTGGGCAGCTCAGTGGTGCCTCAGAGCTCAGTGGGCGCAGGCCACAGGCGACCTCCGAGACAGAGTAAAGGTGTCCAAACCACTTTTGGACTCCTTGCAGTGGTGGCTACATCTCCCAAACCTCCTCAGGGGGGTACCCTTTCAGGCCCCAGCACACACAAGGTTGCTGATGACCAATGCTTCCTTAAAGGGCTGGGGTGCACATTGCCAGGGCACGTGCATTCAAGTTCTGGTCTCCTCGGGAGGCCACACAGCAGATCAATCTTTTGGAGCTGCAAGCAATCCGCTTGGCTCTACAAACTTTTTCTCATGCCCTCTCACCAGTCTGTCTTAGTTCAGACAGACAATCAGGTAGCAATGTTCTATGTGAACAAGCAAGGGGGCATAGGCTCCAGGCTCCTATGTCAGGAGGCGCAGGCCCTTTGCTCCTTTGCAGTCCAACAAGGCATGTTTTTCAAAGCAGTTTATCTACCTGGTCAGGAGAACTTCTTGGCAGACAAACTAAGCAGGATTCTCCAGCCTCACAAATGGCAGTTGAATCCACTGGTGGTCCAGCAGATCTTTCTACGATGGGGACTTCCATCCATCGATCTCTTTGCAAGCCCACTGAACCATCAGCTGCCCAGGGTTTGCTCCAGACAGCCGCATCCCCTGAGAATAGCAGTAGATGCATTTCTGATCTCTTGGTCTACGGGCCTCCTGAATGCGTTTCCTCACACGCCCCTGGTGGCCCGAACTTTGTTCAAGATTCTACGGGACAAGGCCTCGGTGATTCTGGTAGCCCCAGATGGCCGAGGCAACCGTGGTTTCCACTTCTTCTACAGTTGACAGTGGAAACTCCATTCCCTCTGGGGTTGCAACCCGATCTCCTGTCTCAGGATCAGGGTTCCCTTCTGCACCCCAATCTCAGATCCCTCAATCTGTTAGCCTGGCTGCTGAAAGGATAGTGCTAGCTCCCTTACTTCTACCTAGGGAAGTTGAGGAGGTGGTCTTGGCCTCTAGGAGGCAGTCCACCAGGAAGTCCTATGCCCTCAAGTGGCGTGGGTTCTCAATATGGTGTGCTCAACGCAATGAAGATCCTTTCTCCTGCCTTGTGCCAGTAGTACTACTACAATATCTACTTCACCTGTCAGACCTAGGCCTTAAGTCCAACTCTGTTCGGGTCCACCTCAGTGCTCTATCAGCACACCACTCACCGGTGGAGGGACAGTCTCTGTCGGTTCACCCTTGGTGTCCCGCTTCCTCAGAGGCCTGCTTTTGCTCACGCCTCCGATTCATCCACCTGCCACTGAGTGGGATTTGAACGTGGTCTTGCAACAACTTACTCGCCCACCGTTTGAGCCGATGGCTACTTGCCATTTACACTACCTTTCTTGGAAGGCGCTCTTCCTGGTAGCTCTTACCTCGGCCAGGCGTGTGAGTGAACTACAAGCTCTGGTTTCTGATAGACCGTACACACGGTTCTATAGGAACAGGGTGGTCCTACGGACTTATCTGAAGTTCCTTTCAAAAGTTGTGTCCTCCTTCCACCTCAACCAGGAGGTGGTTCTTCCGACATTCTTTCCCAGGCTGCATACCAGCTTGGCTGAGACAGTCTTGCATACCCTGGACTGTAAGACGGCGTTGTCCTTTTACATAGAACATACGCAGGGGCACCGAAGGGCTACTCAGTTCTTCGTCTCCTTTGACCCTAATAAACTGGGGTTGCCTGTCTCCAAGCGTACCTTGTCCACTTGGGTAGCAGATTGCATTGCCTGGGCGTACAAGGCAGCCGGCCTCTCCTTGCAGGGTCGAGTCACGGCCCACCGTGTCAGGGCAAAAGCCACGTCAGTAGCTCATCTCCGCTCTGTTCCGTTGGCAGACATCTGCCGGCCCGCTACTTGATCTTCAAGCCAGACTTTTGCAGCCCACTACTGCCTCGAGAGGGAGTCTCGAAGGGACAGTGCTTTCGGACAGGCAATCTCTTTGAGGTTTAGGCAACTCCTATGCTCCGGCCCTTGTATTGGGCTACCGTACGGGGGCATGCTCAGAGGACATTCTTATCACGGATGCTGAGGCTCTTCAGAGGGAGCCATTTTTTCAGCTTGGGGTTCCCGGTAGCCTAGAGCTGGGGAGTCCCATATGAGAGGACTGACTTCCTGCTTGGTCCTGGAGAAAGAGTTACTCACCTGTAACAGGTGTTCTCCAGGAGCAGCAGGAATCAGTCCTCACGACCCTCCCTCCTCCCCTGGAGTTGCAGTCATATATACTTCATTTTGATTTTTGCTGTCTTTTAGCTATGTCATCAGACTGAGCAAGCTGCATTCCCAAAGGCTTTCTTTGAAAGCTGGGGAAATGCTCCGCACGAGGGCTCTTGTCGGCGCCGACGTCACCCATATGTGAGGACTGATTCCTGCTGCTCCTGGAGAACACCTGTTACAGGTGAGTAACTACTCTATACTTCAAATGAGGTCACACCAGGGACTTATACAGAGGCACTATCGCCTCTTTTTTTTTTCTGCTGGCCATTCCTCTCCCTATTCACCTAAGCATCCTTCTGACTTTTGCAGTTTACTTTTCTACCTGTCAAGCCACCTTAAGACCATCAGAAACCATCACGCCCGGGTCCCACTCTTTCATGGACAGAAGTACTGCACCCCCTACACTGTATTGCTCCCTTGGACCTTTGCAGCCAAAATGCATGACCCTGCATTTTTTAGCATTAAATCTCAGCTGCCAAATTCTTGACCATTCTTCAAGGTTAGCTAGAGCCGTCTGCATGTTATCTACTCCTTCCTTGGGTGTCTGTTCTATTGCAGATTTTGGTATCATTCGCAAAGAGGCATATCTTACCTGACAGCCCTTGCACAATATTACTAATAAAGATGTTAAAAAGAATTGGACCAAGGACAGATCCCTGCAGCACACCACTGGTAACCACCACCTCAAGAGTGAACTCCATTTACCAGTGCCGTTTGTCACCTCCCACTCAACCAATTTCTAACCCAGTCAGTTACTTTAGGGTCTATCCCTAGGGTGCTCAGTTTGTTTATAAGTCACATGTGCGGAACAGTGTCAAAGACTTTACTAAAAATTAAATACACCATATCTAGGGCTCTCCCTCGGTTCAACTCCCTGGTTACTCAGTTAAAGAAATCGATCAGATTTGTCTGACAAGACCTGTGTCTGGTAAACCCATGCTGCATAGGATTCTGCAATTCATTGGACTCCGGAAACCTCACTATCCTCCTTTTTGGCAGCATTTCCAATAATTTAATCAGAGAGGTTAGACTAACTGGCCTGTAGTTTTCAACCTCATCCTTACTTCCGCTTTTATTTTAACAGTTTTTTTTTATACTGCCTATTTCCAGTCCTCTGGGACCGCTCCTGACTAAAAAAGCATTGAAAAGGTCAATCAGTGGAGCCACTAGAACGTCCCCATGTTCCTTCAAAATTCTTGGATGTATCCCATCTAGTCCCATCACTTTGTCTACTATTAGTTCTCTTGGAACAAGCAGGAAGTCAGTCCTCACTTATGGGTGATGACGGCACCAACGGAGTCTGCGCGGAGCAATTCCCCAGCTTTCAAAGAAAGCCTCTTGGATTGCTGCCATGCATGTGAGGTCCTCTTCCTGCCCAAGGGTGCCATCTTGTTTAGTCTTCCTTTTTCCGCGGAGCCCTTCGGACACACGTCCTCTTCCCTCGGAAAAAGAATTTTGTTTCTCGGCCACTGGCCTTCTATTTTTTTCAGTTGCACCTGTCCTCTACCCGTTCTCCCCCTGCTCTTTCTTTTCTTCAAGTAAGGGGATGTGTTTTTTGTAGCATTTTTCCTTTTTGCGGGTTTCGTGCCCTTTTTTCTCCCAACCGCTGGCCGCGTGGGTCTTCGATTTTGTGGGGGCCCTTTTTGTCCCGATGGCCACCGGTTTCAAAAAATGCAACAGGTGCTCCAAGAACATGTTGTTTACGGACACCCATGACTGCTGTCTGCGGTGTCTCGGGGTTGAGCATGATCCAGAGCCCTGCTCACTTTTGTAAGAAAATGTCCTCCAAGGCCCTGCTGAGTTATATGCAGAAGTCTGATGACATTTTCCGTAAAGCCACCATGGAATCCCCGATGGCATCCCCGTCATCTCTCCGTGGGTGGAATCCCCGACCTCGGCCCCGCGCTCAAGGTGGTAATCCGACCAGGGATCCCCCAAGGGGGTGCGGCGTAAGAAGAAGACCTCAAAATCGCTGTCGGGGACCCCAGACAAGTGCGAGCGCTCCCGCGCTGGGTTGCTCAGCCCCCCGCAGCTTTCCCGAGAATTGGACAAGGAGCGGTCTCGAAAGGTACCTCGCACAGATACAGAGGCCTTCGGTGATGACGTCCTGTTTCCGGAGGGCTGTCCCGGAGAGGACCCCCTTTCCTCCTCAACGCCCGACCCGGTGACCCCGGTGTTGGTGTCGCAGGGCCCCGCACCCGCGTGGGAATCCCGTATGCTGGCAAAAGAGCGCAGCGTTTCTGCGTTCTTGACTGCCCAGCAGGTGCTCACACCCAGCTCAGCTCATCCTCAAGGGGGATGTCAAAAGCCGCCTTGGAAATCCCCGAGAGCCATGGGCCTCGTGAGGGTCCTCAGCGTCGGTCTCGCTCGCCTTCCCATTCCTTGGGGGCGAGATCCTTCAGGGCCTCCGGACAGGGTGACCTACTCGAGTCAGATTCCTCCTCAGATCTCTCGGGTTGGGAGTCAGAGGGGGATACTTCCCCAGAGACTCGTGCCCACCGGGATCTCCCTTCGGACCCGTCCCCGCCCGCATTTTCAGCGGCGTTCGCCATTCAAAGACACCTCCTTTTTGGTGTTCATGAGGGATATGGCGCGGGCCTTAACCTGGCTACCCAGGCCGAACAGGAACCTCAAGCTGAAGAGCTCTATATCCTGCAGTACTAGTCTCCGCCTCGGGAGTCTCTCACTGTCCCAGTGCCTCCCATCCTGTCCAGGCTTCTTCTCCGCATGTGGGCAACACCTGCCTCGGTTCCCATTGTGAGTAAGCGCCTTGACGCGATGTACAGGGTCCAACGTGGCCCCGGGTTTAGGAAGACCCAGCTTCCCCACACCTCCATGGTGGTGGATTCAGAGATGTGGAAGCAAAAGAGCTCGAAGTCTCATTCTTCGGTCCCGCCAGGCAGGGAGTCGAAAGCCCTTGACGCCCTGGGACGTAAGGTCTACCAAGGGTCCATGCTTGCATGCCGTATTCAAGATTACCAATTGTACATGGGCATGTTCTTGCGCGACCTCGCCAAGGAGCTCGGGGGCTTTTCCGCAGGTCTCGCTGGTGAACCCCTCCTGAGGTTCCAGACCCTCCTGAGGTCAGCCGTGGAGTGCTCCAAGTACATCTCCCGCGCAGCATACAATGGATTCAACTTCTCGGCCCGGGTGGCGGCTGCTGGCATCCGGGACTCGGCGTCAGGCATGGCTCCAATCCTCGGACTTGGAGCAGTGGGTCCAGAAGAAGCTCCTGGATGTCTCCTGCCTCAGTGAGCAACGTTTTGGTAAGCCCATGGAGTACAAGGCCGCCGAGATAGAGACTGAGTTCGTAACTCGAACCTGTGTCTCTCGCAAGACCTCCTTCCTTCCTCGGAAGAAACCTCAAACTTAAAAGCTTGCCATTCTTCCCGAGGAAAGGCCTACCCTATCGGGGTTACTCACCCTACCCACTCACTTCCGCTCCGGCCACAGCGTCAAAGGGGAAGGCACCCTATACCCACCTTAAGCCGAAAGGGCTCAAGGCACAAACCCCGGTGCCACCTCAACCTGCTCAGTGTTTTTGATGCCAGCAGCATAGCCTTTCGCCCCCCAGCAGCTTCACAGCTGGTGGGAGGACACCTGTCCCTCTTCTCCCTGCAGTAGGTGTCCATCACGTCGGACACCTGGTCCTCCGGGTGGTCCGAGATGGGTACCATCTCCATTTGGACAGGCTTCCCCCTCCGTTCTCCCCAGCAGAGCCTTCTCAACTCCCCGCGCACCAGACATATCTACAGCGCAAGCTGGACAACCTCCTTGCCCAACGGGCAGTCGAGAAGGTACCAGTGCACCTTCGGGGTCGGGGCTTTTATTCCCGGTACTGCAGCCTATCCTCAACCTCAGAAAGTTAAACATGTTCTTGGTGTGGGAGAACTTCAAAATTTTGTCGCTTGACGTCCTACTGTCCTTCCTCCGGCAGGGCGATAGGCTATGCTCCTTGGATCTCAGGGACGCTTATGCCCACGTCTTGATTCACCCCTAGCACAGGCAATATCTGTGTTTCAGGGTGCAAGGGGAGCATTACCAATACAGGGTGCTCCCCTTCAGACTCGCGTCTGCCCTACGGGTCTTCACGAAGTGCCTCTCCACGGCTGCCATGTCCCTCAGGTGGCAAGGCGTCCCAGTCTTCCCTTATCTCGATGACTGGCTCATCACGGGGCCATTGGCTGGAGAAGCTCGATCGGCAGCATCCCGCATGATTCTCCTCCTCGAATGCCTGGGGTTCCTGGTCAACTATCCCAAGTCCCACCTCAAACTGGTGCGTAGGCCTTGGAGTTCATTGTTGCGCACCTCGACACAGAGAGAGTGTCCGCCTTCCTGCCAATGGACCGGGCAGCCTGCCTCCGAGCCCTGGCGGCTCAGGTCCAGAGCAGCACTCGGGTCATGGCACGCACTATGCTGCGCCTCTTGGGGCACATGGCCTCTACTGTCCATGTCACCCCCCATGCCTGTTGGGCAGTTCTATGTCCCTGTGTGTGGCTAATTGGAGAGTTGCCCTCTAAAGCAAGAATTCTCACATGGTGTGGGTGGAATCTCTGTTGGGTAGGGAGGGATCTACCATTTGATGAGGTCAGTGGCTTCAAAGAGTTCTCTCTGAATTGAAAACTGGATAAAGAAAATAATGAACTGTAATAGGCAGTTTTACCCAACACCACAAAAACATTCCCCATCTGCAATACAGAAAGATTTAGCTTTTAAAAATGAAGACCAAACCCCCTTTAAGAACTTAGGTAGAGAGCTTGTATTTAAAAGTCACACAGTATCAACTTGGTTGCAATGGAGAGCCTTTTAGGAATGCCAGTACTCGCAAGGCACTATAGGTCCTTTAGACAGCACATAGCTGTCGAGCTCCTTTGCAAGCTAATCATGGACCACTAACACCTGATGAGGCAGTGGCTTCAAAGAACTTGCTGTGAATGGAAAACTGGAAAAAGAAAACAATGAACTCTATTTTTTATTATTCTTTACTTGTTCACTGCCTTGAATGCTTTGCATATGGCGGTATAGAAAGGTTTTGAAAGAAAGGAAGAGGATGGAGAAAAATGGATGCTGGGCAGAGGGCTTTAATGGAAAGGTGGAGGAAGGGAGAAATGGGTATTGTAAATGGGACCGATATCTTTCCTTTCTCATTGCTGAAATGTATGTCTTTTCTATGGAATTGCCAGTCTGCTTATTTTAAAGACACCTTCATATTCCCTTGTTACCATTGTTTGGAAATTATACATCAAATTCAGCACCTTCCCTTTTACCCTTAATCCCCCAAAGGGAACTTCTGCCTCTCCTTTACCTCTCCAGAAGGTGTTTCTAAATTGAGTGCCTATAAGAGCCAAATGCTTAAATATTTCGCTGCACAACTCAGTACCCAGATTATTTTCCCTGTGTGCATCACTTTGCACCTGTCTATGTTAATCTTCATTTTAATATGAATATAAGATGTGCCATACTGGTTCATACCAAATGTAAAGTCAAGCCCAGTGTCCTGTTTCCAGCATTTAAACAAGCAGAAGTATTAAAATGTGCATTATTGAGCACTGCAGTTGTATTAATAGGAATGCTCCATAGAAGCCTTTAGTGGAACATTGGACTTCTAGCAAATCGTAATGTTAATGATATTAGGTTCGTGGTCCTGAAGCACAGGCATCCACATTGGCGTGGAGGTGGTATGAATAAGACCCTTAATGCGTATAGAAGAGAAGCTCATTATCCAATTTAACACAACGCATCCTGCAGGATTGAACCAAGAATTCGATCTCACAATGTTTCTGTGCTCACACATTTTTCATTTAGGTCCTCTTCCCCTTTTTGATAATTTATTATGTTCATCATTCTTTACCTTTCTACAGCTGCTATCACCTATCAAATTTTTATTATTGGTCTTCTTTTTTTATTTTATGATCTTCTTTTATTATCATTGGCATTAACTATTTATTTATTGTTTTAGCTGTTTTTAAGGTTTTGCACACTTGGTTTGCAGCTTGTCGTGCTGTGAGGGCTTGCGTGCATCAGTGATGCTGACAGCTAAACTATCGGTAGTTTAACTACTGGCAGGGTCTCCCAAGATGGACAGGTCTCAGCTGAGGTGTCAGACCAAGACAAACCACCCATCGGGGCAGCAGCAGAATGGGACAGTGTTGACGGCGGAGGATCACATTTTTGTGACAACGGCAACAACACCAAACTTAAACTGCGCGGAAGAAAGGCCCGGCAATCTACTTCTGTATCTTGCCATGAAAACCCAATGGATAGTTACAACAAAACAAATTGTGCTATGGTGCTGGAAGATGAGACCCCCAGGTCAGAAGGCACTCAACTAGCTACTGGGGAAGACCTGAAGACTTTTCAGAGTAAAGCCAGCATTTATGATGTGGTTGGATCAAAGCCCTCGGGAAGTCTGACTGCTGATGTAGCTGCGCATGAAATGAGTCAGAAGCTGTAAAGATGTCTTACACATTGGAACATGGAACGTACGAAGCATGAACCAAGGGAAGTTGGAGGTGGTCAAGAATGAAATGGAATGTGTACAACTTGATCTGTTGGGTGTCAGCGAACTGAAATGGACTGGCATCGGGCACTTTGCATCAGATGATCACATGGTCGTCTATGCTGGAAATGAAAGTCAAAGAAGAAATGGTGTTGCATTTATAATAAAGAAAAACTTGCAAGAACTGTAATGAAATACAATGCAGTCAACGAACACTTAATCTCTATTCGTCTACGAGGATTGCCTATCAACACAACTATAATTCAAGTATATGCCCCAACAACAGCTGCAGAAGAGAATGAAATTGAAGAGTTCTATGAACAAGTACAAGCTGAAATTGACAGAACATGCAAACAGGATATCCTGATAGTCATGGGTGACTGGAATGCAAAGGTTGGCAACAAAGAAGAAGGCAAAGTAGTTGGAAAATATGGACTTGGCAACAGAAATGAAGCTGGAGAAAGACTGATAGAATTCTGCAAGACCAATGATCTATTCATCTTAAACACCTTCTTCCAGCAACACAAGCGGCGACTGTACACATGGACTTCACCCAATGGATTGTATAAAAATCAAATTGACTACATCTGTGGAAGTCACCGATGGAAAAGTTCTATAACATCAACAAAGATAAAACCTGGAGCTGACTGGTACAGATCATCAACTACTAGTATGCAAACTCAAGCTAAAGTTGAAAAAGAGCAAACCACTCATGAATGCAGCAAAATATGACCTTGATAATATACCACTGGAATTTATACCACTGGAATATACCACTGAAATCGATTTGCTGCTTTAGATACAAATGACAGAGCTCCGGAAGAGTTATGGAATGACATCAAGAAGGTTGTGTTGGAAGAAAGCGAGAAGTCTCTACAAAAGGTGAAAAAGCGAAAACAGCCAAAATGGATGACGGAAGAAACTCTGAAAATTGCCCAGAAACGCACAGAAGCTAAAGCCAGAGGAGAAAGAAAGACAATCACAGAACTCAACAGAGATTCCCAACGTGCAGCAAGACAGGACAAGGAAAAGTACTACAATGACACTTGCAAGGAAATAGAAGCAGAAACTATTAGAGGAAGAACAAGATCGTCTTTCCTAAAGCTACGAGAGTTAAAGAAAAAGTTCCAGCCTCGAATTGGAATGTTACAAGATGCTCAAGGTTCTATGTTGAATGATGCTGAGAAGATCAAGAAAAGGTGGAAGGAATATACAGAGTTTTTATATGATAAAGATCAAGTGGACCAACAGCCGTTTCAACCTGTACCTTATGATCGGGAACCATTGGTGATGAAAGAAGAAGTTGAAGCAGCATTGAAAGCCTTATCAAAGAACAAAGCACCAGGCATTGATAGCATTCCCATAGAAGTATTGCAGCAATCTGATGCAGCTGTTACCGTACTCACAAGGCTCTGCCAAGAAATATGGAAGACAACATCATGGCCAACTGACTGGAAAAGATCTGTGTTTATACCAATACTAAAGAAAGGTGATCCAACTGACTGTGGAAATTATCGCACAATTGCTCTGATCCCACATGCCAGCAAGATTCTACTGAAGATTATTCAAAAGAGACTACAACCATACCTGGAACAAAAACTACTTGAAGTGCAAACAGGGTTCAGGAAAGGGCGAGGAACGAGAGACATCATTGCGGATGTGAGATGGATCCTTGAAAAGACTAAAGAATACCAAAATGATATCTATTTGTGCTTTATCGACTATAGCAAGGCTTTTGACTGTGTAAACCATGAGAAACTCTGGGCCACATTAAGAAGCATGGGTATACCAGAACAACTGATCATTCTCTTGCGCAATCTGTACATTGATCAAGAAGCAACAGTTCGAACGGAACAAGGAGAAACAGAATGGCTTAAAATAAGCAAAGGTGTAAGACAAGGCTGCATACTTTCCCCCTACTTGTTTAATTTATATGCAGAACAAATCATCAGAGAAGCAGGATTGTATGAAGACAACAGATGTGTGAAGATTGGTGGAAGACTCAACAACCTTCGCTATGCTGATGATACCACATTACTGGCTGAAAGTGAAGATGATCTGAAACATTTGCTTCTCTCAATCAAAGAACATAGTCTCAAAATGGGCCTGCACCTTAATGTAAAGAAGACAAAGATCATGACAACTGGCATAATCAACAGGTTCATCGTTGAAGGAGAAGAAATTGAAATTGTGAACAACTTTAACCTACTTGGATCAACTATCAATAAAAAAGCAACAAGCAGTCAAAAAATCAGACAACGCATTGCTCTTGGCAGAATGGCTATGAAAGACCTAGATACGATTCTCAAGAGCAGAGATGTCTCTCTCCATACAAAGATTTGACTTGTTCAAGCCATGGTATTTTCAATAACATCATATGGATGTGAAAGCTGGACAGTGAAAAAGACAGACAGGAAGAAAATTGATGCCTTTGAATTATGGTGCTGGCGGCGAATACTGTGTATACCATGGATTGCCCGAAGAACAAACCAGTCGGTACTAGAGGAGATCAAACCTAAGCTTTCTTTAGAAGCTCAGATGACAAGACTTCAACTTTCATACTTTGGACACATCATGCGAAGAGAGAGATCATTAGAGAAAGACATTATGCTTGGCAAGATAGAAGGTCAACGCAAAAGAGGAAGGCCAGCAATGAGATGGATCGATACAATAACAGTAGCTACAGGTACCAGTCTGTCAACAATGAGCCGCCTGACTGAAGTCCGAACACAATTTAGGATAGCTATCCAGAGGGTCGCCATGAGTCGACTCCGACTCAACGGCACTTAACAACAACAAGGTTTTGACCGCATCCTTTCACTCTAACCTCCTTGATTGTCACCCTCTGATTGGTTTTAATTTGGCTTCATTTTCTTAGTCTTATTCCCCCTTGTTTTACTTTTTGTTCGGTATTTATATTATATGCTGTCAGACTAGACTGATCTTTAAACACTATCATTTTTTAATTGGTCTATTTATGTATATTGCTTTTTAATTTTGCTATGTTGCACCTGCAAGTTCCATCTGTAATGGGGTTTACCTAGAGCAACTCGATCAGAAATCCATTCTTTTTAAAGTGGAATGATAATTTTTAGTTTTTTAACAACCATGTTTTAAGTATATTGTTGTCACCCTTCATTATTTTATTCTTTTTTATGAGCTGTTAGACTGCACTCTGCCGACGAGAGTTTTGCTAAACTGGATGCAAGATTGCTCTGTCTACCAATCTTGGCATTTTATTTACTATTGTTTGTATGTGGGTCCCAGCTCAAATTTTACCTTTGCTAATTCGATCTCAATTATATTGAGGTTGATTGCCCATCACACCACTAGATGGTGCTAGTTATTTTATTAGATCTCCATATTTATATCCTCGTAGTTGTGCTCCACTCCAAACTCAGGGTGATTTTTAAACATTCACCATTTGTAATGTTTCCTTTTTTATTTTTACTACATTTTTGGATGTTGCTGCTATGCTGCGATATGTTTTTCCAATCTTATATCTATATTGCTTTAGTAGGTTCTTTAGGTGAATGATTTTTCTCGGTTCATTATTCAGAATTTGTTTGTGACATTGGCCAATGGGTTTGTTATAATGCTGATTACTTTTTCGTGCCCTTTTAGTCTGCAGTTGCTGCTTAAGGAGCAGGTAAAGTTAAAATATTTCCTTTGTTTGGCCTTATATTGTTTATCTGATAGATCATGGTATTCTGCTTGCACTATTTCACATCACATCACATCTCATTTATTTTATTTATTTTTATTTATAATAAATTTCTATACCGCATTTTCCAGGAGATCAAATGCGGTTTACAGTAAATGAAAACTTTGAATTGTACAGAACGGTACATATTCAATTACATCAAACAGAGAACTATTTACATTGGTATAACAATTACATAGGTAGTTCTGCTTTTTCATCTTGTTTCAATGTGGGTTAAATCATCTTAAGTTTCTTTTCTTAGGAGAGGGAAGGGGTGTAGTTAGAAGAAGGGTGGATGTCATCTGTATTTGTATCTTCATTTCTCCGGGAACAAGTAGGAAGTCAGTCCTCACATATGGGTGACGTCGACGCTGATGGAGCCTGCGCAGGGCAAATCCCCAGCTTTCAAAGAAAGCTTTTGGGAGTTGCTACCATGCATGCGTGGCCCCTTTCCCACCCAAAGGTGCCATCTTGCTCAGACTCCTTTTTTTCTGCAGAGCCCTTTGGACGTTGTCTCTTGTGTCCCAGAAAAAGTTGAACTTTTTCTGTGCCTTTTTGGTCCGACCAGTCAAACTGGTGTCCTTCCCGCCTCCAGCCTCAGTACTCTGGTATCGGGTTGGTCCTCTTAGTGTTTTTGTTCTAATTTTTACCTTTGAGGCATCTTCGTGCCTTTTTTTCTCATTTCCTTTGCTGGCAGCCCGTAGGGTCTTCGATCTAGCCAGGGTCCTTTTTCCCCTGATGGCCAACAGCGGTTTTAAGAAATGCGATCGGTGTGAGAAAATTATGTCCCTCGCTGATACTCATGACTGCTGCCTCAGGTGCATCGGGCCGGACCACGACCCGGCGGTCTGCCCTCTATGTAAGAACATGTCGTCCAAGGCCCTGCGGAATAGCCAGCAGCAGCACGACAAGATTTTTCCCGAATCCCCTGAGCCTCCAAGAGCCAGGACCTCGTCTGAGGCCTCGACGTCTCAGGGGGAACACTCCGAGCTTGAGCGTCGTCAGGGCACCTCAGAGAGGGATGTCTCCCTCGAGGGAACACAAGAGGGAGAAGAAATCCTCGAAGGCGGCGTCTCTGGACGGCTCCAAGCGACTGGGCTCCTCGCTAGACCGGTCGCAGAGCCCCGAGCTCCGGCCGGGATCGTCGGAAAAGGAGCGGCTGGCCAGAGTTACTCGCTGAGAACCGGAGCAGCCAAGGCAGGTACTGACTGTTCTGGTCAAAGACTCCCTCCGGGGGAACTGGCGTCGGGGCTGACCGTGTCGGCACCCGAGCCGGTGGCTGCATTACCTCCGGAACTCGTGTCCAGGATGGCGGCTTTGGAGCGCAGTTTTACTGCCTTCATTGAACAGCAGCGGGTGCTGATGTCCAGCATGTCAGTCTCCTCTGCTCCGATCACCGGGCCATTGACGTCATAGTTGACCCTGGAGGCTGAGCCGATCCTCAAGACCTTCCGGGCTCGAGTCGATTTTCAGTTGAGGTCGCACTCGGCTCCCCGTTCGGGACCGAGGTCATCGCCGCCGAGCCTGCCGGTGTCGGGACGGATGGTGCCGGGGCCCTCGATGCCCGAGAACCCCCTCGAGTAGTCCTCGGAGGACTCAGCCTGGGAGACAGAGGACGAAGAGTTCCCGGATACCCGGAGACATAGGGACGTCCCTTCAGATTCCCCGTGTCTGAACCTCGGAGAAGGTCCCCACTGGAGGATATGGGTTTCCTGGACTTCGTGTGGGATATGTCCAAGGCGTTGGCTTTCCCCACGGAGTCAGAGGAGGAGCCTCGAGCCGACGAGCTTGAGATCCTCCAATATGAGGCTCCTCCTTGGGGGAGACCCTTACAGTACCCGTTCCTCCGATCTTGGAACAGTGCCAGTGATCAGCAAACGGCTCGACTCGATGTATCGAGTCTGCCAGAACCCTGGATTCCAGAAATTGCAGTTGCTGCACAATTCCATGGTTGTGGAATCGAACATGCGTCGCCTCAAGAGCCAAAAGATACATTCCTCGGTACCCCCCGGGCAGGGTGCGATGCTGAATTGTCAAATCCAGGCGTACCAGTTGTACATGGGCATGTAACTGAGGGACCTGGCTAAGGAACTCGCTGGTCTCTCCGAGGAACCTTTGCAGCGCTTCAAGGGCCTGTCCTAAGCTGTCTGTGAATGCTCCAAGTTTGTCTCAGGCAGCCTATGACGGGTTCAAGTCGGTGGCCCGAGTAGCCGCAGTGGTCATCGGTGCGTGCCGCCAGGCTTGGCTGCAGTTGTCCGACCTTGAGCAATGGGTTCAGGCCAAGGGGAGAATCTCTTCGGCAAACCGACAAGGCTACAGAGCTGGAGACCAAGTTCATGACGAGAACACTGCTTTCTAAGAAGACCTCTGCCCCAGAGGCGGGGCCGACAGGGAAGCAAGATGGCGGCTTAAGAGCGGAGCTCCAGTACCTCCTGTCTAGAATCCTGATAAATAACGCAGTTTGCCCAAGTGATTCCTGGAAATAGAACCCGTTTTTGTGTCCAAAGGAGTGAGGATCATGGTGAGCGGTAAACCTGTGAAACTGGATTTTGCTGCGGCGCTTAATACAGGGTCTAAAAGGCCGAAGTCAGACCCGCTTTTGCCGCACAAGTCGGCCCCTTCCCGAGATTCGGAGGACCCCATGCGAGAGTTATTGGGGTAAATTCGTGCGGTTAAAGACCTTGTAGTTGCGAATGGGGATGCACTAGTGCGAGTGCAGTCTGAATTGAGCGAAATGAAAGGGCACCTTAAGGATCTCACAGAGCGCATGGACAAGGCAGACGCCAATCTCGCTGCACATGCAGAACAACTAGAGCAGCTTCGCAAGGCCTATAATAAGGTGGGATGCCTAGAATTACAATTGGAGGAACTCAGTAATAGAGGCAGGAGGAACAACGTGAGACTAGTAGGCCTCCCGGAGGGTGCTGAGGGCGCTGACATATTCGCATTTCTGGGGAAGATGATTCCAGCAGTATTGAAATTTAAATGTATCTGTACTGCTGGAGTTCGAAAGAGCGCATAGAGTTCCTGCGCAGAGGAGCCTGCAAGCAAGGGGCCCAAGGCCGGTAATTTTCTGTTTGCTCCGGCATCAACAAGCCATACAGATTTTAAATGCAGCCAAATCCCAGTCAGCAGTGACCTATGAAGGTAGAAATATCTTGTTTTTCCCGGATTTGTGCAAAGCAACAGTTGACAAGCGGAAGCAGTTTTTGGCAATGCGCCCGCATCTACAATACCTTCAGGCCAGGTACGGTCTCTTCTATCCTGCTCGGCTAAAAGTCACGCTAAATAACAGCACAGAATCTTTTGAGGAGCCGGAGGAGGCTTTGAAATTCATAGAAGAGCATAAGGCCCTCCAGATGCACTGATTGCTATGTCCCCCGAAGGAACTTGCTTCAGTAAATGAGAGCGTGGTATTTAGGAGCGGTGCCCTTCGATCTGCATTTTCAGTGGAATATCTCTAGACAGAGTGTGATAGTGCCTGTCGGAGGACAGCTGGTATTGTAAAATTGGACGCTGACATTGGCCTGTGGGACGTAAGCCCTTTCATCAGCTCTTGTTATTAGCGAGCAATGCAATGTCTTATTACACTTTGAATGTTATCTCCCCACCGAAAACGGCTTCCAGGGCAGGGAGTTTCGTATGTATTTTTTATTTTTTTTATTGGGCTTAGAGGGTCTATCTCTTCTTAATGGGTTATTCCTGATTTCATCTTTTGTGATCTACATGTGTTGTGTAACGGGCTAATAAAGAAATGTGGGTGGGTGTGTTTCACTTATGGCCAGAGGGGGCACCTTGCGGCCTTCTTGTGGTAGACGCTGGCCCACCCAAGCTGTAGCCTCTGTTTCGCAGGGGAAATGTTGTCACCTTGCAAACCTCACTTAATAGGGCATTGGATTTTATTAATGTGTGTCAAGTGGATATTGGGTGTATCGTTGTGTGATGTACGAATTTTATATTCTAAAACTCAATACATAAATGTATCCACTTAAAATAATGTCCTTGAATGTGAAGGGCGTCAAGCACTCTATAAAGCGAAAAAAGATATTAGCGTATTGTCAGAAGCAAGGCGCTGATAGTGATGCTTCAAGAAACTCACTTACCTGCTAAAGAGTCTGTGAAACTGGCTGGGGGAAAATACTGTTTAGCATCTCATGCGCATGCTGTGGGGAGAAAAAATGGGGTGGTTATCCTGATCAAACAGGCTTGCAAAGCTCAGGTGGTATCCACCATAGCGGATCCTGAGGGGAGGTGGGCGAGTGTGCAGATAATGGTAGATAAAAGGCAATTGGTGTTAGTCAATCTATATGCGCCAAACTGTGATAATCCCAATTTTTTTCAATCCCTGGCGGAGCTGCTCTTGGAATTCTCCCCTCTTCCCTTTGTTTTAGGTGGAGATGTTAATATGGTGTTGGACCCTTTAATTGATTGCCAACCCTGCAGGGCATCTAGGAGGGGCAGAGCATCAGAGGTGCTAGAGTCCATTATGGAGGAGATGGGCATGGTGGATATATGGAGAGTGCTCCATCCCATGGAAAGGAACTACACCTTCTTTTCACATCCACACAGTTCCCATTCAAGGATTGATTTTTTTCTGGTGTCTCGTTCATTTGCTAAAGAAGTCAGGCGAGCTGAGATCCAAACACGCACATGTCAGACCATGCGGCGGTAATGCTAGAAGTGGGGTTGCACGTGGAGCAGGCCAAAGGAGGTGGATGTTTTTTTCCCAGAGCTCTTCTCGCGGAGGAATCTTTTAGACAATATGTTCAACAAGCCATTAAAGAGTACTTTGCTGTTAATCTTCTGAAAGACACATCTATCTGGGCATGGTGGGACGCGTTCAAGGCTTCTATCAGAGCGAAGATAACCAGTTATGTCATAGCCGCTAATAGGAAAGCGAGAGAAGAACTTAAGTCATTGGACATCCAGATTAGAGCTGGAGAGAGAATCCTGCAAAGACAGTTTAGTTCATTGATCCTCATGCGTCTCCAAAAGTTAAGATATCAATATAATGCAACTCTGAGTAGGGAAGTTGAGCATAGCGCCTTTGAGCAGAAGGCCCGGTACTACACGGAGATGAACAAGGCTGGTAAATTGCTGGCCTCCAGCCTAAATCCGCATAGGGACAAAGCACATATTGTGTCTATAATGGATGAACGTGGGGTTCCCCAGGATGAGAATGCCGAGATAGTGGAGGCCTTTAGAAGCTTCTACATGCAGCTGTATGCATCAGAAGGGTCCGGCGATGAATCTGTTGTGAAAAACTTTCTTGAACAAATCGAACATCCTGTGTTGGAAGCAGAGCAGGCAGAGCGGCTAAAAAAAGCACTGGGGCAGGTAGAGCTTCAGGAGACTCTTTCGGGAATGAAGAGTGGGAAAACGGCGGGCCCTGATGGAATCCCGATAGAATTCTTCCAGGTGTTTGTAAAAGATCTGGCTCCCCATCTTCTGATCTACTACCAACATCTTCAGGAGCAAGTCAGTACCCCAGGGGCTTTTGCGGAGGCCACAATTGTAGTGCTGGAGAAACCTGGGAAGGATCCGAGGCTTGTGGGAAATTATAGACCCATTTTGCTGCTGAACGCTGATTACAAGTTATATTCGGCTATCTTGGCTAGCCGTCTTAATAAAGTTCTTCACCAGCTCATACATCCAGACCAATGTGGTTTTGTAGCTGGAAGATCCATAACAGATAATGCACGACTTTTTTGCAACATCTTGGGAATGGCAGAACATATGGATGTGTCCCTTATCGGCCTGTCATTGGATGCTAAAAAGGCCTTTGATAGGCTAGAATGGTCATTCTTATTCGTAGTCCTGGAGTGGTTCGGGCTTCCAAGGGAATTTGTGAATATGATCCAAGTGCTGTACTCCTGCCCGACGGCGAGGATCGTAGCCAATTGAGAGCTCTCTAGGCCTTTTTCCTTGCATAGGCGCACACGTCAAGGATGTTCGATGTCGCCTCTACTGTTCAACTTGGCGTTGGAGCCGCTGGTTCTACTTGTTCATCAATCAAGTGAAATTAAGGGGGTCACAGCAGCGGAGTTGCATATTAAGTTATCGGCATATGCAGATGATCTCTTGGTTTTTTTGAGGCCAGAATCCATAGCTCCACTGTTGCAGCTGATAGGCAGCTATGCCTGTTTTTCGGGTTATAAAGTAAACTGGACGAAATCGGTGGCCTTCCCCCTCAACAATTTGGCGAGCAGTAGCATGGTGCAGTAATTTCCTTTCCAATGGGAGTTGCGGGCTATAAAGTATCTAGGGGTTCATTTTGCTGCCCCGCTAGAAGAAACCCTTCGATTAAACATAGAGAAGATAAAGGACATTGCCCGGTCTTTTACACTGAAGTGGTCCCCACTACATCTCACGTGGTGGGGGCGGATGGAATCCATTAAGATGGTACTCGTGCCCAAGATAAGCTTTATATTAGGGATGATACCTATTTTGTTTCCTGTATCTGTATATAAAGAGGTCGAGCGAACCTTGAGCGCTTTCCTTTGGGATGGGAAACCGCCTAGGATTGCCTTACGGAAATTGAAGGCGTGTAAAAGTGAGGGGGGAGTTCATTTTCCTGACTTCCAGTGGTATCATCTTGCGGCGGTGCTCAGGCAAGGTGGACTCTGGGTTGCCATGGCAACTAGTATGCAGAAGCTGACCTGGGTGGCATTGGAAGAGTGTCTGTGCTATCCCTGCCCATTTAACCTGTTGATGGGAATGAGACATCAGGAGTCATCTAAAGCAGGACAAGTAATCATATCTATGCAAGTTGCATTTCAGAGCCTGCTACCTATTATAGATAAGGAGAACCTGCCCTCGCGTCAATCCCCCGTATGGCATAACCCAGCCTTTAAGATTAATAAAGTTTCTTTCGCGTGGGAGATGTGGCAGAAATGTGGCATTCGGCGTGTGGGACAATTGTTCGACGGTCTGGTCTGGAAAAACTTTAATGCCCTTCAGTCTGAATTTGGGCTACCATCCTCCTGCTATTTTCAGTGGCTTCAAGTCAGGCATTGTGTATCCCAACTAAGGCGAAAGCCTAGTGAGTTCGCGATTTCTTGGGGCTTGGAGAGAATTATGTTAGACGTTTGCGCAAAGAAAGGAGGTATTTCAAGTCTGTATACATACTTTAGGTCCAGCAGTCCCAGACAAGTACTAGGCCTCTGCAAGGTCTGGGAAGAGGAAACGGAATCCATCTTGTCACCTAAGTCGTGGAATATTTTTTGGGGGCCTATAGTTCGCACCTCGAGATCGGCGGCGCTCATGCAGTCCATGTTTTTTTTTTGCGCACAGAGCCTTCATTACTTCAATCGAGTTGGCTAAGTGGAGCACGGATAGGTCCACCCGATGCTGGTCATGTCATGCTGCTCCGGGCACTCTGAGACACATGCTCTTAGACTGCCCTCTCATTCAGGGTTTCTGGTCTTCAGTCTGGGAACAGATACAGAGGGTGTTGGGCCTCTCTTTCCCTCTGACATGGAGAATAGTTGCATTAAGATCATTGGCAGAGATCCCTATGCTGGAAAAAGAGTATTTTTTCGTGTTTAACTTTATGATAACTGTTGCCATAAAATTGATTCTAACACATTGGAAAGACCCTACGAGGCTAAATGGGCCCCTGTGGTAGAATCAAGTTTGTCTCTACAGTAAGTATGAAAAAGCTCAAGATACGTTTGCTGTACTCAGAGGGAATGAGGCCAAACGATACAAATGGTACGCCTTAGATCATTATACAAGCTCTGTAGTAAGTTGAATTGTTGATCTGTAGAGGTTTGCAAGGTGCGGGGTGGGAGGTGAGGTTGTTGGGTTGTGTAGTTCTGTTCTGTTGGTGAAGTGAAATGTAATCTGGAAAGTGATACCATTCGTTGTTATATATTGTTGTACCTGTTTAAAACTTTAATAAAAAAAAAAAAAAAAGAGAAGACCTCTGCTCCTCCTTGTAAGAAGGGCTCAGGTAAAAAACCCTTTTACCCGAGGGAGGGAGTTGCTTACCAAAACTACCCCCCTTACCAGGCCCCCCCGGCTCCCCCACAGGGGCAACCGGCCAAGGGACGGGCATGTCCCCCACGTAAGCAGAAGGCCCCCAGGCCTCAGCTCCGGCCCAACCTGGTGGGGGGCTTTTGACTCCATCAGCATGGCCCCTCTCCCAGCTGGAACTCGGCAGCCCACAGGAGGTCGACTGGCCTTGTATGCCCACAGATGGAGGACCATCACCACCAATTCCGGGTATTGCAAGTGGTCAGGGAGGCATACCTCCTCCATCTAGCCCAAGTGCCTCCACACTATTTCCCAGGAGAGCCTCCAAGGTCTCCCCTTCACCGGGACCTTCTTCTGAAGGAGTTGGCAGGTCTTCTCATGGACAGTGCGGTGGAACCGGTGCCCCACCACCTCAAGGGCAAGGGGTTCTACTCCAGGTACTTCCTCGTCCCAAAGAGGACAGGTGGTCTAAGGCCCATCCTCGACCTGCGCAACCTCAACAAATTTCTGGTGAGAAAGAAGTTCAAGATGCACTCCCTTGGAATATTGCTGCCCTACCTCCACCAGGGAGATTGACTACACTCCTTAGACCTAAAGGATGCCTATGCACACATCCTAATCCACCCAAGCCACAGGCAATATCTATGCTTTGTGATGGGCGACAACCACTACCAGTACAGAGTGCTTCCCTTTGGCCTTGCTTCGGCCCCCAGGGTGTTCACAAAGTGGCTGGCGGTGGTCGCCACCATCCTCAGGCTTCAAGGGATCTTCATCTTCCCCTATCTCGACAACTGGCTCCTCAGGGGCACTTTGGCCACCGAGGTGCAGCAGGCCACAGCTCGCACCATCCAGGTCCTGCAGCACTTGGGGTTTGTAATAAACTACCCCAAATCCAGCCTCTGTCCATCTCAAGAGTTAGACTTCATTGGGGCAAGGCTCAATACCCTGCAGTCGAAGGCCTTCCTGCCTGCAAACAGGGCAGGCAGGCTTATAGCCCTTACAGGGAAAGTGCGCCACAGCTCCTCAGTGCCAGCGAGGCAACTGCTGTGCCTCCTCGGACACATGGCCTCCACAGTCCATGCCACTCCAGATGCCCATCTTCACATGCGAACTGCGCAGTGGTGCCTCAGAGACCAATGGTCCCAGGCCACTGGACATCTCCAGGACAGGATCAAGGTGACCAGGCTCCTGGTACAGTCCCTGGCCTGGTGGCTCTCGCCCCAGCACTTGAAGGCAGATATGCCTTTTCAGGCCCTTCCAAACTCGAGGGTCCTCACCACAAATGCTTCCTTGCTAGGCTGGGGGGCCCATTGCCAGGGGTTCTGCACACAGGGGGTGTGGACCCTGGAGGAGGGTGCCCAGCAGATCAACTTGTTGGAGCTCCGGGCCATCCGTCTCGCCCTGAAGGTTTTCAGGCAGTATCTGGACCACAGGTCAGTCCTGGTACAAACGGACAACCAAGTGGCTATGTTCTATGTGAACAAACAGGGGGGTACGGGATTACGCACTCTCTGTCAGGAGGCCTTGGACCTATGCTCTTTTGCAACCCTGCAGGGGATTCTCCTCAAAGCAGTATACCTGCCAGGCCAGGACATCTGGCTGGTCGACAGACTCAGCAGGATCCTCCAGCTGCACGAGTGGCAGCTGGACCGGACGGTGGCCAACAGGCTTTTCCAGACCTGGGGGAAACCGGTGATAGGCTTGTTTGAGTCCGTACAATCACCAGCTTCCCCATTTCTGCTCAAAGCAGCCGCATCCAGCCAGGGTGGCCGCCGATGCCTTCCTAGTCTCATGGTCGGTGGGTCTTCTATATGCTTTTCCCCCGACACCTCTGGTCACCCAGACTCTGTTCAAGATCCTTCGGGACAGAGCTTTTGTCATCCTCGTAGCCCCACGGTGGCCCCGGCAGCCGTGGTTCCCGCTTGTCCTGCAGCTAGCGGTGGAGACCCCCATTCCCCTGGGTTCGTCTTCCAGTCTCCTCTCCCAGGAGGGGGGCTCTCTCTTGCATCCCAACCTCGGCTCCCTTTCGCTGACGGCGTGGCTGCTGAGAGGGTGGCTCTCTCCCCACTCCTCCTTCCGGAGGATGTTGAGGTCTTGCTGGCTTCACATAGACCATCTACTAGACGGATGTACACCTTTAAGTGACGCAGATTTGCTTTCTGGTGTGCTGGGCAAAAGGTGGACCCCTTTTCTTGCCCGGTGGTTGTGATGTTGCAATACTTTCTCCAACTTTCTGAGATGGGACTTAAGTCCAACTCCATCAGAGTGCACCTTAGTGCTCTAGCGGTGAACCACTTTCCCATGGACAAGAAGCTGCTCTCTGCTCACCCAATGGTATCCTGGTTTCTTAAGGGCCTGCTCCTGTTGAAACCCCCAGTCTGTCCTCCACCGACCGAATGGGACCTTAATGTCATTTTGGGGCAGCTTACCTGGCCACCCTTTGAGCCGATGGCCACGTGCTACCTCTGGTATCTCCTGGAAAGTGGTATTCTTGGTTGCACTCACTTCTGCCCGGAGAGTGTGATCTCCAGGCTCTCATGTTGGAGAAGCCTTATACCAGATTTTACAAGAATAGGGTGGTGCTTCACACACACCCCAAGTTCCTCCCGAAGGTGGTCTCCTCGTTTCACCTCAACCAGGTGGTTCTTCCTACCTTCTTTCCTAGACCGCATGCCAGTCGGGCAGAGGCGGTCCTCCGTACCCTGGACTGTAAGAGGGCCCTGTCCTTCTATATTCAGCGTATGAAACTCACCGGAAAGCCTCTCAACTTTTCATTTCCTACGACCCCAGTAAACTGGGGAAGGTGGTGACAAAGCATACGTTGTCCACTTGGGTGGCAGACTGTATTGCCTGGACTTATGAGGCAGCGGAGCTTCCACTGGAGGGCCGTGTTATGGCTCATAGAGTCAGGGCCATGGCGGCATCAGTGGCTCACTTGTGGCTCTGTTCCTTTGGTTGACATCTGCCAGGCTGCCACCTAGTCTTCAGGTCAGACCTTCGTGGCCCATTACTGCCTGGATAGGGAGTCCCAATGGGACAGTGCCTTCAGCCAGGCTGTGCTCTGTAACCTGTTTGAGGCCTAGGCAACTCCTGCCCTCCGACCCCTCTGTGTTCAAGCTATCGGATTGCTACTTCCCTGGTTAGGGTTTCATTGGCTGCTTGCGGCTCTCACTGAGGGAGCCTTTTTTGTTTTGGCTATAGGTTCAAGGTAGCCTGTAGCTGGGGAGTCCCAAATATGAGGACTGACTTCCTGCTTGTTCCTGGAGAAAGCGTAGTTACTCACCTGTAACAGGTGTTCTCCGGGGACAGCAGGAATCAGTCCTCACAACCCTCCCTCCTCCCCTTGGAGTTGCAGTCCAATTATTTTTTCTTCATTTGTTTTGCCGATTTTCACTGTGTCATTTGACTGAGCAAGATGGCACCCTTGGGCAGGAAAGGGACCATGCATGCGTGGTAGCAACTCCCAAAGGCTTTCTTTGAAAGCTGGGGATTTGCTCCGCGTGGGCTCCATTGGCGTCGGCATCGCCCATATGTGAGGACTGATTCCTGCTGTCCCTGGAGAACACCTGTTACAGGTGAGTAACTACGCTTTGTGGCATCGTTTGTGTTTCCGAAGTATAGAGTAAACAGGTGGGTTTTGAGTTTCTTTCGGAAGTTGGAGAGGTCATCTATGGATCTTATGTTATCTGGGAAGTTGTTCCAGAGGACAGGGGAGAAGTGGGAGAAAGCTCTGTTGGTCATTTTTCTGGATTTTCTGAAGTCAGTTGGAATAGTTAGTTTATTTTTATTGCATTCTTGTTGGTTTTGAATGTTGTTGTCTTTGGAGATGAGTGTATCGAGGTGGGATGGTGCAATGCCTTTAATAAGTTTGAAAGAAGTTATGAGTACTTTATACTGTATGTGGCTTTGGATTGGGAGCCAGTTAAGATTGTATAGTATAGGTGTAATGTGTTCTGCTAGTTTGATGTTTGAGGTTATTCTTGCAGCGACATTCTGGGCTAACTGGAGTTTTCTTATGGATTGTTTAGGTAGACCTTGAAGGGTGCTATTGCAGAAGTCGAAGTGGGGTGTGATTATGGCGTTGATAACTGATTTAAAGTCATTGGGGTAAAGAAGTGGGTGGAGCTGCTTCAATATTCTGAGCTTATAAAAGATTTTTTTTGTTTGCTTAATGTGCGATAGCATGTTAAGCAATCTAACTAACTTAACTCCAAGGTATTTTGCCTTGCTTTTGACAGCTGTGTTAGCATCTTAGATCGAAATATGTGTTGGGGGAATAAACTTTTGATTCTTAATAATGCAGAATGCTTCTGTTTTTTTCTGAAATTGATCTTAAGGTTTTGGGATGAAAGCCAGTTTGCTGCTTCTGAAAAACAGTCTTTCAGTTGTTGAATTGCCCGGTTAGTGATGTTAAAAGGAAGATATAACATAATATCATCTGCGTAAATGTGGCAGTTCACTTGGAATTTTTTGAAGATTGTGTAGATGGGCTGTAGGTAGATGTTAAACAGAAGAGCAGAGAGGGCAGAGCCTTGTGGGAGACATTATTCTTGATTGTAAGTTTGAGATGTATGTGGGCCTATACGTACTTGCTGGGTTCTGTGTGAAAGGTATGAGGTGAACCATTGAAGAACTGTATATTTTATACCTATCTGTTGTAGTCAGATGAGCATTGTGTTGATTAATACTGTTGAAGGCAGCAGTGATGTCCAGGAAGAGGAGGAAAAAAGCTTGTTTGGTGTTGTCAATACCCCGTGAGAGCCGGTCAGTCAAGACAGCGAGGAGGGTCTCTACACTGTGGTACGGGCGAAAGCCGTATTGGTTTTCATCTAGGGGAGCAAAGGTATCAATATGGTCCTGTAGTTGGACTTGTACTACCTTTTCAATCAGCTTGGTCAGGAAAGGGAGGCTAGAAATGGGTCTGTATGAAGTGGGATGTTTTTTATCTAGTGTGTTATTTTTCAAGATGGGACATATTAGGGCGTGCTTTAGGAGAGGGGGGATGTAGCCCTGTTGTAGAGAGCAATTCATAATTGGAAGGATGAAGGGGGTTAATTCAGCTTTTGTTGCCTTTATCCAGCTTACTGGACGGGGGTCAAGGTATGAAGTGGTGGTGGTAATTTTGGAGATGAGATTTTCAAGCATGTCTTTTGAGATGGGGAAAAAATTGGCCAGCATGATTTTGGTGTTAAGTATTGACTGTTGTGCTCAATTATTGGTGTGGCTTCACATTTTAGTTTTTCTGTGTTTGACATGTTAGTGAATTATTTTGCAATATCAAACAGCTCTCTTGGTTGGTTCAGGGATTTTGATAAGATGGTGGAGTAGTAGTTTTTTTTTTTTTTTGCGGAGGTAATGGTTTCTTGGTAGTGTTTGAGCTTGGCCATGTATTGAGCGCCATTTGTGTTCACTTTTACATAGGTTAATTTTCAGTTGCTTAAGTTTGGATCTGAACCAGGTGGTGGTGGTATTTTTTTATGATGATGCTTTGGGTATGGGTGCGTCTATGATTGATGTTTTGGGTACGTCTATGATTGATGCTTTGGATATGGTATTGTTCCTAGCTTCGTCTAGGTTCATTGGGTTTGTTGTAAGTTGTTGGAATGTCTGATTCAGGAAATTCTTTGTCGAATCTCTTGTATTTTCTTTGGTGTGGGTCAGGCGTTGGTGTAGAGATAGGGCTGTCATAGATAGGGAGCTGGAATTTTGAGGGGATGGTCTGACAAGGGTACAGGTAGTACTTAGAGTGTGGAGGTGTTGTATTTTCTAAATATTACTTTAGGTAGGAACCTTCATTTAAAGAAGGAAGGATCAATTTACTCATACAGTCTATGGCCTTTATGTTTTTGTAGCCCCGTTTTTCTAGTGACTCATTTTAAAAGTTTTATTCACCACTTCCTTATCCCTCTCCTAATTGCAGGTACTATTATCAGCATTGTTTATACTGCTTAACCCTTGATGGTTTCAATTCATATATTCCATGGGACGGTTCAGCCACTGTTTAAAATCACATGTGGCTGTGTTACAAATACTGCCAATGTCACTGGTATGGGTGATACTCCTGTCTTCTGTGTATAACCTTGTATTAAGGTAGAATTATTTTAATACACATACTGTTGGATATTTGGGCATTTACTTCATATATATTGTTGCATGTGTTGGCATTTTTATAAAGTGTTATATGTGACACCTTGACTACCTGGCTCTGTTAGTGGGCTCATATAAATCGCTCTATTCCCTATGGCTTTAAGATAGGATTTTTGTCATGTTTCCATTATGTACCGGCGTAGGTCTCTGGCTGTTTTATGGCTTAACCATTTTAAAATAATGACATTTTGAATATCAGCTACATATTATTGGTCAGCTTTTCAATTGTCTTTGCAATCTTACATTTTCGTGATAGATTTTTTTCATGTCCCACTGTTTATCAGCGCTTCCCCCGATGGTTTTGCTGCCAGACATGAAGGCTTTGCTTCTGATTAGAACATGCTGATTGTGACTGCTAGACACATTATAACAGCACATATTTTTCTCCTTTCTTCCTTTGTCTCCCAACATGATATAAGTGTGATATCAGATTATCTCTAGTCAAGAGATTGTGTTTCCAACTTGTAATAGTCTTCCATCTCATAGTTAGGTTCAGATGTAATTTATTGATATGCTCTTTATTTTATTTTAAGAGCACTTGATTGGTTGTCCCGAATAGGGTGAGTTTGTTTACTTTCTTGATGTACATTGGTGTATGTTTTTAGTGCATGTTAATTTGTCCAATATGGCATGCATTTATATTTATTTATTTATTTATTGATTATAACTTTTTTTTATCAATTGGTTTTATTGTGTTTTTTATTATTATTGTTTTTAGTTATTAACATATAACTGATGAACAGTTTTCTTAAGGGACATGTAATATGTGTGCATGATTCCTTTGGGTTTTCATTCTCATTTTAATTTTTATTATTTTATGTTTATATATTTGTATATGTTTGTATTAAGGTCACAGTCCCCTGAAGAAGGCCAGACAGCCAAAACACGTGTTGGGCTGACCTTGACACCAATAAATTTTAGTTCTTCCAGTGGCGATTGTGCTCCCGCTTTTTTCTGTGTTGCTTTGGGCTAGTAGGAGGGGTGCCTTTTCTGTGTCCCTCTGTTTCCAGCGTTAGCCAATCCAAGTCACAAGTACCTGACATACAAAATAGCCATTTCAATGCTACTTTAAGCAGTGGTTTTCTATTGGTCTACCTTTATAACCATTTATGGACTTTTCCTCCAGGAATTTGTCCAACATTTTTTAAACCTGGCAGCGCTACCTGCCTTTACCACATCCTCTGGTAATGATGTCCAAAGCTTGCTTATATGTTGCGGGAAACAATATTTTCTCCTATCTATTTTAAATATACTACTTTGTTCCTTCATGGCATGTCCCCTTGTCTTTGTATTTTTTGAAAGACCAAACAATGAATTCACATTTACCCATTCCACTCTACTCAGTATTTTATAGAACTCTATCATATTTCCCATCAGCCATCTCTCCTCCAAACTGAAGAGCCCTAACCTCTTTAGCTTTTCCTTATAGAAGAATCATTCTATAAGCAGAAGCTGGATAATCTGTTCCGTAAGGCAGCCCAGGTATCCCCGGTAGCCTCCTGATCTTCGGCCCCGCAAGCTCCGGAGTCGGCCAGGGGTTGCCTGAACGCGAGCAGAAGAAGAAGGCCTCGAGGACTCTGTTAGGGGCACCAGACAAGTATGAGAGTTCATGTGCTTGGTCTCTCAGCCCCCCTCGGCAGTCTCTGGAGTTGGAGAGGGAGCAGCCCAGTTGTTGTTGTTGTTAAGTGCTGTTGAGTCAGAGTCGACTCATGGTGACCCTCTGGATAGCTATCCTAAATTGTGTTCGGTCTTCAGTCAGGCGGCTCATTGTTGACAGACTGGTACCCATAGCTGCTGTTATTGTATCGATCCATCTCATTGCTGGCCTTCCTCTTTTGCGTTGACCTTCTATCTTGCCAAGCATGATGTCTTTCTCTAATGATCTCTCTCTTCACATGATGTGTCCAAAATATGAAAGTCAAAGTCTTGTCATCTGAGCTTCTAAAGAAAGCTTAGGTTTCATCTCCTCTAGTACCGACTGGTTTGTTCTTCAGGCAGTCCATGGTATACACAGTATTCGCCGCCAGCACCATAATTCAAAGGCATCAATTTTCTTCCTACCTGTCTTTTTCACTGTCCAGCTTTCACATCCATATGATGTTATTGAAAATACCATGGCTTGAACAAGTGGAATCTTTGTATGGAGAGAGACATCTCTGCTCTTGAGAATCTTATCTAGGTCTTTCATAGCCATTCTGCAAAGAGCAATGCGTCGTCTGATTTCTTGACTGCTTGTTGCTTCTTTATTGATAGTTGATCCAAGTAGGTTAAAGTTGTTCACAATTTTCAATTTCTTCTCCTTCAACGATGAACCTGTTGATTATGCCAGTTGTCATGTTCTTTGTCATCTTTACATTAAGGTGCAGGCCCATTTTGAGACTATGTTCTTTGATTGTGAGAAGCAAATGATTCAGATCATCTTCACTTTCAGCCAGTAATGTGGTATCATCAGCATAGCGAAGGTTGTTGATGAGTCTTCCACCAATCTTCACACCTCTGTTGTCTTCATACAGTCCTGCTTTTCTGATGATTTGTTCTGCATATAAATTAAAACAGGTAGGGGAAAGGTATGCAGCCTTGTCTTACACCTTTGCTTATTTTAAACCATTCTGTTTCTCCTTGTTCCGTTCGAATTGTTGCTTCTTGATCAATGTACAGATTGCACAAGAGAACGATCAGGTGTTCTGGTATACCCATGCTTCTTAATGTGGCCCAGAGTTTCTCATGGTTTACACAGTCAAAAGCCTTGCTATAGTTGATAAAGCACAAATAGATGTCCTTTTGGTATTCTTTAGTCTTTTCAAGGATCCATCTCACATCCGCAATGATGTCTCTCGTTCCTCGCCCTTTCCTGAACCCTGCTTGCACTTCAGGTAGTTCTTGTTCCAGGTATGGTTGTAGTCTCTTTTGAATAATCTTCAGTAGAATCTTGCTGGCATGTGGGATCAGAGCGAATGTGCGATAATTTCCACAGTCGGTTGGATCACCTTTCTTTAGTATTGGTATAAACACAGATCTTTTCCAGTCAGTTGGCCATGATGTCTTCCATATTTCTTGGCAGAGCCTTGTAAGTACGGTAACAGCTGCATCAGATTCCTGTAATACTTCTATGGGAATGCTATCAATGCCTGGTGCTTTGTTCTTTGATAAGGCTTTCAATGCTGCTTCAACTTCTTCTTTCATCACCAATGGTTCCCGATCATAAGGTACAGGTTGAAACGGCTGTTGGTCCACTTGATCTTTATCATATAAAAACTCTGTATATTCCTTCCACTTTTTCTTGATCTCAGCATCATTCAACATAGAACCTTGAGCATCTTGTAACATTCCAATTCGAGGCTGGAACTTTTTCTTTAACTCTCGTAGCTTTAGAAAAGCCAATCTTGTTCTTCCTCTAATAGTTTCTGCTTCTATTTCCTTGCAAGTGTCATTGTAGTACTTTTCCTTGTCCTGTCTTGCTCTACGTTGGAAATCTCTGTTGAGTTACGCGATTGTCTTTCTTTCTCCTCTGGCTTTAGCTTCTCTGCATTTCTGGGCAATTTTCAGAGTTTCTTCCTTCATCCATTTTGGCCGTTTTTGCTTTTTCACCTTTTGTAGCGACTTCTTGCTTTCTTCCAACACAACTTGTTTGATGTCATTCCATAACTCCTCCGGAGCTCTGTCATTTGTATTTAAAGCAGCCCAGTAAGGTACCTCAAACCGATACGGAGGCCTCTAGGGAAGGCTCCCGGTCTCCCGAGGGTTGTCCCAGCCAGGACCCCCTCTCCTCCTCGACACCTGACCTGATCACCCCGCCCTCAGTGTCACAGGGCCACACTCCTCAGTGGGAGGCCTTGATCTGGCCTTGGAATGCAGCATTTCTGCGTTCCTTGCTGCTCAGTAGGCGCTGATGCCAAGCCCCGCCAGCACGTGCCTCGAGACCGCAGGAACCTCGACTTCGAGGACTCCCTGGGCTGCCATTGTGACCCGTGAGACCACGGGTCTCGATCTCCGTCCTGTTCCTCAGGCATGAGATCTTCACAGGTGAGCACTTCCATCTCCGGGCAGTTTTAGCCTCTGAGATCCGTTGTGGGTCACCGACCTGTCTTGAGCCGCCCGATCTCTAGTGCTCCACGGACTACTGAGACTGGGAGTCTGACGGAGAGACCTCCCTGGAGACGGTCCCACCTTCCTGGAGCTTGTCTGGGACCTGGTGCGGGCCCTAGCACTTACCACTGAGTCTGAGGAGGAGCCCTGCGCTGAGGAGCTCGATATTCTGCAAAATAAAGCTCCTCCAAGGGAGGCTCTCTCGGTGCCAGTTCCTCCCATTCTGAACCGCCTCTTACTCTGTATGTTGGAGACCACGGCCTCTGTTCAGATTGTGAGCAAGTGCCTGGATGCTATGTATAAGTTCCAGCAAGGTCAGGGGTTCCGGAAAGCCCAGCTTCCCCAGAACTCGATGGTGGTTAAATCAGCCATGCGGAAGCTAAAGAGTCCAAAGGCTCATTTGTCAGTCCCGCCGGGGAGAGTGTCTCGTACCCTCGACGCCCTCAGGCGCAAGGCTTACCAGGGCTCCATGCTGTCGTGCTACATCCAAGTTTACCATTTATACAGTGGGATGTTCCTCCATAATCTCGCTAGGGGGCTCAGAGGCTTCACGGCGGGCCTTGACGGAGACTATCTCTGACGTTTTCAGGCCCTCTCAAAGTCTATCGGGGAATACTCAAAGTACCTCTCGCGAGCAGCGTATGATGGCTTCGAGTCTTCCACCCGGTTGGCGGTGGCTGGCATCGGAGCTCGCCGGTAGGCTTGACTCCAGTCCTCGGACCTGGAACAGTGGGTCCAGGAGATGCTGCTGTATGGTCCCTTGTCTCGGGGAGCAGCTATTTGGCAAGCTCATGGAGGACAAGGCTGCGGAGATCGAGACGGAGTGCGTAACTCGTACTCGCCTCTCCCAGAAGACTTCCTCCCTCCCCAGAAAGAAGCAGCAGAGCAAGAAGCTTTTCTTCCAACAAAAGGGGCTCCCTTACAGGGGCTGCCCGGCCTATCCACCAGCGTTGACCCTGTTCAGGGTGGCCAGGGCAAGTCTACGGTCCACGGCCCTCGCAAGCCGAAGGGCCCCAAGACCCCAACCCCCGGCTCCGGCTCAACCAGCCTAGGGGTTTTGACGCCATTGGCATAGCCTCTCATCCTCTGGCAGGGTGGCTATCCATGGTCCATTTTTCCCACCGGTGGGAGTCCATCTCCAGCAATGCCTGGGTTCTCCAGGTCATTCGGGAGGGCTATCGCCTCCATCTGCACCAGGCCCCTCCTCCCTACTTAACCAAGGAACCACATCTTCCCCAGCACCAGGCCCTCCTGAGTCAGGAGCTCGCAGGCCTCCTCGAGGATGGCGCGGTGGAACCAGTCTCACTGCACCTCTGAGGATGGGGGTTTTACTTGTCCCGAAGCGGACAGGGGGCCTTCAGCCCATCCTCGACCTGCGGAACCTCAACAAGTTCCTGGTGCAGGAGAAGTTCAAGATGCTCTCCCTTAGAATGTTACTGCCCTACCTCCAGCAGGGCGATTGGCTATGCTCCTTGGACTTAAAAGATGCTTACGCTCACATCCTCGTCCATACCGAGCACAGAAAGACCTCCACTTTATGGTTCAGGGAAACCATTACCAGTACAGAGTAATTTGCTTCTGCTTTGCGTTCATCCCGCGGGTCTTCATGAAGTGCCTGGCAGTGGCTGCAGCCCATCTGCGGCTGCAGGGCATCTTCGTCTATCCAAATCTAGACGACTGGCTTGTAACAGGGGCTAGTCCTCCGAAGCCAAACAGGCCATGGGCCACACCATTTTCCTCCTGGAGCATCTGGGGTTCATGATCAATTACCCAAAGTCGCACCTCACTCCAGTTCAGTCCCTGGAGTTCATTGGGGCTCGCTTGGACACCCTTCGGGCCATGGCTTTTCTTCCTCAGGACAAAGCGGGACCGCCTCGTGTCCTTGGCATCCCGGCCCGGATGATGCTTCGCCTTCTCTCTCGGCCACATGGCTTCCACGGTCTATGTCGTGCCCAATGCCTGTCTCAACATGCGGGCAATGCAGTGGTGATTCAGAGCTCAATGGGCGCAGTTGGCCGGCCGCCTCCGAGACCCCATCTCGGTCCTTCCCAGCCTGGTGGAGTCTCTGGTTTGGCGGCAGAAATTTTGGAACCTGCTTCGCGGTATGCCCTTCCAAGCCCTGGTGCATCAGGTGGTCTTGACCACAGACACCTCCCTAGCGGGCTGGGGAGCCCACTGCGAGGGACGGCGTACTCAGAGGTCCTGGTCCCTCAAGTAGTCCCAGCAGCAGATAAACCTGCTGGAACAACAGGCAATTTGCCTTGCTCTCCGGGTTTTCAGGGAATGCTTGCAGCACCCATCGGTGCTGGTCCAAATGGACAACCAGGTCACAATGTTCTGTGTGAACAAACAGGAGGGCACCGGCACCTACAGCCTCTGTTCGGAGGTGACAGCCCTGTGCTCCTTTGCGGTGAGCCAGGGCATGACCGTCTGGGCCATTTACCTCCCGGGTCAGGACAATGCATTGGCGGACCGGCTCAGCAGGGTCCTCCAACCGCATGAGTGGTGCCTGTGTCCCCGAACAGTGCAATGGCTCTTCCAGCATTGTGGGACTCTGGACCTGGACCTCTTTGCCAGCCCAGCGAACTCGCAGCTTCCTCGGTTCTGCGGTCCCCTCCTGCACTCGGGCAGGGTGGCCCCGACACCTTTCTTATCTTGTGGGACACGGGGTTACTATATGCCTCCCTGCCTGGACCCTTCTCAAGGTCCAACAGGACAGGGCCTCAATGATTCTCATAGCCCCGAGCTGGACCAGGCAGCCTTGGTTTCCCCTGCTGCTTCATCTCTCGACGGAGTCCCTGGTCCCGCTCGGATTCTCATTGGAGCTGCTGACGTGGGAGGAGGGTCTGCTTCTTCACCCCAATCTGAGGTTCCCTGTCCCCTCACAGCTTGGCGGCTGGGTGGGTCGCTGTAGCCTCCTACCATCTCCCCGTGGAGATCAAGGACATTTGTTTGGCATCACGAAAGGACTCAACGCCTTCAAGTGGTGTCGGTTCTCTGTGTGGTGCTCGGAGCTCCGAGCGGACCCGTTTTCATCCCCTACCAGTTTGGTCTTACAGTACCTGCTCCACCTCTCGCAGTCAGGGCTGAAGTCTAACTCATTCAGGGTTCACCTGACTACCATTTCAGCGAATCACCACCCCATCGAGGGCAAATCTCCTTTGGGGCTATCGCTTGTGTCTTGTTTCATGTGAGGCCTGCTTCTTTCTAAGCCCCCTACCCGCCCTCCTCTGGCGGAATGGGACCTCAATGTGATCCTCATGCAGCTGACCAAGCCGCCCTTTGAGCCCATGGCTTCCTGCCTGCTGCGGCACCTGTCGAGGAAGGTGGCCTTCTTGATAGCTCTCACCTCCGCTCGGAGAGTTAGTGAACTCCAGGCACTGGCCGAGGCACCGTACATGAGGTTCTTTAAGAATTGTGTGGTCCTACGGACTCACCCCAAGTTCTTTCTGAAGATGGTCTCGGATTTTCATCTCAATCAAGAGATAGTGCTGCCCACTTTCTTCCCGAAGCCCCATGCCAACTGGGCATCGACGATTCTCCACACCCTGGATTGTAAGAGGGCTCTTTCTTTCTATTTGCTGTGAACTCAGGACCACCGCAGATCTGGGCAGCTCTTCGTTTCGTGGCGGACTGCATCACCTTTGCCAAGGCTGGGTTCCCCCTGGAATGCCTAGTCATGGCACACAATGTCCGAGTGATGGCGATGTCTGTCGCTAGTCTGCGCTCGGTGCCACTGGCAGACATCTGCCAGGCCACCACCTGGTCTTCCACTCACACCTTCACAGTGCATGATTACCTGATGAGGGAGTCCCATCGGGATGCCACCTTCGGCCAGGCTGTAGTCAGTAATCTGTTTGAGGTTTAAGCAACTCCTGCTCTCCGATCCTCTGGCTGCCTTTGGCCTTCATTGGCAACTGCTCACAGCAATGCCATGCCTTTTTCTACAGATCCTCAGTAGCCTGTAGCTAGGGAGTCCCATATGTGAGGACTGACTTCCTGCTTGTTCCTGGAGAAAGCGTAGTTACTCACCTGTAACAGGTGTTCTCCAGGACAGCAGGAATCAGTCATCACAACCCTCCTTCCTCCCCTTGGCTTGCTGTATATTTTTGCCATCTTCTTGAAGGGGCTATAGCTATGGCACCTGACTGAGTATGATGGCACCATTGGGTGGGAAGGGAGCCACGCATGTGTGGTGCATTCCCAAAGGCTTTCTTTGAAAGCTGGGGAAATGCTCCATGCGGGCTCCGTCGGTGCTGATATCACCCATATGTGAGGACTGATTCCTGCTGTCCCTGGAGAACACCTGTTACAGATGAGTAACTATTCTTTTTCTTGCCTGGTGGAGTCCCTTCTAAAATATCTACTCCGCTTATCCTTAACAAGTTTTAAAACTAACTCAGTGAGAGTTCATCTTAGTGACATTTTGGCCTCATTGGTCTCCACCCTTTCCAGAGCTGTACAGTCAGTGCTCGGAGGAGACTCTGCATTACTTTGACTTCCTCTTTGAATTGGAATGAGAAACCTAGGCGGAATAGACTGTGTCGGACCTTCGGGCCCAGGATATCCTATCTGACCCTTTACCCCCGGAAGACACGTCCTTCCAAGATTTTATTTGGGACCTAGACAAAGCCATCCCCTTTTCTGTGGAATTGGAAGAGGAACTGAGGGTGAAGGAACTGGAGCTCCTCCAATACCCCTTTGCCCCTCGTGAAGCTGTGATGGTTCCTATCCACGATGACCTGCAAGGGCTGCTTCTATGACTGTGGGAGGGTGCTGCTCACACTGCCAGCCATCAGCCACCTGCTTGATTCTCTGTACCGGGTCCAAAAGGCTCTGGATATCGATAAGCCTGAATTGCCCCACATTTCTATTGTGGTAGAGTCTGCATTAAAGCTGGGAAAGAGTGCAAAAACTCACTCCTCGGTGCCATTCACATGGGAAATGTGGACCTAGCACTCCTTCGGGAGGAGGTGCTTCCAGGGTTCCATGCTGATAGCCCAGATCCTGGCCTACCAAACATACTTGGCCATGTTCTTCAAAGATGTCATGCTGGACATCGAGGACTTTGCTTCCCTTGTCCCTTAGTCTGTGCATCAGGCATCATTTCTGCCCTTTTTCGTGACCATGCTGAAGACTGACTTCTTTGAAACTGCTTTTGGATCCTAACCCCTTATTCCTTATGTCTCCTCACCCTTCGCTTTCCCCCTTATTCTTATCTTTTGTCTGTCTTAGATTGTAATCTCTAAGAAGCAGGGACCATCTTTATATATGTCTGTACAGAGCTGTGTATGCCTTGTAGCGCTTTATAAATGTTTGATAATAAAAATAATAATAATTTTATTTTATTTATTTATTTAGCTGTGTTTATATCCCGCTTTTCACTGGGTCAAAGCGGTGTAACATTAAACGGGGGGGGGGGGGGGGGTGGGCAACAATCAAACTCTGGGGTTGGGGCCATCACCAGGGGGCCAACATTAATGATTTCAACAAATATTTGGGACATAGACATTGTATTACAGTCTCTTAGAACATATATTCAGGGGGGTGAATTAGGAGGGGGGAAGGTAGTCAGTGGCGGGTGCTTGTTTCTGGTCCGAGGTGTTCCTGGAATAGGATGGTTTTTAGTTGTTTCCTGAATGATAAGGGATCTCCGTTGCTTCTGATGTGACTTGGTAGAGAGTTCCAGAGGGATGGCGCATACAATTCGAAGGCTCTGTTGCAGGTCCGTTGATTGCATTTGGTTCGTCTATGGGGGATGGTGAGGGAGTTGTTGGTGGTTTGTCTGGTTGTTCTGTTGTGGGCTGGTCGGGGCAGTAGTGTGTGGAGCTGGGAAGTCTGAGTTTGGTAGAGAGCTTTGTGTGTAAGTAGGGCGGATTTGTATTTGATTCTTGCTTCGAGGGGGAGTATGTGTAGCTCCCTCAGGATTGGGGTGATGCGGTCTTGTTTTTTTGCTTTCTGGATAATCCTTGCTGTTGTATTTAAGGCAGTTTGAAGTGGGTTGGTGTGAGTGGCTGGTAGTCCGTGGTAGATTATATTGCAGTAGTCCAGGTGAGGGAGTGTCATGGCTTGCATCACTGTTCTGAAGTCCTGTGGTTCAAGGAGAGGTCTGAGGCGTTTTACTGTTTTAGCCTTGTGGAATATTGTTCCGGTGGTTTTTTTGATTTGTTGCTTGAGTGCGAGTGCTTGGTCTATGATGATTCCCAGATACTTTATGTGCGGTTGTAGTTGTATTTGTGTGGTTCCAATGTTGAGGTGTGTAGGTGGTGTGAAGTCTGGGTCCTTTGTTACTATGAGGGCTTCTGTTTTCTTTATGTTGATGGATAGGTTGTTCTTTTGTAGCCAGCTGGATACCTCTGTGAAGCATTCTGATAAGTGTTTATTTGTTGTGTTAGAGGTTGTGATTGGGGCATAGAGCATTATGTCATCTGCATAGATGTGATAGTTGATGTTGTGGGCGCGTATGATTGAGCAGAGTGGTTGCAGGTAGATATTGAAGAGCATGGCAGATAGTGTGGATCCTTGGGGTACTCCTTGGTGTTGCTGGAAGGGAGGTGAGGTTGATATGTTTGTGCGGATCAGTTGTTGTTTATTGGTTAGGTAGGAGTGGAACCATTGAAGTATGGTATCTTTGATGCCAATTGCTTGTAGTCTGTGTAGGAGGATGTTGTGGGAGATGGTGTCGAAGGCTGCTGATATGTCTAGGAAGATCATGGCGTATCCAGAGTGTTTGGCTTGAGTTCCTATGACGAGGGTGTTCATTAGTAATGTCATGAGGGTCTCGACTCCGTGGTGTGGGCGGAAGCCATGTTGTTGCAGGTCCAGTATGTTGTTGGTATCTAAATGTTCTTGGAGCTGTTGCTGAACTACCTTCTCTATGATTTTGGCGGTGAACGGGAGGCTTGCTATAGGTCTGTAGGAGGCAGGGTCCAGGGGATCCAGGTTGTGTTTTTTTAGGGTTGGTCGGATGATTGAAGTTTTGAGGAGGTCTGGCATGCATCCTTGGCTGAGGGATTCATTAACATTGCAGGCTAATGGTGTGCTCAGGTCATCTTTGGCTTTCTTTATCCATTCTGTAGGGCAGGGGTCCAGCGGAGAGGTGGTGGTATTCAGATGGGAGATGGTGGATGATATTTCTTCTTTCGTGATTGCTTCAAATTTGCTCCATTCTCTGTTTATGGTGGTGGGGTGGTTTGTTGTTGTCTCTGTGTTCGGTTGTGGATTTTGTGGTTTTTGAAGCTGTTTGTATTGTCGTGCTAGTAATTCTGGTGGGATGTTTGGTAGTTGGTCGGAGTGGTTGGGCGCTTTTGTCAGCTTTTTGACAATCTCAAAGTGTTCTCTTGGTTTGTTTATTGATGTGTTTATGATTTTCGAATGGTAGGCCTTTTTTGCATTGTCTGTTTCTGTGTGGTACGCGTCTAGTTCGTACATGTAGTTTGTTTTGTCGTCCTCTTTTTTGGTTTTTCTCCATTTTCTTTCCGCTCTTCTGAGTTTGGTCTTTAGCTTCCGGAGGTTGGGGGTGAACCATCGGGCATTTTTGGAGGTGTGTCTGGTGTTAGTCTTGTTTGTTGTTGCGCTGGATGCAGAGGAGATTGTGGTGTTCCAATTGTAGATTAGGTCATCAATATTGTTGGAGCTTGTTTGGAGTTTAGGTAGAGTTTGTGCCAGGAAATCTTCCTTGAATGTCTTAAATCTTCTTGTATGTTGTTTGTTCTCCTTGCTGTTCGTATGCTGGTAGGTGTGGGATATGTTGATGAGGAAGTGGTCAGACCATGGTATGTGTGTGATTTCTGGATTCTTGTATGAGGTGGCAGTTTGGGAATTTAGGAATATGAGGTCCAATGTATTTCCTTTTTCATGCGTTGGTTCTTGTATGATCTGTGTTAGGTTCATTGCTTCCATGGCATTGATGAAGGTTTCTGCTTGCTTGTCTTGAAGTGATGGGAGGTTGAAGTCTCCTAGGATTATTTGCTCTTTTGTGGAGATGGCGCTCTCAGATATGTGTTGTAGTATCCTTGGTAGGTCGGTGCTTGGGGTGGGTGCCCGGTAGACTAGGCATATTGAGAGGTGTTTATTGGTGAGGGTGAGTATGTCTGCTTCATTGGTCGTTTCTGATGCATGCTTCCTGAGGTGTAGGTTGGCTTTTGCTATGATGGCTACGCCTCCTCCTTTGGTGTGTGTTCGGGAGCAATGTTGCAGGCTGTATCCTTTTGGTGTTGGTTCATGAGCACCATGTCAGTGTCTGTTAGCCAAGTTTCTGTTATGCATAGGATGTCAATCTTTTGGGTTGTGATCAGGTCATGGAGCATGTGGTATTTGTTTCTGACTGGGCGAGCATTTATTAATGAAATGGAGAGGGGGCTGCAGTTCAGGGGGTTGGGGATGTGGATTGGTGTGTGTGGTGTGTGGGTGTTGTCCCATGTGAGGGAGGGGTTGCAGATGTGTATGGTTTGGATGGTTGTGTTGTTTGGGGTATAATAATAATAATAGTAGTAGTAGCCCCCAAGGACCACTGCTAGTCTTTTCAAGGTCTTGTAGCTCATGGCAAAGCTTGCTCAAAGTTTATGGTCCAGTGCGCTTACAACGCCTTCGAATCCGCCAGTAGGGTGGCGGCCATAGGTATCACCATGCGGTGGATGGCCTGGTTGCAGTCTTCTGACCTGGAGCAGTGGGTCCAAGACAACATTGCCAGCGTCCCCTATCGGGGTGAAAGCCTCTTCGGTAAACCTGTAGAGGAAGAGGCCAAAGAGCTGGAAGAGGAACAGGTGACCCTCACAAGGCTCTCCAGAAAGACTGCAGATCCCATGCAGAAGAAAGCGGCAACCAAAAAGGCTTTCCTCCCATGTCCACAAAGTTATTTTCCATCCCAGTTGCCAGTGCAGCCTAAGGCCCAGGTTTCTCACTCTCAGTGGAGGGAGAAGTCTCCAAAGGCACAGCTCGCCCCCCCAGCTCAAGCTGGGTGGAGGTTTTTGACAGGGTCTTCCGGAGCATAGCCAGTCAACTGTTGTCAGAGGTCCCCCTGCAGGTGGGCAGGCGGGCAATTCGTCCACGTTGCCCACTGGTGGCTTCTTGTCACCTCAGACGCCTGGGTGCTACAGATCATCCAGGACAGCTATCAGTTGCATTTCACCAGCTGCTGCCTCCTTACAATCCCAGGGAGTACCCCATGGACCCCGTGCACTGGAGCTTCCTGTAGATTGAGGTTGTGGCCCTGGTTCCCCATCAAAACTTGCCATTGAACTGGTTCCCCCTGTCCAGACCAGACAGGACTTTTACTCCAGGTACTTCTGGTCCCCAAAAAGACCGGTGGGTTCTACCTCATTCTGTATCTGCGAAACCTCAACCAGTTCTTGGCGCATGAAAAGTTCAAAATGTTCTCGTTGGGGACACTTCTCCTGTTCCTCCTACAAGATGACTTGCTTTTCTCTTTGGATCTGAAGGATGTGTAGGCACATATTCCAATCCACCTGCATTACCGACAGTACCTTCAGCTCCTGCGGGGTGGCCAGCACTATCAATACTGGGTACTACCCTTTGGGCTGGCTGCAGCCTCCAGGGTTATAACAAAGCGCCTGGCAGTCGTGGCCACTTTCTTCTGGATCTGGGGGGTCTTTGTCTTCCATACCTAGATGACTGGCTCGTAAAAGGTCCCATGCCAGCCAGCGTACAGCAGTCCACTGAACTCACCATTCAGGTGCTCGAAGACCTCAGCTTCGTGATCAGTTACCTGAAGTCTCACCTCCAGCCGGTACAGCAACTGGAGTTCATTGGGACCCTCCTCAATACCACTCGTGCGAGAGCGTTCCTGCTGGCAGATTGCCTGCAGTGTCTCATCGAGGTAGTAGGTACGTTGTAGTGCCAGTGCCATATGGCTTACAGGCTGCTGAGAGCTGTCGGTCACATGGTGACTGCGTTGCATGTCATCCCTTAGACCATCCTCTACATGTGGCAGACTTAGTGGACCATGTGAATACAATGGCTGCAAGCCTTGGACCACCTGTGGACAGGGTATTGGTCACTACATCACTTGAGCAGTCTCTGATGTGGTGGTTCGTGCCCGCAAATTTGCGTCAGCACCTTCAGTTCCAACCGGCAGCACCCTGCTGGCTGCGCACAATGGATGCCTCCAAGCTCGGCTGGGGCATGCACCTGGACTGTCTTTGCACCCAGGGCCTGTGGTCCGAGAGCAAGAGTCTCCAGCAGATCAACTTCCTCAAGCTTCATGCCATCGCGAATGCTCTCTGTGCCTTTCAGGCACATCTGGCGAATCAGGCAGTCCTGATCCAGACTGACAACCAAGTCACCATGTTCTGTGTGAACAAGCAGGGGGTCATGGGCTTGTACCTCCTATGATGGGAGGTGATTCGCCTCTGGAAGTTTGCCTTCCTCCATGGCATGGATCTCAGGGTGACACATATGCTCGGCGAGAGCAATAGCCTAGCGGATCGACTCAGCCGGGTTCTTCAGCCACACAAATGGTCCCTCAAGAGGGAGGTGGTGGACCAGATCTTCGGGAGTCTGGCACCCCCAACATGGATCTCTTTGCTACGGTACAGAATGTCCAAATAGGATCACCTGGCTCTGAACGCCTTCCTTGTCCACTGGGGGAAAGGCCTGCTCTATGCCTATCCCCCCTCCCGATTCCACTCATTGCGACAACATTCTTGAAGCTCCAGGCTGTAAGAAGATCCATGATTCTCATTACTCTCTACAGCTCTCGCAGAAGGAACAACTTCGTCTGGACTTTGATTTTGACCTTATTTCACAGGAGGATTGGCTCCCTTTTGCATTCCAACATCTGCTCCCTAGCAGTCATAGTATGGATGCTGAACGAGTAGCCCTTGCGGAGCTTGCCCTCTCCGAGGGTGTCACTGAGATCCTGTTAGCATCTCGCAAGGAGTCAGTGCGTAAAGCCTACACATTCAAATGGCAGCAGTTTGCCATCTGGTGTGCTGGTCAGGCTTTGGACGCTTTGTCTGCCATGTGGTCCAGCTCCCCACCTTTTGAACACCTTTTGAGCCTTTCTCAGTCTGAGCTCAAGTCCAGCTCGGTGTGTGCGCATCTCAGCACGATAGGAGCATTTCATCGTGGCTGCGATGGGAAGCCTGTCTCTGTTCAGAGGGACTTGCATCTTTCGAAGTCTGTGGTTGCTTGGGACCCAAATGTAGTCTTCAGCCAGCTCATGTGGGTCCCCTTTGAGCCACTGAATGCATGTCCGCTGAAGTTCTTGACTTGGAAGGTCCTCTTCCTGCTGGCCGTCATGTCAGCCTGGCATGTGAGCGAACTCCAGGCTCTGGTCACACACACCCCCATACATCAGGTTCTATCAGAATTGGATGGTGCTCCGCACGCACCCATGTGTGTGTGGCGTGGAGGAGTGGCCGAGTGGTTAGGGCAAGGTACTTCAGGCCGGAAGGTCGGGGGTTCAAATCCCACTAGAGGACAGCAACCTTGGGCCGGAAGGACTGAGGTTTCTAGTCCCACAGGTGCTCCTTGTGGTCTTGGGCAAGCCACTTAACCCTCCATAGCCCATGTTCCCTGTAAAATAGTTATCTCCAAGTTATAATGCCCTGTTCAATGTAATTTCAGTTTGTTCAATGTAAACCGCACTGATGCAGAATAGCACGGTATATAAGAGAATGTAAATAAATAAATAAAAATAAAATGTTTTCTGCCAAAGGTAGTCTCTGCTTTCCAACTCAACCAGTCTGTTGTCATTCCAACTTTTTTACCCAGCCTCATGCCAATTGCTTTGAGGTAGTGTTGCACATGCTGGCTTGCAAGAGCGCACTGGCCTTCTGCTTGGCGCGCATGAAGGCGCACAGCCAATCCTCTCAGTTATGTGTCTCCTTTTACCCCAGTAGGCTGGGGGGGTCTCTGTTTTGAAGCGTATGTTATTCCTCTGACTTGCTGATCGCATTGCCCATGTATATTCCTTTGCTGTGAGTCTTAATGGCCATGTCACTGCTCACGTTGTCTATACGATGGCTACATTGGTAGCCAACCTAGGCTCTGTCTCTGCAGAAGAGATCTAGAGGGCTGCAACATGGTCTTCGGCCATACCTTCACAGCCTATTACTGTCTGGATGGGGATTCCCAACAGGACATCAATTTTGGCCAGGCCATACTCCGGCGTCTCTTTGGGTCTTGAGGATCAACTCCTGCCCACCGACCCTTCTGTCCGTTCAGGCTACTTGCTCAAAATTCCCTTGGTTGATGTCGACTATGGATATTGCATTAGATGAGTCCCTCGACAGGACTGCTCCTCTGGTCTTCCTGGCTTCTCAGTTCTTGATGCTCGGTTGGACTATTCTTTCTTTTTGGGTTCCAGTAGCCTGGAACTTGGGGTCCCATACGTGAAGACCATTGTGGGCACACATGTCCCACACTGATCCCCACGACTGATGCCTGTGGTGCCTCTGAGCCAATCATGATGCCTCTGCCTGCTCGTTCTGTCTTCAGGTGATGAGCAGGGATCGTAGGAATCGTGAAAGGCAGAGGGAGATGCTGTTTGGCCACTAGACCCTCCTCTTCAGACCCAACTTTGAGTGCAAAATCGACACCATCAGGGGCTGCTGCCGAGACCGCAACCTCGCCTAGCAGCTGCACCCACTTGAAACCCTGAGGTCATGGGGCATCAGACCGGGGATTGTCCTCAGAGGGCCGTCCCCATAAGGATCGCACTTCACCTGTGGCATTGTTGAAGGCCGATGCCAGAACCAGGGGACTCTGGCATTGGAGTCCTAGGCGCAATGCCAAGTGTGTTGGCGGAAGGAGACCTCATTGGTATCGGGGGATCGAAATTGGTCCTCCGAGGCTATCGTCATTAAGGAAACCCCCTCAACGGAGCCGGCATAGGGACCAATACCCTTGGTACCCACACCAGTGGCTGTGGAGTCTTTTGGCCTTGAGGTCAGGATGGTGGCCTTGGAAAGCAGTCTCGCTGCCTTCCTGACTCAGCAGCGGGGCCTTGATGCCCAGGTCCTTGGGCCTGACGACTGGCCCTTCCACCGCAAAGAAGTTGTACAAGGAGATCCAGGCTTCAGGCCAATTCCCGACATTGGTCCTGGTCCCGCTCCCACTCAAGGCCTCGGTTCTCACCTATGAGTTCCTCCATTTCAGAGTGCCGGGGCCCTGGATCTCATTGAAGCCCCTGGCCGGGTGTGTGCACAAGGCTCATTGGGTTCTTGAGGTCTTGTCCGATTCTGACTCGGAGTGGGAGACTGATGATGAGGCCCCACAGACGTCCCCTTGGACCTGTCTCTGCTGCAGGAGCATCTGTGGTCCCTGCCCAAGGACCTGTCCTGCCTGTATTTCATCTGGGACATGGCAAAAGCTTTGGCCTTCACCATGTATCTGAGGAGCAGCCTCGGGCGGAGGATCTCAAGATATTCTGCAGTATGATGTCCCTCCCAAGGAGGTGCTCACGGTGCCCATTCCCCCTATTTTGGAATGCTGCTTGTTCAGGATTTGGGAGTCGCCTGTTAATGTTCCCATTCTGAGCAAGAAGCTCAATTCCATGTATCGAGTCCGCAAGGGCCCTGGATTCCAGAAAACACAGCTACCACACAGTTTCAAGGTGGTGGAGTAGGCCATGTGTAGGATCAAGAGCCAGGACATGCACTTCTCAGTGCCCCCTGGTAGGGAGGCCCACAACATGGATGGCTTTGGTATGAAGATGTTACCAAGACTCGATGTTGGTGGCCCGTATCCAGGCATACCAGCTATACATGGGCATGTATCTGAGGGACCTAGCTACAGAACTTGTCAGGTTCTCAGCTGGTCTGTCCGAGGAACCTCTTCAGTGGTTCTGGACCCTGGTGTCGACGATTAATACATATGCTCCAAATATGTTACTCGAGTGGCCTATGATGGCTTTGAGTCCATGGCTAGAGTAGTTGCAGTGGGCACTGGTGCCCGCCGCCTGACATGGCTATAGTCGTTGGAGCAGTGGGTTCAGGACAAAGTTTGTCATTGTCCTGTGTCAGGGGGAGAATTTCTTCGGCAAGCCCATGATGGACAAGGCCACAGAGCTGGAGTCTGAGTATATGACCAGAACCAGGCTCTCGGGAAAACCATGGACCCTTCCCGATGGAAGACTTTGGGAAAAGGCCCTTCTATCTGAAGAAGAGGAAGGCTTACGGAACTTAGCACCAGTATCAGGCCTACCCAACTCCCCCACAGGGTCAGCAGGGGTACGGCCTTCATAAGCCTAAGGCCCCCAAACCCCAGCCTGTAGTGCTTCAGCAACCTGAGGGGGGGGGGGGTTATTTGATTCCTTGAGCATGGCCTCTCTGCCCCCCGCAGGGTCAAGTGCCTCAGCATATACACAAGGATGTCTAACATTCTTCTTCAACTGGTGGACCGCCATAACCACCGATGCCTAGGCCCTTCAGGTGGTGAGGAAAAGTTACCTCCCTCATTTCGAACAGATGCCCCCTCCATTCTTCCCCGGAGAACTTTTCATGATTCTTCTTCACCAAGAACTCCTGCAGCAGGAACTCAAAGGCCTCTTCGCAGCCAGAGCAATCGAGCCTGTCCCACGACTTCTGAGGGGTGAGGGATTCTACGCCCACTATTTCCTGGTTCCCAAAAACATGGGCGGTTTTCAGCCCAACCTGATTCTGCAGGATCTCAACCGGTTCTTAACATATAGTATATGATGGCAGGTAAAGACCAGCATGGTCCATCTAGTCTGCCCAGCAAGGTGGCAAGAGTGGTGCAAGAAGTTCAAAATGTTCTCCCTTGGAACTTTGCTGCCCTATCTCCAGCAGGGAAATTGGCTATGCGTTTTGGATCTAAAAGATGCTTAATTATGCCAGCATAATTCTCATTGCTCCCAGGTGGCTGCGGCAGCCATGGTTCCACCTGCTTCTCTGCCTTTCCTAAGCGCGCCCGGTTCCACTGAACTACGCTCTGGACTTGATCTTGCAGAAGGACGGAGCTCTCCTGCATCTCGACCTCAGAGCCCTCACCCTGGCACAGTTCCATTTGCCCAGGGATGTGGAGGATGTCTTGCTAGGCCTACGCCTAAGCGGGCCTACACCTTGAAGTGATGCAGGTTCTATGTCTGGTGTACTGAGAAATGTGGGCAGCACTATCTGAAAAGTTAAGGTTCGACTGACTGAACATGCTTGTCGTCTTCGTCAGAAGTCACTAACTGCACCAATGGTTCAACATTGTTTACAACAAGATCATGATTTTCATCAACTGAAATGGACAGTGATTGACCATGTGCCTGAGGACCCTCGTCGGGGTGACCGTCTTTCTAAATTACGTATGCTTGAGCAGCGTTGGATATTCAAGTTACAAACAGTAGCCCCTGCTGGACTTAACAGTGCCATCGATTGGCTGGGAGCGGTGTGACGTTTACCTTTCATGATAGGGAACCCCTTTCTTCTGTGGGGATTCCCTTTCTGTGATTGGTGAAATTCTTGATAGGCGTTTGGAATAGCCAATCTCAGATTAGTATCCTCAATTTCATCAGCCAGCATTTCGGCGTTTTTGCCAGTTGAAAGGTGGCTTGGAAAAGTTTATACAAGTGGATCAGAGAGCGCTTGATACAGGGGTTTATCCCCCGAAACGTGCACGTCGCGCATGGTTATCCAGATAAGTGCCGTTTTCATTTGGATTTGGTCTTCTGAGAAGTTTTATTGAATAACCTATTGGTTTGAATAAAAGGGATATGTATTGTGTATTGGGGCAAGGGTTTGCAATGCCTGCCCTACACGATTTATGTCCAACAAAAAAATTGTAAATTTGCTGAGGGATTCACGGGATCTAATTTTTCTTATCATTTTCTTATCTGGTTTACTGAGAAGGCTTTCAAACCCTTTCTCCTGCACCATGTCGGCAGTGTTGCAGTATTTGCTATACCTTTCCAATGCTGGCCTAATTCTCCCTTAGGGTACACCTCAGTACGCTGGTAGCGCACCATCATCTCACAGATGGGCAACTCCTGTCCACCCATGGCTTGCTTCATGAGAGGTCTCTTGCTCACTTGCCTCCCATTCACCCACTGACTGGCAGCATGGGATCTGAATGTGGTTCTTAGGAAGCTCATGGCTCCACCCTTCGAACTGCTTGCTTCTTGCCACCTCAAATACCTTTCCTGGAAAGTGATCTTCCTTGTGGCGCTCACATCGGCGTGTCGAGTCAGTGAGCTGCAGGTGTTGGTGACTCGTGCGCCCTAAACCAGGTTTAATAAGAACAGGGTGGTCCTCCGTACTTGCCTTAAGTTTCTCACTAAGGTGGTCACCGCCTTTCATCTCAGCCAGGAGATGGTTCTCCCCATCTTCTTTCCTTGACCTCACGTGAGCAGGGTGGAGGCCGCTCTTCACACCTTGGATTGCAAGAGGGCGCTGACCTTCCACCTAGTGTGAGCTAAGGCCCATTGCCACTCCTCGCAACTCCTACCCTCCATCTTGGGTTCTGATACCAGACATCCTTGGAGGACATATGACCTATTTACTTATGCCTGTGATCCACAGCTCACTCTGAGGTCATCTCTCTGGCATCTCCGAGCTAGGGAGTCCCATATGTGAAGACTACATTCCTGCTTGTTCCTGGAGATAGCCTAGTTACTCACCTGTAACAGGTGATCTCCGGGAACAGCAAGAATTTAGTCTTCACAACCCACCCTCCCCCCCTAGGAATTGTACCTTTTCATCTTCTTCTCCTTCTCTCCTTTTTATCTCGGCTACAAACTCAACTGAGGAGGGAGAGTTGGAAAGGCAGGAAGGCAGCTATGCAGGCGCAGTGGGATGCTCCCAAAAGCTTTCATTTTGGACTCTGGGGAGTGTTCCCGCGAGGCCTCTGTTGGTACCAACGTTACCCGTATGTAAATTCCTGCTGTTCCCGGAGATCACCTGTTACAGGTGAATAACTACGCTTTCCTCCAAAACAAAGGCTCTTCCTAAGAAATGTTTCTATGCCAAAAAGTAAAGATACCATCCATCTTACCCGGCATCTGCTCGGTACCAGCAATCACTTCCACAGCAGAAGAGCAGGGTCCTCATCAACCCAGGAAGCCAAAGACTCCTAAGCCTCCTCCAGCTGCACAGCCACAACCTGTACCTGGTTTTTGACTCTTTCCTAGAGAGCATTGCCAATTTTCCTCTGGAAGGGCCAGAGCCCCTCCACATAGCAGGCAGACCTTGCCATTATGCCCACAGGTGGCATCTCATAACTTCAGAGCAGTGGACGCTCCACATTGTCCAAGGGGGTTATCAGCTTCATTTCCAGACCTTACCCCCCACCAGCTTCGCAGGGGACCATCCCACACAACCCCTTCAAACCACTCTCTTAACAGAAGAGGTGACCACCCTGTTGTCTTAGGGTGCCATAGAAAATGTTCTCCCTACTCAAGAAAGAATGGGCTTCTTCTCTCCTTATTTTCTCATTCCAAAGAAAAAAGGAGGCTTCAGGCTCATCTTAAATCTCAGAGACCTAAACAAGTTTCTGGTTCGAGAAAAATTAAAAACGATTTCCCTAGGAACTCTTCTACCATACCTTCAGAGACACAATTGGCTGTTCTCTAGACCTCAAAGAGGTATACACGCATATATTGATACATCCTTCCTACAGACAGTATCTGCACTTCATGTTTCAGGGAAACCATTACCAGTACAGGGTTCTCCCCTTCAGCCTAGCCCCTGCCCCAAGGGTCTTCTCAAAATGCATTTGGCCAAGCTGTACTCCAGCACCTCTCTGGGACTTAACTTCAACTCCTACCCTCCTTCCCAGACTTCTACAAGAAACCAGACTACCTTTAGAGGGAGTTCTTGCCTGTTGGAATTGAGTCCAAGACCCACAACTATTCCAGACTCTTCGGCTGCAATCTTTTGGTCTCGGGGATTGTACTGCTCCACCCCCATACCTGTCTGGTTCTGGGAAGCTAGTGAGTGCCATATGTGAAGACTGCATTCCAACTTGTTCCTGGAGTTAGTGTAATTGCTCACCTTTATCAGGCGATCTCTGAGAACAGCAGGAATCATTCTTCACAATCTATCCTCCTCCCTTAGATGTTGTAGGGTTCCTCATTTTTCTCTGTCTCAGCTACAGACTCAACAGAGGAGAGGGGTTGGGAAGGCAGGCACGCAGGCGCAGTGGAGGGCTCCCAAAGGCTTTCCAAGTGGATGCTGGGGAGCGTTCTCATGCGGGTTTCATCCATATGTGAAGACTGATTCCTGCTGTCCCCGGAGACCACCTGTTACAGGTGAGTAACTAAACTTCTTCTCCACTGGGCACACCTTTATCTCAACTAGTTCTGGCCACTGGTCCCAGAATCTCAAATCACTTAGCATGAGTGCTTTGTCATCCTGCTGCAATGCTTTCCCAGTTAACTTCTTTTCCCTCCCTTTCTCAGACTAGATATCCACATGGAACTCACTACTATTGCAGGCCGTTGATACATTTTCACCTAAATGTTATGTTCTTCCTAAAAGAAAGAAGTGGCATCCCTGGTACTAGTCTGGTCTCTATCTCCTTAGATCCCAAATGAAACGTGCAGAACACCAATGGAAAAAATACCACTCCCCTTCACTTTATCTGTTTACAAAGAACACACCTCTGATTAAACAAACTCACTATTCCACTGTCATACAGACCCACAGTAATCACTTGTACTAGTAATGACTCGCATTATACTTCAAATCTTTTTTTTTCAATTTCAAAGTTCTTTATTTAGTAATAAAGTAAGAATACAATCAAGTCCACATCAAGAGGAAAGCTGAAGGTATATAAGGTATATATAAAAAAATACAACAAAGAAAGTAACAAGAAAACATATGTCTCGAACTAAATATCATGTATCAGTAATCATAATTATGGATCCCCATGAACAAACATTTTTTACCCTCTATAACATAGAATGATGTTGAATGATGCTGAGAAGATCAAGAAAAGGTGAAAGGAATATACAGAGTTTTTATATGATAAAGATCAAGTGGACCAACAGCCGTTTCAACCTGTACCTTATGATCGGGAACCATTGGTGATGAAAGAAGAAGTTGAAGCAGCATTGAAAGCCTTATCAAAGAACAAAGCACCAGGCATTGATAGCATTCCCATAGAAGTATGGCAGCAATCTGATGCAGCTGTTACCGTACTCACAATGCTCTGCCAAGAAATATGGAAGACAACATCATGGCCAACTGACTGGAAAAGATCTGTGTTTATACCAATACTAAAGAAAGGTGATTCAACTGACTCTGGAAATTATCGCACAATCGTTCTGATCCCACAAGCCAGCAAGATTCTACTGAAGATTATTCAAAAGAGACTACAACCATACCTGGAACAAGAACTACCTGAAGTGCAAGCAGGGTTCAGGAAAGGGCGAGGAACGAGAGACATCATTGCAGATGCGAGATGGATCCTTGAAAAGACTAAAGAATACCAAAAGGATATCTATTTGTGCTTTATCCACTATAGCAAGGCTTTTGACTGTGTAAACCATGAGAAACTCTGGGCCACATTAAGAAGCATGGGTATACCAGAACACCTGATCGTTCTCTTGCGCAATCTGTACATTGATCAAGAAGCAACATTTCGAACGGAACAAGGAGAAACAGAATGGTTTAAAATAAGCAAAGGTGTAAGACAAGGCTGCATACTTTCCCCCTACTTGTTTAATTTATATGCAGAACAAATCATCAGAGAAGCAGGATTGTATGAAGACAACAGAGGTGTGAAGATTGGTGGAAGACTCATCAACAACCTTTGCTATGCTGATGATACCACATTACTGGCTGAAAGTGAAGATGATCTGAAACATTTGCTTCTCACAATCAAAGAACATAGTTTCAAAATGCACCTTAATGTAAAGAAGACAAAAATCATGACAACTGGCATAATCAACAGGTTCATCATTGAAGGAGAAGAAATTGAAATTGTGAACAACTTTAACCTACTTGGATCAACTATCAATAAAGAAGCAACAAGCAGTCAAGAAATCAGACGACGCATTGCTCTTGGCAGAATGGCTATGAAAGACCTAGATAAGATTCTCAAGAGCAGAGATGTCTCTCTCCATACAAAGATTCGACTTGTTCAGGCCATGGTATTTTCAATAACATCATATGGATGTGAAAGCTGGACAGTGAAAAAGACAGATAGGAAGAAAATTGATGCCTTTGAATTATGGTGCTGGCGGCGAATACTGTGTATACCATGGACTGCCCGAAGAACAAACCAGTCGGTACTAGAGGAGATCAAACCTAAGCTTTCTTTAGAAGCTCAGATGACAAGACTTCGACTTTCATACTTTGGACACATCATGCGAAGAGAGAGATCATTAGAGAAAGACATTATGCTTGGCAAGATAGAAGGTCAACGCAAAAGAGGAAGGCCAGCAATGAGATGGATCGATACAATAATAGTAGCTACAGGTACCAGTCTGTCAACAATTTAGGATAGCTATCCAGAGGGTCGCCATGAGTCGACTCCGACTCGACGGCACTTAACAACAACAACAACATAGACAAGAAGCAAACAAACCTCAACCATTTTCCTTCCCTGACAGAAAAGCCTCCACCTGTTCTGACTCAAGACATAATTAACATCCTGATAAATTAAAACACATTTACAGGGGTATTTAAGAAAAAAAAGAGTCACCAATAGCCAAAATTCTAGGTTTCAAAATGAAAAATGCCTTCCTGCATTTTTGGGTAAGTCTGCATACATCAGGAAAAATCTGTATCGGGCTACCACAAAAAGCCTGATCCTTCTTAGAGAAATACTATCTCATAATCAAATTCTTATGAGCCAAAGTCAAAAAGGAGGCTATTAAGATTGCCTGCTGTGGAATCACATCCAAGGATGATTCCAAAAACGCAGAAACATCCAAAGTTTCTGCTGGAAAAGAAATCCCTTTAGCATTATTTTTTGAGGAGGTCTCCATGCTAGGTAGCGAAGGAACATAATAAACTGAAGAAAACTTTATGGTTTCAGAATCCTCAATCAATAAAATCTCCTTAAAATATTTATAAACTAAAATACTAGGAGATAAATAATGAGTCCGCAGAAAATTCAGAAACCACAGATTTTTTTGCCCTAACTGATTATGCTTCAAATCTGAAGTAGATACCATTTGTGCTTCCTTCCCATCACTACTGCAAAAATTATGATGATGTTCTACTGGTGCTGCCTCTTTCCCCACTATTGCAAAAACCATGTTATTCTCCTGCTACTTTTGCGGATACTCTCCTACTTGTTTCTCTTCCACCTGATCCTCTTTTAATGACCGTTCTTTATTTCTGATCACTACTACTACTACTTATCATTTGTATAGTACTACAAGGCATACGCAGCTCTGTACAGAGACACGTAAGACAGTCTCTGTTCTTTAAGAACTTAGTCTAGTCAAGACAGACAACAAAGGTAAGGACTAGGACATATCTAGGAGAATGGTAATGTAGCAGCAGAGCGCAGACAAACCAATGATACCAGGAGTCTGTTCAGAAGGTCCAAATCATTTATTTGTGCACAAGTCTCAAGCAAAGTCAATTTCAAAATGGCTGAGCAAAGTTCTCTGGCAATACAACAACTTTTATAGACTTTAGCTTCATTCTAGGTATAGAAAAACATTTCATTGGTCCCGGTAACCTCCCGTACCTCTTCTATTGGTCCCGGTACTGATATGATTATCCAATTATATTCTTTCAGTGGGCTTGGCACCTGCTTACCCCCCTTCTAGTCCCAATTACAATGGTCAGTTCACTAACTTGTTACTTTCCTTCTTTCAAGGCTATTGGGCTAGTTGCTACGTGCAGTGAAGCAGGGCTTTAGAACTTTTCTGTCAGCAGTTTTAAACATGAATTTCTGTATTTTTCCATCTGTTCTGCTTGTCTAAGCTAATTCAATATTTTACTGAGTTCTCAATTCTATAGCAGCATATTGGGGGATGTGCAATTCCTATGGGCCTCTTCACAAGCTTCATTTACAGGTCAAGCTAGTTAGGCTTACTTATGTCAGACATTGTGGATCACAGGCCTACACCTGCCACATTCCCCCCTTTGATTAATCTCACCCTATTAGTTAATAAGGTGTGAGAATAAATCACCTAGAAATAGTTATACCATGATTGAAGGATTTCGACTAGGACTAGCTTTGTATAGGGCCATTATTTTAGTTGCGGTCTTCCGCTCTACTGTACTATCAATAGCACTGTGAATAGAACGCATACAGCATGGGATTATACATGGCAATAGAAAAATAACAACAACAATCAGTAATACTAGTATTAGAAAAGTCTTTAGTCCTCCTAGCCATGAGAAAAGATTAGCAAACCAGTTAGGTAACCTTAGTGGGTGCCAAGTCTGTACTGGCACATAAGCATGTTTACGCATATCTTCAGCAATTTCTTCAACTACTTGACCTTTGTCATCTATTTTCAGACAGCAATTAGTTAAATTCAGTTTACCACATACTCCTCCTTCAGCTGCTAACAAATAATCAAGTGCTAGATGATTCTGGTATATGGCAGTGCGCATTTGGGTGCTTTGTCTAGCTAAAAGTGTGAGAGCATGACTAGTTTCATTAGTTATTATTTCAACTACAGCTTGTAAGCGAATAATACGATTAATCATATAAATTGGTGTCCGATAACCGTACATACCATCATCATTCCAAGTGGCAGGCCCATAATACTCAATAATTCTTTCTGGTGGCCAATCATCACCCTCCCACTTCTCCCATTTGCCTATTTGAAGGGGTGCTCTCTTCCGTCGTAATGCTCTTTTGTGTCTGTGGGTAGTGTACACTGGGTATCCTAATTGTTCTCCATGCTCCGTAGGTAAGAGAAAGAAAGAAGGTCTGATGGTCCCTAAGACACATGCTCCTCCCCAGTGTGATGGGAGTTGAGCATATGCTCGGTTTCCACAGATCCAATACAGGCCAGGTGGGGCTTGCCAAGCATGTGTTTTGGCAAGGTTAGTCCATAAACTAGCAAGTTCAGGAAATCTGGCTAATGGGTTAGGAGGTTCAGGTTCTTTACTTCCTGACCACCATGATGTCTTCTTGGTAGTGGCATTATAGAACTTCTGGCTAAGACAGACCAGCTGTCCTACCAGTTGGGTGAACTGAGGTCCTGTTCTGGCATAACAGACGTCCAATGATTGAGTGCGCTAACACCCATTCGCTAGTAGTCTTATGTAATTTAGTTTGATTGTAAGTCAAAGAATAATTCAATTCTTGGGCCTCCCATGGCCATTGGTCACCCATTTGGGTTCCGCCACAGAAATAACAATCTGAAATCTTTAGACTGGATACTACTGCTCCAGCTAATTCTAGAAATAAATTCTGGGATGGATGGGGAATCTCAAACTTATTTACATGCATAGCTTCATAAAAAGTGTTATGGATATGGTATTTAGATGACTTGTAAGCTTGGGTATTCAATCTTATATACACAATAGTTCCTGGATCTACTGCTCCTCCTGCAATACGTAAACCAAACTTATACCCTTGTTTCCATGCATTAGGATTACGGATCTTTAATTGCAAAGGGTTACAAGCACCTTTCTTACATTTGTCATCTGTTTTTAACTTAGTCAAAGTGGCAACTCGTTTATCTCTCTGTTCATCTGTAATACCAGTATTCCATGTAGCATAAAAAACACATTCCCAGTTTGGGCAATAGTAATCTGCAGCTGGGGCAGTACTATATGACTCTTTCTTACCAGTACACTTTCTCCATCCCGTGGCACCTTCTGGGCACATATATTTATGATCATTACAATAGGTTTTTTCCCAGGTACCACATCTGGAACGACCATCTCTATTTATAACATCACATGCATCAAAATATAAAACAGCAGGTATACTAGCATCTTTAAGTGGTCGTGTAGCATTAATTATAGGTCCATCTGCATCGTTCCATCGCATTTCCAATGTATAATATGATGGGTTCTGATGCGGATTATAGCATACTCTGGAGCTACCTTTGATGCAAATATTTAGTTCAGTGGTGTTATAAACACACCGAGTCACTTTACCAGTGCATTTATAGTGAGAATGATAAACCAAAGTCTGAGTTACTTTTAGTCCAGTTCGAGTAGAAGTAACACAAGCAGTACATGGAGGTAAAGCATAAGTCATTTCTAAACCTCCAAAACAGGCAACCAGGGCTAAGCACAGATAAAAATACATGTTGATTGGAGTTCTTCTGAATCCTCAGCTTGCAAATCTTGACCACGACGATCTCTTCTTCGTCCCGCGTGCTAATTAAGCAATTTCAACGGGTGCTGAGTGTTGATTGAAGATCCTCAAGTTGTCCATCACACAGTAACCAACTTAGCAATTTCAGTTGGCTTTTGAAGTATGGTTAGTTAAAGTGATATCAAAGTAGTGTGCAAAATCACACGCAGATTGGGTTCGTTGAAACAAAACTGTTGCTGTATGGAAAACAGCAATCCTCTTCGAAAGACTTGGCTACTGCAAGGCACTGTGACAAAGTGTCCTATGCTGCTGGTTGCCGTCTCAAAGTAACTCGTAAAGGTGCATCGTGATGCTGTTCCGCTGTCCACTGCTCAGGTTCTGGAGCTGCTGCGGGCTTGACTCTGCTGTGGTGGATCCAGGCGTCGATCTCCCCTACCTTTACTGCAGTTGGGGTAGACAAGATGACGATGTATGGTCCCTTCCAATGGGGTTCCAACGGTGTCTTCTTCCAATCTTTGATCCACACCGAGGTACCAGGCTGGTAGGGATGCAGGGGTTCAGTCAAGTTGATAGGCAACTGGTCTTGGATCCACGCATGGAGAGTCTGCAGAACAAAACTAAGAGCTAGGAGTTCTTGCCTGGTTATTTCTGAACCAATTTGGGCTAGACTTCCTTTAATTCCTTGCACTATTGGTGGGGGTTTACCATACAGAACTTCAAAAGGGGAAAAACCTGTTGACTTCACAGGTGCTGAGCGTATTCTGAGTAAAGCTATTGGGAGCACTTGGGGCCATTTCAAGTGTGTCTCCTGGCAAAGCTTAGACATTTGGGCTTTTAAGGTACGATTCATTCGCTCAACTTTCCCTGAACTTTGAGGTCTATATGCAGTGTGGAGTTTCCATTGTATCTGTAGGGCTTTTGCTAACTGTTGGGTAATCTGAGAAACAAATGAGGGTCCATTGTCTGACCCTATTACTGCTGGAATCCCAAATCCAGGGACAATCTCTCTCAATAAAACTTTGGTGACTTCTCTAGCTTTTTCAGTTCTGGTTGGGAAGGCTTCTACCCACCCAGAGAAAGTACAAACTAATACTAATAGGTAATGGTATCCACTGGCTTTTGGCATTTCAGTGAAATCAATCTGCAGGTGGTGCATGGGGGTTACCCCTCCTGACTGAACTCGAGGTGGTGTGATGAGCCTTGCTTGGCATTATTTTTGGCACAAATTTGACACTGGCGTGCTACTGAAGCTGATATGGTTGTCAATAGAGTAATGTAGAAATGTGGTCTGAGTGCTTTTTCCATAGCAGTCTTCCCATAGTGTGTGGCTTCATGGAAAGCTTTGACAAAGGCTGGTCCTAACAATTCAGGAATTACTATTTGTCCTGGGGGTTGACTGCCCTCTGCTGGTGGCAGTTCAATCCACCCATCTTTCAGTACTCCATCTTCTTTGTTACAGTAGTAGTCTAATTCTTTGGTGGTATATCGTGGTGTCCATGAGTTCAAGGGTACTGGAAACAACGCTGCCTGCATCGGTGTGGCTTGTGGCAAAACTTGTCCTGTCATAGCTGCTTGTCGTGCTGAGGCATCTGCAAATCTGTTTCCTCGGGCAACTTCTCCTTTTCCTGCTTGATGTCCTCTGCAGTGCATGACAGCTACACGAGTTGGGGCCCATACTGCGTCAAGTAGCATCAGTATCTCGGGGCCATACTTAACTGATTTTCCTCTGGATGTGATGAGTCCTCTTTCTTTGTAGAGAGCTCCATGGGCATGTAAGGTGGTGAAGGCATACTTAGAGTCTGTATATACATTCAACACAAGTTTTTCTCCTAATAGTAGTGCTCGGGTGAGTGCTATCAATTCTGCTTTCTGGGCTGATGTGCCTGAGGCTAATGCTGATGATTCAACAACTTCATGTTGAGTGACTACTGCATATCCGGCACAGCGTCGTCCATTGATGATGAGACTGATTCCATCAACATAGTAGATTTGGTCAGGATTGTCTATGGGCACATCTGTCAAATCAGGTCGGCTTGAGAACACAGTGTCCATGACTTCTATACAGTCATGCTCTGGAAGTTCTTCACTGATAGGTATCAATGTGGCTGGATTCAAGGCATGGCTCACTTCCAGTTGTATCTGTGGGTTTTCACATAGCATGCTCTGATATTTCAACATTCGAGAATTGGTGAGCCAATGATTTGCTTTCTGTTCCATAAGGGCAAGGACTGCATGTGGCACAGTGACTCGTATATTCTGTCCTAGTGTGAGTTTGTCTGCTTCACTCACTAACAAAGCTGTAGCTGCAACTGCTCTCAGGCAGGGTGGCCATCCTTTGGCCACAGTGTCCAATTGTTTCGATAGGTATGCTACAGGTCGTTCCCAATTTCCCAATTTCTGAGTCAACATGCCTAAGGCATTTCCTTGTGCTTCATGTACGAACAAGTGAAAAGGTTTGTGAACATCTGGTAGTCCAAGGGCTGGTGATGACATCAATTCTTCCTTCAACGTCTTGAAGGCTGTATCCTGCTCAGGTCCCCACTCCAGTGGCGACTTTTCTTCTCCTTTTGTGGCTTCATACAGTGGCTTAGCAATTTGGGCAAAATTGGGTATCCAGATTCGGCAATATCCTGCTGCTCCCAGAAAGGCTCTGACTTGCTTTCTGGTTGTTGGGGTTGGAATTCTGCATACTGCTTCTTTTCTCTCTCTGCCTAATTTTCGACTTCCTTGGGTTATACGAAAGCCCAAGTATTTCACTTCTTTTTGGCATAGTTGTGCTTTGGCTCTGGAAACTTTGTATCCAGCTTCATCTAGTAACTGCAAGAGGTCTTTGGTAGCTTGTATACATTCACTTTCTGATACAGCAGCTATCAGCAGATCGTCCACGTATTGGAGAAGCACTCTCTTCCCCGGGGCCACTGGATAGCTGGAAAGGTCTTGATTCAGTGCAGCACTAAAGATGGTAGGCGAATTCTTAAATCCTTGGGGTAATCGTGTCCAGGTAAGTTGGCCCCCTCTTCCAGAGATGGGGTCCTGCCATTCAAATGCAAATAATATCTGACTCACAGGGGCTAATCTTATGCAGAAGAATGCATCTTTGAAATCTAGAACAGTAAAGTGGGTGGCTTCAGCAGGAATCAGTCCTAGAAGAGTGTAAGGATTGGGTACAACTGGATGTATAGTTTCAACTGCTTCATTCACTCTTCTTAGATCTTGCACTGGGCGGTAGTCATCTGTTCCAGGCTTTTTCACTGGCAGAAGTGGGGTGTTCCATGGAGATTGACATACTTTCAATAGACCATGTTCCAGTAATCTTTGCAAGTGGCGGTGAATGCCTTCAATTGCGGCTCTTGGGAGAGGGTACTGTTTAACATGTACTGGTGTAGCACTAGGCTTGAGAATCACAATTACTGGAGCTATATGCTTGGCTAGGCCTGGAGGGCTGCCTTCTGCCCATACTCCAGGTGGGGCATCAATACTTTTCAAGGTTTGTTCGAAATAAGTGTCTTGGACAGAATCATCACTGTAGTATCTCCATTCTTCTTCTCGGGGAACTGTGAGCAGCATTATTCCTGCTGGTTTGGCTTGCGAATTTACTGTCATTTGCATTTCTCCTCCCTCGGAGAAGGATATTTGGGCTTGTAGTTTGGCTAACATATCTTGTCCCAGTAGTGGCACTGGACATTCTGGCATGTAAAGGAATTGATGAGTTATTTGCTGTCCTCCTAGACTGCATATACGATTCTGAAGAAAAGGTTTTGTAGCTTTGGCACCAGTTGCTCCTATAATGGTGACTGCTTTTGTGGAAAATGGGGCTATTTTCTTGTCTACTACTGAATGTTCTCCTCCAGTGTCAACCATAAAGTTCACAACTTGGTCTCCTATTTATATTCCGACCATAGGCTCCTGGAGACCTAAAGCAAATTCGGAGCCTGGTCTGTCCTAATCCACGTCATCTTCATCATGGGCTGTCGTAGCCAATGCTTGTATGGCTTCTCCTCTTTCTTGCTGGAATTGTTCTCGATTGGCTCCTCCGCGATGTCGGGGACGGCCTCGTCTTTCTTCTCTCCATTGATGATTGCTTTCGTCATCTTCGTGGGCGTCTTCGAGTTGCGGGCAAGCATCTCTCCAATGTCCTTCTTCTCTGCAATAGGCGCATTGGTTCACGCCTAGCTGCTGGGACCGGCTTCCACCTCGGCCCCGGCCCCTTCCTCTGCTCCTTCGATTAGGGACACCTCCCCTTTTCTGTTCAACTATGGCTGCGGCCAAAAAATCAGCTTTCTTTCTCATCTTTCGATCACATTCTTTCTGTCTTTCATTATCACGATTCACATACACTTTGAGCGACTTCCAATAACTGTGTTGCATTCATGCCCGCAAACCCTTCTAATTTCTGTAATTTGCGTCTAATGTCTGGTTGAGACTGATTTACAAAAGCAGAATTCACCATGCATAAACTTCCTGGTGCATCGGGATCATAGGGAGTATACATTCTGTATGCTTCAGTTAATCTTTCATAAAACACTGCTGGACTCTCATCTATGCCTTGGTTAACTTCAGTAACTTTGGAAAGGTTCATGGCTTTCTGGCCCCCCCTTTTCAGGCCTTGTAACAAGCCTTGGCGAAAACGGGCTAGGGCTCTGGATCCTCTTTCAGTATTTGGATCCCAATGAGGGTCTTCATTTGGGAATTGCCTCTGGGCCGCTTCCCGATGGTCTATTCTGTCTTCTCCTCGTTCTGGAGCTACAGGGTTATCTGCCAGCCAGTCTATGGCTGCTTTTCTAATTCGTGTCCGCTCCTCCGTAGTAAATAAGGTGGACAGGAGCTGACGGCAATCTGCCCATGTGGGTTGATGGGTTTCCATAATAGTATTCACTAATTCTGTAAGCTCTTGGGGTTTATTAGTATAGGAGGCATAATGCGACTTCCAATTTAACAAATCAGTTGTAGAGAAAGGGACATACACATAGCTTAGGGGTCCCGCTACCACTTCATTATCATCATTTCTTACAGGTATTCCCGGGACTTGCCGTAAGGGCATCATCTTAGCAGTAGAGGTCTTTTGGGATCTAAGCGATATTTTCGTACTTCTCCTATCAGGGCTCTTTTTCTTCTTCTCTGCAGGCTTAGTACGAGTTACTTTCTTTTCTATATGCTTTGTCTTGGATTTACTTTTTACTGGCAGATTAACACTGACGGTCGCTTTTATACTATCAGTCTCACTCAGGGAATCCTCAATTTCTTCCCTCTCTGTTTCTGAATCTGACTCGCCTTTCTCTGTCTCTGCTTCAGTAGAATCATCTTCAACTAACGGGAGCTCATCTTCCTGCTCTTCAGGAGGTGGTTCGGGGGTTGGATCCAGCACCCGTTGTCTTCGGGGCTCTGGGGCAGGACGCCGGGCTACTCTTACTGGGCCCGGGGTTCTAGGCTGTCGGGGAATTACTTCTGGGGAATCAGGATCGACCAGGATGGGCTTTTTCCTGGATTTCTCATCTTTCCCTTTCTTGCTAGGCTGTTTATTTCCTGTTTTCTGACTATGATCTGTTTTCGCTAACATTATCCTGCACTGCTCCTCATAGCAGCGCTGCGCCCAAGGAGGCGGATCTTCACAAATACTTAACCAAGAATCTATATAGGGATACTGATCGGGGTGCGCTATCCGTACTCTACTATGAACTAACTGGATAATTCCTACATTTAAGGTTCCCTCTCGAGGCCAGGTAGGGTCTAGATCGGGCCACTCCCTAGTACACAAAATCTGTAAACGGGCTGCAGTCATTTTAATACCATAATCTCCTGAATATCCCTCTTTAAAATGTGCGATCATACATTCTAATGGAGTGTTCCTAGTAGACCCCGCCCCTCCCATTTCGATGTGTGCGCGCAACAACAGACAGAAGGGAAAAGGAAGTCGGACCGTGGGTAAGGGGTCCTCACGGTCCTGGAAACATATAAGGGAAACAAATAACAAGACAGGACGACAATCGCTTCCCCCTTTTCGCGACCTGAACGCGGTCGCCCGGTCAGGAAATGCGCTAGTCAGGGGTCCGCCTTCGCTTGGTCTGTGCTGCCAGACCTCTCATACACACTTCATTCACACAATCATGCTAGCAACGTATCCCAGAATGCATTCGTTTCTATCTATTCTGACTAGTCTTGTTCAATTACCAAAATACAAGAAGACGGGAGTTTCGCCCTGCGAATACTCATGCGGGGGTACTCGGTCCATCTTTGAGAGGTGATCAAGCTCTCTTACCAATTTCCAAGTTCCAAATTCTCGAGATTACAAATGCCAAGTTCCAATGGCAGCGCTGCTCTTTCTATATCTGTCTAGACAACAAATCAAAACTATACTCACCGGATCCGGTCCTCAAACTTCCCAAGCAGGCGCATGAGTTGGACCTCGGACTCCCCTCACTCGGGTTCGAGGCGTTGGCTCCAGCCGGGCCCGGCACCCGCCGAGGTCCGACCAACTTCCTCCGATGCAATGGACCGGCGGCGCCAGGAAGCAGCCCCCGTCGGTAGGGCGCGATCCCGGCAGGACCAAGCCTATAGAGGCGGAATGTCGTGGTATATTGCCCTATATACACTCTGATTCCACAACTTCCCGGCCAATGCACCAAGAATATGTAGCAGCAGAGCGCAGACAAACCAATGATGCCAGGAGTCTGTTCAGAAGGTCCAAATCATTTATTTGTGCACAAGTCTCAAGCAAAGTCAATTTCAAAATGGCTGAGCAAAGTTCTCTGGCAATACAACAACTTTTATAGACTTTAGCTTCATTCTAGGTATAGAAAAACATTTCTCATTGGTCCCGGTAACCTCCCGTACCTCTTCTATTGGTCCCGGTACTGATATGATTATCCAATTATATTCTTTCAGTGGGCTTGGCACCTGCTTACCCCCCTTCTAGTCCCAATTACAATGGTCAGTTCACTAACTTGTTACTTTCCTTCTTTCAAGGCTATTGGGCTAGTTGCTACGTGCAGTGAAGCAGGGCTCTAGAACTTTTCTATCAGCAGTTTTAAACATGAATTTCTGTATTTTTCCATCTGTTCTGCTTGTCTAAGCTAATTCAATATTTTACTGAGTTCTCAATTCTATAGCAGCATATTGGGGGATGTGCAATTCCTATGGGCCTCTTCACAAGCTTCATTTACAGGTCAAGCTAGTTAGGCTTACTTATGTCAGACATTGTGGATCACAGGCCTACACCTGCCACAGTAATGGAAACACATAGGAGGTAACAGGAGACTAGGGAGATGAGAATCCAAAAGCAGTCTCAAAGAAGTGAATTTTTAACCTGGATTTGAACAGGGCCACAGATGGAGCCTGACATACCGACTCAAGTAATTTGATCATAAAATCTCTGACTTTATTGTGCCCCCACAAACCCCCCCCCCCCCCCCTCTGATCCCCTACCCTCCTGGTTAGTTAAGGTTCTTGCTCTGCACTTAATGTCAGTCATCTGCACTATGATCACCAGTTCACTTGTATCTGGCAAAATGCTACTCCCCTGGAAACATGCTATTGTGATGCCTAAACTTAAACATCACAATCTTGACTCCTCAGATTCGTCAAACTACAGAGCAATTTCCAATCTTCCCTTCCTGTCCAAATCAGAAGACAAAAAATTGTTCTAAGACAGCTGACCCAACATGCTGAGACTTCCAATATTCTACTTACTAAACAATCTGGTTTCTGTCTCAGCTTCAGTACAGAGACTATGCTTTATGCTATGATATACAACATTCACACTATCCTAGACCGTGGTGATGCTGTTCCTAATTTCTCTTGACCTCACAGCTGCTTTCGATCTTGTTGCCCACTCCCTTCTGCCTCAAAGATTAGCTGGTTTAGGCATCATAGGCATCACATCGCTGGTTTACCTCTTTTCCCACTGAGAGAGGATTCTATGTTCATTTTAACTCCTCAATCTTTTCCAGTCTTTCATTAAATTATGATGTACTTTAAGGAGCTATTCTTTCACCTCTTCTTATTAATCTCTTTATTAGCCCTCTGGCCACCTTTATCCAATCCTTTGGAGGGAATGCCTCTCTGTGCACAGATGACATTTTAGTTGATTTGCCCTGCAACTTTATATATTCCAGATCAAACTTCTCTCACTGACTGCCTTCATGCCATAACTCTCTGGATCAATTTGCATAAACTTAAACTCAGTTCCTTAAAGTTACAGGAAATGTGGAATCTCCAGGAACAAGCAGGAATGTAATCTTCACATATTACTACTACTACTACTTCTATTTAACACTTCTAAAGCGCCACGAACGCAGCGCTGCACAGCTAACTTACAAGAGGTAGTCAGCATACAGGAGACAGTCCCTGTTCATCAGAGTCATGCTCATCGGAGCTTACAATCTAGCTAGAATAGTACATTAGTTAAAAACAGTACAGAGCAGTACATATGGGTGACGTCTGCACCGACAGAGCCCGCGCAGGAGCGCTCCCCAGCGTCCTATAGGAAAGCCTTTGGGAGTACTTCATTGCACCTGAATTACTGCCTTCCTGCTCTTCTGACTCCCTCTCCTCAGTTTGCTTTTTTTCTGCGGAGCCAGCAGGATTAATATCACACTTTTCCTGTCACTGCAGAAATCTTTTTCTTTGGAATTGCGCTTCTGCCTTCTTGTCTCCTCACCAGGATTTCCCCCGATTCCGGTACCATATTTTTTCTTACTTTGTCATTCGTTTTTGTATTTTAATTTTATTTTTTCAGTTACTTCGAGGGCCTAGTACCCCACATAGGCCTCAGGCCTATTCCTTCATGAAGAAACACCCTTCCGGGTTTAAAAAATGCAGCAAGTGTTCTTGCAAAACTTCTGTCACGGAGACACATGAATGGTGCTTAAAGTGCTCCGGTTCCAACCAAGACCTAGACTCTTGTGCTCTCTGTAAATAAATGAGTAAGAGAGGTTTAAGAAACTGGGCCAGAAAGCTGTCGGAACTTTTTCCATTGGACTCCGCCCACACTGTTATCCAGATCTCCATGGCGGGGATGTCTATGTCCAGTTGAACTCAATCCATCATCTCTGACCTGGTTTCCAACTCTCTTGTAGATCTGGGAGCTAGGGAGTCCAATATGTGAAGACTACGTTCCTGCTTGTTCCTGGAGATAGCGTAGTTACCTATAACAGGTGATCTCTGGGAACAGCAGGAATTTAGTCTTCACAACCCACCCTCTTCTCCAAGGAGTTGTAGGGTTATTTTTACTCTTCCTTCTCAGCTATAAACCCAACTGAGGAGAGGGAGTCAGAAGAGCGGGAAGGTAGTAACGCAAGGTGCAGCAGAGTGCTCCCAAAGGCTTTCCTATAGGACGCTGGGGAGCGTTCCCGTACGGGCTCCGTCTGTGCTGACATCACCTATATGTGAAGACTAAATTCCTGCTGTTCCCGGAGATCACCTGTTATAGGTGAGCAACTCTGCTTTACTAGCCCAGATACTCATCCCACTCTCATCTTCCCAGCTCTCTGGACATGCTCTTGCCCTCTCTGATTCTCTCAAGATCCTCAGATGCACTTTTGACCCTTCTATGTCCTTTAGTCTTCAGATATCTTCTCTCTCTGCCAGCTTCATGCCATTCATTCCTATTTCACTAAAAATGCCTTGACTGCAGCTACCCATATTCTTGTTATGTCTAGGTTGAACTATGCCAACATAGCCTACTTAGGGTGCTCTGTTACTTCATTACAACCTCTCCAAAATATACAAACTATTGCAATTGAACTCATCCACATTCCTGTAAATTGGATCACTTCACCCTACTTTACATTCACCATCATTAGCTCCCGGTAACTTATTAGATAACATTTAAACTCCTACTCATCACCCATAAAGCTTTTTACACCGGCTTTGTCCTTTACTCCACTCCCATTTAATTCTATCTTTCTCCCGACTTACTCACTTTCAATATGTTAATACCTCCTATTTTCCTCTGCTGGATAGTACCATTGGCCAGTCCACTTTCTTTTATGCAGGTCCCTCACTCTGGAACACCCTACATCCTTACCTCCATTCAGAATCCAATTATAAATGTTTCAAGACACATCTGAAGACCTTTTTCTTTTCCCAGGCTTTTGGCGACCATCCTGATGACTAATTCCAAAGTTTTCCTCTTTCCGCTTCTGCACCCTCATGCTCTAAAGTTATTTTATATTGAATCTTTGCTCTAATTCTCTTATTGTTATTTTACCTATGATTTTACTTACATAAGTAAGCTGAATGTAAACCACTTTGATATGTTATGAAAAGTGGTCCAGCAATTATCAGGAAATAAATCTGGCAAGTTGTTACATGGCAGGCAAGTAGTTTGTTTTCTCAAGACTTTGTTGAAAATTTTAAATAGTTGGACCAGAAGGTTGGGGCCTTTAATAAGAAGGCTTTTTTCTTGGATATACAGCTTATCTCTCTTTATTCTTTTTTTTAATTCTCTATTTTTTTCTCCAACAGAAGGTACATCTTCATCACAACAGAACACATTCTAGTTTATAATCACAACTTTAGAGTAATGGTAAGCATCCTTTAAAAGGCACAAAAAAGTAAGGGAGGTTTCCATTCGTTAAATTAGCTTTAGCAAATACCCTCTCCACCTCCTTTAAACATCACAATGATGATTATCATGCATGTCCTCTGTTTTTTTGTTTTTTTATTTTTCCCTCCTACCCTACCTTCCCCCCTTCACTTACATACCCACCCACCCACCCCCCCCCCCGCTAATCCCCCCCTCCCTATCTAACTCACCTAAGTACTCAGACTGTAAGCAGCACCATAAATACAAATATTTTAACCACCATGGAAGGGTTTTTTTGTCTGTTGTGTAATACTCTGCACTTGCCAAACCAGGCATCATATTCGCCCAGAATCTGCTTGGGGTGGTTTCTTCTACCATCCAGTATCTTAGGATCACTTTATTCACAACCTTGGGTTTATTTGATTTCCGCTTTTGTGAGCTTGTACTCACGGAGGACAGCAGCATCCACCAACAGAACTAAATTATAGGTCCATTCAAACTCCTGTAAAAAGCTCTGAACTGACTCCTGCACCTGTCTCCATAGCCCCTTCAATCCGTGACACTTCAGAAACATGTTCTGTTAAGTACCTTTACACTTTTAACATTCACTTTCCCTTAATTTTAGCGGAGCATCCCTTTCCCTTGTCAAGTATACCGTGTGTTTTATTTTGCATTGCATCTCTTGGAACTCCGTATTGACAAATACTTCCTTATTATGTTCAAACAGCCCCTCCAGTTGCTCCCTAGTTACCTCTTTCTCCTAAATCCAGGCCATTGTCTCCAGAGGTTTGTCTAACATATCCCTCCCCAACTTGTACCACGTAGTTAGCCTATTCCAAAAAGTGGTTATCTCTCTAAAGTCCTTATTCATTTCTCTTATTTCAAAGCTACTTGGTTCTTTAGCATGCAGTTCTGCTCAATAGTGCCTCACTTGCATATATTGGAACAAATTTCCCAGATACCAACATCCCATATCATGCCACTCGTGGAACTGCGAACAACTTTGTCCCGGTTCAAAGTTTGGGTTCCCCATCATTCTCAAAAAGGGGGACATACCCGGACTTCCCCTTCTTTTTTCCTTTACCACACACACTCTTTCTGTAATGGTTCTATCAGTTCTTAACTTTCCACCTTCTTTCCCTCCCCTCTCTTTCCATGCAACAAGTTTATGAAATCAAAAGATGCACACCATGCTTCCCACACCCTGCAGTGGCATACTTTGCCTTTCCTAAGTAAGCCTCATGTATGAGAGAGGCTAAACTGTACAGTCCTGGTAGTCCTAACCCCCTTTCTCTTTCCCCAAAATGAGTTTGCAGTGCCCCATGCGTACCCCCTTTGCCTCCCCTCTGAAAGCCACTTCATCTGTCTTTTTGATCCATACTGGGACAATCTGCAACACATATAGCAACGGTGGTGCCATTGCCATCTTTAGTAGGGCCAATATGCCAAAAACCAAGGGTTAATCCCGCCATTTCACATTTAATGCTTTAATCTGATCTATTTTTCCACTGCATTTTATTTGTACTGCAACTGTTGGTCCATTCTAAAAAGGATGCCCAACTATTTCAAACTGTCCTGGGCCCAACTCAATGGGCAGTCCAATAACTGAGGCTGAGGCTCTGTCCCCTCAGTAACAGTAGTTCTGATGTTAAAAAATTCACTGCAAGGCCTGAGAAACTCCCAAATTCTCCAATAACCCTCATTACCCATCCCATGTTCTCACTGGCATTGCTTATTAATAGGAGCATTTAGTCTGTGAAAAAGATTTTCCTATCATAATGCCAAAATATTCCATGGCTCCCCTTATTTTGATGATTCTAATGATAAAATAAACAGTAATGGGGACAGAGGGCACCTCTGCCTAGTCCCCTATGCCACAGGTATACTCTCGGTCAACTGCCCATTAAGCAGAATCTATACTGTGGGCCTCTGATAGAGTATCTTAATCCATTTCACACATCTACCCTCAATCCCAAATTGTGGGAAAACCCATAGGAGATATTCCTAATTTGTTTTGTCAAACACCTTCTCTGCATCCAGGATTTCTAGGACTTCCTTTAAACTCCCTTCCCTTCTCATGTGTATTTGCCAACACTGCTCTCAGCAGAACCAAGGCATACCTCCCATGTACAAATCCCACTTGATCTTCCTTTATCAAAGGTGGGGTATACTCTCCCAATCTCTTCACTAGGATGGATGCTATAATTCTGAAATCCTGGTTTAACAATGAGGTGAGCTCTCTCTCTCTCCACCTGGTTTTGGCAAGACTACCAAGTGGGCTCTATTCTGGCAGTTTCCAAAATGTATCTTATGTACTGCAGCTTTTCCTTACCTTTGAATCACAGGGGTCACTAAATCATTCAATATCTTATAACATTCCACCCCCAGTCCATCAGGGCCCTGGATCTTAACTAACCTAATCCTCTATCTCCAGGAACAAACAGGAATGAGTCTTCACATAAGGGTACGTCGGTACTGACGGAGTCTGCGCGGGAACGCTTCCCAGCGTCCAATCAAAGAGCTTTTGGAAGCATCCCACCATGCCTGCGTGCTGCCTTCCCGCCTTTCCCAACTGCCTCTCCTCAGTTTTTCATTTTCCGCGGAGCCGGCATGACGTCGTCCTGCCACTGCAGAAAATTCTTGTTTTATTCTTTCGTTTTCTTGTGGTCGCGGCTGTCTTCCCGACGCCACCGGTACCGCCGGTGTTTTCTTTTCTTTTCTTGTAAAATTTTCCTTTCTCACGGGATATTTTTTCTTCATAGTGTCCCGCGGTTTCTTAGGCCTTCAGGCCTCTTCTTTTCCTTCATGGAACCGCCAGCCACTTTCTCCAAGAAATGTTCAGACTGTGGCGGTACAACTTTATTTTTAGACCCTTGAAGTCGGTGTCTAACCTACTTGGGTCCTGACAACAGTTTGGTGAGAAGAGGTCTTCAACATCAAGGTTCCCTCGATACACTGTTTCCCTCCAACTTCGGGACACCGTCCCCTTCTTCTTCCACACAAGATCAGGTAACCCACAAACAGTCTGTTAAGATTAGCCAGCCCTCGAGTGGTAGGTCTCATGCACAGCATGTAGACGGCTCCGGCCTTGCCCTCGAGGGCCCACTGGCTTCAAAACCCCGGCGGGAGTCTTCGGTCTCCAAAGCCTTTCAGGGGTTTCAGGTTGTTCCTGGGGTTCACCCCTCACAGAACATACCTGAGCCGTATCCGGTGGTGGCAGCCGCTTCGAGCTGTACCGATACCCCGGCATCGGCACTGGTGTTGGATGAGACACTCCTCACCATGGATTGTCATCTGGCGTCCTCGGTGCCTTCGGGACCGGTGGATACCCTCCAGACTGACTTTCCATTATCGGTACCAGCATCGATACTACCATCGACATCGGTACCCTCCAGACGTGCATCGATAGCCTCGCTTCTTTCGATGCCGAGTCTCGAATCGATCTCCAGTCTGGAGGACTGCGTACCGACTCGCCTTGGTACCGGCTCTCGGTGGTACCGAAAGCTCGGTTCCGATGATTCGGATCCGCAACTCTCGGTTCCCTCGAGGCCGATTGAGCTGCCCTCGATGCCGAGTTTGGAATTGATCTCTAGTCTGGGCGACTGGGTACAAATACGCTTTGGTACCGACACTGATCGATACCGGTGGCTCGGTACCGAGGATAGCGCCTAGAGGTTTTCGGTTACCTCGGTACTGATTGAACGGTCACTGATGACTGCTCTGATGTCTCTGTCGGGCTCGACTCCGACATCGGTACCGGTATTGGCATCGGTACCGGTATCCACAGTAGCATCGTGGCCAACTCCTGCCATGCTTTTTTCAACAGGATCGCTCCCTTCTATACCAAGCTTGGAGTCGATACCTGGCATGGACAATGTGGTAATGACGGTCGCTGCTCCTGACAGCCAGTACCGGCGACCATCCTTTAAGCATTCCACACTGCACTCTGCAGGATCTTCTATTCCTATATATTTGGATAGCTCTGTCGGTGCTCAGGCTAGTTCTTCAGATCTAACCTGTCCAAGGGAGAGTCCTGTTGGGGTTCCCTCTTTTCATAGTTTCCTCCTGGATATAGCAAGATCTCTTGCCATTCCTATCACAGGACATGATCCTGTACAAGGCTCTGTTTCTACCAAAGCAAAGGAGAACATAATGCTTCCTTTGCATCATTCCTTGCAGGATCTCCTTCTAGGAATGTGGGAAACACCTTTAAGGGTACCCCCACCTTCCAGAGCAACTGATCTCTTATATCAGGTGCCCCCCTCTCCAGGGTTTCAAAAGACGCAACTTCCTCATCATTCCATAGTAGTGGAATCAGCAATGCGGCGGGTAAAGAGTAAGAAAAAGCACTCTTCTTATCCGCCAGGTTGTGAGTCTAAGACACTAGATGCCTTTGGACGTCAAACCTTCCAGACATCTATGCTTTCTGCAAGAATTCTCTCATATATTTTCTATATGAGTCTATCTCTTGAGGAGGTCACAAAGCAATTACATCTTTTGACTCCTTCCCTTCCAGAGTCCAAGAATGCAGGCTATTCTTCACTGCTCAAGCATCTCCAGAATATCTCTTGGTTTCTTACTCGTGCTTCCCTAAACTCTTTTGAGTCTGTTAGCAGGACTTCTGCTATAACTATAGGGGCACGACGTAGAGCCTGGCTCCAAGCTTCAGACTTGGACAAATGGGCACAGCACAGACTGGGACATACTCCTTGCACTGGAGACAATCTTTTCAACAAGGAGTCTTTACGTCAGGTTACTCAGTTGTCCACTGACTTACCTGTTCCTAGGTGCTGTTCTGCACCTTCTTCTGTCCCAGTAGGTAGGAAATGTCCTGCCAAACTTTCTTCCCATAGGAGAAGAAGGTTTTATGCATCATCTGCCCATCATACAGATGTTCCCAAACAGGGGAAGCATCGTCCTGGTCTGCAGAGTTCAACCTCTCACCAGGCTCAGCAAACCCAGCAACCACAGGGTTTCTGATCAATCCATCAGATGCTTGTGACTCTTGGGATTAGAATCTGCAGTTGCTTCTTCTCAATAGAGGCAATCCACTGCTGTCATACTAAATCCTAAACATGGATCTCTTCCCGAAAGACATCCATTCTTTCTATGTTCTATGAGCTGTCAGGATGTTCATGCTTCTAGGTCACAGGGTTCTCCTCTTCTTCCTGCTAGGGAAAGAGGTCTATCCGCTATCAAACGATAGTTTCCTGTGCCAGCATGTCTTTTTTCCTTACTATAAACTTACTACTTTGTAAGTTTTCTTCAGCTCCATTCTCTTTACCCTCTTACCAGGTTTTTCCTCTGTAGGAGCGGTATTGCTTCACTGGAGGGCTTTTTCTTCAGCCTCTCTAGTTTTGTTACTTTTCCAGTGCGGAGTTCTCTTCTCTGAGTTGACTCCTCTTTTTCAATCTTGCTTTGAAGCAGTTCATCAGACACGTCCAGAGTTTTCTACTCTTGTTTTGTCTGTTCTTTCTGTTTTTAAACAGTACCATTCTTTCTGCTGTCTGGCAAGCATCTGCCAATGCAGGAGCCTTAATGTTTGGACTACTGGTTCTTGTCCACTAGCAACCAGATTTGTCCTCCACTAACATTCTGTCTGGTCTTAGTAGTGGCTCCAAGTCAGTGCTGTCATCTGTCTTGGAAATTTTTTCACTACAAGCTTGTTGGATTGTCTTCTCTTTCTGCCATCTCCATTCCCCTGGGTTTGGCAGCATAGTTGACATAGGTACTGGTTCTCCTGCAGCCAGTTCTATCTCTTCATTCTCCTGCATCATGCTCTCTGCAATTCTACAGAGAAGCTCTCCACTATGGGCCCTTGCTAGAGAGCATGCGGGGCTTTTTCTCCAACAGCTATACTAGGTGGTTGAAAAAGGCTTTTTCAGTCATGTCTCCCATGACTAGAAAAGTTCTCCTTTTTAATATAAAGGACATAGGCCTCCTCTTACGTGAAAGCTTAAGGAGTTGCTAATTCCCTGCTTTGGTCCATAGTATTTCCAATCGGGAATATGTTTTCTCCTTCCAGCTCGTCCTCATGGTAAGAACGCATAATACCTTTTTGCCCTTAAGCAGGTCAGCATGGTATCTCATTCCTATGCGTCTTCTGTTCACTTACCATGCTAGAGTTCTAGAATACTCGGGACTTGCTGGCTGCAGACTGATATCATCCTCTGCTTTTCACGTAACCATCCTGGTTATTCTACTACCTAGCATCCCTGTAGTCATAACCAGTGGGAATTGATTCTCTATATATCTTCTCAAGTAGGTTCCACCTTCTTGTTATTAGATGAATCTTTCCTCTCCACATTTTCCTATGTGAATACCTTTTTGTAGGCATATCTCTGTCTGCTTCTTTGCAGACTTCCATATAGAGGCCTATATATTCATACCTATAGCACACATCTTATAGTGCGGTTTACATACAACAAAATTTTACTCAGACAGAATAGGATCTGTCTTAAGTTTACAGATAACAGGGAGCATAACATGGACTTAAACATGGGGAAAACTATTTATCCATCGTTATCTTGTTCCATGTAAACAGTTGAAATATACTGCCAAAAATGTTCTATGTACACCGTCTTGACTTGTAGAAAGACGGTATATAAAAACTGTTAAATAAATAAATAAACTATTCAAAATATAAAGGACCATGCTTATTAAACATTAGGAATCAATATCTGCCTCCATGCCCATAGGAGGTAACGTGTGCTGCAGCAAATGGTGCATGCCAGTGTTTAATAAACCCGACATACAAAAAAGTCAAATTCTGGTTTTATCTTGGTAAAAGCACCCGTAAATCCTCTTCAGAACCAGACATATTGTGGCGTAATAAAAGAACCTTACAAACGTTGCTCAGGATGGAGCAAATCTAGCATTCTGTAACAGCACCAATAAAGTGCCACCTAGGAAAAAAGGCAACACTCTAAATATACTGGGAAACTTGAACAAGGCAGATTACTACAGATCCCTACCCAGATACTTAATGTGAACGATGAAACCTGGCCACAGCCACACATGCTAGACCAGTGCTTCCCAAAATCTCTTCCTGTGTAACCCCATTTTAGGTGTTGAAATGCACCCTAAATTGTTACTCAAACATAATAAACAGAACATTCACTGTGTCTTTTAAATATTCAATAATGTATAAATATGTAAATCTTTTTAAATTTTTTTAAAATACTAATCATGTTTGAGGCACACAGACCTGCAAGCACACATCAATTCAGCTTCTCAAACTGTTTCTGCAGCACAGTCGCTGAGATTTTTTAGGTGAAAATTAGGGGGTGGGGAGAGAGGGTGCCTATAAGTCTATAATTGAGGCTTGACTCAGGACAGTTTCTCCAAACAGGTTAGTTTTGCGTACACCATGACGGTTGTGAACCTCACTTCTAAGCCAGGGCATATGGAGTATAATCTGTGTCTCAAATTTACTGCTTGGCACAGTACTTGCTTCATTCCAAAGAGCTTCTTGCTGGAGTTTTAGATGTAACATGTATGGGTTGTTTGTCAAGATGTGCTTGGAAATTCTTCTTTATCAAGTCTGTGGCACCCAACACGATGGGAAATATTTCTGTATCTTTTTGCCACATTTTCTTGGTCTCTGACTGCATTTCCTGGTATTTCAGGATCTTCTGCTGCTCCAAACGATTTACAGAGTAGTCGCTTGGAACTGACACCTCTATTATCAATGCAGTTCTGGTGGTTTTCTCCTTAACCACTATATCCGACTTCCTCGCATCCAGCTTTATATTTGTCAGAATGGGAACATCCCAGGTGATGATAACCTCCTCATTCCCTGTGATTCTCTTAGGGTCATGATCCCAGTGCTTTGCGGGTACAGTGATGTTGTAGTGCTTACAGAGTTTCCAGTGGATGAGGCGCGCTACTTTATTCTCCAGGGCCAAGCAGGAAGTTGGTTCTCACATATGGGTGACGTTGGCGCCGACAGAGCCCTCGTGCGGAGCATTTTCCCAGCTTTCAAAGAAAGCCTTTGGGAATGCAGCGCGCATGCGCGGTCCCCTTCCCGCCCAAGGGTGCCATCTTGCTCAGTCTTCTTTTTTCCGCGGAGCCCGATGGACGTGTGTCTTGGTCACCCGGTTAAAAGTTGATTTTCTTTGAAGAATTTGTGTTTTTTTGCTGGTTCGATGCCGGTTCCCCTTCCCACCTGGGCACAGTACACCGATATCGAGCCCGAAGCTACTTTTTCGGTTTTTGTCCTTCAAGACTGGCGTTTGCGCCTTTTTTCTTTTTTCACTGGCAGCCCGGTCTTTTGACCTTGCAGGGGCCCTTTTTTCCCCCGATGGCTGCCAGCGGGTTCAAGAAGTGTGATCGGTGTAAGAAACTGATGTCTCATACCGACACACACGACTGCTGCCTCCGATGCCTCAGGCCCGATCATGACCCGATGATCTGTGGCCCGTGTGGCAAAATGTCATCTAAGGCATTGAGGAGCCGTCAGCATCAATGAGAAAGGATCTTCTCTGACTCCGCATCCGGCCGGACCCGGACTTCGTCAGAGGCCTCGATGTCTCGGGAGTCCGACCCCGAGCATCGTCGGGGCTCCTCTGAGCGGGGGTCTCCCTCACGGGAACACAAAAGGAAGAAGAAACCCGCGAGGGTGGCGTTGGTGGATGCTCTTGGTTCCTCGAGGGCCAGGTCGCATAGCCCCAACCGCTGTCCCGGGTCCTCGGAGCCAGATAGGCCTGTTAAATTACCTCGTGTGGAGCCAGAGTCTCCGAGTCACGTGAGTACTATTGTCCTCGTGGACTCTCCTCCGGGGGAGCCAACGTTGGCCCCGACACCATTGGGGACCGAGTTGGGGGCTGCTGAGTCTCCTGAGCTTGGACTCAGGTTGACGGCCTTGGAGAGCAGCTTGGCTGCCTTCACGGAACAGCAGCGGGTGCTGATCGCTGGTCTGACCGGTGCATCTGCCCCGACCACCGGGACCGCGATGTCCAAGTCGACCCCAGAGGCCGAGCCGATCCTCGAGTCCATGCGGTCTCGAGTTGATCCTCGGCCAAGGTCTCCCTCGGCCTCCTGTATGGGGCCGAGATTATCGACACTGGTACCCTCGGCATCAGGGCGGATTGTATCGGTGCCCGACCGGAGCCGCTCGATTGCTCCTCGGAGGGGTCGGGGTGGGAAACGGAGGACGAGGAGTCCCCGGACACTTTTCGGACCTGGTGCGTCCCATCAGACTCGCCGGAGTCCGAGCCTCAGTGAAGGTCCCCCCCCTGGAGGATACCTGGTTCTCAGATTTCGTGAGTTACATGGCCAAGGCCTTGGCCTTCCCCGCAGACCACGAGGAGGAGCCTCGAGCCGAGGAGCTCAAGGCCCTCCAGTATGACTCTCCACCGAAGGAGGCCTTTACTGTGCTGGTTCCTCCGATGCTGGAACGGCTGCTCTTCCGTATGTGGGAGGCACCGGTCTCTGCGCCGGTTCTCAGCAAACGGGTCGATTCCATTTATCGAGTCCGTAAGCGCCCTGGGTTCCAGAAGGCACAGCTACTGCACCACTCTATGGTTGTAGAATCGGCCATGCATCTTCTGAAGAGTCAGAAGATGCACTCCTCAGTGCTCCACAAACAGGGAGGCCCGGAACCTGGATGCCCTCGGTAGAAAGTGCTTCCAGGGCTCTATGCTGGCTTGCCGTGTCCAGACTAAAGTAGCCCAAATGCCCTCAAGTATGGAGCAGACAGAGCTTAAAGATCCCAAATTTACCCATGTCTACCAATAGCCAAACTAATATGAATAAAATACAGTCTCTAAAATGCTTGTATGCAAATGCTAGAAGTCTAAAAAATAAGATGGGAGAGTTAGAATATATAGCACTAAATGAGAGGTTAGATATGATTGGAATATCAGAGACATGGTGGAAGGAGGACAACCAGTGAGCTGATCAAATTGGTGGAGGGGTTGCGCTTTTTGTTAGAGAGGGCATTGAGTCAGAAAGGATTAAAGTTTTGCAGGAAACAAAATTTGATGTAGAATCTTTATGGATTGAAATTGCATGTAAAAAGGGGAAAGCGATGGCAGTGGGGGTGTACTATCGACCGCCTGGCCAGAATGAACAAATGGATGATGACATGCTCAAGGAAATCAAGGAAGCTAACAAAAGTTACAGCTCGGTAATAATAATGGGTGATTTCAATTACCCTGGTATCGACTGGGTCAGTGTCACAGCAGGACATGCTAGGGAGATAAAGTTCCTAGATTACATAAATGACTGCTTCTTGGAACAACTGGTTCATGAACCGACCAGAGGGGAAGCCATATTAGACCTAGTCCTTAGTGGAACACCAGATCTAGTGCAAGAGATAAGGGTGTTGGGGCCACTTGGCAATAGTGATCATAGGATGATCGCCTTTAATTTAATTAGTGGAGGAGGGATAGTAAGGAAATCCACAGTACTACCTTTTAACTTTTGAAAGGGAGACTATGATAAATGAGGAAAATAGTTAAGAAAAAACTAAAAGGAGCAGTTGCAAAGGTTAAAGACTTACATCAAGCTTGGGTGTTGTTGAAAAATACTATCTTGGAAGCCCAGACCAGCTGTATTCCACGCTTTAAGAAAAGTGGAAGGAAGTCCAAAAAACTGCCAGCATGGTTTAAAGGTGAGGTCAGAGAGGCTGTTGTTGCCAAAAAAGCATCTTTCAGGAAATGAAAAAAAGAGCCAAACGACGAAACCTGGAAACAGCACAAGCACTGGCAGGTCAAATGCAAGGCATTGATAAAGAAGGCAAAGGGAGAATTTGAGAAGAAGCTCGCTGCGGAAGCAAAACCGCGAAATAAAGATTTTTTTCATGTACATTCGTAACAAAAAATCTGTGAGAGAGTCAGTTGGACCATTAGATGATAGAGGAGTTAAAGGGGCACTAAGAGGCGACAAAGCGATAATGGAGAGACTGAATGAATTCTTTGCTTCGGTCTTTACTGATGAAAATGTAGGGATGTTACCCATGACTGAAGTGGTATTTAAAGGTGCGAAAGAATTGAAGGAAATATCAATACATCGGGAAGATGTATTACAGCTATTAGATAAACTGAAGAGTAGCAAATCACCTGGGCCGGATGGTATACATCCAAGGGTGTTGAAAGAACTGAAATATGAGATTGCAGACCTGCTTTTAGTAATCTGTGAACTATCATTAAAATCATCTCTAATACCTGAAGATTGGAGGATCGCCAATGTAACACCAATTTTCAAAAAGGGTTCCAGGGGTGATCCGGGAAACTACAGACCAGTGAGCCTCACGTCAGTACCGGGAAAAATGGTAGAAACCATCATAAAGAATAAAATTACTCAGCATGTAGATAGTCATGGCCTAATGGGAGACAGCCAACATGGCTTTAGACAAGGAAGATCTTGTCTTACTAATCTGTTATGTTTTTTTGAAGGTGTGAATAAACAGGTGGACAAAGGTGAGTCGGTTGATATAGTGTATCTGGACTTTCAGAAAGCCTTTGACAAGGTCCCTCATCAGAGACTTTTGGCAAAACTAAAGAGTCATGGGATAGGAGGCAGTGTATTACTGTGGATCAGGAACTGGTTAAAAGATAGAAAGCAGAGGGTTGGGCTAAACGGCCAATTTTCCCAATGGAGAAAGCTGAATAGTGGTGTACCCCAGGGATCTGTGCTGGGTCCGCTGCTTTTTGACATATTCATAAATGACCTGGAAAGTGGAATAACGAGTGAGGTTATCAAATTTGCAGATGACACAAAACTATTTAAAGTTGTTAAAACCCAAGAGGATTGTGGAAAATTGCAAGAGGATCTTGATAAATTGGAAGACTGGGCATCAAAATGGCAGATGAAATTTAATGTGGACAAGTGCAAAGTTATGCACCTAGGGAAGAACAACCCAAACTATGGTTACACAATGCAAGGTTCCACATGAGGAACCACCACCCAGGAAAAAGATTTAGGCGTCATTGTGGATAACATGTTAAAACCATCGGCCCAGTGTGCAGCGGCGGCCAAGAGAGCAAATAGAATGCTAGGTATCATAAGGAAAGGAATGGAAAATAAAACAAAAGATATTATAATGCCTCTATACCGTTCCATTGTGAGACCGCACCTTGAATATTGTGTGCAATTCTGGTCGCCGTATCTTAAAAAGGATATAGCGTTATTAGAAAAGGTTCAGAGAAGAGCCACCAAAATGGTAAAGGGGATGGAAGGATACTCCTATGAAGAAAGGCTAAAAAGGTTAGGGCTCTTTAACCTGGAAAAGAGACGGCTGAGGGGAGATATGATAGAAGTCTATAAATTAATGAACGGAGTGGAACGGGTAAATGTAGATCGATTGTTTACGTTATCAGAATATAGAAAGACTAGGGACATGCAATGAAGCTACAGGGTAAACTATTTAAGACTAATAAAAGAAAATATTTTTTCACTCAACGTGTAATCAAACTCTGGAATTTGTTACCTGAGGATGTAGTAAAGGCTGTTAGTGTAGCTGGGTTTAAAAAAGGTTTGGACAAGTTCCTGGAGGAAAGGTCCATAAACCATTATTAAGAAGGGACCCAGGATATCAATTCTTGACCCAGGACAAGCATTGCGGAACCTGTGTCTTTTGGGGAAACTGCTAGGTATGTATGATCTAGATTGGCCACTGTTGGAAACAGGATACTGGGCTTGATGGACCTTGGTCTGACCCAGTATGGCATATCTTATGTTCTTATGTTCTTATGACTTACCAGCTGTACATGGGCATGTACCTCCGAGACCTGGCAAAGGAGATTGCCGGGTTCTCTGCTGGCCTCTCCGAGGAACCTCTGCAGAGGTTCAAAGCTTTGTCATCGGGGATTCGGGAGTGCTCGAAGTTTATATCTCGAGCAGCCTATGATGGCTTCGAGGCTTCGGCCCGAGTAGCAGCGGCCGGCATCAGTGCACGCCGTCAGGCCTGGCTACAGTCATCGGACCTCGAGCCATGGGTCCAGGACAAGTTGGTCGATGTCGCTTGCCGGGGTGAGAACCTCTTTGGCAAACCCATGGCTGAAAAGGCTGCAGAAATCGAGACTGAGACTCTCACCAGGACAAGGCTGTCCAGGAAGACTTCTGCCCCTTCTCAGAAGAAGGGCTCGGGGAAAAAGCTCTTTTACCCGAGGAAGGCCTCTGCCTACAAATCCTACTCTCAGTTCCAGCCCTCTACAGCTCCCCAACAGGGTCAGCATGCCAAGGGGCAGGGACATGGGCCCCATAGGCAGAAAACCCCCAAGCCGCCAGCTCCGGCTCCTGCACAGCAGGGAGCGTGGTTTTGACTCCCACTGCATAGCCTCTCCCCCACAGCTGGCTCCAATAAGCACAGGAGTCCGGCTGACACTGTACGCCCACAGGTGGTCAGCCATAACAGGGGATACCTGGGTACTGAGCATAGTCCAAAAAGGCTACTTGCTCCACTTCAACCAGTTACCTCCCTCCTGTTTTCCAGGGGTGCCTCCAAGACTCCCTCTGCACAGGAAACCCCCTCCTTCAGGAGTTCGCAAGTCTTCTACAGGAGCAGGCGGTGGAACCAGTGCCTCACCACCTGTTAGGACGAGGCTTCTATTCCAGGTACTTTCTAGTACCAAAAAGGACAGGAGGCCTCAGGCCCATCCTAGACTTGCGAAATCTCAACAGGTTCCTGGAGAGGGAAAAGTTCAAGATGCTTACCCTTGGGATACTGCTGCCCTACCTCCAGCAGGGAGATTGGCTATGCTCCTTAGACCTAAAGGATGCTTATACTCACATCCTCATTCATCCAGACCACAGACAATATCTCAGATTTGTAGTGGGAGGAAATCATTTTCAGTACAGAGTACTTCCATTTGGCCTAACCTCCGCCCCCAGTGTTTTCACCAAATGCCTGTCGGTGGTGGCAGCCTATCTCAGAAACCAGGGCATCTTTGTCTTTCCATACCTGGATGACTGGCTCATTAGGTGTCAGTCTCCACAGGAGGCCAGAGAAGCCATTCTTCGCACTGTGTCTCTTCTCCAGCACCTGGGCTTCGTCATAAACTTCGCAAAGTCCTCTTTGCTCCCCTCACAGGACCTAGAGTTCTTAGGGGCACAGTTGGATACCCTACAAGCAATGGCTTATTTGCCTGAGAACAGGGCTAACAGACTGATGGCTCTGGCCCAGCAGTTCTGCAGTGTATCTCTGGTCTCTGCCAGACATTTCCTGAGGCTTTTGGGCCACATGGCATCCACGGTCTATGTCACTCCAAATGCTTGTCTGCGGATGCGGCCTGCTCAATGGTGCCTCAGGGCTCAGTGGATACAGGCCACAGGGGACTTAAGAGACAAAGTAAGAGTGTCCAAACTACTAGTGGCCTCCCTACAGTGGTGGCTGCTTCTCCTGAGCCTGATCAAAGGGGTGCCTTTCCAGGCACCACCACATACACAGGTGCTTACGACCGGGTTGGGGTGCCCATTGCCAGGGGGCATGCACTCAGGGCCTCTGGTCCCTTGGGAGGCCACACAGAAGATCAATCTGTTGGAGTTGCGAGCTATTCGATTAGCTCTACAAACTTTCTCTCATGTCCTCTCTCACCAGTCTGTCTTGATTCAGACGGGCAACCAAGTAGCAATGTTCTATGTGAACAAGCAAGGAGGCACAGGATCCAGGCTTCTGTGTCAGGAAGCACAGGCCCTGTGCTCCTTTGCCAGGAAGCACAGGCCCTGTGCTCCTTTGCAGTCAAACACAGCATGTTTCTCAAGGCAGTTTATCTACCTGGCCAAGAAAATTACCTGGCAGACAGGTTGAGCAGGATTCTACAGCCTCACGAATGGCAGTTGAATCCCCTAGTGGTCTAGCAGATCTTCCTGAAATGGAGTCTTCCATCCATTGATCTCTTTGCCAGTCCACTGAACCGTCAGCTGCCCAGGTTCTCTTTCAGACAACCGCATCCTCTGCAAATAGCAGCAGATGCCTTCCTAATCTCTTGGTCTACGGTCCTGCTGTATGCGTTTCCTCCAACACCTCTAGTGGCCCGAACCCTATTCAAGGTTCTTCGGGACAGGGCCTCGCTGATCCTGGTAGCCCCCAGATGGCCGAGGCAACCGTGGTTCCCACTCCTTCTGCAATTGGTGGTGGACACTCCACTCTCTCTGGGGATGCAAACCGATCTCCTGTCTCAGGATCAGGGATCTCTCCTGCACCCCAACCTCCAGTCTCTCCATTTGATGGCCTGGCTGCTGAAAGGGTAGTTCTAGCCCCCTTACTTCTACCTAGGGAAGTGGAGGAAGTGGTTTTGGCCTCTAGGAGTCAATTCACCCGGAAATCTTAGGCCCGCAAGTGGCGTAGGTTCTCCGCGTGGTGTGCTCGGTGCCAAGAGGATCCGTTTACCTGCCTGGTACCAGTGGTGGTGCAGTATCTGCTTCACCTGTCGGACCTGAAGTGGAGGAGTGGCCTAGTGGTAAGGGCAAGGTACTTCAGGCCAGAAGGTCGGGGGTTCAAATCCCACTAGAGGACAGTAACCTTGGGCCGGAAGGACTGGGGTTTCTAGTCCCACAGGTGCTCCTTGTGGTCTTGGGCAAGCCACTTAACCCTCCATAGCCCATGTTCCCTGTAAAATAGTTATCTCCAAGTTATAATGCCCTGTTCAATGTAATTTCAGTTTGTTCAATGTAAACCGCACTGATGCAGAATAGCACGGTATATAAGAGAATGTAAATAAATAAAAATAAAATAACCTAGGCCTTAAATCCAACTCTGTTCTGGTCCATCTCAGTGCTCTGTCAGCACACCACTCGCCGGTGGAGCGCCAGTCTCTGTTGGTCCACCCCTTGGTAGTCCGCTTCCTCAGAAGCCTGCTTTTGCTCAAGCCTCCGATTCGTCCACCAGCCCCTTTGTGGGATTTGAATGTGGTCTTGCAACAACTTACTTGCCCACCGTTTGAGCCGATGGCTACCTGTCATATACACTTCCTTTCCTGGAAGGCGTTGTTCTTGGTGGCTCTTACCTCAGCCAGGCGTGTGAGTGAACTACAGGCTCTGATTTCTGATAGACCGTACACACGGTTCTATAGGAACAGGGTGGTCTTTCAGACTCATCCTAAGTTCCTTCCAAAAGTTGTCTCCTCCTTCCACCTCAGTCAGGAGGTGGTTCTTCCGACATTCTTTCCCAGGCCGCATGCCAGCCGGGCTGAAATGGTCTTGCATACCTTGGACTGTAGGAGGGTGTTGTCATTCTACATTGATCGTACGCAAGGGCATCGAAGGGCTGTTCAGCTCTTCGTATCTTTTGACCCTAATAAGCTGGGGTTATCTTTGTCCAAGCATACCCTGGTCCATATGGGTAGCAGACTGTATCGCCTGGGCGTACAAGGCAGCCGGCCTCTCCTTGCAGGGTCGAGTCACGGCCCACCGTCTCAGGGTGAAGGCTGCGTCAGTAGCTCATCTCCGCTCTGTTCCGTTGGCAGACATCTGCCGGGCCGCTACTTGGTTTTCAAGCCAGACGTTTGCGGCCCATTACTGCCTCGAGAGAGAGTCCCGCAGGGACAGTGCTTTTGGACAAGCAGTACTTCGTAATCTCTTTGAGGTTTAGGCAACTCCTACCCTCCAGCCCTGGTGTTGGGCTACCGTTCGGGGGCGTTCTCAGAGAATATTCTTATCACGCAATGGAGCTGGGGAGTCCCATATGTGAGGACTGACTTCCTGCTTGGTCCTGGAGAAAGAGTAGTTACTCACCTGTAACAGGTGTTCTCCAGGAGCAGCAGGAATCACTCCTCACGACCCTCCCTCCTCCCCTTGGAGTTGCAGTCATATATTTCATTTTGTTTTTTGCTGTCTTTTAGCTATGTCATCAGACTGAGCAAGATGGCACCCTTGGGCGGGAAGGGGACCGCGCATGCGCGCTGCATTCCCATAGGCTTTCTTTGAAAGCTGGGGAATTACTCCACACGAGGGCTCCGTTGGCGCCGACGTCACCCATATGTGAGGACTGATTCCTGCTGCTCCTGGAGAACACCTGTTACAGGTGAGTAACTACTCTTTGTCTTTCTGCATAGAAAGTTTCTATCAGAACTTAACAGCCAACTCTGAGGTGAGTCACTGTTTCCAGGTCTTTCTTAAAGAATCAACATATGTCTGTGTTACCTGTTTTTTTCAGTGCTCATTGTAAACAATTTCATCCGTAAGCCACTGTCCTAGGCTGCAACTATCAACCTCTCATCCTTCAGTTTCAGTTCACCCCTCCTTCACCATTCATGTGTCCATTCTTGATCGACAAAAGGGTTCCTGAAATAAAACTCTGTATTTCAGTATTTGTACATCTCAGTTGATTTTCCTTGTTTGGTGATCTAATTCCTTAATTTTTTTTTCTCTTGTTTTGCAAATTCTGTTACTTCCTTCCCTGTGCATGCTTGTGGATTTTCACTCATTCCTTCTAATCGCTTGTCCAAGTTTGTTGATTGAGACAGATTCTGGACGTTTATTTTCATATTTCAGCACTTTTTGCACATTTGGTTCCCAGGATGTAGTTAAGTAGGCCTTGAGGCCTATGATAATAGCTTTGTATGTGTAATCAATCTGAGTCATAGCCCTCCTTCAGCTCTAGGAATGTACAGTCGTGGCATACTCTGATTCTTATAAATCACTTCATGGGCATGGAGGAGTTTTTGTGTTCGTACATCCAGTTTTTCAAGATCTTTAAGAGGCCAGTCCACAATCTCAAAGCCAGTCTGAAAGTACAGGAATTGACTGTTGGTTGATGGCTTGTATCTTATTCTAAGATGTTAAAGCACTTTTCAATAATGATTTTAATCCCCTGTAGTATTCTTTACAGATCTTTTCTCTCGGTAATATCTCCAGGAACAAGCAGGAATGAGTCTTCACATATGGGTACGTCGGTACCGACGGAGCCTGCACGGGAACGCTGCCCAGCTTCCAATCAGAAAGCTTTTGGCAGCATCCCTCGCGTCTGCACGCTGACTTCCCGCCTTCTCCAGAGCCTCTCTTCAGTTTTCGTTTTTCCGCGGAGCCGGCAGGACGTCCTCCTGTCACCGCAGAAACTTTTCTTGTTAATTTCTTTAATTACTTTAGTTTTTTGTTTTCTTGTGGTCGCGGCTGTATTTCCCGCTGCCACCGGTATCGCCGGTGGATTTTTGACTAATTTCTGAGAAACGTTTTCTTCAGTTTTTTGCCTTAACTTGTTGGGCCTACCAGGCCTCTTCATTATGGAGCCTTCTTTTCCTAAGAAGTGCATTCGATGTAGAAACACCTGTTTCTTTTTAGACACCAATAGTTGGTGTCTCAACTGTGTGGGTCCTGACCCTTTTTCCCCTGACTTGTCAGGGGATAATTTTGTGAGGAAACCTTCACTCTTTAGAGTTTCCCTCGATACCGTTTTTCCTCGGCAGTGAGGGTACCCGGTTTCTCTACTTCACAGGATCAGGTAACCCACAAACAGTCTGTTAAGACTAGTCAATGCTTGAGTGGTATGTCCCATGCCCAGCATGGTGACGGCTCCGATCTTACCCTCAAGAATCCATTGGCATTACCCCTGCGGGAGTCTTCGGGCTCCAAAGCGTTAAAGGGGTTTCAGGTTGTTCCTGGGGCTCACCCCTCACAGAACATACCTGAGCCATGCGCGGGGGTGGTATCCGCTTCGAGCGGTACCGAGCCTCCGGCATCGGCACCGGTGTCGAGTGTTCCACTCTTCACCAGGGATTGTCATCGGGCATCCTCGGTACCTTCGGGACCGATCGATACGCACCGCATTGACGTCTCTCAATCTCAGCCATGCTCCGGGACGGTACCGGCATCGATCGGTTCCGATACCCTGGCATCGGCATCGAGGTGGACCGCCTTACCCTTGGCAAGGGGGGGGTTATTGGGTATCCTCGGTACCGTCGGTACCGATCGATGTAGCCCAGGCTGCCTTAGTGGTATCGGCATCGCCGATGCCGCCACCGGCATCGGAACCCTCGCGACATGCATCGATAATCTCGCTTTCTTCGATGCCGAGTCTTGAATCGATATCTAGTCTCGAGGACTGGGTACCGACGCGTCCCGGAACCGACTCCTGTCGTTTCCAGATGGGCAGTTCCGAAGATCCTAGCCATAACTCTCTCATGATCTCGGTACCACTGCAGCAGTCCCCGATGGCAACTTCAACTGCTAATCCTCTATCAGTATCGATGTCTATGCCTGTTCTTTCACCGATGCCTAGTTTGGAACCGATACCTGGCATTGATGCAGTACCCACTGCCTCTAAGTTAACATGCCAGTATCCCTGTCCATCTACTAGGTCTCTTTCTTTAGCCTTACCAGGGATAGTTCCCATAGGAGATCAGTCTTTTCAGGCTTTTCTCCGGGATATGGCAACCTTTCTTAATATATCTATCCCTGGTTGTGATTCTACTCATGGCTCACCGGCACAAATGGAAAATATGATGCTTCCTTTACATCCTGCTCTGCAGGATCTCCTTCTGAGGCACTGGAAATCGCCCTTACGACTTCCTCTAGTTTCTACAGCCATTGAGGTTCGGTACCGGGTGCCACCCTCTCCAGGGTTTCAAAAGCCTCAACTTTCTCATCGTTCCCTTGTAGTGGAATCAGCACTGAGGAAAGTTAAGAGCAAGAAGAAGCATTCTTCTTATCCGTCAGGTCGTTCTTCAAGAACACTCGATGCTTTTGGTCGTCAGGCCTTCCAAACCTCTATGCTGGCCTCCAGAATTCTTTCATATATTTTTCACATGAGTCTAACACTCCAGGAAGTCACAGAGCAATTGTCTCTTTTGACCCCTTTTTTACCAGAGCCCAAGGCTACTGATTATTCCTTGCTCATCAATCACAGCTGGAATATATCCTGGTTCCTGTCTCGTGCTTCTATAGACTCTTTTGAGTCCGTTAGCAGATCCTCTGCTATTGCTATTGCAGCACGTCGCAGAGCCTGGCTTGAAGCTTCAGACTTGAGCAGATGGGCACAAACTATACTGGCTCATTCTCCTTGTACAGGAGAAGGTCTCTTCAATAAGGAGGCTTTACGTCAGGTTGCTCAATGCTGCTCCACTGACTCTCCTTCCACTAAAGACCATTCTAAGCCACCTCCTTCTTCAAGGGGTAGGAAATGTCCTACCAAACCTTCTTTCCCTAAGAAAAGAAAGTTTCATTCATCTCCTGCCCATCTTTCGGCTGTACCTAAACAAGGGACGCCTCAGCCTGGTCTGAAGTCCTCCAGCTCTGGCCAGTCTCAGCATTCCCAGCAACCATAAGGGCCGGGAATTGTAACCTACAGTTCACTTCTACCCATTAGAAGTTTATTCACTGTGCTTTTCTTTTTCAGTGTACTAACCTGTCGAAATTTTTTGTTCAGGGACTACAGACTCTCCAGAAGAGCAGTTACAACTATCCCCTGATAGTTCTGTCCCAACTGAACATTTTTTCCTTCAGTTGACTTACCCTATGGGTACGTCACCCTCAAATTACTACCCTCTCAACCGGGTTTTTTTCCCTGACTGAGGAGTACCATACTGAAAAGCTTCTCTAGCAAGCTCATTCCTCAGACAAGGAGAAGGGATATCTCCTCTCTTTTCCTGTCTGTTTTTCTTTATTGGGCACAGGACAATCTCTCTGCTGTTTCCGTCAGCAGCTGTGCCTGCAGGAGTTACAGTAATAGTATTACTGGTAATTTTTCCAAGTTCCAGTCCCTTGTTCAAAATTTTCTCTAGCCTCAGTAGTGATTCCAAGCTATTCGTCATCTATCTTGGATCCTCCTACTCGTTTAGGCTTTCTCACATTATTCTAACCATCTCCTCTCCTAGGATATGGCAACACACCTGACTTCAGTCAGTTTGTCTCATATCTTTCCTGCACAATGCTCTCTGCAGTCTTCAGAGAAGCTTTCTACTATGAGGGCCTTGCTATAGAGCATTGACCTTGTCTCTGAAGCTTCTCTATTATTAGGGAAAAGCTTATAAACCCTTCCCTGTGAGGGTTCTCCACACCCTCTAGCCTGGGGTGTTAACACGAGATATCAGTTCTTCTGCGTGAAATTCCAAGGCTGATGTTTACGCATGCTACCTCTGGGTCCCTCCAGTAGGTCCCTCTGATATCTTCTTCTGCGTTTCCGCACATCTGCCATGTCAGTGTTCTGTGGAACTCCCGCCTTGTTCCTTACAGATTCATATGATCATCTGTTTTCACGCGAACATCACAGTTATCTTGTTGGATTGCCTTCCTGCATCCATCAATCCACGGAAATAGATTCTCTATACATATCCCAAGTGGGTTCACCCTCTTGTAGAGCGCAGAATCTTTTTCTTTTATATTCCCCATGTACAATTATGGGGCTGGGTGGTAGACATGTATCTTCAACCTGTTGTCTTGTATGTAGCATCTCCATATATGTCTACATACCTATATCATTACTCTGGTGGTGCAAAACCATGCCCCACAAATGTATCTATATTTGGGTATATTATATCTATATATATTTTGATACATTTCTCCACCCATATTCTAATATACACATCTGGATATATATATATATATATATATATATATATATATATATATATATATATATATATATATATATATATATATATATTCCATCCATATATATATATATATATATGTGTCTGTTGAGGGGCTTCTTAAGGGTTGATATGTCTTACACACTATCACCCTTACTGTCTATACTAAATGTTTTACCTCCTAGAGGTTTTAGACAATCTGTCGCCCTACTTCGCATACCTTATTACGATGCAGAAATTGTTAGGCACCAATAACCACTGTGGTGCTAACATCTTCCATTTTTTCTTTAAGTCCTTGAAGCATCGAGCTTCAATATTTTTCCTATCTCTCGCCAGCTAGGAAAAACAGTGTACATCTTTATCTTTGAGTACACAGCTGTTCTCCTTGGGAATAGGGGTTTTTCCAGTTCCCCTCTTCCCGCCAGGACTGGGCTAGTTCTCCAACTCCGTCAGTCTTCTTCCTTTAGTCCTCAATGTTAATGACCTTATGCCTAAAGGAGTTTTCAGCTTTTTTCCTAAAGCTTTCCATTGAAGACCTGACGTCTAATCCTACCCAGTTGACACCTGGATCGTCTACTACCTCCAGGTCTGGACCTTCATCCTCACTACTGGGAGGTCACCTTGAAGATTCCGCCACTGCTTATCCAGTAGACTCCATCCTGCTTCCTACTTCCTACAATACAGTAGGTAAGCTGCATATTTTAAGTGTACATTAAATGTGTTTAATGCTACTCATCATATATACCAAGGACTCCTGTAGTCTGTAGGACCCTCTAGTCCTTGGCTATGCTGTTTCTTTCCTCACAGCTCCTTTATTGTCAACTCCTACCCTCCATCCCACATTGGATGCCGGGGATTCCTGGAGACAAAATGCACCCCTGATCCAGGCTCTTGCATTTTTATGGGATCTCCCCCTGGCATCTCCAGCTAGGGAGTCCCCATATGTGAAGACTCATTCCTGCTTGTTCCTGGAGATAGCACAGTTACTTACCTGTAACAGGTGATCTCTGGGAACAGCAGGAATTAGTCTTCACAACCCTCCCACCTCCCCTAGGAGTTGCATCTCTTTATCTTCTTCTTCCTTTTCTCTCTCGCCTTTGTCTCAGCTTTGAAACTCAACTGAAGAGAGGCTCTGGAGAAGGCGGGAAGTCAGCGCGCAGACGCGAGGGATGCTGCCAAAAGCTTTCTGATTGGAAGCTGGGCAGCGTTCCCGTGCAGGCTCCGTCGGTACCGACGTACCCATATGTGAAGACTAATTCCTGCTGTTCCCAGAGATCACCTGTTACAGGTAAGTAACTGTGCTTTCTGTTCGAGTGTCGTTCCTTCCTCTACTCCAAGATACTTATATACGGCCAAAGGTCATCCTGATGTCATCAGGAAAACTTATCACCACACGGAATTGCTCTGCTAATTGTTGGTCACTGTAAATATAGAGCTTCAAATGGTCTACAAATAATAAATGAGATGTTGTTTCTGGGTTGTTACCTTCTTTTAGGATTAATGCTAAATCCATATTCCAAAGAGTTGATGAGAGTACTTATTGGATTGAGTGTCACACAAAACAGAAGAGGAGATGGGGAATCACCCTGAAATATTCCGTGCTGGATCTTGATGTACTGGATACTGACCATCTTCATATTTCAAAAACAGTGTGGTTTGCCACATTGACATGGTGAACTTAATGTACTCTATCAAATCAGGATTTATTTTATACATTTCAAGGCAGTTTATTATCCAAGAGTGTGGGACACTGTCAAAAGCTTTCTTAAAATCAATCCATGCTATACTGAGATTTCTGCTTTTCTTAGTGCTAGCTATGACGGCCTTATTCAACATTAACTGGTCTTTGGTGACATATGTTCCTCTCTTGTTTCTCTTTTGCTCTGTTGTTGTAATGTTATAACTTACAATCTATAAGCTGTTCACTGCAAGAGATGCAGAAAGAATATATGATCATATTGACTCAATATGATCACATATTCTTTCTGCATCTCTTGCAGTGAACAGCTTTATAGATTGTAAGTAGACAAGTTATTATTCTATAATTTTTGGGAGTGTTACTTGGGTCCCCTTTTGGAAGGAAAAATGTTCTTCCTGTATTAAGCCATTGTGATGTTATGTCTGGCTGCTTAAACAATTGATTTTTGCTGTTCATCAGGTCTGGGTGGAGTGATAACTGTTTGAGCCAAAAGTTAATTATTCCATCAAGGCCAGGACTTTTCCAGTTTGAGGCTCACTTTAACCTGCTTTCCAGCTCTTTTGTTTTTACTGCAGGCCATTCCATTGGTTTGATGTTTGCATTTTCTAAATGTTCCTGTATGCAAGGTAGCATAGTAACATAGTAACATAGTAGTTGACGGCAGATAAAGACCAGCATGGTCCATTCAGTCTGCCCAGCAAGATGGCAAGAGTAGGTGCACCTGTCGCTCCGCGCAGGCCACCCCTCCCCATATCCTTGTTCAGGGGTAGCCATTCTGCTTCTTGATTGTGCTTTATAGGGTCCTCGTATAGTTTTCTCCAGAAGCTTTCTGTTTCGGCTTTGGTTGGTGGTGCTTTCCTTGTAGAATTATTTTGGGTTCTCTCTAAATAGCTTATTTTGATATCTATCTTTTTGTTTTTCTAAATATCTTCGCAGTTTTTGTGCTTTTGCTGCTACTTTCAATTTATTGTTGGACCATATACATTTCAGATTGTCTTCTGTTAATGCAGCATGCTTCGGCTTGTTGTCTTGGATCTTCCTTAATATCTTTGATCTTAATCCTTTTAGATACCCATCTATCAGAGGGATACCTCTATACGCAATGACTGTATTTTCCCTCGATGCGCTTTTTTCAAGACTGTTCTTTTCTTTTTCTTCTGGCCCTGCATTTTAGCCGGTATTATTCTTGCAGTAATAATTTTAGCTGCACAATACTGTATTCAGTTTATTTTGGTGATGTCAATAAAATGGTCCCCTTATATTGGATATGGCCTTGTTCATCTTTATAATTATACTTTTAACCTTTGGTGTTAAATTTAACTTGGGTAATATTTCCCTTGCCTGAAACCCAGAATATTCATCTTTTTCCATGCGGACTAGGAGTTTGATCTTGAATTCCTCCACCTCTGAGTCTTTCTCCTCCCTTTCTTCCTTCAGTTGATTGGTTCACCTGTCCTGTAGTTTCCTCACTGTCCTGCAGTTCCAGATCTCCAAGTTCCATCTTCAACTCAACTGCTCTTCTGTTTCTGTGTATTCCTTTCTGTGTGCTAGTGTGTGTGCCCAAGTAGATTTGGGGGGGGGGGGGGGGAATGGGTCTGTGTTTGAGTGAGTGGGAGGGATGTTTACAACTGTGTAGTTGTGTGTTTGTGTGGATGGGGTGGATGGTGAATATCCTGTGTGGTTGAGTTAAGTGTGATATGTTACAGTAGGAAGGCAGGGAAATCTATGTTTCTCCAGGAACAAGCAGGAAGTCAGTCCTCACATATGGGTGACGTCTGTGCCTACGGAGCCCGCATGGAGCATTTCCTCTTCCCGCCTCGAGCCGGCACTGAGTCCGGTGCTGTTCTTAGTTCATGACCCCTTTTTCTTTTATCGAGGCTTGCCTCGACTGGCGTTCATGCCTTTTTTTGCCAGGGGGTCATCAACCTCATTTGGGTGCTTCCCACCATGTCCTCCGGTGGATTTAAAAAGTGTGACTGCTGCAGTCAAACTATGCCAGTCACCAACACCCATGACTGCTGCCTACACTGCGTGGGACCGGACCATGACAGCACCTCCTGTGACCTGTGCTAGGCCATGATGCCTAAAATCAATAAAGAGGTCGGAATTGCAGGAAAAATTGTTCCCAAGGTCTGACTTGGCACCTGTCTCCCCGACGCCGAGCTCCAAGCCGTGAGGCCCAAGTGTCCTCAGAGTCCCGCAGTGGTGGTTTCTCCGAGAAGATCCTAGACCCAGCGAGAAAGAAGAAAAAAAATCCTCTTTAAGTCCATCGAGGTACCATCAGAGAAGCACCGTAAAACCACTCGGAGGGACTTGGGCAGCTCCGTGAAGTGCCCTACCAATGTCCTCGAAAAGGATTCTTTGGCCGGCAGAGACCGCGCAAGGTTCCTCAAGACCGTGGTCCTCGTCAAGGGCGCACTCGAGAGAGTGCCGGCGCTAAGCACGAGATCCTCGGAGCCCATGCCAAAGGCTGCGGAGCCTTCTGGCTTGGAAACCAGAATGGCAGCCCTGGAGCAGAAAATCACTGCTATCTTGGCACTGCAGCAGGCAATGATGGCTGGTTCATTTGCATTATCTGCCCCAACAAGCTCAGAACACCACCGGCCTTGGGTTAGCTCTCGGTGCCGGTCGAGGTATCGGTCCCTTTTCTCGAGCATCTGATCCTCCCTGGCCACTTTCTGTGAATCAGACCCAGGTCCTCCAGAGGCCCCCGGCACCTCTCTGCCAGCCTCGAGGGAAGGAGTCGCAGGGCCTTGGACTCATCACCCCTTTACTCCAAGTGGAAGATTGATGACGAGGCATCTCCTGAAACCAGACGGCACTGAGACACCCCCATGGACCTGTCTCCCTCTGCGCCATTCTCCTCCGAAGGATGTGGCCTTCCATGACTTTATCAAGAAAATGGCCAGAGCCCCTTCGGTGCAAATTGAAGCAGAGGAGGACCTAGGTACCGAAGAACTGGAGATTCTCCAGTACGAGTCTCAACCCAAGGAATCTCACAGTGCTGGTGCAGCCAATCCTTGAACAGCTACTGCTTAGAATGTGGGAGACCCCAGCATCGGTGCCGATGGTCAGCCAGTGCGTTGACACCATGTACCGTGTCCAGAAAGACCCGGGGTTCCACAAGCCCCAGCTCCCGCATAACTCCATGGTTGTCGAGTCAGCCATGCAGAAACAGCCAGAAGACCCACTCTTCTGATCCCCCTAGAAGGGATTCTAGAGCCCTCGACACCCTTGGACGCAAGTGTTACCAGCGCTCGATGCTGGGGTGCCGAATCCAGGCCTTTGAGCTGTACATAGGCATGTATCTCAAGGGTATAACCCAGGAGTTGTCTGGGCTTTCAGCAGGGCTTGCCAGGGAACCCTTCCAATGGTTCCAGTCCCTGATCTCTGGGATTTATTTATTTATTTACATTTCTTATATACCGCACTATTTGAGATCAGCGCGGTTTACATAGAACAAACAGTATCCGACAATAAACAAATGTCTGGTCATTACATTGAATAGGAAAAGTAACTTGGAGAACAGGGTAAACTATATACATATGCAGATGAATTGAACAGGGTAAACTATATACATAAGCAAATGAAATGAGCACGGGTATTGTTGGGTGTTGTACATACTTGGGGACGCGCTATTCAAGGGTGGCTGGGGTTCAGGGCAGTCAGTGAGATATTTGATAAAGAGAAAATGTTTCAGGGCCTTCCTGAACTGGCTCAAGTTGGGGATTGCTCTGATATGTGGTGGTAGGGAGTTCCAGAGACTTGGTGCGCAGAGTCTGAAAGCTCTGTTGGAAGTTGTTTTGGTGCAGTTTGTCGTATCTTTAGGTATCGATAGCATATTGGACTCTGCGGTTCTCCTTATCCTGTTGGGAGCGAGAGGTTGGATGAGTTTGGATAGTGAAGAGGAGGGGAGAGCCCCTTGGTGGCCTTGAAGGTCATCACCAAGGTCTTAAAACTGATCCTGGCTTGAACGGGGAGCCAATGCAGCTGCTTCAGGAGAGGTGTGATGTGCTCTCTTCTGGAGGCTCCAAAGAGTACCCGCGCTGCACTGTTCATAGCAAGTTGCAGGGGGTTTAAGGTGGCCCGGGGGAGTCCTTGTAGGATGGTGTTTGAATAATCGAGATGAGGAATAATGAGGGCTTGGTAAATGGAGCGGAAATCATCTGGTTCGAGTAATGGGCGTAAGTGTCTGAGGGATCTGATTTTAAAGTAGATCGCTCTTACACTATTGGCTATGTGTTGCTTCATGTCGAGGTTCTGGTCCAATGTCACTCCGAGGTAACGTATAGCTGATTTTACTTGTAACTCGGCATTATTTACTTTCAAATAGCTGGGTGGTGTGAACTTGGGATTTCTCGAGATGAACATGACCTCCGTTTTCTTGTGTTGGATGCGTAGATTTTGTGATAGGAACCATTCGGATATGGTGTTGAAGCAATTGGTCAGAGGGGTAAGGTCTGGGCAATCCAGGGATATTGGCATGTATAACAGCACATCATCCGCGTATATCATGCAACTCACATTGAACGATCTAATGATGTTACAGATGGGTTGGATATAGATGTTAAACATCAGTGATGATAAGGAGGATCCTTGAGGCACTCCTTGAGTTTGTAGGAATGGTTCCGATGTGGACCCGTCTGCTCGAACATATTGCCATCTTCCAGACAGGTAAGATCTGCACCACTCGAGAGCTGTTACACTAATGCCTTTTTCTCTTAGCCGGCATAGGAGAATCTCGTGGCATACCGAGTCGAAAGCCGCTGCTATGTCCAAGAAGATGAGTGCAAAACCATGTCGTATGTTGTCAATGCCTGAAATTATGTTGTCGAAAAGAGTTGTAAGTAGTGTTTCAACTCCATGATACTCTCTGAATCCATGTTGGGATGAATCCAGAGGGGCATTGCTCTAAGTTCCTCTCCTGGACGGCCTACGATGGCTTCGAGTCAGCAGCTTGAGTAGCAGCAGCAGGCATGGTGCTTGGCGCCAAGCCTGGATACAGTCTTTGGACCTCGAGCAATGGATCCAAGACAAGCTGCTCGACATCCCCTGCACCATAGAGAACCTGATTGGCAAACCTATGGCCAACAAGGTGAGTGAGATCGAGGCCGATGTGGAGACCCGAGAGAGGCTCTCAAAAAAAAAAAAGACGCCCTCATCTTTTCCTCTTAAGAAACCATTGGGGAAAATACCTCTTTTCCCAAGGAAAAAGGGGCAATTCCAACAGAGTCACCACTACTAACCCTTTTCGGGCCAGCAACAGTGTTCTCACCCCAAAAGACACTGCCATGGATCTCAGAAACCAAAGCCCCAGGCCCCAGCTCCCACCCAACCCGGGAGGAGCTTTTTGACTCCCAGGGAAGAGCCTCCACTCCCTGGGGAGACCTTCACCAACCCACATGGGACTGCCTGGCAGGTGGGCCAGTGGGTACTGCAAGTGGGTATGGGAGGGATACCTCCTTCACTTACAGCAGGTACCACCCTGGTTCTTCCCATGAGAACCGGTCCAACCTCTCCTTCACCAGACCCTTCTGCTCTCAGAGCTCACAGTTCTGCTCAGGGATAACACGGAAGAGCCTATACCTCCGTGGCATAAATACCTCCGTGGCATAAATGTTCAGGGAGAGAGCCTCTTTCAATTGAAAGCAAGTTCTGCTACGAGGGGACATGGGATGAGGGTGAAGGGAGATAGATTCAGGAGTGATATGCGGAAATATTTCTTTACAGAAAGAGTAGTGGATCCATGGAATAGTCTCCCAGTGGAGGTGGTAGAGATGAGGACAGTAACTGAATTCAAAAAAGCATGGGACCAACACAGAGGATCTCTAAAGGTAAAAAGTGGACTGTTGTAGTTGTTGTTATGGAAGGACAGACTAGATAGGCCATGTGGTCTTTTTCTGTCATCATGTTTCTATGTTTCTATACCCAAGCACCTATGGGGAAAGGGCTTCTACTCCAAGTACTTCCATGTCCCAAAAAGAACAGGGGGCCTCAGGCCCATACTAGACCTGAGAAACCTGAACAAGTTTCTGGTGAGGAAGAAGATTGAGATGCTCTCCTTTGGAACATTGCTACCTTACCCCCACCAGAGAGATTGGCTATGCTTTTTGGATCTAAAGGATGCATACACACACATCCTGATCCACTTCTCCCACAGGCAGTACCTAAGGTTCGTGGTAGGGGGAGAGCACTACCAGTACAGGGTGCTACCCATCAGCCTGGCCTCCTCACCAAGAGTCTTCACCAAATGCTTGGCATTGGTAGCCACCTATCTGTGCCTACAAGGGGCCTTTCGCTTCTCCTACTTAGATGACTGGCTAATTGGAGGGGACGGCTTCAGAGGTCAGACAAGCCTGGAGCATGCAACCCTCCTTTTGCAGCACCTGGGGTTCATCATCAACTACCCCAAATCTCATATCTCTCGAGCCCAAAGGCTGGAGTTTATAGGTGCCCAGTTGGGTACATTATAGTCAAGGCTGTACTCCCAAGAAAAAGGGCAGAACGCCTCAAACAACTGGAAGAAGACGTACAATGCCGCCAGTCAGTCACGACCCATCTCTTCCTCCGCCTGCTGGGCCACATCATGCCCTCAGCCCGCTTGCACATGCGGACAGCCCATTGGTGCCTCTGCTCACAGTGGACTCAAGCCACAGGCAAGCTAAGGGACAGAGTCAGGGTAACCCGCCAGCTGTCTGAGTCCCTCAACTGGTGGCAGGACTTTTGCCACCTCCAGGCGGGAATGCCCTTCCAGGCACCCACACCTCAAAGGACCCTGACGACAGACGCCTCCCTCCTGGGTTGGGGAGCGCAGTGTGGGGACTGCCGCACACAGGGCAGCTGGCCCCAGGAGGAGTCAAATTTACAGATCAATCTTCTAGAGCTCAGGGCGATCTTCCTAGCCCTCCGAGCGTTCCGCCACCGCCTGCAACACCTTTCCATGCTCATCCAGGCGGATAACCAAGTTGCTCCTTGCATCTTTCTTTCCCTTCCTGTCCCCCTCCCTCTTATCCCTTGGCTTCTCCCCCCCATTTTTGCCACCCCCTCTGAGGTGTCACCTTCACTGTGTCCTGCTCTCATGCACACCTGCAGCACCTTCTACCCGGTTACAGAAACTGAACTTTTCTCAGCCCTTCATAAATCCCACAAAAAGACTTGTCCCCTCGACCCCATTCCCTCCCGTTGGCTCTCGGTACCTTTGTTAGCTCTCGGTACCTTTGTTAGCTCTCCTCCCCTTTGCTCTCAGTTTATTTAACACTAGTCTCTCCTCGGGTTCTGTTCCCTCCACATGGAAACATGCTATCGTTCGTCCTGTGCTCAAGAAGCCCTCCCTGGACCCTTCTGTCCCTGCCCATTGGAGGCCCATCTCCAACCTTCCATTTCTCTCCAAACTCCTTGAAACCTTAGTCTTTACCGAATTGTCCTCCCACCTAGACTCCACACTTGCACTACACTCCCACCAGACAGGCTTCCGGCTTGGCCATTATACTGAAACCATCCTCTCCCTTCTCAATGAGATACATATGGCACATGAGCGTGGTGACATCTCTCTCCTGATTTTCTTGGATCTCTTTTCCGCTTTCGACCTTGTGGACCACCCCACTCTCCTCACACACCTTGCTGATTATGGGGTGCGTGGGATGGTCCACAAGTCCTTTCTATTCTCTCGTTCTTTCTCGGTTCATATGGGTTCTTCTTTCTCTCCTCCTACACTTCTTCCCTGTGGGGTCCTGCAGGGTTCAGTGCTATTCCCGCTCCTCTTCAACCTCTTTATTTCCCCCATTACATTAATCATTCATACTCCTCCTTTTTCATGCCTGCCCACTCTCTCCTAACCTCTCTCCCCTCAATGCTTGTCTTTCAAGTATTTCCTCCTGGTTGTCGGCTTTATTTCCATTTGAATCCTTACAAGTCCACAGCCATATGGCTCACTTTGGGCACCCTCATCCCTGACTTGTCACCTTCTCTCTCTGGCACTCCCATCCCCATTCCCCTCGCCCCGACTCTGTGATACTTGGGGGTCATCCTGGACTCTGTCCTTACATTTCACCAACATATTTCCTCCCTTGTCCCTTCTGCATTCTTCGTCAACTTCATGCGGTACGTTCTTTCCTTGCTCCTGCTTCCCTGGTCACACTCAGTGTCACTCCTCTTATCCCACCTTGATTATGACAACATTGTCCTGGCAGGCGTCCCTCTATATCAGCTTCATCGTCTACAGCTTGTCCAAAACAGCGCTGCCTGCCTTCTCACCCATGCCTGCCACAGAGATTACGTCACCCCTCTTCTAGTTCAGCTCCACTGGCTTCCAGTGAACTGTTGTTATCAATACAAGATTCTCATCACTATCCATAAAATAATCCATACCGGCTACCCCCAATACCTCGCTGATCTTGGCCACACTTACCTCCCTCCCCACGCCCTTAGTCCCATCCATAATGATCACCTGGCCTTACCTTCTCCTGCCCGGGCACGTCTCAAACACACCCGCCATGCTGCTTTCTTTTTCCTCGGACCAGCACTGGGAAATTCCCTTCCCCCCCCTCTCCATTCTGAGCACTCTATTTATTTATTTATTTAATGCTTTTATATACCGCGCTCTTTAAAATCATACTCCCGGTTTAAGTCACTATTGAAAACTTACCTCTTCTGTCAGGCATTTGACCTACCCTCCACTCCCATTTAAATTGCTGATGTTAGTCTGTCTACTTTCTACTTCTGACTATCTTGCCTTTCCTGTCACATAATTGGTGTTCCTTTTCCTTTTCCAGTTGCAAACAGACAATCAGGTAGCCATGTTTTATGTGAACAAACAGGGAGGCACTGGGTCCAGGCTCCTTTGTCAGGAAGCGCAGGACCTTTGCTTGATTCTGGAGCCCCACGAGTGGCAGCTCCATCCCTTAGTAGTTCAGAAGAACTTCCTGAGATGGGGACTTCCATCCATAGATCTCTTTGCCAGTCCCCTGAGCAGACAGCTGCCCAGGTTCTGCTCCAGGCAACCGCATCCTCTGAGACTAGCAGCAGATGCTTTTCTGATTTCCTGGTCACAAGGCCTCCTATATGCGTTTCCTCCCACGCCTCTGGTGGCCCGAACCCTGTTCAAGATTCTAAAGGACCAGGCCTCGGTCCTTCTGGTAGCCCCCAGGTGGCCGAGACAACTTTGGTTCCCACTTCTGCTTCAGCTAGCAGTGGACACTCCACTACCTCTAGGGTTGCAGCCCGACCTTCTTTCTCAAGACTAGGGGTCTCTTCTGCATCCCAATCTCAAATCTCTCAATTTGATGGCCTGGAAGCTGCAAGGGTAGTTTTGGCTCCTTGGGGCCTACCTCCTGAAGTTGAGGAGGTCGTCTTGGCCTCTAGGAAGCAGTCCACTAGGAAAACCTATGCCCTGAAGTGGAATAGGTTTTGTGTGTGGTGTCAGCTACGTACAGAGGATCCTTTCTCCTGTGCTGTACCAGTGGTGCTCCAGTACCTGCTGCACTTATCCAATCAGGGCCTTGTCCAATTCTGTTCGGGTCCACCTCTCAGCTCTAGCAGCTCACCACTCACTGGTGGAAGGACACTCTCTCTATCGGTTCACCCTTGGTGTCCCGGTTTCTCAGAGGTTTGCTCTTGCTCAAACCTCCTGTCCATCCTCTAGCCCCTGAGTGGGAGTTGAATGTGGTCTTGCAGCAACTGACTTTCCAACCTTTTGAGCCGATGGCTACTTGTCCTCTCCGCTTTCTTTCCTGGAAGACACTCTTCCTAGTAGCCTTAACCTCGGCAAGACGGGTGAGTGAGCTTCAGGCCCTAGTCTGTGACAGGCCTTACACCCGCTTCTATAGGAACAGGGTAGTCCTTAGAACTCATCCAAAGTTCCTTCCTAAAATTGTCTCCTCTTTCCACCTCAACCAGGAGGTGGTTCTTCCAACATTCTTCCCTAGGCCTCACGCAAGCCAGGCTGAAGCGGTCCTGCATACCCTGGACTGTAGGAGGGCCTTATCCTTCTACCTTGACCGTACACAAGGACATAGAAGGGCTACTCAGCTCTTCATCTCTTTTGACCCTAATAATTTGGGGTTAGCTGTGTCCAAGCGTACCTTGTCCATATGGGTGGCTAACTGTATCACCTGGGCTTACAGGGCAGCTGACCTTCCCTTGCAGGGTCGGGTCACGGCCCATCGTGTCAGGGCAATGGCTGCCTCAGTAGCTCATCTCCGCTCTGTACCATTGGCAGACATCTGCAGGGCTGCAACTTGGTCCTCAAGCCAGACTTTTGCAGCTCATTACTGCCTGGAGAGGGAGTCCTGTAGGGACAGTGCTTTTGGCCAGGCAGTACTCCGGAATCTCTTTGAGGTTTAGGCAACTCCAGCCCTCCGTTGGGCTACTGGTGGGGGTTCTTTCAGTGAAAAGCCTTTCTTTGATGCTGAGACTAGAGGGAGTTCTCTTGTTCAGCCTGGGTTCCTTGGTAGCCCAGAGCTAGGGAGTCACCCATATGTGAGGACTGACTTCCTGCTTGGTCCTGGAGAAAGAGTAGTTACTCACCTGTAACAGGTGTTCTCCAGGAGCAGCAGGAATCAGTCCTCACAACCCTCCCTCCTCCCCTGGGAGTTGCAGTTGTACATAGTTTATTTTACATTTTTGTGTGCTGTTTTTTAGCTATGTCATTTGACTGAGCAAGATGGCACCTTTAGGCGGGAAGGGGACCGCGCATGCGTGCAGTATTCCCAAAGGCTTTCATAGAAAGCTGGGGAAATGCTCCGCAGGGGCTCCATCGACATCAATGTCACCCATATGTGAGGACTGATTCCTGCTGCTCCTGGAGAACACCTGTTACAGGTGAGTAACTACTCTTTATTGTGTCAAATTCATTAGCCATCCTTTCTGTTCATCCTGTCCAGATGGATGGTAGTATACCCCCACCAGTATGCTCCGTCCTATTACACATGGAATTTCTATCCATAAAGTTTCACATTGCATTTGATTTCCTGCAGAATTTTATCCTGTTTGACTCTGCCATCCTTAATATATCGCCCAACCCTCCATTTTCATCCATCCTGGTTTTTTTTATATAGTTAGTACCTTGGTGTTCCACTAGCTATCCTCATTCCACTAGTTCTCAGAGATGCCTCTTACGTCTACTTCATTTACTGCAATACATTTTAACTCTCCCATCTTAGTTTTTAGATCTGACATTCATAGAAACAAAGAAACATGATGACAGAAAAAGACCACATGGCCTATCTAGTCTGTCCTTCCATAACAACAACTACAACAGTCCACTTTTTACCTTTAGAGATCCTCTGTGTTGGTCCCATGCTTTTTTGAATTCAGTTACTGTCCTCATCTCTACCACCTCCACTGGGAGACTATTCCATGGATCCACTACTCTTTCCGTAAAGAAATATTTCCGCATATCACTCCTGAATCTATCTCCCTTCACCCTCATCCCATGTCCCCTCATAGCAGAACTTGCTTTCAATTGAAAGAGGCTCTCTCCCTGAACATTTATGCCACGGAGGTATTTAAACATCTCAATCATATCACCTCTATCCCGCCTTTCCTCTAAGGTATACATATTAAGATCCTTAAGTCTGTCCTCATATGCTTTATAATGAAGCCCATTAATCATTTTAGTAGCAACCCTCTGCACCGACTCCATCCTGTTCACATCCTTTTGAAGGTGCGGTCTCCAGAATTGCACACTATACTCCAAATGAGGTCGCACCAAAGACTTATACAGAGGCATTATCACCTCCTTTTTTCTGCTAGCCATTCCTCTCCGTATGCACCCAAGCATCCTTCTAGCTTTTGCCGTCGCCTTTTCTACCTGTTTAGCTACTTTAAGATCATCAGACACAACCACGCCTAGGTCCCGCTCTTCTTTAGTGGACAAAAGTATTTCACCTCCTATACTGTATTGCTCCCTTGGATTGCTGCAGCCCAAATGCATGACCTTACATTTTTTAACATTAAATCCCAGCTGCCAAATTCTAGACCATTCTTCAAGCTTAGCTAGATCCCTCCTCATGTTATCTACCCCTTCCTGGGTGTCTTCTCTATTGCAGATTTTGGTATCATCCGCAAAGAGGCAAACCTTACCCGACAGCCCTTCCACTATATCACTAACAAAGATGTTTATTTATTTATTTTATTTATTTACATCTCTTATATACCGCACTATTTGCGATCAGCGCGGTTTACATAGAACAAACAATATCCGACAATAAACAAGAGTCAGTATGTTAAAAAGAATCGGACCAAGGACAGATCCCTGGGGCACACCACTGGTAACATCCTTCTCCTCAGAGTGAGCTCCATTTACTTGTACTCTTTGTCGCCTCCCACCCAACCAATTTCTAACCCAAGCAGTAACTTTAGGGTCCATCCCTAGGGTGCTTAGTTTGTTTATAAGTCGCCTGTGAGGAACAGTGTCAAAGGCTTTACGGAAATCTAAATACACCACATCTAGAGCTCTCCCTCGGTCCAACTCCCTGGTCACCCAGTCAAAGAAATCAATCAGATTTGTCTGACAAGACCTGCCTCTGGTGAATCCATGCTGCCTCGGATCCTGTAATCCGCTGGACTCCAGAATCCTCACTATTTTCTCTTTCAGCAGCATTTCCAATAATTTACTCACCACCGAAGTTAAACTAACAGGCCTGTAGTTTTCAACCACATCCTTACTTCCGCTTTTGTGTAAAGGCACCACATGAGCCTCTCTCCAGTCCTTTGGCACCACTCCCGACTCCAATGAGGCATTGAAAAGGTTAGTCAGTGGAGTTGCTAGAACGTCCCCAAGTTCCCTCAGTATTCTAGGGTGTATCCCATCCGGTCCCATCGCTTTGTCTACTTTAAGTTGAGCTAGTTTCTCACGAACACAGTCTTCTGAAAATAGTTCAAGATGTCCCTCGCTTCTGTTCTTATTTGTGGGTGTTTTCTGAGGTCCTGCTCCTGGTTCTTCATCTGTGAACACAGAACAAAAATATTTGTTAAGCAATTCCGCTTTATCCTTATCTGCTTCTATATATTCCCCCCCTGCACCCTTGAGTCTGACAATACCACTTTTGCCCTTCCTCTTCTCACTAATATATCTGAAAAATGTCTTATCCCCCCATTTTATTGCATTGGCTATTTCCTCCTCCTTTTGAATCTTTGCCTTCTTGACTACTTTGCTAGCTTCTCTAAGTTTTTCCAAATACAGATGCCTGTCTTCCTCTCTCTGTGATCTCTTGTATTTCATGAAGGCCTCCCTCTTTTTCTTCACTTGTTCAGCTACTTCCTTCGAAAACCATAGCGGTCTCCTGTTCCTTTTGCCTTTATTTACCATTTTAACAAAAAGGTTGGTTGCCTTTAAAATACCCCCTTTCAGTTTTGCCCACTGTTTTTCTACATCCCCCAGCTGTTCCCATCCCACTAATGACTCCCTGAGGTATTGGCCCATCTTCGCAAAGTTAGTCTTCCTAAAGTCTAAGATCCTCACCTTGGAATGGATTCTAACAGCCCTAGTCCTAATACTGAACCACACCATCTGGTGATCACTGGATGCAAAATGATCTCCCACTACAACATCAGAAACACTTTCACCATTGGTAAGCACCAAGTCCAGTATGGCCCCTTCACGTGTGGGGTCTGTTACCAATTGCCTGAATAGTTCTCCCTGTAGAGAATCCAGGATCTCCTTACTGCTAGATGATACTGCAGCAGGAATGTGCCAATCAACATCTGGCATATTGAAATCTCCTATCAGTAGCACTTCCCCTTTCCTAGCAATGCTGCGTATGTCTTCAATTAACTCTCTGTCCACCTCTTCCTCTTGTGAGGGAGGTCTGTATATCACTCCAATGCAAATAGATTTCTCTTTCCCTCGTTCTAGTTTAACCCACAATGCCTCCTCTCTCCCTTTTAAGCTCTATAATTCCAAAGCTTTAATAGTAGTTTTTACATATAGTGCCACTCCTCCTCCCCTTCTTCCTACCCTGTCCTTTCTGAATAAAGTATAGCCAGGTATAGTTACATCCCAGTCATGGTTTTCTGTGAACCACGTTTCTGTAAGTGCCACTAAATCCAAGTCAGCCGCTCCCACCAAAGCTTCAACTTCAGAGATCTTATTTCCCATGCTACGGGCATTAATACACACTGCTTTCCATATGTTACCCCTGTTACCCATTTCCATAAAGGTATTTAATGTATCACCTACCTGGGGGCTTTCTTCACCCATCCCCAACATACATACTTTTGAAAGTATTTTATTATGTTTGAAACGCAGTATAGAAAGCACCCTAAAATGAATAAATGGGGATCACTTGAAATAATTTATCTCTGTTTAAATAATAATAATAATAATACTTGCCTACTTCAGCTTTTATTATATCCTCTTGATCAGGGTATTCTAACATGCACGTTTTGGCAACATCTCGTGAAGATACCTTATTCCAAACCATGTGCCCCTGAGTGACTGTCAGTTTGCCCCTAAGTTCTAGTTTAAAATCTTTTTTCCTTTTTAAAGGTCTAGCACCCTGGTTAAGGTGGATCCCCATCCTTTTAGAATAAACTCTCTTTTCTAGAATGTTGCCCAGTTCCTAACTAATCTAAATCCTTTCTATACCATCGTCTTATCCATGCATTGAGGCTCTGGAGCTTGCCTGCCTCTTTGGTTTTGCATGTGGAACAGGGATCATTTCTGAAAATTCTACCCTGAAGATTCTAGATTTCAATTTTCTACTTAAAAGCCTAACTTGTAAATAGTTGTTACATTACAAAATGCTCAATGTCATTGTTTTTCTGTTCTCTGTAAACCGCCCTTGATCTCTGGAAGGGGAGGTATAAAAAAGTTTTCAAATAAATAAATAATAAACTTTTGGCTTCCAGAACCTCTCCCCAGCACTGTCTAAAATCCTATCTATGGTTTATGGTTTACATTATTTTCTATACCACCTTAGCTAGGCAAGTTACTGAGTGATCCTCATGCCCACTATCTACATTTCCTAATGACTGAATTGTCAGTTACAGTGGCCTACTACCCTTTCCCTCTTAGGCACGTGTCTCTGGAGAGACATCTTGAGAATCAGAGGATATTGCATCACCTGAAGAATAGGTCCTAACTATTGGGTTACTTCTGCCACACCAGGTTGATGGTCTCTTTTCAGATGACCTTTCTCCTCCAAGGCAGCTTAGAGGCTGCCAGACTAATGGTGGGACTTCACTTCTTTGCTTCTGATATATACCTGCAGGTCTGCTACTCCAGCCTCCAGAGATCAGATTTGCTATCTGAGAGCCAGAGGCTTTTTGCATCAAGTGTACATGTATGACTTTTCACTAATGGGGAGATAAAGCGTAGTTACTCACCTGTAACAGGTGATCTCTGGGAAGAGCAGGAATGTAGTATTCACATATGGGTATCGGTACTGACGGAGCCTGCACGAGAATGCTCCTCAGCGTCAAATAGGAATGCTTTTGGAAGCATCCCTCAGCACATGCGCGCTGCCTTACCGCCTTTCCAACTATCCCTCTTCAGTTAAGTTTGTAGCTGAGTGAAAGGATAGAGGGAGAGGAAAGAGACAGAGAGATAGAGAGACAACTCCTAGGGGAGGTGGGTGGGTTGTGCAGACTAAATTCCTGCTGTTCCCGGAGATAACCTGTTACAGGTGAGTAACTACGCTATCTCCAGGAACAAGCAGGAATGTAGTCTTCACATATGGGGACTCCCTAGCTGAAGATGCCAGGGAGATAGCCCCAGGAAGCTGCCACCCAAGTAAGGTGGGCCATGCTTCCTCCCATGGATCTCTGGCATCCCACCAGGGTTGGTGGGTAGGAGTTGAATTAGGCCTGTAAGAGATTTTGAAGAATAGCTTGGCCAAAGAAGGCATCCTGATGGGAGGCTTTATCTAGGCAGTAGTGGGCAGTAAAGGTATGTACCGAAGCCCAGGTGGCTGCTCGACAAATGTCATCAATTGATACAGAGTGAAGGTTAACCATAGAGGCTGCCATGGCTCTGACATTATGAGCTGTGACATGGCCTTGAAGAGGAAGACTCTTACTCTCATATGCAAAGGATATGCATTGTGCAATCCATTTGGACAGAGTTCTCTTGTTGACTGGAGGTCCCAAATGACTAGAATCAAAAGCAATAAAAAGTTGAGAAGACTTTCTATGTTGCTATGTTCTTTGTAGGTAAAAAGCCAAGGCTCTTTTACAATCCAAAGTATGAAGGTTCCTTTCTGCATTAGAGGTATGAGGCCTCGGAAAGAATACAGGAAGATAAATTGATTGATTTTAAATGAAAAGGCGAAACCACCTTGGGTATAAAGTGTGGATGAGTTCTAAGAACAACCTTATCATGATGAAACCTAGTATAAGGAGGATCAGCCACTGAAGCTTGCAATTCACTAATGCGACGTGCAGAGGTGATTGCAATTAGGAAGATGACCTTCCAGGACAAAAGCTTTAGGGTTGTAGTGGCTAAAGGTTCAAAAGGCGGTTTTATGAGCTGCCCGAGAACTAGGTTTAAATCCCATGCCACCGGTGGTGGTCTGATGGGAGGCTTTGTTAATAGAAGACCTCTCATAAATCTTGTTATGAGTGGATGAGAGGAAATTGGTTGTCCATTTAGAGGCTTATAGGAAGCTGCAATTGCACTAAGATGGACTCTTACTGAATTGGTCTTTAGACCAAAATTTGATAAATGAAGTAGATACTCTAGTATCGATTTCAAAGGTATCATAAGGGGGTTTAACCCCTTCTGTGAACACCATATAGTAAAACATTTCCACTTGAAGGTGTAAGAGCGTCTTGTGGAAGGTTTTCTAGAAGCCTGAAGGATATCCTTTACCTGTTGGGAAAGGTTAAGATCCTGAAGGTCTAAGCTTTCAGCAACCAGGCCCTGAGATGCAGGAATTGGGGATTCGGGTGCCATAGCATCCTGTTCTCTTGGGAGAGGAGATCTGGAGCATAGCCTAACTCCAGAGGTGCAGCTTGAGAGAGATGTAGAAGCAGGGGATACCATGTTTAGTGTGGCCACCGTGGCGCTATGAGGATCATACGACCTCTGTCTCTCTGAAGCTTGAAGAGTGTTTTGGGGATGAGGGTGGGAAGGCATAGAGGAAGCTATGACCCCAGTGAAGAAGGAAGGCATCCCTTGCCTGGCAATTTTGAGCCGGAATCCTGGAACAGAACCGGGGAAGTTTGGCATTCAGTGGACTTTGTCAGACGGCTGCCTGGGTGAGAATCTTCACAGTCTTGGCAAGTGCATATATCTATATGATTTGCAAGGGATTGTGGGCAATGCAGTTCATTCACACCAGACACAGCTGCTGACAATAATTTAGTTGTGCTCAAGTGTTAAAGCCAATAAGATATTTATTTATGGGGTTATTTCTCCCAACACAGATATGCTTGGTAGCACATAAATCAGGATACTTGCTTCCAGTGTTTAACTTGGAAAAACAAAATCAAAATCAGGAAAACAACATTCAAACTTGTCAGGCATTAGCTAATGTTTTCTTAGCATATATCAAACAACAAACGAAAAGCCACAAAGAAAGAAAAAAACTGTTCTTTTCAGGTTAACTTCTGATAACTTCCCACATAGATTCAGAAGTGATTCTCTCCTAGCTCACAAGCAGTTAGGTAAGGCTCAATTGCTAGCAGTTATCCAGCTGAAACCCCTTAGCTGGCTTGCTTTCTACTGTGTGGGTCAAATCCTGCTTCAGGAGCTTTTCTGAGTAGATTAAAGAACAAGTTTGTATTTCTTTGTGATGGTTGCTGTACTTTATAACAGAAAATCACCAAAGGAGTTTGGACAGAGAGCAGTCCATATAAACACATTCTTCATCTGCAATCATTCCCCCTTCTTCAACAAGCATGGGTTCAATATCATGGATTGGCACAGATGAATCTCTCAATGGAGCACTTTCAGGAGAATACTTGTTTCCCTGCTGTCTTTCAAGGTTATAGCTAGGGCATAGATCAGTGTTCATACCTGAGCTTCCATTGCTGTTAGAGTTCCTCTCTATATAACCTGGCCAGTATGTAGTCCAGTTCTTATGTCCAGCCTTCCAATCCAGATCCCTGGACACTGGATCTCTCTTCACATACCTTCTGGCACGGGTCTTAGGGTCCCTTCCACGTGCAGCCGTCTCTCTCACAGGTACCGTCTGGAGATTCCTAGCTCTGCAACACCATTCCTCTGACTTTCCCCAGTCCAATGGTGTATGCTGGCCCTTGGAATGCCTCCCAGTATACGTACTGCTCTGGACTCTTCTAGACCTCTCAAAGGCTTTTCTCCTCTTTCTTCCAAAGGGTTTCTTTCCCTCTCTGTCCGTCCGGTTTGGCTTCTGCTTCTGATGATCCTTCAGATGAAACTGATGAAGCTCAAGCTGATTCTCAGGATAATGAGGATAATTCTCTGTAGAATAAACTCTACCTTTATTCTCCCTAGATGAGTGCTCCCCCCTAATACAGCGCAGCTGTGCTGAATCAGGCCCTGCCCTTTGAGATGAGTGCTTAGGGATTACCTCATAGCCCTCCTGATTGAACACACGTTTCCCCACTTCAGCTCCTCTAATGGCTGTTGGAAACCTGGTGCATTCTGGGACTGGTAGTCTTTTATGGGAAAATTCTGTTTTCTTATTTCTACCAGAACTGACAGGTTGCTTGTCCAGAGTCACTTCACCTTTTCTATAGCTCCTTCCTGAGCTATGATAAGCTTCCTTATCACAACTTGCAAATAGGTCTATGTCTGGGGTTCCCCAGATCTGAAATATCTTGGCCACCTGGTCTAGGTAGAAAGACCATTCATGAGGCAGCAGTACTAGGCTGAGTTTGTCTGCCCAAAGGTTTTTAATGCCTGGAAGATATACCACGAGAAGGTGAATTTGATGCTCTCTGGTGAGGGCCCATAGTCGTAAAGCTTTGTTGCATGATGACAGAGAGCCTGCTCTGCCCTGCTTGTTCACGTAGAACATAGCTACTTGATTGTCCGTTTGGACTAGGACTGTCTTGTAGCTGAGCTGTGCATGGAATACTCGAAGAGCTAGATAGATTGCTCTGAGTTCCAGGAGGTTTATGTGAAGACAAGCCTCCTGTGGAGTCCAGGTACCCTGGGTAGAGAGATGATGCAGGTGTGCTCCCCATCCCAACTGTGATGCATCTGTTGTTAGGGTGGCCTGGAATAGGGGTTGCTGGAAAGGAGACCCCACTAGAAGATTTTCCAGTGATTGCCACCATTGAAGGGACAAGATCAGTCGTCGTGAGTTTGATATCTTGTCTGACAGACGTCCTGTGACCTGTGTCCACTGTGTGGATAGGGTCTACTGGGCTGCTCACATATGAAGTTGAGCGTAGGGAAGCACATGAACAGTGGATGCCATATGTCCCAATAGTTGTAGTAGTTCTCGAGCAGTTAGGGAGGACTTCACCGCTGCTTGAGAAGCTAGTTGCATTATACAAAGACAGCGGGGTTTTGGGAGAAAAGCCATTGACTATCTGGTATCTAGACGGGCTCCTATGAACTCTAGGAACTGAGACAGAGCAAGTTGGGATTTTGGGAGGTTTATGACCAAACCCAAGTATTGATGGATTCACATTGTGTGAGACAGTGCAGATCTGGCTTCTGGAACCGTGGGGGCTCGAATGAGCCAGTCGTCTAAGTAAGGGAAGACGAATATCCCCAGGGTTTGCAGAAATGCAGCTACTACTGCCATGCATTTCGTGAATACTCTTGATGCCGAAGCCAGACTAAAAAGGGAAGAACCCTGTGTTGGAAATGTTTTCCCTTGAAAAGGAGTCGTAAGAATTTCCTGTGATCTGGATGGATCAGAATGTGGGTATATGCATCCTTTAAGTCTAGAGAGCAAAGCCAATCCTGACTTTGAAGGTATGGCAGAAGAGTTCCCAGAGAAATCATTTTGAACTTTTCTCAAAACAGATATGTGTTCAATTCTCTGAGGTCTACAATGGGTCTGTGTCCTCCTGTTTTCTTTGGAATAAGAAAATAGCAGGAGTAGAACCCTGTACCCTGCTGAAGAATGGGCACCTCCTCTATTGCTCCTTGAGCAAGGAGTGTTGAGACCTCTTGATCCAGTAGATTGCCTGTAGAGGTTTGGGAATTGAACTGTCTTACGATTGTAGGAGGGGGCATACTGTGAAAATGAAGCTTGTACCCCTCTCTCACAAAGGACAAAGTCCAGTTTTCTGTTGTTATTTGGTGCCATCTGTTGGCAAAATGACACAACCTGCCTGGAATGTTTAGGGGTTCTGGCCCCTTCAGAGGCAGGAAGGCTAAGTTCTGTATGAAGGAGTCAAAGCCCTTTAGGGGGCTGGGCCTGTGGAGCTGGTTGAGCTCTAAGGCCTTTTGGCTTCTTTTGTCTGGATTATTGTTGTTGACCCTTCTGGGCAACTTGACCCTGAGCTTGCCCTTGCTGGGTATAGGATGGATAAAACTTCCTCTTTTTGCTGAAAAAGTTTTTTTTTAATAGGGTTTCTTTTTGGCTGGAGTGACTGTAGATTTTGACAATCTGTCTAAAGTGAGATTGTCAGTATCTATCTCATTAGCCTTCTCCTGCCAATTCTTGCCAAAGAGGTTTTCTCCTGTGCAAGGGATGTTTCCCAATTTATCCTGTACCCAGATCTCCAAGTCTGACGCCTGAAGCCAGGCAATCCGACGTGCACCAATGGCAATAGCAGAAGTTCTGCTGATGCATTCAAAGCAGTCAAAGGCTGCATGGTTTAAACTTGGAGACATTTTGAGCATGATAGACCAGAGTGAGAAAGTCCTGTCATTTGTCCTCAGGGAGAAGGGGGCTCATAAGCTCCAAATCTCCTGTGACCTCTTTGAGGAACATTCCCATATATAAAATATATGAGCTGGTCCTAGCTGAAAGCATGGAAGCCTGAAAAGTTTGATGCCCAAAAGCGTCAAGAGTCCTGCATTCATGTCCTGGAGGATTGGATGCATGTCTCTTTGCACTTTTCATCCTATTCATGGCTGACTCCACTACCATTGAAAGGTGTGGCAGCCGAGTCTTTTGAAAACCAGGACATGGTGGAACTCGATACATGGTATCAAGTCTCCTAGAATGAGGAGATGTGGTCAAAGGTGTCTCCCACATTCTGAGCATCAAATCATGAAGAATTTCATGAATGAGCAGATTGGCTGCTTCCTTGGGAGCTTTAGGATATTGGAGAATTTCCATTTCCTTTGCTCTAGGTTCTTTTTCAGGAGCTACCATGATTGAAAGGCCTCGGGCCACATCACGAATAAAAGCCTGAAAAGACATGTCTTCCGGAGGAGACATTCTGCATTGGGGAAGAGTCTTCCGGGAGAAATACTCTGTTACCGGCAGAATTATCAGAGTCATCAGAATCGGAGGATTCGAAGTATCTCTGATCCCGATGTTCATGCAATGCACGGTCTTGGTATCGATTGAAGTCGGTCGGAATTGGTCCGGTACCGATCTGTCGATGCCAGAAAAAGTCTGCATGGGAAGGATTCCCACCGGGGACGGTACCGTCAGTGCTGGTACTGGCATCGGTACTGGTGTCGGTACCGGTGCCCGTTGAATCATTTGTGTCAACGGTACCGCAGCTGTAAGGAGAGCTGCAAGACTGCATTCGATAGCGAGGAATCTCTGGTCTATCAACGCTGCCGATGCCTGGGTATTGGTACTGGTAAAAGCGTCTGGAACCCCTGAGCATGGCACCAGTAGTTCTGCCGAGGTCGAAGCCTCGAGAACATCCTGGAACCCCGTTGATGCTTTGGAAGCTGAAGCTTCCTGCCGGGGCTGTTTTGCCTCAAGGGCAATGCCAATGGCCTCTCGATGCTTTGAAGGAGAGCTACCCTTTGAGGACCTGCTTTTATGTTTAGTTACCTGAGATCCATGGGAGGAAGACGAGGCTCTTGAAGACGTCAATGCAATGGACCTGGTATCCGAAGAAAAGAGGATACCGAGCTTTGCAGCTCGGTTCTGTCTTCCTCTTTTAGTCATCCCCATACAGGAGGAACACTTGGATGGAGAATGATCAGGGCCTAAACATTTTAGACACCAGTCATGGGTGTCGGTGACGGAGATGGTACCGCCACGTTTAGTACATTTTTTAAAACCACTAGCTGGTTTTCCATCTTTGGGAAAAATGGGGCCTAATGCCCAAAATGGCGCCTAGCACCAAAAGAAAAAGTTTCTGAAGAGAAACAGTTTATATATATATATATATATATATATATATATATTTTTTTTTTTTTTTTTAAAGAACAAAGAAAGAATCTGCGGTACTGGTAGGTGTTGTGCGGAGGCAGGCGCGACCACAAGAAAACAAGTTTAAAGAAGAAATTTTCTGCGGTGACAGGGTATGTGTCCTGTCGGCTCCGTGGAAAATGAAGAACTGAAGAGGGACAGTTGGAAAGGTGGGAAGGCAGCGCGCATGTGCTGAGGGATGCTCCCAAAAGCGTTCCTATTGGACGCTGGGGAGCGTTCCCGCGCAGGCTCCATCGGTACCGACGATACCTATATGTGAAGACTACATTCCTGCTTGTTTCTGGAGATAAAGATGATACTTGTTGCAAAAACTAGATTTCTGTCTGCATCGTAGTATTGGTAAGTTGCTAAGGTGGAAAGGATACTTAAATTTAATATAAACTCCTTTGAGTTTATATTTGTATATTTTATGCTAGTATTTTGTTTGCTTCTGTGGACTTCATCACTTGCTGATTAAATCTCTAATTGATCCCTGTGGTGAAAAGTGCCCCTCATATTGTATCTTCTTAATGACCCATAAATAATAGACTGAACCCAGGGTGCAGGTAGGATTTGGAATTGGAACACAAATCTTTTAACTAGCTCTTTAACCTGGCTCTTTAACCTGGAAAAGAGACGGCTGAGGGGAGATATGATAGAAGTCTATAAATTAATGAACGGAGTGGAACGGGTAAATGTAGATCGATTGTTTGTTTACGTTATCAGAATATAGAAAGACTAGGGGACATGCAATGAAGCTACAGGGTAAATTATTTAAGACTAATAAAAGAAAATATTTTTTCACTCAACGTGTAATCAAACTCTGGAATTTGTTACCGGAGGATGTAGTAAAGGCTGTTAGTGTAGCTGGGTTTAAAAAAGGTTTGGACAAGTTCCTGGAGGAAAGGTCCATAAACCATTATTAAGAAGGGACCCAGGATATCAATGCTTGACCCAGTACAAGCATTGCAGAACCTGTGTCTTTTGGGGAAACTGCTAGGTACGTATGACCTAGATTGGCCACTGTTGGAAACAGGATACTGGGCTTGATGGACCTTGGTCTGACCCAGTATGGCATATCTTATGTTCTTATGCCTGTAACTTAGCTTTTTTTTGTTTTTGTTTTTGTTTTTTTAAATACACTAACACAAAGTTTTTAACAATGCTTAACTTACTTTTAAATATTAAATAAACACAGAATTTGAGTTAAATCTGCCTTTTTCCCAATTTCCCCAACAGTTATAAGCTATCACACCAACCATTCAAGATGACGTCCTCCTTTATTACAGCAATCAACATATACATCCTATACAGCCTACTCCATAGTGCCGTTGCCTTCACAGCGGTTGGCAACCCCATACCAACCTTACGGAGCACTGGGAGAAAATGGGCAGACACCCCCTGGCACCCGGATGCAAAACCTAGACACAACCAAAGCCCACACCTACTATACATCTCACTTCAGCACTCCCAAAAATCCCCGCCAAGAAAACAACATCAACCCCCCCACCTGAACTGCGCCCTCATAAATGCTCGTTCTGTCCGGAAGAAGTGGCCAGTCATATCTGACCTCATATCCCATTATAACTTAGACATCCTATTAATTACAGAAACATGGCTCACAGAAGCAGACACCGCCATCCTGAACCAACTTACCCCACCCAACTTCTCGGCTTACGCTTGACACAGGGATAACCGCAGGGGAGGTGGAACTCTAGCTCTCACGAAAACAGAGTTACAATTCCAACTGACCACTGCCACTAGCACCACACATCTGGACTACATAACTATATCAAATAGGCACAACTCCTTCAACTTAATATACCGACCTCCATCAGCCTCCCCAGATGACCTATCAACTATAATAGATCTTGCCTGCAGCACCAAGAATCCACGCTTATGTAACTGGATTATGGGTGACTTCAACCTTCCGTCACTACCTGAAGAGCATGCCTCCTCCATCCAGGATGCCCTCAGACAGCTGGGATACGTGCAAGTGATCGAAGAGCCCACTCACATAAAGGGAGGCAAGCTGGACCTGATATTCGCTTCGCAACTAGCCATAAGTCAAGACCATACACTTTCTACCTCACTCATGGCAGTCCCATGGTCCAACCATAAGCTAATCCTGTTCCAATTACCCAACCAACAGGAGCAAACAAGAATCCAACCTGCAACCAACACCTACCCAAAAACAAAATTCAGACACTTCAACAAGGAAGAGATACTCTCAAAAACCCTACCGAGGTTCAACCTCCCAGAAGCCAATCTTGAAGAAATGCTCTCCATATGGAATAGCAGTCTGAATGCCATTGCTAACCAACCAATCAGGGATGCAACACCAAGAAAAAGGAAGCCCACACCATGGTACTCCCACGAGCTACTGACTTCACTTCGCCAGCTAAGAAAACTCAAAAGAAAATGGAGACGCTCACGAGCCACTGAAGACCTGGACAACTACAACGCAAACCTAGAGAAACACCGCAACGAAGTAAACACAAGGCGAAGCTACCATGCTACGTTACTGCAACGCTCTCTAAACAAGCCAAAGGACCTATTTAGCATTGTAAAGACCCTCACAAAGGAAACCACCCATGTCCAACAAAACATGCCAGAACCACAGGAATATGCGGACTACCTACAGTCAAAAGCAATTCAGACTGTTAAGACATCACCACCCACCCCTGTGAACAGGCCACAGCACCTTACACCACTTACTACCTTCTCACCATCCTCAGCGAAGCACGTTGAAGACACAATCAAAGTGATCAACACCACCACAGCGCCAAACGATCCCTGCCCAGCGTTCTGGATAAGGACACTGTGTAAGGAATTCAGCCCTTTTCTGTCCAAAATCATTAATCTCTCCTTCAGCATGGGAGCTTTCCCACAGACCCTGAAACAAACCTCCATCAGACCACTAATTAAAAACTGTAAGTTGGACACCCAGAAAGTTGATTCATACAGGCCGATCTCAAGTATTCCTTTAATGGCCAAGATAATTGAAAAAATTGCTCAACAACAAATCCAGGATCACATCGAGACCAACGCACCCCTAGACCCATCTCAACATGGATTCAGAGAAGCACATGGGGTCGAGACACTACTAACCATCCTCTTCAACACTCTAAGCACCGGCCTGAACAAAACTAGAGGAGGCTACGCCCTTATCTTCCTTGACATTGCTGCAGTGTTCGATTCCGTGGACCACACATTACTCATGGAGCGGCTGGCAGAGAAAGGGATCCAGGACACAGCCTTGAGGTGGTGCGAAGCATACCTTTCAGACAGATGGCAGCATGTGAGGTCAGGATCCAAAACGTCCAAAGCTTTCCAGCAAACACAAGGTGTCCCACAGGGTTCATCCCTCTCAGCGCTGTTCTTTAACATATACATGCAGCCCATCTGCACACTCGCTCAAGACTTCGGCATCTCATGCCTTGCATATGCCGACGACGCATTACTCTATACGCCGTTCACCACAGACCAGCCAGATTTCTCAACACTAACCTCCTGTTTTAGCGCCATAGCAGACTGGCTCTACACCCAAAACCTAAGGATAAATTTAAAGAAAACTGAAGCATTATTCATTACCAGGGACCAATCCTTCACACCACCAGCGGTACTAAAAGTAAGAGGCGCCGAACTTCAAAGCAAGCCAACCATCCGCTACCTAGGGATAACACTCGATCAGCAACTGAACATGAAAGCCCATATAAATAACACCGTCAAGGCAGTATACCTTAAGATTCGCACAATCCGTCACCTACGACCTCTGCTAGACCCGGATAACTTTAGGACAGTCTACCAGGCACTAATCATGCCCCATTTCGATTATGCCAATATCATCCTACAGGGGCTACCAAAAAACATGCTGTCCCACTACAACTAGTCATGAATGCCGCAGCCAGAATTCTACATGGTGCATCCAGAAGGGACCACATAACACCAATCCTGACGCAACTTCACTGGCTACCAGTTCAATGTAGAATCACCTTCAAGACCCTGCTGATGACATTCAAAGCCATCAATAGAATCACTTCCGCTTCTATCACAGACCTCATCATCCCCACTCCCACAAATAGAGCCAGAAGATCACTCTCAGTAAACACCCTGAGTATCCCCAGCAAGATCACTAAATGCTCACAGTCCACAAAAAAGAGAGCTTTTGAGTACTACGCTCACTTGTGCTGGAATACTCTCCCACCTAACATCTGGTCCATTACAGACCTCACCACCTTCAGAAAGGCCCTGAAACATCACCTCTTCATGCAACACTATGGCACCACACAACGACCAGTCATCCCCAAGCAACTAAACAGCCACCCGACGTCACCCACCATACATGACACCAGCACAACATTTTAGCGCTACCTGAACCTGACCAGGACCATGTACATAGTATCTAAGAATGTTTATAATAACCTAAAATGTAAATACCTAGCCTAAAACCTGTATATAGTTTACCCAGTTCATCCCAAGTTTATCAACCCTGTTCTCTGTAAGTCCAGTACGGGCCTCCACGACTGGACAAAGTTAATGTTTCTTGTAAACCGAGCTGAATTTGAAAAGCGCGGGATAGAAAAGACTTTAAATAAATAAAAATAAACTAAATTTCCTAGCAGGTAAATAGTCTTGTATGCAGATTCTTTATCAGCAGCATCAAGTCCTTCAGAAGAAAAAACATGGAGAGAGATTTGAACCATAGCTAACTTTGCTTTTGTTCTTTTTTGAAGGTGCAAAAGACTTAATCTGCAGCCTTTAACATATCTTTGGCGTCGGAACCAGGAAAACTTGCTCAAAGAAATGATATCATCTAAAATTGAGGCCATAATTATCAAAGTAGCAGCCTTTGGTAGGTATCCATATTTCTCTGTGATCAGCAGACTTGTGCTTCCATCATTTTCTTCAACTAGTGGCAGGAGAGAATTCAGGCGAGATGGTGGGGAAGGGAGGGTCTCAAATCTTCAACCAGTTGTACAGAGTCTCTTTCTGGGGGTGGGAGGGGGGGTTGAATTTTTGTTTTTAATTGAAGAGAAAAAATTTTTGAAGGTTGTTTTATTTGCTTACCTTATAGCAAGTGCCAACACTGAGCAAAAATAAACCCTGAAAAACACATTTTTACATTTATTTATATATTAATTGAGATTTTTTAATTGCTGCCTTGAATATGATGGCAGAGTGGTTTCCATAGTGACAGCTATGGCAGAATCTGATGGCTGATCCCTTGGAGATATAAAAGTCTTCAGGACTGTAGCACCTTTACCCTGAAGTTCTGAGTAATCATGTCTATGGTATAAGTTCTTTGGAGATTAGATACAATAGCTTACCTTTTCAAATCCAAGGTAAAAACTAGTTCAAAATTCAGGTACAGTTTTTAGATCTTTTTCTCAGAGTTTACACTCTAGGGAGCCTATTTACTAAGGATGTTGCATTAATATTTAACGAACCTTATTTAGCGTAATATGACAAACATCAGGCCCAGCACATACACACAAAAAATTAACTCTGGCATATGCAAATATATGCAAAACAGTTTATTATTATGCAGCTTGTAGTAAATTTCATAAACTGTGTTATTCCAGGAAAGTTAACATCTCTGGAGGTGCTACTGTGCAAACTGATGTTCCCAGAGATACAATTGATGGGGCCAATAAGGAAAAAAGAAAACCTCAATTCCACCCCTCCCCCTCCTGCTACAACTAATCCCTGTTGGCCTTGTGTTAAAGGGGCTAGTTATATTCCTGCCTACTCCCTCCCTGTTTCCGCTTCCCCCTTCAGGTATACAAAAGTCCTGGTTAAAGAGAACCTCCTCTGAGGCAGCCTCTCTCAAGTCATACCCCAATATGCTCTTATTAGCCATGTGATGCCATTTTGAAGACGTGGAGGAGGCAAGAACATCCTTGGAACAGAAAGAACCAGAGGTTAAAAATCCCAAAGATTTGGAATCGGTGAGCACAAGAAAACAGAGTAGTGATGGTTGATGACACTCTTCTGAGGGGTCCTGAGTCGTTCATCTGCCAGCCAGACTTGATGTCTAGGAGATTTGCTGTCTGTCAGGTGCCAAAATCAGAGATGTTAAGGAGAGTTTGCCAAGACTTGTCAAATCTATTGACTATTGTCCGATTTTGCTCATTCATATTAGCACAAATGATGCTGCTAAGTATTCCTCCAAACATATTAAGAGTGACTTCATGGCTCTGGGAGAGAGGGTGATGCAGATAGGCAAGTGGTGGTCTCAGTTCTCCCTGTAAAGGCCAAGGCAGGAAAGCTCACATTCTAGAGATGCTGGACCATGGAATGATTTTCCAAGGGCTGATGCGCAGAGATGGTAACCTCCTTTCCAAGAAGAGTTAAAATGTCTTCTGCAGCAGACTGGCTGTCCTACTGAAAAGAGCATTAAACTAGATGTGTTGGGAATGGGTGAAGAAAGCGCCAAGATTAAATACTTCTGTAGAAATGGGAAAAAGGGACATCATCTGAAAAATGATGCATATTAATACCCATAGTATGGGAAATAAAATTCTGGATCTTGAGGCTTTAATGAAAGAGGCTAACTTGGATTTAGTGGCGATTGCAGAGACAATAGTTCACTGCGAACCATGACTGGGGTGTAATTATACCATACTATAATTTATTTAGGAAGGACAGGGTAAGAAGAAAAGGAGGAGTGGCACTATATGTAAAACAAATAATAATAAATCTTAAAACTACAGAATTACAGGGCTTATGAGGGAATGAGGTGGCCCCTGTGGGTTAAACTGGAAAGCGGGAATGGAGCATTGATTTGCATTGGTGTGATATACAGATCTCCTTCACAGGTAGAAAAAGTGGACAGAGATTTAATTGAAGACATTGCAATATTGCTATGAAAGGAGACGTGCTACTGATAGGTGATTTCAATATGCTGGATGTTGCTTGGGACTTCCCTGCTGTGGTGTCATCTAGCAATAAGAAGATCCTGGATTTTCTTATAGAGAGAACTGTTCCAGCAACTGGTAACAGAACTCACACATGAGGGGGTCATACTGGACCTGGTGTTTTTCATTGGGGAGAGTGTTTCTGATGTTACAGTGGGTAACTGTCTCACATCCGGTAATCACCGGATGGCATGGTTCAGTATTAGGACAAGAGCTGAGAAGAGTCATTCAAGAGCGAGGCTCCTAGACTTTAGGAAAACTATCTTTCTCAAGATGGGATAATATTTATTTATTTATTTATTTATCTATTTCTTCTATACCGCCCCTTCCAGAGATCAGGGGCGGTTTACATGGAACAACAATTGTATACATTCGTATAACATTACATAGAACAAGAACTTTTTAACTTTTTACATATAACTTTTTAACTTTTTACATAAAACAGAACAGTAAGTTGTTAAAACTATTTACAGGGTGTATGCTTTTGTATACTACTGGATTTACAGGGGAATGTCAGCAAGCTGACATTGCTATTTATAGTTGTTATTTACAAAAAGGTTAGGATACATAATATATCAAGGAGTCGTTAGCTGGATGGGGGAACAGCTGGACAATATAGAAAAACAGTGGGCAAATGTGAAAGGACATATTTAGGGCAACAAACCTTTTAGTTAAGAAAGTAAATGTAAACTGAAAAGGAAGCCACTATGATTTTTGAAAAAACTAGCCGAAAAGGTAAAGAAAAAAAGGCGGCCTTCATAAAATACCAGAGATCACAGAAAGAGGAAGACAAACATCAATATTTGGAAAAGCTAAGAATCAGGAAAGCAAAGATACAAATGGAAGAAAAAATAGCCAGTGCAGTAAAAAGAAAAAAAAAGTGCACAAAACATTTTACAGATGTGTTAGTGCGAGCAGAAAGTGCAAAAGTGGTATTCAGAAACGAGCAGGAATTCAGTCCTCACATATGGGTAATGTCGGCGCTGAGAAGAGCCCATGCGGAAGCATTTCCTCAGCTTTCAAAGAAAACCTTTGGGAGATCTGGTGCCATCTTGCCTTAGTCTCCTTTTTTCCGTGGAGCCCTTTGGACATTGTCCAGTTTTCCCCCGGAAAAAGTCAGAAATTTTTTTTTTTGTTACTTTTTTGTCTGGTTCTGTACGGGTTCCTTCCCGCCCCCGAGCCAGCTCGCCTCGGCTTTGCTTCTTAGGTGCATCTCATTGGTTTTTTTTGTTTTTCATTGAGGTGTTCCTTGACCGGCTTTAGCACCCTTTTCCACCCAAGGACCTCTCATTCCTGCCAAGTGGCAAGGATCCCCTTTTTCCAGTGGTCTCAAGAAGTGCAACTGGTGAGGCAAAATGATGTCACTCACCGACCCGCATGACCGCTGCCCCCGGTGCTCGGGCTGGAGCATGATGACTCAGATTATGAGTTCTGCAGAATCATGATCTCAAAAGCCTTAAAGAATTGTCATCAGCAGCAGGCCCTCCAAGCTGCCCCAAAAGGAGTTGTCAGCCCCCGCTTACTGGCCTTGGACCTCTGAGGCCATCCACATCTAGGACTCTCCCTCAACAGTACTGATGCCGGGCCCAAAGCCCTCGGTGCCTGTGTCAAAGGCGGTAGAGCCAGCTGATATGGAGACCAGGATGGCAGTCCTAGAGAGTAGTATATCTACCCTAGTGGCCATGCAGCAGGCGCTTATGTCCAACTCGTGTGGTTCATCCACCACCATGATGGGACTTGACATCGAGGGCCTCCCCCCCTGACGTCGAGCCAGTCTTAGAATGCCACCGGCCTCGAGAGAGCCCCTGCACCGGATGAGGTCTTTGTCCCATTCCTGGAGACACCAGTCCTCCCCAGCAAGTGCCCACGGCTTAGACTGCAGATCCTCAGGAGGTTGTCGACCTCCTGCTGTGGATCTCCACCGAGGGGATCGGGCATTATCGGACTCATACTCGGACTTCGAGTCCGAATAGGAGACCGAGTACAGAGAGTCCCCGGAAACGAGGCGACACCAAGATGTGCCCTCAGACCCCTCTCCCCCAATGACCCGATGCCAGTCCCCACCCGAGGACGTAGCTTTACTCGATTTCATGAGGGACATGGCCAAGGCTCTCACTATTGAGACTGGGACTGAGGAGGACCTGCGCACCAAGGAATTGGAGATACTCCAATATGAGGCACCCCTGAAAGAAACCCTTATGATACCGGTACCCCCAATCCTTGCTCACCCACCTCCTCTGGATGTGGAAACACCGGCTTCGGTACCAATTGTAAGTAAGTGACTCAACGCCTTGTACCGGGTACGCCGAGGCCCTGGGTTCCAAAAGAGCCAGCTCCCCCACAACTCAATAGTAGTGGAGTTGGCTATGTGTCAGCTCAAAAACCAAAAAACTCATTCATCGATGCCACCCGGCAGGGAGGCCTGAGCCCTCGATGCCCTCGGTTGGAAGGCCTTATAAGGCTGAATGCTAACTTGCCAGAACGAGCCTATCATCTCTATATCGGCATGTACCTGAAGGAACTGTCGAAGGAGCTTGGTGGATTTGCGGCGTGCTTCATTGGGGAGCCCCTACAGAAGTTTAAAGCCCTAACCTCGGCGGTAAGAGTGCTCGAAGTTTTTGTCCCAAGCAGCCTATGATGACTTCAAGTCATTGACTAGGATGGCCACTGCAGGTATCGGAGCACAACGCCAAGCTTGGCTAAAGTTGTCTGATCAGGAGCAATGGGTGCAGGACAAACTGATCAATGTCCCCTGCATAAGTGAGAACCTATTCGGGAAACCCATGGTAGACAAGGCTGCAGAAATAGAAACCGAGTTCCTGACGTGAACCAGGCCCTCAAAGAAGACCTCTGTGCAATCCTGGAAGAAAGCCCTGGGAAAAAAGCCCTTCTTCCCGAGGAAGAAGTGGGGCTTCAGCAGTACACTGCACTTCCAGGCCTTCTTGGCCTCTCAGCAGGCTAGCAGCAAAAAGGCCAGGGACATGGTCCCCGAAAGCAAAAGGCCCTGAAGTCCCAGGCGCCGGCTCTGGCCCAGCCTGCCGGGAGCTTTTGACTACCAAAGCATGATCTCCTTTCCCCCAGGGGGTCCCCTGAAGCCCACAGGTGGGTGCCTAGCCCAGTTTGCCCACAAGTGGACAGCCTTCACCTCAGATACCTGGATGCTACAAGTAGTCAAGGAGGGCTACCTTCTCCACCTACAGCGGGCACTACCCTCATACTTCTCAGGAGAGCCCACCAGACCTCTCCTTCACCAGACCCTGCTTCTCATTGAACTATCAGGCCTGATTCGGGATGAAGCAGTGGAACCAGTGCTGAAACATCTCTGGGGCACAGGTTTCTACTCCAGGTATTTCCTTGTCCCCAAAAGGACAGGGGGCCTCAGGCCCATCCTGGACCTCTGAGAACTCAAAAGGTTTCTAGTCAGGAAATAGTTCAAGATGCTGTCCTTTGGGACATTGCTGCCATTCTTCCAGCAGGGAGATTGGCTATGCTCCTTAGACCTGAAGGATGCCTACATGCACATCCTAATTCATTCCAGCCACAGAAAATACCTCTGTTTGTGGTGGGAAGACAGCACTACCAATATAGAGTGCTGCCCTTTGGTCTGGCTTCGTCACCAATTGTCTTCACAAAGTGCCTTGCGGTGGTCATAGCCCACCTCCGGCTCCAAGGGGCTTTCACCTTCCCCTATCTAGACGACTGGCTCATAAAGAGGGACACGGCTGCAGAAGCACAATGTGCCACCGGACGCACCTTAAACACCCTGCAGCACCTGGGGTTCGTGATAAACTACACCAAGTCCCACCTCACTCCGGCCCAGTGCCTTAGGTTCATAGGGGCATAACTAGATACCCTCCAGGCAAAAGCCTTCGTCCCTCAGGAGAGGTCAGAATGCCTCAGGGGAATTAGCTGCAGAGGTGCATCGGCGCAGGACGCTACCTGCCCGGCTTCTCCTCCGCCTGTTGGGACACATGGTCTCTATGGTCCATGTGACCCCTAATGCTCACCTGCACATGAGAGCATCCCAGTGGTAACTCCACTCTAAGTGGACCCAAGCCTCAGGCAGGCTCAAGGACAGAGTGAAGGTGATACACCAGTTGGCAGACTCCCTTGGATGGTGGCAGAATCAATGTCACCTTCAGGCTGATATGCCCTTCCAGACACCCACCCCTCAGAAGGTCCTCACCATGGGCGCCTCTCTAATGGGCTGGGGAGCACATTGCGAGATCTTCCAGACACAAGGCTGCTAGTCCTATGGGGAGTCCAAGAAGCAGATCAACTTGCTGGAGCTCAGGATGATATTTCTAGCTCTCCGAGCCTTCCGCCACCAGCTACAACACCACTCTGTGCTGATCCAGACCAACAATGAGGTCGCAATGTTCTACGTGAACAAACAGGGGGGAACAGGGTGATACTCCCTCTGCCAGGAGACGGTAACCTTCTGCTCCTATGCTACACGCAGAGGGATGCTCCTAAGAGCAGTCTACCTCCTGGGCCAAGACAATGCCTAGGTAGACAAACTGAGCAGAGTCCTCCAGCTGCCCGAGTGATGTCTGGACCCAGAGGTAGCCTTGCAGCTGTTCCGGCTCTGTGGCATCCCCGTAATGGACATGTTCGCCAGCCTGGACAACATACAGTTGTCCCGTTTCTGCTCCCGCCAGCTGCATCCATCTCGGGTAGCAGCAGATGCATTCCTCATCCCGTGGACGGAAGGCCTTCTGTACACCTTCCCTCTGACTTTGCTGATAGCCAAGACCCTATTCAAGGCTCAGCACGACAGAGCATCGCTAGTGCTGATAGCCCCTCGGTGGCCCAGACAGCCATGGTTCCTACTGCTCCTTTCCCTATTGGCAGTGCTGCTGATTCCCCTGGGCTGAGCCTGAGGGCTACTCTCATAGGAGCAGGGCTCTCTCCTACACCCCAATCTGGGGTCCCTCTCACTCATGGCTTGGCTGCTGAAAGGGTAGCGTTAGCCTCCTTTAGTCTTCCACGAGACGTGGAAGAGATTCTCCTGGCTTCTCGAAAGGCCTCCACAAGAATGCGTACGCCTTCAAGTGGTGCTGTTTCTCAATGTAGTACGCAGAAAAGTGGGTGAACCCATTCTCCTGCTCAGTGCAAATGGTACTTTAATACCTGCTCCACCTATTGCAAGCAGGACTAAAGTCCAATTCGGTCAGAGTACACCTGAGTGACATCACAGTGATCACCACTCCGTCAAGGGGAAATCCTTCTTGGCTCAGCCCCTTGTGTCTTGGTCCTATGGGGCCTCATACTTTCCAAACCCCCCCGTCCATCCTGCAGCGGCGAAATGGGATCTCAATGTGGTGCTCTCACAGCTCACTAAACCTCTGAGCATCTGGCTACCTGCCACCTGTGGTACCTGTCCTGGAAGGTCTCCTTCCTGGTAGCACTCACATTAGCTCGCAAAGTCAGCAAGCTCCAGGCTCTGATGGCAGAGCTTTCCTACACAAGATTCTACAAGAACAGGGTGGTGCTCCACACACACCCAAAGTTTCTGCTGAAGGTGGTGTCCTCATTCCACCTCAGTCAGGAAGTTGTGCTCCCCACCTTCTTTCCAAGGCCTCACTCTGATAGGGTGGAGACCATTCTCCATACTCTGGATTGTAAGAGAGCCCTGTCCTTCTATCTGCAGCGGACTCAGGGCCACTTGCAAAGCACCACAGTTTTTTGTATCCTATGACCCCAGCCGTCTGGGGCTCCCAGTGACTAAGCAAACTCTGTTCACTGGGTGGTGGACTGCATTACCTTTGCCTACGAACAAACAGGGATCTCACTGGACCAGAGGGTCACAGCACACTGCGTCAGGACCATGTTCCATCCCCATGATGGTAACCTGACGGCCACCACCTGGTTTTCTATCCATACCTTCGCAGCTCACTACTGCCTGGAGAGAGTCCCAACGGGACAGCATCTTTGGCCAGGCCATATTCTGTAATCTCTTTGGGGTGTGGGCAATTCCTGCCCTCTAATCCTTCTGTGTTCAGGCTACCGGAGTGCTGGTTCTCTGCCGGACACCTGGGTCTTGCAAGAGTCTCTCTTAGGGATTCAGCTGCTGTTGATCATGGCTCACCTTTGCAGGTCGCCGTGGCATTTTGTACAGGTTCTCAGTAGCCTGTAGCTGGGGAGTCCCATATATGAGGACTGACTTACTGCTTGTTCCCGGAGAAAGCGTATTTACTCATCTGTAGCAGGTGTTCTCCGGGGACAGCAGGAATCAGTCCTCACAACCCTCCCTCCTTCCCTTGGAGTTGCTTCTTTCCCATCTTTTGTTTTTTCCATTTTAGCTATGTCATTGGACTGAGGCAAGGTGGCACCCTAGGGCGGGAAGTGGACCACATGTGTGGTGCATCTCCCAAGGGCTTTCTTTGAAAGCTGGGGAGATGCTTCCGCATGGGCTCTGTCGGCATCGATGTCACCCATATGTAAGAACTGATTCTTGCTGTCCCCAGAGAACACGTTACAGGTGAGTAACTATGCTTTCTCCATGAACAAGCAGGGAATCAGTCCTCACATATGGGTGGCATGGGGCCGATGGAGCCTCACGGAAGCATCTCCCCAGCTTTCAAAAAAAAGCCTTTGGGAGATGCCACCTTGCCTCAGTTTCCGTCTTTCCGCGGAGCCCACCTGACGTCTGTGTATTTCCCCCAGAAAAAGTATCATTTTTGAGTTTTCTACTCTTTCTCCAGTCTTGCATCTGTACTCTTCCTGCCCCAGAGCACGCTACCTCGGCATCGCGTCTCAGGTCCGTTTGAAAAAATGTATCTTTTTTCCTTGGGGCAGTTCATGCCTTTTTACTACTGGCAGAGCCTCAGGTCTTCAACCTAGCTGGGGCCCTTTTTCCCTCCATGGCCTCCAGTGGCTTCAAGAAGTGTGATCGGTGCTCGAGGGTCATGTCCCTCACCAACGCACACGACTACTGCCTCCATTGCCTTGGGCTGGACCCCACGACCTGGCAGACTATTGGGTCAGGGCAAAAAAAATGTCACCCAAGGCCTCAAGAGCCATCAGCAGCAGTACAAGTTAGAGTCTCTGAAGACACAGCACTCCAAGGCCCACTCTGAGGTCTTGGATTCCCATGATGACATTGTGGGCCCCGAGTGAGCCCGCGAGTCCTCAGAGGGGTTCCCCAGTCGGGGAACACAAGAAGAAAAAGAACCCCCCGAGGACTACGTCTGTGTATGGATCTGGGAAGGCGGGTAAGTTCAGAGCCAGATCCCGCAGTCCACGCTGCTCGTCTGAGGGCGCAGAGCAGGAGCAGCCTATCCAGGTCGCCCGAAAAGAATCTTCCGATGATTGGCCCCAGACTCCTGAGGCCATCCTCATCAAGGGCTCCACTTCAGGGGAACTGACACCCGGCCCAACTCCCTTGGTGCCCGCGTCGATGGCTGCGGAGCCTTCTGGACTGGAGATCAGAATGGCGGCCTTGTAACACAGCTTGTCTGTCTCAGTGGCTCAGCAGCAGGCCTTGATGCCCGGCTCCACTGGGTCATCTGCCCAGACCACAAGGCCCTCGACATTGAGGACATCCCTGGACATTAAGCTGAACCTTGAGAGCATGCCGCCTCGAGTCGATCCTAAACAGCGGTCCCTATTTCGGTTCACACCGGCGAGTGCACAAGGCTTTGGCCGCAGGGTCTCTGAGGGACCCGGACTGGGCTCGGGACCAGATCATCCGGCCCAGCCCTCCCTTGGTTCCTCCACTGATTACTCGGACTGGGAGACCGTGGACGAGGAGTATCCGGACACCCATTGCCTCAGCAAAGTACGCTCAGCCTCTTCACACCCAGGAGGTCAGCAGCCCACTAGGGGACGTCTGATTCACTTTGCCCATCGGTAGCCAGCTGGTACCACCAACACTAGGGCGCACCAAGTGGTCAAGGAGGGTTACCTCGCCCACCTAACTTGGTCCCTCCCCCTTTCTTCTCAGGAGAGCCCCCCAGGAATCCTCTTCATGGGATGTACTGCTGCAGGAATTCACAGGTCTCCTCAAGGACAGGGCAGTGAAACCAGTGCCCCAGCACATCTGGAGCAAAGGGTTCTACTCCAGGTATTTCCTCATGCCAAAATGAACAGGGGGCCTAAGGCATATCCTAGACCCTGCGAGACCAGAACAGGTTCCTGATGAGGGAGAAGTTCAAGATGCTCTCCCTTGGAACATTGCTGCCTTACTTCCAGAAGGGAGACTGGCTTTGCTCCTTGGATCTGAAGGATGCCTATACTCATATCCTCATTCATCCCAGCCACAGGCAGTATCTCAGATTCATGGTGGGGAGCAGCCACTGTTAGTACAGGGTACTACCCTTTGACCTGGGCCTACACCTCCAGAGTCTTCACCAAATGCTTGATGGTAGTCGCTGCCTACCTCTGTCTCCAGGGGGCCTTCGTCTTTCCCTACCTGGATGACTGGCTCATTAAGGGAGACATGGCCGCCGAGGTGTGACAGGCCATGGCCCATACCATCTACGTCTTGCAACATCGGGTTTGTGATAAACTGCCCCAAGTCTCAGCTCTTCCCGACACAATGTCTGGAGTTTGTCAGGGCAAGGCAGGACACAGTTCAGGCCAGAGCCTTTCTAGCTCTGGTTAGGGCCAGCCGTCTCAGAGCACTGACCGCAGATGTTCAGCACTGACCCTCAGAGTCGCTCCCCTCCTGCTGCGCCTACTTGGCCACCTGGCCTCCACAGTCCGTCACCCCAGGCACCTGTCTTCATATGAAGATGGCCCAGTGGTGTCTTCGTTCCCAGTGGACACAGGCCACGGGCCAAACGACGAGACAGAGTGCCAGTTATCCGCCAGCTGGCGGAGTCCCTGAATTGGTGGCAGAATCCACAGCACCTTCGAGCGGGGATGCCCTTTCAGATCCCTGCCCCTCACCTGGCTACCTGCCACTTGAGGTATCTTTAATAGAAAGTCATCTTCCTGGTAGCGCTCACATCCGCTCGCAGGGTCAGCGAGCTCCAAGCCTTAGTGGCAGAGCTGCCCTACATCAGGTTCTACGAAAACAGGGTCATGCTCCACCCGCACCCCAAATTCCTCACGAAGATGGTGCCCCCATTCCACCTCTATCAGGAGGTGGTGCTCCCCACCTTCTTTCCGTTGCCTCATGCCAGCAGGGCTGAGGCCGTTCTCCATACTCTGGATTGTAAGAGGGTCCCATCCTTTTACGTTCAGCATACCCAGGGCCACTGCAAAGCTTCACAGCTTTTCGTTTCCTTTGACTCCAGTTGGCTGGGGGAGGTAGAGATCAAGTGGACTCTGTCCACCTGGTTGGTGAACTGCATTGTCCTCGTCCATGAATTATGTGAGCTCTCGCTGGAACGCTGGGTCTCGGCACACAATGTCAGGGCCATGGCGGCCTCTGTGGCAAGCCTGCGTTCCATCCCGATGAAAGGTATCTGCTGGGGCTGCTACCTGGTTTTCAGTCTATACCTTCGCAGTTCATTACTGCCTGGAGAGGAAGTCCTGACAGGACAGTGCCTTTGGCTAGGTCATGCTATGTAATCTGTTTGGGGTTTAGGAAAAATTTACCCTCTGACCCTTCTGTGTTCAGGCTACCAGGGTGTTTGTTCCTCTCTAGACACACAGGTCCTTCTGGAATCTGTATCCTTGGACTCAATTGCTGCTGCTCACAGCTCCCCTTGGGGGCATCCTTAGTTTCTACAGGCTTTCGGTAGCCTGTAGCTAGGGAGTCCCATATGTGAAGACTACTTCCTGCTTGTTCCCAGGGAAAGCGTAGTTACTCACCTGTAACAGGTGTTCTCCAGGGACAGCAGGAATCAGTCTTCACAACCCTCCCTCTTCCCCATGGAGTTGCTTTTCTATCTTTTTTTCCATCTTTAGCTATGTCATCTGACTGAGGCAAGATAGCCCTTGGACGGGAAGGGGATCACGCACGTGTGGTGACATCTCCCAAAGGCTTTCTTTGAGAGCTGGGGAGATGCTTCCACGCAGGCTCCGTTGGCGCCGACATCACCCATGTGTGAGGACTGATTCCTGCTGTCCCTGGAGAACCCTTGTTACAGGTAACTATGCTTTGTCAGACCCGAGGGTGATGGGGAGGAAATATATAGAAGCTGAAGAGGTTAAAAAAATATTGCTTAATACACATTTCTGTTCTGTGTTCACTGACTACGGGCTGGGAGCAGTACCTCGAAAAACATCCACGGATAGGAACAGAAGTGAGGCGCGTCTTGAATGATTTTCAGAAGACTGTGTTTGTGAGGAGCTAAAGTAAAAATTGACAAAGCGATGGGATAAGTCTGAGAATGTTGAAGGAACTTAAGAAAGTTCTGGTGGCTCCACTCTGATGTTTTCAGTGCTTCTTTAGAGTCGAGAGTATTCCCAGAAGACTGAAGAAAGATGCATGTGATCCCTCTACACAAAAACAGAAATAAGGATGAGGTTGGGCACTATAGGCTGGTTTGTCCGACCTCAGTGTCAAGTAAATTAATGGAAATACTGCTAAAACAGAGAATAATGAGGTTTCTGGAATATCGTTGGTTGCAGGATCTGAGGCAGCATAGTTTTACTAGAGGTAGGTTGTCTTGTACAAATCTGATTAATTTCTTTGAATGGGTGACTAGAAAGTTGGACTAAGGTAGAGCGTTAAATATGGTGTCCTTAAATGTCAGTAAAGACTTTGCCATTGTTCTCCACAGTTGACTTATAAATAAATTGAGCGCTGTACGGATGGACCTTAAAGTCACCGATTGGGTTAGAAACTGGTTGGGTGGGAGATGCCAAAGGATACAGGTAAATGTAGCTCACTCTGAAGGAGACATTTACCAATTGTTTGCTGCAGGGATTTGTTCTTGGTCAGATTGTTTCTAACCTTTTTCTAAGTGATAGAGTGGAAGGGCTGTTAGGTAAGTTTTGCCTCTTTGTGGATGATACCAAAATCTGCTATGGGGTAGACACCCAGGAAGGTATAGATAACAAGAGGAGCCATCTAGCGAAGCTTGAAGAATTTTGCAGTTGAGATTTAATGATAAAAAATGCAGGATCATGCATTTGGGCTGCAAAAATCAAAGGGATTAATACAGTATAAGGGATGAAGTACTTATGTCCATGAATGAAGAGCAGGTGATTGTTGTTTCTGATGATCTTATGGGGTATAAATAGGTAGAAAAGGATTTTTGGGTGCATAGGGAAGGAGGAGGTGATAGTGCCTCTCTATAAGTCTTTGGTGAGACGTCATCTGTATTGTGTGCAATTCTGGAGACCATGCCTTCAAAAACAAGGATAGAGTTGGTGTAGAAGTTGGCTATAAAAATTGTCATTGATCTTTGTCATATGATATATGGGAACAGACTTAAATATCTCAATATGTATATTTTGGAAGAAAGGCAGGAAAGGGAAGATATAATAGAGACATTTAAATACCTCGGTCGCATAAATATACAGGAGACGAGCTTGTTTCAACTGAAAGAAAAGTCTGTAACAAGGGGGCTTAGGATAAAGTAGACTTGGGGATAATTTGAGGAAATATTTCCTTATGGAAATAGCAGTAGATGCATGGAATATTCTCCCACTGGAGGTTGTAGAGACACAGACTGCATCTGAATTCAAGAAAGCATGAGACAAACGCAGAAGATCTCTAAGGGGAAAACAGGGACTATAAGCCTTAGTAGTTGGTATGGAATGGCAGAGCGGATAGGTCGTTTGATCTTTATCAGCCATCATTTTTCTATGTTTCTATAGGGGTATTGTAAGATGGCATACACTCTCCTCCTGTCATTGAAACAGTTTAGAACAAAGTCTTGTTTCTTGTCAATTTGGTATTCTCGGGACAAGTGAGAGACAAGCCCTTACAGATGGGTGACATTCATGAAGCTTAGTACTTTTCTAGAAACCGTTTAGAAGCCTCACTGACATGTGTGTCACTTTCAACTTGTTTCGTTTATGCAGTGATTTTCTCAGTCTTCATCTTTCCACAGAGCCAAATGGTCATGTCACCAGCACTCTCCACTGCTTTTCCCCTTTTTTTCAAATTAACTTTTTTCTCTTTTCAGTCACTGTAGTGTGGTCTCCAGTGCTGCATCTTAGTTCCTTAGGTAGCTCTTTCAGCCGTTTTTGAAGTTCTCTTTCATTTTCAAGATTCACCTAGTCAGGCTTATTTTTAAGGGCCTTGGACATCCCAGTCTGTTATATTTTAAATAGTGATTCATTGAATTTCTTTGCAGATGTATTTTTCAGTGATATACTGTATGTCATAAAATTTCACCCAGCGGCTTTAAGTGCACCCAGTGTGGGAAGACTCAGAATTGGTGCTTGTAGTACCTGGGGCTCAACCATGTTCCCTCTCGTAGTAATTTGATGTCCAAGAGAGGAATACAGGGTCAAGAACAGCAGTGAAAGAAGTTTTTGGTGTTTCTAAGTCCAGTCCATTGAAATTGTCATTGGAGAAATAAGTCTTCAAGGGTCCAGAAGCTGTATCGAACCCTGTGGATGCATTAACATCAAAAGTGCATTAACCAGCCTTGACATCAAACATTGAGCGATGTCAGTGAGACCAGTCATCCACTGAGTCCCACTCCAAGAAGAGGAAAGATCTGTCCTCCACTTCATTTAACATTCAGGACACACAATGTGGAACACTGGGCGTAGGCTCATAAAAATCAACATCATATTGGAGTGTGATATCGAGAGCAGAAAGTTGGCCAATCTCCTCAAAGCACCTCTGCTGAGAGGTCTGCTCAGCCTCCTCGATGCTGGAGAGGCTGTGACAGACTTCAGGGACATGAGATCAGAACTCCAATACTTCCCATTTGACTCGGGAGGATGTGGCCACTCTTACTGTTCTCCCTGCACCTTTGGCAATCGCAGCTTTCCAGGAACCGCTCATGAGGAAGATCAATGACTGTTGGGAGTGTTTGTGTGACCCGATGCTGAGTCTTTAGCATAATTCATGTTGGTGCATTGAGAAATCCAACCTGTCTTTGAGTCCCATGTACTGCCTAGAGAGGAGACACCAATACTAAAATCTCAAAGAACCTCGGATTCAATGCCTTCTACACTGGTATCCATTTCCACTGCACTTGAGGTAAACTTTTCACGAAGACTTCAGTGATAATCAGTGTCTCGATGCTCTCATTTATTTATTTGACTATTCTTCTATATCACTCTTCTTCAAATCAGAGCAGTTTACAATTAACAATACGAATTGAAGTGTTACATTGAACTATGAGCAGAATGTTGTAACAGTAAGTAAAGTTACATTGAACTATGTACAGGAAGTTATAACCGGGGGGACAGGTGTAAATATGTAAAGCTAGACCTGAAGTATTATTCTGTCTATGGTATTTACATGGGTGTGTTTGTACAGCTGTCTAGGGAAAGGAATAAGGGTCTTTATGGTTATCTTTGAGACCTGTTTACCATTATGTGCAGAGATCAAGCCAGGGAGAGACCCAGATATCTCTCCTAGAGTATTTCTGAGGGTCTGAAACTGAGCACTCCTGGGACTCTGATCGCTGAACAACAAATTTGTTCAAAAGTTTTGTTTCCTTAAAAATATTTGGTGATTATAATAGTCAGCTTCAAGCTGAACACAAATATAATTTCAGATCGACTGTATCACATAGGAATTTGAAGAAATATGAAATTAAACTTTGAATTTAACATGTTTAATTGCACAATGTTGCTGACATATTGCTCTAGTTCACCTAATGTAAACATTTTTTGCTCCTGATTTTCATTGCTCCTGCATATGATGCTTCTCATCGCAGTGTCCAACAATTGTGGTCAGCATTGATGGGTTCCAGTTGCCCTGATACCTTTTTTCCATTGTTGCAATGTCCTGTTAAAACCTTTCACCATATTCATCGTGACTGCACCAAGATTAGCAAGGAAGAAGTCCAAGTGTGAATGCAGAAAATGAATCTTCAGTGACATGTTGCACTTTATAGTTTTGTATGCTTGAAGCATGTTGACTAGTGGATGTAGTTTTGGTGCCTTGTAATTTCCAAGAAAATTCTCAACAACATCCTTGAATGCCTTGAATTTGGCAGCTGGGATTTAATGTTAAAAAATGCAAGGTCATGCATTTGGGCTGCTGCAATCCAAGGGAGCAATATAGTATAGGGGTGAAGTACTTTTGTCCACTAAAGAAGAGCGGGACCTAGGCATGGTTGTGTCTGATGATCTTAAAGTGGCTAAACAGTTAGAAAAAGCAACAGCAAAAGCTAGAAGGATGCTTGGGTGCATACAAAGAGGAATGGCTAGCAGAAAAAAGGAGGTGATAGTGCCTCTGTATAAGTCTTTGGTGTGGCCTCATTTGGAGTATTGGGTGCAGTCCTGGAGATCGCACCTTCAAAAGATATAAATAGGATGGAGTCAGTACAGAGGGTGGCTACTAAAATGGTTAGTGATCTTCATTATAAAGTATATGTGGACAGACTTAAGGATCTTAATATGTACACATTAGAGGAAAGGCGGGATAGAGGTGATATGATTGAGACGTTTAAATACCTCCATGGCATAAATGCACAGGGGGAGAGCCTCTTTCGATTGAAAGCAAGTATTGCTACGAGGGGACATGGGATGAGGGTGAAAGGGGATAGATTCAGGAGTGATACGTGGAAATATTTCTTTACAGAAAGAGTGGTGGATCCATGGAATAGTCTCCCAGTGGAGGTGGTTGAGATGAGGACAGTATCTGAATTCAAAAAAGCATGGGACAAACACAGAGGATTTCTAAAGGAAAAAAGGGGACTGTTGTAGTTGTTGATATGGAAGGACAGATTAGATAGGACATGTGGTCTTTTTCTGTCATTTTCCTATGCTTCCTACTAGCAGATCTTTGAACTGCTTCTCATTGATGACGTGTCTGATTTGTGGACACATAAAAATGCCTTCCTTAATCTTGGTGTTGCCTACAGGCCCATCTCAAGCCTTCCCCTCCTGGCAAAGATCATCGAGAAGGTGGCTCAACAACGGCTCCAAGACAACATCAACACCTCCAAGACAACATCAACACCCATGCCTCTCTGGACTGCAATCAACATGGTTTCCACCCAAACCACAGCATTGAAATGCTACTGATTTACCTCTTCGACAATCTGATCCAGGTTATCGACAACATAAAGAAAGGCGTCATCATGATCTTCATAGACATCTCCGCTGCTTTTGACACCGTCGATCACAAAACTCTACTATCAAGACTTGAGGGGCTTGGTCTACACGGCACCACCTTGAACTGGTTCACATCTTACCTCACAGACAGCTCCCGACCTATGAAAGCCACCCAGGGTGTACCACAAGACTCCTCTCTCTCAGCCTTGTTATTCAACCTGGAATGCTACAAGATGCTCAGGGATCCATGTTGAATGATGCTGAGAAGATCAAGAAAAGGTGGAAAGAATATACAGAATCATTATACCATAAAGATCAAGTAGACCAACAGCCATTTCAACCTATACCTTATGATCGCGGATGAAAGAAGAAGTCGAAGCAGCATTGAAAACCTTATCAAAGAACAAAGCACCGGGCATTGATGGCATTCCCATTGAGTAATTACAGGAATCATATGAAGCTGTTACCATACTTACAAAGCTCTGCCAGGAAATTTGGAAGACAAATTCATGGCCAACTGACTGGAAAAGATCTGTGCTTATACCAATACTGAAGAAAGGTGACCCGACTGACTGTGGAAATTATCGCACAATCGCTCTGATCCCACATGCCAGCAAGATTCTACTCAAGATCATTCAACAAAGACTACAACCATACCTGGAACGAGAACTGCCTGAAGTGCAAGGAGGGTTCAGGAAAGGGAGAGGAACGAGAGACATTATCGCTAAAGTGAGATGGATCCTTGAAAAGACCAAAGAATATCAAAAGGATATCTATATGTGTTTTATTTACTACAACAAGGCTTTTGATTGTGTAAACCCTGAGAAATTCTGGGCCACATTAAGAAGTATGGGTATACCAGAACACCTGATTGTTCTCTTGCACAACCTTTACACTTATCAAGAAGCAACAGTTTGAATGGAACTAGGAGAAACAGAATGGTTTAAAATCAGTAAAGGTGTATGACAAGGCTGCATACTTTCCCCCTATCTCTTTAATTTATATGCAGAACAAATCATCAAAAAAGCAGGACTGTATGAAGACAACAGAGGTGTGAAGATTGGTGGAAGACTCATCAACAACCTTCACTGTGCTGATGATACCACATTACTGGCTGAAAATGAAGACAATTTGAAACATTTGCTTCTCAAGATCAGGGAATATAGTCTTAAAATGGGTCTGCACCTTAATGTTAAGAAGACAAAGATCCTGACAACTGGCAAAATAAGTTCATCGTTGATGGAGAAGAAATTGAAATAGTGGACAACTTTAACCTACTTGGATCAACTATCAATAAAGAAGCAACAAACAGTCAAGAAATCCAACGTTGCATTGTCCTTAGCAGAATTTATTTATTTATTTATTTATTTAGCTGTATTTATATCCCGCTTTTCACCGGGTCAAAGCGGTCAATTGGGAGATACATTTAACACGAGGGGATATGACACACATACGCTAATACTTACAGGGAACATGGGCGATGGAGGGTTAAGTGGCTTGCCCAAGACCACAAGGAGTACCTATAGGACTAGAAATCCCAGTCCCTCTGGCCTGAGATTGCTGTCCCCAGGTGGGACTTGAACCCTCGGCCCTCCGGCCTGAAGTACCTTGTCCTAGCCACTAGGCCACTCCTCCCTATAGCAGAATGGCTATGATGGACCTAGACAAGATTCTTAAGAGCAGAGATGTCCCTCTCCATACAAAGATTTGACTTTTCAAACCATTGCATTTTCAATAACATCATATGGATGTGAAAGTTGGACAGTGAAAAAGATAGAGAGAAAGAAAACTGATGCCTTTGAATTATGGTGCTGGCGACGAATACTGTGTATACCATGGACTGCTCAAAGAACAAACCAGTCGGTACTAGAGGAGATCAAACCTAAGCTTTCTTTAGAAGCTCAGATGACAAGACTTTGACTTTCATACTTTTGAACATATGTGAAAAGAGAGATCACTAGAGAAAGACATCATGCTTGTCAAGGTAGGTCAACACAAAAGAGGAAGGCCAGCAATGAGATAGATTGATAGAATAACAGCAGCTATGGGTGCCTGTCTGTCAACAATGTTAACCTGATTGAAGATCAAACACAATTTAGGGCAACTATCCAGAGAGTCGCCATGAATCCACACCGACTTGACGGCACCCAACAACAAAAATATGCAAGGAAATCACTAAAATAGTTGATTTTAAAAAATGGTACATGATAGGAAAGTTTCAAGGTGATGTTTATGATCAGCAACCCAAAATCCATAAGATACACCCAAAAGTGTTCAGGAAGCAAACTTTTCGTTGTCCCGTGATGAGCCAGCCAGTTTCTCTGAAAAGGGAGGGTTAGCCAACAGGGATTTAGCACAGGAAAGTAATGCCTCAGTAATGCCCACTACTAAACTGAATGTCCACTCTTTAATCACCTCCCGCCTTGATTACGCTAACCTTCTCCTTGCTGGTCTTCCTGCTAACCACCTCTTTCCTCTCCATTCTATTCAACATTCTGCAGCTCGTCTGATTTTCCGTCAGTCTCGTTTTTCACACATTACTCCTCTCCTCATGTCACTTCACTGGCTCCCCATCCGCTTCTGTATCCAGTTCAAACTCCTCCTTCTAACCTATAAATGTATTCATTCTTCTGCCCCTCATTACCTTTCCTCCCTCATCTCTACCTACACCCCCTTTCGCCTACTCCGCTCATCTAATTGTCTTCATTTATCTATGCCTTTTACTTGTACTGCTAATTCTAGACTTCGCTCCTTTCAACTGACTGCACCCTTTTCCTGGAATACTCTACCTATCTCTGTCCGCCAAGCTTCCTCCCTGGCCATCTTCAAATCCAAATTGAAATCCCATTTCTTCACTATTGCTTTTTGTTCCTAACTCGTCCTTTCTTGTTCTCTCCATAAACATTTGTTCTTGTCTCGTTAATTGTTGTTTGTATTTTCTAATTTATTTCATATTTTGTCTTAACTAGATTGTGAGCTCTAACCAGCAGGGACTGTCTCTTTTTATGTTTGTACAGCGCTTCGTATGTTGCAGCGCTTTATAAATGCTTAGTAATAATAATAATAATTTGCTACATTTATTGAAGGTGTGAATAAACAGGTAGATACAGGTGAGCTGATGGTCATAGTGTATCTAGATTTTCAAAAAGCCTTTGACAGGATCCCTCATGAGAAACTCTTGAGGAAATCAAAATTCATGGGATAGGAGACAGTGTAGATTGGAAACTGGTTAAAACAGAGAGTAGGGATAAAAGGTCAATTTTCTAAATGGAGAAAGGTAAATTATGGAGTACTGCTAGGTACACTATTTTTTAAAATATTTCTAAATGATCTGGAAATGGGAATAATGAGTGAGGTGATCAAATTTGCAGATGACACAAAATTATTCAAACATTAAATCAAAAAAGGACGGTGAAAAATTGCAAGTGAAAATAGGACAACATACATCTAAAACCTATTCACAAAAACAGGGAATCCCACAAGGATCTGCATTGTCAGCGCTCCTTTTTAACATATATTTACAACCCATCTGTCGCATCATTCAGCAGTGCAACATAAAATACGCAATATTTGCAGATGATGTCATGATTTACCTCCCAATGGATATAAACGCCCTGGACTTCTCTAGTATCAAATCATGCTTCATCAAAATGACACATTGGCTAAATGAACACAATCTCTATATTGATTTTAAGAAAACGGAAGCATTATTCGTATCAAGAAACCAAAACTTTACTCCCCCAGCAGAGATAAAAATCGAAAATACAAATATGTGCATAAAAGACGAAATAAGATACCTTGGTGTTATTATGGACAGAACATTAAGTCTAACAATACACATTAGGACCACAACAAACACAATATACAATAAATTAAGATATCTTAAAAATCTAAAACCTTTATTATCACAACAGGACTTCAGATCAGTCCTCCAAGCACTAATCCTGCCTCACATAGACTTCAGTAACACAATCCTTTAAGGTATCCCAAAACATGCACTACACCATTTAAAAATAGCACAACATGTTGCTGCCCGAATGCTTACAAAAGCAAGTGCAACTGAACACATCATCCCAATCCTGTGTAAACTCCACTGGTTGCCTATACAAAGCAGGATAAAATATAAAGTTATCATGACAACGTTCAAATTGTTAAGAGATATAGCACCATCGTATCTATCTGATCTACTAAGAAACCACACAAGGAACAGAACAGTGAGACAACGGAACCTGAACACACTACTCGTTCCCAACTCCTTCACAAAATTCAATAAAACCACCACAAATATAGCGTTCAGCTTCTCTGCCCCTTCACTATGGCATGCACTGCCGGACAAACTTAGAATTATTACTGACCTATCAACCTTTAAAAAAGATTTCAAAACACACCTTTTTATAGAGTACTTTGGCACCTCAGAACCAAATGATGAACTATTCCCCACTTAAACCTAAGTGTACTCCCATCCATCACAATACAATCTACCTAACACTTTCACACTCTTCTCATCTGATACAACACCCAACTGTCCACAAGGTCTATAGCAAACAATCCGAATAATCCTCGCATAGATAATTCCAGTGGATATACAATGCAACATGTTACACCCAGAAAAGACGAATAGGCAAATATAAATTTGTAAATATTGTAAATTTGTAAATATGTTTAGTATGTAACCCTATAATCAACCATATAAATCATTGACACCCTACCTTTCCTTTGTACGCTGATAAGTTATCTGTTTGAATAAGTTACAATGTAATGTTCTAGTTTTGTTCGATGTAAACTGCATTGATGTTGCTGAAAGACAGTATATAAAACGGTTCAATAAATAAAATAAATAAATAAAATATTGAGAAATTGGGAGACTGGGCATCCCAATGGCAAATGAATTTAATGTGAACAAGTGTAAAGTTATGTGCTTAGGGAACAGCAACTAAAACCAGTGATAACAGTCTCTCTCACACATGAGGAGCTGAGTTCACTGCAGTAACAGAATCTGCAAATAGATTTTCCTAGCTTCGCTTTTTTGTATATTTCATTGCTTGTCTTATTTTGTTTATAGATTTTCATTGCTTATTATTTCTAACTGTATTGATCTTTCATAACATTGTTTAGTCAGTTTTGTGTTTCTGGTAGCAATATACTTGCAAAATAGGAAAATACAGTTTCCTTTTTTGTTTTTCCTTAAAAGAGAATAGTATTGATAATTCCTACCTGTCTTTTGCTTGCCTGTCCTACGTTCTAGTGATCAACAATTTAAATTTTTGCCTATAAGCTTCAGAAAATATGGCTCTTCTGTATTTCCTGCTCGGCCTTTATCAGTGAAAGATTTGGAATTGCCCTCAGTTCAGTCTATAGGCCTGGGATACTTCAATTACCTTGCTTTCTACACCTTGCCTAAGCCATCCCAGGGCTGGATTTTTCTATATAATCTTTATAAGACACATAGTTATGAGGTGCGATCAAAAGGTATTGAGACTTGTACAGTACAATAACACAAGTAGTATAACGCTGACTGTTATTACACTTGGTCTCCTTCAAAGTAGTCACCTTCAGATAAAACACACTTCCTCCCAGCATTCCTGCCACTGCTGGAAACAATTTTCAAATCCCTCTTTTGTTATGCTGTGAAACTGCTTTGTCAAGTTTTGCTTAATGGTCTCCAAGTCGTCAAATCTCCTTCATTTTAGTGGTAATTTCAGTTCTGGAAACAAGAAAAAGTCACAGGGTGCGAAATCAGGTGAGTACAGAGGCTGACAGAATTGTTCTTTATCATGTTTGGCCAAGAACTGCTGGACAAGATGTGATACATGAGCGTGGGGTGTTAATGTGATGAAGCAACCATTCACCATTCCTTCGCAACTCTGGCCTTTTATGACAAACTGCATCTTTCAAACGAGTCAGAACTTGGACATAGTACTCCTTATTGATGGTTTGGCCTTTTGATGCATATGCATGATGAACAATACTCTGGTAATAAAAGAAAATTGTCAGCATGCCCTTGACATTGCTCCTCACCTGACGGGCTTTCTTCGGTCTGGCAGAGTCTGGAGTTTTCCATTGTGAGGATTGAGCCTCGGTTTCTGGGTCATAATCATAAACCCATGATTCTTCACCAGTAGTAATGTTTTTTATGAAATCTGAGTCATTTTCAATACATTCCAACAACTCCCTGACGTCAGTCAGTCTATCTTCTTTTTGGTCAGGGTACAGGAGTTTCGGCATGAATTCTGCAGATACTGTCAATTTGGGGGTGAGAGTGTAAGATTGTACTGGATTGTCCTGACCCGAAACTGATGTCCATGTCCTCAGCAAGCTCCCTGATTGATTGTCAATCAACGATTTGAGCATATTGTGACATGCACTGCTTCAACTCTGTCTTCATTCCTTCTCGTGGATGGTCGTCCAGAATGTTCGTTGCTGTCAACACTTTTGGCAGCCCTCTTGGAAGCACTTGTACCAGTCATGAACTTGAGCATGACTCATGCTTTCATCGCCATTTACTACTTCTAACTTGTCATATGTTTCTGGCAGAATTTAATGCATATTCGCTGTTCAATTTTTTCACTCATCGTAAATTGGATGAACTGCTTTTACATGATCCAAATGTCACATGATCACACCTCTTCTCCAGGACCAAGCAGGAAGTCAGTTCTCACATATGGGTGACGTCGGTGTCGACGGCGCCCTCGTGCGGAGCATTTCCCCAGCTTTCAAAGAAAGCCTTTGGGAATGCAGCACGCATGCGCGGTCCCCTTCCCGCCCAAGGGTGCCATCTTGCGCAGTCCTCTTTTTTCCGCGGAGCCCGACGGACGTGTGTCCTAGTCACCCGGTTAAAAGTCTATTTTTCCTTTGAAGATTTGTGTTTTTTTGCCGGTTCGATGCCGGTTCCCCTTCCCGCCTGGGCACGGTACACCGGTATCGAGCCCGGAGCTGTTTTTTCATTTTTTGTCCTTCGAGACTAGGGTTCGCACTCTTTTTCTTTTTCACTGGCAGCCCGGTCTTTTGACCTTGCAGGGGCCCTTTTTCCCCCGATGGCTGCCAGCGGGTTCAAGAAGTGTGATCGATGTAAGAAACTGATGTCTCTCACCGACAAACACGACTGCTGCCTCTGGTGCCTCGGGCCCGATCATGACCTGATGATCCGTGGCCCATGTGGCAAAATGTCCTCGAAGGAGTTGAGGAGCCGTCAGCATCAGCGAGAAAGGATCTTCTCTGACTCTACGTCCGGCCGGGCCCGGACTTCGGCAGAGGCCTCGACGTCTCGGGAGTCCGACCCCGAGCATCGTTGGGGCTCCTCTGAGCGGGGGTCTCCCTCACGGGAACACAAAAGGAAGAAGAAAACCGTGAGGGTGTCGTCGGTGGATGCTCTTAGTCCCTCGAGGGCCAGGTCGCATAGCCCCGACCGCCGACCCGGGTCCTCGGAGCCGGAGAGGCCTGCCAAATTGCCTCGTGTGGAGACGGAGTCCCCGAGTCACGTGAGTGCTGTAGTCCTCGTGGACTCTCCTTCGGGGGAGCCAACGTTGACCCCGACGCTGTCGGGGGCTGCTGAGTCTCCTGAGCTTGGACTCAGGTTGATGGCCTTGGAGAGCAGCTTGGCTGCCTTCATGGAACAGCAGCGGGTGCTGATCGCTGGTCTGACTGGTGCATCTGCCCCGACCACCGGGACCTCGACGTCCAAGTCGACCCCGGAGGCCGAGCCGATCCTCGAGTCCATGCAGTCTCGAGTTGATCCTCGGCCAAGGTCTCCCTCGGCCTCCCGTACGGGGCCGAGGTCGTCGACGCTGGTACCCTCGGCATCGGGGCAGATGGCATCGGTGCCCGCCCAGCTGGAGCTGCTCGATTCCTCCTCAGAGGGCTCGGGGTGAGAGACAGAGGACGAGGAGTCCCCAGACACTTTTCAGACCCGGTGCGTCCCATCGGACTCACTGGAGTCCGAGCCTCGGAGAAGGTCCCCCCCGGAGGATACCCGGTTCTCGGACTTCGTGAGGGATATGGCCAAGGCCTTGGCCTTCCCCGCGGATCCCGAGGAGGAGCCTCGAGCCGAAGAACATAAGATATGCCATACTGGGTCAGACCAAGGTCCATCAAGCCCAGTATTCTGTTTCCAACAGTGGCCAATCTAGGTCATATGTACCTAGCAGTTTCTCCAAGGGACACAGGTTCCACAATGCTTGTATTGGTTCAAGCATTGATATCCTGGGTCCCTTCTTAATAATGGTTTATGGACCTTTCCTCCAGGAACTTGTCCAAACCTTTTTTAAACCCAGCTACACTAACAGCCTTTACTACATCCTCCGGTAACAAATTCCAGAGTTTGATTACACGTTGAGTGAAAAAATATTTTCTTTTATTAGTCTTAAATAGTTTACCCTGTAGCTTCATTGCATGTCCCCTAGTCTTTCTATATTCTGATAAGGTAAACAATCGATCTACGTTTACCCGTTCCACTCCGTTCATTAATTTATAGACTTCTATCATATCTCCCCTCAGCCGTCTCTTTTCCAGGTTAAAGAGCCCTAACCTTTTTAGCCTTTCTTCATAGGAGTATCCTTCCATCCCCTTTACCATTTTGGTGGCTCTTCTCTGAACCTTTTCTAAAATCGCTATATCCTTTTTAAGATACGGCGACCAGAATTGCACACAAGAGCTCGAGGCCCTCCAGTATGACTCTCCCCCGAAGGAGGCCTTTACTGTACCGGTTCCTCCGATGCTGGAACGGCTGCTCTTGCACATGTGGGAGGCACCGGCCTCGGCGCAGGTTCTCAGTAAACGGGTCGATTCCATTTATCGAGTCCGTAAGAGCCCTGGGTTCCAGAAGGCGCAGCTACCGCACCACTCCATGGTTGTGGAATCGGCCATGCATCGTCTGAAGAGTCAGAAGATGCACTCCTTAGTACCCCCAGCAGGGAGTCCCGGAACCTGGATGCCCTCGGTAGAAAGTGCTTCCAGGGCTCTATGCTGGCTTGCTGTGTCCAGAATTACCAGCTGTACATGGGTATGTACCTCCGAGACCTGGCAAAGGAGATTGCCGGGTTCTCTGCTGGCCTCTCCAAGGAACCTTTGCAGAGGTTCAAGGCTTTGTCATCGGGGATTCGAGAGTGCTCGAAGTTTATATCTCGAGCATATAAGAACATAAGAACATATGTTCTTATGTTAAACCCATGGCTGAAAAGGCTGCAGAAATCTAGACTGAGACTCTCACCAGGACAAGGCTGTCCAGGAAGACTTCTGCTCCTTCTCAAAAGAAGAAGGGCTCAGGGAAAAAGCCCTTTTACCTGAGGAAGGCCTCTGCCTACAAATCCTACCCTCAATTCCAGGCCTCTGCAGCTCCCCAACAGGGTCGGCAGACCAAGGGGCAGGGACATGGGCCCCGTAGGCAGAAAACCCCCAAGCCGCCAGCTCCGGCTCCTGCACAGCAGGGAGTGGGGTTTCGACTCCCACTACATAGCCTCTCCTCCTCAGCTGGCTCCTCTCAGCACAGGAGGCCGGCTGACACTGTGCGCCCACAGGTAGTCAGCCATAACAGGGGGATACCTGGGTACTGAGCATAGTCCAAAAGGGCTATTTGCTTCACTTCAACTAGTTACCTCACTCCTATTTTCCAGGGGAGCCTCCAAGACTCCCTCTGCACAGGAACCTCCTCCTTCAGGAGTTGGCAAGTTTTCTACAGGAGCAGGCGGTGGAACGAGCGAGGCTTCTATTTCAGGTACTTTCTAGCATCAAAAAGGACAGGAGGCCTCAGGCCCATCCTAGACTTGCGAAATCTCAACAAGTTCCTGGAGAGGGACAAGTTCAAGATGCTTACCCTTGGAATACTGCTGCCCTACCTCCAGCAGGGAGATTGGCTATGCTCCTTAGACCTAAAGGATGCTTATACTCACATCCTCATTCATCCAGACCACAGGCAATATCTCAGATTTGTAGTGGGAGGAAATCATTTTCAGTACAGAGTACTTCCATTTGGCCTAACCTCTGCCCCCAGGGTTTTCACCAAATGCCTGGCGGTGGTGGCGGCCTACCTCAGAAACCAGAGCATCTTTGTCTTTCCATACCTGGACAACTGGCTCATCAGGGGTCAGTCTCCACAGGAGGCCAGACAAGCCACTCTTCGCAAATGTCTCTCTTCTCCAGCACCTGGGTTTCGTCATAAACTTCGCAAAGTCCACTTTGCTCCCCTCACAGGACCTAGAGTTCATAGGGGCCAGGTTGGATACCTTACAAGCAATGGCTTATTTGCCCGGGAACAGGGCTCACAGACTGATGGCTCTGGCCCAGCAGTTTCGCAGTGGATCTCTGGTCTCTGCCAGATATTTCCTGAGGCTTTTGGGCCACATGGCATCCACGGTCCATGTAACTCCAAATACTCATCTGCATATGCGGCCTGCTCAGTGATGCCTCAGAGCTCAGTGGATACAGGCCACAGGAGACTTAAGAGACAGAGTAAGAGAGTCCAAACTACTAACGGCCTCCCTGCAGTGGTGGCTGCAACTCCCAAACCTGATCAAAGGGGTGCCTTTCCAGGCACCACCACACACACAGGTGCTGACGACCGATGCTTCTCTTCAAGGTTGGGGTGCACATTGCCAGGGGGCATGTACTCAGGGCCTCTGGTCCCCTTGGGCGGCCACACAGTAGATCAATCTGTTGGAGTTGCGAGCTGTTCGATTAGCTCTACAAACTTTCTCTCATGTCCTCTCTCACCAGTCTGTCTTGATTCTGACAGACAACCAAGTAGCAATGTTCTATGTGAACAAACAAGGAGGCACAGGATCCAGGCTTCTGTGTCAGGAAGCACAGGTCCTGTGCGCCTTTGCAGTCAAGCACGGCATGCTTCTCAAGGCAGTTTATCTACCTGGCCAAGAAAATTACCTGGCAGACAGGTTGAGCAGGATTCTACAGCCTCACGAATGCCATTTGAATCCCCTAGTGGTCCAGCAGATCTTCCTAAAATGGGGTCTTCCAACCATCGATCTCTTTGCCAGTCCACTGAACCTTCGGCTACCCAGGTTCTGTTCCAGACAACCGCATCCTCTGCAGATAGCAGCAGATGCCTTCCTAATCTCTTGGTCTACGGGCCTGCTGTATGCGTTTCCTCCAACTCCTCTAGTGGCCCGAACCCTATTCAAGGTTCTTCAGGACAGGGCCTCGCTGATCCTGGTAGCCCCCAGATGGCCGAGGCAACCGTGGTTTCCACTCCTTCTGCAATTGGCGGTGGACACTCCACTCCCTCTGGGGGTGCATCCAGATCTCCTATCTCAGGCTCATGGATCTCTACTGCACCCCAACCTCCAGACCCCCCATTTGATGGCCTGGCTGCTGAAAGGGTAGTTCTAGCCCCCTTACTTCTACCTAGGGAAGTGGAGGCGGTGGTTTTGGCCTCTAGGAGACAATCCACCTGGAAATCGTATGCCCTCAAGTGGCGTAGGTTCTCCAGCTGGTGTGCTCAGCGCCAAGAGGATCCGTTTTCGTGCCTGGTACCAGTGGTGCTGCAGTATCTGCTTCACCTGTCAGACCTAGGCCTTAAATCCAACTCTGTTCGGGTCCACCTCAGTGCTCTCTCCGCGCACCACTCGCCGGTGGAGGGCCAATCCCTGTCAGTTCACCCCTTAGTGGCCCGCTTCCTCAGAGGCCTGCTTTTGCTCAAGCCTCCGTTTCGTCCACCAGCCCCTGAGTGGGATTTGAATGTGGTCTTGCAACAACTTACTCGCCCACCGTTTGAGCCGATGGCTACCTGTCATTTACGCTTCCTTTCCTGGAAGGCGTTGTTCTTGGTGGCTCTTACCTCGGCCAGGCGTGTGAGTGAACTACAGGCTCTGGTTTCTGATAGACCGTACACACAGTTCTATAGGAACAGGGTGGTCTTACGAACTTATCCTAAGTTCCTTCCAAAGGTTGTGTCCTCCTTCCACCTCAATCAGGAGGTGGTTCTTCTGACCTTCTTTCCCAGGCCGCATGCCAGCCAGGCTGAAATGGTCTTGCATACCCTGGACTGTAGGAGAGCATTGTCTTTCTACATTGACCATACGCAGGGGCATCGAAGGGCTGTTCAGCTCTTCATATCTTTTGACCCTAATAAGCTAGGGTTACCTGTCTCCAAGCGTACCCTATCCATTTGGGTAGCAGACTGTATCGCCTGGGCGTACAGGCAGCCAGCCTCTCCTTGCAGGTTCGAGTCGCGGCCTACCGTGTCAGGGCGAAGGCTGCGTCAGTAGCTCATCTCCACTCTGTTCCGTTGGCAGACATCTGCCGAGCCGCTACTTGGTCTTCAAGCCAGACTTCTACGGCCCATTACTGCCTCGAGAGGGAGTCCCGCAGGGACAGTGCTTTCGGACAGGCGGTACTCCGTAATCTCTTTGAGGTTTAGGCAACTCCTACCCTCCGGCCCTTGTGTTGGGCTACCATTCGGGGGCGTTCTCAGAGAAGATTCTTATCACGCATGTTGAGGCTCTAGAGGGAGCTTATTTTTTCAGCTTTGGGTTTCTGGTAGCCTAGAGCTGGGGAGTCCCATATGTCAGGACTGACTTCTTGCTTGGTCCTGGAGGAAGAGTAGTTACTCACCTGTAACAGGTGTTCTCCAGGAGCAGCAGGAATCAGTCCTCACGACCCTCCCTCCTCCCTTTGGAGTTGCAGTACTATATATTTCATTTTGTTTTTTGCTGTCTTTTAGCTATGTCATCAGACTGAGCAAGATGGCACCCTTGGGCGGGAAGGGGACCGCGCATGTGCGCTGCATTCCCAAAGGCTTTCTTTGAAAGGTGGGGAAATGCTCCGCACGAGGGCTCCGTCAACGCAGACGTCACCCATATGTGAGGACTGATTCATGCTGCTCCTGGAGAACACCTGTTACAGGTGAGGAACTACGCTTTATCCTCAAGTCAGTGGAAAGCATTCCTGTGTAGCTTTTGATAATCAGAATGACTTTTATTCATTGAAATAGCTGTAATGCCTTAATCCAAAGGAAAACCATTTAGAGCCCTATCTGTCTCAAGCTATCTCTATGAAAAATAATCAATTCAACTAAGGGAAGAATTAGCTGCAATAAAACAAAACTCCCTCAGGATACAACATGAAAACAATCCACCATTACTTTCACAAAGAATCAAAGAACCCAGGAATAAATGCATCACAATGGGTTCTTGCAGGTTATAAACCTGCAACATGGAGACACCCATTCTGTCATGAGATACCCCTGCAAAATGCCTTTTCTGCCTTTTTAAATGAGGATGCTCCATTAATGGAAACTAAAGTGGCCTTTGATGAGAAATGTCCAAATATCCCAAAACGGAAAACTGTTAGTAGTGGGAGACTCCATTTTCAGAGGCCTTAACTTGGGAACACAGTTCAAGGGACAGAAGAAGGTCATATGTGACCCAGAAAGTCAGAAGAAAGTAAAGATTCTAAAATTGATGGTTATCCATCTGGTAACAAATGATCTAGCTAGACATCTCTGCAGTGCAATGAGACGTTCATATTTTGGTATACAGACTTAAACCCATTTTCAACATGAGAACATTTTCAGATGTTCTTCCTGTTTATGGTACGGGAGAATAGACTGCATCACACAACAAGCTTTAATATGTGGCTTCAAATTTGGATTTAAATAAGAAGGTTTGAGATATAGACAGTTACATCTTTCTGTGGCAAGAAAAGGTTCCTAAAGGAAAAATTCAGACATTAGGTGGCCAGGCATTTAAGCTAGTGAAAAGGGGTGACAGATGGAAGAAAACAAGTTCAGGATGTTGCCCCCAAACACATTACTTTACCCCAACACAAAGAGTAATATTCAAAATAAGAAACATAATCTTAACTTGTACGTTAATAACACAGGGGAAGAGCTCTTAGAAATAAAACCCATACAAAATATAAGGAAGCCATACAAAAATTTTTGGCAAGCCATGAGCACAATTATTCACAGTCGAGGCATCAAAATTCCTGCCCTGGAAGCCCGATGGCGGAAATGGACTTGGACATTACAAAAATGTGGTTTAATAAATCTTGTGAATGGGATATAGTGCTGTTCTGTTCGCGGCAGGTTCCCAGAGTCCAGGTTGCTCTCCAGCTCCTCAGAATGATGGCGTAGACAGTCAAGATGATGCCGTGTCTGCATGCTCATATATGGCCACTCCAACAGTTTTTCCTGACTCGGTGGTCCCTGAGTTCACAGCGGTTTGAGCTCAGGCTCCCACCCCCCGATGATGATGGCCAGCCTGCAGTGGTGGCAGCAACCCAGTCTTCTGAGGAAGGGCGTTCTGCTGTTTGATTGGCATCCATTGTCGGAAGACGCCATGAGCAGTCTCTCGGGCTGAGGATCCCATTGCCAAGACCAAATGGCCCAAGGCTCTTGGAACCTCAGGGAGGCTTTGGTCCATCAACTACCTTGAGGTGAGGGCCATCAGGTTGGCTCTGTGTTTCCAGCCCCTGATCAAGAACCAGGCAGTTTGAGTATTCTCAGACAATGCTTTGGTGGTGGCTTATGTCAATTAGCAGGAGTGCTGAGGTGGCTTATGTCTGGAGGTGGCACCCCTGTTTGCCTGGTTGGTGAAAAATCTCCTAGTTTGTTGGCTCTGCACGTTGCCAGGGTGAACACTGTGGAAACAGTTTTTTTCAGCTGGCACTCTGCTTCCAGGAGCGTGGGAGTTGGGTCAGGAGGTGTTTCAGTTGTTTCTGTGCCGCTGGAGTTGCCCCAAGAGGGATCTGATAGCAACCCACTCTAATGCCAAAGTGTGCAGTATTTACAGTCACCTCACAGACACGGGGTCCGAGGACATCTGCACCCTGGCTCAACCTTGACAGAACCCAAAAAGGTCAATTCCAGAGTGGAAATCATGCGATAAATCCAAAAAAGTATTATCAAAAATACATCAGGCAAACATTACAAAATGGGAAGGAGAAAAGAGCCTGAGAAACAAACGAGGTACGGGCAACATAGGAGCATAAGAACCATGCCCAATCCTCATAAACATTAATGGCTCTAAAAAAAACAACTCCACCCATGTTTTATAACAAATTTATTCAGTAATTCTTCAAATATTCAAATAGTTCAATTGCTCAGAATATTCAATAAATTGTTCAAATCTTCAAATTGTTCAATTGCTCAAAATTAAGCAATTGTATATTAAACCCTGCTGTCTCTCGGAGCACTGTCACTCAAAACATCAAAGGGTAGTATGCTCAAAGAAAACCACTTATCTTAAGCAATTTCCGCTAGATGCACGCTGGAACTCAAAGCCATGTCAACTGTGAGTTCAATCCGCTGAAGATCTAGAGCAACACCTGCTGTATGGGTTCCTCAATGGCCCCTGGTAGGGCATGTGATTCGGCGTATGGAGCAGCACCCGAGAAGAATTATTCTGGTGGCATCAGATTGGCCGAGGAGAGCATGATTTGGAGATCTGATGCAGCTCCTGCAAGCATCACCTTTTCATTTGCCTCCATTTCAGGACCTATTGTGTTGGGGGCTGCTTGTCCTGGAGGACCCAGCTCCCTCCTTGCTTACAGCTTGGCTCCTGTAGGAGACAGCGAGTATGGGCTACTCTCTGGCAGTGGTTTTCCACTCTGCTCAAAGCCCAGAGGAGGTCTACCAAACTGTCATAAGTGCGGGTCTGGTGAGTGCCAGTGCAGTGCATTGCCAGTGGCTAAGGTGCCGTCTCTGTTGGCCTTTTCTGCAGGACTGAAGAAGGGCTTTTCCTCTTAACTTCCTTAAGGTTTAGGTGGTAGCTTTGGCCTCTTTCGGAGGTCCGTTGACTGTTGAGTCTCTAGTCTTACACCTGAATGTTTTATTCCTTCTTTGGGGGAGGGGGAAGTGGTCGGGATCTGCATCCTCCTCTCTGGTCTGTGGTCCCTTTCTGTGATCTGTGTCTGTTGCTCGGGGCCCTAATATCAGAACCCTTTGAGCTGTTGAAGCACGCTACTTTGAAGGATTTGACACTCTAGATGGCTTCTTGGTTGCGATTTGTTCCACAGGGTGGATTCTGAGCTGTCTGCTCTATCTTGCCAAGATCCTTACCTATCTTTTCTGAAGAGGCAGTTTCCTTTTGGCCTCTGCCTGCCTTCTTCCCTGAAGTGATTTGTCTCTTTCATATGAACCAAGCGGTTTGCCTGTCCTCCTCCTTTAAGAAGCAGAGTTGGGGGAATGGTCAAAATCTTTACTTTGTGGATGTCTGGAGGGTGCTGGCTCGCGCAGAGCGACGCAGCGCTGAGTCTGCATTCGGGCGCTGGGTTAAGGAGGCTATTGCCTCGGAGATCTGTTGTGGAACCAGTCTGTTCTGGAGAGTTTGCACACCCATTTTACTTGCGTGCTAGCATCCCCATGGGTGGAGCGAAGCTCAGTAGCCCCTGCAGACATTTATCAAGAAGCAATGTGGATGTGACTTCATTTTGTTCAAGCATTTCTGCTTGGATCTCCATGCTCGGGCGGACACTGCTTTTGGTTGTATCATTTTGTGAGCTGCGGTTGTCTTCCTGCCCCGTAGAGTTGTAGTTTTGGTACATCCCATTTGTCTGGACTGGTCTAGCAGGATGATATGGAAGTTGACATTTTACTTACCAGATAATGGCCTTTCCTTCAGTCTTGCTCGACTAGGCCAGGGCCCGCTCCCTGGAACTGTTTGCTCAGTTCCTTTGCAGTGGCATCCTTGGGTCTGCTATGTTTTTGGCTCCGTAGGTACATTTTTTTATGGACAGCCTTCTCTTTATGCTTTTCTGTACATAGTTCTCTATTGTTTGATTACTCATTGTTGTCCATGTTGAGGTTGTGTGAAGCTAGCAATGTTCTATCATATGCTTTGGGATGAATACCGAGGCGGCCTCTAGTGGCTGAGGCAGATAGAGGCAAGGGAGTGATGTCATTGAAACATGGGCTTTTTCATTGGTTCGTTCTCTCCATCAATCTGCTGGTAGAGGAACACGACCCACTTGTCTGGACTGGTCTAGCAGGACTCAAGGAAAGAACATTATCTGGTAAGTAAAATATCACTATAGAGAGCTTAGGGGTGGGGCTGGAGCTTGGTTTGTTTGGCCTCTTCAACCAAAAAGGCTGTGTTCTGGCCCTGGAAGGTGTCGATAACTAACATGAGGGAGGGATCTAGCAAAGTTTTAAGAATGGTTGAGAATTTGGCAGCTGAGATTTATCGCTAAAAAATGCAGGATCATACATTTAGGCTGCAAAAATCAAAGGGAGCGGTACAGTATAGGGGGTGAAGTACTTCTGTCCATGAAAAAAGAGCAGGACCCTAGGGGTGATTGTTTCTGATGATTTTAAGGTATCTAAACAGGTAGAAAAGGTGATGGCAAAAGCTAGAAGGATGCTTAGGTGCATAAAGAGAGGAATGGCCAGTAGGAAGAAGGCGATTGTGCCTCTGTATAAATCTGTGGTGAATAGGACTGGTAGTGCCAGTAGGCAGACTAGGCCCTTCAAGGGCATCCTTTGCTGTCACTGTTTGTAAACAGGAAGTCCGTATCGGGCGGTCTGAGGGGGCGGAAGTAAACAGCCCCGTAGTGCCGAAGTTTAAAGGTATGTGCCATGGGGCTGTTTGCAGCCATTGCTGCTGCTGTACATCACAGAGAGGGATGGCGGCAATGGGTGCTGCAAAGAAGTGTGGGGGCACAAGAGATGAGGTTTGCCTAGGACGACTCATCTCCTTAAGAACATAAGAACATAAGATATGCCATACTGGGTCAGACCAAGGTCCATCAAGCCCAGTATCCTGTTTCCAACAGTGGCCAATCTAGGTCATACGTACCTAGCAGTTTCCCCAAAAGACACAGGTTCTGCAATGCTTGTACTAGGTCAAGCATTGATATCCTGGGTCCCTTCTTAATAATGGTTTATGGACCTTTCCTCCAGGAACTTGGCCAAACCTTTTTTAAACCCAGCTACACTAACAGCCTTTACTACATCCTCCGGTAACAAATTTCAGAGTTTGATTACACGTTGAGTAAAAAAATATTTTCTTTTATTAGTCTTAAATAGTTTACCCTGTAGCTTCATTGCATGTCCCCTAGTCTTCCTATAGTCTGATAACGTAAACAGTCGATCTACGTTTACCCGTTCCACTCCATTCATTAATTTATAGACTTCTATCATATCTCCCCTCAGCCGTCTCTTTTCCAGGTTAAAGAGCCCTAACCTTTTTAGCCTTTCTTCATAGGAGTATCTTTCCATCCCCTTTACCATTTTGGTGGCTCTTCTCTGTACCTTTTCTAATAATGCTATATCCTTTCTCAGGAGTCTTCATGATCATTGGTTGAAGGACGGGAGGTGATAAATTGTGAATTATTTTGAAGATTATTAATAATGTTTTGTATTTGGAACGTGTAAGGATTGGTGGCCAAAGTAGCTGGTGTATGGTGGGAGTTATGTGATAATATCTTGCAGTTCTGGGTAGATAGCTTTGTGTGAGTGATAAATGGATGTTATTTAGCAGAAAGGGTGTTAGTTTTTTTTCTTGTAAGTTTGATCCATATAACCGGGCATGGATTGAGAGGCAAGATAGATGCATTAATATTGATTATGATGGACTGTAGCTGTTCTTCTTTGGGAATTTGGAAGGACTCCCATAGATTTCTGTTATGGTGTGCAAGCTGGGCAGCTTCTAGAGATGATGTGTTCCTGTATTTATGCTCTAGAAAGTCTGCCATGTCCTGGGGACTCAGAGTATTAGTTGTATTCGGCTGTCTAGGTTCTTTAATTAGTGTGTGTACAATGTCAAATAATTCTCTTGTTTTATTGAGAGACCTCATTATTATGTTTGTATGGTATTCATTCTTGCATTTCTTTATCATGTCATGGTATTTGCACTGCATTTCATTATATTTGAGTAGGTACTCTTGGTCTTTGGTTTGACACCATTGTCTCTCTAGTTTCTGTAGTAGTTTCTTTTGGTCATTGATTTCACTTGATAACTATGGTGCATTGTGTTTTCTCCTGTTGTGAACCACCCTATTTGGGGCTGCTGCCGCATTGTGGAGTGTGAGACTCCAGTTATTGATGATGGAGTCGAGGTGTATTATGTTGTGGTAGCACTTGTTTCAGTAATTCCTCCATCTTGTAATTTTTGAATCATTTTCTCTCCTTCAGCATGCCTTCATTTTTTTCATTACAAGTGTTATAATGGTGAAGTTGATCATGTGATGGTATGACCAGGGGAGTGGTATGATGTTTGGATGTGTTAATGAGGTCTTGATCAAGATACTGATTTGACACGAATATAAGATCCAGAGTTTCCCCTCTCTTGTGAGTTGGCATATTTAATATCTGGGTGTAGGATGGATGTGCGGCCGCCTTGTCCTGTTAGCGCCTCCATTTCCCTACACGTCTGCCTTCCTATTTTTCTCCCACCCTGGAGGTCCCCAGGTTGAGGACCTGGTATGTGGCTGATGTTCCAGCAACGGAGCAGGAGCTACTGGTTCCCCCCCAGGCCCACTTCCATACAGAGCAGCAAATCACCTGGACTGGATGGTATACATCCCCAGGTGTGAGTCCTCATGATAGCAAAAGCACACCTGACCTTTACTACGACCTCCTCCTATTGCTCAGAAGGCCTTGTGCAGTTATGTATAGTTTAAGGTAGGGAGGCCATTTCGTTTATGATGACATTGTCTGAGTCCAAGAGCCATGTTTCAATAATGCACATTATATTGATGTTTTGATTCTGTATGTAGTCCTCTGTAGTATGGAATTTGTTCCGGATAGAACGAGCATTAATTAATGCAAACTTGAGTAAGATATACTGTTGATTACTGTTTGGAGCTATATCCGATGGGGTGGCAGGGATTATTTGGATAAGTCTACGAGGTCTGCTATGCCTATTTTAGTGGATGTAGAACCTTTGCACTTCATATTTGCCTCTTTATTATTGGGATTAGTTGTCCTGTGGAGGAGGGTGGGGTCTCCGTCATTCAAGGGTGGGAGTTTGAGTAGTATTAGGGCAAGGAGGCTAAGTGCGAGTAGTTTCTTATTCATTTTGCTAGTTTTTCCTGTGAGAGGTTTGTGGCTGTATGTGCTTGCTCTGTTATCAGATGTCATGAGCCATCACGGGAGAGGGTTGTTATCCTAATCTCCAGGAACAAGCAGGAATGTAGTCGTCACATATGGGTATCGTCGGTACCGACGGAGCCTGTGCGGGAATGTTCCCCAGCGTCCAATTAGGAAGCTTTTGGGAGCATCACACAGCACCTGCATGCTGCCTTCCTGCCTTTCCCAACTGCCTCTCTCCAGTTCTTCGTTTTCCGTGGACCCAGCAGGTCGTGTTCCTGTCACCGTACAAAATGTTTTTCCTTATTCTTCTTTTTGTGGTCGCGCCTGCCTTCCTCGACGCTTCACCAGTACCGCCGGTTCTTCTTTCTTTCTTTAAAAAAATAAAATAATCTTTTTTCCAACTTTTCTTTTCCAGGTGCACGCACCATTTTGGCCATCATGGAGAAACCCGCCTCGGGTTTTAAAAAATGCACCAAGTGTGGCGGTACCATCTCCGTCACTGACACCCACGAGTGGTGTCTTAAATGTTTAGGTCCTGACCACTACATCTCCGAGTGTAAGGCTTGTGCCATGATGTCCAAGAGGGGTCGACCAAACCAAGCTGCCAAGCTCAGCGCCCTTTTTCGCTCCGATGCAGCTTCAGTGGCATCAACGTCTTCCAGGGCTTCATCTTCCTCCCATGGATCTCAGGTAACTAAGCATAAGTCCAGCCGGTCCTCAAAAGGTAGATCTCCTTCTAAGCATCGAGATGCCTCTGGCGTTGCCCTTGAGGGTTCTGTACCGGCAAAATTGCCCTAGCTGGAGGCTTCGGCTTCCAAAGTATTATCGGGGCTCCAGGACGTTCTCGAGGCCTCGACCTCGGCAGAACTACTTGTGCCATGCTCTGGGGTACCGGCTGCTTCCTCTACCAATACCTAGGCATCGGCAGCGTCGATAGACCAGAGGTTCCTGGCTATTGAACGCAGTCTGGCAGCTCTCCTTGCAACGTCGACGCCCTCGGAACCGCGTCAGACAGTTCAACTGGTACCGGCACCGATAGCATCGACATTGGTGTCGGCTGTGCCGGCACCCAGTCATGCGATGCCTTCCGGTACCGATACCCCCCGGTACCGACTTCGGTCGGTACGGGTATCGGGCTCTTCAAGAGCATCCGGACAGAAGGTATTTCGAATCCTCAGAGGACTCTTAGGATTCTGACAGCTCTGTTGGTACCGGAATACTTCTACCGGAGGAGCCTTCCTCTCCTAAACGTAGGATGTCTCCTCCAGAATATATCTCCTTTCAGGATTTTATCAGGGACGTGGCTTGTGGTTTGTCAATTACTGTGGCTCCTGAAACAGAGTCCAGAGCTAAGGAGTTGGAGATTTTACAATATCCCAAAGCTCCTAAGGAGGCAGCTACCTTGCCTATCCATGAGATTTTACATAATCTCATGTTGAGAATGTGGGAGACACCTCTCACCACCTCTCCTCACTCTCGCAGACTGGATACCATGTATCGAGTCCCTCCTTGTCCTGGATTCCAGAAAACTCAGCTTCCTCACCACTCTATTATAGTGGAATCAGCTATGAGAAGGATCAGAAGTGCAAAGAGGCATATCTCTAATCCTCCAGGACGTGAGTGTAGAACTTTGGATGCCTTTGGACGTCGTACTTTCCAGGCTTCCATGCTTTCTGCCAGGATCAGTTCCTATATCTTGTATATGGGAATGTTCTTTAAAGAAGTCACAGGTGATTTAGAGGTTTTGAACCCTCTTCTTCCTGAGGATAGAAGGCAGGATTTTCTCACACTGGTCAAACATGCCCAGGATGTTTCTAAGTTTGTCAACTGTGCATCTTTTGACTGTTTTGAGTGCATAAGCAGAACTTCTGCCATTGCCATAGGTGCACGTAGAGTTGCCTGGCTCCAGGCATCCAATTTGGAGCTCTGGGTGCAGGACAAACTGGGCAATATCCCTTGTACAGGTGAGAATCTATTTGGCAAAAATTGACAAGAAAAAGCCAATGAATTAGATGCTGACAACTCCATTTTGGATAGGCTATCCAAAGCCACAACTGATCCTACAAGAAAGAAATCTTTCAAGAAGCCTTTCTTCTCAAAAAAGAAGAGGTTCTATCCCTCTTATTCCCAGCAGGGACGTTCTACAGGTCAGCCTACCCGGAAAGGTCAGCAACCACCTAAACAAAGGAAAGCAAAGACTGCTAAGCCTCAACCGTCTCAGCAGTCTCAGCCTCCACAAGGCCTTTGACTTTCATCTAGAGAACTTAGCCTTCCTAGCCCTCAATGGACCAGAGCCTTCCACCATTCCAGGAAGGTTATGTCACTTTGCCCCCAGGTGGGAGCACATAACAGCAGAGCATTGGACACTCTCCATTATAAGAGAGTGGTACAAGCTGCACTTTCTGTGCATGCCCCCTTCCACAATGGTAAGACAGTTCAATTCTCAGACCTCTCTCATCAGCCTGTTAGATCAAGAGGTCACTATGCTTCTTGCCCAAGGGGCAATATTAGAGGTACCCATTCATCAACAGGGTACGGTGTTTTACTCCCCCTATTTCCTTATCCCAAAGAAAATAGGGGGATACAGACCTATCTTGGACCTCAGAGAATTGAACAAATTCCTGTTCAAAGAGAAATTCAAGATGATTTCTTTAGGAACTCTGCTGCCATACCTTCAGAGTCATGATTGGCTTTGTTCTCTAGACCTCAATGATGGGTACACTCATGTTCTCATCCACCCAAGTCACAGAAAGTTCCTTCGGTTCCTTTTTCAAGGAAAGCACTACCAATACAGGGTGCTTCCTTTTGGCCTGGCCTCAGCACCAAGAGCGTTCACGAAATGCATGGCTGTGGTAGCAGCATTTCTCCGCACTCTAGGGATATTCGTCTTCCCCTACTTAGACGTCTGGCTCATTCGAGCTCCATCAGAGTCAGAGGCCAGGACCTCCCTATCTTGCACAATGCGTATCCTCCAGTATTTGGGTCTTGTCATAAACGTCCCAAAATCCAGTCTAACTCCCACTCAATCTCTAGAATTCATAGGAGCTTTGCTGGATACCAAAAAGGCAAGGGCCTTTCTTCCCCAGGCTCATTGCCTTCGCATGGTGCAGTTAGCTTCTCAAGCAGTGCTAAAACCTCATCTCACTGCCCGAGAAATGCTACAACTACTAGGCCACATGGCATCTACCTTGCATGTGGTTCCTTATGCTCGCCTCCGTATGAGAGCAGCCCAGTGGACTTTATCCACTCAGTGGATCCAGGCATCAGGGTGCCTGTCAGACAAAATAGCAAACACAAATCGCCTTATTTTGTCCCTCCAATGGTGGCAGTCCACTCAGAACCTGTTGCTGGGGTCCCCATTTCAACAACCCTTACCCCAGGCAACTCTCACAACAGATGCTTCACCAATGGGTTGGGGAGCTCATCTGCAAGATCTCTCCACCCAAGGCACTTGGACTCCACAGGAGACTCATCTACATATCAATCTCTTGGAGCTCAGAGCAATCTTCCTTGCTCTTTGAGTGTTCCACACCCTGCTCAGCTACAAGACAGTCCACATTCATACGGACAATCAAGTAGCCATGTTCTACGTGAACAAATAGGGGGAACAGGCTCTCTGTCGCGTTACACCGAAGCTTTGCGACTGTGGGCCCTCGCCAGAGAGCATCAGATTCATCTCCTGGCAGTGTATCTTCCAGGCATACAAAACTCTTGGGCAGACAGACTCAGTCAAGTTCTGTTTCCACACGAATGGTCTCTACATACAGACCAGGTGGCCAAGATTTTTCAAATTTGGGGAACCCCGGACATAGACCTCTTTGCAAGTCCTTTGAATGCCAAACTTCCCCGGTTCTGTTCCAGAATTCCGGCTCAGGGCTCTCAGGCCAGGGATGCTTTCCTCCTTCACTGGGGTCAAGACTTCCTTTATGCCTTTCTACCCATTCCCCTTATTCCCCAAACCCTATTCAAGCTTCAGAGAGACAGAGGCCGTATGTTTCTCAGAGCTCCACATTGGCCACGGCAAGTGTGGTACCCTCTGCTTCTACATCTCTCTCAAGCTCCCTCCCTGGAGTTAGGATCTGCTCCAGATCTCCTGTCCCAGGAGGACGGAATGTTATGGCTTCCCAATCCCCAGTCTCTGCATCTCAGGGCTTGGTTGCTGAAGGCCTAGATCTTCATGATCTTAACCTTCCTCAGCAAGTCAAGGATATCCTTTATGCTTCCAGGAAGCCTTCCACAAGATGCTCTTATGCTTTCAAGTGGAAAAGGTTTACCATATGGTGTTCGCAGAAGGGTCTTAACCCCCTTGCGATACCTCTGGAATCATTACTGGAGTATCTCCTTCATTTATCCAATGCAGGACTTAAAACTAATTCAGTAAGAGTCCATTTGAGTGCTATTGCAGCTACTTTCAAGCCTCTAAATGGACAACCTGTTTCCTCCCATCCTCTTACAGCAAGATTTATGAGAGGCCTTCTTCTAACTAAGCCTCCCATTAGGCCGCCACCGGTGGCATGGGACTAAAACCTGGTTCTTGGTCAGCTCATGAAGCCACGTTTCAAACCCTTAGCTACTACCTCATTAAAATTCCTTTCTTGGAAGGTTATCTTTCTCATTGCAATCACATCAGCATGCCACATCAGTGAGTTGCAGGCATTAGTAGCTGATCCACCTTATACAAGGTTCCATCATGACAAGGTAGTCCTTAGGACTCATCCACACTTTATACCAAAGGTGGTCTCGCCTTTTCATTTAAACCAAGCGGTCTACCTGCCTGTGTTTTTTCCAAGGCCTCATGCATCTAATGCAGAAAGGAATCTTCATACTTTGGACTGTAAAAGAGCTTTAGCCTTTTACTTGCAAAGAACACAGCAACATAGAAAGTCCTCTCAACTCTTTGTTGCTTTTGATCCTTCTCATTTGGGACATCCAGTCTCCAAGAGAACACTGTCCAACTGGATTGCACAGTGTATTTCCTTTGCCTATCAGAGTAAGAATCTTCCTCTGGAGGGCCATGTCACAGCTCACAATGTGAGAGCCATGGCAGCTTCAATGGCTCATCTCCACTCTGTGTCTATCGACGACATCTGTCAAGCAGCCACTTGGGCCTCGGTTCATACCTTCACAGCCCATTACTGCTTGGACAAGGACTCCCACCGGGATGCCTTGTTTGGTCAGGCTATTTTCCAACACCTGTTCCATACCTAATCAACTCCTACCCACCATCCCTGGTTGGATGCCAGAGATCCATGGGGGAAGTGGAGCCCTTTCACAGGGGCACACAACTTCGGGGGTCTCTCCCTGGCATCTGAAGCTAGGGAGTCCCCATATGTGAAGACTACATTCCTGATTGTTCCTGGAGATAGCATAGTTACTCACCTGTAACAGGTGATCTCCGGGAACAGCAGGAATTTAGTCTTCCCAACCCACCCACCTCCCCTAGGAGTTGTATCTCTCTATCTCTTTCTCTTTCCCTCTCTCTCTCTTTATCTCAGCTTTAAGCTCAACTGGAGAGAGGCAGTTGGGAAAGGCGGGAAGGCAGCACGCAGGCGCTGTGGGATGCTCCCAAAAGCTTCCTAATTGGACGCTGGGGAGCGTTTCCGCGCAGGCTCCGTCGGTACCGACGATACCCATGTGTGAAGACTAAATTCCTGCTGTTCCCGGAGATCACCTGTTACAGGTGAGTAACTATGCTTTCAGTGTTGAAGGATTCCCTCCTGCATATGTTCCTGAGTGGATGTTCTTTATTTGCCCTGAATGATGTGGTGTGTCGGGGTAGAGGCTTACCTCAAGGCTTGAAGGACAGTTCTTTTGTGCACCGGGCACTTGTGCGGGTGGATGATGGGAGGTAGGCGTGCAGAGGGTGGTGCAGGTATATGTTGCAGTTGAGAGGGCTTCTCATGTCCTGGCAATATTCCAGTTTTTATATTTCCTTTTTTAATTGGTCTTGTTTTATTTTATTATTCTGTGTGTCAAATATGTGTGCATATATAGTCCAAAGCCATTTCACTGGCCACTTTTTTTTTTAAGAGATATTTGATATTAAGGGGTTGAACTGCAAGGGTGCCAGTAATGTTGACCACAGCTGTACATGCTGAGAACAGCATATTTTAGCCTCTCCTTCCCAAAAGTAGCAATAATATATTGGGCCACATGTAGGAACTTCCTAACTAACATATGCCCATCCTTAGACAAAGCCACATTCTGCCAGTACCCCTGAAGACAGAGCATGATATCAGCACAACCTCCTTACCCAGTACAAGAGCCCATACCCAAACAGAAACACAACCACCTCTGCCAACTAGGCACGCACTCATCCTACATACACACAAGATTATTATACTATGTTATTAAACACCCCCTTGTTAAATGTTACCCTTCAATTGTACTGTCTAAATGGTGTTAAGTAATTGTTCTGTCTAAATGTTCACAAGTACCCTAATGTTAAATGTAACCCTCCAATTGTGATGTGACGTGACCACCTTGATTGAAGGATATGGTGGCATACAAATCTGTCTAAATAAAATAAAAATAAAATAAATCTCCCTGATCTTCATGCCCACCTGTCTCCAAAATCCTGCTATTCTCAGTCAAGTCTACCACATGTGCGAACACAGGCCTGACACGGCTCCTGAGCACTTCACATAAAAAGGAGAAGCCTATGCTTAATAATATAACCATTAGCTCAACCCTTTGAGAGCAAGTGGCGATTGAGTGGGCCGATTGCCAAATGACTTCTCAATCAGAAACATTCAAGAACTCCTACAGTTTATCATTCTGTTTGTTATAAGCTTTTCAGTTCTTGCTGGGGGTGAGTCTTCATCTGTGAGAATATAATAAAGCTGTGATATATATTTCCTGCTGCTGCTGCTGGTGGTGCTGAGGGCCGCATCTGCTGCTGCCTCCACTGACTTCTAAGCCTCCTCTTCTGCCATACCTCAGTGAGGTCTGCAACTGCAAGGGAGGGAGGGGCACACATTACTATAGTTCTCCAACCTGCCACTTGAGCATCTTCTCACCACGGCTAACACTGTTGTCTGCTGCTGTGCCCCCTACCCTTTGTCACTGCCATGCCATGAATGAAAGCGTACTGAGGATTTGGCTGCCTGTGCTCACACATCATGTCCTTACTTTGACATTCAGCCAGTTTTCACCTTAGCTGTTACAGGAGCCATAGCCTTTTCCTCCTGGTGGCCTTGTAGTGGCACTTGAGTGCTTCCATACTGCACCTGATACTGTAACACCCGTGGATGGACCATGCCATGGTTAATTCTTCCCTTCCCTTTTCCCTCGCACATACCGGCCCCGTAAATTTGTTTCAACTTCTGCCATTCCACTGCTTAGCTGTGCCCTGCTGCTTATTGTCCTGTCATTGTCCATATCCCCACAGCGATCATCCATTCCTTGCCAACCGATAGCTCCTTCTCAGCCCCCCATGCCTTCTTGGAGATGCTCTCCTGTTTCTTTCCTTTGCTCCTCTGCTACCTTGTTTACTTTCCAGTCTTTGCTCTCCTGCACCTGCCACTGTCCACACCCCATCTCCTCTGTCGCACTTACTGCTGGAGTGGATTATTTGTCATGTAATGAGCACCTCCCACTGGCTGGCTCATCACCCACATGGTGGATAAATTGGGAGTTCTCATGCTCTGCCTTTACGTGTCTGTATGTGCTTACGTATCATCACTGGTGCCTGGATGTCCATGGGCTTGTGTTGCCGGACAGAGCCTTGGCCGTCTTTGTCTCTATATTATTCATAGGATGGATGTGTGGCTGCCTTGTCCAGTTAGCGCCTCCATTTCCCCACACATCTGCCTTCCTATTTTTCTCCCGCCCTGGGTGTCCCCAGGCCCACTTCCAAAAAGAGCAGCAAATCATCTGGACTGGATGGTATACATCCCAAGGTGTGAAAGAACTAAAAAATGAGATTACAGACCTACTGTTAATAATCTGTTAACTATTAGTAGAATCATCTATAGTACTTGAAGATGGCCAACATAACACAATTTTTAAAAAGGGTTCCAGGGATAATCTGGAAAACTACAGATTGGTGAGCCTGATGCCAGTACTGGACAAAATGGTACAAACCATTTTAAAGAACAAAATACTGAACATATAGATATTTGTGGCTTAATAGGACAAAGCCAGCATGGATTTAGTCAAGGAAGGTCTTTCCTCACTATAATCTGCTATATTTTTTTGAAGGAGTGAATAAATAGGTCAGATATTTCCGAAAGGCAGTATATAAGTTCAATTAAATAAATAAATAAAGCTGAGTGGCTGATATTGTATATGTGTATTTCAAAAAACCTTGGACGAGGTACTGCATGAGAGACTCCTAGGAAATTAAAAAGTCATGGCATAGGAGGCAGTGTACTATTGTGGATTGGAAACTGGTTAAAAGATAGAAAACAGAGAGTAGGGCTAAATGGCCAGTTTTCTCAATGGAAAGAGGTGAATAGTGGAGGGATCTCTGTTGGGCCCACTGATTTTTAACCTATTCATAAATGACCTGGAAATAGGAACAAATGAGTGATGTAATCAAATTTTCAGATGACACAATCATTCAAAGCTGTTAAAATACAAGAGGATTGTGAAAAATTGCAAGAGGACATTGAGAAATTGATACTAGGGGCCTGATAGTCAAAGGCATTTACACGGTTTAAGACCTATAAACCGTGTAAATGCCGCTGAACAGGATATATCCCCTACTAATACCGCTACACACCCTGATGCTAACCACTTAGCATCAGGGTGTGTCGTGGGCGGCGACGGTCGCTAACTGAGTAGCAGCAATATTGCACCACTACCTAGTTAGTGACACATTGGTAAAGCTAGTTGTAGCAAAATCTGGCCTAGCTTTACTCATAGGAGCTAACCGGGTAGCGGCTCAATATCGCTGCTGCCCGGTTAGTTTCTACAGTGGCAGAGGCTGTGCGGCAACCCCGAATATTCAGTGCTGGGACTGTACTCGCACGTAGCTGTCAGTGCTGAATTTTGGGCCCTAGGTATCCAAATGGCCAATGAAATTTAATGTTGATAAGTGAAAAAGTTATGAACTTAGGAAAGAACAACCCAAACTATGGTTGCATGATGCAAAGTTGCACATTAGGAATCATCACCCAGGAAAAGGATCTGGGTGTCGACATGGATAATATGTTGAAACCCTTTGCTTATTTGTGCAGTGGCGGCCAAGAAAGCAAATGGAATACTAGGAATCATAAGGAAAGGAATGGAGAATAAAACCACGGTATGACTCCATGCTCCATGGTATGAATGCACCTAGAATATTGTGTGCAATTTTGGTCCCCATATCATAAAAAAAGGATATAGCGGAATTAGAAAAGGTACAGAGAAGAGCCACCAGAATGGTAAAGGGATGGAAGAATACCCCTGTGAGGAAAGGCTGAAAAGATTAGAGCTCTTCAACTTGGAAAAGAGACTGTTGAGGGGAAATATAAGCGCGACATGGGAGGCTCCTCTAGATTAAGGCCTTTTTGGTAGCCAAAGGAGGGAAAATTGGTTCAGCTCCACGCTCTTATCATAAGGGCCTGTTGAGCAGCCAGAAAATTGGAAGGATTTAGAAGAAATCTGCAGCCTCACACAAGTATGTTACCAAGGCATGACTTCATCATTGTCCTTGTTGGGGACTCCCGTATTTGTTTGTTTTCGGACGTAAGTCAGGGTGGACCGCGTGTGACTGTCAGCTTGGAGTTGGTGCTTCTCACCATTTTCCAGCACGCGCTGTTAACATTTCAACCTTTGCGTGCCTTGTGTCCAAGCGGTCCCAGAGTACATTCTACCTGAGTGGATCCAATGCGTGTTCCTGCCCAAGCATCCATAACGTGAACTCATGTAGGCGCTCCTATGTGGCTTTAGCATGTTCAAATGTTTGCCTTGCCATAACTCTTTCTGTCATCTTCCAAGAAGCATTGTTTGACCAGTGGCCAGCAAAGAGTCTCCTCACTGGATTCATCCTGCATTGCAGCATCTGAATTTTCACTGATGGGCCCGTCTCCCTTTTTCCAGTGAAGGGATTACGTTGGCCAGGCGTTTTCCACCTGAAGATAGGAGGCAATTGGTACTGTGGGTAAGAATAATAGCCCGGCCTTGAGTTCTGGTGACCGCACTTTCTTGCCACTCCCCTTCTTTGGAAGGTTCTGTTCCAGCTGTATCCCCTTTGTCAGGGATCATTCTCGGAGAAACAAGCTCCCTGAATCCAGGTTGTCCTCCCCGGAATTATTTTCCTTCTTCAGAAAGCTTGGTCTTTGGTGTGGAAACTCATACCCTGCAGCCTTTGGATTTCCTCAAGTTACAGTCACATGAAGGAGGGCAGAATGTAGAAGCCCAGCTTGAGTGCCGTCTCCTAAGCTACCCAGATGGAGGTTGCCTTCTGAAGATCTGGGTCGGCTGGGATCTGTCCAAAATTTGGTTGGTTCTGATGTCTCTGTTTAGGTGTTTAATGCGGGGGGGAAATAGTGTTTTCTCTGTCAGAGGTTTATGTGGAGGCTGGCATTTTCTGCCTGTCCCTGAAGGGGAGGGCTGATGCATCGATTGTTCATGTTTCCTCCACCTGGTATGTGGCTTTTGTTCCAGCAACGGAGCAGGGGCTACTGGTTCCCTGCATCTACAGGCAGTGCAGATATTCACAGCAGTCTTCCCTTTTCCGGAAATGATCAAGTACAAGTCCATGTCGGAATGGGTCCTTACCGATTTCCCGCCAAGGGGGATAAAGGCCTGTAAAGGGATGTGAGCTCGTCCTGAGAAGAATGAATCACATGGTCCAGCCCACTCAATGTGGAGCTGGAAGTCACAGCGGTCACAAAGTAGACCTCCACTCCTGTGGAAGTTGCATTGTCCTTGAAGGGCACTATGGATAGAAAGATGGACTCTCTGCAGAAGATGTAGTTCGCAGCAGCAGCAGCAGCTGCCATTCTCCAGTTGTGTGCAGATCTGACACCTCAAGCCCTGCTCTTGTGGATTCAGTCTGTCCCGCTGAATGATTCTACCCCTCCTTTGGAGTCTGTTACTGCCTTCCTTCTGATGCCATATATGTTCTAGCCCGTTTGGCTATTAGGGTTATTGTCCTGTAGACGGTATTGGTTATGGCTTCACCACTGGGCAATGGATATGTCCTCCAAAGCCCGGCTAACTCAACTGGCCTTAAGGGAAAGCTACCTTGTGGGGCTGATTGGAGAAGTTGGTGAAGGACTTGGCTGAGGCCAAATCTTATCACCTTCCATCGGATAGACTGAAAGGACCTGGGAAGCAGACCCCAAATGTAAACAAAAACTCACAAAACAAGGAACTCTTATTACTTGGAGACTCCATCATCAGAGGGATTAACTTAGGAACACTGTTCCCTCTAAGCTGTGCGCGTGTGCGCGCGCACACACCTCACCAAGCGAGCGCACAAACTTTACAACAGAGCGCACAAAAATTACGGTTCTGATTCTGATAGCAAACAACACAGACGTCTTAAAATTTAAGTTGTTATGTATTTACGATTTTCACAAGTTCTACAATGTTTTCTAGTGTAATCAATGTGGTGTACATACTGTATTCTGATGTGTAGTCAAATTTTAAAGTATATAACTCCGAGTGTCGTTATGTGGCGCACAAAAATTTAACCTTCCTTCAAAAGCTGCACAACTGATATTTTATGCGCACACAGCCTACAGAAAATTAGAGGGAACGTTGCTTAGGAACACCTTCAAAGGGACAAAAGATGGTCAACTGCCTCCCAGGTTCTTCAATCAGCAGGAACTCAAACCAAATTGTTAGCATAGTCAATATAGATAGTAAGCATTCCAAAATTGATGATGTTATCCACTTAGGTACAAACGACCTGGATAGAAACAGTATCTCTATAGTACATAGGGACTTTCAGCTTTTGGGAGGGAAACTTAAACCAGTGTCAACACTATAGCATTCTTGGAAGTTCTACTTGTTCATGATAAGGGAGAAGAGAGGCTGCATCATATAACCAACTTGAATATGTGACTCCAAACACAGTGTAAAGGAGAAGGATTTAGATATATAGGCCACTGGGGCAAAAGATGGAAGAACAAGAGGCTGTACTGTATTGATGGACTGCATCTCTCTGTGGCAGGAAAAAGGATCCTAAGTGAAAAATTCAGGCAATATGTGGAACAAGCATTTAAACTAGGGAAAGGGGATGATGGATGGGAAGAAACAAGTTCAGGATGTCACTCCCAGCAAGAACATAACATTGGTAATAGTCATTATATTAATCCACACATCAATGATAAGAGGGAAGAGGAATCTGGAACAAAATCCATCCAAAATACAAGCAAGCCAACCAAAAATTGCTGGAAGGCAATGAACACAAATGCTCAAAGTCTAGCCAACAAAGTTCCTGACCTGGAAGCCCTTATGGTGGAAATGGACTTGGACATTGTTGCCATTACAGAAACATGGTTTAATGAGTTGCATGAATGGGATGCAGTCATAGCTGGCTATAATTTATTTAGATGAGAGAGAGAAGGCAGAAAAGGAGGAGGACTAGCCTAATATGTCAAAAGCAATACTAAAGCTGCTGAAATGCAGGGGATGTGGGGAAAAGAAGAAGCACTGTGGATTGTGTTGGAAAGAGGAGTTGGTACTACATCCACACTGATGTAGTCTACAGACCTCCAAATCAAATTGAGGAAATGGATAGAAGCTTGATCAGTGGTATTGCAAAGATAGCTATGAAGGGAGAAGTGATCATATTGGGTGACTTTAACCTACCAGATGTGGATTGAAATATTCTTTCTGCAAATCTGGAAAGAAGTGAAAAGATTGTAGTTGCCTTCCAAGAAGCTTTGCTTGGACAACTGGTGATAGAACCAACCAGGGAAAGTTTGATGCTGGATTTAGTACTCACCAATGGAGATATGAGCATGTTGAATGACTGGATTTAGTACTCGCCAATGGAGATATAAGCATGTTGAATGACTGGGTGAGAGCCCACTTGAGCAGCAGTGATCATCATACCGTGTGGTTTGTGGTAAAATCCAAGGCAGAGTCCAATCACAGCAAACCTCAGTCCTAGACTTTAAAAATGCTGTCTTCAGTAAACTGGGAAAGTACCTGAAGGAGAAGTTGGCAGGGTAGGAGTAGATAAGGGAAGTGGAATTGCAGTGGGCTAAACTTAGAGGCAATAAAGGGGCAATGGGTATATATGTAAGGAAAGTAAATAAAAGCAAGAAAAAAATGAAACCTATATACATAACCAAAGAAGTGTCTGCACAAATAAAGGCAAAAAACACAGCTTTCACAAAATTCAGAAGATCACAAAATGAGGAACACAGAAAAGAATACAGGATAAAGCTAAAAGAGACAGAGAGAAATAAGGATAGCAAAGGTAGAGGCAGAAGAAAAGATGGCTAAAGATGTGAAGCAGGGAGACAAAACCTTTTCAGGTATATTCAGAAGGAGAGGAAGATCAGAGGTGGAATTGCCAGACTCAAAAGTGCCAAGGATGGATTTGTGGAAAGTGACATTGAAAAAGTGAAAATATTAAACAAATGTGTCTGTTCTACATTCACTCCGGAAAACCCTGGAGAAGGACTACGTAAGATTGACAGATATACAAATAGGAAGGGAGTAGATACTACACCATTCACAGAAGATGTGTTGAACAGCTTGTAAAACTGAAAGTGGACAAGGCCATGGGACTGGATGGGATACGTCCAAGGACACTGAAAGATCTCAGAGAGGTTCTGACAGGGCCTTTGTATTTTGTTAAAACCTAATAAAAAATAAAAAAAATTGTCGAAACATGATACAAAGAAAAGTAAGCTCCCGATAGCAATATGAAAAAAAGAACTACAAGTCAGAATAAATGTATAAGGGAAGCAAACGTAAATAGCCCACATTAAGAGAGCCCAACTGTTATACAACATGAAGAGTTAATACAACCATCCAAAAATATGGAAAGAAAACAAGTCCAAAAGGACCACAATATAGGAGGTAAATCAATCAAACATCACCTTCCCCTACCAAACCCTGCCTATCCAGAAGAAATTTCTCCAGATGAGTCACGTCCTGAAAAATATATGAAGCATTATCATAGTTAATGATACACTTACACGGGTGTTTTTAATAGATCCTTGGAGACTGGAGAGGTTCCACAGGACTGGAGAAGGGCTGATGTGGTACTACTTGACAAAAATGGTAAGAGGTAACAAACTATAGGCCAGTAAGCCTTACTTCTGTGGTGAGAAAAGTAATGGAGGCGCACTTGAAAGAAAGAATAGATTGGCTACACACGCAGAAGCTCAAAATAAATTTCAAGAAGATGGAGGTCCTCTTCATCAGTAGGAATCCTGCATTCACTCCACCCTCCTCACTGAAGGTACGTGATGCAGAGCTCCTCAGCAAGCCCACGATACGGTACCTAGGGGGTCACCTTGGACCAACAAATCAACATGAAGGCCCAGATAGGCAATATGGTAAAGGTGATCTACCACAAAATTCAGTCGCTTTGCCACCTGCGACAGCTGCTAGAGCCGGAAGACTTCCGGACAGTCTATCAAGCACTAGTAATGCCACACTTTGACTATGCTAATGCAATACCGCACGGCCTCCCGAAAAGCTCGCTTAACCCCCTGCAGCTCACAATGAATGCAGCTGCCAGAATCCTGCATGGCACTTCCAGGAGGGACCATATCACCCCAGTTTTGAAACATCTGCACTGGCTCCCGGTACACTGCAGGATCTCCTTCAAGATCTTAACGATGACATATAAAGCCATCAACAAGTGCTCTTCCACCTCCCTCACGGAGCTCGTCCAGACCACCCCCCTCAACAGGGTAAGGAGATCAGCCACCACCAATACTCTGATACTCCCGAAGGCGATCGCCAAATGCTCTCGGGCCACGAGAAACAGAGCCTTCGCACTCTATGCACCTTCCTGTTGGAACACCCTGCCACCGGCCATCCGGGCCAGCAGTAACCTCTCCCAGTTTAGAAAGGCACTGAAGCACCATCTGTTTCTCCAGTATTATACTGAACCAGATGACATCTCACAGCCACCCACACTCCGGACCCAAGCCAGCACCCCCAGTGTAGCCACCCCACACACCTTCAGCCCTGCCTTCGAGAGCCCCACCCCCTCGAAATCACCACCCCTGTGTATAGCTGACCCTAACCGTAGATAATGATGAGCTGTCCACACACCCTGCGACAGACCGCTAGATTGTACATAGTTACGTTGTTAGACCTGTAAATAATGCTGAGCTGCCCATATAGCCTGTGACAGCCAATTTGTACATAGTTTCCCTGTTAGCCCTGTATAAAGAACCCCGTTTTATTGTAAGTTCAATGCAGACCTGCCTGCACTGCACAAATGTGTTACCTGTAAACCGCACTGATGTTAAATAGCGCGGTATAAAAGAAACATTAAATAAATAAATAAATAGTGGACTTTCTGGAAACCAATGGATTGCACGATCTGAGACAATATGGTTTTACCAGAGGAAGGTCATGCCAAACAAATATGATTGAGTTTTTTGACCGGGTGACCAGAGAACTAGATCAAGGGCATGTGATGGATGTGATATACCTAGATTTCAGCAAATCCTTTGATACTGTTCCTCATAGGAGGCTTATCAATAAACTGAGCAGCCTGGGGATAGGTTCCAAGATGGTGAACTGGATCAGAAATTGGTTGACTGGCAGATGACAGCAGATGATGGTAAATGGAAGTCACTCGGATGAAAGGAAGGTTATTAGTGGCATGCCCTAGGGATCGGTCCTGGGACCAGTACTGTTCAGTGTATTTGTGAGTGATATTGCTGAAGGACTGAATGGAAATGTCTATCTTTCTGCAGATGACAAACAAATTTGCAACAGTGAACACTTCTGAGGGAGTGGACAGCATATGGAAAGATCTAAAAACACTGGCAAAATGGTCTAATGCTTGACAGTTAAGATTTAATGCGAAGAAATGCAGAGTCATGCACTTGGTATGCAGAAATCCAAAGTAATCATATGCGATAGAGGGAGAACGTTTATTGTGCACGGTCTAGGAGAGGGACCTCGGAGTGCTATTGTGTGAGAATCTCAAGGTAGCGAAACAATGCGACAAGGCGGTAGCCAAAGCCAGAAGGATGCTGGGTGCATACAGAGAGGAATAACCAGCAGAAAGGAGGCAATATTAATGCTCCTGTACAAGTTGTTGGTGAGACCTTACTTGGAGCATTGTGTTCAGTTTCGGAGACTGTATCTCACAAAGGATATAAAAAGATTTGAAATGGTTCAGAGGAGGGCAACCAAAATGATTTGGAGCCTGCACCAGAAGACATATGAGAAGAGACTTAAAGACTTAAATATGTATACCCTAGAAAAGAGGAGAGACAGGGGAGATATGATACAGACCTTTAAATACTTAAAAGGCTATCAGTGAACAAACAAACCTTTTTCAATTCAGGGGAAGCTGTAAAACTAGAGGGCATATGATGAAGCTGCAAGGCAGTAAACTTAAAAGCAACATCAGGAAATACTTTTTCACTGAAAGGGTGATGGATGTTGGGAATGCCCTCCTAATGGAGGTGGTGGGGACAAATACAATGACGAAATTCAGAATGCCATGGGACAGACACATTGGATCCCTTTATAGCAAGACGATAAAATCAAAGCAGACTTAAGTATCTGTTATACTCAATATACAGAGGGGGGCTGACCTGCACCAAGCAGCAGATACAACCCTAAACACATGCATAGAGGGAGGTGGCCTGCACAGAGCTGCAGTTACAACCACTCTAGTCACCTTACTGGGCAGATTAGATGGACCATACTGATCTTTATCTGCCGTCAAATGCTGTTCATATTTTTTCCCTCTTTGGCCTCTGCCCATCCATTACGGGCGTGCTGCACTGACTTTTGGGGGTCTCAGGACTCCTGGCGTTTCACTCTGTAAATCCCTTCTTTGCTTATAGATTTCATACCTATAATCCTTTCGATGGGGCTTGTTGGCCCAGAGACTCTGTCCCCTCCAGAGGAGGTTCATCACTATGTAGGTTTTGGGATCCATTTCCAAATGTCACGAAGGACAGAAGTGTGCTAGACACCATTCAAAGTGGCCATGTCCTAGACTTCATGCACTCAATCCCGGAGGCATTTGTCATATCTCCATGTGGTTTAGCAGACATGAGAACCACTGCATGGGTCACATTGGACAAGTTAGTGCACCTAAAGGTAGTGGTGCCATTGCCCCCGGCCGAGTGGGGCAAGGGCAGATATTCCATTTCTCTCGGAATGCCAAAGAGGGATGGCTCCTTCTGATTAATGGCCTCGAGGCAGTCAGTGTTCCTTTGCGTATGCTGTGCTTCTGAATGGAAGCTCTGGGATTTTGGCAGTACTCTGAAGGGGGTTCCTAGCGTCTCTGGTTTTGGCCGACGTTTTTCATCTCAGACTGAGAGAATCAGCAGAGATGTTTGCGTTTTGCTGTATTGAACTCACGGTGCCAGTTTGCCACCATCCCTTAGACCTCTCCACTGCCTTGAGAATGTTCTCCAGGGTCATGGTGGGGATGGCTGCTGCACTACAGTGCTAAGGACTAGGGGCACACCTAATTCTGGATGACTGGCACATCTGAGTTCATTCTCTGTCTGAGGCAATCAGGGAAAGCATCCGCTGGAACCTTCCCCAATCCCTGGAATTCCTGGGAGCACAGTTCGATGCTCGAATGGGCAGTGTCTTCCTACCGGAAGAGAGAGTGCAGAGATTGATGGAATGACCTTGAAGTTTTCTGTTCTCAACAGGCTCCCAGGGTGTGGGATTATCTCCAGATTCTCTGTTTTATGGCAGCAGCAGTCAAGATGGTGTCATGGGTGTGCTCATATATAGGCCACTCCTGCAGTCCTTCCTGAGTAGTTTGACCTCAGGCTTCCACTCCAGCTTGGGAGTAAGAGCCAGCTTGAGGTGGCGGCTATGCCCACATTATCTGAAGAGGGGCATGCCACTGAATGATCACTTGTGGATGCCAGTTTTATGGGCAGGGAAGCCCTTGACAAGACTGAACGACCCAAGAATGTTGGAGCCACAGGCAGGTGGTATGGTCCATCAACCATCTTGAAGCAAGGGCTAATTTGGCTGGCTCTCTTGCGTTTTCTTGCCCTTGGTGAAGGGTAGGATAGTGCAAGTGTTTTTGGGCAATGCCATAGCAGTGATCTATATCAATCGCCAAGGTGGCACAAGGTGTGCAGAAGTGGCCTTGGAAATGGCTCTCTGGTTCGCCTGGGTGAAAATGAGCCTCCTAGCTCTCTTGGCTCAGCATATTGCTGGGCTGGTCAGTGTGGAAGTGGACCTCTTCAGTCGTCACTCTCTTAATCCTGGAGAGTAGGAGTTGAGTTAGGAGGTGTTTCAGATGCTTCTCTGCCATTGGGATCACCCCGTGATGGAACTGATGGCATCTTGCTCCAATGAAAAAATGTGCCATTGCTTTACTCACCACACAGAAACTGGGTCCAAGAGCATTGTCGCTCTGGTTCATTCTTGGTCACGGCAGTGCCTGCTGTATGTGCTTCCTCGATAGCTGCTTCGGTGCATAAAGTGCCATTCGGCCTGGATTATTCTGGTGATGCTGGTTTGGATGAGGAGAGCGTGGTTTAGGGACCTGATGCAATTCCTTAGCAGATTCCTCCTCTTCATCTCCCCCATTTTGGGGCAGGTTGTGTCAAAGGCCGTTTGTCCTGGATAATCCAGCTCCCTTCTTGGTTATGACTTGGCTCTTGAAGGGAGGTGGCTGATGCATAAGCGCTATTCTCCAGTAGTTTCTGCTCAAAGCCCGGAGGGATTCTTACAGCCCGGGCATGTGTGAGAGTCTTGTGCCTCTTCGAGCATGGGTGCAGTGCAGACAGCTTGTTTCTAAGTCTGCTAAGGTGTCAGCTCTGTTGGTTTTCTGCAGGATGGTCTGGAAAAGGGAGTTTCCCTTACTTCCCTGAAAGTCCATTTGGCAGCCTTGTCCTATTTGAGGTCCATTGGCTGGAAAGTCTTCAGCCTTACATGTTTCATGTTTTCTTCAAGGGATTCGGCATCTGCATCCTCCCTTCTGGTCATTGTCCTTCCTGGGATTCCTGTCTGATGTTCAGCATGTTGGTGAGGAGGTTGTGGAATATGCTCAGGGTGTTGGTGGGGAGGTTGTGGCCCTTTGAGCCTCTTAAGTATGCTGCTCTGAGGGCTTGACTCTCAAGACTGTTTTCTTGGTTGCAATTTGTTCAACAAGATAGATTTCTGAGCTGTTGGCTCTGTCTTGCTGGGATTCATGTTTGTCCTTTTCAGAGGTGGCTGTTTTCATTTGGCTTGTGCCTTCCCTTTTGCCCAAGATTTCTCCCTTTCATGTGAACTACTACTACTACTACTATTGAACCAGTTGGTTTGCCTGCCCTCATTTTCTAAGGAACAGTGTAGATAGAAAGATAAGCATCTTCGCCTGGTGAATGTCCAGAGGGTGCTTCTCTGGTCTTGGAGGTTACAAATTCCTTCCATAAGCCCGATCATCTTTTTGTGCTGTTTGCTGGCCCGCACAAGGTTGTTGACAGCCAAGTCTATCTTGAGGTGCTGGTTCAAGGAGACAATTTCCTCAGCATATCTGTGACTGAACCAGCCGGTTCTGGAGGGATGGCGGCGTGCCCATTCTACTTGGGTGCAAACGTCCTTGTGGGGAGCATGTAGCTCGGTAGCCCCTTCAGACATTGTTGGGTGGCAACTTGGGGCATCACGTTCCACTTTTTATCAAGCATTACCGCTTGATTGTCCACGCTCAGGCAGAGACAATCTTTGGCTCAAGGTTCATGAGCTGCTGTGTTTTCCTCCCACCCAGTGGAGGCACAGCTTTGGTACATACCACTTAATTGGACTGGTCTAGCAGGATGATATGGAAGGTGACATTTTACTTGCCAGATAATGTCTTTTCCTTGAGTCCTGTTAGACCAGTTCAGGACCCACCCCTGGAACTATGTTTGGTCTGTTATGCTGTGGTGGTATCTTGGTCTGATATGATTTATATGCTTGGCTCTGCAAGTCCCCATATCCTTCTAATGCCTGTTCAATCTGTGTTGTACATAGTTTCTCTACTGTTTGATTTATCATTGTTGCCTACATTGAGGTTGTGTGAGGTTTATCATGCTTTCCCATATGCTTTGGGACAAATACTGAGGTGCCCTCTACTAGCTCAGACTAATAGAGGCAATGCTAATGCTCTTGATGGGTGTAGAGGTTCCAGGTAAACCACTGGACATGAGTTCAGGGGTTTTATTTGAAGGAATTGGAGTTGTCGGACTTTCGGAGCTTAAAGATGGCCTGGATTCAGAAATAAAAAGAGATGAACCTATATCACCTACAACCTTTCTAATAGGCACCACATGCTTATCCATCAGACCCTTAAGCTGGTTAACATTTTTAGAATCTTTCCTCCTCTTCTTTTTCTGCACCAAATCATCATCATAAAGGACAGACAACAAATCTGAAAATTCACCTCCAAGCTCCAGGCTCCTATAATGCTCCGAAAGGGTGTTTCCCTTTGGTCATTCCCTTTCATGCCACACCACTGCAGCTGGCTGCCTTTTTGAATGTTCCCCTGGCCCCTGCTGATGACATCAGGGGTCCCACAACAGGTGTCTTGCAGAACAGGAAGAGGAGTTCTTAATGGCAGCTGCCAACCAGTCCCAGCATGTTTCTGAGCAAATGCCTCTCTCCCAATCAAAAATTAGAGGGAAAAAGCTCATACTTACATACTTTCCTCCACGTGGGCATAATCTGTTTTAATCTGCTTTTCTCTGATCAGAGAAGAGCAGTGCTTTTTACAGTGCTCTGCTAGAGAAGTGGATATTTGTCTCCTGTGACACCTTGCTGTGAGTTCTAGCTGTTTATTAATTATTTATTGTTTGTCTAACTGTTTATTTAATTATTTATTGTTTGTCTTAGTGGTGTGCTAGTTCAGCCTTCTCAGCTATCACTTACTTTGCCTCTCTCAACTAACTGGGCTTTGTGTGGTAGCCAGGTTAACTGTTCATTTTAAATTAAATCTCTCTCCCCAGAACCTGCTGTGTGTTAAACTTTTTTTCCTGTCCTAGCCTGCCTGAGTGAATCCTCCCCCTCCCCCCCTGCTGAGGTATTGTGTAGCCTTCTTCCTGTTTCCTCCAAGTGTGCATAGTCTGTTTTAGTCTGATTTTCTCTGATCAGAGAAGAGCAGTGCTTTTTACAGTGCTCTGCTAGAGAAGTGGATATTTGTCTCCTGTGACACCTTGCTGTGAGTTCTAGCTGTTTATTAATTATTTATTGTTTGTCTAACTGTTTATTTAATTATTTATTGTTTGTCTTAGTGGTGTGCTAGTTCAGCCTTCTCAGCTATCACTTACCTTGCCTCTCTCAACTAACTGGGCTTTGTGTGGTACCCCCTTCCCCCCTGCTGAGGGTTCAGGACAGGGTACCTTGTAACTGCCCTCTTTAATAGGACTTATCTCCCTCCCTCCCTCCCCAGCACCCACCCACCCCTGGGGTAATTGTAGTTTTATAGGTACTTGCACATCTTAGAGGAAAGGGGCTGCTCTCAGGTGCAGCTCGTTATCCAAATCAGTCATACACAGAGGACCTGAGATTAATTACTTAAGCTTCAGGTACACAAGGTGTATTAGGGGTATTAGATACACTTTTATTGGTATAAGCATCCACACCAATCCTTATTATTTATTTAGCTGTATTTAGCTGTATACAGAATTTGAAAGACCTAAACACAAGCTTTAAACTAAGATGCAGACAGAAGTCCAGCAACAAGATGGGGGTTGTCCGGTCTTTTGCATTGAGTGTCACATGTATGATTTTCTCCCAGTTGGTGAGAGGTCTTACGTATGCACTAAGTGCAAAGAACTCTTTGCTCTCAGGGAACGAGTCCGTTCTCTAGAGGCTAGAGTAGCAGACCTGGAAGACATAAGAAAGACAGAGAAGTACATGGACGAGACCTACAGGGATATAGTCCTGAAGTCCCACCTCCTGGAGGAGAGAGGTCACGTGACAGGAGAGCATCACCCTGGTGTGGTAGGAAGTGATCCTGTAACTAGGACCTGTCCTCCAGGTGATGTAAAACCCTCTTGCACTGAGGACGTTTCTCCAGGGCCATGTCCCCATGAGGGGAGGGTCAGGACAGCTGTTATAGTTGGTGATTCAATCATTAGGAATGTAGATAGCTGTGTGGCTGGTGGACGTGAGGATCGCCTGGTGGACGTGAGGATCGCCTGGTAACATGCCTGCCTGGTGCGAAGGTAGCGGACCTCACGCACCGCCTAGATAGGTCATAGATAGTGCTGGGGAGGAGTCTGCTGTCTTGGTACATGTTGGTACCAATGACATAGGAAAATGTGGTAGGGAAGTTCTGGAGGCTAAATTTAAGCTTTTAGGTAGGAAGTTGAAATCCAGAACTTCCAGGATAGCGTTCTCCAAAATGCTTCCTGTTCCACGTGCAGGACCCAAAAGACAGGCAGAGCTCCGGAGTCTCAATGCGTGGATGAGACAATGGTGCAAGGATGAGGGTTTTGGATTTGTTAGGAACTGGGGAACATTCTGGGGAAAGGGGGGGCTCTTCCGAAGGGATGGGCTTCACCTTAATCAGGATGGGACCAGACTGCTGGCATTAACCTTTAAAAAAGAGATAGAGAAGCTTTTAAACTAGAAATTAGGGGAAAGCCGACAGTCACCCAGGAGTGCATGGTTCGGACAAAGGTATCCTTGAAGGATACTACCAAAAGCAGTGAGGTTCCAAAAGGGAGTATAGTAGCCCAAATGCCCTTGAGTAAGGTGCAGACAGAGCGTAAAGATTCCAAATTACCCCTGCCTACCAATAGCCAGATTAATATGAATAAAATACAGTCTCTAAAATGCTTGTATGCCAATGCTAGAAGTCTAAACAATAAGATGGGAGAGTTAGACTATATAGCACTAAATGAGAGGTTAGATATGATTGCACTCTGAGAGACATGGTGGAAGGAGGATAAACAGTGGGACACTGTGATACCTGGATACACACTATATCGTAATGATAGAGCTGATCAAATTGGTGTAGGGGTTGCGCTCTATGTTAGAGAGGGCATTGAGTCAGAAAGGATTAAAGTTTTGCAGGGAACAAAATTTGCTATAGAATCTCTATGGATTGAAATTCCATTTATGAAGGGGAAGGTGATGGCAGTTGGAGTATACTATCGACCGCCTGGCCAGAATGAACAAATGGATGATTAAATGCTCAAAGAAATCAAGGAAGCTAACAAAAGTCACAACAGAGTAGTAATAATGGGTGATTTCAATTACCCCGGTATCGACTGGGTCAGTGTCACAGCAGGACAAGCTAAAGAGATAAAGTTTCTAGATGGAATAAATGATTGCTTCTTGGAGCAGCTGGTTCATGAACCGACCAGAGGGGAAGCCATACTGGACCTAGTCCTTAGTGGAACGCCAGATCTGGTGCAAGAAATAAGGGTGTTGGGACCACTTGGCAATAGTGATCATAGTATGATCATGTTTGATTTAATTAGTGGAGGACAGATAGTAAAGGCATCCACAGTACTACCTTTTAACTTTCAAAAGGGAGACTATGTTAGAATGAGGAATATAGTTAGGAAAAAACTAAAAGGAGCGGTTCCAAAGGTTAAAGACTTACAGCAAGCTTGGGTGTTATTTAAAAATACTATCCTCGAAGCCCAGACCAGCTGTATTCCACGCATTAGGAAAAGTGGAAGAAAGTCCAAAAAACTGCCAGCATGGTTTAAAGGTGAGGTCAGAGAGGCTGTTGCTGCCAAAAAAGCAACCTTCAGGAAATGGAAAAAAGAGCCAAATGATGAAAACTGGAAACAGCACAAGCACTGGCAAGTTAAATGCAAAGCATTGATAAGGCAGGCAAAGCGGGAATTTGAGAAGAAACTTGCTACGGAAGCAAAAACACGAAATAAAGACTTTTTCAAGTACATTCGTAGCAAAAGGCCTGTGAGAGAGTCAATTGGACCATTAGATGATAGAGGGGTAAAAGGGGCAGTAAGAGGAAACAAGGCTATAGCAGAGAGACTGAATGAATTCTTTGCTTCGGTCTTTACTGAGGAAGATGTAGGGATGTTACCCAAGACTGAAGTGGTATTTAAAGGTGATACTGCAGAGGAATTGAGAGAAATATCGCTACACCGGGAAGATATATTACAACTATTGGATAAACTGAATAGTAGCAAATCACCTGGACCGGATGGTATACATCCCAGAGTGTTGAAAGAACTGAAATATGAGATTGCAGACCTGCTATTGGTAATCTGTGAACTTTCATTAAAATCATCTGTAATACCTGAAGATTGGAGGGTCGCCAACGTAACACCAATTTTTAAAAAGGGTTCCAGGGGTGACCCGGGAAATTACAGACCGGTGAGCCTGACGTCAGTACCAGGGAAAATGGTAGAAACCATCATAAAGAACAAAATTACACAGCATGTAGATAGTCATGGCCTAATGGGAGACAGCCAACATGGCTTTAGACAAGGAAGATCTTGTCTTACTAATCTGATATGTTTTTTTGAAGGTGTGCATAAACAGGTAGACAAAGGTGAGTCGGTTGATATAGTGTATCTGGACTTTCAGAAAGCTTTTGACAAAGTCCCCCATCAGAGACTTGTGGCGAAGCTAAAAAGTCACGGGATAGGAGGCAGTGTACTATTGTGGATCGGGAACTGGTTAAAAGATAGAAAGCAGAGGGTAGGGCTAAATGGCCAATATTCCCAATGGAAAAAGGTGAATAGTGGAGTACCCCAGGGATCTGTACTGGGTCCGCTGCTTTTTGACATATTCATAAATGACCTGGAAAAGGGAATAACTAGTGAGGTTATCAAATTTGCAGATGACACAAAACTGTTTAAAGTTGTTAAAACCCAAGAGGATTGTGGAAAACTGCAGGAGGATCTGGATAAATTGGAAGACTGGGCATCCAAATGGCAGATGAAATTTAATGTGGACAAGTGCAAAGTTATGCACCTAGGAAAGAACAACCCACACTATAGTTACACGATGCAAGGCTCCACATTAGAAACCACCACCCAGGAAAAAGATTTAGGAGTCATTGTGGATAACATGTTGAAACCCTCCGCCCAGTGTGCAGCGGCGGCCAAGAAAGCAAATAGAATGCTAGGTATCATAAGGAAAGGGATGGAGAATAAAACAAAGGATGTTATAATGCCTCTGTATCGCTCCATGGTACGACCGCACCTTGAATATTGTGTGCAATTCTGGTCACCGTATCTTAAAAAGGACATAGCGTTATTAGAAAAAGTACAGAGAAGAGCCACCAAATTGGTGAAGGGGATGGAAGGCTACTCCTATGAAGAGAGGCTAAGAAGGTTAGGGCTCTTTAGCCTGGAGAAGAGACGGCTGAGGGGAGATATGATAGAGGTCTATAAATTAATGAATGGAGTGGAACGGATAAACGTGGATCAATTGTTTACGCTATCAGAGTATAGAAAGACTAGGGGACATGTAATGAAGCTACAGGGTAAATTATTTAAGACAAATAAGAGAAAATATTTTTTCACTCAACGTGTAATCAAACTCTGGAATCTGTTACCGGAGGATGTAGTAAGGGCTGTTAGTATAGCTGGGTTTAAAAAAGGTTTGGACAAGTTCCTAGAGGAAAGGTCCATAAACCACTATTAAAAAGGGACCCAGGATATCAATGCTTGACCCAGTACAAGCATTGTGGAACCTGTGTCTTTTGGGGATATTGCTAGGTACGTATGACCTAGATTGGCCACTGTTGGAAACAGGATACTGGGCTTGATGGACCTCGGTCTGACCCAGTATGGCATGACTTATGTTCTTATGTTCTTACAGGTTAAGCAACTCTGGCGTGCCATGAAGATGGTAATAGCCAAGATAACTGTTCCTTCTTGAAGAAGCCATGAACAGCAAAACATAAGACTGTGTCAAAGGTTTGGGGGTACTTACTGTAATTAAAACTGCTTTGTGAATATTCAAATTGTGCATGATGACCTGGAAAACTTATTTTGTTTAGAAGAGCTGTTTTCTGAATATTTGAACTGTGCATGTGGATGTCAGCAAAGGGAGAGGCACTTTCTGTTTTATTTCTTATTTCTTGAATTCAAGGATTGAGATTTTCATTATTTTTTCATTTTTTCACATTAAGATATTTTCCATTTTTCTTTACACTGTGTAGTGGTATATTTAAATGATTTTCAATTTTAAAGTTAAGAATAAAAAACATCCAGTGGGTATGAGCTCTCCTTTTTCTATCATAATTTTTTGATTCGTATTTAGTGGCTACAACTTTTAGTGGGACTCTACTGTAGGTTTTTGTTTTTTCATAATGTTTTTAAGTTTGCCACAGTAATAATCATACATGTGCCACAAAATGCTATGTTTCATCTCCCAGTTTAAACGAGTGTAAAGACCTTTCTGTTTAAGCAACAAGTTAGTTTTGATTGTATATCTAAGTATATCTGACTAGGGTTGATTAATTATCTTAAGAATGTTAAATTTTGTATATTTATTTCTCTGGGACCAAGCAGGAAGTCAGTCCTCACATATGGAAGATGTCGCCAACAGAGCCCACATGGGAACACTTCCCAGCTTCCAAAGGAAGCTTTTGGAAGGTACTCCATGCATGCATGCCAGTCTTCCTGCCCAAACGAGACATCTTACCTCAGTCGTTTTTTGTCCATGGGGCCGTTCAGATGTCCATCTGAATCCCAGAGATAAGATGATTTTTTTTTACCATCTGTTTTATGTCATTCCAGTACCATCTTATCTCGATTCGTGTTGCCCTTCCCGCCTTCGACAATCCCAAGGACCGTCAGTTCCTTAGCGCCAAATTTTCTTCAGGTTTTCTTTTTTGGTGCATGGGTTTTTCTCACGCCCCCCTGGTTGGTGAGGACATTGGAGTCCTTTGACTAGGCGGGAGCTGTCTTCCCAACCATGTCAAACCCAATCAGTGGTTTAAAAAGTGCACTCAGTGTGGTCGGACCATCTCGATCACCAGCTGCCACAGTTCATGCCTTCACTGTCTTGGGGCCAACCATGAGCCTTCGACTTGCCCTCTCTGCTTGCAGATGACATGCAAGGGACTCAAGAACCAGGAGAAGCAGCAGGAATTGTTGTTCAGTTCCAAGGCCTCGACATCATCCCTGGCATCGACCTTTGGCGTCAATGCCCTCAACGGCCCCATCTGAAGCCCGAAAGGGGACTGGGCGACCTCCAAGCCTCGAGGTCACAAGACATCAGTCCGGAGGCTGTCCTTTGACAAGGAGTGCCCCCGGAAGGAACAGACTCCGTCCGAGTTGGCATCGAAGGGCGATGCCAATGCCAGAGGGAAACCTCTGGTCATTGGCTTCGGTGCCCTTGACACGACTCGGAGAGCGAAGGCTGGGAGCTGTCCGCCAAGCTGCCCCGGTGGGAGTAGTTGACTCTTGAGACCTCAGAGATTCAGCATGGGGCTCCCAAGGCTATAACCCTTGTGGAGTCCCTGCCGAAGGAACCGGCATCGGCTTCATCAGTGCTGGCACCGGCAGCTTTGGCGCCCTCCCTCCTAGTGGAGCACATGCTGGCTCTCTAGCTGCCTTCATGGTGCAACACTACCCATTCCCCCTCTAGGACCAAGTAACTCTGGTTCCTCGATGCAGCTGATGGCCCCATCCATGGTGGGAGGCCTCACCGGCTGACATGCAGCTGATCCTCGAAATTCTTGCGGTCTCCTTGGGTTCCCAAGACAATCCCAATCTCAGTTGGTTCAGCCAGTCTCCTCGGGTGCCTTCAGTTCCCAGCATCGAGAACCAAGGATCCCTTCCCATCATCGATTGAGTCCTTTGAGTGACTTGGGTTCTGACTAGGAAACTGAGGATGACTGAGGCGGCGAGTCACCAGAATGTGCCCTCTGATCCCTCACCTTTTCTGGAGCATCGAAGGTCCCCCCCCCCCCCGAGGACTTTGTTTCTGGAGTTTGTGAGGGAAAGGCTTTGCCTTTCACCCTTGAGGTGGAGGAGGCACCTCAAGCTGAGGAGCTCAAGATCCTCCAGTATTCCCACCATGCCAAAAGAGGCCATCACTGTCCCTGTCCACCCCATTCTGGAGCGATGACTTCTGAGGACGTGGGAGACCCCGCTTACGGTGCCTACAGTGTGCAAGCAGCTTGATTCCATATCTCGGGTCCACAAGAGCACAGGTTTTGAGAAAACACAACTGCCTTACAACTCCATGGTGTTGGAGTTGGCCATGCACCGTAGCAAGAGCAATAGGATGCACTTCTCGGTGCACCTGGGTCAGGAGGCCTGCACCATCGATGGCTTTGGCAGAAAGTATTACCAGGGCTCAATGCTCCTAGCCCATATAGAAGCATACCAACTGTACATGGGTATGTACTTGGAATGCAAAGGAAGAATATATTTTATTGAATTACGTTAATCAATTACAGCCATTGGCCCGACACAGGCCGTGTTTCGTTAAGCCTTCCTCAGGGGCTAAAAATGGCTAAAACAAAATAATAAAAACATATACATTAAAACCAAAATAAAAATAAGATGCTCAAATATGATAATAGGATTAAGAAACAACCATCAATATACATATGTTGATATATAAATAAACATACAAATATACACATACAAACTTAAAATCGGAGAAAAACAAAACCAATACATTTATGTATAAAATATATATAAACAATAAATGTGTATATCTCTCATACAATAATAAAAACTACGAAACTAATAGTTTTGTATGTTTTAATGACACCATTTTTGCACTATATATTTATTAATTATTATTTTTTAATTCTTTATTTATTTCTTTATTCACATTCAATTACATATGTAGGGGTTCTAGTTTGTATGTTTTAGTGACCCCAATTTTGTACCATATACTCATTAATTTTTTAATTATTTATTTATTTAATCATTCATTTTTTTTATGATGAAAATAGATAAGAATGGGTTGTATTCTAAAATTAGGCTCTTGTAATAGAACATCAAGTAATTAAAAGGTTTTTACTACTCATGGTTTGTATGGACCTGATATTTTTGCAAAAAGATGTTTTTTACTACTCCTGACGGTATAGCTTTCAAATATATTTGCATATCACGGCCCTCACGCCAAGGAAATTTCCCGCTTAAAATTTTATTTAGAGCACAGATGCCGGCGTTCTTTAGACAGCGGATATTTGTTTTGCTAATCGGAAGGGCTTGCGAGCTCGCTGTAAGGTTTGGACAGTGCAAACAGTCATAGTAAGTCTTGTTCATCATTTTAATGCTCATAATAAGAATGTTAGATCACTTTTTGATGAATCATTTTTTTCGGGCACCACTACGGTTGAAGGTATCTTTATATGAGATCTCTCCTTCTGCCGGGACAATAGTGGTTAGACAGTTTGGAAATTATAATTGCTTGCCGTTTGTTATGAAATCCAGATGAGGATTTAAATATATTTTCAGGTACAAACATTTTTTCAGAGGTATCTTTACATGAGATTTTTTCTCTGCCAAAAAAATAGCAGGTAGACGGTTTTAAAACCAACCCGACTTTGACGGACGTTGAGACATCCTGATATCGTAAAAAGCCACGGCACAGTTTTTCATTCATTAATCCTTTATCATTTTATGCCCTAAGTGAGCATGTTTAAAGTTTTATGTAGGTCTTTTTTGTACCATCCATATATTGTTTAACTGTTTTAAGCCAATTTTGCTTGTTAAATAGTTTTAGATATAGCAAGCAGCCACGGAAGATTGGGTTATTATTTTTAAGTTCAGTATTATGATTTCCTCATCAAATTATTAGTTTTGAACATATGGCATGGTTATTGACATTTTTAATGTATTTTGGCTCATCGGGGGCTTTTTATACTTCCCTACTTTTATCGATTTTAAACGTTTTTTTAGGTACACTGTTAAGTTTTTCCATTTTTGGTTGTTTGTACCCACAATGCAATTGATATATTTTTCTTCCTTTTGTCTCATTTAATTACTTTCATTTTTCAAATCGTGTTATGCCCTAGGCTGGTGTGTTTTGAAAAGTTCAAGTCAAGCATCTGCTGCTTTATTGCACCATTTAAAAAACAGTTTAGAACATACGCCAAGACATCAGCCAGTGGTTTCTCTGGACAGGCATGTATAAAATTTTTTTTAAAGTATCTTTATAATTACTTATTGATTAAATAATTTTTAAATTATTTCATTACTAGAGAAAAGTGTTTCTCTTATGCAGTTTAAAATTGGTAACTGTGTCTAAACAGATACTATGTAAGTATTTTAACTAAAATACACATTTTATTTGATGGTTCTAATTAATTAACCAACTTTGTTGCCTTCCCTTCCTGTTCATCCCTCTTTTTGACATCTTTCCTTTGAAGGTTTTGACTTTATATTTATATATATATATATATATATATATTGATTAAGATATAGTATATATATACTCATAGGTATGAGGCTCTCTTAAAGTTTTTTGGTGTCACATTCAAAAAAGTTTTTTGTTGTCACACTCTAGAAGGTTTTAGGTTCAAATTTACTCCACAATTAATGAATAATGCAATCATATAATTTTATATTCATGATTATATATATATTTTTTATTAGTTTCGTAGTTTTTATTATTCTATGAGAGATATACACATTTATTGTTTATATATATTTTATACATAAATTTATCGGTTTTGTTTTCTCCGATTTTAAGTTTGTACGTGTATATTTGTATGTTCATTTATGTATCAACATATGTATATTGATGGTTGTTTCTTAATCCTATTATCATATTTGAGCATCTTATTTTTATTTTGGTTTTAATGTATATGTTTTTATCATTTTGTTTTAGCCATTTTTAGCCCCTGAGGAAGGCTTAACGAAACACGGCCTGTGTCGGGCCAATGGCTGTAATTGATTAACGTAATTCAATAAAATATATTCTTCCTTTGCATTCCACGTTTTGTACTGGTTTTGGTTTACTGCACGTGGATTTGTGCTTTTTCCGTTGGACATGGGTATGTACTTGACAGACCTGGCAGGGGAGCTTGTCAGGTTCTTGGCTGGGCTTTCTGGTCTCCATCTCGAGAACATCCTGAGCCTGGTCAGTAAAACAAAGGAATGCTCCAAATTTGTGACTCTAGCAGCCTATGACAGCTTTGAGTCTGTGGCCAGAGTGGCTGCGGTGGGCATTGGTGCCCACCGCCTGACGTGACTACAGTCCTCTGACATGGAGCAATGGGTGAGGATAAATTGATTGATATCCCGTGCCGGGGAGAGAACCTTTTCAGAAAACCCATGAAGGAGAAGGCTGCTGAGTTAGAGATGGAACAACTCACCATAACCAGGCTTTCTAGAAAGACCATTCCCAACGGAAGGCTTCAGAGAAAAAAATCTTTCTACCCAAAGAAGAGTGTATGGTGCATATCTTCCATACCACTCCTAGCAGGGACCCCCACAGGAACAGCAGGCCAAGGGCCAAGACCAAAGACAGTAGCATAGGCTCAACCAGTGCCTTATCTGCAGCCTGGGAGGGTTTTGACTCCCCGACCACGGCCTTTCCTTCTCGTTCAGGCCCAGTTCCGTAAAACATTAGGGGGGCATCTCCAGTTCTTTGCCCACCGTTGGCTCAGCATCACCACTGACACCTGGGCATTACAAATAGGGTTACCTCCTACTCTTTGAGCAGACACCCCCCCCCCTTCCTTTCTTTCCAGAGGAATGCCCTCTGGAACCTCACCATTGAGAATTTCTTCAGCTGGATGTAGCCAAGCTTTTGGAAGCCCTATGCCAGCACCTCCGATGGACGTGGTGGGGGCAAACACGGTGACGGAATTCAAAACGGCATGGGACAAACACAGTGGATCCCTTTACAGCAACAGGATAGAAACAAAATAACATCATACCTTCTAAAATAACATACCATCTAACTTCTGAACCATCTAATGTCTCAACAAATAGGGGTGTCCTACATGGAGTGGTGGGTTCACCCCTAAACAAAGACATGGGGAGGGGTGGCCTGCACAGAGCGACAGGTGCACCTACTCTTGCCATCTTGCTGGGCAGTCTAGATGGACCATGCTGGTCTTTATCTGCAGTCATTTACTATGTTACTATGTTACCTCTTTGGGAATTAATGCAACTCCTTCCCTCCAGCCCTTCTGTCTGTCCAGGCTACTGGAGAGTCAACTGTTGGTTGATGCTTGAAGCTGCTGCTGACTCTCGGAACCTTAGTGTTTCCCATATGTTCTCTGTTCATTTTTGTGGTTGCCCCGTTGGACTGTCTACAATGTTTTTCAGTAGCCTGTAGCTTGGGAGTCCCATATGTGAGGACTGACTTCCTGCTTGATCCCGGAGAAAGCGTAGTTATTCACCTGTAGCAGGTATTCTCCAGGAACAGCAAGAATCGGTCCTCACTACACTCCCTTCTCCCCATGGAGGAGTTGGGTTTTATTGGGCTTCATTAAGCTGTGTCATCATACTGAGGTAAGATAGCTCCTTCAGACGGGAAAGCCAGCCCTTATGCGTGGAGTACCTTCCAAAAGCTTCCTTTGGAAGCTGGGAAGTGTTCCAGTGTGGGCTCTGTCAGTGACGTCACCCATATGTGAGGACCGATTCCTGCTGTTTCTGGAGAACACCTGCTACAGGTGAGTAACTATGCCTTTTTTTTTTTATTTTACTTAGCCCATTTAATTATTGTTTAATTATTATGTTTTATTGATTGTGTATATGCTTTGTTACCTGCCCTGGGTACTGTTGGGAGGATGTGCTAAATATCAAAATAAATAAATAAATGTATGTGTGGCCATGGTGCAAATAGTTCCTGGCTTTTAGAGAATGAGTTTGATCTGTGGAGTCTAGAAGAGCTGAAGCAGACAGGTATATAGAGACGATTTTCAAGAACATAGTAGGTCATTCCTTCTTTTAATATGGTAGCCTCTTTGCTGTTTTGGAAGAGAAAGGTCACCTGGAAAGAGGGCATCATGCTTTCAAAAAGTTGCAATTAAAATACTGTATCCTCATAGAGGTTGTGGTAAAGGCTGAAATGGCAAATGTGCTCTTAAATAAAGAAAAGCGTTTCCTCTAGAAAGGATAATGCGAACACCGGGCCCCTCCCTTTGTCCCCTGCAAGTGAATATTTATGCTAAGGATTGTCTTACACTCAACTTGGTGTGAAAAGGGAGTGAAGGATACTATCTTATAGAGGGAGTTTAAATTAATTTAGGTTTTTGCTGTAATAGCATTCATGGTATGTATACATAGTGGTTTACAATCCTAAATAAGACAAGACATAGGTAATTAGCATCCCTACAGATACAGACATAAGTAGAGAATTTCAGATGTAAAACTGGGGAGGGGACATCAGGCAGTAACTTAGCATGACTAGAGATGAGCAGCAGTACAATACTAAGGAAAGAAAGAGGAGGAGTGGAAAAAAAGTAGTATTAAATCACTATCTCCCTGTCTCCCACATAGTTTCTCAAATAAAAGGGTTTCAGCCCTTTAAACTTTCTGTAGGGAAGAATCAACTTGCAGATAAACTGGCAGTGAGTTCCATAAAAATGGGATAAAGTAGAATAAAGCAGCTCAGCATATTATTTTGGGGTATGTGTTATAGATGGAAAATGGCAAAGATTTTCATTGTGAGATTAATCTAATAGAATGAGAGGATACAATGGGAAGCGGGTGACTTGATAAGTACTGAACGAGACCAGTGCTTTGTGGGAAAGAAAAAGAATCTTAAAATGTACCTGATAAGCAGAGCTTTGGCTTCCAATTGCACAGGTCTGCAAAAGAATTTTTTTCGAGAGCTGTTTTGGTTATTCCACGTAATCTTTGTTTTTTGGTGCGCTGAATCCGAAAATTACCTCCATTTTGTCATAGGACATCATGTTTCCTGACAATTTAGGTAACTATGTTAAATAAGGCAAGACCTCAAAATAAATGGAAATAGACTTATAAAATTAAAGTTTTGTTACAATATTTTCATGAAAATCATTTTTTGAACTGAAATGAGCTCACCTACACACACTAAACTCGATTCTTCTTCCTTGTGAGGCTCCTCTTGGTGCATTTACGCTTGTGAGTAGCATCTGGAATGTCTCTCTGAAGCATCCAACAGTAGTCTGCCATCATTGTAATGCTCCATTTTCCCTGGTATCTCCTTTCCATCTCTTTAATGTCTTGGTGGAATCGTTCAACTTGTTCCTCACTCACAGCTCCCAAATTTTCAGGAAAGTAGTCAAGGTGGGACTGGAGGAAATGCACTTTCAAACTCATCAGGCAACCTAAAGCTTGAAATGCTTTCAGCATTCGTCCGACGATCTTTTTGTAGTGAGGATCTTTGTTATTGCCTAAAAATTTCGGTACGACTTCTTTAAATGCAATCCACCCTTCTTTTTGAGGATCCGTCATGGTATTGACAAACTCTTGATCAACTATAAGCCTTCTAATGTCTGGTCCGACGAACACACCTTCCTTCAATTTTGCCTCCGACAGGCCTGGAAACTTGGTGACCAAGTATTTTAAGCATTCTCCATCTCTTGGAAGTGATTTTACGAATTGCTTCATCAATCCCAATTTTATGTGCAGACGGTGGTAGAAGAACTTTATGGGAAGGTACCAAATTTCTCAGAGGACATTTTTTTCACCGACTGTTAGCACCCTCGGCTGCCAACTCTTCTTGGTCCAGTGATTTTGTCGGTCTTGACTGTCCCATAGACACAGAAAACAAGGATATTTGGTATACCCAGCTTGTTGCCCGAGCAGCATGCACAAGACCTTCAAGTCCCCCACACACTTACCAACCATGGTCTTCATATTTAAGTTTACGAAGAACCAATTCCAAGTTCTCGTAGGTTTCCTTCAAGTGTACGGAATGACCTACAGGTATGGAAGCGTAAAAACCATTGTGGAGTAAAACTGCTTTGAGACTTCTTTTTGAAGAATCTATAAAAAGACGCCATTGCTCTGAATCATTGTATTTTAAATTGACCCATCAGACCTTCGACATCGATGCATTAAAGCAACTTGTCTTCCTGGGCGAAGTAAGGAACGAACTCCTTTTCACGATGTCTGAACCATGAAGATGACACTCCTGGCAACAATAAATTCCTGTTTTTCAGCCTTGATCCGAGTAACTCAGTGGCATCTTTGGGAAGATTCAAGTCTCTTACCAAATCATTCATCTCCTCCTGAGAAAACAATTTTGGTCTTGTATCATCTTCAAAGTCAGAACTTGATTCGTCATCTGGTTCAGGTATGACTTCACCTTCATCTGAGCTAGGTATCTCTTCCAAGGTAGCAGGGGGCTTGGGTACTGGTATATCTGTGCCATGGGGGATGGGACGAATTGCCGAGTGAAGACTGGGGTATGAAATGGAATGCTTCCATTTGGAATTAAACCCTTTCACATCGCATGAACAAAAGTAACAGTCGTCACTATGGTTCTTTTGCTCTCGCCATACCATAGGAATCCCATAATGGAAAGATTTATTCTTACCCTTGAACCAGTTTCGGACGTCCTCAACACACCCTTTGCACACTTTTTAGGCGCCCAGACTTTATCTTGATCTCCAATTTTTAGTCCAAAGTATGCAAAGTATACTTTTTTCACGAAGTCTGTAATATTCTGCTGTTGCTTCAACACTGTATATTCACCACAGAAGAAACAGAAACTGTCTGGGGAATTAATACACTTTCGCGGAGCCATAACATAACGGTTGAAGAATGACGAGCTAACACGAATTGCAATGAAAAAGTGTGAACAGCCTAGAACCAAGAACCTGATGATGATTCGTGCACAAGTGTGGCATGCAGGAGAGAGCAGCTCTGTGTCTGTACACGAGACGTCACAGTGCTGGCCACGCCCCCTGCACTGACCGGAGCTGCTGCTATCTGCCCTGTGTCTCCTTCCCACTGGATTCTTCAGGAAAGATTAACCCCTTCTACCATTAGAAGCACGGACTTAAAACTTGCTTAGCTTAGGTATATATTGCTGACCATCAGATTTACAGTGCTATATATTTTTTTCATAACTCGTACAACCCCTTTAAGGTTTTTTTTGGCATTTTATATCTTAAATGCACTTATGTGAATTAATTAATAGTAATTTGAATTAATTAATAGTAATTTGAAAAAATTTGATAAATTTGAAGTCAATTTTGCATGTTGTGGCAAATCATGACGTCTAGGAGTTTTTTCAATATTTTATTTGTTTTCAGCACACCAAAATACATGGAAATGAGATGAAAATAATCAAACAGCTTTTTAGTCGCAGATCTGTGTTGTCTAAGTTGCAGTCTAACATGGTCATATATTTTAGTTGAATTTAGTATGCTAATGTCTATATTTTTGTACATTTTGCAGCCTTCTCAGGCTTGTGGTTTAACCTACTGTATTAAAACATTCTGATAGTCCAGTCGACTAAGCACAAGAGAGTCCTTAATGTCTAGAAATCAAAATATGAATGTATGGCATGCAACTGACAAAAAGAGAAAAAGAAGAATTTGATAACCGCTGAAATCGGGTCATTTAAAGGAGCAAAGAATCAAAATGACAGCCAATTATTTTTACAGAATTGACCAGAGTGATTGGAGATCCCAGCAACACTGGGGATATATTGGGCTTAACCACATTGTCATCGTTTTCTCACAATTTAACTTTAATTTGTCGGTACCTAGCCAGCTAGCAATAACATCTAAACAGTCATTTAGGATGTATGATCATGATTCAGTGTCTACATAATGGGGGTAATTTCATGAAGTCATTTTCATGTGTATGTGGCCACATGTGCATAAATGACCTCTTTAAAATAAAATACAATGCTGACCATTTAAAAGTATGCTTGTTCGCATGAATGTGTGTACTTGGCTGGTAGACTTAATTGGGCAGAGTGCTGGTGGAGTTCACAAATATGCACATTGATTATGAAATACTTAAAGCTACACGTCTACTTGTGTACTTTATGCATGTCCATTGACGACTGCTCTCGAGCAAAAGGAAGTGAAATCAGAAGGGGACGGAAGTACAAATGGTACCAGAGCTGAAAGTAACTCCAGTGCTTTGGTGCCATTACAAAAGCATTGTTCTCACTGCACGTCCCTGTGAGGGGTGACAGCGGTGGCAGTTGGAGCGGGAGCTGAAGCATAGGAGGCACAAGGGCTGAGTTTCACCTAGGGCACCTCATACCCTTGCGCCAGCCCTGGACATGCCTAATAATACAATAAAAAAAAACCCCAAAAGATAATAGAATCCGAATAAAAAGCTTTTAATCATAGATTAAAAACTTTTCGAAAAAGGTAAGTTTGGACTCCTATGAAAAGACAAATAACAAAGGTGTATCATGCATTACCTGAGGTATAGAGTTCCATCAAGGGCCTGGAGTGTCCTGCTTAATATTTTTTGTGATTTATGAGAAGGCTGGGTGAGGGGAGCGAATACATGGTGAAAGTGTAGATGGGGGTGAATAAGTATGGAACTGCTTGGTCACTTGGGCGGAGGTGGGGAGTGAAAAGGAGATTAGGATTTCGGATTGCAGCATTTCGTTGTGTTGGGTGGCTCAGGAGGACAAAATGAACCACTAAGGATTGCTGCTTGGGGAGCATAAGAGAGGCGGACAGGAACTTATATTGTACACGGTAAATGGATGGGCTCTTTTTTTTATCATTCTTCATACCCAGGATTGGCTTATTTCCTGGTTCAATGTTGGTGGTTCTCACTGATTGTTTAAGTCCTATTAATAAAGAATTTGGCCTAAAATAGGGAGAAGGGGGCAGTTTATTATGGAGAAAATGGGGACACATTTATCTACATTGGCTACTACTGATTTTTTTGTGTTTAATTTAAATGTGTATGTTTGATTTATAAGACTGTACATTCCCTTATTCATGCTGAACTATCATCGTTGTGCCATTACCTACCTGTGCATGCCCTATAATCTTCCTCTGAAGGCTTGTTGTGCGCTACCCCTGTGGCAGCAGTTCAGAAGGAAGCTAACCATAAATGCGTTTTCTCTAGACTGAATATAATAGAAACATAGAAACATGATAGCAGAAAAAGACCACATGGCCTATCTAGTCTGCCCTTCCTTATCAACAACAATTATCCCCTTTTTACCTTTAGAGATCCTCTATTTGCCCCGTGCTTTTTTGAATTCAGATACTGTCCTCGTGTCCACCACCTCCACTGGGAGACTATTCCACGCATCTACCACTCTTTCCGTAAAGAAATATTTCTGCATATTACTCCTGTCCTGAGTCTATCCCCTTTCACTCTCATGCTATGTCCCCTCGTAGCAGAGCTTACCTTCAATTGAAAGAGACCCTCCTGTGCATTTATGCCACAGAAATATTTAAATGTCTCTATTATATCGCCCCTATCCTGCCTTCCCTCTAAAGTATATATATTAAGATCTTTAAGTCTGTCCTCATATGCTTCATAACAAAGACCACTAACCATTTTAGTAGCCACCCTCTGCACCGACTCCAACCTGCCAATATCCTTCTGAAGGTGTGGTCTCCAGAATTGCATACAGTACTCCAAATGAGGTCTCACCAGAGACTTATACAGAGGCATTATCACCTCTTTTTTTTCTACTGGCCATTCCTGTCCCTGTACACCCAGCATCCTTCTGGCTTTCACAGTCTCTTTTTCTACCTGTTTAGCTACTTTAAAATCGTCAGACACAATTATGCCCACAATTATGCTCCTTTATGGACAGAAGTACCTCACCCTCTACACTGTACAGCTCCTTTGGATTTTTGCAGCCTAAATGCATGACCTTGCGTTTTTTTAGCATTACATTTCAGCTGCCATATTCTAGAGTAGACCATTCTTCAAGTTTGGCTAGATCCCTCCCCATGTTGTCGACTCTTTCCTGTGTGTCTATTCTATTGCAGATTTTGGTATCATCTGCAAACAAGCAAATCTTAACCAACAATCCTTCCACATATCACTAACAAAGATTTTAAGCAGAATCGGACCAAGGACAGATCCCTGCAGCACACCACTGGTAACCTCCTCCTCCTTTGTTGCCTCCCACTCAACCAATTTCTAACCCAGTTAGTAACTTTAGGGTCCATCACTAGGGTGCTCAGTTTGTTTATAAGTCACCTGTGTAGAATGGTGTCAAAGGCTTTACTGAAATCTAAATACACCACTTTCCCTCGGTTCAACTCCCCTGCTCACCCAGTCAAAGAAATCTATCAGATTTGTCTGACAAGACCTGCCTGGTGAATCCATGCTGCCACGGATTCTGCAATCCATACTCCCATACTGCCATAAAGAGCTGCTTATGCTTAGGGGCAAATCCTAACCTTTTGCTACTCCATTAACATAAGGTTATGTAATCTAGTTTACAGTGCCAAATGAATGGTGGCTCATCCTGTAACCAGATCTGTAGGATACTGTTCTTCCCAACCAAACTAGCCTTTCTAAAAATTAACTTCACAAATTTCCCCTTAAGCCCTAGTATCGCTGGTTGCTCCAAAATCATTAGTGACAACTGAACTGCCTGCCCAGTTAGCCTCTCTAAATAATGGACCTTTTTACACCAAAATGATGAGAGGCAGCCTAAAAAATAACTGTTAACTAAAGTACCCTCCCCTTGTTTACACTTCAGGCATATTGCCTTGGGAGCATGCACTGCAATAAACACCCTCACTTGAGAAAAATAAGCTCTATGGAGTATTTGGTACTGGCATTCCTGTAAATGAGCATTAGTGACCATCCTTGGAATCCATGCAAAACAAAGGCCAACCTTAGTTAAATCACCACTCAACCTTCACTCTTCCGTCTCATATTTCCGAAAGAGTCAAACTTGGGAATCCCTTCTAGCCCATACATCTTTTTATGTATTTTTGAAATTGAAAAATACTATTGTTCTCCTTTGTAAAGCTTTTCCTCAAATGTTAGGAACAAGCAAACTGAACTGTGAGTATTAATGTAATGTTGTAGTTGCATATATAAAGCAAGAGGTAGATAGAAAATATCAACTACCACAGAAGGGGGTCAGTCCAAGCACAAAGAGTAGAGGTAGACCAAGGAATGATAAAAGTCCTTTATTACTAAATCTGACTTGGCCATGTTTCGGCTTGATTAGCCTTTGTCAGGGGTCTAGAGTATAACGTATATATAAAAAAAATGCAAAATAATGTCAACACACAAAAATATTTCACAGTAATACTCCAACTAAACTAAAAAAATATTTTAAAACATTGCCAAAAGATAGAAAATATAACATCAATAATAAGTAAAATTTCATTGAAGGAACATACCAAACTCCAGAACAACAGCAATGGATATCTCATTTGACACGCTCGTGCAGTAAGATATACCAAACTAAAAGACAAAAAGGGGGGTAAGAAGGAGGAGGAAGAAAGTTAAATATACAGCATTAAATATATACAAATAACTCCTAAAAAATCACATGTAAACAACCATCTAAACCTGAGGGCATAAACTGCATAAGAGACAGCATATCATCGATTATAGTTTGGTGTGTAGGAAAATTAGTGTGTAAGAAATTTAAAAAACAAACATATTGTCATAGCGTGTTAACACAGGTAATAGCCCTCTATGTAAAATAATAAATGTGTAGAGCACTGTATAAGAGCATCTTGTAATAGAAATTGTTGCATTTGTGTCATCATGTTAACATCTGGGCAGTATTGTGTAAATGATAAAGTACATAGATTATTTGACTTAACTTGATGCTCAAAAAAGTAACATTCAGGAAGTACGATCGATCTCTAGTGTTAATCTGCACACATTAAGAATTTACATCTAATACGAGAAGATCCTCATCTCAAAAAAAATATAATTATAGAAACAATAGAGAAATGTTGACAATTTCTGCATATAAAATTCTGTTTCCACTTACACAGTGGACAACTGATGAAAGGTATGGTGCAGAAGTATTGCGAAAGCGCCGGGCATGCGGTTTGTATATACAGGGGAAGCCAGCCTCTTTCATTAAGCAAATGTTATCTCAATACGAGCTATAAACTTAAGGCATTGCTAGATTTACAGATTTGAATTGAAACTGCCTTCATATTTGAACCGCACAAGTAAAACTGCTTATAATATAAGAGAGATGTAAAACTTATGCCTGTTGTGCTGCCATTTTTTCACTAGATATATTAAAAAGGATGATCATTAAATCGCTATAGGGAAAGGGCGAGAGATAAAAAAAGATCTTTGTGATATTCCAAAGCCAGTCAATTCTGAGGATCTACTTAAAGACCAAACGAGGGAAAGTGAGACTGTATTAGTGTGTACATTGAAGTCCTCAAATATATCAGGTCTCATTTCTAAGATCCTCAAGTGACACTGACATATTTTGGAAAACTAGGAGTGTTTAAAAAAATAGAATATTGATTGTGGCATATAAAATAAAAATCGGAGGGATCTTTTAGTTCCCTCTGCTTTACCCAACATTTGGCCAAACAGAAGATCCAATTTTCCCGCATTTTAAATGGAAATGAGTGTTTCTGGGGACACCCCATGACACACGGAGAATTTTGGTTACGTTACAGAAGAAAGTATAACTCTAGTCTTATATGTGATTATGTGCCCTTGCTCACGTCTGTAAGTGGGGAAAAAACCTCGTTAAACCGAGCTGCTGACTCAATTCCCTGAATCCCAACAGAGACCCTCCTTAGTAAACAGATATGTGGGCACAGTCACCCTTTTCTGAGCCCACTGCTCAAATGGTCTAATTTTGTAACATGGGAAAGACTATACATTCTCCTGGAATGGCAACAGAACAGACACCAAAGAGTTTTGTCTAAATGACTCACAAAGAAACCTCCATGCTGTCCAAAGGGAAGCCACAAGAACATTCACCTTAAAAAGCTTTGGCACCCGATCCCAAGGGCATACAGCAAGTAATTGTGATGCCAAGCATATAGCTGACCTTTTTCATAATCCATTGGGGTATAATCCTGTGATCCCCCAACTCAATCCTTTAAATGCCTCAGCAAACAAGCCTAATTATATTTCTTTAGGTTTGGGAGTCCCAAACTACCATCTTGCAATCTCCACACACAAATCCTGGAGAAGATGTCATACGCGCAATAAATTATTTTTTAAGAAATGCAGTGGCAACACTCTCTCAAGACATACAACCTACTTAGGGAACAGGGTCACTTGACTGTAAAAACTGTTATGATTCAACCATTATTTACTTGAAGCTAAATTCTCATATGTATATAGTTTCCCCAGTTAACTCCATGTTATAACCCTGTTTTATGTAAACGTAGGACAAAATAAGTATGTCCAAGTGTTTAATGTTCAATGTAAACCGCACTGATGAGAAATAGCACGGTATATAAGAAGTGTTAAATAAATAAATAAACTTGAAACAGTCTAATTATGCTCAGTGAAAGAGGTAGAGTCTTCCCCAGATTCAACTGAGATTCCAAATTAACAATCAAAGGGGGTCTATATTACATCTATAAAGCAAATAAGGGTCAGTGGGGAGCTGAATCCCAAGATATTAAAAATATTTTGCCTAATGCAGGGGAAATTACTCTATCAACCCTCTTTAATTCCTAGTTTAATAGGCAGGGCCTGAGATTTTGACAGATTAAGTTGTAAATGCAGCAAGAGACTAAAACATCAAAGCGTCTCCATTAAATACACAGAGACACAAGGGTCCACAATGTGTACCAGAATATCATCCACAAAGACTGCAGTCTTGAACTCCAGTTGACGAATTGTCACACTGAACACCAGTGGATCTAAACAATGGTTCCAGTGTCAAAATGCAAAGGGGTGAAAGGAGTCAGTTCTGCCTAGTACTCTACTGTAATTGGAATGGCTCAGAAACAAGGTTATTGGTCCTCACTGCCACCTTGGCTTAGAGGACAAAGCTCTCCTTCCTGTACTGAAACCACCCTGAATGCCATAGCATTCCATGACTGCAAATGTAGGGGGCGCACGTGAGCCCGCGCTGAGATGGCTGGCTTTTCATGAAGCTCTGTGCCAAGGTCTGTTCCTCCCTTTTCAAATGGCTGCATTAAGAAACTTTTCCTATTTAAAGATTATCCGCAGAGAGAGCAGAGGCACACGGTCATCCGATTCTTTAAAGACCGGCAGGTTTTCTCTCTTTTTTTCTCTAGTTATGCCTCCCTCTCTGTACAAGTAATCCCGCTGTGACTGAGGCTTCCATTTTACTGTCCCGATGCGAGGAGAATGCTCGCTCTGCATCTGATTGAGAAAAGAAAAAAATCGCCAGCTCAAACCTCAACCTCTGTCACCGGTATAACTGCAGGAGGTACTTCTGCAAGGCTGATTCAGAGGGGAAATGTGAGTGAATCTTCTTCCTGCTTGTGTCCGGTCCCGTTTGGGGGAATCAAAGCAAGTCCACCTCACTGTGCATTTCTGGTTGCTAGAGGCTTATAGCAAAGGCATTCAGATGATCGGAGCCGATATTAAATGGGTTTAGTGTTCTTCAGCACGAATATGAATGGGGTTCCATTAGCAGCCATTACCGCATGTGGCTGGAACGCAGCCAGGTCCTCCTGAGGCGGGAAAGAATGTCACTTTCGGGAGGCATCTTGTCACCCAGTTTTCACCTTTAGCTCTCTGTCGACAGCCTGTGTGCCTTAAAGCCCCAAGTACCTAAGTGAAGATTTTGGATGGTGTCTCCTCTGTGTTGCCTAGGGGAGTATCAAGTAGAAAAGATATGTGCTGATGATCTGCCGTTATTCGTTCTGAGAAGCTCGGTAATAACAGCAAAGAAAGAGCTCCATCTAGTGGACATTTCGAATAATTTCCATCATATCTTAGTCTCTGTAGACAACACTAAAGGGCCCTTGTTCCAGCAAATTAATCTCCCAAGGTACTGATCGGCAAAGAAGTCAGGCATATCTGGCGGGGGTACTACAATCATCTAATCCTGTGAAAGAACAATCCTTTTCTGATCTCCAACATCATTAGTAGAAACACCTGTTAAAGTACATTTGGATTATAGCTGCGCTGATCAAGATTTATTTTATATTTGTTTATTTAACAGGTTTTATATACCGTTTTATCATTTCAATGAAAACGGTTTACACTGAAACTTAAACTTGGATTACATTAAACAGGGACATTGATAACTTGGATTTTTTTTCTGAGGCAATGGAGGGTTAAGAGGGAGGAGTGGCCCAGTGGTTGGGGCAAAGTACTTCAGGCCGGAAGGTCGGGGGTTCAAATCCCACTAGAGGACAGCAACCTTGGGCCGGAAGGACTGGGGTTTCTAGTCCCACAGGTGCTCCTTGTGGTCTTGGGCAAGCCACTTAACCCTCCGTAGCCCATGTTCCCTGTAAAATAGTTATCTCCAAGTTATAATGCCCTGTTCAATGTAATTTCAGTTTGTTCAATGTAAACCACACTGATGCAGAATAGCGTGGTATATAAGAGAATGTAATAATAAGTGACTTGCCCAAGGCCACAAGGAGTGCTAGTGGGAATTGAACCCTGGTCTCTGGGTTCCCAAGCCAGTGTTCTTAACCATTAGGCGGCTACTCCTTCTAAAAATCATTATGCTAACATGCTCTCTAAGTTCTTGAGGAAAAATGATACTTCTGGGTCCAGTCATTCTTCAGGTACTCAAGGGATTTCATCCAACTCATCCGACACAAGTGCAGACCTAGCTACGGTATCACAGCCTGCATCTAAAGCGGATTTGATGAAAGTACTACAGGAACTTCGCTCATTTAGACTGGAATTCTCCAAAGCAATTTCTGATCTTCGAACGGACTTTAAATCTTTGGATGATCGAGTGACCCAAAATGAAATCAATATAGGAGAGCAAATTGATGCTACAGCTGTCTTCCAATCTAAGATCCATTAACTGGAACAACTTACCACAGATCTGAAAGAACATCATGATGAAATGGAGAATAGACAGAGAAGAAATAACATAAGGATTTATGGAGTGCTAGAGTCCCCTAATACATCCAGTAACGTTATGGGGATTATACAAGAGATCTATGCCTTTTGTGTTCCTGACAAGTCTACTTCAGTCAGATTAGAACAAGCACACAGAAGTGGCAGTTCTAGAGCAAGAGGCGACATTAGAACCCACCCCATAATTGCCTGTTTTCAGTGTTCTGAGGACAAGGTGACACTAATGTGAGCAATCCGAGGCAAGCGAATATTAATCTTCCGAGATTGGGAGCTTCAAATTTACCATGACATGTCTGCTTTTACTTTGGAAAGAAGATGGAGCTTCAAACCGCTTACAAAGATTTTGCAAAAAAAGGCAATCAAGTACCGCTGGAACTTTCCATTTGCGCTAGTTTTAGAGTGGAACAATACCTTACAGAAGATCTCTGATATCTCTGCATGCATGGACTTTATCAATCACATTCAGTGGGTAGTCGAACCCCGAGACAGCGGGGGTTATATCCTGAGTTGGAAGCATCAACACCGAAGCGCTGGAAAATTCCGTGTTCACGCCGACAGTCCAAAAGGAGCCTGATGCTGATACAAGCAAAATAATGGATACAGCAGCATCACCTTAATGACTATATGGTTCTTTTTCCTATAGTCTTTCCTGTTTGACTTTGAATACACAATTGCTGTACGTTGTTGCTATTTGGGTTTTTTTTTCCTCCCAATATGGTAGCGGGGATTCTATTCTTGTTTACTGGCTTGGTTACTATCCTTGTAGCGTCTTAAGGTATTGGTTGAGGATATTATAAGCTTAATTTGTATTTAGGGGGAAATAGGGATGGGGATGAAAGTTGTAATTGCACTGGCAGATCATTAGTTCTGATAGTTCTTTGACTGGGTGACCAAGGAACTAGATCAGGGGCATGCAATGGATGTTATCTACCTGGATTTCAGCAAAGCCTTTGATACTGTTCCTCATAGGAGGCTTGTCAATAAACTCAGTAGCTTGGGGATGGGTCCCAAGATGGTAAACTGGATTAGAAATTGGTTGACTGACAGACAACAGAAGGTGATGGTACATGGAGCTCACTCGGATGAAAGGAAGGTGATTAGCGGGGTGCCCAAGGGTTCGGTCCTGAGCCCGGCACTTTTCAATGTATTTGTGAGTGATATTGCTGAAGGACTGAATGGAAAAGTCTGTCTTTTTGCAGATGAGACAAAAATTTGCAACAGAGTGGAAACCCCCCCCCCCCCCGAGGGAGTAGTTAACATGAGGAAAGATCTACAAAAGCTGGAAGAATGGTCTAATTCTTGTCAACTATGATTTAATGCGAAAAAGTGCAGTGTCATGCACTTGGGAAGCAGAAATCCAAGGGAAATATACGCGATAGGGGGCGAGAGGTTGGTGTGTACGGTTCAGGAGAAAGACCTTGGTGTGATTATCTCTGATGATCTCAAGGTGGCAAAACAGTGCGACAAGGCGGTGGCAAAAGCCAGGAGGATGTTGGGCTGCATACAAAGAGGGATTACCAGCAGAAAGGAAGAGGTACTTATGCCACTGCACAAGTCACTGGTGAGGCCTCACTTGGAATACTGTGTTCAGTTTTGGAGACCATATCTTGCAAAGGATGTAAAAAGACTGGAAACTGTTCAGAGGAAGGCGACCAAAATGATTAGGAGCCTGCATCAGAAGCCTTATGAGAAGAGACTTGAAGACCTAAATATGTACACTTCGAAGGAGAGGAGGGACGGGGGAGATATGATTCAGACCTTTAAATACTTAAAGAGAAATGATGAACAAACAAACTTCTTCCAAAGACGGGGAAGCTGTAAAACTAGAGGGCATAACATGAAGCTGTAAGGTGGTAAATTGAAAGGCAATGTCAGGAAATATTTTTTCACTGAAAGGGTGGTGGATGCTTGGAATGCCTTCCCGATGGAAGTGGTGGGAGCAAACACAGTGACGGAATTCAAAACGGCATGGGACAAACAAAGTGGATCCCTTTACAGCAACAGGATAAAAACAAAATAAACTGTACCATCTAACGTCTCAACAAATAGGGGTGTCCTACATGGAGTGGTGGGTTCACCCCTAAACAAAGACATGGGGAGGGGTGGCCTGCACAGAGCAACAGGTGCACCTACTCTTGCCATCTTGTTTGACAGACTAGATGGACCATGCTGTTCTTTATCTTCCGTCATTTACTATGTTACTATGATAGGAAAAGGGGATGGTTGGGGGGGGGGAAGGATTGGTATGGCAGGGATCTGCTAGTCTCTTCTTTACCCTCTTAGAGGCTTGTATGCCTCTTCTGCTTTCTTTTCAATGGAGTAGGAAGGGTTGGCCCTCTAAATCAAGGGCCAGGGTCAGGAGAGGGGGGTGGGGGGAAAGGGAGGAAGGCGGGGGAGGGTTAAAGGGGATTTTGGAAAGGGGGGGGGATAATTTGATGTCTCTTTGGATCTGGGAAAACCGGGAAAAGATTTATTACCACACAACACCGGGCAGGCTTTTATGGTATGTCAGGCGAGGAAAAGCAGTGTTCTGGACTATGTTCTGTATTGTGATAAGGAAGCTTATCATAGCTCAGGTAGGAGCTATAGAAAAGATGATGTGACTCTGAACAAGCAACCTGTCAGTTCTGGTAGAAGCAAGAAAACAGAGTTTTCACATAAAAGACTACCAGTCCCAGAATGCACCAGGTTTCCAGCAGCCATGAGAGGGGCTGAAGTGAGAAAATGTGTGTGCAATCAAGAGAGCTATGAGGTAATCCCTAAGCACTCATCTCAAAGGGCAGGGCCTGATTCAACACAGCTGTGCCGTGTTAGGGAGGAGCACACATTAGAACAGGATAAGAATAGAGCTTATTCTTCAGATAACAGTTTCAAGAACAGCTACAGAAAGAGCTTCAGGAAGAGATACAGAGACAGAGACAGCAACGGCTACAAGCTCAAGCACCAGTATCACCTGGAGGAAGAGAAGCCAAGCCAAGCGGATAGAGAAAGAAGGAAACTCTCTGGAAGGAAGAGAAGAAAGCCCATTGGATGGTCTGGGAGAGTCCAAGGCAGTACCCATACTGGGAGGTATTCCAAGTGCCAGCAGAGTCCATTGGACTGGATTCAGCCAGAGGAATGGAATGGCAGAAATAGGAATCACCAGTGGCTACCTGGAAGAGAGAAGACTGCACGTGGAAGGGACTTTCAGACCAAGGCCAGAAGGTATGTGAGAGGAGATCCAGTGTCCAGGGATCAAGATTGGAAGGCTGGACATCAGAATTGGATTACATACTGGCCAGGCTTTACAGAGAGGAATTATGATGGCAGGAGAGGCTCAGGTATGAACACTGATCCAGACCCTATCTATAATAGAGAATGGCAGCAAGGGAATAAGCATTCTCATGATAGTGCCTTAATGAAAGACTCATCTGTGCCAATGTATGATAATGACCCTATGCTGATTGATGAAGGGGGAGATACAGCAGATGAAAGTACAGTTTACATGGACTGTTCTCTATCTAAATGCTATTGCTAGCTTTCTGTGAGCAAACACATCAGCCATCACAAAGAAACCTAACTTTGTTCTTTATTTCCACTGCAAACAGCTCTTAAAGCAGGATTTGGGTTCACACAGTAGCAGCCAGCCAGCTAAAGGCTTACAGCTGGTCAATTGATAGTAATTAAAGCTGCACCTGATTGTGTGTGTGAGCAAGGGAGAATCACTGCTGGGATCTGCGTGGAAAATAAGCAGAAGTTAACCTAACAAGCAAAGTTTATTTATTTCTTTGTGCCTTTGTATTTGGTAATCATTTGCTAAGAAAACATTAGCTAATTGCCTGACAAGCTGAAGGCTGTTTTCTGATTTGCTTTATGACTTTTTGTTATCCATTTAAACACTGCAAGCAAGTAACCTCTTTTATATTGCTAACAAGCATACATGTGCTGGGTGAATTAAACCCCATCAATAAAAGAAGTATTTTATTGGCCTTACCACTTGGTTTCACAACTTAATTATTGTCATCAGCTGTGTTTGGGAGTGAATGAACTACAATACCCACAATACCTTGCAAGAATCATATGAATATATGCATCGTCAAGATTGTGTAAGTTCTCACCCTAGGCAGCCGTCTGACAGTATTCAATATAAGCAGGGGATCTACGGGACCAATGATTAGATTACTTTCATGGAACATTAGAGAACTTCATCACCCTATCAAGAGACGTAGGGTTCTTGACCAAGTATTCAGAGAACGGGCTGATATTGTGTTTCTTCAGGAAACGCACTTTGCGCCTGGGGCGCATTCCCACCTAATCTCAAGGAAGTTCCCGCAAGTATTTTCTTCTAGTTTCACTTCCTGTAAATGAGGGGTTGCCATCTTGATTTCCAGCGCCTGCCCTTTTCTTGTTTTGGATCAATTTTCGGATCCTTTTGGCCGCTTTGTCATTGTCTCTGGTTTAATGAATGACACACCCATTTCATTGGCTAACGTCTATATTCCACCCAAACAAATAACTAGCACACTGAAGGATCTACTGGGAGCACTTAGAGCTCATACTACCGGTAAAATCTTGTTAGGTGGAGATCTTAACAGTGTACTCTCAGATATGGACAGATCAAGCTCGAAGGTTAGTTCCACTGGAAGTTCCCAGGCGTTGGGAGATTTTGTCTCTGACTCATATTTAATGGGTGTTTGGAGGTTGATTCACCCTGGAGAAAGGGATTATACCTTTTTTTTCCTTGGTGCACCATTCTCACTCTAGAATTGATATTTGGTTGGTTTCCAAATCTTTGATTCCTCAAATTTCCTGGGTTCAAATTGGGGCTCTAGGGCCCTCTGATCATCATTTAGTATCCTTGGACTGAATGATTGGTGATACAGAGATTCCCCCTAAGGCAGGGGTCTCAAACTCAAATTGCTTTGAGGGCCAAATGAGGACTTGTAAAGTAACCCGCGGGCCGCATCGTCGGAACTTTTTTTTACAATGGAAAAAAGTCAATAAAAAAGTCAACATAATAAGAACATAGTGCTGACTCATAGTGCCCAGAGAGGGAGTTTACCTTGTGTTCTTTTCAGAGTCACCTACCGGATGTCTCACGTCTCCATGTGGAACGCAGGACCCTTTATGCGTTCCACCTCCTTGTGGTAATGGCCGCAGCCATCCAGGGACTGGAAATCACCCTCAGGCAGCCAAATCCCAGGGTCAGAACAACAGCAAGAGCTCCTCATTCACCTCTCAACATGCCAGCCCCTCCTGCATTCGATCTGCACTCGGTAGCACTTTTTTAAAATACGGGTGAGTTTTGCCGTTAAACCGGGCTCTCCGATGCCTCCGATTCGCTAGAAAACACTCCTCCTTCAATCGGCTGGGTCATAATCGCGGTCGGAGGAGCACTTCGCCCCCTGCATGCATGCGTTGCGGGCCGCGTGTTTAAGACCCGTGCCCTAAGGCATGGGTGCTAAATCGACAATTATTGAAAAGCCAGGAATTTGTTGAACAATTATGGCACAGCTGGAAAGAATACCTGCATTTTAATGATCAAGCAGATATACTCCAAGTTTTCTCCTGTGGGAAGCGGGAAAAGCTGTGTTGAGGGGACAATTAATTTCCTTATCGAAGGCATTCAAAAATAAAAAAAGTGGCAAAACAAGATGAGTTGCGAAAACAGATATCTATTCTGGAAGAAAAACACAGGAAAGGCTATAGTGTTAGTGTGGCACCGGTTGTTAACCTTACGGGGAGAATTAGCAGCATTAGAAACAGAAGAGAGAGCCTCACAACTACAACGTACTAGGCGTAATTTTTACGAGCAAGGAAATAAAGCGGGTAAGTTGCTTCTATGGCAGCTAAAACGGTAGCGGATGAAGAAAAGGGTTTCCAACATTACGGATGAGGGAGGGCGCAGGCATAGAAAGTCAGTAGATATTGCACGGTGTTTCGCACACTTTTGTGGATCTCTGTATGCTTCCCAACTTTCCGTGGATGATCAGAGCCTCAACAAATGGCTCTTGGAGGCGAACTTACCCCAAATGTCGATAGAAACTCGAGAAGTACTAGAACGTCTGATTACTTTGATAGAGCTTAGTGGGGCTATACGTCAAATGAAAAATGCTAAAGCCTCAGGCCCAGATCTATTCTCGAAAGAATTGTATAAGGGTCTCTCTGACCTGAATACTCCTATCCTGGTTAGAGTATTTAATGACATTTTACCTCGTGGTGCCCTCCCAGATTCTATGTATCAAGCATAAATCATCGTGAACCCGAAAGAGGACAAGGACCCATCGTTATGTAATAACTATAGACCGATATCATTATTGAACTTAGATTATAAAATCCTGACTAAGATTCTCTCTATGCGCCTTGATTCTAAAATCCAGGAGATAGTGCACCCTGACCAAATGGGTTTTATAAAAGGACGCTATGGCTTTGAAAATGTACGTCGGTTAATAAATATCTTATTTAGTTTGCGACAGAAAGTGGGAAGATTTGCAGTACTCTCACTAGATGCTGAAAAAGCCTTTGATAGAGTAGAGTGGCAATATTTATTGGCTACTCTACAAAATTTTGATTTTGGGCCTTGCTTACATGATTGGATCGCTACTCTTTATAATCCCCAAGGGGAGTTGTGCAGGTTAATGGGTTCTACTCCTCGCCCTTTCTTTTGGGACGTGGTACTAGTCAAGGCTGCCTTCTTTCTTCGCTTCTCTTTGCTTTTGCTCTTGAGCCTTTTGCCACTCGGTTACCAAATCAAGCCTCATCCATCAGGATTCCTTTAGGGAATCAATATCACGTCGTATCTCTATATGCAGATGACACTTTGATCTTCCTTCGAGATCTGGACACTACGTTGCCTAAAATTGTCGACCTCTTAGATACCTTCTCACTCATGTTGGGATTTAAGGTGAATTTTCATAAATCAGCTTTATTACCATGCCATACTGCTGGTGAAGGAAGATTGAACCCCAATGTTTTTTCCATTGTGTCCCAGTTTAGATACCTAGGGGTAGTGATTCCTCAAAGGCTGAGAGACTTGTATGCTCTGAATTACCAACCCCTGCTGTTAGCTCTGAAGGAGGATGTACAATGCTGGCTGCCTTTATCGGTTTCATGGCTGGGAAGAGTAAACGTGATAAAGATGCTTTTCTTACCAAAGTTGTTGTTTTTGTTCCAATAACTCCTGATTACTATTCCAAAACTTTTTTTGGAAAAGTGCGGCGGATGCTTACGACATTTATCTGGCAAGGTCGACGTCCGCGGCTCAGCTGGCAAACGATGACTGCTCATGTCTCTGTATTATTCATTTTTGGTTAATTAATTTGGCTTCTTTGTGGGCGGCTATTGAAGCTGACTGGCTCACACCAATTCTGCTACTGGCCACACCTTTTGTAGGGGATCGCAAGGATGTCCAGATCATTTTACAACATGCCTTCTTGGGCCCAGTATGGAGGGCGTGGAGAAAGATATGTAAGAGATCTGCGCTGTTTCCAATTCTGTCTCCCTATACTGTACTAGGGACTTTGCCCTTCATTAGAAACCTTGGTGGGCCCTTGAGAGAGATTGGTCTGATGACATGTTTCTCGGCTATGCATGCTCATTCCGTGTTTTTGCCCAAACAGCAGTTGGAGCAACTGTTTGGAGCCCCCATCTCTGATTTTCAATATCATCAATTTAGACACCGTTTTAGCAAGCAATCGAACATTAATGTAGGTACGCGGACACCAAGAACTTGGGAGCGTATACTCTTTACTAGCTCCTGCTTCTGAGCTATTATGGCTCGCCTTTATAAAGCTTTCTCCGTGGACATACCTTCTTCTGCTTTGATGTCTAATTTCCGTAAACACTGGGAGCGAGAGCTTCCAGACTAATTGGAGGAGTTTTGGTTAAAAACTTATTCCTACTCCCATAAGTGTTCCATCTCACTATAGCTTGTAAATACCCAATTGCAGATTTTATTTCGTATGTCACTTACCCCTGAGAACTTATATAGATGGGGTAGGGCCGATGATTATGTTGGCGATTATGCGGTAAGCGTGGAACCTTTAAGCATATGTGGTGGGAGTGCCGGAGGATTCAGGAGTTCTGGTCTGCAGTCCATTCTCAGATTACTGGTACGTTAGGGGTTGATTTCCCCTGCGAGATGGATTCCTGTGTTTTGAGGCATCTTCCAGCAGAAATCATTTCTCCTGATATTGCTATACTGATTAACTGCTTACTGCTAGCGGCCCGGTCGGTGATAAGCCGATACTGGAAATTATCTCATGCCCCTACCTTAAAAGAATGGATGGGGAAGGTATGGGATGTTTATAAGATGGAAAAACTAACGGCTGAATTAGGGGGACGCCCAGAGAAGGTAGCTAGACTTTAGGCACGTTTTCTTCCTCCTAGTGGCCAAACGTGAGATACTTTTACTGGTCTGTTTACTATGTCATCCTTCCTGAGGGTCAGCTAGATATTACTTGGGTTTCTATTTTCAAGTTTTCCATATTCTTACCTGTGTTCAGACTGGAGGATATATCTCCCTCCTACGCTAGTAAATGTTCCAGGTCCACTGACGCGGGAGGTTGGGAGATATTATTCTCCATCCCAAATCCTTTCACTGTTGTTGATGAGGGGGCTGTTTGAGAAGATGAGAGTTGAGTTTTGTAGGATGGATATGGGCTCCTGTAATGTGTACAGAATTTTAAAAATATGGTCACAGGGATTAGTTTTACTCCCGGAGCTGTTTCAATTACCAGTGCCTCATAGAGTGAGTTTGGATTCTTACTACTTTTATCCGCTACTAAAGGGAGTCAAAAAAGATTTTCATACTTTGAGGAGACAGAGATTGATGTTGTTATTATTATTACGCTATGTTTTTCTCATGGGCTGATACTGTGATTCTGTTCCACCATCACCATTGTTATATAGCTGGGATACTTTATTCAGTCACATCTGGATTCTGTAGCCATGTTTCTTATGGTTGTATTGACCTGTGACACACGTTACAGGGGATGTGGTGGGATTTTTGTTGTATGGTATTGTATTGCTCTTATTCCTAACTCAATAAAATTGTTTAAAAAAAATGACTGCAAATGTAGTCCCATTCGACACTGTCAAATACTTTTTCAGCATCAAAGCTGATCATTGCAGGGCTGCTGCCTGCACATACTCCAGGGTAGCTGCCTTCTTCTTTTTCCTCCTCTTTCCTTGCTGATTTCACCAAGTTCATTCCCTTGGCTATGGTTTTGCAGGATAGCAATGTCTTACAAAACTTGCTTGATGTTCTAAAACTAAATCTGGAACAGTTTGCACAAACCTATTGACCAATATTTTTGTCTGAACATTCAGGTCAGAATTAATCAGGGCAATAGAGCAATTTGACTGGCCTCTGAGGATCCTTCCCCATTTTAGTTATCAATGTTTTATGTGCCAAATTCAGTGTCACTTGCCGTATGTTGCAATTGCACATACCTACTACTGACAACGCCACTTGTGCCTTAAATACTTTGTAAAATTCCCTGTCAAACCTGTTCAACCCTAGCATTTTTCGCAGCAAGCCCATTTGAATAGTCCTGCAAACGTCATCCAAGCTAATTTGCTTACAAGTTTTGATTTGTGGAATATAAATGTTTTAAATAAATAAATTAAGAAATTCCCAATCTTTCTAACCAACCTGTGGTAGCACCACCTGCTTCAAATATCTGTCTAGCTACAGAGTCCCCTTCCAATACAACTGCTGAAGGAAATCCCAATAGTCCTTACCAATTTCCCATTCTGTATGAACCAGCTCTCCCTGCCTAGTCACCAGTGCTGCCCATTTTTTTTAGTAAGAGGGAGAGGGGGTGCAAGAAGCCTTCCAGATTTATTGCCAAACCAAAAAGATTTGTGTCTATAGTAAAAGTGGAACTTTAGTCAGTTGATGAATCAAAGTGTTAGCTGAATTGCTAGCAGTTGAGACTTGGGCTTCCACCGGATTCTGTGCAAGCACTTGCCTGTGCTTCCTAATCTGCCATTCTAGCATAGACCATCTCTTCTCCATGTCTTTCTTATGCCTACAACTAAAGGCAATAATCTTGTGAAGGACTACCTTAGCAGCTTCCCAATACAAAAAGGAATCCTCCTTGTGCATCTATTGAACCGCTGATATTCCTCCCTTGTTTTCCTCAAAAATTCTCTAAACCTCCCATCCTCAACTCTAGATACACCTAGAGGATTGCATGGTCTGGACTTCTAGCTGATCAATGACCATCTGAAGCACTCTCCAAAATGTGAGGAAGATACCAGTAGATAATCTATATGGGACTGAGTAGAATGAGCGTACCATACTTATGTATAAATCACACTCCTGAGGGCAAGGTGCATGGAAAACATCCAACAACTCATACATGAGGGGCAATCCCTTACTAAATACTTACTAATCAAACTCTGGAATTTGTTACCGGAGGATGTAGTAAAGGCTGTTAGTGTATCTGGGTTTAAAAAAGGTTTGGACAAGTTCCTGGAGGAAAGGTCCATAAACCATTATTAAGAAGGGACCCAGGATATCAATGCTTGACCCAGTACAAGCATTGTGGAACCTGTGTCTTTTGGGGAAACTGCTAGGTACGTATGACCTAGATTGGCCACTGTTGGAAACAGGATACGGGGCTTGATGGACCTTGGTCTGACCCAGTATGGCATATCTTATGTTCTTATAAATAATTATTGCTTTATTTAGATTATATGATTCATCCATTCTAGGTTCATAGACCATGTTAAAGTTCTCTTCCCCTTCAAATACCTGCAGGTCCCTCAAAACCTTCCTAAAGAAACTTGCCTCATAATTATTGGAGAATAAGATTATAGAATATTAAGATCTTACCCAGAAACGAACATGAAATATTACTTAGTCTCCCGGGGTTGAAAGAGGGATATCTTCGTAAAAATGGCTCCCAACAACCCTTTTCCCACCCACCATATTTTCAACTTTGTGTGTTCTGTATCACTCAAGTGAGTCTCCTATCGCGTCACCACACTGACACCATGCCTTTTCAAAGCCTGGAGGACCTTTTAGCGATTAAGAGGGGAGACCAATCCAGCTACATTCCAAGAGATACATCTCAGTGGCTTACTCATGTTATCTTTCCTATTCCCAACTCAACTTACAGCAGGTCAACGCTAATTCCAGGAAGGATTATACTGACCATTGACCATCCCACCTATCTACCTTACCCCAGAAAATAATCCCTCCAATTCCCCCCCCCCCACCCCATACTTGATTCCTAGGTTCCTATCCCCCGGTCCCCATCTACTATCCCCATATCTAGATAGTCACACAGCCTCAAATATTCCAACATCCATATCCTTAAAAGATCATACATACAGTATGTGGTATTTATTCAGCCTCCCTCTCCCACTTATAACACACACACTACATTCAGCCCCTTCACTCAACTCCTCCACTCATATCCACAACTAACCCATGTCACTACCCTTTTACATTTGCATAGAAATATGACGGCAGAAAAAGACCTTCCTTATCGTCCCTCCAGTCTAGTCCCGGAAACTCTGGAGTTGTCATCCTCTTCCAGCAGCTTGGAGACTGATACATGTCATTCTTTGATGATACTGGTATAAGGACACAGGCACCACCTCCTCCCACTCCAGTTCTATCAGTCTCCAAGCAGCTGGAGGATGTGAGCCAGGGTGGCTGGCTCTCTGGAGAGACAATTAAGGACTGTAGTGGTAGTTAGTGTTAGGTTTTTGGGGGTTAATTTCATATGGTTGACTTGATTGCTTTTCTTCTTTTCTAGGTAGCTTAAATTCGGGAGTGTACAGCTTTAAAAGAAAAAAAAAATTTTGGCTGCTGAAGTCTTTGCTTCCCTGCTTCCTTTCTCTCACCGGAGAGTTTGAGAGCAGGAGGCTTGAAAGTCCTCAGGGAAGTTTGGAGCTTGCCTCTCTGTGTAAACCTGCCTCCCCCAGCGTGAGCGCTGAGGGGAAGCAGCAGGCAAGCGCCCCGGGGGCACAGTTCCCTTCTGAGCAGTTGCGGGAGCTTGTGGGCCCCAAACAGTTGCAGCACAGCATTGGAGGTACCCATCGGAGAGAGGCTAATTAGCCGGTTCGCAATGGGAAGGTAAGCTGCGCTTTTCTTTTTATTTCAGCGGGGTTTGAGTGAGCGGCTATGTTTCAGGCTCGGCCCAAGTAGACAGCAGCCATTCGCGCCGCGTTCTGTTTTTGGCGGGAAACGCCAGTGGCGTGGTCCGGGAAACAATCTGCTCTACTGAAGAGAGGAAGCTTCGTTTTTAGTTCATTTCTTGGCGATTAAGGTCAGGGGACCTCCTGCTTCCTTTTTGGCTTTAAAAAAAAAGAAATTAGCATTCTTCCCAGCCCGGGTTTAGTCCTCTGAGGAGGAGCTGGGTTCAGAGTTTTCTGTTTGTTTAGTGGGGAGATTACTGGAAGAGAGCATGCCTGCAAAGACCTTATGTTTGCTCTGTGGAGTGAAGAGGTCTGTAGTCTCAGAGGCAGGACTTTGTAAGAGCTGTAGCCAGGATGGAGCAATAGCGCTTAGATTCGTCGGAAGAGCGTGCGGACCTGGAGCAGGGGCCGCTGTCTCCTCTTGTAGAGCCTGTGGAGCCGTTACCAGGTCCCTCTTCGGTTCCTGAGGGTCCGCGTCCTAAGGCACCCTTGTCAGGTGATTTAACGTCCATTTTTTCGCCGGACTTTGTGGCTCTTATTCAAAGGGCGTTTGGTGGTGCTTCTTGGACGGCTTCTTCCGCGGCTCTGGGTCCATTGCCGGCTCAGGTGTGGCATAAGAGACCAGGCTCTCCTCTTTCTGTCACACATTCATCTCTGGGTCAGAAGAGACCTCGGCTGGACGCAGATAGGCGGTGTCTCTCAGAGTTGTCTGAGGAGTTACGCGCGGAAGATGTGGAGCGCGATCCCGAGTTAGAGGAGGAGTTGGACGAAGGAGAGATTCCGGAACAGGAGGATCAGGCTAGAGTGGTCCATATTTTTCGGAAGGAGGAGCTCTCCCCATTGATTTCTGAGACGTTAAAGACGCTCAATATTCCGGTGTCTTCGCCGGCAGATGAAGCAGCCTTAGAAGATCCGCTCTTACAGGCCTTTAGGAAGACACAAAAAGCATTCCCGATGCATAGAGTTATTAAGGAGATGATTCAGAGTGAGTGGGATATGCCTGAGCCCACTTTCAAAGGCTCTCGGGTGATGCCTCGTCTCTATCCGCTGCTGGAACAGGATAGGGACATCTTTATGTCGCCCAAGGTGGATGCGGCGGTTTCAGCCGTGACTAAGAAGATGACCATTCCGGTGGAAGGGAGTGCGGCTCTTAAGGATACTCAGGACAGAAAGCTGGACGCTTTGTTAAGGCAGATTTTTGAGGTGAATGCTCTCTCCATCCAAGCTTCTATTTGTGGGGCTTGGGTGGCTAGAGCCTGTCTCCGGTGGGCTCAGGGAGTCCAAGGGGAGCATTCCGAGGAATCGATTGGTGAGGCGACTAGGCTAGAGTCCGGAGCGGTGTATCTGGCGGATATTCATTATGACCTCATTAGGGGATTATCGAACAATATGGCTTCGGCTGTGGCTGCCAGGCGGTATTTCTGGCTGCGGAATTGGGCGGCAGATGCTTCTTCAAAGTCTAGGTTGAGTAAGCTTCCCTTTAAGGGACGTCTTTTGTTTGGAGAGGATTTGGAGAAGATCATTAAGGATCTCGGCGAATCCAAGGGCGGTCGTCTGCCGGAGGATAAGCAGAAGCAGGGGAAATTTACTCCTGTGGCTAGATTCCCACAAAGGGATTTTTGTCGTTTTCGCTCCTCTAGGTTCCCACAGAGTCAGAGAAGGTGCTTCCCCTATAGAGGCCAGAGCTTTCGGGGATTCCGGGGGGCTAGCAGAGGGTTCGCTGCAGCCACTTCAGGAACCAAAAAGGCACAATGAAGTCAGGCTGACCCAGGTGGAGGTAGCTGTGGGCGGTCGTCTGCAGCAGTTTTACACTGCCTGGGCCAGGATTACGTCCGATCAGTGGGTGTTAGATTTGATTCGAGAAGGTTATGCGTTAGAATTTCAGAAACTGGTGGCCGACGCCTTCGTTCAGTCTCCTTGCAAGGCGCCTTGGAAGCGCGTGGTGGTCGGGCAGACTTTGCAGCGGTTATTAGATCTCGGAGCGGTAGTGCCGGTGCCTTGAGATCAATGCGGGTTAGGTCGATACTCCATTTATTTTGTGGTTCCAAAGCAAGAAGGGACTTATCGGCCAATTTTGGACCTGAAAAAGGTCAACAAGTGTCTCAGGGTTTCTCATTTTCGCATGGAAACTCTGCGATCGGTCATCATGGCGGTCAGACAGGGGGAGTTTCTTACTTCTCTCGATTTATCCGAGGCCTACCTGCACATTCCGCTTCGCCCTGAGCATCAGAAGTTCCTCAGGTTTGCAGTTCCAATGGGCCATTTTCAATTTCGGGCACTTCCATTTGGACTGGCGACGGCGCCAAGGACCTTTACCAAGGTCATGGTTGTCGTAGCAGCCGAACTGCGGCAGAGGGGTATTTTGGTCCATCCCTATTTAGACGACTGGTTGATTCGAGCAAAGTCCAAAACCGAAAGCGAGGAGGCTACTACCAGTGTGGTCAGCTGTCTGCAGCAGCTTGGTTGGGTAGTCAATGTCGGCAAGAGCAGTCTCGTGCCATCTCAGGATCTCGAGTATTTAGGAGCGCGCTTCAATACCCGAGTGGGCAAGGTCTTTCTGCCTCCGCCTCGGGCGGTGGCCTACGGAGGTTGATTCGATGGTTTCTCAACCGGCCACGGCCAACAGCGTGGCATTACTTGCAAGTCTTGGGTACAATGGCGGCCACGATCGATCTTGTGCCCTGGGCCAGAGCGCATATGAGGCCATTGCAGAGAGCGTTACTCCGAAGGTGATCTCACCAACTCCATCCACTATCTCAAAGACTTCTCTGCCCGGTGGCGACTCGGGAAGCATTACAGTGGTGGTTGCAGAGTCCCTGGCGAGGGGCATGCCGTTAGACACGCCGTGCTGGGTTCCACTGACTACGGATGCAAGTCTCCTGGGTTGGGGAGCACATTTTCAGGGCAGGTGCGCACAAGGGCTGTGGTCAGTTCAGGAAAAGTCTTGGTCAATCAACAGGTTGGAGTTGAAGGCAGTGCGTTTGGCATTGATGGCATTTCACCGGTATCTGCAGGAAGCAGCGATCCGGGTGTTGTCAGACAATGTGGCGACAGTAGCCTACATCAACAAGCAAGGGGGCACAGGCAGTGCTCCCTTAGAGGCCGAGGCAGATCAGTTGTTCAGCTGGGTGGAGCAAAACCTTCAGGCTCTGTCGGCAGCTCATGTCACCGGGGTAGACAACGTGGAGGCAGATTTTTTGAGTCGGGTGAGGATAGATCCAGGGGAGTGGTCTCTTCATCCGGAGGTTTACGACGGGATAGTTCGGCACTGGGGAACGCCCGTGATGGATCTCATGGCGACCTTCAAGTCAGCAAAGGCGGCTCGGTTTTTCAGCAGGCGCAGAGAAAGAATGTTGGAAGATCTGGATGCGCTCATCCAGGAGTGGCCGGTAGATCACCTTCTCTATGTGTTTCCTCCGTGGGTGCTCATAGGCAGGGTGCTACGATGCGTCGAACGTCACAAGGGCTTGGTGGTGCTGGTAGCGCCAGATTGGCCACGACGGCCTTGGTATGCGGACCTTCGGAGACTAGTTGTGGGGAAGCCGTGGAGGCTACCGGTCCGGTCGGATCTTCTGTTGCAAGGTCCATTGGTGATGCCTCAGGTGGCTCGGTTCTCGCTTACGGCTTGGCTCTTGAAAGGGCGCGGTTGAGAGCGCGAGGCTATTCGGCGGCTGTGGTGGCGACCTTGTTGAAGGCGCGCAGGCGCTCTACTTCCTTAGCGTATGTGCGGGTGTGGCACATTTCTGAGGCCTGGTATGTGGAGAAGAATTGTGAAGCCTTGCGAGCTTCGGTGCCGCAGATTTTGGCTTTTTTGCATGATGGTTTCCAGAGAGATTTGGCGGTCGCTTCTCTCAAAGTGCAGCTGGCAGCGCTTTCCTGTTATAGAGGAAAGATCAAGGGGAAAGCGCTGGGCTCTCATCCTGATGTTAAGCGATTTCTGAGAGCGGTAGGTCTGTTGAGACCACTGTGCAGGCAGGTGGTGCCGTCTTGGGATTTACAGCTGGTCTTGGCAGCGTTAGGTTCGCCGCCGTTTGAGCCTTTAGCAGAAGCAACTTTGAAGGATCTTACCTTGAAGGTCGTGTTCTTGGTGGCCATTGCGTCGGCAAGGCGAATTTCGGAGTTGCAAGCGTTGTCTTGTAGGGAGCCGTTCTTGGTTTTCTATGAATCGAAGGTGGTCTTGCGGCCGGTGCCGTCCTTCCTTCCAAAGGTAGTGTCTCCTTTTCATGTAAATCAAGTAGTGTCTCTGCTGGTTTTCCGTTCAGCTTCCGAGGGGGCTTCTAATCCGCGGTTGGCCCTTTTAGATGTTCGAAGGGCGTTGAAGTGGTACCTCAGGCGGACGGCGGAGTTCCGACGCTCGGATAGATTGTTTCTATTGTTTGGAGGTCCTCGCAAAGGGGAAGCAGTGTCTAAGGCCTCGATTGCTCGGTGGATAAAGGAAGCCATAGCGTCTGCGTACCTTCTGAAGGGCAAGAGCGTACCGGAAGGTTTGCGGACACATTCTACTAGAGCGCAGGCTGCTTCCTGGGCAGAGTATAGTTTGGTGCCTGCGGCAGAGATCTGTAAGGCAGCGACGTGGTCGTCTTTAAATGCCTTTGTCAAGCATTATCGTTTGGATGTTCAGGCACGTAGCGATACCTGTTTTGGAACAGCAGTGCTTCAGGCTGGTCTAGCAGGTCCCGCCCATTGAGTCTTTTACTGCTCTGTTACATCTCCAGAGTTTCCGGGACTAGACTGGCGGGACGATAAGGAAGTGTAAATTAGGCTTACCTGCTAATTGTAGTTCCTGAAGGAACTCCAGTCTAGTCCCGGATCCCGTCCCAGTCCTTAGGGATAATGGGTGCCTGAAGCGACTATGTCACAGGTAAGAGAGCAAAAGGGAGCTGTGCAGCTTCGGGTTCGGGGAACAAATTTCTCATTCATGGATGTGACTGTTTAGGGGCAGTCGTTTCTTCTGAGACGGAAGCAAAGGCCTTATCAGTTAAATTGCAGTTTATGCGTTACAGTTAATGTTATATTTGGGTGGTTCCCTAGTTAGGGGGCGCTAGATTGTGTGAGTATCCTAACTTAATTGTTGCTCTGGTGAGTCTGCTTTGTCAATAGGTTGCTGGAGTGGGAGGAGGTGGTGCCTGTGTCCTTATACCAGTGTCATCAAAGAATGACATGTATCAGTCTCCAAGCTGCTGGAAGAGGATGACAACTCCAGAGTTTCCGGGACTAGACTGGAGTTCCTTCAGGAACTACAATTAGCAGGTAAGCCTAATTTACACTTATGGCCTCTCTGGTCTGCCCTTCCATACCAACTACTATAGTACCTTTTTTTTTCCTTTAGATATCTTCTGTGTTGGCCCCATGCTTTCTTGAATTCAGATACTGTCCTGGTCTCCATTACCTCCACTGGGAGACTATTCCAGGCATCTACCACTATTTCCATAAAGAACAATTTCTGCACATTACTCTTGAGTCTTTCTCCTTTCGCATTCATCCTATGCCCCCTCGTTGTGGAGCTTTCTTTCAATTGAAAGAGGCTGTCCTCCTGTGTATTTATGCCATGGAGGTATTTAAATGCCTCTATCATATCTCCTCTTTCCCGACTTTCCTCTGACGTATACATATTGAGACCGATAAGTCTGTCACCATATGCCTTACGACTAAGCCCACTGACCATTTTGGTAGTCACCCTCCACAACATCTCCATCCTGTTTATATCCTTTTGAAGGTGTGGTTTCCAGACTTGCACCCACTACTCCAAATGATGTCTCACCAAAGAGTTATATAAAGGCACTATCACCACCTCCTTCCTGCTGGCCATTCCTCTCCCTATGCACCAAAGCATCCTTCTGGCCTTCTCCATCACCTTCTCTACTTGTTTAGCCACCTTAAGATCATCAGAAACAATCGCATCCAGGTTCCATTCTTCTTTCATGGACAGAAGTATGTCACCCCCTATACTGTACCACTCTCTTGGAATTTTTCAACCCAAATGCATGATCCTGCATTTTTTAGTGTTAAATCTCAGCTGCCAAATTCTTGACCATTTTTCAAGCTTAACTAGATCCCTCCTCATGTTATCTGCTTCTTCCTAGGTGTCTATTCTATTGAAGATTAAGGCAAACCTTACCCGACAGCCCTTCAGCAATATCACTAAGATGTTTAAAAGAATTGGACCAAGGACAGATCCCTGCGGCACACCACTGGTAACCACCACCTCCTCAGAGTGAGCTGCATTTACCTGAACCCTTTGCCGCCTCCCACTCAACCAGTTTCTAACCAAGTCATTCACTTTGGGTTCATTCCTAGGGTGCTGAATTTATTTATAAGTCATCTATGTGGAACGGCATCAAAGACTTTACTGAAATCTAAGTACACTACATCTAGGGCTCTCCCTCGGTCCTGCTCTGGTCGCCCAGTCAAAGAAATTAATTAGATGTGTCTGACAAGATCTGCCTGTAGTAAAACCATGCTGGCTTAAATCTTGCAATCCAGTGGGTTCCAGAAACCCTCACTGTCCTCTGTTTTAGCAGCGTTTCCATTAATTTACTCATCACAGATGTTAGACCAATCGACCTGTAATTCTCAACCTCATCCTTACTTCTGCTTTTGTGTAAAGGATCACATATGCCTGTCTCCAGTCCTCTGGGATCACTGCTGACTCTAAAGAAGCAATGAAAAGGTCAGACAGTGGAGCCGTTAAAATGTCCCTAAATTCTTTTAATACTCTTGGACAGGGGCTGCTCTATAATGAGGTCGAGTGAGGCGGTAGCCTCAGGCAGCAACTTTTTGAGGGTGGCAAAATTGCCCCCAAAAAGACTGCCTCACTTGGCCTTCAAAATAAAATTTAAAAAAAAAACCTCCGGCTGAAGAAGCAGCTGCTATGGCCGCTGATGCTGCAGAGGCAGCAGCAGCAGAATGAGGGGCCCCATGGCCGCCGCCTCCCCGGACGAGCCATGCCCGTTTCCCCTCTATGCCGACTCAGCTTTTGCAGAGCTGCGCGAAGGGAGTGTGTTTCCCTTTCCCGCAGCTTTGTTAAAGCCGAGCCCGCCGGCTCTGATGGGAAACAAGATCCCATCAGTGCCGGCGGGCTCAGCTTTAACAGAGCTGCGGGAAAGGGAAACACTCTCCCTTCGCATGGCTCTGCAAAGCTGAGCCGGCGCGGAGAGGAAACTCTGCCTGCCACGGCTCTCCGGGGAGGCGGGAGGGCCGCGGCCACAAGGCTCTTCATTCTGGCGCTGCTGCAGCAGCAGCTGCTTCTTCAGCCAGAGGGTTTTATTTTTCTTTTCAATTTCCCTGGGCTGGAGGGTGGGGGCTAGGACTGGAAATGGGCTGATGGGGGGGGGGTAGGACTAGTAATGGGCTATGGGGGGGGGCTAGGACTGGAAATGGGCTGATGTGGGTTTAGAACTGGAAATGGGCTGATCAGGAGGGGGCTAGGACTGGAAATGGGCTGATGGGGGGTTAGGACTGGTAATCGGCTGATGGGGGGGTTAGAACTGGAAATGGGCTGATTGGGGGGTTAGGCCTGGAAATGGGCTGATTGGGGGGGCTAGGACTGAAAATGGACTTATTGGGGGGGTTACAACTGGTAATGGGCAGATGGGGAGCTAGCACTGGAAATGAGTTAGGACTGCTAATGGGCTGATTGGAGGGCTAAGACTGGAGTGTGCTGATAAGGGGGATAGGACTGGAAATGGGCTGAGACTGGAAATGGGCTAATGAGGGTTGTGGAGGAGAGTGCTGCTGGCCCTGGAAGAAAACTAGGGGCAGGGCTACAAACGGGCTGATGTGGGGGGATGGTAGAATAGGACTGGAAGGGAGCGGATACTGAGAGGGTCTGCCAGGGAAGGAGGAGGCAGGAAGGGAGCTCACACAGGGGAAGGAGGGGGCTGGAAATGAGCTGACACCTGGGATGTACCAAAGAGGGACTGGAAGGGAGCTGACACTTGGGGATGGGAGTGGTAGGTGGCTGAGTAATGGGAAGGAGGCTGGAAGGGAGATGACTAGGGGGGTGGCACTGAGAGTGGACCTGAGCTGATACCTGAGATGGTATTTGGACTAGAAGGGGCTGAACAGTGGGGAAGGCTGGGGGACTGGAAGGGAATGGACACCAACGGGAGTCGTGGGAATGCAAGGCGGTTGACATAGGAAGGTACTGGGAGGGGAGGACTGGAAAGGGGGCTGATACTGGGAAGGGTTACTGGAAATGGAAATGGGCTGATGGAAGGAAGTGAAGAAAACAAAAGAAGAAATAAGAAATGGCAGATGTATCATAGATCACAGAAAGAGAGCTAAGAGAAGACAGGAAAGCAGAAGCCTCAGATCGGGACCAGCATGATCAGAGAATAAAATGGTCAGACAACAAAGGTAGAAAAAATAATTTTATTTAATTTTAGTGATTGGACTTTGTGCTATTTTTCTATTTTACACAGTTTGGGGGAACTGCATCTCTTATTTATCTGATGTTGCACTACATGTGGACTCTGGCTTCTTGGGGTTTCAGTTTAAATTTTGTCTACATATTTTTATTTTTACTTTAGATTGTGGTTACTTATTCTGTACTTGGTGAGGGTCGATGTTGTGAGTGTGTGACTGAAGTCAGGTGTTCTGTTAACATGGCGTTTGTACATAAAGATCTATACTGTACTGTAGTAATTTGATTTGTTTAGCTTTTCAAATAGGTGTATGGATGTTCCAGGGCCCACTGTAGTATTTACAGTGATGCTTTTTTTTAGATGGGCTCCTTATGTGAGTTTTGGGAGTTTGTGCTGATATGGTATGGTAGGTTTGCCCTTTGTTGTAGGGTTTTGTGTTAGTTCACAATATGCCTGGTGATGGAGAATAGTGGTGGTGGTGGTTGTTAGTGAGATGATCAGAATCAGATTTTTTTTTTTAAATATTGAGTTCAGTGGGTGAATGTCCTGGTTCTCCAGGACCAAGCAGGAAGTCAGTCCTCACATATGGGTGACGTCGGCGCCGACGGAGCCCTCGCGGAGCAATTTTCCCCATCTTTCAAAGAAAGCCTTTGGGAATTGCAGCGCGCATGCGCGGTCCTCTTCCCGCCCAAGGGTGCCATCTTGCTCAGTCTTCTTTTTTCCGCGGAGCCCTACAGACGTTGTTTGTAATTCCCCGCAGAAAAGTTGATTTTATTTGGTTTTTCTTGGTTCGACGCCGGTTCTTTTCCCGCCCGGACCCGCGACGCCGGTTGCGAGTCCGTTCTTTATTTTTCGGGTTTTTTCCTTCGTGACAGATTTCGCGCCTTTTTTCTTTTTCACTGGCAGCCCGGTCTTTTGACCTCACAGGGGGTTTAAGAAGTGTGATCGGTGTAAGAAACTCATGTCTCTTACCGACACACACGACTACTGCCTCCGCTGCCTCGGACCCGATCATGACCCGATGATCTGTGGTCCGTGTGGCAAAATGTCCTCAAAAGCGTTGAGGAGTCGGCAGCATCAGCGGGAACGTATCTTCTCTGACTCCGGCCGGGCTCGGACCTCGTCAGAGGCTTCGACGTCTCGGGACTCTGGTCCTGAGCATCGTCGCAGTTCCTCTGAACGGGGGTCTCCTACCCGGGAACATCATCGGAAGAAGAAACCCGCGAGGGCGGGGTCGGTGGACGCTCCTGGTTCCTCGAAGGCCAGGTCGCATAGCCCCGATTCCCGTCCCGGGTCCTCGGAGATGGAGAGGCCGTCTAAACATCCTCGTCTCGAGATGGACTCGCCCGCTCACGTGAGTACTGTTGTCCTCATGGACTCGCCTCCGAAGGACCTGACGTCGGGCCCGACGCCGTCAGGGCCCGAGTCGGGGGCTGCTGGGTCTCCTGAGCTCGGACTCAGGTTGACGGCCTTGGAGAGCAGTTTCCCTGCCTTCATGGACCAGCAGCAGGCATTGATCGCTGGCCTCGCCGGTGCTTCTGCCCTGACCACTGGGACGTCGACGTCCAAGTCGACCCCGGAGACAGAGCCGATCCTCGAGTCCATGGGGGCTCGAGTCGATCCTCGGTCGCGGTCTCCTTCGGCCTCCCGTTCGGGACCGAGGTCGTCGACGCCGACTCCCTCGGTGTCGGGGCGGACGGCATCGATGCCCGCCCGACTGGAGCCGCTCGACTCCACCTCCGAGGAGTCAGCCTGGGAATCCGAGGACGAAGAGTCACCTGGTTCTTTTCGGACTCAGTGTGTCCCATCAGACTCCCCCGAGTCCGAACCTCGGAGACAGTCCCCCCCGGAGGATACCCGGTTCTCGGACTTCGTGCGGGATATGGCCAAGGCCTTGGCCTTGGCCTTCCCCGCGGATCCCGAGGAGGAGCCTCGAATCGAAGAACTCGACGCCCTCCAATATGACTCTCCCCCGAAGGAGGCCTTTATTGTACCGGTTCCTCCGATGCTGGAACGACTTCTCTTCCGCATGTGGGAGAACCCAGCATCGTCGCCGGTGTTAAGCAAGCGGGTCGATTCCATTTATCGAGTCCGCAAGAGCCCCGGGTTCCAAAAGGCACAACTACCGCACCATTCCATGGTGGTGGAATCGGCCATGCATAGACTTAAGAGTCAAAAGATGCACTCCTCGGTGCCTCCCGGTCGGGAGGCTCGGAGCCTGGATGCCCTCGGTAGGAAGTGTTTCCAGGGCTCTATGCTTGCTTGTCGAGTCCAGACCTACCAGCTCTACATGGGCATGTATCTCCGAGACCTGGCTAAAGAAATAACCGGGTTCTCTGCTGGTCTCTCCGACGAACCTTTGCAGAGGTTCCAAACCTTGTCAACTGGTATTCGGGAGTGCTCAAAGTTTATCTCTCGAGCAGCCTACGATGGTTTTGAGGCATCAGCTCGAGTAGCCGCAGCCAGCATCGGTGGCCACCGCCAGGCTTGGCTTCAGACATCTGACCTCGAGCCATGGGTGCAGGACAAGTTGGTCGATGTCCCCTGCAGAGGTGAAAACCTCTTTGGCAAGCCCATGGATGAGAAGACTGCACAGATCGAGACCGAGACTCTCACCAGGACTCGTCTCTCAAGGAAGACCTCTGCCCCTTCTCAGAAGAAGAAGGGCTCGGGGAAAAAGCCCTTTTACCCGAGGAAGGTGGCTGCCTATCAACACTACCCTCATTATCAGGCCTCAGCAGCTCCCCCACAGGGTAAGCAGGCCAAGGGACGGGGTAATGGGTCCCGTAGGCAGCAAGCCCCCAAGCCTGCACCACCGGCCCCTGCTCAGCAGGGTGGGGGTTTTTGACTTCATCAGCATAGCCTCTCCCCCTCAGCTGGTTTCTCTCAGCACAGGAGGCCGGCTGGTCCACTTTGCCCACAGGTGGTCCAACATCATCACAGATACCTGGGTGCTTCACATAGTTCAAAAGGGCTATCTTCTTCACTTTCACCAGGTACCTCCCTCCTATTTCCCAGGGGAGCCTCTTCGACTCCCTCTGCACAGGGACTTACTCCTTCAGGAGTTAGCAAGTCTTCTTCAGGAACAGGCTGTGGAACCGGTGCCCCACCACCTGAGGGGTCAAGGGTTTTACTCCAGGTACTTTCTGATACCAAAAAGAACAGGAGGCCTCAGACCCATCCTGGACTTGCACAATCTCAACAAGTTCCTCGCAAAGGAAAAGTTCAAGATGCTTACCCTTGGAATCCTGCTGCCCTACCTCCAGCAGGGAGACTGGCTATGCTCCTTAGATCTGAAGGATGCCTACACTCACATCCTCATTCACCCCAGCCACAGACAATATCTCAGGTTTGTTGTGGGGGGCAATCATTACCAGTACAGAGTACTACCCTTTGGCCTATCCTCCGCATCAAGAGTGTTCACCAAATGTCTAGCAGTGGTGGCGGCTTATCTGAGACTTCAAGGCCTCTTTGTATTTCCATACCTGGACGACTGGCTCATCAGAGCACTGTCTTCCCAAGAGGCCATTCACGCCACGCACCGCACTGTGGCTCTGCTCCAGTACTTGGGCTTTGTCATAAACTTCGCAAAGTTCACTTTGCTCCCCTCTCAGGATCTCGAGTTGATCGGCGCAAGATTGAACACGCTTCAGGCGCGAGCTTTTCTGCCTCTGGACAGGGCAAACAGGCTCATGGATCTTGCCAGCCACTTTCGCAGCAATTCCCTGGTCTCTGCCAGTCAATTTCTGCGACTGCTCGGCCATATGGCTTCCGCAGTCCATGTGACCCCCAATGCCCGCCTAAACATGCGCCCTGCTCAATGGTGCCTCCGCACACAATGGCATCAGGCCACTGGGAGCCTAGCGGACTCCGTACAGATCTCCGACCCGCTGGTCTCTTCTCTACAATGGTGGCTTCATCTGCCAAACCTAGTGCTAGGAATGGCTTTTCAGCCTCCTCCGCCTTCTCATGTCCTGACGACCGATGCTTCTCTCCTGGGCTGGGGAGCTCATTGCCAAGGGAAATGTACTCAAGGCCTCTGGACTCCTTGGGAGTCTGCTCAGCAGATAAACTTCCTGGAGCTCAGAGCCATCCGCCTAGCTCTCAGAGCCTTCTCCCACCTGACTTCTCACCAGTCTGTCCTGGTCCAGACAGACACTCAGGTTGCAATGTTCTACGTGAACAAACAAGGCGGAACAGGCTCCTTCCTTCTCTGTCAGGAGGCGCAGAAACTGTGCTCTTGGGCCGTCCACCACGGCATCATCCTCAAAGCTGTCTATCTCCCAGGTCAGCAAAATTACCTGGCAGACAAGCTAAGCAGGATCCTCCAGCCACACGAGTGGAGGTTGGATCCGTTGGTGGTTCAGCGGATCTTTCTCAAGTGGGGCCTCCCCACCATGGATCTGTTTGCCAGTCCTCTGAACAGGCAACTTCCCAGATTCTGCTCTCGACAACCGCATCCTCTCAGAGTAACGGCGGATGCTTTTCTGATTCCATGGTCCACAGGCCTCTTGTATGCCTTTCCTCCCATGCCGCTGATGTCTCGGACACTCTTCAAAGTTCTCAGAGACAAAGCCTCGATGATCCTAGTGGCTCCCCGGTGGCCGAGACAACCTTGGTTCCCGCTTCTGATGCAGCTGGCGGTGGACACTCCTCTTCCTTTGGGGTTTCAGCCCGACCTCCTGTCACAGGATCAGGGGACTCTCCTGCACCCCAACCTCCGGTCCCTTCATCTGATGGCCTGGCTGCTGAAAGGGTAGTCCTTGCTCCCCTCCGGCTGCCTCCAGATGTGGAGGAAGTCATCTTGGCCTCCAGGCGGCCCTCCACCCGGAAGTCCTACGCTCTTAAGTGGCTTCGGTTCTCCGTCTGGTGTGCTCAGCAGTCTCAAGATCCCTTCTCCTGTTCAGCATCAGTGGTCTTGCAGTACTTGCTTTGCCTCTCCAATCTTGGACTTAAATCCAACTCGGTCAGGGTCCACCTCAGTGCTCTTTCTGCGCATCACATGCCGGTGGATGGAAGACCTCTTTCCAGCCATCCTCTAGTGGCTCGTTTTCTCAGAGGCCTCCTTCTCCTTAAGCCACCTTTGCGCCCACCAGCCCCTGACTGGGATCTGAATGTGGTTTTACAGTGGATTACTTGTCCGCCCTTTGAACCTATGGCTACCTGTCATCTTCGTTTTCTTTCTTGGAAAACCTTGTTCTTGGTAGCCCTCACTTCTGCTAGACGCGTTAGTGAGCTACAGGCCCTAGTATCTGATCCTCCTTACACTAGGTTCTACAAGAATAGGGTAGTCCTACGGACTCACCCTAAGTTTCTTCCCAAAGTGGTTTCCCCTTTTCACATCAACCAGGAGGTGGTACTTCCGACCTACTTTCCCAGGCCACACTCCAGCTGAGCTGAAATGGTCCTGCATACCCTGGACTGTAGAAGGGCGTTAACCTTCTACCTTGACCGTACGCGGGAGCACAGAAGAGCTGTTCAGCTCTTCGTCTCTTATGACCCCAATAAGTTGGGGCTCCCTGTCTCCAAGCATACTCTGTCCATCTGGATTGCTGACTATATCGCTTGGGCTTATGAGGCAGCCGGCCTCTCGTTGGAAAGTCGAGTCACGGCTCATCGTGTTAGGGCGAAGGCTACGTCAGTGGCTTACCTCCGCTCTGTTCCATTGGCAGACATCTGCCGGGCCGCTACTTGGTCTTCAAGCCAGACTTTTGCAGCCCATTACTGCCTGGAGAGGGAGTCCCGCAGGGACAGTGCTTTCGGACAGGCAGTCCTCCGTAATCTCTTTGAGGTATAGGCAACTCCTACCCTCCGTCCCGGATGTTGGACTACCGGTTGGAGGCGTATTCAGAGAAGATTCCTTCCTTCTGTGCTATTGAGCTTGAGGGAGCTCCTTTTTGAGCTTAGGGTCTCCGGTAGCCTTAAGCTTGGGAGTCCCATATGTGAGGACTGACTTCCTGCTTGGTCCTGGAGAAAGAGTAGTTACTCACCTGTAACCGGTGTTCTCCAGGAGCAGCAGGAATCAGTCCTCACAACCCTCCCTCCTCCCCTTGGAGTTGGAGTTCTATGCTTTTGTTTTTTTGCTAATTCTTTTGCTGTCTTTTCGCTATGTCATCTGACTGAGCAAGATGGCACCCTTGGGCGGGAAGAGGACCGCGCATGCGCGCTGCAATTCCCAAAGGCTTTCTTTGAAAGCTGGGGAAAATTGCTCCGCGAGGGCTCCGTCGGCGCCGACGTCACCCATATGTGAGGACTGATTCCTGCTGCTCCTGGAGAACACCTGTTACAGGTGAGTAATTACTCTTTCTGCTCTGCACCTACTGTGGATGCAAAATATATGTTGAAAAATAAAAAGCAAGAACTATAGCGTAGTTTATAACAACAAAATAAAAGTGAGTTATAATTTAGTTTTATGAACTGTGCTATTGGTTCTTGCTGTCTTTTAGTTCCTTGGTGTGCCACAGGACAATAGCAGGCAGCCAAAATGCGCCCCCAAGCCTTTCTGCAGCACTTTAAGCAGGTCTGATCCCTCCCTCCTCTGACGTGATGTCGGAGCAGGGAGGGACAGATCTGCTTAACGTGCCGGTGCCTTTCAGATCGGGTGCATGCCCCACCTCCACCTCCCCATACCTCCGTCCAGTGCTGCCTGTTCTTTCCCTGCTGCCAGCGCCGCCGTGAAAAAACCAGAGGGTGGCGGCAGCAGCAGGAAAGAGCAGGCAGCGCTGGACGGAGGTATGGGGGGAGAGGGGGTGTGTGCTCCCGAGCTGCAAGTCACACACAGCACGATTGCAGTTCGATACGGCTCTGTGTACAAACATCTTGCATTTCCTTCATATAATCTAATCAGCTTTTTGGTTTGGTTCCGTGTCTGGTTGGATTTCTGAAAAAGCCCCGCCCCCTCTAAGGTGGGGGGGGGGGGCACCATCTCATTCTTCACCTCAGGCAGCAGATTGCCTTGAGCCGCCCCTGCTCTTGGATGTATCCCATCTGGCCCCATCACTTTGCTTTTAGTTTAGCTAGGTCCTCACAAACAGACTTCTGAAAATTGTTCAAGATCCCCGTCACTTCTATTTCTTTTTGTGGGTGTTTTCTGAGGTCTTGCTCCTGGCCCTTCATCTGTGAACACAGAACAAAAATATTTATTAAGCAATTTTGCTTTATCAGCTTCTACATATTCCTCCCCTTCATCCCAAACACAATACCATTAACCCACCCACATAAGTGGTGCAAAGGAGGTGGTAGGGCAGAGTGAAAAGGGAAAACATCTCTGCACAAAACTCCTACCCAGAGCTAATCTAACTACCCCTCAGAATGCAGTGCAGACAGGTGGAGGGTAATTTTATAACACGTGCCTAGATTAATGTGTGTTTTTATATGTGTATTTTATGCCTGTTTTATAAACTAAGGTACTTGCATATTTTACTTTATAAAATAGGGGTACATTAATTTAAGCTGTGTCCACTTGCACCAGCACTAGACCTTTCAAGAATGTGCATAAATTACAGTATTTTATAATTTCTTCACATACTTCTGCTTCTGTCTACACTCTGCCCAAACTCTGCCCTGTGCACTCCTACAGTGAAAGTATGTGCCATCAGCCAAATGTGTATACTTTCAAAATAGCAATCACATAAAATATGTGCATAAATACTCATTTGCATGCATATATGAATAAAATACCTAGATTTGCACGTAACTCATGACTTACAAAATCAATGCAGGGACCCAGTTAGTTCAAGCAGCCTTGGGGTAGCCATGTCCCTCTATAGTCCAGTCTCATGGGTTGTTAGCCTCCATGTTGTCTCCTGTACAACAGATTATGTCCATATCCTTATGCTTGTTTCAGAATGTACAAAGAGGAAGAAAAAGAAACAGGACATAAAGAAACAAGGAAAAACTCAACCAGAGAAAACGAAAAATAGTATAATTAGTTCATACAGATTACCAAGTCCATGTTCTTTCATCGATACAGAGAGGGCGGGGAAAGCTAGGTTTCACAGAGCAACACAGTCAGTTTGACATAATTCAACTATTCTTTGACCTTCCCTCATTGCCATCGTTCCACCACACTAACATATGGTCCTTGCCACCATTGCCCTCCTGCCTCTCCACAAACATTTTGGCTTCCTGCAGTGAAGTGAACAAATAGGTTTCTCCATTGTAAATTTGCTGCAGCTGGCTAGATATTGAACTGCAAATCTAATTTTTTGTGTAAAAAGCTTGGAGCATCTACTCAAAAACTCACTGCAGAATGCTGCCACTTCGCTAAATAGTCCTGGAAGCACAATGTTTGCTTCCCCTTGGACTCCACTTCTGTGCTACCCAGAAGGACTTGCAGTGTTTCTGTTGTATGCGCAGAGTTCAACACTTTCATAATAACCACTCTGAGCCTTACTCTGTTCTCCCACTGAAGCCCCATGTGGTGGGCTTTTTCAATGTGCAGCAGCTCCACCATACTTTGAAGTTGTAAATTCTGTACCAACAACATTTCAAGGAAGCCCCAAAACTCTAGCTCTGCTAAGTTTTCAGGTAGGCTCACTGGGCGCAAATTATTGCTCCACAAACAATTTTCAAAGTCATCGGGTTTGTCCTCATATTGCACAATAGCAGCTTGTAGCTGTGCCCTTTCAGCATCCATGCACATGCTACATCGTTTACTTACACAACTCTCAGCATCAGCGCTAAAAAAATCATTCTCAAAAGTTTCCAAGCAGTTCGGCATAGTTTCCAAATGTCTGCTGAAATTTCTTCTCCATTACTTGATCAACTGTGGCAGTTGCCTCCACTGTGATCTCCAATGCCAACGCCAAGCTGAAAGATGATGAACCTGGGCCTTCTCTCCACCATATTGCCTTTGATGGGCATACCGCCTCTTTCTCTTTTTTGGTGGACTTTAGAAGCCATGTCCTTCCAACATACACCTTCCCACACCCATTGAAAACTCTTGGACTCTGGTGTCACTGTGCAGGAGCTAGGTCCTAAGAGCAAATACAATTCATGTCCTGTCTCTGCTCATTGTGGAATGTGACCTCTAGATTAATTTTTAAAAAGGATACTAGGCATGATCTGAGAAACTATAGACCAGTGAGTCTGATGTCCATTCCAGGCAAAATGGTAGAAGCTATTCTTGACCCTATCCTCTCTGACCTATCCTCTTGACCCTATCCCCTCTTCCTGGCTTCTCGACCCCTCCCTTCATTTCTCCCCTTTCATCCTATCTATGATAAATTCGAGTCTGTCCACTGGTTGTTTTCCCTCCCGGTGGAAGCATGCCCTGGTTCGTCCCCTTCTGAAGAAACCCACCCTGGACCCCGCCCTTCCTGCCAACTGGCGCCCTGTTTCCAATCTCCCCTTTCTTTCTAAGGTTCTTGAAAAATTAGTCTTTTCACAGCTCTCTGCACATTTGGATTCCACGCTTTTTCTCCATCCTCGGCAATCTGGTTTTAGGCCCGGACACAGTACCGAAACTATCATGCTTGCACTCCTTAGTGAACTTCACCGCTCACATGATCAGGGTAATCTCTCTATTGCTGTTTCTCTCGACCTCTCCGCTGCTTTTGACGTAATTGACCATCACACCCTTCTTACCCGTTTATCCGATGCTGGTATCTGTGGCACTGTACTTTGCTGGTTTCGCTCCTTTCTCTCCTCTCGCACCTTCTCTGTCCGTTCCGGTACCACTGACTCTGTTCCCTCCCCTCTTCTCTGTGGTGTTCCGCAGGGTTCCATTCTTGCCCCCCTTCTTTTTAACATCTTCCTTGCCCCACTTGCCCTTCTTATCCAACAGTCTGGTCTGTCCTGTTACTTTTACGCTGATGATATCCTTCTTGTTCACCACACTAGCTCTGTCTCTCCGGATCTTTCTCCTCTCAATTCCTGTCTCGACCTGACTGCCTCATGGTTCTCCACTAATTTTCTCAGTGTTAACCCCTCCAAATCATCGGCTATTTGGTTTTCCTTCTCCACTCCCCCTCCCACTCTGGCTCCTTTAATGTCTTCCCTGCCCATTCCTCTTGTCTTGCCTTCGTTATCTTGGTGTAACTCTTGACACCTCCTTGTCTTTCCACTCCCACATCTCCTCCTTGGTCCGTAGCTGCTTTTTCCACCTTTGTCGTATTAAGTCCTTCCGTCCTTATCTTTCTTCTAGTTCCCTCACTACTCTAGTCCTCTCCCTTGTAATTTCCCGCCTCGATTATTGTAATTCTATTTTTGCTGGTCTCCCCTCCTTTCAGATACGCCGTCTCCAACTTATTCAAAATACCACCGCCCGCCTAGTTACTTTCTCCTCTCCCCGTGATCATATCACCCCTTGTCTCCTTTCTCTCCACTGGCTTCCTATTAAATATAGCTTTATCTTTAAATACCTTATCACCATTCATAGAACCCTCCACTCCGGTATCCCTCAGTATCTCTCCAATCTCCTTTTTCATCAGCCTGTTCCTCGCCTTCTTCGTTCCTCCCATGGCAACCGTCTTTCTTCCTTCCCCTTCCCAAGCGCACCTCGAACTTACACGCCACTCTGCTTTCTTCTTCCTTGGTCCTGCCCTGTGGAATCCCCTCCCCCTCTGTACTGAGCCCTCTTTTCCACAATTCAAGTCCCTCCTTAAAACACACCTCTTTACACAAGCTTTTGACCTTCCGGCTTCCCTTTGACAGTATTGATTCCCTCACCCACACTTACTGCTCTCAATATCTTCAAATACTTCATCATCATTTATAGAACCTTCCATTCCGGTATCCCCCACCCACACTTACCGCTCTCAGTCCCCCTTCTCATGTTGTAAGTCTCTATTTGTGTCATTCTGCCCTTTCTATTCTCTTTTCTTCTTTTCTTATTCTCTCCTGTCATTACCATGGCGTTCTTTTCTATCTTTATTTATCTGCAGCCCATTCATTGTACACCGCTTTGATGCCTTATGGTTTAAGCGGTTTATCAAGAACCCGAATAAATAAATAAAATAAATAAATTTAAAAAACTATTGGCCATATGGATAGACATGGCATAATGGAAATGAACTGGCATAAATTTAGCAAATGAAAGTCTTGTCTTACCATTTAATTAGATTTATTTTGAAAGTGTAAGGATAAAGGTGAGCCAGTTAAAATAGTGTATTTGGATTTTCAGAAAGCTTTTGGCAATGCCCCTTATGAGGACTCCTCAGGAAATTAAAAAAATTCACATGAGAGGCAATGCCCTATTTGTGGAAATTAAGACAGGAAACAGAGTATTAATAAATGATCAATTTCTAAATGTGAAAAGTTCCTCTTGAGGCTTTACCTGGACCTATGCTTCTCCAGATCATTTATGAATATGTTAAAGGAGCAATGAGTGAGTTGATGAAATTTTGCAGTTGGCACAAAATTAGTCAAAGTTGCTATAACAGCAGAGGATGGAGAGGAATTGCAGAAGGGTCTTGAGATACTATGAAACTGGGCATCTAAATGGCAGATGAAATTTAATATAGACAACTGCAAAGTGATACACTTTGGGAAAAATAATCCCAACTACACAGATACAAATGGCTGGATCCTGAGTTACGGGTCACCACTGAAGGAAAAGATCTTGGAATCATTGTGAATGATATGTTGTAATTTTCTGCCAAATGTGCCTCGAGGGCCAAAAAAACCCCTAGAATGTTAGAGATTATTCAATAAGGAATGAAGAACAAAACAAAATATCATTATGTCTCTGTATAGTGCATGATACAACCACAGTAATAGTCACCCAGTCTCAAAGGATATAGCAGAGTTGGAAATGGTTCAGAGAAGGGCAGCAAACATGATAAGAAGACGGAACACCTTCCTTATCATGATAGACTAAACAAGGTAGGGCTATTCTGCATAAAAATGAGACAGCAAAGAGGAGAGATGATAGAAGTTTATAAAACCACGAGTAGAGTGTAACAGTTAAATAGGGGATGGTTGTTTAAACTTTCAGAAAACATTAAATTACGAGGACACTCTATTAAACTAACGGCCAACAAACTGAAAACAAATTATAGAAAGTATTTTTTCATATAGTACATAGTGAGTTGTGGAATCTGTTGCCAGAGGATGTTGTGAAGGTGACTAACTTGAGAAGATTCAAAAGAGATTTGGAGAAATACCTGAAGTTAAAGTCCATAAAAATAACTAAGTAGATTATGGAAAACCATCTCTTATCCCTAAAATGAACTATATGAAATTGATCTATTGGTTGGGATCCAGCAAGTAATTATAACTCAGACTGGTCACTGTTGGAGACCTGATAAGCCTTGATACACTTTGTCTCATGTTATTAATATACATGAGGTACATTTGTATACACTAGATACTTATTGTGTGTAAATCTGTCTCATGCATATTCAGTCTGGTAATCCTAAAAATGTGACTGGCTATGTGTGCCTCTGGGACCGGGTTGAGAAGCACTAACTTACTGAATTGAAAATGAAGAGATGAGAGCAAGTATATATTTAAGGGAAAAAAACTGCAGAAATGGGTATTGTGATAAGGAAGCTTATCATAGCTCAGGAAGAAGCTATAGAAAAGGTGAAGTGACTCTGAACAAGCAACCTGTCAGTTCTGGTAGAAATAAGAAAACCAAATTTTCCCATAAAAGACTACCAGTCCCAGAATGCACCAGGTTTCCAACAGCCATTAGAGGAGCTGAAGTGGGGAAATGTGTGTTCAATCAGGAGGGCTATGAGGTAATCCCTAAGCACTCATCTCAATGGGCAGGGCCTGATTCAGCACAGCTGCCCTGTATTAGGGGGGAACACTCATCTAGGCAGAATAAAGGTAGAGTTTATTCTACAGAGAATCATCCTCATTATCCTGAGAATCAGCTTGAGCTTGATCATCAGTTTCATCTGAAGGATCATCAGAAGCAGAAGCCAAACCGGACAGACAGAGAGGGAAAGAAACCCTTTGGAAGAAGGAAGAGAAAAGCCTTTGAGAGGTCTAGAAGAGTCCAGAGCAGTACGTATACTGGGAGGCATTTCAAGGGCCAGCATACACCATTGGACTGGGGAAAGCCAGAGGAATGGTGCTGCAGAGCTAGGAATCACCAGACGCTACCTGTGAGGGAGACGGCTGCACGTGGAAGGGACCCTAAGACCTATGCCAGAAGGTATGTGAAGAGAGATCCAGTGTCCAGGGATCTGGATTGGAAGGCTGGACATAAGAACTGGACTACATACTGGCCAGGCTATATAGAGAGGAACTCTAACAGCAATGGAAGCTCAGGTATGAACACTGATCTATGCCCTAGCTATAACCTTGAAAGACAGCAGGGAAACAAGTATTCTCCTGAAAGTGCTCCATTGAGAGATTCATCTGTGCCAATCCATGATATTGAACCCATGCTTGTTGAAGAAGGGGGAATGATTGCAGATGAAGAATGTGTTTATATGGACTGCTCTCTGTCCAAACTCCTTTGGTGATTTTCTGTTATAAAGTACAGCAACCATCACAAAGAAATACAAACTTGTTCTTTAATCTACTCAGAAAAGCTCCTGAAGCAGGATTTGACCCACACAGTAGAATGCAAGCCAGCTAAGGGGTTTCAGCTGGATAACTGCTAGCAATTGAGCCTTACCTAATTGCTTGTGAGCTAGGAGAGAATCACTTCTGAATCTATGTGGGAAGTTATCAGAAGTTAACCTGAAAAGAACAGTTTTTTTCTTTCTTTGTGGCTTTTCATTTGTTGTTTGATATATGCTAAGAAAACATTAGCTAATGCCTGACAAGTTTGAATGTTGTTTTCCTGATTTTGATTTTGTTTTTCCAAGTTAAACACTGGAAGCAAGTAACCTGATTTATGTGCTACCAAGCATATCTGTGTTGGGAGAAATAACCCCATAAATAAATATCTTATTGGCTTTAACACTTGAGCACAACTAAATTATTGTCAGCAGCTGTGTCTGGTGTGAATGAACTACATTGCCCACAATCCCTTGCAAATCATATAGATATATGCACTTGCCAAGACTGTGAAGATTCTCACCCAGGCAGCCATCTGACAGTATGAAATAGGATCATCATTTTAGCGAAAATCTCTGAGGGCAGTTTTTCTTGTCTGAAGCTAATAACTGCTAGTGATTTTGCTGAAATAAAACTTCCTTAAGCTTAAGATGATGCTTTATTGCTAAACAAATAGTGCATTCCCTATCTTTCAACCCACCTATCTTCTAATAGGTGAGATGCTTGTGGCTTTATTTGAATATAAAGATGGTTAAGAGGGAGATATTTGAGTCAGTAGAGATAAATGATAAGGGGAAGAGTTGTTTGAGAGTGATGACATTAAATCTGTGGATGTGAATATCTTGGTTAAAGTTAGGTGACTGTCTATGTATGAATGTACTGTCCAGATAGTGAATGCTATTTGAAAGTTATAGTTTGTTAATGGTTAAGTGCCTAGTTTTTTAAAGGAAGATTATAATACACGTGTAGTAGAAGAGGGTTCTTAAAAATCCAGTGATTGATTTCCAAAAAGTAAGGTATACTGCAGGCTAATTTGCCTTTTATTAGAGAAAGACATTGCTCTCAATAGTGCCTTTTTTTCCTCAGGTCTGTATCCAGAAAAACATCTTGGAAAAACAGTGGCTGAAATGGAGCCATATCTGACAGAGGTGAGCATTTCCAGATCATCCAGCATAGGGCAGCTGTTATACAAAGTTAGGCACAGCATCATGTGTCAGAACTGTTTTAGAAATTTTCCATTCCTTGATAAAAACAGAAGCTGACTTTCAGGGTTATCTTTTTTGGTTTAAAATTACACCATATTTTATAAACCAAGGTTCTATTCTAATCCCACATCTCCCATTGACTCTCTTTGTGATCTTTGGCAAACTGCTTTATTTACTTTTATCTCCGGTTACCACTTACAGAAGATCAGGGGTATGAAAACCTTTTGGTTCAAGGGGCAAATTGGAAGTCATAAATGAAATGGAGCACTAATTTCAGGAGCAGAGGGAAGGAGTCCTCCGTGACCCTTATATGATCCTTGTGATGGTCTCTGGTCTTGGGGGGGGGGGAGGGGGGGTCTGTGATCATATTGTTAAGCATGTCAAAAGGCTAAGGAGGATGACTTACACTCATGACACTGCATAAAACTCATTCCTTATCATTCCTCCAAGGTTTATGCCCTATTGCCAGCAGATGGAGATCTAAAACATTGGTTTTGATGATGTCACACCATAAAGGATCTGTTTATCTCTGATCACTCCAATATTTTCTAAGTCTCCAGCAGATGCCGATGAGCTTCTGTGCATTCTGGACTACGCTGTAGATGGATTAAAAAAAAGGAAGAGAAATTTGTGTGTGGCTCCACATTGGACCCAGGGCTGGCAAAGAACTGAGAACTGGTGTTTAAGTGCCGTAAGATGGAGGACGGCTCATGGGACGAACATTGTTCTGTCTGCTCGGGGAGGGGGGGTTCTGATGATCCTCTGGAAGGTCCTTCTGGGCACTGGGGAGACCCCTCTGGCAAGGAACTAGAGGAGAGTAAAAATCCCCCCAGCAAGAATCCCTCTATAATAACGGTGTTTCATCATGAAGAGTTGCCCGTGCTGATTGCATAGTCATTGGCGGCACTGAATATCATGCATGGTTCTCTGGAGAAGGAAGGCACCCTACAGGATGCCTTGTTATAGAGCATTAGAAAGTCTCAAAAATCCTTCACAGTGCTGTAAAGGAGATGATTGAAACGGAATTGGAGGTCCTGGAGGCAGGGTTACGAGTTAGCAAGTCTCTGGTATGCTTGTACCCTATCCCACCAGACGAAAAGGATCTCCTCTAACTCTCACAAAGGTGGATGTTTTGGTCTCAGCTGTTTCCAAGAAGACGACCATTCCAATGGAAGGTGGAGTGGCACTAAAAGATGCCCAGGACTGAAAGCTGGAAATGCTCTTAAAGCAGTCTTTTGAAATTACTGCTCTGGCATTGCAGGCATCCGTGTGTGGGACCTATGTAGTGTGGGCTTGTTTACATTGGCCTCAGAGTTTACCCAAGTTGTATCCTGATCCGTCGGGGCAGCTAAGCTCGAGTCAGGGTCAGCGTACATAGCAGACACGCTGTATGACCTGGTGAGAGCTTCGGCGAAAAGTATTGCCTCAGTGGTATCTGCACGATGACTTATGGCTCAAATTGGGCAGCTGACATAGCCTCCAAGACTTGCCTTAGTAAGCTTCCTTTCAAAGGGAAACTCTTTTCAAGGATGCATTGGAGAAATTAGTAAAGGACTTGGGGGGAGTCCAAGGTTCTGATGCTCCCGGAGAACAAATCTAAGTCTACAAAACCAGTGGCTCCTGCTAGAGGCCACTTCCAAGATTTTTGGAGATAACGGGCAGCATGCTCTGTTTCCTTCCAGAGGGCTTCCCCTCCTACCAGGGGTCACCCCTTTTGAGGGGGTCAGGGTGGAGGTAGAGACTATTTTGGAGGGGCCTCAATAGGCTCCAAAAAGTCCCAGTGAAATGTGGAGAGCCCAGGCAGAGTTGATTCTGGTAGGGGGTTGGCTGCAAAGCTTTTATTCCTTATGGTTCCAAATCACATCTGACCAGTGGGTGCTAGAAGTCATTCGAGAAGGTTACACCTTTATGTTGTTGCCCTGCAAGTCTCCAGCCAAGGCAAGGGTGGTGGCAGACACACTCGAAGTTGATTCAGCTACAAGTAGTGCTAGAGGACTCTCTGGATGAGCACCATTTAATTTGTAGTTCCCAAGAAAGAAAGAAGGTTCTTTTCGCCCGACTCTAGATCTCAGACAAGTCAACCAGGCCTTGCGAGTGCCTCTTTTTCATATGGAGACCTTGCAGTTAGTCATAGTGGCGGTGTGGAAAGGCGAGTTTTTAACTTCACTGGACCTTTCCAAGACATACTTACACGTTCCAATCTGTCCTAACCATCAGCGATACCTCTGCTTTGTGGTTCCCATGGGGTAATTACAGTTTTGAGCTCTGCCCTTTGGTCTAGCCACGGATCCTTGGACCTTTACAAAGGTGATGGTGGCAGCAGCAGCCGCGCTTGGATGAGAAGGAGTGTTGATGCATCCGTATCTGGACAATTGGCTCATCAGGGCGAAGTCGGTCCAGGAAATTCATGATGTGACAAACGGGATGATATCCCTTCTCCAGCATCTGGGGTGTGTAATCAGTTTCAGCAAGAGCACCTTGGAGCCCACAGAAGATCTAACATCTGTGGGATTGGTATCCCTTCCGCCAGAATGCGCCATGAAAATTCAGATCCAGATCCGGAGATTTTGCCGAATGCGGTCTTCCTCAGCATGGCACAACTTGCAGATCCTGGGATCCATGGCAGTGACTTTGAACCTGTACTGTGGGCCAGAGCACATATGAGACTTCTGCAGAAGACCTTATTGTCCCGGTGGTCTCTGCAGAAGCACTTGCTATGGAAGAAGTTGCGATGCCTACAAGAGCTAAGGTCGAGCCTGCGCTGGTATCTGGAGTCAGTCAAGCTTGACAGCTGAAATGCCACTGGAGTGCCCAAGTGGGTGGTAGTGATCACCGATGCCAGCCTTTACGGATAGGAGAAGCGCATTGTCAGTCACAAGTAGCACAAGGTCAGTGATCTCTGGAAGAGAGCAACTGGTCCATAAACCGCCTGGAGATGCGAGCAGTGTTTCAGCCCCTGGCTCAACACAGGGTGGTGCGAATCTTCTCAGATAATGCAACCATGGTGGCTTATCTCAATCATCAGGGAGGCACAGAAAGTGCAATACTGGCAGACAAAGTGATTCCTCCTCTTCGGTGGGCAGAGATCCATCTTCTAGCACTGTTGGCAGCTCATGTGGTTGGGAAAGAACATAAGATCACAAGAAATGCCATACTGGGTCAGACCAAGGTCCATCAAGCCCAGTATCCTGTTTCCAACAGTGGCCAGTCCAGGTCACAAATAACTAGCAGGTTCCCAAAAAGACACATAGATTCCACAATGCTTGTATTGGGGCAAGCAGTGGATTTCCCGGGTCCTCTTTGGTTTATGGACCTTTCCTCCAGGAACTTGTCCAAACCTTTTTTAAACCCAGCTACACTAACAGTTTTTACTACATCCACAGGTAATAAATTCCAGAGTTTGATTACGCACTGAGTGAAAAATATTTTCTATTATTAGTATTAAATGGATTACATTGTAGCTTCTTTGCATGTCCCCTAGTCTTTCTAAGTTTTGATGGCGTAATCAATCAATCTACATTTATCCGTTCCACTCCATTCATTAATTTATAAACCTCTATCATATCTCCCCCTCAGCCGTCTCTTTTCCAGGTTGAAGAGCCCTAACCTTTTAAGCCTCTTCTCATAGGGGTATCCTTCCATCCCCTTTACCATTTTGGTGGCTCTTCTCTGTTTAATTCCTTTATTTCCTTTTTACGACGACTAGAATGGCACACAATATACAAGATGCGGTTGCACTATGGAAAGATACAGGCATTATAATATCCTTTGTTTTATTCTCCATTCCTTTTCTATGATTCCTAGAATTCTATTTGCTTTCCTGGCTGCTGCTGTATGCTGTGCGGAGGGTTTCAAAGTGTTATCCACGATGATTCCTAAATCCCTTTCTTGGGTGTTGGTTCCTAATGTGGAACCTTGCATCATATAACCATAATTTGGGTTGTTCTTTCATAGGTGCATAACATTGCACTTGTCCATGTTAAATTTCATCTGCCATTTGAACGTCCAGTCTTCCAGTTTATCAAGGTGCTCTTGCAATTTTTCACAGTCCTCTTGGGATAATCCTCTTGAATAATTTGGTGTCATCCTCAAATTTGATTACCTCACTTGTTGTTCCTGTTTGTAGGTCATTTAAGAATGTTAAAAAGCAATGGACCCAGCGCAAATCCCTGGGGTAATCCACTATTCACCTTTCTTTTTTGGAAAATTGGCCATTTAGCCCTACCCTCTGCTTTCTTGCTTTTAACCAATTCCTGATCCACAGTAGTTTACCGCCTCCTATCTCATGACTTTAATTTCATCAATAATCTTTCATGAGGAAACTTGTCAAAGGCTTTCTGAAAATCCAGATACACTGTATCGATCAGCTTATCTTTGTTTATCTGTTTATTTATACCATCAAAAAAAATACAAAATGATTAGTAAGACAAGACCTTCCTTGGCTAAAGCTATGTTGGCTTTCACCCATTTAAACCATGACTATCTATATATTCAGTAATTTTGTTCTTTATAATGGTTTCTACCATTTTGCCCATTACTGACGTCCAGCACACCAGTGTGTGGTTTCCCATATCACCATTGGAACCCTTTTAAAAAATTGTCATTGCATAGTAGGTCTTCAGTCTCATACTTCAGTTCTTTTAACACCCTCAGATGTATACCATCCAATAAAGGAGATTTGCTATTCCTTAGTTTATCAAATAGTTGTAATACATCTTCCCGGTTTATGAATATTTCTTTCATTTCTTCCAATGCATCACCTTTAAATACCATTTCGGTCATGGGTAACTTCCCTACATCATCTTCAGTGAAGACCAAAGCAAAGAATTCATTCAGCCTCTCTCCTCTTAGTGCCCCTTTTACCCCTCTATCACTTTATGGTCCAACTGACACTCTCTCAGGTTTTTTGCTACAAATGTACTTGAAAAAGTTTTTATTATGCATTTTTGCTTCCACGGCAAGCTTTTTTTTCACATTCTCTCTTTGCCTATATTATCAATGCCTTGCATCTAACTTGCCATTGCTTATTTTTTCCAGTTTTCATCATTTGACTCCTTTTTCCATTTTCTGAAAGATGCTTTTTTGGCTACAACAGTCTCTCTGAGCTGATCTTTAAACCTTGTTAGCAGTTTTTTGGACTTACTTCCACATTTTTTAAAGCATGGAATACAACTGCCCTGGGCTTCCAAGACAGTATTTTTAAACATCGTCCATGCTTGATGTGAATCTTATCCATTGCAGCTGCTCCTTTTAGTTTTTTCTTAACTATTTTCTTCATTTTATTAGTCTCCCTTTTGAAAGTTAAAAGGCAGTACTGTGGATTTCCTTGCTGTCCTTCATCCATTTATTAAATCAAAGGCGATCGTGCTATGATCACTATTGCCAAGTGGCCCCAACATCCTTATTTCTTGCACCAGATCTTGTGTTCCACTAAGGGCTAGGTCCAAAATGGCTTTCCTTCTTGTCAGTTTATGAACCAGCTGTTCCAAGAAGCAGTCATTTATTTCATCTAGAAACTTGATCTCCCTAGCATGTCTTGTTGCGACACGGACCCAGTCAATACTGCGGTAATTGAAATCACTCTTTATTAATGTGTTGTAACTTTTGTTAGCCTCCCTGATTTCTTTGAGCATTTCATCATCCATTTGTTTGTTCTGGCCAGGTGGTCGATAATACACCCCCAATGCCGTCGTCTTCCTGTTTTTACATGGAATTCCGATCCATAGAGATTCTGCAGTGTATTTTGTTTCCTGCAAACTTTAATCCTGTGTGACTCAATGCCCTCTCTAATATAGAGTGGAACCTCTCCGCCAGTTTGATCTATCATTGCAATATAGTTTGTACCCAGGTATCACAGTGCCCCATTGGTTGTTCTCCTTCCACCAGGTCTCTGAGATACCAACCATATCTAACCTCTCATTTAGTGCTATATATTCTAACACTCCCATTTTATTTTTTAGACTTCTAGGTTGTATTTTATTCATATTAATCTGGTTATCGGTAGACAGGGGTAATTTTAAGCTCTGTTTGCTTTGTACTTAAGGGCATTTGGTTTACTTTTGTCTTCATTGGAACCTCTGTCGATATGCCCTAACTTCAGTCTTTTGCTAGTATCCTTCAGGGTTCCATTGTTATGAACCATGTGCTCTTTGGGCTACTCTCTGCTTTCCCCTGTTATCTAGTTTAAACATTGCTCTATTTCCTTTTTCAAGATTATTGCCAGCAGCCTCATTACATCCTGGTCAAGAAGGAGCCCATCCCTTCGAAAATGTCCCTCCTTTCCCGAGAATGTTGCCCATTTCCTAACAAATCCAAATCAAATGCAGTTGCAAGGAGTTAAACTTAAAAGCAACATCAAGAAATAGTTTTTCACTGAAAAGGTAGTGGATGTCTTGGGATGCCTTCCCAATGGAAGTGGTAGGAGCAAAAAGAATGAGGGAATTAAAAAAAAAAAAACATGGAACAGACATTGAGGATATAGGGATATAGCAAGAGGATGGAATCAAAACAATCTTAAATATTTTTATGCTTCAGTAAATAGAGGGGGTGACTTTCTGTTGGGGGCGTGACCACGATGGTGGTGAGTGGTTGAAGCAGAACAGTGGCGTTCTTTTTTTTTCTCTCTTAAGCCTTTACCTTTATTATGGCTCCAAAAAAGAAGGGAAAGGGGGTGGCCAAGGACAGTAAGGCCACCCCGGTGGTTCCCAAGCACCCATCAGTTCTTGCTCAACTATGGAAGACAACTGCTGAAGTGAAAACCTTGAGTGAAAACTCCACTGCATGGAGGAACGGTGGTATTCTGACCTCACTTGGAGAAATTGTCAGTGCAATCCCATGGCAGTGCTAGACTCCAGTGAATCAGCATTCCCCGGCTGCTACTATCGGAGTGCTGGTGCTGCCAGCCCCGGGTGTGGGGAGCCCATAGGAACTGGAAGTTTTTGCCTCACTCTCATCTGAACAGGAAGAGGTGTCAGCAATTCAAGGGGAGATATGTGGTGGTGAACCTTCAGCTTCTCTCCCATTGCAGTTGAAGGCCCTTTAGCAAGCGACTTTAGGAGTGTCAGCTTGTTCTTTCTCAGGTAACTGTGCTTTCTCCATCTTCGTATATTTCTCTGGCTTTAATTTGGAACATGTTGCTTAAACTTCAGGAGACTGTCTCAAAAAGTGCTGCTGAACTAAATACTTTGGTTCAAATTGTGAGTATGATTTCCCAGAAGCACGTGATTTTTCATCAAGAAATTGCTGCAAAAACATCTGAATTGGATAAAAGAGTATCAGCTGCTGAAAGTCTTTGTTATGCATTTTTGCTTCCACAGCAAGCTTCTTCTCAAATTCTCTCTTTGCCTGCCTTATCAATACCTTGCATCTAACCTGCCAGTAATTATGTTTCCACTTTTTCGTCATTTGGCTCCTTTTTCCATTTCCTGAAAGATGCTTTTTTGGCTATAACAGCCTGTCTGTCCTCACCTTTAAACCATGCTGGCAGTTTTTTGGACTTCATTCCACCTTTCTTAAAGCATGGAATACAGCTGGTCTGGGCTTCCAAGATAGTATTTTTAAACAATGTCCATGCTTGATGTAAATCTATAACCTTTGCAGCTCCTCCTTTTAGGTTTTTCTTAACTATTTTCCACATTTTATCATAGTCTTTTGAAAAGTTTAAAGGTAGTACTGTGGATTTCCTTGCCATCCTTCCTCCGTTTATGAAATCAAACACAATCATGCTATGATCACTATTGTCAAGTGGCCCCAACACCCTTATCTCTTGCACCAGATCTGGTGTTCCACTAAGAACTAGGCCTAAAATGGCTTCCCCTCTTGTCAGTTCATGAACCAGCTGCTGCAAGAAGCAGTTATTTATTAAATCTAGAATTTTATCTCCCTAGCATTTCCTGCCATGACACTGACCCAATTGATACTGGGGTAATTGAAATCACCCATTATTTTTACTGTATTGTAACTTTTGTTAGCTTCCCTAATTTCTCTGTGCATTTCGTCATCCATTTGTTCATTATGGCCAGGTGGTCGGTTGTACACAACCACTGCCATCACCTTCCCCCTTTTTACATGGAATTTCAATCCATAGAGATTCTACCATGTGTTTTGTTTCCTGTAAAACTTTAATCCTGTGTGACTCAATGCCCTCTCTAACATCAGAACATAAGAAATGCCAAACTAGGTCAGACCAAGGTCCATCAAGTGCAGTATTTGTTTCCAACGGTGCCAAAAAGGCACACAGGTTCCATAATGCTTGTCCGGGGCAAGCAGTGGATTTCCCCGGTTCTCTTTGATAATGGTTTATGGACCTTCTTCCAGGAACTTGTCCAAGCCTTTTTTAAACCCAGCTACACTAACAGCTTTTGCTACATCCTCCGGTAATGAATTCCAGAGTTTGATTATGCATTGAGTGAAAATATATTTTCTCTTATTAGTCTTAAGTGGACTAAATGGACTCCCCTACCAATTTGATCTACTCTATCATTGCAATATAATTTGTACCCAGGTATCAGTGTACCACTGGTTGTCCTGCATCCACCAGGTCTCTGAGATACTAATCATATCTAACCTCTCATTTAGTACTCTATATTCTAAGTCTTCCATGTTATTTTTTAAGACTTTTAGTATTTGCATACAAGCATTTTAGAGGTTGTATTTTATTCATATTAATCTGGTTATCGGTAGGATGTTCACTTTTACTGCTGCAATTCTACCTAACCAGGAAACGTACAGACACTTCCAGCTTCATAAATCCCTCCTTATTGCCTTGATGATTGGCTGATATAAGCTCAAACAACTTCTCTAACTCAAAACCCATATTAATCCTCAAATACTTTAAACCCCTCATAAGAACCCAAGAAATGCCATACTGGGTCAGACCAAGGTCCATCAAACCCAGTATCCTGTTTCCAACAGTGGCCAATGCAGGTCACAAGTACCTGGCAGGTTCCCAAAAAGGCACATAAGTTCCACAATGGTTGTTCCAGGGGAAAGTAGTGGATTTCCCGGGTCCTCTTTAATAATGGTTTATGGACCTTTCCTCCAGGAACTTGTCCAGACCTTTTTTAAACCCAGCTACACCAACAGCTTTTACTACATCCTCTGGTAACGAATTTCAGAGTTTGATTACCCATTAAAAGAGAATATTTTTTTATTCATTAGTCTTAAATGGGTTACTTTGTAGCTTCATTATGTGTCCCCTAGTCGGTCTACTTTTTGTTGGCATAAAGAATCAATCTACGTTTATCCATTCCACTCCATTAATATATAGACCTCTATCATATCCCCCCTCAGCCGTCTCTTTTCCAGGTTGAAGAGCCCTAACCTTTTAAGCCTCTTCTCATAGGGGTATCTTTCCATTCCGTTTACCATTTTTGTCGTTCTTCTTTGTACGTTTTCTAATTCCACTATATCTTTTTAATATATGGCGACCAGAATTGCACACAATGTTCAAGGTGTGATCGCACCATGGAGCAATACACAGGCATTATAATAATCTTTAATAACTGTTTTATTCTCCAGTCCTTTCCTTATGATTCCTAGCATGTTGTTTGCTTTCTTGGTCGCCGCTGCACACTGGGTGGAGGGTTTTCAATGTATTATACACAATGATGTCTAAATCGTTTTCCTGAGTGGTGGTTTCTACAGTAGAGCCTTGCATCGTGTAACAGTAGTTGGTGGTGTTCTTTTCTAGGTTCATAGCTTTGCACTTGTCCACATAAAATTTCAACTGCCATTTGGACATCGTTTTCCAATTTTTCAAGGTCCTATTGTAATTTTTCACAATCCTCTTGGGTTTTAACAACTTTGAATAATTCCGTCTCATCTGCAAATTTGATCACTTTACTCATTATTCCCATTTAAAGGTCATTTATAAATATGTTAAAAAGCACAGATCCCTGTGGTACTCCATTATTCATCTTTCTCCACTGAGAAAATGGGCCATTTAGCCCTACCCTTTGCTTTCTATTTTTTAACCATTTCGTGATCCACAATAGTACACTGCCTCCTATTCTATGACTTTTTAATTTTGCCAAGAGTCTGTCATGAGGGACCTTGCCAAAGGCTTTCTGAAAATCCAAATACACTGTATCAACTGGCTCGGCTTTGTCTACCTGTTCATTCACACCTTCTAAAAAATATAACAGATTAGTAAGACAAGACTTACCTTGGCTAAATCCATGTTGGCTTTCTCCCATTAAACCATGACCAACTACATGTTCAGTAATTTTGTTCTTTATAATGGTTTCTATCATTTTGCCTAGTACTGATGTCCAGCTTACCAGTCTATAGTTTTCCAAATCACACCTGGAACCCTTTTTAAAAATTGGCATTACATTGGCCATTCTCCAGTCTTTAGGTACTCCAAAAGATTTTAGTGATAGTTCACGGATTACTAATAGTAGGTCTGCAATTCCATCTTTGTTCTTTCAATACTCTGGGATGTATACTATCCGGTCTGCATTTATCAAATATTTGTAATACATCTTCCTAGATTATTGATATTTCTTTCAATTCTTCTGCTGCCTCAGCTTTAAATACCATTTCAGACATGGGTAGTTTCCCTACATCATCTTCAGTAAAGACTGAATCAAAGAATTCATTCATTCATTCATTCTCTGGGAACAAACAGGAAGTCAGTCCTCACATATGGTTGACGTCTGCACCAGTGTTCCCTCTAATTTTCTGTGTGCGCATAAAATATCAGCTGTGTGCAGCTTTTGAAGGAAAGTTAAATTTTTGTGCGCCACATAATGACACTTGGCGTTATACACTTTAAAATTTGACTACACGTCAGAATACAGTATGTACACCACATTGATTTTAATCAAATTAAATGAAAATAGACGATTACTAAATGAAGCGGGAAATTTCTAGTAATTACATTCATAACTTTTAAATTTTAAGACGTCTGTGTTGTTTTCTATCAGAATCAGAGCTGTAATTTTTGTGCGCTCTGTTGTAAAGTATGTGCGCTCGCTCGGTGAGGTGTGTGCGCGCGCACACGCGCACAGCTTAGAGGGAACAGTGGTCTGCACCGACGGAGCCCTTGCGGAAGCATTCCCCCAGCTTTCAAAGAAAGTCTTTGGGCGATGGTACCACACATGCATGGTCCCCTTCCTGCCCAAGGGTGCCATCTTGCTCAGTCTCCTATTTTCCACAGAGCCCTTCAGACGTCCGTCTGGTTGGCCCCGGAAAAAGTAGATTTTTTTTCTCCTGAGTTTCATATTCAGCTCCGGTACTGCACCGGTACTCTTCCCACCACCGACCTCGCTGTCTCGGCATTGAGTTCAGGTCCCTTTTTGTAGTTTTTCATTTTTGGCGTCTTCATGCCTTTTTTCCAACTGGCAGCCCGGCGAGTCTTTGACCTCATTGGGGTACTTTCCCCCACCCCCCATGGCTGCCAGTGGCTTCAAGAAGTGTGATTGGTGTACCAAAATTATGTCCTTGGCCGACACATACAACTGCTGCCTTCACTGCCTTGGGCCGTTCCATGACCCTACAGCATGTGGTCTCTGCAAAAAGATGTCCAGCAAGACCCTCAAGAGCCACCAGCAGCAGCACAATAAGTTTCTCCCCAAGTCTCCGGTGCCTCCGAAGGCCAGGGCCTCATCTGAAGCCACAACATCTCGGGTGGGCCCTTCAGAACCTGAGGAGCACCGTGGTTCTTCAGAAAGGAGTTCTCCCTTGAGGGAACTCAAGAAGAAGAAGAAAACCTTGAAGATGGCGCCCCTGTATGGATTTGACAGGCTGGATACGTCCCAAGCTAGGTCCCACAGTCCGAGATGCTCGTCCGAGGGATCGGAGAGGGAGCGGCCTGCAAAGGTCCCCCGAAAGGAATCTACCTTGGTCCGACCTCAGTCGCCAGACACCATCCTCATTGAGGACTCCCCTCCGGGGGAACCGGCATCGGGCCCAAGTCCCTCAGTGCCTGCCGCCGATGGCTGTGGAGCTCTTCTGGCTTGGAGTCCAGAATGGCGGTCCTGGAGTGCAGTTTGTCTGCCTTCAATGACCAACAGCGGGTGCTGTTGTCCGGTACTACCGGTTCATCTGCCCTGACCACCGGGCCCTCAACATCGAAAACATCCCTGGAGACTGAGCCAGTCCTCAAGTTCCTTTGCCCTTGAGTCGATCCATGGTCTTGATCCAGTTCCCACTCGATGGGGCCGCGATTGTCCCCAGCCAGTGTGCTCAGTGACAGCCTCGGTGGGCCGGGGTTGGCCCCAGTGCCCACGGACCATCATTCTTTCGAGTCCTCTATGGACTACTCCGAATGAAAGACAGAGGATGAGTTGTCGCCCAACACCCATCGCCACCGCAAAATTCCCTCAGACTCTTCTGCTTCAGAGTCCCAGAGCCGGTCTCTGCCGGAGGACATGGGGTTCCTTGACTTCGAAAAGGACATTCCAAGACCCTAGCGTTCCCAGCAGAATCAGAGGAGGACCCTCGGGCAGTTGAGTTAGAAATCCTCCAATACAAGGCCTTTCCGAGGGAATCGCTCACGGTGCCCATCCTGAAACAGCATGTGGGAAACACCGGTGTCTCTGCTGGTTGTGGGCAAGCGGCTTGACTTGATATATTGAGTCCGCCAGAGCCCAGGCTTCCAGCAGTCAGAGCTGCTGCACATCTCCATTGTGGTGGAGTTGGCCATGCTTTGACTGAAGAATCAGAAGACAAACTCCTCGGTGCCCCCTGGCGGGGAGGCACACACCTTGGACGCCCTCGGCAGAAAGTGTTACCAGGGCTCGATGCTCATTGGCCACATCCAAGCCTACCAGCTGTACATGGGCATGTACCTGAGAGACCTGGCGAAGGAACTCACTGGGTTCTCAGCTGGTCTGTCTGAGGAACCCCTGCAGCGGTTCGGGAACCTGGCCAAGACCATCCGTGAGTGCTTCAAGTTTGTGTCTTAGGCAGCCTATGACAGATTCAAATCAGCAGCTCGAGTAGCGGCAGCAGGCATCGGTGCACGGCACCAGGCTTGGCTACAGTCGTCCGACCTTGAGCAATGGGTTCAGGACAAATTGGCCGATGTCCCATGCTGAGGAGAGAACCTCTTTGGCAAGTCCATTACCGACAAAGCTGCCGAGCTGGAGACTGAGTTCATGACGAGGACCAGGCTCTCCAAAAAGACCGCTGCCCCTCCCCGATGGAAGGGCTCGGGTAAAAAGTCCTTCTACCCGAGGAAAGGGGCTGCTTACAGAAACTACCCACCTTTTCAGGCCTCCCCGACTCCCCAGCAGGGTCAGCAGGCCAAGGCCCTCGAAAGCAGAAGGCGCTCAAACCCCAGGCGCTGGCTCCGGTCCAGCCAGGGGGTAACTTTTGACTTCTTGGCCATAGCCTCTCCACTCCAAGGAGGTCAGCAGCCCACAGGGGGACGTCTGATCTACTATGCCCAAAGGTGCCTAACCATAACTGCCGATTCCTGGACACTCAGACATCTCCCCCTTATTTTCCCAGAGATCCCCTAAGGTCTCCCCTCCACCAACATCACCTACTGAAGGAGCTTACAGCTCTTCTCGAGGACAAAGCAGTGGAACCAGTGCCCCACCATCTCAAGGGCAGGGGGTTCTACTCCAGGTACTTCCTTATGCCAAAAAGAAAAGGAGACCTAAGGCCCATCCTCAACCTGTGCAACCTCAACAAGTTCCTGGTGAGGGAAAAGTTCAAGATGCTCTCCCTTGGAACATTGCTACCTTACCTCCAGCAGGAAGATTGCCTATGCTCCTTGGATCTGAAAGATGCCTATACCCACATCCTCATTCACCCCAACCACAGGCAGTATCTGCGGTTCATGGTGGGGGGCGGGCACTACCAGTACTGGGTGTTGCCTTTCAGCTTGGCCTCCACCCCAAGGGTCCTCACAAAATGCCTGGCAGTTGTGGCCGCCTTCCTCTGCCTCCAGAGGGTCTTTGTCTTCCTCTACCTGGACGACTGGCTCATAAAGGGAGGCATGGCCTCAGAGATGCAGCAGGCGACTGCATGAACCATCCAGGTCATTCAGCACGGGGTTTGTGATAAACTACCTCAAGTTTCACTCCTTCCGACACACTGTCTGGAGTTCATCGGGCCAGACTGGACACCCTCCAGGCAAAGGCCTTCCTGCCTGGAGACCAAGCCGACGGCCTCAGGGCTCTGGCACTGGATGTACAGCACCATCCCTCTGTGCTCGCTCAGCTCCTTTTGTGCCTCCTCTGGCACATGGCCTCCACGGTCCACATCACCCCAGATGCCTACCTCCACATGCGGGCCGAGCAGTGGTGTCTTCAGGACCATTGGACACAGGCCACAGGGCACTTCCGGGATAAGATCTCAGTGACCTGCCAGTTGGTGGACTCCCCGACCTGGTGGCAGACTCCCCAATGTCTCGAGGCAGGGATGCCTTTTCAAGCCCTGAGCCCCTTAAGGGTCCTCACCACGGATGCCTCCCTGCTCAGCTGGGGAGCCCACTGTGAGGAACTCCACACCCAGGGCAGCTGGTTGCAGGAAGAAAGCATCCAGCAGATCAACCTCCTGCTTATTGCCACCGCTTACGTCACCAGCTGGTGTTGGTCCAGACGGGCAACCAGGTGGCGATGTTATTTGTGAACAAACAGGACATGGGGTCTCGTGCCCTCTGCCAAGAGGCGGTAGTCCTCTGCTCCTATGCAGTTCGACAGGGTATATTCCTGCGGGCAGTATATCTACCAGGCCAGAAAAACCTACTGGCCGACAGATTGAACAGGGTCCTTCAACTGCATGAGTAGCAGCTGGATCCCAGTGTGGCTGACTGGCTCTTCCAGTTTTGGGGGAAACCAGTGATGGACCTGTTTGCCAGCCCGGACAACTACCTTTTGCCCTGCTTCTGCTCCTGGCAGACCCATCCCTTCAGGGTGGCAACAGATGCATTCCTTGTCTTGTGGTCAGAGGCCTCATGTATGCCTTCCCTCCCTCCCCACTGATTGCCAAAACCTTGTTCAGGACCCTCCATGACTTCTCCGATTATCGATGGAGACCCTCATCCCATTGGGGAACTCTCCAGGGCTCCTGTCTCAGGAGGGGGGCTCTCTTCTGCACCCCAACTTGGGGTCCCTGTCACTGACTGTGTGACTTCTGAAAGGGTGACCCTAGCCCCTTTCAACCTCTTGGGTGAGGTAGAGGAGATCCTGCTGGCCTCTCGTAAGGCTTCCACTAGGAAAGCTTACTCTCTCAAATGGCGCAGGTTTTCAACTTGGTGTGCAGAACACAGGACGGACCCATTTTCTTGCCCGGTGGGATTGGTGTTACAGTACCTTCTCCATCTCTCGTAATCTGGGCTTAAGTCTAACTCCGTCAGGGTGCACCTCAGTGCCCTGGCAGCACACCACCACCTGGTGGTTGGCAGATCCCTCTCGGTCCAACCACTGGTGACCAACTTCCTAAGGGGGACTGCTCTTATCGAAGCCCCCAGTTCGCTCTCCGGTGACCGAGTGGGACCTCAATGTGATATTGGGGCAGCTCACTCACCCGCCCTTTGAGCCTCTGGCTACCTCCCATCTCTGATACCTCTCATGGAAGGTGGCGTTCCTGGTCACACTCACCTCCGCTCGCAGAGTCAGCGAGCTTCAAGCCGTAGTGGCAGAGGCATCCTATATCTGGTTCTATAAGAACAGCGTGGTGCTCCGCACGCACCCTCAATTCCTTCCAAAGATGGTATCATCCTTCCATCTCAACCTTCTTTCCAAGACACCACACCAATAAGGGTGAGACGGTCCCTCACACTCTGGATTGTAAGAGGGCCTTGTCCTTCTACATCCAGTGTACTCAGGGTCACTGCAAAGCTGCTCAGTTTTTCGTCTCATATGACCCCAATCATCTGAGGGAGGCGGTGACCAAACGTACACTGTCTACCTAGGTAGTGGACTATATCGCCCTCGCCTATGAGTAGGCAAAGCTCCTGCCGGAAGGCTGTGTCATGGCGCACCGTGTCAGGGCCATGGCGGCCTTGGTGGCAAACCTGCACTCTATCCCGATGGTGGACATATGTTAGGCCGCCACCTGGTCTTCAATCCATACCTTCACAGCTCATTACTGCCTGGAAAGGGAGTCCTGACGGGTACAGTGCCTTTGGCCAGGTTGTGCTCTGTAATATTTTCGTGGTTTAGGCAACTCCCACCCTCCGACCCCTCTGCATTCAGGCTACCGGAGTGCTGGTTTTCACTGGACACAGGGGTCCTACTGTAGTCTGTAACTATGGACTCAATTGCTGCTGCTCGCGGCTCCCCTTGCGGGAAACTGTGTTTTTTCGCTATGGGCTTTCGGTAGCCTATAGCTGGGGAGTCCCATATGTGAGGACAGACATCCTGCTTGTTCCCCAAAAAGCATAGTTACTCACCTGTAACAGGTGTTCTCCGGGGACAGCAGGAATCAGTCCTTACAACTCTCCCTCCTCCCCTTGTAGATGCTTCTTTACCATCTTTTATTTTGCCATCTTTTAGCTATGTCATCTGACTGAGGAAGATGGCACCCTTGGGCGGGAAGGGGACCATCATGCGTGGTAGCATCTCCTAAAGGCATTCTTTGAAAGCTGGGGGGATGCTTCTGCGAGGTTTCCATTGGTGCCAACATCACCCATATGTGAGGACTGATTCTTGCTGTCCCCAGAAAACACCTGTTACAGATGAGTAACTACGCTTTCTCTCCATTATGGCCTTATCCTCCCTTAGCACCCCTTTTACCTTTCTCTCAGCCAATGATCCAACTGACTCTTTCACAGGTTTTTTTTCTATGAATATACTTGAAAAAAATTTTATTATGTGTTTTTGCTTCTACAGCAAGCTTTTTTTTTCAAATTCTCTCTTTGCCTGCCTTAGCAATACGTTGCATCTAACTTGCCAGTACTTATGTTTCCATTTTCGTCATTTTGCTCCTATTTCCATTTCCTGAAGGATGCTTTTTGGGCTACAACAGCCTCTCAGATCTCGCCTTTAAACCATTCTGGCAGTTTTTTGACCTTCCTTCTACTTTTCTTAAAGCGTTGAATACATCCAGGGTGAGCTTCCAAAACAGTGTCTTTAACCAATGCCAATGCTAGATATAACTCTTTAACCTTTGCAGCTGCTCCTTTTAGCTTTTTTCTTAACTATTTTCCTCATTTTATCATAGTCTCCCTTTTGAAAGTTAAAAGGCAGTACTATGGATTTCCTTGCCATCGTTCTTCCATTTATGAAATCAAACACGATCATGCTATGATCATTATTGCCAAGTGGCCCCAACACACTTATCTCTTGCACCAGATCCTGTGTTCCATAAAGGATTAGATCCATAATAGCTTCCTGTCTTGTTGGGTCATGAACCATCTGCTCCAAAAAGCAATCATTTATTCCATCTAGAAGCTTTATCTCTCAAGCATGCCCTGCTGTGACATTGACCCAGTCAATACCAGGGTAACTGAAATCACCCATTATTACTATGTTGTAACTTTTGTTAGCTTCCCTGATTTCTTTTAGCATTTCATCATCCATCTGTTCATTCTGGCCAGGCTGTTGGTTGTGTACACCCTCACTGCCATCTCCTTCCCCTTTTTACATGGAACGTCTATCCATAGAGCTTCTACAGTGTATTTTGTTTGCTGAAAAACTTTAATCCTATGTGACTCAATGCCCTGTCTAACATAGAGCGCAACCCCTCCACTAATTTGATATACTCTATTATTGAGATCTAGTTTGTACCCCAGTTTCACAGTGTCCCATTGGTTGTCCTCCTTCCACCAAGCCTCTGAGATGCCAATTATATCTAACCTTTCATTTAATGCTATATATTTTAGCTCTCCCATCTTATTTTTTGGCCTTCTAGCATTTGCATACAGACATTTTAGAGGTCATATTTTATTCTATTAATCTGGTTCAGTTGATAGGTGTAATTTGGAATCTTTTGGGTCTGTACTGAAGGACATCTGGGTTACTTTTATCTTTGTTGGAACCTCTCTGTCGGGATGCCCTAACTTCCCTGTTTTTCTAGTATCCTTCAAGGATACATCCTTCCGGACCATATGCTCCTGGGCTACTGTCGGCTTATCCCTTCTGTCTGGTTTAAAAGCTGCTCTTTCTCCTCTTTAAAGGTTAATGCCAACATCCTGGTTAAGATGAAGCCCATCCTTTCAAAAGAGCCCCTCCCTTATCCAGAATGTTGCCCAGTTCCTAGCAAATCCAAAACCCTCTTCTTTGCATCATCATCTCATCCATGCATTGAGTTTCTGGAACTCTGCCTGCCTTTTGGGTCCTGCGCGTGGAATGGAAAGCATTTCAGAGAATGCTACACTGGAAGTTCTTTATTTCAACTTCTTACCTAAAAGCCTAAATTTGGCCTGCAGAACCTCATTCCCACACTTTCCTATGTCATTGGTTGCAACATGTACCAAGACAGCATACTCTTTAAAACCTTATCTAGATGGCACATGAGATCCGCTACCTTTGCACCAGGCAGGCATGTTACCAGGAGATCCTCATGTCCACCAGTCACCCAGCTATCTATATGCCTAATGAACAAATTGCCAACTATAACAGCTGTCCTAATCCTTCCCTCATTGGCACATAGCCCTGGAGAAACCACCTCTGTGTGAGTGGGTTTTACATCTCCTGACAGACAGGTCCTAGCTACAAGATCATTTCCTGCCACACCAAGGTGTTGCTCTCCTTTCACGTGATCTCTCTCCTCCATGGCAACTGATAGGCTGCCAGACTGGGGGTGGGACTTCAGTACTACTTCTGTGTACCTCTCTATCTACCTTATGTCCTCCAAGTCTGCTACTCTAGCCTCCAGAGGTTAGACTCGTTCCCTGAGGGCAAAGAGCTCCTTGTACCCAGTGCACATGTAAGATGCCTCACCAACTGGCAGAAAATCGTACATGTAACACTCAATGCAAAAGACTGGATAGCCCCCCCCCCCCCTCTTGCTGCTGGACCTCTGTCTGCATCTTAGTTTTAAGGTTTTGTTTAGCTATTTAAGTTGTTTACCCAAAATTGCTAGGGATTCTTGTAATGGTACAACTATACCAATTACCTTTAAGGGACTTTGTTCACCTCAAGATTAATTAACTTCAGGGCCTTAATCTATTCCTGGTGATGATAACTAGCTGAACCTGAAAGTGACTTTGACTGTTCTTTCACCGTTAATAGGTTTAAGAGCCTATAAAGCTAAGATTATGCCTGGGATGGGCAGAAGGGAACTAACGCTTAGTAAAGTTTAGCTTGCTACACAGGTCCCAGACTTGTGCTTCTAAGGTAATCTGTTAACAATTTCCTGGCTGTTTCACACAGCCCTTGGTTTGATAGAGGGAGCCTTTCAAATTGCCCCTTTGATCTTTCACTTGCCTTAAACACCTATTTAAAACAAATTCCCAGATCTCTTGCCTTCTAAGTGTAAAGATATCTAGAAACAATTTATTCAACTCAAAGAATATTTTACTCCTTCTTCCTTCTATGCTAAGCTATATTCTGATTTGATTTAAATTAAAAGCTTTCTGCTGATATTAGGCCCTGACTGAGTTAACAAATACACTGGATTCTAAAATACTCAGATCTATCAGCTTTAACCCAAAGAATTCCTTTTTCCCCAAGATTTAGATCATTTCCCAGAAGTAAATACTTACAAGTGCAAATTTCTTTCCAGCAGTAGCAGTCCTTTTTGGTAGTCCTTCAACGTACTATCCATGCTGATGCTAGGATCTTTTCCTGAGTGGTTATCCATAATGTAGAAACTTGCATTTTGTAACTATTCTTTGGGTTGTTCTTCCCTAAGTGCATAACTTTGCACTTGTCCACATTAAATTTCATCTGTCACTTGGACGCCCAGTCTCCCAATTTTTCAAGATTCTCCTGCAATTTTTCACAATCCTCTTGTGTTTTCACAACTGTGAATAATTTTGTGTCAGCTGCAAATTTGATCACCTCACTCATTATTCCTATTTCCAGGTCATTTATGAATATGTTAAAAAGCAAAGGCGCGCACAGATGCCTGGGGTACTCTACTATTCATCTTTCTCCATTGAGAAAATGGGCCATTTAGCCCTACTGTTTGTTTTCTATCTTTTAACCAGTTCCTAATCCACAATAGTACACTGCCACCTATCCCATGACTTTTTCATTTTGCCAAGAGTCTGTCATGAGGGATCTTGTCAAAGGCTTTCTTTATATCCAGATACGCTATACCAACTGACTCACCTTTATCTACCTATTTACTCACACCTTCTAAAAAATATAACAGATTAGTAAGAGAAAACTTTACTTGGCTAAATCCATGTTGGCTGCCATTAAGCCATGACTATCCACATGTTCAGCATTTTTGTTCTTTATAATGGTTTCTACCATTTTGCCCATTACAGACGTCAAGTTCACCGGTCTGTAGTTTCCAGGATCATAGCTGTCAAAAAGGGGTAGGCCACACGGGCACTGGCCCCACCAAAAATCATGGCATGGCAGGCAGCAGGCTGCCTGCAGTGATGCAGGGATTCTAACCTCTGCGGGTAGAAGTAGTAAAGCCCTTTCCTGTCTGCCCATGAGAGATCAGATGCTTGCAGGCAGCCTGCTGTCTGCTGGTTGTGATCATTACAAAGACCTTTTCTGTCTGCCTGCAAGGATCGCAGGCAGATAGGTAGGGCCCGATTATTCATTTGCAACAGCTGTGTGCCTCTAAGGTGCATAGCTGTCACCGCCAAACTTTGAGCCTGGATACTCAATCAGGGCCCATATCCAGCCACCAGCATTGAATATCTGGCATCTCTGCACAGTCGCAGATGATGCAGAAGCTAACTGTGCAGCAGCGATATTCAGCCGCTGCCCGGTTAGCTCTGGTAGTGAAAGCTAGAACAGATTTGCTCCGCCTAACTTTCGCCGCTGAGAGATAACTGGGCAGCAGCTGAATATTGCCACTGAATGGTTATCCTTGGGTACCGCCCTTGACATGCCCTAATGCTAAGCGGTTAGCATCGTGGCATATAGCGGCATTATTCTGGGATATTCAACGGCACAAACAATGTTAGTGCCAATGAATATCCTGCTTAGGGATATTTACAGAGTTTACAACTCTGTAAACTGTGTAAATGCCTTTGAATATCGGCCCTGAAGGGTTTTTGCAGTGATCACAGCTGGCAGGCAGCAGCCTACCTGTGAGGATCCCATCCCCCATGGGCAGAGAAAAAGGCACAATTGCAGTAAAGACCCTTCCTGTCTGTCTGTGACAGATCGGGTCCCAGCAGGCAGAGCAGGAAAGTTCTCTGCCACGGAGCTTGGGAGTGGTGCTAGGGCTCCCCCCCCCCCCACCCCCCATAGAAAAAGCCCTTTCTCTGCCCCTGTCTTGAATCTCCCCTGGAACCCTTTTTAAAAATGTACATTAAATTGGCCACTCTCCATTATAAGGATAGATCACAGATTCCTAAAGTAGGTCTGCAATCTCATATTTTAATTCTTTCAGCGCACTGGGATGTATGCCATCCAGTCCAGATCATTTGCTACTCCTTAGTTTATCAAAGCTGTATTACATTTTCCTGATTTGTTGAGATTTGTTTCAATTCCTCTGATACATCATTTCTTGCATGGGTAAGTTTCCAAAAAGCAGACACAAGAAAGACTCGCGAATGTTCAAGTCAGGTGAACTCCTTTTATTGGCCCCTACGCGTTTCGGCTCAAAAGCCTTCTTCAGGGGATCTTTAGAGGGAGCAAACCTCAAAATAAATAACATTGAATGAATATAAATAAACATAACCAAAATTTATTTTAAAAAATAATGTTATGAAATTATAAACATGCAAAATACATTAATTTTAATAACAGTAATAAAAATTGAAAATAAGAATGCTCCTATATATGTACCATGTACAATATAGTAACATAAAACAAATTTCATAAAAAAGTTGTTCTAAACACATAAAGACACAGATAAAAATATAAATTAATAAATAAGGCCTAGATTATTACTCATTATCCTTAGGAGTGCAAATTGACAATAGTAAGATAATAAAGACCACAATCATAACACACATAAAGTTTACAAATCAATAAATTCCCTAGGACAGTGTGTCTTATATTCCAAAGTACAGTTAAAAGAAAAAGAAAAGAAATGTAATGGAAAAACAGGGATGAGGAGAATAGGAAAAAGAAGGTTCTTGACAATACCTTTAATTTCCTGTGGTATATACCAACCACTAAAAAGAGAAAATGATAAAAAAATAATAAATAATAAATAATTATGCATAATGTTATTAAAAAAGTAAAATCATAAAGGCATAAAATAGAATAAACTCTATTGTTGACTGTTGCTACCCATAGTTATAATGCCAGAGCCTGAGACTGATCCAATTAAAAGCCAAATATTGCCATAAGGCATTTTATGAAGGATCATTCAAAGAGACACCGGACTTTTCCAAGAGAGACTCTCTTATATGAAGAACTGCATACCTAAGTGGAGGGGAAAAGAAGCCAAACTTATTGCTCAGCAGAAAAACGATGGTGTTAATATTAATGAATAACTCATTAGATCAGGGCTATACTGTATCAAATGTAGAACTGGGACCTTATAGGGAAATATGCTCATTAAAGCAGCTATTTAATGTCAAATCCTACACTTATAAAAAGATCAATGTCACATCCTGCGACGCTCTTGCCCTGGGCCCGAGAGCTTACAGGCAGGAGTGGCCTTGTAATGTCCCTAAGGAATAAAGCTTGTACTGGTCCCTGGGAATTCTGGGACTTGTAGTGTACTTGTATTTCCTTCAGGATTAAATTGTAGTCGTGACACGAATGTTAAGGCTGCAAGAAATTTATTGTTGTGGGGATATTTTCCAGCGCATCAAAATTCAATGGTACAGAACGCAAAAGGTGCAACTTCAACCCAAACAGCTGAAACCAGGAACACAGGAAGTACAACTGAAATTAAGTTAGCTTCTACTTGGCTCTTCACAATCACAGCAGCTTTAACTCAGCAGTGCCTCATGTGGTCTTTCAGAATTATTGCAGCACAAAACAAACAGCTTTTCCTTCCACAGCGTGGCTTCTCAAAACAACAAATGAAAACAATTTGTAAACCTTTTAGCTTGGCAGCAAGTACAGCAAACTCCCTGTATTCTTTTCATACAGTGTTCAAGGGTTTCTTACATTACTGTCCTCTTTGAGGCAGATTGAGCAATCCATTGGAGAAGGGTCCCCTTCTAAGGTAGGCAGGTAATTATCCACTTGCATGCATTCATCAGAGCTAAGGCTATCGCTGTCTCTGTCAGGCCTGTTAAGCTTCTCTGACCTCAGTTCCAGAAGCTCTTGAAACTGTTTTAAAAGCAATTCAGCCTGTAACTGCTATTTATCCATGTGAAAGTCTTTGGTAAGGGTAACACCCTTCCCCCACTTGCTATCAGCTTTTGCAGCTGGGTTTACCTTGTGAAGGTTAGCACAAATAAAAGGTTTCTCTAGTAAAGCATTAAAAGTAGAAAAGTCAGCTTTACCTTTAGCAGGGTTTGAATAAGAACTGGCACCTTTCCTCCAGAAGTCTCTCTGGTTCAAAAACTCAGCAGCCTTACTGCTATTTCCTCTGCTCTGTGAATTTCTCTTTGAAAAGCTTTCTTCCTGCTTCACTTCCTTGCTTCTGTAGCCTTGTTTGCTACCAGACCAGATACCTTCTTTCCATGTGCTGAATTTGCTAGCCTTCCCACGCCCAGGCTCTACCTTGTAGTAAGGTTCCTTCTTAGAGTGTGCTTGGCTCCAAGGTTTACTGCTCCAAGATTCTGCCTTGCTCCAGGGTTCTAGCGTTTTCCTCCTTCCTTTTTCCTCTTTTTCTCTTTCCTCCTCTTCTCTTTTCCTCCTCTCCTCTTCCCTCTCTGCTTGGGGATTTAAAAGGGCTTCATTTCCTGGCACGCCCTGACCTTCCCCTGAGCGTGCCCAATCAGTGCAGAAGCCTGTCTCCTCCCCTGAGCTGGGGCATGTCCTGTGCTCAGCAGAGAGCTGTGTTTTTTTCAACTCTGCATTGGAAATCCTGTGTGCTAGTGCTGTTTCATTACTTCTACCAGGATTTTCCCCTATCTCCATCTCTTCTGGAGGGCATTCCTCACCACAATCCCTAATGAAGTATTAAAGTGTTCTAAATAATAAGGGCTAGAGAACATTGAAAAGTTTCAAAATGTGCCTTCTCGAGAAATAATGATGTATAAGTTCCTATCAATATTTGTTTTCCGACGGACCCTTCGAATTTAATGTAGTGTATAATGTCATATCTTTTAAGTGCTATACATTACACTATGGTATAAGCTCTTAAATGAGCATAATGATAAGGTCAAGAGACCACATATCTCTATATTTTAAATCAATTGTGCACCGCAAAAAGACCAATCATTAGAAAAAGATTCCTTGTCACCTATACCTGAGAAAGACCGCTTTGCCAACAAATATGAAAAACCCAACATGTTTTCCAACATGACGGGAAAAATATTTGACAAAAGTTAAAATAACAACAATGACTTTACAATAAAAAGGGGACCATATGTAGCACAATACTTCCAAAGTTATGAAAATAATGGTGCAGCACAACCCTCCGATAAGGAATAAAGGCGCCTTACCTTCTATTACAGTAGTGAAGAATGCTCTGCCGGCAACTGCCAGAAGTTTGTTTATTTATTTATTTAACAGTTTTTATATACCGTCTTTCTACAAGTCAAGATGGTTCACATGAAACATTATAATGCAGTATATTACAACTGTTTACAAGGAACAAGGAAAACAATATAAGTAATATAACTAGGTAACAATTAACAATGTAACAGATAATAGGTTAATAATAGAAGTTATTGGCATTTTCCCGCCATAGCGGGGTAAAAGGTCAGACATGCGTAATCACTGTGGTAGCAATAAAGCCAACCAGTCATCAATAAATGAAAGTGTTTCCAAGACATACTAAAGACCACATCATAAGTATGAATATAGTTTAAGAAAACACTGCCATCAAATTCTAAAAATATTGGCGTTGCCCTGCAGCAGCAGGGTAAAAGGACAATTATACATAATCGTAACGATAGTAAAAAAGCAAAGCCTAAATGAATAAAAATACTTTAAAAACATACTAGGAGTCGCGTTATGAACGAGTATTAAACAAGAAAAACATAAATGAATAGAAATGCTTAAAAAGTGTACTGAGATCAGCATTAAAACACAAATATGATAGGAAAGGAGGAGGGGGGGTGTGAGTAGGGTGGTGTGGTAGGGGATGGGAGGGGGGGTGTTGTGGAGGGGTGGTGGGGGGGCGGGCTGGGGGTATGTTGGGGATGTGGGGTGTGAGGGATGTGGGGGAGGAGTAGGATATAGGAAGGGGAAGGGAGGGGAGGGGAGGGGAGAGGGGAAAGGCCTCACAAAAAAACAGAAAGATCTACTTCTTGATTTAGGCCCAACGGATGTAGGGTACAAAGTTCATAAATGAATCGTTGTTCCATACGTAAAAGAAGCTTATCCACATCTCCTCCCCGCCAATGAGGCCGAACTACTTTAAGAACTACAAAGCGAAGGTCAGAAAGCGAATTTGGAGTCTCTACCCAATGTTGTACTAAGAGTTTATCCATTGCTTTCCTGCGAATGTTGCTTTTGTGTTCGCTGATTCTCGTCTTGATAGTTCTTTTTGTTTTGCCAATCTAGCACAGACTACAAGGACAAATGATCATATAGATCACATTTGGGGTTTCGCAATTGGAAAAATCTTTCAAATATACCTTATGTGTTGAGCCTGGTTTTATGAATTCCTCCTTGGTGATCAGTACATTATCACATACACTGCACTTACCACACTTAAAATGACCACATATTTTCGGTGTACGACGAGGTTTGCTCAAGGCAGATGGTACTAGAATATCTCGTAAATTGGAATTCCTCTTATAGGCTACAAGAAGCCTTGTATCTTTTAGAGAAGGGAGTGGATCTAAAATATGCCAAGCTTTTCTTAAAATACGGGCAATGTCCCTAGGGTGCTCAGAAAAAGTAAGTGCGCAAACGACATTGTTAGTTTTTGCAGGTGCACGACTTTGTAGAAGACACGCCCTATCTGAGGACTGAGCTTGATGTAAAGCTTTTGTAACACATCCCAAAGGATAACCACTCTCTACTATTATGTTCCCACCAATGCCTCTCATCCTCAAGACGCTTCTCAAGCTCCGAGAGGACAATGGACACATGATCCTCATAGCTCCATACTGCTCCATAGCTCCATACTGCCAATCCTGGTTTCCCCTCCTACAGCTTTCCCAGACTCACCCAATTCATCTCTGCTCAACACCGGGGCTCCTCTCACAGGACGGAGGCACTCTCCTTCACCCCAACCTCAAGTCTCTTCGCCTGACAGCATGGCTTCTGAGAGCGTAGCCTTGCGACACCTTCCAGTCTCTGCAGAAGTCAAGCAAATCTTCCTCTCTTCTAGAAAACTAGCCACGAGGAAAACCTACTCGCTGAAGTGGAAGAGATACCACGCATGAAAATTCCTAAAGAGGTTGGAGGAGACAGCGCGAGGTTGTGGCAGTAAGTGGTAAAGAGTGAAGCCTAGCAGGTGATGGTCTGATAAGGGAAGAAGTGAGGTACAGAAGTGTGAGGGTAGGCAATTAGAGAAGAATAGAAGGTCAAGGCAGTAGCGGCCCTGCTGGTGAGTAGGGGCAGTAGAGCAAAGCTAGAGATTGAATGATGAGATAAGGGAGAGGAGCTTTAAAAAATAAGGGTCAGAGGGGTTATCAACATGAATGTTAAAATCCCTGAGAATAAGGGAGGGGGAATATAAAGCCAGAAAGAAGGAAAGCCATGAGTCAAAGTCAGAGAGAAAGGTAAAGGTGGACTTGTCAGGTGATCGATAAATAACAGCTAATCGGAGAGGTAATGGAGTAAAAAGCCAGATGGAATGGACTTCAAAGGAAAGAACGGAGTGAGACTGAGGCAGAAGAGGAGTTGAAATTGACAGGAAGGAGAGAGTAGAAGCCCAACACCTCCACATCCGCCAGTGGGACGAGGCATGTGGGAGAAGTGATAGCCACCATGACAGAGAGCAGCGACTGAAGCTGAATCCTCAGGGAGGAGCCAGGTCTCAGAGCAAGGAGATGGAGAGCATTAGAGATAAAGAGATCATGTGTAAAGGCAAGTTTATTTGAGATGGAGTATGCGTTTCACAAGACACATGAGAAAGGAAGAGAGGAGAGGTAGAGGAGGAGAGGACTCGATGCAATGGGCTTACGTGTTCAAGTGGCGGAGACTCACCTCTTGGTGTACGGATAAGTTGCTGGATCTCTTCTCATGCGCAGTGGATTGGTTTCTAGAATACCTCCTGCACCTCTCAGTCTCGGGCCTGAAATCCAAATCCATCTAAGTTCACCTCAGCGCGATTGGCGCCTACCATCACAGCTCAGGGGGCTGGCCTGTCTCGACTCTCCCTTTGGTTGCTTGCTTAATGCGGGGCTTGCCTCTTTCAAAGCCTCTTATCAAGCCCTGTTTGGTGGCATGAGATCTAAATGTGGTCTTTACCCAGCTCATGCGGGCTCCTTTTGAGTCGCTTGACTCTCGCCCTCTGAAGTACTTGATCTGGAAAGTCCTGTTCTTGGTGACAGTCACGTTGGCCTGGTGTGTCAGTGAGCTCCAGGCTCTGATGGGTCACCCACCTTACACCAGATTCCATCAGAATTGGGTGGGCTTGTGAACACACCCATGTTTGCTACTGAAGGTGGTCTCCGAGTTCCATCTCAGCCAGTTGATCTGCCAGCTTTCTTCCCGAGGATGCATGTGACTCGGGAAGAAAGCTTGAGCATACCAAGTACCACCAGCAGTCCACCTAACTTTTTGTCTCCATTGACCCCAGTAAGCTGGGTGCTGTGGTTTCTAAGCACACGCTATCCCTCTGGCTAGCAGACTGCATGACCTTGGTATATTCCTAGGCAGATCTGAGTCTTGAGGGTCATGTCACGACTCACAACTTTCGAGTCATGCCGCATCCATCACTAACCTGCGCTCAGCCTCCACGGAGGAAATCTGCAAGGCTGCTGCATGGTCTTCGATCCACACACAGCCCACTACTGTCTGAACAGGGATTCCCAATGAGACAACAACTTTGGCCAGTCTGTAATCCACCTCTTTGGGTCTTAAGTCCAACTCCATCCAGGCTACAAATGTAGACTTACCTCGGTGCTGCTGTACCCTGAGGATGCTAAATCTGTGGAGTCCATAGAGGGACTACCTTGCTGTCCTTCCTGTTCTCTAGTTTTGTTGCCCTGTTGGGCTTTTGGCCGCCTGGTTCTTTCGGTAGCCTGTAGCTTGGGAGTCCCATACGTGAGGACTTACTTCCCGCTTGTCCATGGAGAAAGCGAGTGACTCATCTGTAGCAGGTGTTATCCATGGACAACAGGAATAAGCCCTCTGCACTCTCCCACCTCCCTGGTTAGTTGTTTTTGTTTGAGTTACTGCTTTGATATTTGACTGGAGAAGATGGCACCGTGGCAGGTGGGAAGGCAGGCACGCGTGCACGTTGCAGCTCCCAAGAGCTTCCCAGGGAAGCTGGGGAACATTCTGTGTTGGGCTTCATCGGTGATGTCACCCATACATGAAGACATATTCCTGCTGTCCATGGAGAACACCTGCTATAGGTGAGTAACTACGTTTTGTGTCACTCTAGCATCTGAATGAGCCTGATCTTATCTAATCTCGGAAGCCTAAGCTGTGTCGTGCCTGGTGAGTGCATGGATGGCAGACCACCTTGGAATACCAGGTGCTGTAGGCTTACTGAATGGAAGAAAGGCCTGGCAACTTTCAATTGTACCTTGCCAAGAAAATCCAGGTGAGAACTGCAAAAAATCTTAAATTCAGCATCCTCAAGCAAAATGCTTTTTTTCCATGGTTTCCAAGCTTCTACACTGAATACCACTGCACCACATCTTGCCTGGCCTGGACCAAATGCAGACATCTTTTCCTTGCAATTTTTTAAAACAAAAAGTACCAATCTTTGCCAGTGCCTGAACCTTTTCTGAATCCTGACTCAGATTGCTCACCCGTCCCTGTTCTCACTCACATCTGGTCTACCTTCACTTTAGTAACCAAACTCTCTCTCATAAAGACATTCTCCTACAAAAGGAAAATCACCTGTGCCTTGGATCCCTATTACCTCCCCCCGGGTGGGGGAAGTTTCCCTTAGCCTCCTACTAGTAGCTTGTACAATAATTAATCTCTTATCAGGTCACATCCCAGCTATGCAGAAACAAGCTGTTTTTTATCTGCTCTTGAAAAAGGCCAATTTGGATCCCCAAGATCCTTCCAACTATTGATCTGTCTCAAACCTCCAATTCATTTCCAAACTCGCAGAATATTTTGTTTCCCTCCATTATTGAATTACATTGAAAATACACATGTACTTCGGCCATGGCGATTGGTATTTTGCCCAAATCATAGTACTGAAACCATTATCACCATTCTCCTTTGTGAGGTACATAGTTCACCAGACATAGACAAGTTTGCATTAGTCGTTTCATTAGACCTTTCATGCGCTTTTGATCTTATAAATCATGATTCTTTATTATCCCATCTTCATTCAGTTGATATCCATGGACTGCCCCCTACTCACCAGCAAGGCCACTACTGCCTTGACCTTCTGTTCTTCTCTAATTGCCTACTCTCACACTTCTGTACCTCACTTCTTCCCTTATCAGACCATCACCTGCTAGGCTTCACTCTTTATCACTTACTGCCACAACCTCGCCCTGTCCCCTCCAACCTCTTTAGAAATTTTCATGCTATTGACCAGTTGGCACTCTTCTCCACTTTATTATCCCATCTTCATTCAGTTGATATCATTCACTTCTTCCTCTTAGAGCCTTCCTTCTGCATTTCAATCAAGGGCAACCTCTCTGATGCTCATTCCCTTTCATGTGGAGTACCCTAGGGCTCCATATTATCACCAATCCTTTTTTTTTTGATTGTATAAATTTTTATTTAGACCAAACCATAAACATGACTGTACAGTGTTTCAGATCGTATTTGATACAAATAGGGATACTCTGCAATGATCCAGGATTCTGTTCCCCAAATTGGGGACAGGTGTCTAGTCAGGCTACCTTATAATTGTCAAATGTCCCTAATACAAAGTTTCACCTCACCCGCTAGCACATACATGAAGGTCCCTTGTCTGACATTGGGAGATGAGATGGTAGATAAAAATCAATGTCCCCATTCAACCTTGTTGAACAGTGTCTCTTTAATTCTGTATCTCAGTCGTGTTCCTGCAGTTAACCATATATTAATAAGTACTCTTGAACTGGGTAAAATCAACATATAACAGTAGCATATATCTCCTTTCTTCTCACAAATTTTCTCTTTTACTCAGTGGTGAGTGAGGTCTCTTAAACATTCTGTAGTTCACATTATCTGTTCTCCGGTATGCTGGAAGCATATCTAGTGCATTAGTATGCGTTTGAGACATGTCTTGTGGGATCTCTTGGGATCATCCCTTTACTTTTGGCCTATATCACCCAAGGTGACCATATTGTTTCCCATTGGCTTTTTTCCTTTCTAACTCATTGGTTATTTTGTCAAAATTTGCTGCTTCCCACACTTTACACCAATCATTCGGAGCCTAATGGCCATGATCTGCTTTCCATTTCCAGGCTAGTGTTATTCTATCCATTAATAATAATTTAGCTTTCAAAATGTGATGTTCCTATGGTGCAGATATTCCCTACCTAATAAGAATTCTCCCGATTCACACTTCACTGGTTCCCCTAGGACTTCACCAGGATTTTCTGCTACTTCTTCCCAATATTTGCAAATTCTTGGGCATTCCAACCACATATGGTAAAAGGATCCTTGTGCTCCATAGTCTTTCCAGTAGTTATCATACCCACCTTATGTTTGTTTGTTTATTTCACTTGATATACCGCCCTTCAAATAAAAACAAGGCGGTTTACAAATTCAAATAATATAGAATTGGGCCATGGGCACCGAAAAGGAAAAAGAAGTTACAATGGTAGACCGAAAAGTGAGAGAACAGAGCAAGGATAACATGCATATACAGTGAACATGACGAAGAGAGAAGAACACATAGGACAAAACAGAGAGTGAGAAGCTGGGTAGACATACATGCAGACATATTAAACTAGACTAAGAGAGAAGAGCACACAGGACTAAACATGGGCAGTGGGTAGATCAAATGCTTTGTTGAAAAGATAGGTCTTCAACTGAACCTTAAAAGTGCGGTAGCTTTGTTCCAGACAGAGGGAGGTGGGGAGGGAGTTCCATAGGGCAAGGCCAGCAAAGAAAAATGCAGAGTTACGGGTGGACTGGAGATGAGCACATGAAGGGGAGGGGAAGGTGAAGGTGATTGATGTGTATGGACCTAAGAGAGCGGCTGGGAGTATTGTCAGACGGGTGCCTGGGTGAGAATGTTCACAGTCTTGGCAAAGGCATATATATCCATATGGTTTGCAAGGGATTGTGGGAAATGCAGTCCATTCACACCAGACACAGCCGTTCACAATAATTAGTTGTGCTTGAGTGTAAAGCCAATAAGATATTTATTTATGGGGTTATTTCTCCCAACACAGATATGCTTGGTAGCACATAAAACAGGATACTTGCTTTCAGTGTTAAACTTAGAAAAACAAAATCAGGAAAACAACAGTTGAACTTGTCAGGCAATCAACAAACAAAACCCACAAAGTAGGGAAAAACTGTTCTTTTCAGGTTAACTTCTTATATCTTCACACATAGACTCAGAAGTGATTTCCTCAGAGCTCACAAGCAATTAGGTAAGGCTCAATTGCTAGCAGTTACCCAGCTGAAACCCCTTAGCTGGCTTGCTTTCTACTGCGTGGCTCAAAATCCTACTCAGGAGCTTTTCTGAGTAGATTAAAGAACAAGTTTGTATTTCTTTGTGATGGTTGTTGTACTTTGTAACAGTAAATTACCAAAGGAGTTTAGACAGAGAGCAATCCATGTATTCACAGCCTGTATCTATAACCGCTCCCCCTTCTTCAACAATCATGGGTTCAATATCATGGATTGGCACAGAGGAATTTCTCAATGGAGCACTCTCAGGAGAATACTTGTTTCCCTGCTGTCTTTCAAGGGTATAGCTAGGGCATAGATCAGTGTTCATACCTGAGCTTCCATTGCTGTTAGAGTTCCTCTCTAAATAGCCTGGCCAGTATGTAGTCCAGTTCTTATGTCCAGCCTTCCAATCCAGATCCCTGGACACTGGATCTCTCTTCACATACCTTCTGGCACGGGTCTTAGGGTCCCTTCCACGTGCAGCCGTCTCCCTCACAGGTACCATCTGGAGATTCCTGGCCCTGCAGCACCACTCCTCTGGCTTTCCCCAGTCCAATGGTGTATGCTTGCCTTTTGAATGCCTTCCAGTATACGTACTGCTCTGGACTCCTTTAGACCTCCCAAATGCTTTTCTCTTCTTTCTTCCAAAGGGTTTCTTGCCCTCTCTGTCCGTCCGCTCTGGCTTCTGCTTCTGATGATCCTCCAGATGATGAAGCTGTCCAAGATGAGGATATCCAAGCTTATTCTGAGGCTGAGGATGATTCTCTGTAGAATAAACTCTACCTTTATTCTGCTTAGATAAGTGCTCCACCCTAACACAGCGCAGCTGTGCTGAATCAGGCCTTGCCCTTTGAGATGAGTGTTTGGGGATTACCTCATAGCCCTCCTGATTGAACACACATTTCCCCACTTCAGCTCCTCTAATGGCTGTTGGAAACCTGGTGCATTCTGGGACTGGTAGTCTTTTATGGAAAATTTCTGTTTTCTTATTTCTACCAGAACTGACAGGTTGCTTGTTCAGAGTCACTTCACCTTTACTATAGCTCCTTCCTGAGCTATGATAAGCTTCCTTATCACAGTATGAAATTGTAGAAGATCAGACAAGTACAGTGGGGTGTGGGTATATATAGCCTGATGAATCAATGTGAGGAGTTTGTACTGGATGGGGGAGCCAAGGAGGATTCATGAGTAGGGGAGTGGCGTGTTCCCAATGTGAGGAGTGAGAAATGAGACGTGCGGCTGTGTTTTGTGTACGTTGTAATCTGAGAAGCTGGGATAGGAACACCGGAAAAGACAGAATTGCAAAAGTCAAGGTGAGAAATAACCAGATATAGAATGAGGGTAGTGAGGGCCTTAGGTGTCAGGAAGGGACAGATGGCTTGAATCTGCTGAACGACAAAGAAAGAGGACTTGGTAACATGGGAAATGTGGTTTCGGAAGTAGAGGTCAGAATCAAGCAAGACACCTAGATATCGAAAGTGTGAGACTAATGGGATAGGAGAACCAGAAAAGGAGGGGGGCCAGAGAAGGGGGAGGACTGCCATGGGAGAACCAAATAGCCAAAGTCTTAGAGATGTTCAGATGCAGACAATTAGAGACTAGCCAGTCAGCTACAGAGGTTAAGCAAGAATTAAGAGGGAAAAGATCGGGGTGAAGAGGGGAGGTATAGTGCAAAAGAATATTATTGTCGGCATAGTAGAAAGCAGAGATGCCTGATTGCTGTATTAAGAGTACAAGGGGTGCCATGAAAATGTTAAATAGCAAGGGGGCCAATACCGATCCCTGGGGAACACCACAGTTGAAGGGAAAAGGATAGGAGGGGACATAAGATGGTGAACAGGGAAGAACAGAGCAAGCACCTTAAACATAAGGAGGGGAGGTAAGATATGTGTGTGGATCAACTGGAGCTGTACCTATCTCTAGTTAGTCACTCTTGTCCACTTACTTACTCCTGTATGAATGTCTTACCATTCTTTGTCCAATAACGCCTCCTATAACCAGTTATGCCAGCCAGCAACGTGTTCTGGTACTGGTAGTTCAGTTTCTTGCCTCAGCCCCTGGTAGTCTTGATAGCAAAGCTTTGCTCCCCAGCCCCCCCAAATAGGATACGTTCTTACCATGTGGGCACACAGTTTATCTGTTCTTTTACATCTGGGCGCCCCAAGAAATATCTGAGCTAGAAGTATTGATAGAAGGGGATTTTCAAGCCTGTAATTGCCTCCAGATCTGCTATGGACCGGCATGTGCCCTCAGAGAGCAGTCCGGAAAAGAAGCTTATACCTCCTCTTTCTAAGTCCTTCACCAACCCCAATGAATTCTGAGCTTGAGAGTTGTTGGAAAGGAAGGAATTTCTGTCTCATACAGAATATTACTTGGGTTATTAGCAGAGAGATGAATGGATGATTAATTTTCCTTTTTCCTCGTACTTTCTGTAGTCTGTCCCACAGTCCCTCAGGTATTAGTGAGGCTCATTCTAAGGGGATCCAGATTGTATCTCTCGGGCACGAATGATGCGCTTGTAGTCCCGGTAAGACAGCCGCCTTATAGTAGAGTTTCAAGATTGGACACTTCACCCCTCCCTGCTTCTTATCGCAAGATAGATGATTGTATTTATTCTGGCCCTTTTGCCTCCCCAAAAAAACTTTAAAAGTTTTTTCTTTCTGTTCTGCAGAACGGTCATGGGCACTGCGACTGGTAGCTGCGAAAACAAGAATGTGAATTTGGGAATAAGCGGCATTTTCAATGCTGCCACTCTACCCAACCAGCTAAGGTGTAGTTTGGCCCATTTTTAAGTTCTTTATCTAGTCTCTTCCCCCAATGGAAGATAGTTAAACCTATAAAAATCTACTGACTGGCTTCCTTTATATACTCCCAGATATTTAAATTTCTGTTCCACCCATTTAAAGGGGAAATCTTTTAACTCTGCTTTAGAACGTCCTCCTAGGTTTAGAACTTCCATCTTCCCTAGATTAACTTTAAATCCTAAGACCTGGGAGAAGCTCTTGATTTCTTCCAACAATTCTGGTATAGACTCATTTATGTTCTATCCTTTCTTTTGCTTTCCTGTTATTTTTATGGTGTTCTTTTCTCTTTTCTATGATTTGCTGTGCTGACCTTTTTATTGTACACCGCTTTAATGCTTCGGCCAAAGTGGTTTATCAAATATTGAAATAAAGATAAAGATTGGGGTTGGCCATAAAAACTAAAGGGTCATCTGTATATAACATCCCTTTATGCTCAAGGTCTGCCACTCTGGGTGAATGCGATTATTTAGTCTAATTTTAGTAGCAAATGTTTCAGTTACTATGGCAAATAATATTGGACAGAGTGGGCACCCTTGTCTCATACCTCTTTGTAAGGAAAATGCTTCTGAACAGCCATTATTGACCAATACCCGAGCTGTTGGGTTCTGATATAATGCTTTGACCCCATGTAAGAAGCCTTCTCCCACATTCAGTGTCTCCAGCATTTTAAACAGAAAACTCCATTCTACTCGATCCAACACTTTTTCAGCATCTAGCTTTAAGCATAATGCTGGGGTTGCATATTTTTGTATACAACGTATCCTACAACACCTCCAACCACTTTTCGAATCTCCAGACTTCTGCTCTGCACTCCAAGCCATAATTCTTCCCCATCTAGACTACTGCAACTCTGTCTACCAGGGACTCCCACAATCCACCATAAATCCCTACAATCTCCACTACACACAACTGCATGCACCCTCCTAGGAGCTACCAGACAAGAATACATCACACCCATCCTCAAACAACTCCACTGGTTACCACTTCAAAAGCATATAAAGTACAAAACCCTCTTCCTTATTCACTTAGCACTACATTCCCACCCTCCCTCTCTCATTCACTCAGTGCTTTAAACCCCCCCCACAACCAGAGCAAGAAGAACATCTACATTGAACACCCTGATCATCCCCCACACCAGAACTAGATGCAGCCAGCCAGCATGTGGATGAGCCTTTCAATTCTATGCACCATCAATCTGGAACTCACTGTTGGACCCCCCACTAAGGACCATTACTGACTTCATCACCTTCTGGACACATCTAAAACCTCACCTCTTCTCTGAACATTTCAACCCCATCACATAACCCATATCCACCCCCTCCTCCCCACCGCCCACTCCTCTGTAACAACCACTCCTCCAACTGACATATTGTATATAGTTTCAACCACACAGACAATTGTAAATTGTATATATTTTTTACAACCCTATGCTACAATACATACTGCATATTGTTAAGTAGTTTTCAATATATATGTTAACAGTTCTTCCACAACTTTGACTCGTTGAAAAGCAGTATATATACCCAGCTAAATAAATATATCAGGTTTACTGCTGTACGGACATTGTCCAATATAAGTCGGCCTTTAACAAATCCTGATTGATCTGAGTTAATCAACTAAGGGAGGATATTTTCTGTTCTACTTGCTAATATTTTGGCAAAATGTTTAGCATTGCTGTTTATCAAAGCTATGGGCCTGTAACTTCCGCAGCTATTAGGGGTTTTCCCTCTTTCAGGATAACTATTATATTTGCCTGTGAGATTGATTTGGGGAGTGGTTTCCCCTGAAGTGCCTGTGAAAAAGCTTTAGCCAGAAGAGGTGACCGCTCCTCCTGGAGAGCATAGTATGTTTCTACTGGGAAACCATCGCTTTCCGCTGCTTTACCTTTTGGCAATGTTTTAATGGTCTCTTGCACGTCTTGCACCAAAATCGGTCTCCCCAAATTTAACGCGTCATCCTCACTTAGCCGAGGTAAGGTTAATGGCTGCAAGTAACTCTCCATATTCCCTTGGCTAGCCTTAGTTTCTGAAGTATATACAGAAGCTGTTTATAGAAAGTATAAAATTCTGTACATATACCACCAGTGGAGCCTATACGTTTAGCTTTCTGATCTATGAGTTCTAACACTAATCTCTCTGCCTTTTTTTTTTTGCAGCTGCCATGCCAATAGCTTGCCCGCTCTATTACCCTGTTCGATATAGTTCCTCTTAGTGCATCGTAGATTGTGAGTGATCTGTCCAGTTTCAAGGTTTTATAACTTAGCCCTCATTAAGGTTAATTGGCATAGGATCTCTCTCTTCCCACATCCAATATGTTCTTTTTGTAGGTCTGCTATTTTAGTTAGTATTTCTTTCTTTTCTTGTTCCCTTTTTCTCCGTTGATGTGCTGTTATTTGGATTAATTTTCCCCGAATAACTGCTTTCCCACAGTCCCAGAAAAATATCATCTGTCACCTCAGTTATCTAGAAATTGCTGGCACGTATCTTTAATTTTATCTAAAATATCTTTGCGTTGCAGCTGGGATAGATTAACTCTCCATTTGGGCCAATCTGCTTTCTCTCTGGGGCCAGATGGTCTCCACCACCCCTCTACAATCCCATGGTTTGAAATAATCTGATGGTGGAGCATCAGTCCATCAAAATTCTTCATTTGATCCTTTTGTACCAAAATATAATCTAAGTGAGCCATATATGTCATATCTCAAGTTGTAACAGGTGTACTCCCTACTGGATCCATTATGCTCTCTCTAGATGTCTATTAATTCCCACTTCTTCATGCAGCACCGAAGTCCCTTTCCCTCCCGTTTATGTTGTCTTCTCCCAAAATCAGACCAGTCAGCCTATCCCAGGGCACAGTTCACATCTCCAGTTATGATCCAGTTTCTGACAGCCTTTAGCAATTTTTTCTATCCATTTTCTATAGAAAGAACCTTTTGGTTCATTAGGTGCATACATGTTAAGTAGTCCAGCACAGGTGTAATTATGGCCTGGCATACTGTGCGGAAATGTTCTTGTTCTCCAGGACCAAGCAGGAAGTCAGTCCTCACATATGGGTGACGTCGGCGCCGACGGAGCCCTCGCGGAGCAATTTTCCCCCAGCTTTCAAAGAAAGCCTTTGGGAATTGCAGCGCGCATGCGCGGTCCCCTTCCCGCCCAAGGGTGCCATCTTAGCCAGTCTTCTTTTTTCCGCGGAGCCCTACAGACGTACCCGTCGTGTCCCCACTGAAAAAGTTGATTTTCGTGATTTATTTCTATTTTTTCTTCGGTTCGACGCCGGTCTCTTTCCTGCCCGGACTCGCGACGCCGTTGCGAGTCCTTCTGTTATTTTTCGGTTTTTCTGATTTTCTGTCAGTTTCGTTTTCGGTTTTTTCGCTGGCAGCCCGGTCCTTTGACCTTGCAGGGGCCCTTTTTCCCCCGATGGCTGCCAGTGGCTTCAAGCGGTGTGTTCAGTGTGACAGAAATATGTCACTCACTGACACACATGATAATTGCCTCCGCTGCCTTGGCCCGGATCACGAGGAACTGATCTGTGGGGCCTGCAGCAAAATGTCCTCCAAAGCGTTAAGGAGTCGGCGGCATCAGCGGGAGTGAATCTTCGCTGATCCCACCCGTACCCGGACCTCGTCGGAGGCCTCGGCGTCCAGAGGTTCCAGCTCTGACCATCGCCGGAGTTCCTCTGACAGGGGTTCTCCCTCCGCGGACCATCATCGGAAGGTGAAACCCGCGAGGGCGGCGTCGGTGGACGCTCCTGGTTCCGCAAGGGCCAGGTCGCATAGCCCCGATAGCCGTCCCGGGTCTTTGGAGAAGGAACATCTCCCGAAGCGACCTCGTCTGGAGTTGGAGTTGCCTGCTCGGGTAAGTCCTGTAGTCCTCCTGGACTCGCCTCCGAGGGGTCCGACGTCGGGCCCGATGCCGTCGGGGCCCGAGTCGGGGGCTGCTGGGTCACCTGAGGTCGGACTCAGGTTGACGGCCTTGGAGAGCAGACTATCTGCCTTCATGGACCAGCAGCGGGCACTGATCGCTAGCCTCGCTGGCGCCTCTGCCCCGACCGCCGGGACGTCGACGTCCAAGTCGACCCCGGAGACCGAGCCGATCCTCGAGTCCATGCGGGCTCGAGTCGATCCTCGGTCGAGGTCACCCTCGGCCTCCCGTTCGGGACCGAGGTCGTCGACGCCGACTCCCTCGGCGTCGGAGCGGCCGACGCCTCCGCCCGCCCGCCCGGACCGACCCCACCGATTCCTCCTCGGAGTCGGCCTGGGAGTCTGATTCGTTTCGGACTCGGTGTGTCCCCTCGGACTCGCCTGAGTCCGAACCTCGGAAACAGTCCCCTCCGGAGGACGCCCGGTTCTCGGACTTCGTCAGGGATATGGCCAAGGCTTTGGCCTTCCCTGCGGATCCCGAGGAGGAGCCTCGAGCCGAAGAACTCGATGCCCTTCAGTACGACTCTCCCGCCAGGGAGCACTTTACTGTACCGGTTCCTCCCATGCTGGAACGACTACTCTTCCGCATGTGGGAGAGTCTGGCATCGTCGCCGGTATTAAGCAAGCGGGTCGATTCCATCTATCGAGTCCGCAAGAGCCCTGGCTTCCAAAAAGCACAGCTACCGCACCATTCCATGGTGGTGGAATCGGCCATGCATAGGCTTAAGAGCCAGAAGATGCACTCCTCGGTGCCTCCTGGCAGGGAGGCCCGCAACCTGGATGGCCTTGGTAAGAAGTGCTTCCAGGGCTCTATGCTTGCTTGTCGGGTCCAGACCTACCAGCTCTACATGGGCATGTACCTCAGAGACCTGGCTAAAGAGATAGCCGGATTCTCCGCTGGCCTTTCCGAGGAACCTTTGCGGAGATTCCTAGCCTTGACAACTGGTATTCGGGAATGCTCCAAATTCATGTCTCGAGCAGCCTATGATGGCTTTGAAGCATCGGCACGAGTGGCCGCAGCCGGCATCGGTGCCCGACGACAGGCTTGGCTTCAGTCGTCTGACCTTGAGCCCTGGGTGCAGGACAAGTTGGTCGATGTCCCCTGCCGAGGTGAGAACCTCTTTGGCAAGCCCATGGCTGAAAAGGCTGCACAAATCGAGACGGAGACTCTCACCAGAACTAGGCTTTCTAGGAAGACCTCCGCCCCTTCCCAGAAGAAGAAGGGCTCGGGAAAGAAGTCCTTTTAACCGAGAAAGGCGGCTGCCTATAAACACTACCCTCAATATCAGGCCTCCGCAGCTCCCCAACAGGGTCAGCAGGCCAAGGGCCGGGGTAACGGGTCCCGTAGGCAGCAAGCCCCCAAGCCTGCACCACCGGCCCCTGCTCAGCAGGGTGGGGGTTTTTGACTTCATCAGCATAGCCTCTCCCCCTCAACTGGTTCCTCCCAGCACAGGAGGCCGGCTGGTTCACTTTGCCCACAGGTGGTCCAACATCACCTCAGATGCCTGGGTGCTTCAGGTTGTCAGAGAAGGCTATCTTCTCCACTTCCACCAGGTCCCTCCCTCCTATTTCCCGGGAGAACCTCCACGACTCCCTCTGCACAGGGACTTACTCCTTCAGGAGTTAGCAAGTCTTCTTCAGGAACAGGCTGTGGAACCGGTGCCCCACCACCTGAGGGGTCAAGGCTTCTATTCAAGGTATTTCCTAATACCAAAAAGAACAGGAGGCCTCAGACCCATCCTGGACTTGCGCAACCTCAACAAGTTCCTTGTCAGGGAGAAGTTCAAGATGCTTACCCTTGGAATCCTTCTGCCCTACCTCCAGCAGGGAGTTTGGCTATGCTCCTTGGATCTAAAGGATGCCTACACGCACATCCTCATCCACCCAAGCCACCGCCAATACCTAAGGTTTGTGGTGGCAGGAAATCATTACCAGTACAGAGTACTGCCCTTTGGCCTATCCTCCGCACCACGAGTCTTCACAAAATGTCTCGCGGTGGTGGCGGCTTATCTCCGGCTTCACGGCCTTTATGTCTTTCCGTACCTAGACGACTGGCTCATCAGAGCATTGTCCTCTCCGGAAGTCACAAAAGCCACACACCGCACGGTGACTCTTCTGCAGTACTTGGGCTTTGTCATAAACTTCGCAAAGTCCACTTTGCTCCCCTCGCAAGAACTCGAGTTCATCGGCGCAAGATTGCACACTCTTCAGGCACGAGCTTTCCTGCCTCTCGACAGGGCTCAACGGCTCATGGACCTAGCCGGCCGCTTTCGCAGCCAGTCCCTGGTCTCAGCCAGGCGCTTCCTGAGACTACTCGGCCATATGGCTTCCACTGTCCACGTGACCCCCAATGCCCGCCTCAATATATGGCCTGCTCAGTGGTGCCTTCGCAAGCAGTGGCAACAGGCCACGGGCGGCCTAGCCGACTTAGTGCGCATCTCCGGCCCGCTGGCCTCCTCTCTGCAGTGGTGGCTTCATCGGCCGAACCTGGTGCTCGGAATGCCTTTTCAGTCTCCTCCGCCGGCTCAAGTGCTGACGACCGATGCTTCTCTCCAAGGATGGGGAGCTCACTGCCAGGGGGCATGTACTCAAGGTCTCTGGACCACGTGGGAGTCTGCGCAGCAGATCAACTTCCTGGAGCTCAGAGCAATCCGTCTAGCTCTCAAGGCTTTCTCCCACCTGACTTCTCACCAGTCCGTCCTTGTCCAGACGGACAATCAACTTGCCATGTTCTACGTGAACAAACAGGGAGGCACGGACTCCTTCCTTCTCTGTCGAGAAGCACAGAGACTCTGCTCTTGGGCCATCAGCCACGGCATTCTTCTCAAGGCAGTTTATCTCCCAGGCCAAGAAAATTGCCTGGCGGACAAACTCAGCAGGATCCTCCAGCCGCACGAGTGGCGCCTGGATCCCTTGGTAGTTCAGAAACTTTTTCTGAAGTGGGGCCTCCCCACGATGGATCTCTTTGCCAGTCCTCTCAACCGGCAACTTCCTCGCTTCTGCTCTCGGCAGCCGCATCCCCTTCGAGTAGCGGCGGATGCTTTTCTGCTCTCATGGTCGAAAAGCCTTCTGTATGCCTTTCCTCCCATACCGCTAGTCTCTCGAACTCTTTTCAAGGTTCTCCGAGACAAAGCTTCCATGATCCTCATAGCTCCTCGCTGGCCCAGACAGCCGTGGTTTCCACTCCTGCTGCAATTAGCGGTAGCGGATCCGTTCCCTCTGGGGTTTCAACCAGATCTCCTGACACAGGATCAGGGGTCCCTGCTTCACCCCAACCTCAGATCTCTACATCTGATGGCCTGGCTGCTGAAAGGGTAGTCCACGCTCCCCTTCTATTGCCGGCAGAGGTGGAAGAGGTCGTCCTAGCTTCCCGACGACCTTCTACCCGCAAATGCTACGCCCTTAAATGGCGTCGCTTTTCAGCTTGGTGTGCCCAGCGGTCTCAGGATCCCTTCTCCTGCTTGGTGTCGGTGATCTTGCAGTATTTGCTCCACCTCTCTAATCTGGGACTTAAGTCCAACTCCGTCAAAGTTCACCTCAGTGCTCTTTCAGCACATCATGTGCCGGTGGACGGCAGACCTCTTTCCAGCGACCCTCTCGTAGCGAGGTTTCTCCGAGGTCTCCTTCTACTTAAACCACCTCTGCGCCCGCCAGCACCTGACTGGGATCTGAATGTGGTTTTACAGCGGATCACCTGTCCGCCTTTTGAACCTATGGCTACCTGTTCTCTCCGTTTTCTTTCTTGGAAAACCTTGTTCCTGATAGCCCTCACTTCCGCTAGACGCGTAAGTGAATTGCAGGCCCTCGTGTCTGATCCCCCTTACACTCGGTTCTACAAAAATAGGGTAGTCCTACGGACTCACCCTAAATTTCTTCCAAAAGTGGTCTCCCCTTTTCACATCAATCAGGAGGTGGTACTTCCGACCTTCTTTCCCAGGCCACACTCCAGCCGAGCTGAAATGGTCCTGCATACCCTGGACTGTAGAAGGGCGTTGAACTTCTACCTTGACCGTACGCGGGAGCACCGTAAAGCTGCTCAGCTTTTCGTGTCTTTTGACCCCAATAAATTGGGGCTCCCTGTCTCCAAGCGTACACTGTCCATCTGGGTTGCTGACTGTATCGCTTGGGCTTATGGGGCAGCCGGACTCTCGCTAGATAGTCGAGTCACGGCTCATTGTGTTCGGGCGAAGGCTACGTCAGTGGCTTACCTCCGCTCTGTTCCTTTGGCAGACATCTGCCGGGCCGCTACTTGGTCTTCGAGCCAGACTTTTGCGGTCCATTACTGCCTCGAGAGGGAGTCCCGCAGGGACAGTGCTTTCGGACAGGCAGTCCTCCGAAATCTCTTCGAGGTCTGAGCAACTCCTACCCTCCATCCCGGATGGGGGCTACCGGTGGGTAATAATTCAGTGAAGATTCCTTCCTTCTGTGCTGCTGAGCTAGAGGGAGCTCATTTTTGTGCTTAGGGTCTCCGGTAGCCTTAAGCTTGGGAGTCCCATATGTGAGGACTGACTTCCTGCTTGGTCCTGGAGAAAGCGTAGTTACTCACCTGTAACAGGTGTTCTCCAGGAGCAGCAGGAATCAGTCCTTACAACCCTCCCTCCTCCCCTTGGAGTTGCAATCATCTGCTTTAGTTTTTTTGCAAATTTTTATGCTGTCTTTTAGCTATGTCATCTGACTGGCTAAGATGGCACCCTTGGGCGGGAAGGGGACCGCGCATGCGCGCTGCAATTCCCAAAGGCTTTCTTTGAAAGCTGGGGAAAATTGCTCCGCGAGGGCTCCGTCGGCGCCGACGTCACCCATATGTGAGGACTGATTCCTGCTGCTCCTGGAGAACACCTGTTACAGGTGAGTAACTACGCTTTCTATGCGCTCAATGATCTACACTACTCTCTCCCTTGTGTGTCATCTCCCGTCTTATAGAGAACAAAGTGAACTCTTTTATTTATAAGGATAGCAACTCCTCTTTTTTTTTTTGGAGTTATATGAGGTACAAAACATCAGTTCGTACCCTTGCGCCTTTAATTTCTCATGTTCCAGCTTTGTCAGGTGGGTCTCTTGTAACAACGTGAAATCCATCCGCAAGCACTTCAGTAATTCCAAACCTGCTTCCTTTTAATGGGGTGATTAATGTCTCTAATGTTAAGTGTTCCTATTTTATATCCCGCCATAGACTTCTTTCAAATAAAACATTTCCCTTTGTGTGGAAAACACCCTGATTTCAACACCTCCATGGTCAATCTAACCTGAGTTTTGCTGCTTTAACACAATAATGTTAACATTGAACATAACTATACTGTTAACCTTCATTACACTTTCCTCTAGTGTTTTTTTTATATATATTTGGGCTTCCATTAACTCTTTACAGATGCTATTGCATGTCTCCTTCTCCCCCCTGCTCAATTTTCATCTCTCCATATTGTTCTCTATACGTAACCATTTAAAACAATGATCAGAGGAAGAGCTTAACCCTCCATTGCCTCAGAAGAATCCAAGTAATCAATGTCCCTGTTTAATGTATATTACCAAGTTTAAGTTACAATGTAAACCGCTTTGACTGAAGTGATAAAGTGATATAAAAACCTATTACATAAATAAATAAAGTGCTGCCAGTGGGGAGAGACGAGAAAAAGAGAAAGGGACACACTGGGTGTGCATAAGGGTATAGAGCGGGGGCTCATCAGCTGTGTGTGCATGCAGGACAGAGAGTGGGACATTCTGGCTGTGTGTGTGGGGGTGGCAGAGAGGGACACGTTGGCTTTGTGTGTATGAACGGGGCAGGAGAGATACATACTGGCGATGTGTGTGGCATGGGGGGATGTGGGGCAATAAGTTTGGCTTGGTGTGCTACCAAGATCAAGCAAACTTGAAATAAGAGGTTGAGAAGCACTGATCTTAAGGTAAAGTTGCTTTTAGAATTCTGTGCGTTGTGGGTATGCATGCAGCATCTGTAGAGAAGCTAAGTAACTTAACACTGCATTTCTAGAGCTTGAACTACATTACAGCTTTCAAAAGATAAAGTGGAGAAAAAATATTCAATATTAGTTGAGTAAATGGTTACAGGGAGATAATATGATTTGCCTGAAGTTGCAGAAAATTAATGGATGAGGGGTGATCCAAATGTGCATTTAAAGATTTCTATTGCTTTATAGTTAAGTACTCTGTTCACTAGATTATACCTTATCTCCAGGAACAAACAGGAATGCAGTCTTCACATATGGGTGATGTTAGCACTGATGGAGCCCACGCAGGAACGCTCCTCAGCATCCAATAGGAAAGCCTTTGGGAGCACTCCACTGTGTCTGTGTGCTTGCCTTCCCAAGTCTTCTCCTCAGTTCTTTGTTTTCCGAGGAGCCAGCAAGATGTTCCATCCTGACACCGCCAAAGAACTTCTCTTTTTTGAGTGGAACATTGTGCTTTTGCCTTCCTGTCAATGCCGGTCCGTCAAATCCGACACCGGTCCGGATATTCTTTCTTTTTTTATTTTACAATTTTTTATTTCTTTTTTCTTCATCATTAAAGCGGCTTTCACCACTAAACTAGGCCTCCATAGCCGTATCTTCAATCTCAAAGACAACTTATTTTGAGGCATGGAAAAGCCAACTAGTGGTTTTAAAAAATGTACCAATTTTGCCGGTACCATATCAGTCACTGATAAACATGATTGGTGTCTAAAATGTTTGGGCCCTGAACATCAACCCAATTCTTGTCCTTCGTGCCAGCAAATGACAGAGAAACCTAAAGAACTGAACTTTTGTTTGCCTCTGACTCGATTTCAGTGGCTTCTACTTCGAGGACATTGACTTCTCCTCATTAGTCTCAGGCTTCTTCGAAGTCCAAACATATAAGTCAAAGTCTCTGGCCGCTCCCAGATCATCAGCATCGGTATCGAAGACTGATACCGAGACCAAGGAGAAATCCCAGCATAAGCACCGTGACTCCCCTAGAGGTGCTTCCGATGCAAACTGGCCAGCCAAAAAGCCCTGGCAGGAGGATCTGTCCTCCAAAGCACAAGAGGTGTTCTGGGACGCTCCTGAAGAATCAACCTCTGGAGAACTACCGGTTCCATGTTCTGGGAGGGTGGCTCAGAGCCTCATGGATGTTTCCACCCAGACATTGGCCATCTCCCTAGACCTGTGCGTGCTGGCTCTCGAGAGGAGTTTGGCAGCACTCCTGGCAGTCTCGGTACCAATAACATTGAGAGTTCAAGAGTGCAGGCTTCGGCACCAAGCCTACAGCCAGGTGTATCAGCCCTGATGCTGGCCCTCGAACCGTCATCAATGGAACCCCTGAGGACATTATCTTTGTTGGATTCTGGGGTTCTCGATCAGTTTCAACAGACTCAAACTGACAGGGCTCTCTGTTCGAATACCTCTGAGCATCAGTATCCGCATCGACCTTCACTGTCCATAAAGCATACTTTGATTTCTTACCAGACTCTGAGTCTAGCTCTTCAGATTCTGAAGAGGGATCACTCAATTCCCGAGAATTTCTAGACATCCTTTCCTTTGCCGTCTCGGAAATGGTGTCTGTCCTCACCAGACCATATGTCCTTTCAGGACTTCATCTGTGACATGGCAGCAGGGCTTGCCTTCACAGTAGCCTTGGAAAAGGAACCGAGGGCAGAGGAATTGGAGATACTCCCTCCCACACCTAAGGAGGTGGCTACATTACCAGTGCATTATATCCTACAGGATCTTGTGCTCCGCAGGTGTGAGGCCCCGCTCATGATTCTGCCTGTCAGCAAGAGGCTCGAAACCATGTTGTGAGTAACAAAGTGCCCAGGCTTCCAAAAACCTCAGCTCCCCCACCACTCAATGTTGTTGGAATCAGCGATGCGCCGAATAAAGAGTTCCAAGAACCATCCATCCATGCCACCTGGCAGAGACTCCCAGGACACACGATGCCTTTGCGCATCGGTGCTTCCAAGCATGCATGTTGGCCTCCAGAATAAACTCTTACATGCTGTACATGGGCATGTTTCTGAAGGATGTCACCAGGGATCTGGATACTTTCACTCCCCTGCTTACTGAGGATAAGAGAAGTGCATTCCAGACACTCATTAAACAGTGCCAGAATACTTCTAAGCTTCTTACCAGGGCCTCTTATTATGCCTTTGAATCAACAAGCAGTGCTTCAGCAGTCTGCAGTGGAGCTCGCAGAATGGCTTTGTTACAGGCATCAGATCTCGAGCAATAGGTCCAGATAAACTGGCCAATATCCCATGTACTGGAGAAAACCTTTTGGGCAAGGACTGGAGGGAAAAAGCAGAGGAGATTGAGACCGATGTTCTCACCCTAAAACACCTCTCCAGGAAAACAACTGACCAAGAGGAAGGCTCTTCTCAAGAAATCTTTATATTCTAAAAAGAAGCGATACTGTACTCCTTACTTGCCTTCTGCTACCTATCAGTCTCAATATCCTCAGCAGAGACAGCAACCCAAGAAGCCCAGGGCTTCTAAGCCTCAACCAGCTACACAACCACAGTCTGTGCCTGTTTTTTGACTCCTTCCTAGAGAACATTGCCAGTCTGCCCTTGGAGGATCCCCAGCCCCTCCACACAACCAGCAGACTTTGTCACTATGCCCATAAGTGGCATCTCATAACATCAAGACAGTGGACACTTCAGTTTGACCAAAGGGGTTATCAGCTTCACTTCAAAACCTTTCCCCCACCAGATTCACAGGGTATTATCAAAGCATTCTCTTAAAAGAAAAGCTGGCGACCCTATTGTCTCAAGGTGCCATAGAAAGAGTTCCTCCTCCTCCTCCTCAAGAAAGGATGAGCTTCTACTCTCCATATTTTCTCATTCCAAAAAAAAAACCCAGGAGGATTTAGGCCCATCTTGGATCTCAGAGACCTAAACAAGTTCATGATCCGAGAAAAATTCAAAATGATTTCTTTGGCAACTCTTCTGCCATACCTCCAAAGACACGATTGGCTATGTTCTCTAGACCTAAAAGAGGCATACACGCATTTACTGATCTATCGCTCACACAGACAGTATCTGCGCTTCATGTTTCAAGGAAACCATCAATACCCGGTTCTCCCCTTTGGTCGAGCCTCTGCCCAAAGAGTCTTCACAAAATGCATGGCAGTAGTTGCTGCCTACCTAGGCATCTTGGGGGTATTCGTCTTCTCTTACTTAGACGACTGGCTGATTAGAGGAGACTCCCCCCCCAAGAAGTAAGACTCTCCCTTCACTGCACGATCCCAGTCCTCCAATACCTGGGCTTTCTCATAAACTTTCCAAAGTGTCATCTTGCTCCAACCCAATGACTGGAGCTCTTCGGAGCACTCTTAGACCCTCAGCAGGCCTGAACTTTCCTTCCATAGGATCGCTGTGCCCACCTCATCGAGCTGGCATGGGGGTGCAAAAGGAAAACAGAATAATAGCTTGAGAGATGCTAAGGCTATTAGGACACATGGCCTCCACAGTCCTTATCATCCCCTATGCTCGATTTCACATGCGACAAGTGCAATGGACTGTCTTCTCAAAGGATGCAAGCAAAGGAGCATCTCGGAGAGAAGATCCACGTCACCCCTCCACTGATCAGGTACCTTCAGTGGTGGTGGGCTCCACAAAACCTACTCGATGGGTCACCTTTTCAGATACCTCCACCCTGACAACTGATGCTTCCAAGCTGGATTGGGGAGCGCATCTGAACAACCTGACCACACAAGGGCTCTGGACACCACAGGAATCTGCCCTGCAGATGAACCTTTTGGAACTACGAGCACCAACAAATGCTCTTTGAGTTTTTCAACCCCAACTTTCGGGCAACTTGTTGTAGTCAGAACAGACAACCAAGTTGCCATGTTCTACATGAACAAACGGGAGATGGGATTCTGTCCCCTCTGTGAGGAAGCACTTCGCCTGTGGTCCTTTGCCATCTCACACTGCATTCACCTCAGAGCAATGTACCTCCCAGGTGAACTCGATGTCCACGCGGACAAGCTGAGCTGTATCATTTATCCACACGAATGGACCTTGTGTTGAGAAATGGCTGCTTGGATCTTCCTGACGTGGGAAACTCCACGCATAGATCTTTTTACCACTCTGCAAAATACACAGCTTCCATTCTTCTACTCCAAGGTTCTGTTGCTGCACTGACAGCCCCTGGATGTTTTCCTTCTACATAGGGGACAAAGACTGCTTTATGCATTTCCACCCATCCCCTTGATACCCAAAACGCTTCTCAAGCTACAGACCGACAAGGACTTGATGATTCTCATAGCCCCCTTTTGGCCCTGTCAACCATTGTTTCCTCTGCTTCTTCCCCTTGTGCAGACTCAACCTCTCAGCCTGGGATGTGTGCTCAAACTCCCAATTCTTTATTCTTTATTTTTTATTTATTTATTAGTACACTTGATATATCGCCCTTGGCTACTGGGCATCAGAGCAGTTTACGATTGCAAAATGGCTGTATGGAGAAAATGAAAGGAACATCAATTCAAATAGGACAGAGGAAGAGGAGAAGAGAGAGCAAAAAGCAGAGGAGAGAAGGGAGAAGGGAGGTTAGTTAGGACTGGGAAGGAGGGAGGTCAAAGACATGGTGGAATAGATGGGTTTTCAACATAGATTTGAATCGTGTGAAGGAAAATTCTGAGCACAAGGTGATTGGTAGTGAGTTCCATAAGGCAGGGCCCAGAAAAAAGAAAGCAGCGTTCCATATTTGCTTCAGGTGTACCCAGGAAACTAAAGATAGTCCTAAGCGATAAATGTGAAGAGATATAATCCAACAGCCAGCTCGGAAAACAGAACAGCCAACCAGACACTTCAAAGCTTTTAACAAAGAGCACTTCCTCAAAGATACCATGCAGTTCCTACCCCAAGATTTCACTGACTTAGACGAAGCCGTCAATGCATGGAATGCCACCATCCTTGCCGCATCTCAACTCATACCTCGAATGAATTCACACCACAACAAAAACAGACCCAGATCTACACCATGGTACTCTAATACAATAAGAGAATCCAAAAGAAAACTATGACAATTGGAACATCGCTGGAGACGTAAGAAATCAGATACTACATTGAAACAATACCAGGAGATGCAAAAAGATTACAATAACCTAATAAACAAACATAAACAACAATACCACACAAACCTTGTACTAAAAGCCTATAATAAAACTAAAGAACTCTTTCAACATCATTTGTACTCTAACAAATGACCCAACCATGAAAGATGAAAGCAAGATCCACCTGCAAACCTTCGCTGATTATCTAATAGCCAAGAACAGTACCACCACAACTCCAGAAGAACATCTCTCATATGGACACACCAACAGCAGATGGCTCCACAACTCTCAATCAATGGAAGAACTTCAGCATTCCATCAACTAAACAAATAGAATAAACCATCAATGCTCTAAACACCACCACTTCTCCATCGGACCCCTGCCCAGTGACTTGGATCAAATCCACCAAAGAAGAATTCAACACATTCATCCAAAAGACAGTAAGCATCTCTCTCACTCAGGGATACATGCCAAAGGCACGCAAGCAATCTACTATCTGCCCCATGCCTAAAACCATCTCATCCAACAGTACCGACCCTTCTACCTACCGCCCAATATCCAGCCTCCCATTCCTGGCAAAAATAACCGCAAAATTGTACAGAGACAGCTACAAGATCGTATTGACAAAATTGCCCCACTAGATCCCCATCAGCACGGATTCCGTCCCAAACATGGTGTTGAGACACTCCTCATACATCTATTCGATAATATAATCAAAGGAATAGGCAAGCTAAAGCAGGGCTTCTTACTAATATTTATCGATATATCATCAACCTTCGACACAGTTTCCCATCACATCCTACTGAAGCACCTAATGGAGATTGGACTACAAGATACCACCATCAAATGGTTTCAATCATACTTTGAAGATAGACAGCAGAAAGTAAAATCTGGTAACATCACCTCAGCACCTTTCAGCACTACCCAAGGAGTTCCCCAAGGCTCGTCACTATCAGCTCTTCTCTTCAACATCTATATTCAGCCTATATGCAAAATATTCAACAAATACAAGATACAATACGCCATATATGCTGACAACATCATGGCATATACCCCTATTCAACTGGACTCCCCAGACTATTCCACCATATCAACCTGCATTCAAGAAATAACAACCTGGCTAAATAACAACAACTTAAACATCAACATAAAAAAATCTGAAGCAATCATCATTACGAGAGACTCCACATTCAATACTCCTACTTCTATCAACATAGCCAATACACAGATTACAATAAGAGATGAAGTTCTGCTACCTTGGAGTGATTCTAGACAAGCAACTCACCCTCCTACAGAATATCAACAAGATATCCAAAACAGCATTCTTCAAACTCGCAACGCTACGGAGACTAAAACCTCTCCTCAATAAAGAACATTTCCGCACAGTATGCCAGGCCATAATTACACCTGTGCTGGACTACTGTAATATCCTATATTCCAAGGTCTCCCTCAGCAAACCACCCGTCCCCTACAAATAGTCCAAAACACTGCTGCCCGCATTATTAGAAACATAGAAACATGATGACAGAAAAAGACCACAAGGCCCATCTAGTCTGTCCTTCCATAACAACTACAACAGTCCACTTTTTACCTTTAGAGATCCTCTGTGTTGGTCCCATGCTTTTTTGAATTCAGTTACTGTCCTCATCTCTACCACCTCCACTGGGAGACTATTCCACGGATCCACTACTCTTTCCGTAAAGAAATATTTCCGCATATCACTCCTGAATCTATCTCCCTTCACCCTCATCCCATGTCCCCTCGTAGCAGAACTTGCTTTCAATTGAAAGAGGCTCTCTCCCTGAACATTTATGCCACGGAGGTATTTAAACATCTCAATCATATCACCTCTATCCCACCTTTCCTCTAAGGTGTACATATTAAGATCCTTAAGTCTGTCCTCATATGCTTTATAATGAAGCCCATTAATCATTTTAGTAGCAACCCTCTGCACCGACTCCATCCTGTTCACATCCTTTTGAAGGTGCGGTCTCCAGAATTGCACACCATACTCCAAATGAGGTCGCACCAAAGACTTATACAGAGGCATTATCACCTCCTTTTTTCTGCTAGCCATTCCTCTCCGTATGCACCCAAGCATCCTTCTAGCTTTTGCTGTCGCCTTTTCTACCTGTTTAGCTACTTTAAGATCATCAGACACAACCACGCCTAGGTCCTGCTCTTCTTTAGTGGACAAAAGTACTTCACCTCCTATACTGTATTGCTCCTTGGATTGCTGCAGCCCAAATGCATGACCTTACATTTTTTAACATTAAATCCCAGCTGCCAAATTCTAGACCATTCTTCAAGCTTAGCTAGATCCCTCCTCATGTTATCTACACCTTCCTGGGTGTCTACTCTATTGCAGATTTTGGTATCATCCGCAAAGAGGCAAACCTTACCGACAGCCCTTCCGCTATATCACTAACAAAGATGTTAAAAAGAATCGGACCAAGGACAGATCCCTGGGGCACACCACTGGTAACATCCTTCTCAGAGTGAGCTCCATTTACTTGTACTCTTTGTCGCCTCCCACCCAACCAATTTTTAACCCAAGCAGTAACTTTAGGGTCCATCCCTAGGGTGCTCAGTTTGTTTATAAGTCGCCTGTGAGGAACAGTGTCAAAGGCTTTACTGAAATCTAAATACACCACATCTAGAGCTCTCCCTCGGTCCAACTCCCTGGTCACCCAGTCAAAGAAATCAATCAGATTTGTCTGACAAGACCTGCCTCTGGTGAATCCATGCTGCCTCGGATCCTGTAATCCGCCGGACTCCAGAAACCTCACTGTTTTCTCTTTCAGCAGCGTTTCCAATAATTTACTCACCACCGAAGTTAAACTAACCGGCCTGTAGTTTTCAACCACATCCTTACTTCCGCTTTTGTGTAAAGGCACCACATGAGCCTCTCTCCAGTCCTTTGGCACCACTCCCGACTCCAACGAGGCATTGAAAAGGTCAGTCAGTGGAGTTGCTAGAACGTCCCCAAGTTCCCTCAGTATTCTAGGGTGTATCCCATCCGGTCCCATCGCTTTGTCTACTTTAAGTTGAGCTAGTTTCTCACGAACACAGTCTTCTGAAAATTGTTCAAGATGTCCCTCGCTTCTGTTCTTATTTGTGGGTGTTTTCTGAGGTCCTGCTCCTGGTTCTTCATCTGTGAACACAGAACAAAAATATTTGTTAAGCAATTCCGCTTTATCCTTATCAGCTTCTACATATTCCCCCCCTGCACCCTTGAGTCTGACAATACCACTTTTGCCCTTCCTCTTCTCACTAATATATCTGAAAAATGTCTAGCACTTTAATTCAAGACCATAACTCCAATACTATATGATCTACACTGGCTACCAATCTCTTCACGGGCAAAATATAAATCAGCACTCACTATCTTCAAAATTAAAAACAATGTCAGCAGGAATGCTACAGGAACTCATCGGAACCAAAACAAACAAAAAACCAGACAGAAACAGCACCAAAAAACAATATACCAACACCTAGTCTATTCACAAGAACCAACAAAGCCACATCCATGCGAGCCTTCTCACTTGCTGCACCTGCTATCTGGAATGTCCTCCCAGATAATCTAAAATCAACAACAGATACAAAAGAATTCTGGAAGTTGCTAAAAACCACCCTATTCATTGAGAAATTCAGTGAAGATCACCAATTACCCTAACCACTCCACAAGCCGACTTACACACGTCATGACATCCACACCACACAAACATAACATTACTCTCAGTAAGATGTATATAGTTTAGATAATATCACAAGAGACTATTCAGGTTGAAGTTAATAATTGAAAGTTCTTTGGATAAGTTGATATCTACAAGTTCTTTGTATAAGTTGAAGTTTATTGTAAACTGCCTTGATTGAATGAAAAAGCGTTATAGAAAAATTGTTAAATAAATAAATATAAGTAGGCTGTGGAGAATGAGAAACTGTAGAAGGTCTGCCAGATATTGTGGTATGCCCTGTGAAGAGCTTTATGGACTAGGGTGAGAATCTTGTAGGTGATATGATATTTAAGGGAAAGCCAGTGGAGATGAATGAGAAGGGGAGTAATATGGTCAGAGTGAGAGGAGTGCGTAAGTATCCAAGCAGTGGTATTTTGAAGTAGCTGAAGGCAGCAAAGTTGATAGGAAGGGAGTCCACTGATTGTAGAGTTACAGTAATCGAGCCTAGTGATAACCAGAGATAAGAGATGAGTGGTGAGAGAGTGTGTGTCAAGAAATTGACGGCGTGTATCTGCCGTAAAGAGAAAAAGGAGCGCTGAACCAAAGAGGAAAGGTGATCTTTGAAAGAAAGTGAAGAATCCATGATGACCCCAAGATATTTAAGTGACAGTACAAGGGGGACAGGGAGAGTAGGGTGGGGGTGGGGGTGAAAAGTAAGCCAGATAGCAACACGTTTTGAGGGTTTAAGATGGAGGCGATTGTCAAATAACCAAGTACAAAGAAGTGACAGACAGGAGTTTAGAGGGGCCAAATTAGGAAGTGAGAGCTCGTGTGGTGAAGGAGGATACTATCGTCTGCACAGAGATAAGTGGAAATACCAAACTGCTGGATGATCAGGGCAAGGAGGGCAAGGAAGATGTTGAAGAGAAGGGGTGCCAACAGATTCCCGAGGGTCCCACTGGGAAGAGAAGTGATAGGGAACATAGTCGACCCACAGGATACAGAGAAAGAATGGGGAGAGAAGAAAGGACTGGAACCAGAGGAGAACAATATTCCGGAGCCCATAATCGTGAAGTCGTGTGTTGTCTGTCTTGACTAGATTGTAAGCTCTGATGAGCAGGGACTGTCTCTTACATGTCTTTGCTCAGTAGTAGTAGTAGAAGAAGATGGGAAAGAAGAAGAGTGTGATCTATGAGATCAAAGGCTGCGGAAGGTCTAGTGAAACAGCAAGGGATAGGTCATCCCAGTCATGTGTAGCGTGGACGTCATTAAGGAGTGAAAGGAGGATGGTTTCCATGCCGTGACCAGATCTAAAGCCTGACTGATGAGGGTGCAGGGCGTGAGTGGAATTGAGATGGACAGAGAACTGTGCAAGGACTAACTTCTCAAGAATTTTGTGGAGGAAAGAGAGATTTGAGACGGGAGTTGGACGTCAATTTGCCAGGTTGGTAGGATCCAGGGATGGTTTCTTAAGCAGAGGCCAGATGAGGGTGTGTTTCCAGAAGGAGAGAAAGACACCGGATGAAAGACTAGAATTGAAGATAGTGAGCACAACAGGGAGTAGAGCGAGTGAGGGTTCAGTAAGCCAATGTGAAGGGATATGCCTGCTGAAGGGCTAGTGCTCGCTGACCTCGACCTGCCACAGGCAGTCAAAGATGTCCTCCTTGTATCATGTAAAGATTCCACCAGGTTTGCCCTCTGGTACTCCCCAAATGACAGTGACTCTTTTTCTTGCGCAATGGCGTCCCTTCTACAATATCTACTCCGCTTATCCTTAACAGGTCTTAAAATTACCTGTGTGAGAGTTCATCTTAGTGCCATTGTGGCCTCTCACAGACCACTCGATGAACAGCCTATCTCCTCATACCCCCTCATGCAGGGCCTCCTGCTGTCCAAGCCACTCATTAAGTCACCTCCGCTGGCCTGGGATCTAAATGTGGTTCGCGCTCAACTTCTATGTGAGGACTGACTTCCTGCTTGGTCCTGGAGAAAGAGTAGTTACTCACCTGTAACAGGTGTTCTCCAGGACAACCCTCCCTCCTCCCCTTGGAGTTGCAGTTGTACATAGTTTATTTTTCATTTTTGTGTGCTGTTCTTAGCTATGTCATTTGACTGAGGTAAGATGGCACCTTAGGCGGGAAGGGAACCACGCATGCGTGCCTGCATTCCCAAAGGCTTTCATAGAAAGCTGGGGAAATGCTCCGCTGGGGCTTCATCGGCACCGATGACACCCATATGTGAGGACTGATTCCTGCTGCTCCTGGAGAACACCTGTTACAGGTGAGTAACTACTCTTTCTTGGCTGTTGGTGATGAGAAGAGTCATAGTATATAATTCTTGACCACTTTATGGGAAGAGTCATGATACATCATTCATGGGAAGGAGGAGTCGCAAAGCCAATTGATACTATGACTGGCAGCCCTAAAGATAGGATCAGGTAACTTATTCAGACAGGAAACCTCTAATACTCCTGCATCCTAATGTTTTTCAGCTCTCAAGGAAGTATGGTGTGCATGTTTGTGGAGAAGGTGGAGAATATGAGACCTTTACTTTGGATTGCCCTCTATTTCAGAAGAGTATCGTGGTGTAAGTTAGCATCTCTTGTACTTATTTTTTATTGGATTAACTTAACACATTCCTGAACAACGTTTGAGCGTTACACCCTACACTCCATTTTTTTTTTTAATTTTTTTTTTTTTTTTTTTACTTTCGCCTGATAAAGGGGAGTGCAAACCTGAAAAGATAAATTTCAGGGAAGAACCATGATGCATCCTTCTCTTTCTGTGTTTAGTTTAGTTTTGTATTTTAGATTTATTTCTTCTTTATTATTGCCACCTGAACTAGGTCATCTTAACAGTTGTTGCAAAGCTGGTTTTATTTATATTGCATTCTGGGACCTATGGACCTGTTTTGAAAGGAAAAGTACCTGAATGTACTGGAATAGGGTTGAGGATAATCTGGACTGGATCATCCTGACTTGGATAGTAATACTGGTATGGCTCTGCTCTGAGCACTCTATTTCTAAATGTAGGCAATGATTCATGCATAGAGAGAGCATGTTCTCACCGTTGCAGAGAACACTCACTTTATGAAACTGGTTGAGTTCTCAGAAAATCCTAAATCAGTACCTGAAAAGGTGAGATCTTCATGGAGAGCTGTAAACTTTGTAGACTTCTACACTTTTGTTTACTTAATGATTATTGCCTGCAGTAAAACTGGTACCTACACACTGACACTTTTATCCTTTCATGAATTATGGATTGTCTGTAATATATATATAAGTGGCCTCATCAATAGCCCTGCTCCATGTTTTTTTTAAACTTCAGCAACTCAAAATAATATTGAAAGCATTTTCCTCCAGTTTTAGTGTTGTTTGATTATTAGGACAATAAAGGAAGTTGAGATTATATTTATGGTATCCTTATAATTCGGTTTTGTTTTGTTTTGTTTTTTACTTATTTTAGATTTAGCTCGCACCTTTTCAGTAGCCGCTCAAGGTGACTTAAATTCATATATCTCCAGAGGGTTTACCATCTAAGGAGCCGACGCAAAAAGTTGGCTTTCTATCCATGAGCTATAAAAGCCATGTGCATAATTTTCTAGCACGTGAGTAGCGCCAAAATTGTGCGCTGGTATACTACAAGCAAAATGTATGCAAATGAGATATGCATCAAACTTCTGTGATAAATGAAGGGCAGGTGCCAGAGGCGTGCACAGAAAACTTAAGCACTAGAGTTGACATATTTCTTGCACACATGGGAATGACATAACACTTCTGTACATGCACAATTTCTGCTCATCTGTCAGCATGAAATTATAAATACAGTTTCTGCGTTGAGTAAATTGTTCTGTCCATTTTTAAAACCTATCATTTTGTATTAATTTGTTATCCGTTTCAGTTCTACATATTATGCAGGTTCCCGCCACGCTGTAAACCCACCCACCACTAAGGGAAATAGCAACTGGTCAAATGTCCCACCACCATCCCCCACATCTTTCCCCACCCCACCCCTGGTCACGTTGCATATTCCCTCCAACACCACCAGCCCTCGTCTCTGTAACTATACCCAACATTCCCCTACCTCTCTACAACCCCAGTTCCCAAAACTGAGCTCTCTTCCCTCCCCCCCAAGGAATAGACAAAAAAAGATTTTCAAAATAAGAAAATGTTTATCTTGAAGAAGAATATATTTAACTGAACCTATGTACGTACATGCAAGGAGGGAGGGCAAAGAAGAAATATCTAATGATATTTCAGGAGCTCCTCCACGCTCCCCACCTCCAGCACCAATCATACCGCTGCAGTGATGTTCAAACAAAGGTGCGCTCGGGCACTAAGCCCCAGAAGACTACCACCGGCCTGATCAGAGACAACAAAAGGGAGCAGGAAGGTAAGCTCCTTCCCACTCCCCACTGCCAGAACAAATCACACTGCGGCAGTGATGTTCAAACAAGGGCGCGCTCAGGCACCAAGCCCCAGAAGACTACCTTTGGCCTGATCGGAGGCAACAGAAGGTAGCAGGAAGGTAAGCTCCTCCCTGCTCCCCACCGCCGGCACCAGTCACACCGCGGTAGTGACGTTCAAACAAGGGCGCGCTCAGGCTCACCCACGCCTGATGGCCTCGCCAGAGGGTCCTTAGGCAGGTCCTGCAGAGAGCTGCACCCCAAAACAAATCACCAGCACTCTACTCAAATAATTCCTACTACACACCAGATACAGCAGGACAGACTACAGCCCCTCTGTGCCAAATAACATTGCCCGGAGACACAAGAACTTCATCGGATCCAGCCGGCCAGACTGCAGCCCTCTTCAGCTTGCATGGAAGGGAAGTAAGCTCCTCCCGCTATGCCAAAGAACACTCCCTCAGTCTTTTACACTTCCTCCTGCCTTATACGAATGATCCAGAGCTTCAATTAACCACAAACCCAAGGATCATCACCACAATCCGCCTAACCCAGCAGAAACTAAGAGCACACCACAACAAGATAAACAACACAATACCTGCCTCTGATGCTGTCTACAATCTGTCATACTCCACATTAAAACCAACCCACAACATTCTGCAAGATCTATGTTCAAAGCAACCATGTTCAATTGACAGTCATATGCAATCCTCCTACCGGGAATCATTCTACTGACCAACTCCTCTAATGCTCTAACAACCACAGCGTCAACAACCTTAAAACACACACCATAACCTTTGGTTCAGAGACTCCAACAAGCTTATACAAATACACCCCGTACTATACATCCTTAGCATCCCTAGAACCACTCCCAACAATAAGCATTACCTGAAAGGCACTCTCATCAATGCACACTCAGTACAAAAAAAATCCCAATCATCTCTGATATCCTCAAGATAAATGAACCAGATTTACTCTGCATAGCCGAAACCTGGCTATCTACAACAGACACTGTACTCCTCAACCAACTGAAAACAAGCAGATACACAACTTTGAACTGCCCGAGAATAAACAAAAGAGGAGGAGGAGTTCTAATCCTCGCTAAAGCCAACCTAAAATTCCATATCACAGCTTCCACATCCTCAGACGAACTAGACATTTTGTCAATAACAAACGACTGCCTCTCAATATGCCTACTATACCAAGTACCATCACCCAACACCAACAATATAACCAGGATACTAGAGACACCATTTGAGAACACCGCACATAACAGACCTCTTATACTAATAGGTGACTTCAATCTGACAGTGCTCCCCAAAAAGCAAGCAAACATTCCTGGCAGTGATGGATGCTCTGGACTACCAACAAATAGTAAACATATGAAAGGAAATACACTAGACCTCATCTTCATACCTAAGTACATGCTAATAGACAACAACATCTCCGTGATGCAAACCCTCCCAGTTCCATGGTCTGACCACACCATCATTAACTTCTCCACCCTTCACTAATCTTCCACTAATACAAAAAACACCATCCACACCACGAAACGCAGATTCCACACATTCAACAAAGCATTCTTGAAAAAAAAAATCATACCCCACCTCCAACCCAGCACACCTAACATAGACATACAGGGCGGCATTTTCAAAGGCATTTACATGGATAATTGCCCTAGTTACCCATGTAAATGCCTTATCCAGGATTTTTGATAGGCTCCTACATGGGTAGTGCCCTTTGAAAATCCCAGATAAGTCCCTAACGCACCCAGATGCTATGCGCTTAGCATCAGGGTGTGTTAGGGATGTTCCGGGGCGCAGCGGGGGCGGAAGAAAGGGCTAAACGGGTAGCACTGATTTTCAATGCTACTCTCTTAGACTTCTGTGTCTTAAAGATAGGCAAGGTTTTTCCTCGCCTATCTTTCAGGCACAGGGGCTAAGCGGGTAACATCAAAAATTGGTGCTACCTGACTAGCTCCTGCAACTTCCTGGTTGTGCGGCAAGACCCGGATTTTCAATGCCGGGGCTGTATATGACCCCAGCATTGAAAATCTGGGTTAGATGGCAGACTTCTTTCAAAGTAGAATAGGACCCACCGACAACATATAATACACGCTATTAGACAATAAATCCACCAAGAATCAATGATAACTTTTGACTCCATCTCTGACAAGAACATAGAACACATCAGCAGCAGCCTCAACACCACTACCTCACTGCTGGATCCATGCCCTGTCAGCTGGATAAAGATAGGAGACAGCTCAGATTTGGCTATCATCTGCCAGTTAGCACAAATCTCACTCAAACAAGGTTTCCTACCTAAGGAACTAAAAATGGCTTCAGTACGACCCTTTCTAAAAAATCCCACAGCTGACAAAGGAGATCCTGCCTCTTAAAGGGCCATCAGTAGCCTCCCCTTCATCTCCAAAATAATTGAACGAATAGTACTGCAACAACTTCAGAACAATAGTAACAAGCATGCTCCATTAGATCAGCACCAACACGGATTTAGACCACGCCATGGAGTAGAAATACTTCTGACATCACTACTAGATACAATAGTAAGAGGCATAGAGAAGCTTAACTGTGCCTATATCTTAATCTTCTTAGACATAACCACAGCATTTGACTCCATTCCACCCAAGCTCCTATTTGCAAGACTATAAGTCATTGGAATCCGTTGCACCCTAATCAAATGGATCCAATCATACTTGGCAGACTGCCACCAACAAGTACACATATGACCAAACAAATCGGCCCCATACAGACAACACAAATGAGTTCCACAAGCTCTGCATTATCCTCGCTACTCTTCAGCATATTCATGCAACCCATATGTACCATATTCCGCAGACATGATATTCATTACAGGCTCTATGCAGTCGACGACTTGATGTTTACACCTTATGACATTCTTAATACAAACCTAAGCAAAATAACCACCTGCTTCCAAGACATCTCACAATGGCTACATGAACATTGGCTCCAGATCAACTACAGAAAAAAGGCATTCTCATCTCCCAAAACACTCAAAATCTATGACATGGAACTAGAAACCAAGCAGGATGTGAAATACCTGGGCATAACATTTGACCAACAACTTGACTTTTCCTCTCACATCAGCAGAACCACAGGAGCTGTATTACCACAAGATAAGAAATACTCTGCAGCCTTCAACATCTGTTAGCAACGTCCAACTTCCACGCAGTACTAAAGGCACTCATCTTCCCCCTCCTGGATTTCAGTAACAGCATATACCATAGACTCCTGAAACATGCACTTCATCAGCTACAAATGGCCCAACACACTGCAGCACGTACCATGGTAAAAGCAAGAAAGAGCAGCCACATTACCCCAATTTTAAAAGATCTACACTGGCTACCTGTACACATTCAAATTAAATATAAAGCAAAAATGAGCATATTCAAAACTTTACATGACCAATCATTATCATACCTAAAGTCTGCCATCCACACACCAACAACCACCAAATGAAACCAGAACTTACTTGACTGGCCAGTGGAAATCACAGGAATGAACCAAAATACTCGCAATAGAGCCTTCTGCACTTACGCACCAGATCTATGGAATGCACTCCCCAAAGACCTCAGGGAAATACACGAACTAACAAAATTCCAGAAAGATCTCAAGATATTCCTATTCAAAAACCACGTCAAGGACTAAATGGCAAGTCTCCGTGGAACAACAGAAATTGTGCATAACCTACTCCACTGTCATAAAGTACCATCTTTCTACACCCCTCACTTTATTCCTCCCCTCCACCCCCCTCCACTTTACACAACCCCAATTGTACATAATCTCTATTTTGTGAATATGTCAAGGACCAGAGACTGTAGTCACCACTTGCAATTGTACTGTTCAATGTTATTAAGGTTTTTAAAGGCTCTATATGTAAAACTGTTAATTACTTGTTCCCTGTAAACTGCTTTGATTCCCAGATAAGGCATTATAAAAAATAAATAAATTATATAAATTTAAAAATAAAAAAAAAAGAACTGTCCAGGAGGAAGAGGAGGAGAAGGCCACATGGCCCAGGATTAGGGGAGTTGGGGCGATGGCTGGAAACTGATGAGCAGTGCGCTCAATGGCCTATCATAATCCCCTCCCAGGATGCCAGCCAGCATATTGCCAAGCTCCTCCTGAGCTGGAACCAGAGGCACTGCTTGCAGGAGGGGCAGGCTCTATAAAGAGGACCATCAACTTCTTCCCCCTGGAAGGGAGAAGGGAGGAGAAAATAATACTAGGACATGATCTGGTGAGGGGGGCAATAAGAGGAACTATCAGGTCCCGTGCAGTGGAAGCATTGTCCTATGTTGGGGGGGGGGGGGGGAGCTGACAGTACTGGTGCATCTGGTGGCAGTCCTGGCATTCTCCTCCTCCTCCTTACTAGGAATCATTTCTGTTGAAAGACGAGCCAATGTTAGCCAGATAACAGCAACTGCATGTGTGAACGCAGTGTCACCATCCTTTCATTAGTGCCAAGGACATTACTACCTTTCTCCCAAGCAGAATACAAAAACAATGAAAACCAGCTGTTTCCCTATATGACAATATCTACCAATAGTAATTCCTATTACATATGCACCCACTCCCGCCACAATAAGGTTATTGTGTCCCAAATGGCGGGCCTTCTTTTTGAGATTCTTGGTCTGTGGTGGATGCCTGGAATACCCTCTCAAAGGAGTTGGTGGGAGAAAACAATGATGGAATACAAAAAGGCATGGGATAGACACACAAGATCACTACATAGCAAGAGGATGGAATCAAAGCAAACATGAATAACTTCTAAATTACTGGGGAGACTAGATGGACCATGCCGGTCTTTATCTGCCGTCATTCACTATGTTACTATAAAAGAAAAGAGATCCAAAGAGGAACAGGCGGCCACTATGAGAAAGTGGATTATCCCTTTGCCCGCCGACAAAAATGAATTTATTTCCACTCTGCTGCCACCATGACTCATGTTTGCACATCTCTCTGCTGCACCCCTACCCAATACTTCTGTTGTTTACTGCCCACCAATATTTATTTATTTATTTATTTACATTTCTTATATACCGCACTATTTGCGATCAGCGCGGTTTACATAAAACAAACAGTATCCGACAGCAAACAAGAGTCAGGTCATTACAATGAACAGGAGCAGTCAACTTGGATAACAGGGGAAACTATCTACATGTGTGGAACATTGAAATAGGTAACTGTATATATGTGAGATGGAGTTATTGTGTGTTGCTCATACATGGTGGCTGGGGTTCGGGGGAGGCTGTGAGGTATTTAATGAAGAGGAAGTGTTTTAAGGCCTTCCTGAACTGGCTCAAGTTGGGGATAGCTCTGATGTGTGGTGGTAGGGAGTTCCAGAGGCTTGGGGCGCTCAGACTGAAGGCTCTATTTGAAGTTGATATGGCGCATCTTGTCATAGCTTTTGGTATTGCTAGCATGTTGGCTGCAGCGGTTCTTCTTATCCTGTTGGGCGTGGGTGGTTGTATGAGGTCACATATTGAAGAGGCGGATAACCCGTTGATGGCTTTGAATGTCATCACTAAGGTCTTGAAGCTAATCCTGGCTTGGATGGGGAGCCAGTGCAGCTGCATCAGGAGGGGTGTGATGTGCTTTCTCCTTGGTGCTCCAAAGAGGATTCGCGCAGCGCAGTTCATGGCGAGTTGTAAGGGATGTAAGGTTGCCTGAGGGAGTCCTTGTAGGATGGCGTTTGCGTAATCAAAATGAGGGATGATGAGGGCTTGGTAGATGGGTACGGAAGTCGCTCAGCTCGAGTAGAGGGCGTATGTGTCTGAGTGATCTGATCTTGAAGTAGATCGCTCTTACTGTTTTTGCTATGTGCTGCTTCATGTTGAGGTTCTGATCCAATGTGACTCCGAGATACCGTATGGCTGATTTTACTTGCAGCTTGGCGTTGTCTACTTCCAAGTGGTTAGGTGGAGTAAATTCAGGATTTCTAGAGATGAACAGGACCTCTGTTTTCTTATGTTGGATGCGCAGATTTTGGGAGAGGAGCCATTCTGATATTGCATTGAAGCACTTGGTTAGTGGGGTGAGGTTCGGGCAATCCAGGGATATTGGCAGGTACAGTAGGACATCGTCTGCGTAAATCATGCAACTCACGTTGAAGGATCTAATGATGTTACAAATGGGTTGGATATAAATGTTAAACATAAGTGACGATAGGGAGGATCCTTGAGGGACTCCTTGACTTTGTAGGAATGGCTCGGATGTGGTTCCATTTGCTCGTACGTGTTGCCATCTTCCAGACAGGTAAGACCTGCACCACTCCAGCGCTGTTTCGGTAATGCCTTTCTCTCTTAGCCGAATCAGGAGAATCTCGTGGCGGACTGAGTCGAAGGCTGCCGCAATATCTAGAAAGATAAGTGCGAAACCTGTACGTGAGTTGTCAATGCCTGAGATTATGGTGTTGAAAAGAGTAGTGAGTAGTGTTTCCACTCCGTGTGACTCTCTGAACCCGTGTTGTGATGGATCTAGAGGTGCGTTGGTGTCCACATGATCTTGTAGCTGCCTGTAAACTATTTTTTCAATGATTTTAGCGAGCATCGGGATACTGGATATGGGTCTGTAAGACTCAACCTTTTGAGGGTCTAATTTGGTGTCCTTAAGCAGCGGTCTAACGGAGGTCTGTTTGAGCGTGGATGGGAACGACCCGGTGCTAAATGATAGTCCTATCATTTTAGCTAAGATTGGGGCAAGGTCGGATCGCAGATCTTTTATCCAGAATGCTGGACATGGATCTGAGTATGAAGTGGATGTATTTAGGGTAGCAATGGTGTCTTCGATAGTTCTCTTAGACGGAGTGGTAAAGGTGGTTAGATACGTTGCGCATGCTTGAGCATCTGGAGGGTCCGGTATCACCATCTTGTCAGTCTTGCAAAGTTTTGATTGCATAAAGACGGCATAATCCTGTGGGTGTATAGATCCTGTGCGCTCCGGGGTCGGTTCTTTGGCAAGAGATTTGACCAGGTTGAAGAAGTCGTGCGGTTTGTTTAATGAACGTTTCAGAGTGTCAGTGTGATGTTGTTTCATCTTGTCTGTGACAGCCCTGCGATGTGTGTGTAGGAGTTGGATGTATGCTGTTTGGTCACTGCTGGTACGTGATTTCCTCCAGCGTTTTTCCGATCTTCGTAGGAGGGTTAGTGACGCCCTTAGGTCAGCTGTGAACCATGGTGCGGATGGTCTTTTCTTTGGGGCTTTAGTTGTGGGAGGACGGATTGCGATCGCGCTGAGTTTGCTGTTCCACGTGGAGATTAGGACATCTAGGTCTTGTGAGGTATTGTCAAGGAGAGAGTTTGTTTCAGCCAGGATGCGTTCTTTGTTAAACGGGTGAAATCTTCTGGCATTTGAGGTTGTGTTTGTTTGTGAGTTCGTATATCCTACCATAGCACAATTGTTGGGTATTAACTCCTGTCAGGAACCCTCCAAAGCATGAGACCCTTACTGTCACTATGCTCACCCACATAAGCATGCCAGCTCAAGTTCCAAACATGCAGGCCTGACCCCCATAGGTAGTATAATGGATACAGCATTTGTCAAACCGATTGACAGGTGAGATAAGAATGACATCAGCCTATCGGCGTTCTCTTCTGGGTTAGGCCATGTCCATACCCTGCCCACACCCCACCCCCTCACATAGAAATGAATGGTGTTAGCTGATGGAAGCAAAGATGCAAGAAAAGAAGCTGTTTTTCATAATATAAAAGATGTGCATGGGATGCAATTCCCACACAGAGCAGCTAGAGGGAGCAGGCGTGCACTCACAGAGGCTGACGGGACACATCTAGCTAATCGACACCACCTGACAAGCAGCCCAGAAAGCTCAAACACAGGAGAGCTTTAAAAACAAGAGGCTGGAGACTGGAAGGGGAATAGAGGTAGAGGTGGACCGGAGAGAAGCACCAGGAGCAAAGCCGTGCGAGAGAAATGCACCACGAGCAAGGGCCAAGAAGAAGGAAGCACCAGGAGCATTGGCTAAGCCCTAGGAGTGAATGGGAAAGCAATGCTGAGCAAAGGAACAGTCACTTTGAGAAGCAGAGCAGTGCTGAAGGAAAAAGCCAGAAGTTAGGCTTGGAAAGAGGCCTGCGCTTACCAGAGGAACCAGTGACCAAACTGAAAGGTAACAAGAGCTTTCAAGGAAAAGACTGGCACGAGGATTGTATCCCAGGAGAACTACTGGAAGGAGAAAGTTCCTGTTCTACATGCTGTGGGAAGCCAAGGTATGCTGACTCTGTTTTTAAGAGAAAAAGCTCACCTCATAAGGGCCCTTTTAAAAGCAATGCTCGTTTTACAAGAAAGGAAAGTAAACCTACTTTGTATAACCCAGATGGTAAAAGCACAAAGGTAGGCCACGCTCACTGGTGAACCTTAGAAGAATTCTACAAACACCCAGAGAATAAGAATAGCGACTGGCCAGTTCCAATAGCCAGAGAAACCCCAGACACAGAAAGGGATAACTCTGACTCAGAGCCGATGCAAGTGGAATTTGTGGAGCCTAGTCTTTTGTCTCAAGAGGAGATGGACTGTTCTCTATGCGTTACAAGCAGTATAGAATCACTGCTAGACTTGTAAATAATATATGCTGTCTCCAGAGTGTTACTTGTATGCTAAAAAGGAAGAAGAGTGTTGAAGCCTGTGAGTTACTCTAGGAAGCCTTAATTAATCCTTGTTACAACTGTGAAGCATAACAGTTTATCTCCAGGAACAAGCAGGAATGAGTCTTCACATATGGGTACGTCGGTACCGACGGAGTCTGCGCGGGAACGCTTACCAGCGTCCAATCAGAAAGCTTTTGGAAGCATCCCAACACGCCTGCGTGCTGCCTTTCCGCCTTCCCAACTGCCTCTCCTCAGTTTTCGTTTTTCCGTGGAGCCGGCAGGACATCCTCTTGTCACCGCAGAAAATTCTTCTTTTATTTTTTAGTTTTCTTGTGGTCGCGGCTGCCTTCCCCGACGCCACCGGTACCGCCGGTGTTTCTTTTTTCTTTTCTTGTATAATTTTCCTTTTTAAGGAATATTTTTTCTTCCTTAGTGTCTCACGGTTTTCCAGGCCTTCTAGGCCTCTCCATTTCCTTCATGGAACCGCCAGCCACTTTCCCCAAGAAATGTACAAACTGTGGCGGTACAACTTTATTTTTAGACACTCACAATTGGTGTCTAACCTGCTTGGATCCTGACCATTTTCCTTCGGAGCCCTCGGGCAATAGTATTGTGAGAAGAAGTTTTCAACATCGAGTTCCCCTCGACACGCGGTCCCCCTTCAACTTCAGGGCACTGACCATATCTTCTTTTCCACAGGATCAGGTAACCCAAAAACAGTCTGTTAAGACTAGCCAGTCCTCGAGCGGCAGTTCTCATGCACAGCATAGAGATGCCTCCGGCCTTGTCCTCGAGAATCCACTGGCTTCAAAACCCCGGTGGGAGTCTTCGGCCTCCAAAGCCTGTGTGGGGTTTCAGGTTGTTCCTGAGGTTCACCCCTCACAGAACATCCCTGAGCCATGCCCGGTGGTGGCATCCGCTTCGAGCGGTACCGATACCCCGGCATCGGCACTGGTGTTGGATGAAACATTCCTCACAAAGGATCGTCATCTGGCGTCCTCGGTACCTACGGGCCCGGTGGATACGCTTCAGACAGACTTTCCAGTATCGGTACCGACACCGATACTAGTACCAACGTCGGTACCCTCCAGACGTGCATCGATAGACTCGCTTCCTTCGATGCCGAGTCTGGAATCGATCTCCAGTCTGGAAGACTGGGTACCGACTCCCATCGGTACCGAAGGCTCGGTTCCGATACTTCAGATCCACAACTCTCGGTTCCTCCGATACCGTTAGAGTTGCCACCGGCTGGCCTTCATCCACCGGTATCAGATACGGTACCGAAGTCAGTACTGATATCCACACTACCTTTGTTGTCGGTACCTTCCATGCTTCTCTCGTCAGGATTGCTTCCCTCGATGCCGAGTTTGGAATCGATCCCTAGCATGGACAATCTGTTACCGACTGTCGCTGGTCCTGACCTGCAGTACCAGCGACCACCATCTAAGGATCCCATACTGCACCATTCAGGATCTTCTATTCCTATATACTTAGATAGATCCCTCGGTGCCAATGCTAGTTCTTCATCAGATCTAGCCTATCCAAGGGAAGTTCCCTCTGGGGGATCCTTCTTTCCAGACTTTCCTCCTGGATATGACAAAATCACTTGCCATTCCTATTCCTGGACAAGATCCTACACATGGGAATACAGAATTACCTCTCTGTTCCTAGCAAAGCAAAGGAGAACATAATGCTTCCTTTGCATCATTCTTTGCAGGATCTCCTTCTACGAATGTGGGAAGCTCCTTTAAAGGTACCCCCACCTTCTAGAGCAACTGATCTTCTATATCAGGTGCCCCCCCTCTCCAGGGTTTCAAAAGACTCAACTTCCTCATCATTCCATTGTGGTAGAATCAGCAATGAGGCGAGTGAAGAGTAATAAAAAGCACTCTTCTTGTCCGCCAGGTCGTGAGTCTAAGACACTAGATGCCTTTGGACGTCAAACCTTCCAGACATCCATGCTTTCAGCAAGAATTCTCTCATATAGTTTTTTATATGGGTCTATCTCTTTTGACTCCTTTTCTTCAAGAGCCCAGATGTACAGACTATTCCTCACTGGTTAGTCATACTCAAAATATCTCTAGGTTTCTTACTCGTGCTACCCTAGACTCCTTTGAGTCTGTTAGCAGGACTTCTGCTATAGCTATAGGGGCACGACGTAGAGCCTGGCTTCAGGCCTCAGACTTGAACAAATGGACACAAGAAAGACTGGGAAATACTCCTTGCACTGGAGAAAATCTCTTCAACAAGAAGTCTTTACTTCAGGTTACTCAGTTATCCACTGACTTTCCTTTTTCCAGAGGCTGTTCTACGCCGCCTTCTTTCCCAGTAGGTAGGAAATGTCCTACCAAACTTTCTTCCCCTAGGGGGAGAAGGTTTTACCCATCATCTGCCCATCATTCAGATGTTCCCAAACAGGGGAAACATCGCCCTGGTCTGAAGAATCCACAACCTCAACAGGGTCAACAAACCCAGCAGTCGCAGGGTTTCAAATAGATCATTGTCCCTTTTGGTTGGGGGTTAGGATGGCAGTCTGCTTCTTTTCGCTTGAAGTATCTGCAATAATTTTTATCCTAACCTACCTAGATATCTCTTCATGAGACGTCTTTCTCTAACTCTAAGAGTCTTTATGATGATCATGCCCATAATCAATAGATTTTCCTCTTCCTCTTGGAGGAAAGAGAGGTAGCAACTATCAATAGACAGTTGTTTCCCTGTACTGGCATGTATCATCTCATCTGTCCGAGACCTCCTCCATAGTCGGTCTCTTGCAACTCTGTCTTACCTCCCTCTTACTACAACATTTGCTTTGTAAGAGTGGCTCTTTAAACAGGTAAGCACCTATGGTCCTCTACCTGTTCTACTGGGGGATTCTCCCTTCTGGAGTTGTCTCCCCCCCTTGTTACCTTACAGCAGCTCATCAGACAATAGGAAGTCCTACCATGTCTGTTGTTTCTTTTTCCCAGTCTAAAAAAGGAAAAGGGAAAAGAAATTTTCCATGCTGCCCTGGTAGTTGCTGCAGATACAGCAATTCCTAGGGGTTAAGCCACTGGTTTTGTTCACTACACAACCAGGGATTCCCCTCCACTAGCAATCCTGCTCGCCTCAGTGCTAAGTTCCAAACAGGTTATCAACCTCGTTTGGGAAACCCTTTTATCACAGTCTGGTTGGTTAACTTCTATTCTTTGCCCCCTTGCCCTTGGCAGAATAGCTGGTTACCTGTTGGCTTTTCACAGCCAGGTTTTCTTCTAACCAACATGCAGCATGCTCTCTGCATCTCTACAGAGGAGCTTTGCACCATGGGCCCTTGCTAGAGAGCATTAGTATCTTGCCTAGTAGATAACCCCAGATGGTTAGGGGGGTTCCCCCAGTCATGTTCATGTCTGGCAGGTATTCCCTACCCTTACCATCTCATCTTAAATCTCTTTTGAGGCATAAGCCTCAGGCCTTTTATTACGTGAAAACCTAAAGGAGGGCCAATTCCCTGGCTTGGCCCATATCTCCTTGGGTCTTCTCGTCAGAGGTAAATTTCTTCAATAGCAGCTAGAGGACGCCTAATACCCATCTTGCCCTCATAGGCGGGTCACTAGGGTATCTTCCTCCAGAGGCGTCCTCTATCCATTCTCCATACTGCAATTCTGGAGATATCTGGACTTCCTGTCTGCAGACTGAAGTTATCCTCTGCAATTTTCACGTAGGCCATCCTGGTTATTCAAGAGCTCAAATTCTGCAAAGAATTCAGACTACTTCTTGTCAGGGAGACCTCTCCTCTGACTCTGCCAGTCATAACCAGGAAAAGAGGATTCTCTATGTCTCTATTCAAGCAGGTATCAACCTTCTTGCTGTCAGATAAATCTTGCTCTCTCCCTATATCCCTAGGGGGGATGAGATTTTATGGACATCTCTCCATCCTTATACCTGGAGACATGTGCCTATATGCCTGCCTATTCATATAGGTATATATAGATATAGATATATATACTTATCTATATCTATCGGTGTGTCTTCTGCCCATACATATAGTTATATGCCTATATACCCTATAGGTGTATATATTTAAATAGATATATATGTATTGTGATGAAGAAGCCCCAATTTCCACTGTTAAAATACAAAACATGCAGCATGTCAGTGCAAAAGCTGACAGGAGAACAGACCAGGTGGATAGCTGTTGTCAGTGGCAACGACAACAAAGGCAGCCACGAGGTCTGGAGAAACGTGTAGTAAGAAGAAACGCCCTAATTCCCAATAGCACACACCTGGTAGGGAAGAGTATGCACAGCCCTTATAAGGATAGTGCAGGGAACACAAGGGGGAAGCATTACAAGGACGACACCTCCAAAGAGTTGCCAGGAGGAGAGGAATTGTCAGAGAGCTCAGATTTGGAACAAACCCTGAGAGGGAGAAACCTGGGACAAGGTGAGCACTGTAGGAAGAGAAGACAGCCTGTCTTACCTACAGCAGCTACCAGAGAGGAACCAGGAAGAGTGTCTCACTTCAGTATAGGAAGTGACTCAGAGTCTGAACCAGGAAGCGTTCAACCTCAGAGGTACCCAGAATCCACTAGGAGGAAGCAGCTTGCTAGAGCCGAGGCCAGCTGGGCAGCTCCTGCTGATTGCAGAGACACGGCAGCATGGAACCTACGTCCTAACCAGAGGAACTGCAAGCCAGTAGCTAAAAAGTATGTAACAAGAAGCTGGGACTTGGGGAATGAATGTGAGCCATTGAAAGTTAAAAGGAATAAAAGTGTTTGTAGAGTGAATGCAGAGCAACCTTACACAGGAAGCCAGAGGTGGGGGCAGGGCAGCTACTCCCAACCTAACTGCTTAAGCAGGGAGCATTCACAGCCGTCAGAAAAGCTTAGAGACTGGCCAGAAGACGTGTGTATGTCAGAAGAAGAGCTGGCAGAAAGCTTTAAACCCCAAAAGAAGCCTTACAAGCTAAAGTCTGTTAGCAAGAGGGGACAAAGAGGTTCTCTATCCCTAACAGAAGATAGCAACAGAGAAACTGGCCGTGAGGGCTTGTCAAGGGGAAATGTCCAAGCATATTTCAACCAAGAGGGTTTGGAACGTGAGGAGGAACCCATGTTAGTGGACTCTCTCAGTGAATCCTCATCTGTATCTGACCTAATGGACTGTACATTAGTCTCATCTGAAAGAATATCTCTGCGCTAGACAGAGCAAAAGCCTGTGGGCTACAGTTTAAGTTCCTACCTTGAAGCAAGAAGTTATTGCTGTATGTCCTTTGTGTTTTTGCCAAAAGATTGGAATACTTTTGTTTCTGCTTGTGTTCTGTTCACTTGTTTAATAATCCACCCCGGGAGGGGAATAAATCCACATTTTGCTTTACCATTCGAGTCTGCACAACTATTTCTTCACCATCAGCAGCAAACTGCCCCTGGTGGTGACAGTATATATATATTTATATATACATATATATTTATAGATATAATGAGATATATTTTTAGATAGATCTGTATCCATCTACTTATCTATCTGTCTGTCAGGTTCAGGTATCGCTACATTCCTATATGATCCTGACAGATGGGCACTACCCCTATCGATGCTGTGCCAGCATACTTAGGGGGCTACAGCTATAACCACTTACTGTGGTAATTAACAAGTTTTTTCCTTACCATAACCTTTTCAGGTTAGGTACTCCTGAAGCTCTCCTTGTACCTTTTTTCTTTCCTAATTGACCCCATTTAGGAAAGACATTGCGGAGCTTCAGTTGTTCTAAGCTTAAGCTTTCTTTAATAGTACCTTCTGCGTATCCGCTGAAGCTCTACCTCTTATACTACCCCAGTTTTCCCCTGGGGCTATTTCTCACCCTGAAGGGTTCTAACCTCCACTTGTTTTTCTTCTACTTATTACCTCTACTTCTCAGTGAGGTATCCCTTGAGCACATTCACTGGCTCTCCTATCAGATCCAGATGTAGCTCAGTGCACTTGTGCAATGCCAACAAGGGAGGCCCAGATTACAATATTTCATTACTAAATGCCCTCGATACAGGGTCTTCCCCTTTTGAAGCCCTGTTCTAGCCAGCTGTTCCACAGCTCCTTTTCTATATTCAACTCCTACCCTCCATCCCCAGGATGCCTGAGGTCCTGAGGAATAGCATGGCTCGTTCTAGACTTGCAACATGCTAAGACTCCCTCTGGGCATCTGAGCTTGGGAGTCCCCATATGTGAAGACTCATTCCTGCTTGTTCCTGGAGATAGCACAGTTACTTACCTGTAACAGGTGATCTCTGGGAACAGCAGGAATAAGTCTTCACAACCCACCCACCTCCCCTAGGAGTTGCATTTCTCTATCTCTATCTTTCCCTTCCTTGCTTTCTCTCTCTCTTTGTCTCAGCTTTAAAACTTAACTGAGGAGAGGCAGTTGGGAAGGCGGGAAGGCAGCACGCAGGCGTGTTGGGATGCTTCCAAAAGCTTTCTGATTGGACGCTGGGAAGCATTCCCGCGCAGACTCCGTCGGTACCGACGTACCCATATGTGAAGACTTATTCCTGCTGTTCCCAGAGATCACTTGTTACAGGTAAGTACCCGTTCTTTTCTTTACCATGAGTTTGTTTCATTCCTGAAGTAAAGGACATTTTCCTCTATGTTGTGACCCACTGAACTGTTTGCGTAAAGGGAAGTAAAAGCTTATGTTATCCCTCTACTCTGCATTCACAATTTACTTCTTAATAGGAGCTGAACTACTAAGACCAGGCTGCACCTGGCTCTTAAAGGAACCTCCTCTCATATAAAAATATCTTTGTGTCCAACCTACCCCTATGACCACTGGCCGCCAGGGGTGGTACGTGACATAGCATGCCCAAGCCCCACCATACCCTGCCACCCAGGAACACCCCGCCCATCCCCAACCACACCCCCTAAGGATGACATCAGCCAATCAGCGCTCATTTCCAGGTTAGGCCACGTCCACACCTGACCCCCAGGAATGACCCCTTCCAGCCCCAATCATATCCCAACCTATGTCATCGGAAATGGGCCCTGTCGCTTTTTGATGATATCACCAGAAACAGGGTGTCTGACCCCGGAAATGCAAGTGTCTGCTACTGGTTTATGCTGACATCATTGGAAGCAGTGTGTCTGATCCTGGAAATACAAGTGACTGTTTCCACAATGCCCCTAGAACGCGAAAGCAGTATAATGAAACAGAGAACAAAAAGGGTTTTTTTCCCTGTCTGAGCTTTTTCTCTCACAAAGCAGCGCCTCATTGTTTTTAGTGAAAGGTGTGTATACCAATCTATTTAGAGCTGATTGTTAAAAAATAAACCTATGGTAGCAACAGGAATCTGTACATACAAGAATGAAAATAAAACTTTTAAAGTGCGGTATGACACAAAACATTTGGTAGAATAAATATAAAGCAGACTTTCTTTCAGTATGGGGGTGGATATGTGTTTGATTCAATTAGCACCTCATTGTTAGTAGCACACCAGCATGAAACACAGAGACTTGGGTTCGAATCCCACTTTAGCTTTTTTTTTTAGTGGCTTTGAAAAAAAAATTAATACAGATAAACAGAAGCATGTCTGAACATGCCTATGTAACCACTGCCCCATTGTCATGTTGATTTTAGGAAACTTGAAGGAAATTTCGTGGCAAAAAGCCAATATAGTGAAAAAAGAGGCATGTCTGAACATGCTTATGTGGCTGTAGAAAGAATAGCATGACAGTGAAGCAATATAAGGTTCTTTTTATCTTGAAGAATTACTAAAAGTCTCTCAACAACAGGACAGAATATACTGTATCGATAAGGTTCTAAAGGTAAAAGGGCAGAGTAGGAACAAACTGTCTCATAAAATGGAGGGTTGGCTGATAAATTTAACAATTGGGTGAAGACGTCAGAGATTCAAGACATTTGATTTTTTTCTTTTGAAGCAAAATAAGAAAAAAAAGAGAGATGAATGATGGGAGCTTTTGTAGCAGCAAAGCGCAGACAAACCAATAATACCAGGAGTCTGTTCAGAAGGTCCAAATCATTTATTTGTGCACAAGTCTCGAACCAGTCAATTTCAAAATGGCTGAGCAAAGTTTTCTAGCATTACAACAACTTTTATAGACTTCTGTTCCATTCTAGGTATAGAAAAACATTTCATTGGTCCCGGTACTCTCCCGTACCTCCCGTACCCCTTCCATTGGTCCCGGTACTGATAAGTTTATCCAATTATGTCCCTTCAGTGGGCATGCCACCTGCATACCCCCCTTCTAGTCCCAATTACAATGGTCAGTTCATCAACTTGTTACTTTCACACTCTCAAGGCCATATAGCCAATTTGTGCATGCAGAGGAGCAGGGCTCTGCAACTCATCTGTCAGCACTCCCAATTATTTCTTTGCAGATGTACTTTTTCTTATCAGTAACTTTTAAACATGTTTTTCTGTATTTTTCCATCTCTCGGTTCTGCTTACCTAAGCTAATTCAATACTTCTACTGAGTTCTATCTTACAATAGCAGCATATTGGGGGATGTGCAATCCTATATGCCTCTCCACAGGCCTCATTTACAGGTCAAGCTAGCCATGCTGGCCTGCTTATGTCAGACACCGTGGATCACAGGCCTTCACCTGCCACACTTTTATATCACACTGCCTAGCAAAACCTCAGCAGATGTGTTTCCCAAAAATACCAGCTTTAATTTTACCATGCAACTAGCAAGACTGTTGGAGTTACAAGGACCATGGGAAGTAAAGCTAGTGAAAATACAATAGCCCAATACTTGGGAGAATATTAAGGAAGACCAAAAGTATGTTGTCACCTCTGGAAAAGGAAATGCACACCACCACATTACAATCTGGAGAGAGGGCATTATGCGGCCATGCAGCTTCTGTAAACATAGAAACATGACCACAGAAAAAGACCACATGGCCTATCTAGTCTGCCCTTCCATATCAACCACTACGACAGTCCCCATTTTCCCTTTAGAGATCCTATGTGTTTGGCCCATGCTTCTTTGAATTCAGATACTGTCCTCATCTCTACCACCTCCACTAGGAGACTATTCCATGGATCCACTACTCTTTCTGTAAATAACTATTTCCGCATATCACTCCTGAATCTGTCCCCTGCATCACCACGGATTGTTTATGACCCCAACACACGAAGAATCCAAATAAAATTGGAGGACAAGGCTGTTATTTCTGCTGTGGATGATTTGGCAACCATTTGGGGGTTAGAAGCTAAAGTTAATACATAGCATTCCCATTTTCCAGTGGATATCACGAGCGGTTTTAATACCCTCTACCTGTACACTGATACTGTAGAGCATTAGTTAGTAGTGACCATTTTGTGCCACTGCTGCGGTGTGTTCCAACAAAGAGGTTTAGAGATAAGTTTATCACCCTCATTTTTGATAAGCCACACTATGTTCCTGTGACCAAACATCACATCGACACTATCACATTTGAAATAAAAACGGATCAGAACAGATACCTCTCATTTTGTTACAGGAAGGTGATCTGTAAGCTTCATCTGTGCCCCCGGAAGGTGGTTGTTTTTTAGAATGGTGATGGCTAAAGACTATGGAGACCCCAAAGCATACAAAAATTATTATACAACACAAGCCGGCTGTGGGCTTTTAAGATATCATGGAGCCACAGTTGTGTGGCACTGGTGTAAGTGGTGTATTTCATAGTCTTTTTAGAAAAGCTATACCACTTTTGAGAGGGTGTTTCAAAATTATTAAGCCACATGTGACTGGGACACCTTCTGGTGGGGTTTCCCCAGGAGCTGCCCCTAAGGCTTTAAAAGATTCTTCTCGTGACGTAATTTCCTCCCGTGCTACTTTGCTCGTATCTTTTGTCTCTGAGACTGATAAAAATTCTGTCATGCGCTTGTTTTTTGCAAATAAGAATGCTGAATTTTGTGGGGGCAAGGTAAATATTTTTCCTGACGTCTCTAGGCAAACGCAGCTCAGGCGTAGGGCTTTTTTGTCTTTAAAGCCTCGCGTCTTAGCACTTGGTGCATCCTTTTTCTTAAAATTTCCTTGTAAATGTCTGGTTATTTTAGGTGGCATCAAGTAGGTTTTCTTAAAGACTTCATCTTTAGAATCGTTCATTATAAACCAGGTTCCTGTGAAGTAAATTGTTGATCAATGTTTCAGTAAGTAAAGTATAATGAGTTTAGTATAGTTTGGGGACAGTTCTCCCTCTCAATCCGTTTTTCTTTTTAATTTTAATTATATTGTGTATTTTCTGTCTGTATATTTTCTAACGGCCGCTTCCCTGGACGTGGACTATGTTATTTTCTGTAAATTTCTCTATGATGTATAATCTTTTGTTGTACTTTTTCTTTTTAAATTATCAATAAAAATATTAATATTAAAGCGCTGTTAAAAGAAAGAGAATCAAGCCTCAGGAGTTACTGCAAGGACCTCCCAAGCCTTTTAAAAGAAAGAAACCTGAGGGTGATAAGTTTCAGAAGTTTAACCATAAGTCTACGAAGAAAAGCACTCGCTCTTGGAAGCGAGATAAGAGGGGTCTGTCCAAAAAGAAACCAAACTTGATAAAGAGGGCGCCAGTGAGCCAACACAGTAGACTCACGATAATGGTGATGTGTAGTGGTGAATTATTTATGGACTACATGCAGTAGAGTGAACTTATTTCCTATGCTTTTTACTATTTTTTGCAAGTTGAAATATGAAGGATCTTGAAGAATATCGCGTTTGCATGAAATTCTGTGTAAAACTGACTTTTACCGAGACTTTTCAGATGTTGCAGCAAGTTTATGGAGAGGATTGTTTAAGTCACAAATAATGTTACGAATGGTACTGGTGTTTCAAATCAGGCAGAATGCCCACCGAAGACAAGGTCTTAGATAGTGCTGAGGAGGAGTCTGCTGTCTTGGTACATGTCAGTACCAATGACATAGGAAAATGTGGTAGGGAGGTTCTGGAGTCTAAATTTGTTAGGAACTGGGGAACGTTCTGGGGAAAGGAGAGGCTCTTCCAAAGGGATGGGCTTCACCTTAACTGGGATGGAACCAGGCTACTGGCATTAACCTTTAAAAAGGAGATAGAGCAGCTTTTAAACTAGCTAATAGGGGAGAGCCAACAGTCGCCCAAGAGCGCGTGGTTCGGAACAATGTATCCTTGACAGATACTACCAAAAGAATGAAGGTAGGGAATCAGCAGAGAGATTCCAATAAAGACAAAAGTAGCCCAAATGCCCTTGAGTACAGAGCAGACAGAGCTTAAAGATTCCAAATTACCCGATAGCCAGATTAATATGAATAAAATGCTTGTTTGAAAATGCTAGAAGTCTAAAAAATAAGATGGGAGAGTTAGAATATATTGCACTAAATGAGAGATTAGATATGATTGGTATCTCAGAAACATGGTAGAAGGGAGGACAAGCAGTGGGACACTGTGATACCAGGGTACAAACTATATCGTAATGATAGAGCTGATCAAATTGGTGGAGATGTTGCGCTCTGTGTTAGAGAGGGCATTGAGTCACAAAGGATTAAAGTTTTGCAAGGAAACAAAATTCACTGTAGGATCTCTATGGATTGAAATTCCATGTAAAAAGTGGAAGGCAATGGCAGTGGGGTGTACTATCGACCGCCTGGCCAGAATGAACAAATGGTGATGAAATGCTTAAAGAAATCAAGGAAGCTAACAAAGGTTACAGCACAGTAATAATAATGGGTGATTTCAATTACCCCGGTATTGACTGGGCCATTGTCACAGAAGAACATGCTAGGGAGATAAAGTCTCTAGATGAAATAAATGACTGTTTCTTGGAGCAGCTGGTTCGTGAGCTGACCAGAGGGGAAGACATTTTAGACCTGGTTCTTAGTGGAACACCAGATCTGGTGTAAGAGATAAGGGTGTTGGGGCCACTTCGCAATAGTGATCATATCATGATCACATTTAATCTAATTAATGGAGGAGGGATGGTAAGGAAATCCACAGTACTATCTTTTAACTTTCGAAAGGGAGACTATGATAAAATGTGGAAAATAGTTAAGAAAAAACTAAAAGGAGCAGTTTATTTTATTTATCCAGTTTTTCTATTCCGCCTTATCCTTCAATCAAAGTGGTGGGCAGTGGAGAGTTAAGTGGCTTGCCCAAGGCCACAAGGAGTGCCTATAGGACTAGAAACCCCAGTCCCTCCGGCCTGAGATTGCTGTCCCCAGGTGCAAAGATTAAAGACTTGCATCAAGCTTGTGTGTTTAAAAATACTATCTTGGAAGCCCAGACCAGCTGTATTCCACTCTTTAAAAAAGGTGGAAGTAAGTCCAAAAAACTGCCAGCATGGTTCAAAGGTGAGGTCAGAGAGGCTGTTGCCAAAAAAGCATCATTCAGGAAATGGAAAAAAGAGCCAAATGATGAAAACTGGAACCAGCACAAGCACAGGCAAGTTAAATGCAAGGCAAAGAAAATTTGAGAAGAGGTTTGCTGTGGAAGCAAACAAGCGTAATTAAAGACTTTTTCAAGTAAATATTCGTAGCAAAAAACCTGTGAGACAGTCAGTTGGACCATTAGATGATAGAGGGGTAAAAGGGGCACTAAGGGACAAGACCATAGTGGAGAGACTGAATGAATTCTTTGCTTTGGTCTTTACTAAGGAAGATGTAGGGATGTTACCCTTGACTGAAGTGGTATTTAAAGGTGATACTGCAGAAGAATTGAAAGAAATATCGATACACCGGGAAGATGTATTACAACTATTTGATAAACTGAAGAGTAGCAAATCACCTGAACCGGATGGTATATATCCAAGGGTGTTGAAATAATTGAAATATGAGATTGCAGACCTGCTATTAGTAATCTGTGAACCATCATTAAAATCATTTGTAATACCTGAAGATTGGAGGATGGTTAATATAATGGCAATTTTTAAAAAGGGTTCCAGGGGTGATCCGGGAAACTACAGACCGGTGACCCTGACATCAGTACCGGGAAAAATGATAGAAACCATCATAAAGAACAAAATTACTGAACATGTAGATTGTCATGGCTTAATGGGAGACAGCCAACATGACTTTAGACAAGGAAGATCTTGTCTTACTAATCTGTTATGTTTTTTTGAAGATGTGAATAAACAGGTACACAAAGATGAATCGGTTGATATAGTGTATCTGGACTTTCAGAAAGCCTTTGACAAGGTCCCTCATCAGAGACTTTTGGGAAAACTATAAAGTCATGGGATAGGAGGCAGAGTACTATTGTGGATCAGGAACTGGTTAAAAGATAGAAAGCAGAGGGTAGGGCTAAATGGGCAATTTTGCCAATGGAGAAAGGTTAATAGTGGAGTACCCCAGGGATCTGTGCTGGGTCCGCTGCTTTTTGACATATTCATAAATGACCTGGAAAAGAGAATAACGAGTGAGGTTGTCAAATTTGCGGATGACACAAAACTATTCAAAGTTGTTAAAACCCAAGATGATTGTGGAAAATTGCAAGAGGATCTTGATAAATTGGAAGGTTAGACATCCAAATGGCAGATGAAATATAATGTAGACAAGTGCACAGTTATGCACCTAGGAAAGAACAACCCAAACTATGGTTACACGATGCATGGTTCCACATTAGGAACCACCACCCAAGAAAAAGATTTAGGCGTCATTGTGGATAATCTGTTAAAACCCTCCGCCCACTGTGCAGCGGCGGCCAAGAGAAATAGAATGCTAGGTATCATAAGGAAAGGAATAGAAAATAAAACGAAGGATATTATAATGCCCCTCTTTCTTTCCATGGTGCAACAGTACCTTGAATATTGTGTGCAATTCTGGTCGCCATACCTTAAAAAGTATACGAGGGGGTACCCAAAAAAAACAGGAATTATTTTTTAAAAGCTATTTATTTCAAATTCTTTACAAAACAACCTTATCCCCTTCAAAATACTCTCCATTACAACTGATACATTTGTCCCACCGGTGCTTCCACTGTTCGAAACATTTTTTGTTGTCATCTTTAGAAACGGCTGACAGCTCCTCCCTCGTTTTTTTCTTGACTTCTTCAATGTTGTCAAATCGGTGTCCTTTCATGCCCCTTTTCATGCGTGGAAATAAGAAAAAGTCGCACGGAGCCAGGTCAGGTGAGTAAGGTGCGTGGGGCAGTGGAACCATGCCATTTGTAGCCAAAAACTGTCTAACAGAGATGGCTGTGTATGCAGGTGCGTTGTCGTGGTGGAAGAACCAGTCTCCTGTCTGCCACAAATCAGGTCTTTTTTGACGAACACTGTTGCACAATCTTCTTAAAACTTCCAAATAAAAGGTTTGATTGACGGTCTGACCTGGGGGAACAAACTCTGAATGAACTACCCCCTTGGCATCAAAAAAGCAAATCAACATTGTTTTGATGTTTGATTTGACTTGATGACATTTTTTTGGACGGGGTGACGATGACGTCTTCCATTGGCTTGACTGTTGCTTTGTTTCTGGGTCGTAACCATAGCACCATGACTCATCACCTGTAATGACCTTTGACAGAAAATCTGGATCATTTTCAAGCTGTTGTTTCAAAACACGACATGTTTCAACTCGATGTTCCTTTTTCTCCAGGACCAAGCAGGAAGTCAGTCCTCACATATGGGTGACGTCGGCGCCGACGGAGCCCTCGCGGAGCAATTTTCCCCAGCTTTCAAAGAAAGCCTTTGGGAATTGCAGCACGCATGCGCGGTCCCCTTCCCGCCCAAAGGTGCCATCTTGGCCAGTCTTCTTTTTTCCGCGGAGCCCTACAGACGTCTACTAGTCACCGCTGAAAAGTTGATTTTTCCTTATTATTTTCAGTATTTCTTCGGTTCGACGCCGGTCCTTTTTCCATCCGGCCTCGCGACGCCGGTTGTGAGGCCTCCCCTTCTTTTTCGGTTTTTTCTGTCCTTCGCGACAACTTCGTGCCTTTTTTTCATTTTTCCCTGGCAGCCCGCTCGTTCGACCTCGCAGGGGCCCTTTTTCCCCCGATGGCCGCCAGTGGTTTTAAAAAGTGTGTTAAGTGTAAGAAACTGATGTCTCTTACCGACACACATGATTGCTGCCTCCGTTGCCTGGGCCCCGATCATGAAGAAATGATCTGTGGGCCCTGTAGCAAAATGTCCGCGAAGTCTTTGCGGAGTCGGCAGCATCAGCGGGAGAGAATCTTCTCTGACCCCAGCCGTACCCGGACCTCGTCAGAAGCTTCAGTGTCCAGAGAATCTGGCTCTGAACACTGCCGGAGCTCTTCTGAGAGGGGGTCCCCTAACCGGGAACATCAGCGGAAGAAGAAACCCGCGAGGGCGGCGTCGGTGGACGCTCCTGGCTCCTCGAGGGCCAGGTCGCATAGCCCCGACAGCCGTCCCGGGTCTTTGGAGCTGGAGCGGCCGTCCAAACAGCCTCGTCTGGAGATGGACTCCTCTGCTCACGTAAGTGCTGTTGTCTTCGTAGACTCGCCTCCGAGTGGTCCGCCGTCGGGGCCCGAGTCGGGGGCTGCTGGGTCTCCTGAGTTCGGACTCAGGTTGACGGCCTTGGAGCGCAGCTTGACTGCCTTCATGGACCAGCAGCGGGCATTGATCGCTGGCCTCGCTGGCGCTTCTGCCCTGACCGCCGGGACGTCGACGTCTAAGTCGACCCCGGAGACCGAGCCGATCCTCGAGTCCATGCGGGCTCGAGTCGATCCTCGGTCGAGGTCGCCTTCGGCCTCCTGTTCGGGGCCAAGGTCGTCGACGCCGACCCCCTCGGCGTCGGGGCGGACGGCGTCTGTGCCTGCCCGACCGGAGCCGCTCGACTCCTCCTCCGAGGAGTCCGCCTGGGAATCCGAGGTGGATGAGTCGCCTGGTTCTTTTCGAACTCAGTGTGTCCCTTCTGACTCCCCCGAGTCCGAACCTCGGAGACAGTCCCCCCCGGAGGATGCCCGGTTCTCGGACTTCGTAAGGGATATGGCCAAGGCCTTGGCCTTCCCTGCGGATCCCGAGGAGGAGCCTCGAGCCGAGGAGCTCGATGCCCTCCAGTATGACTCTCCTGCGAAGGAGCACTTTACTGTACCGGTTCCTCCGATGCTGGAACGACTTCTCTTCCGCATGTGGGAGAGTCCGGCGTCGTCGCCGGTCTTAAGCAAGCAGGTCGATGCCATATATCGAGTCCGCAAGAGCCCTGGCTTCCAGAAAGCACAGCTGCTGCACCATTCAATGGTGGTGGAATCGGCCATGCATCGGCTCAAGAGCCAGAAGATGCACTCTTCGGTGCCTCCAGGCAGGGAAGCCCGCAGCCTGGATGGCATCGGTAAGAAGTGTTTTCAGGGCTCTATGCTTGCTTGTCGGGTCCAGACTTACCAGCTCTACATGGGCATGTATCTCCGGGACCTGGCTAAAGAACTGGCCGGATTCTCTGCTGGTCTCTCCGAGGAACCTTTGCGGAGGTTCCTGGCCTTGTCCACTGGTATTCGTGAGTGCTCCAAGTTCATTTCTCGAGCAGCCTATGATGGCTTCGAGGCATCGGCTCGAGTGGCCGCAGCCGGCATCGTAGCCCGCCGCCAGGCTTGGCTCCAGTCATCCGACCTCGAGCCCTGGGTGCAGGACAAGTTGGTTGATGTCCCCTGCAGAGGTGAAAACCTCTTTGGTAAGCCTATGGACGAGAAGGCTGCACAGCTCGAGACAGAGACTCTCACCAGGACTCGGCTCTCCAGGAAAACCTCTGCCCCTTCCCAGAAGAAGAAAGGCTCGGGGAAAAAGCCCTTTTACCCGAGGAAGGCGGCTGCCTATAAACACTACCCTCATTATCAGGCCTCCGCAGCTCCCCATCAGGGTCAGCAGGCCAAGGGACGGGGTAACGGATCCCGTAGGCAGCAAGCCCCCAAGCCTGCTCCGCAGGGTGGGGGCTTTTGACTCTTTCAGCATAGCCTCTCCCCCTTCGCTGGTTTCTCTCAGCACGAGAGGCCGGCTGATCCACTTTGCCCACAGGTGGTCCAACATCACGTCAGATACCTGGGTGCTCCACATAGTCCGAGAGGGCTATCTTCTACACTTCCACCAGGTACCCCCCCCCCTACTTTCCAGGGGAGCCTCTGCGACCCCCTCTTCACCGGGACTTACTCCTTCAGGAGTTGGCAAGTCTTATTCGGGAACAGGCAGTGGAACCGGTGCCCCACCACCTGAGGGGTCACGGCTTTTATTCCAGGTACTTCCTGGTACCAAAGCGAACTGGAGGCCTCAGGCCCATCCTGGACTTGCGGAACCTCAACAAGTTCCTGGAGAGGGAAAAGTTCAAGATGCTTACCCTTGGAATCCTGCTGCCCTACCTCCGGCAGGGAGATTGGCTATACTCCTTGGATCTAAAGGATGCCTACACTCACATCCTCATCCACCCCAGCCACCGACAATACCTAAGGTTTGTGGTGGCGGGCAATCATTACCAATACAGAGTACTGCCCTTTGGCCTATCCTCCACACCACGAGTCTTCACAAAATGTCTCGCAGTGGTAGCGGCTTATCTCCGGCTTCAAGGCCTCTTCGTCTTTCCTTACCTGGACGACTGGCTCATCAGGGCTCCGTCCGCCACTGAGGCCACTCACGCCACGCAGCGTACTGTGGCTCTGCTCCAGTACTTGGGCTTTGTCATAAACTTCGAAATGTCCACTTTGCTCCCCTCTCAGGACCTCGAGTTCATCGGCGCCAGATTGGACACGCTTCAGGCGCGGGCTTTTCTGCCGCTCGACAGGGCTCAATGGCTCATGGCTCTCGCCAGCCGTTTTCGCAGCCATCCCCGGGTCTCGGCCCGGCTCTTCCTGAAACTGCTCGGCCATATGGCGTCCACGGTCCATGTGACCCCCAATGCCCGCCTGAACATGCGGCCAGCTCAGTGGTGACTTCGCTCTCAATGGCGTCAGGCCTCGGGGAGACTGGCGGACTCGGTACGCATCTCCAGCCCGCTAGTCTCTTCTCTACGATGGTGGCTTCACCTACCCAACCTAGTGCTCGGAATGCTTTTCCAGTCTCCTCCGCCGGTTCAGGTTCTGACGACCGACGCTTCTCTCCTGGGTTGGGGAGCACATTGCCAGGGGTCATGTACTCAGGGTCTCTGGACCCCGTGGGAATCTGCCCAGCAGATCAACTTCCTGGAGCTCAGGGCCATTCGCCTGGCTCTAAGAGCCTTCTCCCACCTCACGTCTCACCAGTCTGTGCTGGTCCAGACGGACAATCAAGTTGCTATGTTCTACGTGAACAAGCAGGGGGGCACGGGCTCCTTCCTTCTCTGCCGGGAAGCACAAAAGCTCTGCGCTTGGGCCATCAGCCGGGGAATCCTCCTCAAAGCCGTCTATCTCCCAGGTCAAGAAAATCACCTGGCAGACAAACTGAGCAGAATCCTCCAACCGCACGAGTGGAGATTGGACCCGTTGGTGGTTCAACGGATCTTCCTACGGTGGGGTCTCCCCACACTGGATCTCTTTGCCAGTCCTCTGAACAGGCAACTTCCTCGATTCTGCTCTCGGGAACCGCATCCCCTCCGAGTAGCGGCGGATGCTTTTCTGCTCTCATGGTCCACGGGCCTTCTGTATGCCTTTCCTCCCATGCCGCTGGTGTCTCGAACTCTTTTCAAGGTTCTCCAGGACAAGGCCTCCGTGATCCTGATCGCTCCCCGGTGGCCCCGGCAACCGTGGTTCCCGCTTCTGATGCAGCTGGCGGTGGATACCCCGTTGCCTCTGGGGTTTCAACCCGATCTCCTGACCCAGGATCAGGGGTCTCTCCTACACCCCAACCTCAGATCTCTTCATCTGATGGCCTGGCTGCTGAAAGGGTAGTCCTTGCTCCCCTCCTGTTGCCTCCGGAGGTGGAGGAAGTCGTGCTGACCTCCAGGCGACCCTCTACCCGGAAATCCTACGCCCTTAAATGGCGTCGCTTTTCCAACTGGTGTGCTCAACAGTCTCAAGATCCCTTCTCCTGCTCGGTGTCGGTGGTCTTGCAGTACTTGCTTTCCCTCTCCAATCTTGGGCTCAAGTCCAACTCGGTCAAGGTTCACCTCAGTGCTTTTTCAGCACATCATGTGCCAGTGGAAGGCAGGCCTCTTTCCGGCCACCCCCTCGTGGCTCGGTTCTCCCGGGGCCTCCTTCTCCTCAAACTACCATTGCGCCCCCCAGCCCCTGACTGGGACCTGAACGTGGTTTTACAGCGGATCACCTGCCCACCTTTTGAACCCATGGCTACCTGTCCTCTCCGTTTTCTCTCTTGGAAAACCTTATTCCTGGTAGCCCTCACTTCCGCTAGACGCGTTAGTGAGCTGCAGGCCCTGGTGTCTGATCCTCCCTACACTCGGTTCTACAAGAATAGGGTAGTACTGCAGACTCACCCTAAGTTTCTTCCAAAAGTGGTCTCCCCTTTTCACATCAATCAGGAGGTGGTGCTTCCGACCTTCTTTCCCAGGCCACACTCCAACCGAGCTGAAATGGTCCTGCATACCCTGGACTGTAGGAGGGCGCTGAACTTCTACCTCGATCGTACGCGGGAGCACCGTAAGACGGCTCAGCTCTGCCTGTCTTACGACCCTAATAAATTGGGGCTCCCTGTCTCCAAGCGCACTCTGTCCATCTGGGTAGCTGACTGTATCGCTTGGACTTATGCGGCGGCAGGCCTCTCGTTGGAGAGTCGAGTCACCGCTCATCGGGTTCGGGCGAAGGCTGCGTCAGTGGCTTACCTCCGCTCTGTTCCATTGGCAGACATCTGCCGGGCCGCTACTTGGTCTTCGAGCCAGACTTTTGCGGCCCATTACTGCCTTGAGAGGGAGTCCCGCAGGGACAGTGCTTTCGGACAGGCAGTCCTCCGTAATCTCTTCGAGGTTTAGGCAACTCCTACCCTCCATCCCGGATGTTGGGCTACCGGTTGGAGATTAATCAGAGAAGATTCCTTCCTTCTGTGCTGCTGAGCTAGAGGGAGCTCATTTTTGTGCTTAGGGTCTCCGGTAGCCTTAAGCTGGGGAGTCCCATATGTGAGGACTGACTTCCTGCTTGGTCCTGGAGAAAGCGTAGTTACTCACCTGTAACAGGTGTTCTCCAGGAGCAGCAGGAATCAGTCCTCACAACCCTCCCTCCTCCCCTTGGAGTTGCAGTCATATGATTTAGTTTTTTGCAAATTTTTTTGCTGTCTTTTTGCTATGTCATCAGACTGGCCAAGATGGCACCTTTGGGCGGGAAGGGGACCGCGCATGTGCGCTGCAATTCCCAAAGGCTTTCTTTGAAAGCTGGGGAAAATTGCTCCGCGAGGGCTCCGTCGGCGCCGACGTCACCCATATGTGAGGACTGATTCCTGCTGCTCCTGGAGAACACCTGTTACAGGTGAGTAACTACGCTTGATTGTCAGTCAGAACCCGAGGAACAAACTTGGCAGCAACCCTTTTCATTCCCAAATCTTCCGTTAAAATTCGCTGAACCGAGCTCCAAGATAACCCACTAATCTCTGACAGTTGATCAGTTGTCTGTCGACGGTCTGTGAGCAAAAGCTCTCTAATTTTTTCAATATTTTCGTCGATTCGGGCAGTTGATGGACGCCCAGAACAAGGTTTGTCATCAATCGACATGTCGCCATTTTTAAACCGAGCAAACCACTGGTACACTTGACTTTTTCCCATAGCGTCATCTTGATAAGCTGTTTTCAACATGAAAACAGTTTCAGCAGCATTTTTACCGAGTAGAAAACAAAATTTCACAGCTGCACGTTGTTCACTTAAACTTGTCATCATAAAAAAAGAAACAAGAACAAAACAGCGCTAGCAAAAACAATCACTGCAGATGAACAGAACAAGCCAGGTCGACAACACAGGCGGCACTGAACTGACAATGAGTTGCACTATACACGCCTAGCGGCAGAAGTGTGTACTACACAAGCTCCACCCACGGCAATGTTATTCCTGTTTTTTTTGGGTACCCCCTCGTATATGTATGTATATATATATATATATGTATATATGTATATATATATATATGTATATATGTATATACCACCAGGAAGCAAACAGCACTCTGCCACGCAGATGAGCGCAGAACACAGTACAAAAACTTGGGCAGTACTTGTAACAAATTTATTAGTCCTTAAATAGAGGGGCCGTACCCAACACAGGCTGTGTTTCGTTAAATACTTCTTCAGGGGTGAGTCACACCAAAAAAAACTATAAAACACCATAATAATATATTAAAAATCACATATAAATAATGAACTTTAAAAACATGTCAAAAACATAAATACAACAACGAATAAGATATGTAAATTGTAAATCGGACATAAACTAATAACATGAAACTAATAAAAAACATAAAACTAATATAAAACTTTGTATATTACCACATATTAAAAGGATAATAATAAATAAATAATAAAAATTAATATGGATATCTAATTGAAAATAATGTGATAAAAATCAACAGAAAGAATTGTTAAATCCTAAACACTCCATATCATAATCGTGTGTGTGATCTAAAAACATGTAGATAATGAACCTCATGGAATTATAAAAACTAAAGACAGTCATAAAAAATGTATGTGGTTCAACTCATACATATCTAACAGAATACAGCAGGTTCACTTCAACCAAGAAACATCAAAAGAATTCCCACAAACATAGGGAATACCACAAGGGTCAGCATTGTCCTCCCTACTGTTCAAACTCTACCTAAGACTAGTCTGCACAGTATTCCAGCAACACAAGATCAACTACCACCTATATGCAGACGATATTATGCTGTACACACAAATAGACACGAGTAACCCAAACTACAGTAACCTAGAAGCATGCCTCAAGGAAACGCAAGCTTGGCTGCAACAGAACAACATGAGCATAAACCACAAAAAAACGGAAGTAATGTTTGTAAACAAAAATCCAGACTTCAGCCCCCCCCCCCCCCCGACAATACTCCTGAACAACAATACATACAACATCAAGCAAGAAATAAAATATCTGGGCGTAACACTCGACAAAAATCTTAAGATGGAAATCCACCTATGACTGCTAAACCAGGCCGTATTCCACAAACTAAGAATACTCCATCCACTACATAACATCATTGAGCAGACTGACTTCCGGACAGTAGCCCAAGCATTGGTCATGCCTCACCTGGACTACTGCAACGGTATTCTCCAAGGACTACCCAAAAAAACCCTAAACATACTTCAAATGGCACAGAACGTCACTGCTCGAATTATGATGAAAGTGCATGTCTCTGACCAAATCACGCCAATACTGATTGAACTCCATTGGCTCCCTATTCATACCCGCATAAGTTATAAAATAATAGTAACAATATTTAAATTGATCCACAGAGTAGCACCGTCATACCTCTCCACACTCATCACAACACAACCCCCCAACAGGACCAGGAGGACACACAACTTAAACACTTTATGCATCCCACAGAACAAACACAATGCCAAAACAATCACTAGTAACAGAGCTTTCACGTACACAGCGCCCACCCAATGGAATAACCTACTGCATGCACTAAGAAGCAACAATGATTTAAAAGATTTCCGGAAAAACTTATAAACCTTTGAGCAACAAATAAAGTCTTCTAGAGACCTTTACAGAGAGGCCTTCTACCTAGGGGGCAAGAGACCTGTGAAACTTTTTCAATAGGTGTTAACACCAGGTGGCAAGTTAAAAGGCCATTTTGAAAGACTCCTTCTATCCAAGCAAGGACTGTTAATCACCCAGGAAGTTGGTCACAGCTTACCTCAGCAGCACAGGCATAAATAGCTCAACCAGAGCTCTGTGATCCTCAGTCTTGAAGGACTACAAAAAGGGACTGCTACTTCTGGAGAGAGATCTGCAATTGTGAGTATATACTTCTGGGAATTTTCTCAAAGGACTTCTTTGTATTAAAGCTAATTAATCCGTGAACCCAGTGTTTTTTGTTAAATCAGTCAGGGCCTAGTAGCAACAGTCTAAGTTTAAATTTAAAACACAGAAGAGAGCTTTCTGGTTAACTTTGGAACCCAGCAGAGAGCTTGTAGTTTAAATTTAATAGTTACTCAGGGCCTAGTATCAGCAAAGTACTTTTAGTTTAAATTTAAAACACAGAAGAGAGCTTTCTGGTTAAATTTAGAACCCAGCAGAGAGCTTGTAGTTTAAATTTCATAATAAGTCAGAGCCTAGCAGCAGCAAAGAGCTGTAATTTAAATCAAATCAGAATATAACAGCATAAAAGGCAAAACATGGTAAGTACTCTTTGAGCAACAAATAGTCTTCTAGAGACCTTTACAAAGAGGCCTTCTACCTAGGGGGCATGAGACCTGTGAAACGTTTTCAATAGGTGTTAACACCAGGTGGCAAGTGAAAAGGCCATTTTGAAAGACTCCTCCTATCCAAGCAAGGACTGTTAATCACTCATGAAGTTGGTCACAGATTACCTCAGCAGCACAGGACAGGGTACTGTGTAACAGCCCTCTTAAGTGTTATTTCCCTCCCTCCCTCCCCAACACCCACCTACCCCTGGGATAATCGTAGCTTTATAGGTACTTACACATCTTAAAGGAAAGGAGGTGCTCTCAGGTGAAGCTTGTTATCCAAATCAGTCATACACTAAGGACTTGAGATTAATTAAGCTTCAGGTGAACAAGGTATATTAAACATATTAGGTACAGTTTTATTGGCAACCCTTAGTAAGTAAAGAACTTAAAGATTTAAACACAAGCTTGAAACTAAGATGCAGACAGCAGTCCAGCAGCGAGATGGGGGCTTTCCAGTCTTTTGCATTGAGTGTCACATGTATGATTTTCTCCCAGTTGGTGAGACGTCTTACGTGTGCACTAGGTGCAAGGAGCTCTTTGCTCTCAGGGAACGAGTCTGTTCTCTAAAGTAACAGACTTGGAAGACATAAGAAAGACAGAGAGGTACATAGACGAGACCTACAGGGATATAGTCTTGAAGTCCCACCTCCAGTCTGGCAGCATCCCTGTTGCCATGAAGGAGAGAGGTTACGTGACATGAGAGCATCACCCTGGTGTGGCAGGACGTGATCCCGTAACTAGGACCTTTCGTCCAGGTAAAGCCCTCTCGCACCGAGGAAGTTTCTCCAGGGCCATATGCCCATGAGGGAAGGGTTAGGACAGCCGTTATAGTTGGTGATTCAATCATTAGATATGTAGATAGCTGAGTGGCTGCTGGATGTGAGGATTGCCTGGTGACATGCCTGCCTGGTGCAAAGGTAGTGGACCTCCCAAGCCACCTAGATGAGGTCTTAAATAGTGCTGGGGAAGAGTCTGCTGTCTTGGTACATGTCGGTACCAGTAACATAGGAAAATGTGGTAGGGATGTTCTGGAGGCTGTGATAAGGAAGCTTATCATAGTTCAGGAAGGAGCTATAAATAAAGGTCTAGATAACACCAAACAGGCATTTCTACTGGTATTCCTAGATATATCTGCTGCCTTTGATAGTGTAAATCACAACATACTAATATCAAGACTCTTTCAAATAGGATTAAGGAAAACAACGCTAGACTGGTTCAAATCATATATATCAGACCGTACACAATTTGTAAAGATGAATCAGGACTCATCACAACCCTTTCCTCAAGAACAAGGAATACCTCAGGGCTCTGCTTTATCGGCCCTATTATTCAACATATATCTTCAGCCAATTTGTACCATTTTCCAGAAATACAAAATGAATTATCACATATACGCTGATGATATTATGTTGTACACTGCATTCAATATACATGACCCAAACTTTTTTTTTTTTAAAGACTTTATTTAAAGTTTCAACACAAACAATATCATAACAAGCAAACAGAAAACCAATCAAAATACAAGATCAATACAAACACAACATCACCCATCCTCCCCCTCCCCCCCATCCCCAAGGTCACTATAAAAGGCATCAGGCTGCATGGGACAAAACAAAACAAAACAGCGTTAAGGCAATGTCAAATACAAGGTAAATATACATCCAGGGGACTTCTAATAGCTGGCCATCTCTCCAAAATCTAAAAGGGCTTTCCACTTCACTTTATAATTAAGTGATTTGAGGTCTCCCCGACGGGGCATGAGTTCGAATTTAGAATAGGTGCATACCAGTCCCCACCAGACCTGCCAATGCAAGGAGGCAACATTCTTCCAGTTTCGAATCCGACAACATATGGCAAGGCCCAAAAGAAAATCTAAAAGGAAGCTATCTTTAGCACTCTGTAAGGGGACACCCGAAAGAGAGCGAAAGACCAGCACTTCCCATGTGAGGGGGGCAGTAATGCCCAATATCTGCTGAATGCGATGCCAAACCGGCAGCCAATAAGCCCGGATCTGAGAGCAATCAAAAACAACATGTCGAAAGGTACCAAGATCAGCTTGACAGGTCCAGCACTTATTGCCCGCCGCAGCATCCCATCGACAAAGGCGCGCAGGGGTGATATAAGCTCGATGGGCGAAAAAGAATAATGTTTGGGTGACAGAGGCAGATTTAGTGATTCTTACATGAGAAGACCAAAACTTCCGCCAACCCCTGGCAGGGAGGGCAATCTCAGTGTCATTTGCCCAGGCTCCTTCCATGAGCCCAGGAGGCCCAGGGCCAACCCGCTTCAATACTTTATACAAGAAAGAGGCTGCGCCCGTGAGACCCTGAACATTCTCAATAAGCAGATCCAATATCCCAACATTACCCAGCTGTTGAAGATTACCAAGAACTCCCCCCAGACAGTGCCGCAACTGGAGCCACTGAAAGTAGGCTGAGTTCGGAAGGTGAAATTCCCCTTGAAGCTTCTCGAAACTCTTCCAAGCACCATTGGAAACTAATTGACCGACCGTCCAAATATTCCTACTATACCAGGGCTGCCACGCAAAGGGTTTATGTTGTATCTTGAAGAAAGGGCTGAACCATAAAGACAAACCGCCCGACAACACATCCTTAGACGGATGAAGATTCACCAGAAACTGAAAAGCCTTCTGTGTATCCACAATCATTCGAGGTTTCAAGGGCCCAATACAAAAAACCATGCTAGACAACAGCGACAATGGGAAGGGAGCTACAAGCTTCTCCTCAAGCTGGAGCCAAACCGGGGACTGAGCGCTGAGTTGCTCCGACCATCTCACCCCCTGCTTCATTAAAAAAGCGTTATGGTAAAACCAGAGATCAGGGAAATTCACACCCCCATCTTCCTTTTCCTTCTTAAGCTTACGAAGGGCAATTCTAGGAGGCTTATTATTCCATAAAAACGAGACCAAAAGCTTCTCCAACTGCCGGTAAGTCTGCACCGGGAGGAAAAAAGGGAGCATCTCCAGCATGTATATTATTTTAGGGACAATGGCCATTTTAATGGTTTCTAGGCGCCCCCACCATGTTAACCGCAGTGGGGACCATTTAGCAGTCATCGACTGCACAATGGAGAGTAGAGAGCTAGCATTAAAGGTAATCACTTCCTCTAAAGGAGAGCAATAGTGGACACCGAGGTACTTTACCGGGCCGGAAACCCAGACAAAGGGAAACTCCGAAAGCATAGCTTTATGGGCAAAGGGGTTAAGAGGAAATGCGACAGACTTCGCCCAGTTAATTTTATATCCCGACAAAGCAGAATAGCGTTCGATCTGCTCAAGGATGCGGGAGATCGAGTCGGGGGCGGTAAACAGAAGAAGGTCATCGGCGTAAGCAGAGAGTTTGATTTCCAGACCCAAGGTAGCAAAACCCTGTATAGTAGCGTTCTGGCGAAGTAACAAGGCAAGCGGTTCCAACGCGATATTAAACAACATTGGGGATAAAGGGCATCCTTGCCGCGACCCCCGAGCCAGTAAGAGCTCCCGGGACTGGATGCCATTGACACAGACGGACGCCAAGGGGCGGGTATATAACACCTTAACAAAATTAATAAAGCCAGAACCGAAACCAAACCACTCAAGGGCAGAAAACAGAAAAGACCACTCCAACCGGTCAAACGCCTTCTCGGCATCTAATGACAAACCCACCAGAGGGCCCTGCACCTTCTCCGCACCGGCCAAAACATGACAAAAAAGCCGGGCGTTATCCGCCGTGGATCTGCCCGCTATAAAGCCACATTGATCGGGATGTATTAGCAGGGGTAACACATCGGCAAGACGGCGCGCCAGAATTGTCGCATAGATTTTGTAGTCCACATTAAGCAAAGAAATCGGGCGATAATTGCCAACCAACTGCGGATCGCGCCCCGCCTTTTCAATCACCACTACCTTTGCTGAAGCGAAAGAACCCAGCTGGGAACCGTCTCCCGACAGCGTCAAATAATATTGTTGCAAGTATGGACCCAGCTCGGCTGCAAAGGTCTTAAAGAATTCCGCGGGCAGCCCGTCTGGGCCCGCGGCCTTCCCGACCGCCAAGGAGGCAATCGCCTGCTGTATCTCCACCAGGGACAAGGGCTCATCGAGACATTGTGACACGTCCGGCTCCACCACGGGTCGTTGGATCCCAGATACTAGCTGAAGAAAAGCATCCGAGGTACATACCACCTCTGAAGCATAAAGCTGCTCATAAAAGGCCCGAAAAGATTCCGCGATAGCTGAGTCAGCTAGCAATAAGGTCGAGCTCCCTTGGTCCCGAATTGCAGCAATCCTACGCGTGCCACCACGGGCTCTGAGGGTATTGGCAAGCAGCCTACCAGCCTTATTCCCTTCCTTATAATAGAGGTTCTCCTGGGCCTTAACGCTTTTGGAGGCCTCCGAGGTGAGGAGCTGATTATAACTAAAACGCAGCCTCTGTAACCGCAACAGCACACAAGGGTCAGAGCGTTTAGATAGAACACGCTCCCCAGCCTGGATTTGTGAGTCCAGGGCCTTAAGCTGCGCCGTACGTTGCCTGGCCTGTCTAATACTGAAACTGGTGATAACTGCACGCAATGAAGCTTTAAGCCCCTCCCACCGGGCCCAACCAGCAAACAAGTGTGGAGTGTTGAAAATAAAATACTCCTGGATTGCCTTCCGAATCATAGAACAGAAGTCCTCATCATACAGTAAAGCTCTGTCGAAAGACCATCCAGGAGTGGGAGTAGGCACTCCCCCATCTCCCAGTACCACTGAAACCGCAGCATGATCAGACACATGAGCTGGGTGTATCGCAGCCGTCAACATGCTGGGTAGCAGGGGTTTAGACAGCAAAACATAATCGATTCGTGACAGAGATTTATGGGGAGGGGAGAAAAAGGTAAACTCCAATTCATTGGGGTGCAGCATACGCCAGACATCCACTAGACCCATCTCACCCATTAGAGATGTTAAAACCCTCTGAGCTCTAGTGGGCCGTAAAGTTCGCAGCGGCTTTCTATCCACAAGATCATCCATAACTAAATTAAAATCCCCAGCCAGTATCTTAAAGGGCAGCGGGTCTGCCTGCAATTCGCCCGCAATCATGTGGAAGAAATCCGGGCAGTCCCTGTTAGGAGCATATATATTCATCAATACCAAATCCAAAGCCCCAACAGACATACTCACTTTGACCCATCTCCCTTCCTGATCAGCTCGGACGTTATGGACCACAGCATTAAGGGATTGACGGGCCAGAATAGCAACCCCATTACGCTTGCCCAGAGCGGCAGAGTAGGCTAGCAACGTAAAAGGCTTAATGCTTAATTTTAAAGCCTCCGACCCACCAAGATGTGTCTCCTGGAGAAGGAGAATATCACACTTCTCATGCTTACCGTACAAAATAATTTTCTTCCTCTTAATAGGATGATTTATGCCCTTAACATTTAAAGAAAGGAGTTTAAGGGGCGCCATATTTCAGGTTATAACTACAGGCCAAGTCCGAGTGAACCAGCTGTGACATGCTGACAAAAAGGCAAACAACACATACATATACAATGCCCCAGCATATTGTACCCAGTCCCCAAACCTTGTCTGCGAAAAGAAAACAAACAATACAATCAATGAGTAGCAGCCCATAGCAGAAAACCACTAACAAAAAACAGCTAGGAGACCCCAGGGCGGGGGAGAAACCTAAAACAATACTAGGTAAACCCAGAGTGAGCAAGGTAGGTACAGAGTGCCTCTAAATAAGTGTAAAAACACATAAGCAATTGTGCAATCGAACAAATAACAGAGTAGACAAGCTAACAGCAATGAAGGAAGAAATTCTGCAGGCAATGGCTCAAGTTAGCGGAGCCCTGCAGAGCACCACGCACAGGCCCACCAGACCAATGGTTAATAACAAGACAATACACACGGGCCTCAGCGCATCAGTTCCTGCTCCTTCTCTTCCAGGTAAGCAGATAGTACAGTAGGATCCTCAAAGGTCCGCGTGACATTATGAAGGGTAACCCTCATCCTTGCAGGGTGAAGTAATCCAAAGCGCACCTGTAGCTTCTGAAGCCTGGGCCGCAACTCCAGGAAACGTTTCCGTTTGTCTACGGTGATTTTGGCAAAATCTGGAAAAAACTGCAGCCTATGCCCTTCAAATTCAATAGGTGCACGAGCGCGGGCCGCCGTCATGATCTGCAAAACCTGCTGATGCCTTAATACTTTAAGGATGACCGGTCGCGCGCACGCTGGCTACCAGGCTGGAGCTGCGAGGGCACCCTATGTGCTCTTTCAAGCTCGAAAGGTAGATCAAAAGACAAACGCAGTGCAGAAGGAATCAACTTGCCAAGAAAGGTAAAGATGTCAGTCCCCTCGGCCCCTTCAGGAATGCCGATGATGCGAATATTATTCCTGCGGGACCGGTTGTTGTTGTCCTCCAACTCTTTCTGCAGCTGCTGGATTTGCCGGGCTTGCTTGTCCAAAACTTTGAAACGCTCCTCATGAATTTGCAGTCTCTGCTCCATCTGCTCCTGACGAAGGCCGAGCTGTTCCATGCCGCTTTTCAGTCGGCTCACATCCCCCTGCACAGTAGCTAAAGTATCGCTATTCGCAGTTACGATCTCTTTGACTGCACGGACCTCCGCCAGCAGTTCTTGCAGGGCCTCCGGATACTCTCGAGCAGCCGCCATTTTCTGAGGGGAGGGGGGCTCCAGTTTGGATCTCTTCGTGCCAGTAGTTTGCCCCGGAGTAAACTCCAATCGCGCAGGTTTAGGTCCCGACATCTCACACACCTCGGTGATCAGGTCTCACAGGCTTCCACCCCCGAAAAGAATGCACAATTGCAGGATTTCTGACAAGGCCTCACTGGAGCTAAAGCTCTACACAGCCACCCTGCTCCGCTCCAGGCTCCGCCCCCCCCCAAACTTTGACATAATATCAAGCTACCTCATGGAAGCAGAAAAATGGCTATGCTCAAATAATTTAAAAATTAACGTTAAGAAAACAGAGATACTTATCACGTCAAAAAACATAAACTACACTCCACCAACTGACATTACAATTCTAAACTATACCCTCCCTATAAAAGAAGAGATTAAATACTTGGGAATCACCCTTGACAAGACCCTTAATTTCACAAGCCACATTAAGAAAACAACCAAAACAATTTATTATAAGCTACGATCAATACAACAATTAAGGCCCCTCTTAGAAAATGAGGACTTCAGAACTATCACGCAAGCACTAGTAACTCCACATATTGACTACTGTAATGGAATTCTATCAGGAGTACCTAAAAAAAACCTAAAAATTCTGCAAATGGCTCAGAATGTAACAGCAAGGATAATATCTAAAGCAAAACTAACCGATCACATCACCCCGATACTCTATTCCCTGCACTGGCTACCTATATTAAGTAGAATACAATACAAAATGTTACTAATCACATTCAAATTAATTAACCAGATAGCACCATCCTACCTATCCACATTGATTCATATTCCCTCAGATAACAGGATAAGACGAAGGAATAATCTCACTACCATCTTAGTGCACAACTCAATTAGAAAAACAAAACATAATACAAGCAACACAGCATTCTCATTTGTAGCCCCTTCATTGTGGAATAATCTCCCTGCTCAATTAAGGGAGTTAAAAGACCTAAAGCAATTCCGAAGTGATTTAAAAACATATCTATTTTCCCAATACTACTCTAACATAGATAATAATTTAGACAAGGCCTCCCATCCTCCATAAATCACCAAGGCTCTCTTCTGCCCTAATAATCATGACACTACTCACATAACTAACATATGACGAAACACGATGTATATATGTATATAAATATTATAAAATCTGTAAATAGTTCAAAATATATTTACATTCAATGTTTATAGTTCTGATTACCGTTCATTGTACCAGTTTTATTATTGAGCTGTTCTATGTATTTCTTATTGTTTGATGTAAACCGCCACTGATCTTGGGAAGTGGCGGTATATAAAAGACTTACAAATAAATAAATAAATAAAATAATAGAGGTGAATTGGCTCTGAACAAGCAACCTGTCTTTGCTGGTAGAAATAATAAAACAGAATGTTCTCATAAAAGACTACCAGTCCCAGAATGCACCAGGTTTCAAACAGCCTCTAGAAGAGCTGAAGTGGGGAAACGTGTGTTCAGTCAGGAGAGCTATGAGGTAATCCCCAAGCACTCATCTCCAAGGGCAGGGCTTGATTCAGCACAGCTGAGCTGTGCTAGGGTGGAGTATCCCTCTAAACAAGTTAAAAGTAAAACGGACTCTACACAGGAGAAGCAGCAGCAGAAAGAGTTGGAGTTGATGAGGAACCCAGAGCTCAAGGACAGAGAGAGCAAGAAGCAGCGTGGAAGAAAGAAGAGAAAAGCATCTTGGAGGTCTAAAGGAGTCCATAGCAGTACGTGTGCTGGGAGTCATTCCAGAGGCAAGCATACTCCATTGGACTGGGGGAAGCCAGAGGAGTGGGGTTACAGAGCCAGGAATCCCCGGACGACACCTGTGAGGGAGACGGCTGCATTTGGAAGGGGCCATAAGACCATAAGAACATAAGATATGTCATACTGGGTCAGACCAAGGTCCATCAAGCCCAGTATTCTGTTTCCAACAGTGGCCAATCTAGGTCATACGTACCTAGCAGTTTCCCCAAGGGACACAGGTTCCACAATGCTTGTATTGGTTCAAGCATTGATATCCTGGGTCCCTTCTTAATAATGGCTTATGGACCTTTCCTCCAGGAACTTGTCCAAACCTTTTTTAAACCCAGCTACACTAACAGCCTTTACTACATCCTCCGGTAATAAATTCCAGAGTTTGATTACACGTTGAGTGAAAAAATATTTTCTTTTATTAGTCTTAAATAGTTTACCCTGTAGCTTCATTGCATGTCCCCTAGTCTTTCTATATTCTGATAAGGTAAACAATCGATCTACGTTTACCCGTTCCACTCCGCTCATTAATTTATAGACTTCTATCATATCTCCCCTCAGCCGTCTCTTTTCCAGGTTAAAGAGCCCTAACCTTTTTAGCCTTTCTTCATAGGAGTATCCTTCCATCCCCTTTACCATTTTGGTGGCTCTTCTCTGAACCTTTTCTAATAACTCTATATCCTTTTTAAGATACGGCGACCAGAATTGCACACAATATTCAAGGTGGGGTCTCACCATGGAACGATATAGAGGCATTATAATATCCTTTGTTTTATTTTCCATTCCTTTCCTTATCATACCTAGCATTCTATTTGCTCTCTTGGCCGCCGCTGCACACTGGGCCGAGGGTTTTAACATGGTATCCACAATGACACCTAAATCTTTTTCCTGGGTGGTGGTTCCTAATGTGGAACCTTGCATCGTGTAACCATAGTTTGGGTTGTTCTTCCCTAGGTGCATAACCTTGCACATGTCCACATTAAATTTCATCTGCCATTTTGATGCCCAGTCTTCCAATTTATCAAGATCCTCTTGCAATTTTCCACAATCCTCTTGGGTTTTAACAACTTTAAATAGTTTTGTGTCATCTGCAAATTTGATAACCTCACTCGTTATTCCACTTTTCAGGTCATTTATGAATATGTCAAAAAGCAGCGGACCCAGCACAGATCCCTGGGGTACACCACTATTCACCTTTCTCCATTGGGAAAATTGGCCATTTAGCCCTACCCTCTGCTTTCTATCTTTTAACCAGTTCCTGATCCACAATAGTACACTGCCTCCTATCCCATGACTCTTTAGTTTTGCCAAACGTCTCTCATGAGGGACCTTGTCAAAGGCTTTCTGAAAGTCCAGATACACAATATCAACCGACTCACCTTTGTCCACCTGATTATTCACTCCTTCAAAAAAACATAACAGATTAGTAAGACAAGATCTTCCTTGTCTAAAGCCATGTTGGCTGTCTCTCATTAGTTCATGACTATCTACATGCTGAGTAATTTTATTCTTTATGATGGTTTCTATCATTTTTCCCGGTATTGACGTCAGGCTCACCGGTCTGTAGTTTCCTGGATCACCCCTGGAACCCTTTTTAAAAATTGGTGTTACATTGGCGATCCTCCAATCTTCAGGTATTAGAGATGATTTTAATGATAGTTCACAGATTACTAATAGCAGGTCTGCAATCTCATATTTCAGTTCTTTCAATACCCTTGGATGTATACCATCCGGCCCAGGTGATTTGCTACTCTTCAGCTTATCTAATAGTTGTAATACATCTTCTCGATGTATCGATATTTCCTTCAATTCTTCTGCACCTTTAAATACCACTTCAGTCATGGGTAACATCCCTACATCTTCCTCTGTAAAGACTGAAGCAAAGAATTCGTTCAGTCTCTCCGCTATCGCCTTGTCGCCTCTTAGTGCTCCTTTAACCCCTTTATCATCTAATGGACCAACTGACTCTCTCACAGGTTTTTTGCTACGAATGTACTTGAAAAGGTCTTTACTTCGCGTTTTTGCTTCTGCAGCAAGCTTCTTCTCAAATTCTCCCTTTGCCTGCCTTATCAATGCCTTGCATTTGACTTGCCAGTACTTGTGCTGTTTCCAGGTTTCGTCATTTGGCTCTTTTTTCCATTTCCTGAAAGATGCTTTTTTGGCAACAACAGCCTCTCTGACCTCAACTTTAAACCATGCTGGCAGTTTTTTGGACTTCTTTCCACTTTTCTTAAATCGTGGAATACCAGTGCAAGAAGGTATGTGAAGAGAGACCCAGTGTCCAGGGATCTTGATTGGAAGGCTGGACATAAAAACTGGACTACATACTGGCCAGGATATCTGGAGAGGAACCCTAACAGCAATGGAAGCTCAGGTATGAACACTGATCTATGCCTTAGCTCTTCACTTGGAAGACAGCAGGGAAACAAGTATTGTCCTGAGAGTGCTCCATTAAGGAATTCCTCTGAGCCAGTCTATGATATTGATTCTATGATAGTTGAAGAAGGAGATATTTTAAATGATCAGAGTGAATACATGGATTGCTCTCTATCTAGGCTGCTGTGGTAATATACTTTCACAAATACAACAACCATCAAAAAGAAATATAACTTGTTCTTTTATCTACCCAGAAAAGTTTACAAGAAAGCTTTAGGGTAGGAATTGAGCCACGTATAGAAAGTAAACCAGCCAAGAGGTTTGCAGCTGGTTAATTATTAGCAATTAAGCCTTGCATAATTGCATGTGAGCTCTGAAAGGACACTTCTGGGTGTGTGTGAAAATACAAGAAGTTATCCTTGAAAAAGAACAGTTTTTGATTACTTTTGGAGTTTTGTTTTGTTTTTGGAGCACTGCTAAAAGGTATTAGCAGGAGCCCACAGAAAGACCTTTCTGTTCCCATCAAGGTCTTTATTGTTTGATTGATTGTTTAAGAAGTTCAGTTGCTGATCATGATTTGTTTTTCCTAAGTATAATACTGAAAGCAAGTATCCTTTTGTGCTACCAAGTAAATCTGTGTGGGAGAAAAAAACCCATAAATAAAATATATTTTCTTTGCTTACACTCGAGCAAGCACAACTCATTTATTTGTGAACGGCTGATTCTGGTATGAATGGACTACATTTCCCACAATCCTTTGCAAGTCATACTAATATTTGCCTTTGCCAAGACTGTGGACATTCTCACCCAGCGCCCCCGTTTACAAGGCTAAATTTAGGCTTTTAGGTAGGAAGTTGAAATCCATAACTTCCAGGGTAGTGTTCTCCGAAATGCTTCCCATTCCACACGCAGGACCCAAAAGCAGGCAGCGATCCAGAGCCTCAATGCGTGGATGAGTCACTGGGGCAAGGATGAGGGTTTTGGATTTGTTAGGAACTGGGGAACATTCTGTGGAAAGGAGGGGCTCTTCCGAAGGGATTGGGCTTCACCTTAACCGGGATGGAACCAGGCTGTTGGCATTAACTTTTAAAAAGGAGATAGAGCAGCTTTTAAACTAGATAATAGGGGAAAGCCGGCAGTCACCCAAGAGTGCATGGTTCGGAAAAATGTATCCTTGAAGGATACTACCAAAAGCAGAGAGGTTCCTAAAAAGAATAAAGTAGCCCAAATGCCCTCAAGTATGGAGAAGACAGAGCTTAAAGATCCCAAATTGCTCATGTCTACCAATAGCCAAATTAATATGAATAAAATACAGTCTCTAAAATGCTTGTATGCAAATGCTAGAAGTCTAAAACATAAATGGGAGAGTTGGAATATATAGCACTAAATGAGAGGTTAGATATGATTGGAATCTCAGAGACATGGTGGAAGGAGGACAACCAGTGGGACACTGTGATACTTGGGAAGAAACTATATCATAATGATAGAGCTGATCAAATTGGTGGAGGGATTGCGCTCTATGTTAGAAAGGGCATTGAGTCAGAAAGGATTCAAGTTTTGCAGGAAACAAAATTTGCTGTAGAATCTCTATGGATTGAAATTCCATGTAAAAAAGGGAAGGCGATGGCAGTGGGGGTGTACTATCGACCGCCTGGCCAGAATGAACAAATGGATGATGAAATGCTCAAAGAAATCAAGGAAGCTAACAAAAGTTACAGAGCAGTAATAATAATGGGTGATTTCAATTACCTCGGTATCGACTGGGTCAGTGTCACAGCAGGACATGCTAGGGAGATAAAGTTCCTAGATGAAATAAATGACTGCTTCTTGGAGCAGCTGGTTCATGAACCGACCAGAGGGGAAGCCATATTAGACCTAGTCCTTAGTGGAACACCAGATCTAGTTCAAGAGATAAGGGTGTTGGGGCCACTTGGCAATAGTGATCATAGCATGATCACGTTTGATTTAATTAGTGGAGGAGGGGATAGTAAGGAAATCCACAGTACTACCTTTTAACTTTCGAAAGGGAGACTATGATAAAATGAGGAAAATAGTTAAGAAAAAACTAAAAGGAGCAGTTGCAAAGGTTAAAAACTTACATCAAGCTTGAGTGTTGTTGAAAAATACTATCTTGGAAGCCCAGACCAGCTGTATTCCATGCTTTAAGAAAAGTGGAAGGAAGTCCAAAAAACTGCCACCATGGTTTAAAGGTGAGGTCAGAGAGGCTGTTGCCAAAAAAGCATCTTTCAGGAAATGGAAAAAAGAGCCAAACGACGAAACCTGAAAACAGCATAAGCACTGGCAAGTTAAATGCAATAAGGCAGGCAAAGGGAGAATTTGAGAAGAAGCTTGCTGCGGAAGCAAAAATGTGAAATAGACTTTTTCAAGTACATTCGTAGCAAAAAAACCTGTGAGAGAGTCAGTTGGACCATTAGATGATAAAGGGGTTAAAGCGGCATTAAGAGGTCACAAGGCGATAGCGGAGAGACTGAATGAATTCTTTGTTTCGGTCTTTACTGAGGAAGATGTAGGGAGGAAATATCGATACATCGGGAAGATGTATTACAACTATTAGATAAACTGAAGAGTAACAAATCACCTGGGCTGGATGGTATACATCCAAGGGTGTTGAAAGAACTGAAATATGAGATTGCAAACCTGCTATTAGTAATCTGTGAATTTTCATTAAAATCATCTGTAATACCTGAAGATTGGAGGATCGCCAATGTAACGGCAATTTTTAAAAAGGGTTCCGGGGTGATCCGGGAAACTACAGACCAGTGAGCCTGACGTCTGTACTGGGAAAAATGGTAGAAACCATCATAAAGAACAAAATTACTCCGCATGTAGATAGTCATGGCCTAATGGGAGACAGCCAACATGGCTTTAGACAAGGAAGATCTTGTCTTACTAATCTGTTATGTTTTTTTGAAGGTATGAATAAACAGGTGGACAAAGGTGTGTCGGTTGATCTAGTGTATCTGGACTTTCAGAAAGCCTTTGACAAGGTCCTTCATCAGAGACTTTTGGCAGAATTAAAGAGTCATAGGGATAGGAGGCAGTGTACTATTGTGGATCAGGAACTGGTTAAAAGATAGAAAGCCGAGGGTAGGGCTAAATGGCCAATTTTCCCAATGGAGAAAGGTGAATAGTAGTGTACCCCAGGGATCTGTGCTGGGTCCGCAGCTTTTTGACATATTCATAAATGATCTGTAAAAGGAAATAACAAGTGAGGTTATCAAATTTGCAGATGACACAAAACTATTTAAAGTTGTTAAAACCCAAGAGGATTGTGGAAAATTGCAAGAGGATCTTGATAAATTGGAAGACTGGGCATCAAAATGGCAGATGAAATTTAATGTGGACAAGTGCAAAGTTATGCACCTAGGGAAGAACAACCCAAACTGTGGTTACTTGATGCAAGGTTCCACATTAGGAACTACCACCCAGGAAAAAGATTTAGGCGTCATTGTGGATAACATGTTAAAACCCTCAGCCCAGTGTGCAGTGGCGGGCAAGAGACCAAATAGAATGCTAGGTATCATAAGGAAAGGAATGGAGAATAAAACAAAGAATATTATAATGCCTCTGTATCGTTTCATGGTGCGACTGCTCCTTAAATATTGTGTTCAATTCTGGTCACCACATCTTAAAAAGGATATAGTGTTATTAGAAAAGGTAAAGAGAAGAGTCACCAAAATGGTAAAGGGGATGGGAGAATACCCCTATGAAGAGAGGCTAAAAAGGTTAGGGCTCTTCAACCTGGAAAAGAGACAGCTGAGGGGAGATATAATAGAGGTTTATAAATTAATGAATGGAGTGGAACAGGTAAACATAGATCAATTGTTTACGCCATCAAAATTTTAAAAGACTAAGGGACATGCAATGAAGCTACAGGGTAACCTATTTAAGACTAATAAGAAAAAATATTTTTTCACTCAACGTGTCATCAAACTCTGGAGGTAACTCTTGTTACCGGAGGATGTAGTAAAATTTGTTAGTGTAGCCGGGTTTAAAAAGATTTGGACAAGTTCCTGGAGGAAAGGTCCATAAATCATTATTGAAGGGGACCCGGGATATCCACTGTTTGCCCCAATACAAGCATTGTGCAACCTATTTCTTTTGGGGAAACTGCTAGATACTTGTGACCTAGATTGGCCACTGTTGGAAACAGGTCACTAGGCTTGATGGACCTTGGTCTGTCCTGGTATGGTTGGTGGGAGTGTGATGTAAGGGGACTTATTGAAAAGATCAGAGGATGCAGCTCATGCTAAGGGAGGCTTTTTTGAATAACTTTTAGGTCGCTGGTGAATGCCCAGACAATGAAAGACATTGGGCCCACTTGTTAAGTGCCATCGAGTCATTGTCGACTCCAGGCGACCCTCTGGACAGTTGACCAAAACTTTGATCGGTCTTCAGCCAAGCGACTCATTGTTGATAGAGTGGTATCCATAGCTGCTGTTATTGGATTGATCTACAGTATCTCATTGTCGGCCTTCCTCTTTTACGGTGACCTTCAACCTTGCCTAGCATTATGTCTTTCTCCAGTGATCTCTCTCTTTACATGATGTGTCCAAAGTATGAAAGTCGAAGTCTTGTTATCTGAGCTTCTAAGGAAAGCTTAGGTTTGATATCCTCTATTACTGACTGGATTGTTCTTCGAGCAGTCCATGATATACACAGTATTCATCGCCAGCAGCATACTTCAAAGGCTTCAGTTTTCTTCCTGTCTTTTTCAATGGGCCCACTAATGTGACTGAATTGTATTGTGTAACGATTTAGTTTGAATGAGTAACTGAATGCTTATATATTTTCCTATGCCAGGGCAAAATTCCTATATGAATCATCAAGGTGAATATCGATAAGGTGGTGGTCATACTATTTATGAAAATATGTGCATACCTTCATAAATCTCTGAGGGTTGCTTCATTTGTATATGTTGATTGTTTTGCTAAGTTTTGTAATGATCCATGGGAAAATTGAAGAGCAGCTTAAAACCTTATGATAAAAACGAGGATGGGGCATGTGCCGAGGAAGTGGGAAAAAGGGGTAGATAGAGAGAGAAGTGGGATATTAGGTGATAGGGACTGGAGGGGAAAAGCAAAGAGTTAGGGCTGTATGGATGAAAAGTGGATGAGGACAAAAAGTTGATGTAGTAACTGAGAGGGAATTAGGGTAACGATGGGCATTTGGAAAGGCAAAAGAGGGTGGCTTTCAGATAATTGGAAGATTAAATGAGGTACTTCTTGGAAAACCTAATATTGTACTTTGGCGAACTGGAGTCATATAGGAGCTCTCCTGGGAGGCTGTTAGAAGGCATTTCTTAATGATGAGTATGAAAAAAAATCAGTAGTGCTAAAAGATCCTGGCTATTCTGAAAAATGCTTACATTGAATGTTGATGTGCTGCTTTGTCCTATCAAACATACAAATTTGTGTAGAGAAAAGATAGATGTGGCTCTTATGCAAGAAAATACCTTAAAGCCATAGAACATAGGAAATCACAAAGAGGATGGATTGGCGAAGTGGTGTTCTCCTACAATAGCTGACAAAATGGAGTGGCTTTTTCTTGTCCATAAATGGCTTTCCCTTGATCTGCATAAAATTAATACTAATCCTGAAGGCAGATATCTTATGTTGATAGGGGAACTACTGGGGATGAAAGTAGTCATTTGCTGTCTTTGTGCCCCAGTGTGTATAACCATTAATTCTCCAGGAACAAGCAGGAAGTCAGTCCTCGCATATGGGTGACGTTGACATCGACGGAGCCCACGCAGAGCATTTTCCCAGCTTTAACAGAAAGCCTTTGGAAATGCTGCCACGCATACGTGGTCCCTTTTCTGCCCAAGGATGCCATCTTATTCAGCCTCCTTTTTTCTGCGGAGCCCAACGGATGCTTGTCCCATTTTTCCCGTAAAAATCCTCTAAAAATTATCCTTAAAAGTTGTTTTCTCCTGTTTGCATACTGGTTTCTTTTCTGGCGCCATTCTCAGCTCCCCCTTTTTGACGAGGCTTGGCCTCGACCGGCGTTCGTGTCCTTTTTTCGCTCAGGGGTTGTCGACCTCGGCCTGGTGTTCCCCACCATGTCCTCCAATGGGTTCAAAAAGTAATACCACTGCAGTCAAAACATATCTGTTACAGACACCCACGACTGCTGCTTATGCTGCCTTGGCCCAGAGTACAACAGCACTACCTGCAACCTGTGCCAGGCCATGACTCCGAAAACCAACAAGAAAAGGTCGGAGTTGCAGGAGAGGATGTTCCTGTGGTCCGACTCAGCCCTGACTTCCCCGACACTGAGCCCCAAGCCAAGCACCTCCCGCTTAGTCTGGGCATCTTTGGAGTCCCACGGTGGTGGCGGCTTCTCTGCAAAGACCCGGACCCTGGAAAGAAAAAGAAAAAATCCTCGAGGCCAGTCGAGATTCCACCGGTGAAACCTGGTAAGGTTCTGCAGAGGGACTCGGGTGACTCTGAGCAGCGCCCCCAAGTTCTCTAAGAAGGAGTCCTCAGCTGGCAGTTACCATGCAAGGCTCCTCGAGGCCGTGGTCCTCGTCGAGAATGCACTCGCAAGAGTTCCAGTGTCGGGCCCGAGACCCTCTGTGCCCATGCCGACAGCTGCGGAGCTTTCTGGCATTAAATCCAGAATGGAGGCTCTGATGTCAGGTTCGTCCGCATCATCTGCCCCGACAGCCAGGCCCCTGACTGCGGAAGAGTCTCCAGGTGTTAAGCCAGGCCCTTAGCGCCACCAGCTTCGGGCAAGCCCTTGGCACTGATCGAGGTCCAGGTCCTGATCCTCGAGTGTCTGGTCTTCCCTGACCTGTTTCAGGGAGTCCGACCTGAGTTCCACCAGGGAACCCTGGCTCCTCAGGCAGCCTCGGGCATGGGAGTCCCGAGCCTCGGAGTCCTTTATGCCCTCCAGCTCTGATTGGGAGATCGACATTGAAGCCTCTCCCGTGACCTCTCGACATCAAGACATCCCTTTGGAACCGTCTCCCCCGGAGCCCCAGTGCCATTCCCCCTATCCCTCCGAGGTCATGACCTTCCACAACTTCGCCAGGACATGGCCTGGGCCCTTTCAGTCCCGACCGAGTCAGAGGAGGACCCGTGCACCAAAGAACTGGAGATCCTCCAGTATGAGTCCCCTGCCAAAGGAGATTCTCACGGTGCCGGTTCAGCCCATCCTAGAGAGGCTGCTCCTGCAGATGTGGGAGATCCCGGCCTCGGTGCTGGTGGTCAGCTGACACCTCTATGCCATCTACCACGTCAAGAAGGGCCCAGGTTTCCAAAAGTCCCAACTCCCGCATAAATCCATGATCGTGGAGTCCGCTATGCAAAAGTTGAATAATCAGAAGAACTACTCTTCTGTTCCCCCAGGCAGAGAGGCCCAAACCCTTGACACCCTCAGGTGTAAGTGCTTCCAGGGATCTATGCTAGGCTGTTGGGTACAGGCCTATGAATTTTACATAGGCATGTACCTCAGGGCCTCATCCAAGAACTGGCAAACTTCTCTGCAAGCCTCGCCAGGGAACCCCTCCAGAGGTTCCAAGCCCTGACAGCCGGGATCCGGGACTGACCAAAGTTCCTATCCCATGCTGCCTACGACGACTTTGAATCTGCAGCCCGATTAGCAGCAGCAGGCATCGGGGCCCGGCGCCAGGCCTGGTTGCAGACCTCCGACCTCGAGCAATGGATGCAAGAGACGTTGCTCGATGTCCCCTGCACAGGGGAAAACTTGTTTGGAAAGCCCATGGCCGACAAGGAGGCCAAGATAGAGGCCGAGGTCATGACCAGGCAGAGGATCTCGAGGAAAACCTCAACCCTCCCCGGAAGAAACTGTCAGGAAAGACCACTTTTCCCGAGGAAAAAGGGCTTTTTTCACCAGGGCCATTATGAACCCCACTCTGGGCAACAGCAACAGGACCCCCAGCTTGAGAACCAGAGTCATGGGCAGAGGAAGACAAAGACTTGGAAACCTCAAGCACCAGCTCCCACCCAGTTTGGGGGGAGCTTTTGACTCCCTGGGCGGGGCCTCCTCCCCCTGGGAGACCCTCCCCAGCCCACAGGGGCCACCTGGCGCTCTTCGTCCACAGGTTGGCAGGGTGGTTACCATGCACCAGTGGATCCTACAGGTGGTAAAGGAGGATTATTTCCTCAGGTTCCAGCAAACACCCCGGGTTCTTTCTAGGAGAGCTGGTGCAGCCTCTCCTTCACCAAACCTTGCTCCTTTGAGAGCTCGCAGGGTTTCTCAGGGACAGGGCATTAGAACCTGTACCTAGGCATTTGTGGGGAAAGGTTTTCTTCTCCAGGTATTTCCTTGTCCCCAAAAGGACTGGGGGCCTTCAGCCCATATTAGACCTGCAAAACCTGAACAAGTTTCTTGTGAGGGAGAAGTTCAAGATGCTCTCCCTTGGGACCCTGCTGCCCTACCTCCACCAGGGAGACTGGCTGTGCGCCTTAGACCTAAAGGATGCATATACCCACATCCTGATTCACCCATCCCACAGACAGTACCTAAGGTTCGTGGTGAGAGGAGAGCACTACCAGTACAGGGTGCTTCCATTCGGCCTTGCCTCTTTGCCAAGTGTCTTTACGAAGTGTCTGGTGGTTGTGGCTACCCATATGCTTCTACAAGGGGCCTTCGTCTTCCCCTATCTAGATAACTGGCTCATCAGAGGCAGCACGGTCTCTGAGGCCAGCCAGGCCGCAGGGCAAACAATCCGCCTCCTGCAGCATCTAGGTTTCATCATCAACTACCCCAAATCCCACCTCTCTCCAGCCCAAAATCTGGAGTTCATGGGTGCCCAGCTGGACACATCACAGGTCAAGGCCTTTCTCCCAAAGGAAAAGGCACATCACCTCGTGCAGCTGGCAGGAGAGGTGCAGACTCACCGGCTCCTACCGCCCACTTCCTTCTCTGCCTACTGGGCCACATGGTCTCCACAGTCCACGTCATGCCCCTAGCCTGCTTGCACATACAGGCAGCCCAGTGGACTTAGGCCACAGGCAGGTTGCACGACAGGGTCAGGGTCACCCGCCAGCTGGTTGACTCCCTCAACTGGTGGCAGACCCTATGCCACCTCCAGGCAGGGATGCCCTTCCAGGTACCTGCACCGCAGAGAGTTCTGACCCAGACGTCTCCCTCCTGGGTTGGGGGGTATACTGCAGAGATCTCCACACTCAAAGCAGCTGGTTGCAGAAGTCGCCGCTCCTGCAGATCAACCTCGAACTCAGAGCCATCTTCCTGGCCTTGCGAGCATTCCGCCACCTCCCTGTGCAACTGACGTATGCTGATCCAGACGGATAACCAGGTTGCCATGTTTTATGTGAACAAGCAGGGGGACACGGGTTCATACTTCCTCTGCCAGGAAGCGGTGGCTCTCCTCTCCTTTGCGGTACACCACGTAATGCTCCTATGGACAGCATACCTTCCACGTCAGGTCAGTTGCTTAGCGGACAAACTCAGCAGAGTTCTCTGTCCACATGAATGGCGTCTGAACCCTAGGGTGTTGCATAGACTCTTCCACATCTGGGACAGGCGCGTGATGGACCTGTTCACCTCCCCGGACAATACGCAGCTGTTCCGCTTCTGCTTGCACCAGCTGCACCCAGGGAGGGTGGCAGCAGATGCCTTCCTGATCCTGTGGGCTGAAGGCCTCCTCTATGCCTTCCCATTGACACTGCTGGTGGCCAAAACCCTCTTTAAGGTCCAGAGCGAGCAGGCATCAATAATTCTAATCGCTCCCAGATGGGCCCGACAACCCTGGTCCCCTCTGCTGCTCTCCCTGTCAGTTGAACTCCCAGTCCTGCTGGTTCAGGATCCAGATCTGTGAAAGCTGAGGAAATACTCCACGCAGGCTCCATTGGCATCGATGTCACCCATATGTGAGGACTGGTTCCTGCTGATCCCAGAGAATACCAGTTACAGGTGAGTAACTATGCCAGCATGTGAAAGTTTCAGACTTCGTCTTCAAACCAACAATGAATAAGTGAGTGTTTGTCTTTCTCCCTGTGTTTATAATCAAAAACCTTCTTCATGGTCTCTCAGGAGCAATTTCTCCAAATGGGTTAGTTTTGTGCTTATCCTGACAGTAATGAACCTCACTCCTAAGCCCCAGGGTATGTGGAATATGATCTCAGTCTGTTGAACTTGCTGCAAATGCTTGGCGTAGTACTTGCATCATGCCAAAGAGCCACCTCCTGCAGTTCATAACATTTAACATGTATAGGCAATTTGTCAAGGTGCGCTTGGAAATTCCTCTTAATCGAGCCTGTGGCACCCAGCACAGTGGGAAATATCTCTATTTTTCAGCCACATTTTCATGGTCTGTGACTGCATTTTTTTGGTACTTGAGGATCCTCTGTCTTCAAAGTGGTTCACAGAATAATCACTTGGAACTGACACCTCTATAATCAATGCCTTTCTGGCTTTTTTTTCTTTACCACTATGTCTGGTTTTCTTGTATCCAGCTTTTTCTCTGGGAACAAGTAGGAAGTCAGTCTTCACATATGGGTGACATTGGTGCTGATGGAGCCCTTGCGGAAGCATCTCCCCAGCTTTCAAAGAAAGCCTTTGGGAGATGTCACCACACATGTGTGGCCCCCATCCTGTCCAAGGGTGCCATTTGCTCAGTCTCCTTTTTTCTGCAGAGCCCTTCAGACATTTTTCTGTTTTCCCCCAGAAAAAGTTGATTTTCTTGCCTGAGTTTTACACTCTCTTTACCCCCGGCATCAAGTCTCTTTTTAGTAGTTTTGTTTTTTCTCTTGGCGCTTCGTGCTCTTTTTCCAACTGGCAGCACCGCGGATCTTCGACTTTGCTGGGGTACTTTTTTCCCCCATGGCTACCAGTGGCTTCAAGAAGTGCAACGGTGCTCGAAAATCATGTCCCTCACCGATACGCACGATGCTGCCTACGCTGCCTAGGGCCATAACATGACCCCACGACCTGTGGTCTTTGTAAAAAGATGTCTACTAAGGCCATCAAGAGCTGTCAGCAGCAGCACGTAGGTTTTTCCTGGAGTCCCCGGCACTTCCGAGTACAAGGCTCTTCTGAAGCCTTGGACTCCTGTGGTTCCTCCACGGACCCCACTCGACTCCGTATCTCTTCAGAAAGGGGGTCTCCCTCGAGGGGACACAAAAAGAAGAAAAACCCCTCAAAGGCAGCTCCATAGATGGTTCCAGAAGGTCGGTTAAGCCCTGAGCCAGATCCCGCAGTCCACATCGCTTTTCCGAGGGCTCGGAGCGGGAGCAGCTCACCTAGGTCGCCCGGAAGGAATCACCTGAAGATTGGTATCGGACACTCGAGGCCATCCTCATCTAGGACTCCCCTTCGGAGGAACTGGCGCTGGGCCTGAGTTCCTCGGTGCTTGCGTCAATGGCTGGAGAGCTTTCCGGTCTGGAGTGCAGTTTGTCTGCCTTCATGGACCAGCAGCGGGCGTTGATGTCCGGCACAGCTGGTTCCTCTGCTCATACCACCGGGCTCTTGATGTCGAGGATGTCCCCCGAGGCCGAGCCAATCCTCGAGACCATGCGGCCTCGAGTTGATCCTCTTCTGTCTCGATCCGAGTCCCGTTCCACGGGACCGAGGTCCTCCCCGATTATCACACATGGGACCAGCCATGGGGCCTCCGAAGTCCCTTCCACTCGAGTCTTCAACTGATTACTCAGAATGGGAGACCATCCCGCCCATGCTAGAACGGCTAATGCTCTGCATATGACAAACACCAGTGTCTGTGCCCGTCGTGAGCAAGCGGCTCAACTCAATGTATCTGGTCTGCCGGAGCCCCGGCTTCCAAAAGGCGCAGCTGCCGAATAACTCCCATGGTGGTGGAGTCGGCCATGTGTCGGTTTAAGAGCCAAACAACGCACTCCTAGGTGCTTCCGGGTAGGAAGGCCCACACCTTGGATGCCCTTGGCAGAAAGTGCTACTGGGCCTCAATGCTCATCAGTCAGATTCAGGCTTACCAGTTGTACATGGGCATGTACCTGAGAGACCTGACAAAGGAATTCTCCAGGTTCTCTGCTGGTCTCGCCAAGGAACCCCTGTAGTGTTTCTGGAACCTGAGCAGAGCTGTCTGTGAGTGCTCCAAATTCATGACTCGAGCAGCCTATGACGTCTTCGAGTCGGCAGCTAGAGTAGCCGTGGTGGGTATCGATGTCCGATGCCAGGCTTGGCTATAGTCTTCTGACCTCGAGCAATGGGTTCAGGACATATTGGTCGATGTTCCATTCCAAGGGGAGAACCTCTAAAGCAAACCCGTGACGGAGAAGGCTGCCGAGTTGGAAACCAAGTTTGTGATGAGGACGAGGCTTTCCAATAAGACCGCTGGCCCTACCCGATCGAAAGGCTCTGGTAAAAAGTCCTTTTACTCGAGGAAAGGGGCTGGTTACAAAAACTATCTGCACTATCAGGCCTCTCCAGCAGGATCAGCAGGCCAAGGGCTTCCAAACCCCAGATGTCTGCTCCGGCTCAGCCTGGGGGGAGTTTTTTTACTCCTTGGGCATAGCTTCTCTTCCCCAGGAAAGACAGCAGCTCACAGAGGGACGTCTGACACTCTATGCCCACAGGTGGCCAGCCATCACCACTGATGCCTGAGCACCCCAGGTGGTCAAGGAAGGCTACCTTCTCTACCTGGCACAGACATCTCCCCCTGTCTTCCTGGGAGATTCCCCCAGGTTTCCCCTTCACCGGGACCTTCTACTGCTAGAATTTGCAGGTCTTCTCGAGGACAAGGCAGTGGAATAATACCCCATCATCTCAGGAGCAAGGGGTTATACTCCAGGTATTTCGTCATGCCAAAAAGGACAGGGGACCTATGGCCCATCCTAGAACTGCGGAACCTGAACAGGTTCCCAGTGAGGGAAAAGTTCAAGATGCTCTCTCTTGGAACATTGCCGCCTTACCTCCAGCAGGGAGATTAGCTATGCTCCTTGGATCTGAAGGATGCATATACCAATATCCTCATTCACCCCAGCCACAGGCAGTATCTGCACTTCATGGTGGGGGGAGGCCATTACCAGTACAGAGTACTATCCTTCAGCCTGGCGCCTGGCATCCACCCCAAGGATCTTTACCAAATGCCTGGCTGTAGTGGCCACATACCTCCGCCTCCAGGGGGTATTCGTCTTCCCCTACTTGGACGACTGGCTCATAAAGGGAGGCATGGCCACTGAGGTGCAGCAAGCCACAGCATGCACCATCCACATTCTACAACATCTAGGGTTTGTCATAAATCACCCTAAGTCTCATCTCCTCCCAACACAATGTCTGGAGTTCATAGGGGCAAAGCTGGACACAGTTCAGGCCAAGGCTTTCCTTCCCTTCCCTTGGACCAGGCAGAATGTCTCAGAGCACTGGCCGCAGATGTGCAATACCATCCCTGGCTCGGCTTCTGCTGCGCCTACTCGGCCACATGGCCTCTATGGTCCGTGTCACCCCGAATGCCCATCTACAGATGAGGGTGGCCCAGTGGTGCTTCCGAGACCAGTGGACATAGGCCATGGGGTGTCTCCACGACAGAGTCTCAATGACATGTCTGTGGCAGAGTCCCTGTTCTTGTGGCAGAACCTGCAAGAGCCCTTCTGAACCTCAAATCCCCTGAGAGTCTTCACTACGGATGCCTCCCTACTGGGGTGGGGAGCCCACTGCGAAGAACTTCACAGCCAGGGCAGCTGGTCAGAAACAGAAGTCCACCATCAGATCAGCCTCCTGGAGCTTCAGGTGATATACCTAGCCCTCCAAGCTTTCCGCCACCACCTGATCCAAACAGACAACCAAGTGGCTATGTTCTCTGTGAACAAGCAGGGGGGCACGCAGTCTCGCACCCTTTGCCGCAAAGCAGTGACACTCTGCAATATGCCAAGGGATGCTCCTACGGGCAGTATACCTGCCAGGCCAGGACAACACCCTGGTGGACAAACTAAACAGGGTCCTCCAACTACATAAATGGTGGCTGGACCCCAGAATGGCCACCCGGCTCTTCCAACTCTGGGGGACCCCCCCCCCCCCCCAGGTGGATCTCTTTGCCAGTTCGGACAACCACCAGTTTCCCTGTTTCTGCTTCCGACAGCCCCATCCGTCCCGAGTAGTGGCGGATGCCTTCCTCATTTCATGGTCGGAAGGCCTCATGTATGCCTTCCCACCCATACCACTGATTGCCAAGACCCTCTTCAAGGCTCTTCACGACAGAGCGTCGCTAATCCTGGTGGCTCAGGCAGCCGTAGTTCCTACTCCTCCTGCGATTGTCGACGGACGCACCGATCACCCTGGGGAGTTCCCCAGGGCTGTTGTCGCAAGAAAGGGGCTCTCTCCTGCACCACTATAATTGACAGCATGGCTGCTGAGAGGGTAACTTTAGCCCCTTTCAACCTCTTGGGGTCTGTGGAAGAGATCCTGCTAGCCTCCCTTAAGACCTTCACCAAGAGGGCCTCCGCCTTCAAGTGATGCAGATTCTCGGTGTGGTGTGCAGACCAACGGGTAGACCTTTTCTCCTGCCCGGTGCAGCTGGTGCTGTAATAACTGCTCCATCTGTTGTAATCTGAGCTCAAATCAAATTCTGTCAGGGTGCATCTCAGTGCCCTAGCGGCACACCACCACCCTATTGAGGGCAAGCCCCTCTCGGTCCAGCCCCTGGTGACCTGCTTCCTGATGGGACTTCTGCTGTCTAAACCCACCGTCCACCCTCCAATGACGGAGTAGGGCCTCAGTGTCGTGCTGGTGCAGCTCACCCATCCACCATTTGAGCCTATGGCTACCTGCCACCTTAGGTATCTCTTGTGGAAAGTCATGTTCCTGGTGGCACTCACTTTCACTTGCAGAGTCAGCGAGCTCCAAGCCCTAGTGACAAAGGTGCTGTATACCAGGTTCTACAAGAACGGGGTTGTGCTATGAATGCACACCAAATTCCTTCCGAAGGTGATATCTTCCTTTCACCTCAGTCAGGATGCATTGCTACCCACCTTCTTCCCAAGACCTCATACCAGCAGGGAGGAGGCCGTCCTTCACACCTTGGACTGTAAGAGGACCCTGTCCTTCTACATTCAACGTATCCAAGGTCACCGCAAAGCTTCTTAGCTCTTCATTTTCTATGACCCCAGTTGACTGGGGGAAGCGGTGACAAAGTGAACTCTGTCCACCTCGGTGGTGGATTGCATCGCCCTCGCATATGAGCAGGCTGGATCATGGCACACCTGGTCTTCAGTCCATACCTTCACAGCTCATTACTGCCTGGAGAGGGAGTCCCAATGGGATAGCACCTTTGGCCAGACTGTGCTCCATAATCTTTTCGGAGTCTAGAAAATTCCTACCCTCCGACCCTTCTGTGTTCAGGTTACCGGAGCGTTGGTTCCCATTGGACACACAGGTCCTACTGGAGTCTATTTACGGACTCAATTACTGCTGCTCACGGCTCCCCTTGAGGGCGACCGTGTTTTTTGTCTAGGGACTTTCCGTAGCCTTTAGCTAGGGAGTCCCATATGTGAGGAGTGACTTCCTACTTGTTCCCGAAGAAAGCGTAGTTAGTCACCTGTAACAGGTGTTCTCTGGGAACAGCAGGAATCAATCCTCACAGCCTTCCCTCCTCCCCTTGGAGTTGCTTCCTTATTATTTTTGCCGTCTTTTAGATATGTCATCTGACTGAGCAAGATGGCACCCTTGGGCGTGAAGGCATGGTGGCATCTCTCAAAGGCTTTTTTTGAAAGCTTGGGAGATGCTTCTGTGAGGGCTGTGTCTGTGCTGACGTCACTCATATGTAAGGACTGATTCCTGCTGTCCCTGGAGAACTCCTGTTACAGGTGAGTGACTATGCTATATCAGTCAGAATGGGAGTATCCTAGGTGATCATAACCTCTTCATTCACTCTTATTCTCTTTTCCACTGCTTTTCTGGTACGGCAATATTAGTGTTTACAGAATTTCCAGTGGATAAGAAGCGCCACTTTGTAGGGCTTTTCTGTATAGGAATTTTCTGTCATCAGAATTTCAGCTACAAGATAACTGTTTCCAACTTTTTCTTTCTAGATATCTCTGTATCTTGTCCATAATTCATTGTCCTGGGCTGCAACTATAAATCTCTCATCCTTTTGGTTTCAGTTCACTTCTCCCTAATAATTCATGCCACCAGTTTTGATCGGCAAATGGTTCCTGGAGTAACAGCTTATATTTACCCACTGTATTTGCCACTTGTTTTATGTTTGCTGATCTATTTTTTTGCGGCGTTTTTTTCTTTGGTTTGCAAATTCTGTTGCTTCTTTCCCTATGGATGCTGGTAGATTTTCACTCATTCCTTCTATTTCTTGAAATGCCTGTCCAAGTTTTACACACAAGTGGAAGTAAAGGTGAGGTTGAGAACTACAGGCCAGTTTGTCTGACCTCTGTGGTGAGTAAATTATTGGAAATGCTGCTTAAAAAAAGGATAATGAAGTTTCTGGAGTTCAATGGTTTGCAGAATCCGAGGCAGCATGGGTTTACCAGAGGAACATCTTGTCAGGCAAATCTGATTGATTTCTTTGACTGGGTGATCAGAGAGTTGGACTGATAGAGAGCCCTAGATGTGGTATACTTAGATTTCAGCAAAGCCTAACCTACATTCAAAATGGCATCCTCCTTACTAGCCTTTACCAGCTGTTACCTCCTCGCCAATCTGTTCTACAGTACCTTCACTCTCACCACCAACTACAGCCCCATTCCAGTCCTACAAGGCCTAGGAAAGAGATGTTCTGGCGGACCCCGCCGACCACCAGCAGAAACTAAGCATAACCTACACCCACACTTGCTCTACATATCTCTTCGTAGCACTATCAAAAAATATATCCTCAAAGAGCCAGATAAAGTGTTAATAACACAAAAACTCCAAACAAGGCAGACAAGAAAAAAGAAAAAATGAGACAGAGATCACACTGGGAGTGAAAATGGCATAGAGGAAAAAAGGGGGGGAAAGGACCTCAGTATACCTCCGTGCAGCCCCGGAAGGAAGAGTCTCACAAAGGGTACAAGACCCAATGCTAAATGAACAGACTCAGTTCACATCAAGGGTCCAAATCCAAACCCCCCCCCCAAAAAAACCTCTGAGATGCACATATGAAACTCCAACAGTGTTGAAAATGCAGCAAACAGCCAAAAAACCAAACCAGCAATGAGACAAAGCTAAAGCTTATCTTTAAGTCGAAGCAGGACAAAAAACAGGAACGAGCTCCGACTTGAGCCCCGACACTTAGTGTTTCGCCTCGCGGCTTCTTCAGGGAGCTGGAGTCAATGAGAACTCAAATTATAGAAAGTTGCTGATCTGCAAAAGAAAAATGAACAACTCTGTCTCATAAAAAACATGAAAAACAGAAGAAAAACATGAAATGTGTAAAAACATTGCCAAATTGATCAAGTCCAATAACTTACTGTGAACGCTGCAAACAAAGACCACAGAGCTGTGCTGTATCGTGGCGTCTTGCCCAAATCAAAAAGACGCCAAAAAAGGAGGGGAACGCATGCGCCCTAAAAGGAAAAACTCCATGACGTCAGAGGGAGGCCCCCCAATAGACGCACAGCAAAAACGCTCAAAGATCATAGCAGCGAAAGAAAAACATGTCAAAACTAAAACCCACCTTGAGTCTGTTCATTTAGTATTGGGTCTTGTACCCTTTGTGAGACTTTTCCTTCCGGGGCTGCACGGTGGTATACTGAGGTCCTTTCCCCCCCCCCCCCCCCTTTTTTCCTCTATGCCATTTTCACTCCCAGTGTGATCTCTGTCTCATTTTTTCTTTTTCTCTTTCTTTTTCTTTTTCTTTTTTCTTGTCTGCCTTGTTTGGAGTTTTTGTGTTATTAACACTACATATCTCTTCAGCATATACCACAAAGTCCCAGGTGGAGAAGCACCTAAATCCTCGCAACCTGAAATGCGCCTTCATAAATGCTTTCCCGGTCCGCAAGAAATGGCCAGCCATTGCCGACCTTATAATCAACTATGATCTAGACATTCTACTGGTCACAGAATGATGGTTGTCCGACTCAGATTCAGTCCTTCTCAACCAACTCATCCCTCCCAACTTCTTAATCCACACCTGCCACAGAACTAACCGCAGAGGTGGAGGCGCCTTCATCCTCGTAAAGACGGAGCTCCAATGTCAACTGTTCGCTTCCAGCAGTATAACACATCTGGATTCAGTCACCATAACCAACAAATACAGCTCCATCAGTCTAATTTACAGATCCCCGTCTTCCTCCCCTGAAGACCTCTCGACCATAATAGATCTTGCCTGCAACCCCAAGAACTCACATATACCAAACTGGGTAATGGGTGATTTTAACTTTCCAGCTCTCCAAAGCACCCACTCCAAAGCCTTCCTCGAAGCACTCAACGAGCTGGGTTATAAACAGATAATTGATGCCCCTACCCACTTAAAAGGAAGTAAACTGGACCTTGTCTTCGCTCCACTACCAGCCATAAGCCCAAACTACAACATCGACCTATCCATCACTCCAGTCCCATGGTCCGACCACAGCTTAATTAAATTTCAGATGCCCATGCATCAAGATCACAACACTCCTCGTAAGACAGCCATGACTTCCTCAGCACCCACAGGACGATTCCGGCTCTTCAAAAAAGAGGAGATCCTTAACAAAGTCCTACCAAACCTCAGCTTGGCATCACCCAACCTCGATTCGATGATATCCACCTGGAACAACAGCCTTAGCTCCTTTGCACATCTACCTGCCTCAAATAAGCTACCAAGAAGAAAAAAATCAGCACGATGGTACTCCTCAGAAATATGGACTTCACTACTCCTCCTCAGGAAGCTCGAAAGACGATGGTGACGCTCACAGTCCTCGGACGACCAGGCAGCCTACACCTCCCACTTAAAAGTGCACCATGAAGCAATCTCCAAGAAAATGAAAGAACATCACTCTGAACTCCTGCTACGCTCCCTAAACAAACCGCACAATCTCTTCAACATCGTCAAGACCCTGACGAAAGAGCCTTCTCCCACCCAACCAAGCTTGCTACACTCTCAGGAATTCTCTGATTACCTACAGGCCAAAACCAACCAAACCAACACCACTACTAATTCCACACCAGGTCACAAACTATGCCATCTAACGCCGCTGACCTCCTTCACGCCCCCTTCCGAGAGATGCATCGAGGACATTATCATATCCATCAACACCACCACAGCTCCCAACAACCCTTGCCCAGCATTCTGAATAAGATTGCTGTGGGCAGAATTCAGCCCAATCCTAGTCAAGATCATGGAGCTATCCTTTTCAACAGAGACATTCCCACTGAGTCTAAAACAAACGTCCATCCGGCCCCTTCTAAAGAACAACCAGCTGAACCCCCAGAAGGCGGAATCCTATCGTCCAATCTCCAGCATCCCCCTGCTGGCCAAGATAATCGAGAAGGTCGTTCAATGCCAAATCCAGCACAACATCGAGACCACTGCTACTCTCGACCCATGTCAGCACGGTTTTAGAGAATCACATGGCGTCGAGACACTCCTCACCACTCTACTCAGTACCTTAATCACAGGGATTGATAACATCAGACAAGGATACGCTCTAATCTTCATGGACATTGCCTCTGCGTTCGACTCAGTCAACCACGAGCTGCTCCTTGCATGTCTCCAAGAGAAGGGAATCCATGGTTCAGCTTTGAGTTGGTGCAAGTCATACCTATCAGACAGATGGCAACAGATACGAACTGACTCCATGACCTCCGAGCCTTTTCAACAAAAGCAAGGTGTCCCCCAAGGCTCCTCACTCTCGGCCCTCCTTTTCAACATATATATGCAGCCCATCTGTTCAATCGTCCGCTCCTTTAATATCTCCTGCCTGGTGTATGCCGATGATGTACTGCTTTTCATACCATTCTCTATTGACCAGCCTGATTTCTCGCCATTAACGAAATGCTTTGATGCTGTCATTGACTGGCTCCACACACAAAGCCTCAGAATCAATTTCGACAAGACAGATGACCTATTCATCACCAGAAATCAATCCTTTACCCCTCCCGCTTCGATAAAGATAAGAGACGCAAAGCTCATCGAGCAGGTCCACCATCCGCTACTTGGGTATCACCCTAGACCAGTAGCTCGACATGAAGGCACATATACTGTAAGCAACATCATCAATGCAGTCTATCACAAGGTACGTACAATTTGTCACCTACGACCCCTACTGGAACTTGACGATTTCTAGAGATCTTTCAAGCACTTGTAACCCCCCCCACTTCGACTACACCAACGCCATTCTGCATGGACTCCTTAATAACACACTGAACCCACTACAACTAGCAATGAACGCCGCTGCCCACATCCTGCATAGAGCCTCCAGAAGAGATTACATAACTCCAATCTTGCAACACCTCCACTGGCTTCCGATCCACTGCAGGCTCACCTTCAAAGTACTACTGCTGACGTTCAAAGCCATTAACAAACTGTCCTCCACCTCCCTCACGGACCTTGTCCACTTCACTCCTCTGAACAGATCCAGGAGGTCATTCGCTGCTAACACACTCGCAATCCCCAACGCAATAACAGAATGCTCCCTTGCAACAAAGAACAGAGCCTTTGTATTCTACGCACCTACACTCTGGAATGCCCTCCCAACCACTATCCATGCTATCACTGACCTTGCACAATTTAGGAAGGCACTAAAGCGCGCCATCTCTTCCTTCAACATTACTCCCACACCGGTGACATAACACATCCCAGTATACCCTCCCACCTATCATGACAACACCACCAGCACACTCACGTCATGTTGACGTAACCATATCCATCAATACAATTACTCAGCCTGTAAATAGTTGTCAGATCATGTTATGTTGACATAAACATATCCGTGACACAATTACTCAGTTTGAAACCCATGTTGTAATACCTATTCTATGTAAAGTTCAATGTATGTTTCAGCCTGCATTGTACAAATTAATGCTACTTGTAAACCGCACTGATTCTAAAAAGCACGGTATAAAAAAGATTTAAATAAAATAATAAAAATGATAGATAAACACCATTTATTTATTGACACCATTCCTCACAGGCGACTTATAAATAAATTGAGCACTCTAGGGATGGACTGAAATTGGTTGAGTGGGAGGTGATAAAGTGTACAGGTAGATGGAGCTCATTCTGAGGAGAAGGAGGTTACCAGTGATGTGCCGAAGTGATCTGTCCTTGGTCTGATTCTTTTTAACATCTTTGTTAGTGATATTGTGGAAGGGCTGTCGAGAGAGGTTTGCCTTTTTGCAGATGATACCAAAATCTGCAATAGAGTAGATACCCAAGAAGGAGTAGATAATATGAGGGAGGGATCTAGCAAATAGTCAAGAATTTAGCAGCTGAGATTTAATACTGAGATTTAATGCAGGTTCATGTATTTGGGCTGCAAAAATCCAAGGAAGTGGTACAGTGTAGGGGACGAAGTAATTCTGTCCATGAAAGAAGAACAGGACCTAAGCATGATTGTTTCTAATGATCTTAAAGTGGCTAAACAGAAAAAGTGACAGCAAAAGCCAGAAGGAATGGTCAGCAGAAAAAAGGAGGTGATAGCGCCTCTGTATAAGTCTCTGGTATGACCTCATTTGGAGTATTGTGTGCAATTCTGGAGAGCTTACCTTCAAAGGGATATAAGCAGGATGAAGTCGGTGCAGAGGGTGGTTACTAAAATGGTTAGTAGTCTTCATTATATGTATACGTTAGAGGAAAGGCGGGATAGAGGAGAGATGATAGTGTTTAAATACCTCTGTGGCATAAATGCACAAGAGGATAGCCCCTTTCGATTGAAAGCTAGCTCTGCAACAAGGGGACATAGGATGAGGGTGAAAGGGGATAGACTCAATAGTAATATGCGGAAATATTTCTTTACGGAAAGAGTGGTAGTCTCCTAGTGGAGGCAGTAGAGACGAGTACAGTTTCTGGATTCAAGAAAGCATGGGACAAACATAGAAGATCTCTAAAGGAAAAAAGGGGACTATAATAGTTGATATGTAAGGGCAGACTAGATAGGCCATGTGGTCTTTTTCTTCTGTCATGTTTCTTTGTTTGATGTTGGTAACAGATTCTGGATGTTTACTTAACTATTTCAGCATTTTTTGGGCATTTGGATTTGGCAATGCTGTTAATCTTGGAGGCGTATGATAGTAGCTCTGCCTGTATAATCAATTTCTATGGGACCCAGTCCTCCTTCGGCCCTAGGGATATACATTATTGGCATACACTGGTTCTTATAAATTACCTCATGGGCATGGAGGAGATTTCTTGTTTTTAGATCCAGTTTTTCAAGATCTTTAAAAGGCCAATTTACAACCTTGAAGCTGAATGACAGGAATTGCCAGCTGATTAATGGCTTGTATCTTATTCTTTGATGCTTTTCAATAAAAAAATTCTCCAATATTCTTTATTGATCTTTATTTCAGTAGTTTCTGTTTGATTTTCATTCCTTCCTCTACCCCTAGGTATTCCTATACACCTTTCTGTCCAGTTCCTTGATGTCACAGTCCTTAGGAAGATGCTTTGTCAGGGCCAGACGTCATCTTGATGTAATCTGAAAAGTCTTTCACTACATAGAATTGTTCCACTAATGTTAGTCACTGGAACTGTAGAACATCTACAAACAGTAAGTGTGATGTTACCTCTGACTTATCTTCTTTAGGATTAAAGGATAAATCCATAGAGTTGATGAGAGTTCTTAATGGATTCAGTGCCATACAAAACAGACGTGGTGACACAAAATCTCCCTGAAATATTCTTTGTTGGATCTTGATGTTGGGAAGCTCCTGATAGCACTCTGTGTGCACCCAGTCACTGTCAGTCTCATTTATTTATTTATTCTTATATACCACATTTATGAGGATCAATTGTGGCTAACTTGATCAAGTAATCTCAGATAATGGCCCTCAATTTGCCTGCATGCAATTTAAGCAGTTTTCTGCTGAGTGGGGGTTTAAATGTGTTACAACATCAACAAGGTACCCACAAGCTAATGGCAAAGCTGAATCTGCTGTAAAAATAATGAAGAAGCTATGCAGGAAAGCAAAAAAGGATAATGAAAACCTATTGAAATCTATTCTGCATTAAAAGGACCCACCAATAGAGGGCTTGGATAGTAGTGCGGCATAGCGCCTGATGTCAAGGAGACTGAAGATATCTCTGCCATTAGCCACCCAACCTACTTATGTGGAGAAAACCTCCAACAAAAGAGCAGTGCTTTAAGTCAAGATATTGTCACGCCCTTAGCCCCTTACAGACAGTATGGAGGGGCGTGCTTGTCATAGGAGAGATTCACCATTTAGCCTTTACCTGACTGGCTGCCTTGTAATGTCTCATGGGAAATGTAGTCCAGTCAGAAGATACTTGGCTTCAGGTAAAAAAAACACATTTTGTAGTTGGCTTGAGTGGTAAGGCTTTGACAGAAATTCATTTATTTATGGGGTAACGCAAAGTTCACAAAATAACACCTTTGGATTGCTTCTCCAGGATTCTTTCAGAAATACATCAGGATATAACTGAACTCAAACCAAAACAGCTTATAATGTTCTTCAGCATAAAGAAAAGTCCTTTCAACAGACAATGCTATCAGATATGGCTAGCAGTGCTGTTTTAAAACAAACAGAAACAGCTTTTCCTAAAACAGGTTTCTTTTCTCACAGTCCAGAACACTTCCCGGCTGTTTGTCTCCTTAAGCACAGTAAAAACTTTCAACAAGAAGTTAAACTCTTCATATTTATTTTATTTATTTATTTATTTTAGCTGTATTTATATCCCGCTTTTCACCGGGTCAAAGCGGTCAATTGGGAGATACATTTAACACGAGGGGATATGACACACATACGCTAATACTTACAGGGAACATGGGCAATGGAGGGTTAAGTGGCTTGCCCAAGACCACAAGGAGTGCCTATAGGACTAGAAATCCCAGTCCCTCTGGCCTGAGATTGCTGTCCCCAGGTGGGACTTGAACCTCCGGCCCGAAGTACCTTGTCCTAACCACTAGGCCACTCCTCCCCCAATTCTCTATGCAAGGTTTTTAGGAATAGTGAAAACGAAATCAAAGCTTTTCTTACTTTCACCGTCAGCACGGCTTCAGGCTGAGCACTGCACTGGCTAGCAGCTGTTTAACAAGTTTTAATTAGACAGCTGCAGTTTGCTCAGCAAAGGTATTTCTCCTTTAATACAGGACCTTCACAAGTTATCTACAGGCTCTCAGGAATACTGGACTCTGGAGGTTTTCCTTACGGTTGACTCCCTTCCAAACCCTCCGTATTTGAAGACTGGCATAAAGAGCAATCCATGTATGAGTCGTCTTCTTCTACAGCTAGGTCTTGTTCACCCAGTTGCATAGGCTCTACCTTCATGTCTGGCTCAGAGGGCTTGGCTGACTGCCTCCCGTTAGGGCAAAAGCTGTCTCTTGCAACTCTGTAGTGCTCCAAATTAGACAAGCTTCTAATGCTCCTACCTGGGTCGAGGCTTGTATCAGTTTCTCCTCTCTCATGTTCTGGCCACCATTCACCAGAGCTTCCTCATCCTGTCCTCCAACTTGTGTTCCTGGTTCCTGCTGTTCTTAGTGTTCCAGCTCCATTCCTCTTCCAGTAAGCATTCCTACTCCTCTCTCCCTCTGGATAATCTGACCTAGTCTTAAACCTGTCAGGCTCCAGCCCCACCCCTTCTCCTCTCAGGTGTTGGAGATCAAACTGCCTCGTGGCAGCTGAGCAATTGGGGAATTCAGTGACGTAAGGGTTCCTCACCCTGGGCCTGTATTCCCTCTCCTTTTCTCCACTAGGGGCATTTTGCAACCTATTGCAGCTAGGAAATACCTGCTTTCTAGGTGTAAATGGAGTTTTGTGTCTCTGACCTTGTAAAATAGGTCCTTTGATAAGGGTGAATTTCTTCTCTTTATCCCTGTCTCCTGAGTCCTGATAAGCTTCCTTATCACAATAGCCAAAGCTAAGAAAAATCACGCCATACAATAACAAATACTGCGGTAAATACTCTGAGCAACAAAAAAAGCAAAAAAAAAAGGAGAGGAGGTCTCGGGATCAGCGGGCTAGAAGTCGGCATTCAGGAAAAACCTATATGCTGCTACCCTTAAATATCAACGACCAATCCTACTCCACTTTCAAAACATAGAAATGTATTCTAAACATCATTATTTCCTAAAGACAGAACAGCAGATCAAATAATTTCAAACTTAACTTCAAGCACAACTTGATAGATAATAAGATCTGCTTGCCCCAATGCCTATCTTTGGCGCCCGCAAAGCATTTCGCTAAAAAGCTGCTTCAGGGGGGAATTTTAATCACTGTCAGAAGAAAACAGAACAACTTGTCAGTATTTAGCCCCCAATACTACCCGCAGACCCATTCAGCTTTCAAAAAGAAAACCCCTCACTTACCACATAGTGGCGCGTGCACACCTATACATGCAACAGCGACCAGCCTTCACCATGGCCTGACAAACACAGAAAAACACCATGCATGCGCTCACTCTCCAAAAACCACCCCTTAAATACTGTCAAAGAAATTAAAGAGCCACTAAAAACCAGAAACTCCTGGTGCCTTAAAACATGCACCCCAATCGATCTGTAAGTTTAAACCACCAGGGATCACAGTCTGCAACCGAAAAATCCACTATTGCTCTCGGATGATCAGAGCTTGCTCCCTGGTTCATCCTCTAGTGCCTGTCAATACAGCATCCATACAGAAACAACATAGATCACTGAAAGTGTGCCTTCCTTAAGGCAGTGCTGCACAATTGGAGCTTCCTGAACTTTACAATTCAACCTACTCCTATGTTCACATATCCTTGTACAAAAAGGCCATGTGGTCTTCCCTACATAGAGCAAACCACAGGGACAGAGAATACCATATACCACATAAGAAGATCCACATGAAATCTCCCTTCTCAGTACATAGCTCTTTCTGTGATAAACAAAAGTCAGAATATCACAGGACACTGAACACACAGAACAGCTGCCACATTTCCTGTGGCCAACCTTACCCACTGCAGGGAGAGTCAAGGGGCGCAAACAAGCAGGACTTAACCTCTCCTTCAAATTCTGATCACTCAACCACACACATCTAGTCCGTTTACCTGACAAGCCCGGAATTGCCCTTAAAACATTGGCATGTTTCCCTACAATCCTCTGAATTCGTGAACTAAACAGAGAATACTTGGAAATGAAATTCACACATTCATCTTCCACTTCAGAACTCTCTTTATTACGTGGATTTAGCAAAAGGGCTTGGTTGTTAAATAGAGCCCGACGGTAAGCCTGATTGATCACTTTTACAGGATATCCCCTATTCGTAAAATTCAACATTAGAGATCTAGATTTTCCCTTGAAATCGACAGTATCCGAACAATTTCTACTGAATCTAATGAACTGAGAAAAGGGGAGCCCATCCTGTAAACGTAATGGGTGCGCACTGTAATAGTGAAGGAAAGTATTCTGATCAGTTGCCTTCCGATAGATAGAGGTTACCCAACCAGTGGTTCCCCTCCGAATTAAGACATCCAAAAAAGCTATCTTTTCTGCATGATAAGTGTAGATAAACTGAATACAAGATTCCAAACTATTCAGCCACTTCAAAAAGCTTTCTAGGGATTCCAAAGAGCCTTGCCAAATAACAAAAACATCATCAATATACCTACACCAAAGTTTCACATACGACAGATAAGATGAAGCAGATAACCATTTCTCCTCATATAGAGATTAGCAATAGATTAGCAATAGATGGTGCAAACGTAGCACCCATGGCCACCCCTGAAATTTGATGATACAAAGTTCCTTCAAACACAAAATAATTTTTAAACAAAGCAATCCTAGTCAGGCTCAACACAAAAGTGATCATGTTAGCAGCTAGATCACCTCGGCGTTGCAAGGCTGCTTCAACAACCTCAAAAGCTGCCTGCTGAGGAATACTAGTATATAATGCACTGACATCAAATGTAGCTAAGATAACATCCAGTTCCAAGGCCCACCTAGAGACACCCCCCTAAAATCTGCAAAAAATTAGTTGTGTCTTTCACACAAGAGGGAATATCCACCAACGAATGTCGCAAAAAAGAATCCACGAACATTGACAATGTTTGTTTGTTTGTTTGTTTGTTTATTTATTTAACATTTCTTATATACCGCGCTATTTCTCATCAGTGCGGTTTACATCGAACAATAAACACTTGGACATACAGATTTTGTCCTACGTTTACATAAAACAGGGTTTTAACATGGAATTAACTGGGGAAGCTATATACATATGAGATTTAGCTACAAATGATTAACAGTTGAACTCATAGCAAGTTTTACAATTCAAGTTAGATTACAGCGTGTTTGTACTCTGCTGGATAAGAAGAGTTAAAGTGCTGTAATATCCTACAGTGTACAGTCAGATTTCAGTTTTAATGTGAATGTGTCCCCCTGGTAGAAACAATGGGTCTCCCAGGAGGATATGTCATATTTTTATGAATTTTGGGTAATAAATAAAACTTTGCAACAGTAGGGGAGGAAACATTCAAAAAGGACCATTCTTTTTTAGAAATTAATTTATCATTCAAAGCAGAGGAGGTAAATGCTTTAATATATGTCTGTAAAGAACTAGTGGGGTCTGCTGCTAAAAGTTCATAAACTGTAACATCTGATAATTGCCTGTCGGCTTCACTCAGATAATCGGTGCGATCGAGCACCACAATTGCCCCTCCTTTATCAGCACGTCGAATCACCAACTCTGGCCGAGAAGAAAGCTCTTTCAATGCTTTTTGTTCTTCAGATGTCAATACACAGCGTGATCATCAAGATGTATTTTCCAGGTCCTCCACATCCTGTAGTATCACATGTTTAAAGACCAACAGAGCTGGATAGATTTGACCAGGTGGATTCCAAGTAGAATTTAAAGGCAGACTCACCCTCCCCGGACATTGGTCAACTGTCGGGGTATCCGCCTCTATATTAAGCCTGCCCGTTGATCTAGGTCTTGAAGCAAAAAATATTTTAAAGTTCAACTTCCTAATAAAACTTTCTAAATCAATACGAAATTGAAATGGGTCAAAGGTGATCTGTGGGACAAAAGATAGCCCTTTATTCAGCAGACTAAGATGATTTTCAGACAGAAGGACACTCGAAAGATTAACCACCAACGAAGGGGCCTTGATATCAACGCCAGAAGAAACATTCAATTCTTGAATCATGTGGCTCCCCAATCCCTGTAGCGGCTTCTGGAGGAGTTCTTCTTTCCTCCACCTCCTTCTAAAAAATCCTCCTTTGATTTGTTTTCCTACATCAGTACCGGATGAGTCATCTGATGACAATTCAAACTGTACATACTTCAGAGATTTTTTATTACTCTCTTTTCGATTCACATTCATCCACGGGTAAACATAACCCACTGTATAGTCATCATAGTCTCTTTTTAATTTCTTAGATTTAATTTTCTTTATTTATTCCCTTAGATGTTCAGTTTGTTTTACAATTTCACCATGTTGTTGCTTATATCAATCCTCCGACTCAGAGGATTTTAAGGCAACTAACATAGACTCTACTTCTTTATTCAAACTTTCCACATTTATCTTAACAGTGTCTATCACCAATACCATCAAATTGAGGGAGCATTTATTCAGGATGCAATTTCATTTTTCCAGAAAAGCCGGGTCAGATGCATACAGGCTTACTTCCTTATAAATTCTAAGGCCTCTAGGAATATGCTGACGACGGATATATTCAGTGAGTGAAAGTCGATGTAATTCTGAATAGACTATCCGTTTTTGCGCAGTCAACACTTTATCCCAACTGGTAACCTCAGAGTCCAGGGTGGAATTATGTAATTCAAAAGGGGTTTGTTTATTCAATAATTCAGTAATATGTTCCCCAGGGAAACTGAAAATATCTTTCCAAAATGTCTGACCATCCTATTTGAGATTCAATAGAACAATAAAGGTCACTTTCAGAGTGAAAAAATATCCAGAACTAAGAAAAATCACTCCATACAATAACAAATACTGCAGTAAATACTTGGAGCCACAAAAAAGCAAAACAAAAAGAGAGGAGGTCTCAGAATCAGCGGGCTGGAAGTTGGCATTCAGGAAAAACCTATATGCCGCTACCCTTAAACATCAACGACTAATCCTACTCCACTTTCAAAACATAGAAATGTATTCCAAACATCATTATTTCCTAAAGACAAAACAGCATATCAAATAATTTCAAACTTAACTTCAAGCACAACTTGATAGATAACAAGATCTGCTTGCCCCAACGCCTGTCTTCGGCGCCCACTAAGCGTTTCGCTAAAAAGCTGCTTCAGGGAGCCTGGAGAGTAATCGTGCTGAAAGGAACAGCAGTAACACAAATCCCAAGCCAGAGTAGTGATCTGAACTTATCTTTATGGATTCCTGGTGATCTCAGACATGTTTATACAGCTATATCTAGTGAGGACATCACTGGAAAATGACTGTGTCCACAAATGCACTAGCAATTATTATTCATTCATTCATATCTTGTTTTTCTTGAAGTGAGTCAACATGGCATTTACTCTGTAAGAAAAGTGTCATTGTAGTGGGAGAGAGCAGATTCTTTTGCTATCAGAAACCTAGGAAAAACCTAGCAAATACAAGCAGGGAATAATAAACAGACACATGCATTTCCAGCTGTCCTGTCTCACCTTTATGTTGTGAAGTTGTCTCTTTTTTTGCAGTTATAACAGTAGTACTAAAATCAAAGATTAATGCCGAGTTGGTGTGTTACACCTTGAGCGGTTCCTTAGAGATAAATAATGTGGCTGTGTGTTGGATGAAGTTAAAAAGGGGTCTATTTAGTTTTTACGAGGCGATTGGGTCTGGGATGGCTCCTATTATGTGGACTTTGGACATTCTTTTTTTTTTTTTTCTTTCTTGGCGTTTCCTTAATTTTTCTTTATTTGATTTCTTAGGTTTATTTTGTATAAAGGAAACCTAAAAAAAAAGAATGCTGGATTTGTTGATTTTTGGTTGTCTGGTAGCTGTAAACTGGAGCAGGAGACTCTCAAGAACAAGATTATATATTTATTTTTATTTATTTATTTGTGCTTGTTTACCGCTTTACGTGCATCAAAGCGGTTTACAGATAACTTCAAAGAATGAACATTACATAAAACAAGTTTACAAATCATTTAACAGGAGTGGAAAGGGATAGGGGAGCATAACTTAAATCTGAAACCGATTTAAATGAAAACTATGTACAGAGAAATAAGCCTTTAACTTATTGGTATCAATGCATCTTATAAAATGGGAGGTTTGATGCTTACATGGAGATTTTTAATTAGGTGACTGGTTTATGCTCCACTGAAAGTCATTGGAAGGATATGGGTGTTCAAAAACATTACAGGGTTACAATAGTAACATAGTATATGACGGCAGATAAAGACTAGTATGATCCATCTAGTCCTCAGCAAGGCAGCAAGAGCAGGTCCACCTGCCGTTCCGTGCAGGTCACCCCTCCACATGCCTTTGTTTAGGGGTGTACCAACCGCTCCATACAGGTCACCCCTATTTGTTGAAATATAAGAGTTATGTTTATTTTGATTTTATTCTCTTACTATAAAGGGATCCACAGTATCTGTCCCATGCCATTTTGAATTCTGTCACTGTATTTGCCCCCATCACTTCCATCAGGAAGACATTCCAAGCATCCACCACCCTTTCATTAAAAAAGTATTTCCTGACATTGCCTCTCAGTTTACCCCCTTGCAGCTTCAAGTAATGCCCTCTAGTTTTACAGCTTCCCCATCTTTGGAAGAGGTTTGTTTGTTCATTAATACTCTTTAAGTATTTAAAGGTCTGAATCCTATCTCCCCTGTCCCTGCTCTCCTCCAGAGTGTACATATTTAGGTCTTCGAGTCTCTTCTCATACGTTTTCTGACGCAGGCTCCAAATCATTTTAGTCACCTTCCTCTGAACCCTTTCCAGTCTTTTTATATCCTTTGTGAGATACGGTCTCCAAAACTGAACACAATATTCCAAGTGAGGCCTCACCAGCGACTATACATTGGCATTAGTACCTCTTCCTTTCTGCTGGTAATTACTCTTTGTATGCAACCCAGCATCCTTCTGGCTTTTGCTACTGCCTTGTCACACTGAAATCCTCAGAAACAATTACTCCAAGGTCCTTCTCCTGGTCCTTGCATACCAACCACTCGCCCGCTATTGTATACAGTTCCCTTGAATTTCTGCTTCCCAAGTGCATGACACTGCACTTCTTCACATTAAATCTTAACTGCCAAGCATTAGACCATTCTTCCAACTTTAGATCTTTCCTCATGCTGTCCACTCCCTCAGGGGAGTCCACTCTGTTGCAAATTTTCGTGTTATCTGCAAAAAGAGAGACTTTTCCATGCAGTCCTTCAGCAATATCACTCAAAAATACATTGAACAGTACCGGCCCCAGGGCTGAACCCTGGGGCACACTGCTAATCACCTTCCTTTCATCAGAGTGAGTTCTGTTAACCATCACCTTCTGTCGTCTGTCAGTCAACCAATTTCTGATCCAGTTCCCCATCTTGGGGACCCATCCCCAAGCTGTTGAGTTTACTGATAAGCCTCCTATGAGGAACAGTATCAAAGGCTTTGCTGAATTCTAGGTAGATCACATCCATCGCATGCCCTTGATCTAGTTCTCTGGTTACCCAGTCAAAGAACTCAATCAGATTTGTTTGGCAAGATTGTCCTTTGGTAAAACCATGTTGTCTTGAATCATGCAACCTGTTGGTTTCGAGAAAGTCCATTATTCGCTCTTTCAGGAGCGCCTCCATTACTTTTCCTGTCACCGAGGTAAGGCTTACTGGATTATAGTTTGTCACCTCTTCCCTACTACCACTTTTTTGGATTGGTACCACATCAGCCCTTCTCCAGTCCTGTGGAACTTCTCCTGTCTCCAAGGATCTATTAAAAACATCCTTTAATGGCCCTGCAGGAACCTCTCTGAGCTTTTTCAGTATCCTGGGATGTATCCCATCCGGTCCCATGGCCTTGTCCACTTTCAGTTTTGCAAGCTGTTCTAACACATCATCATCTGTGAATGGTGTGGTATCTACTCCATTCCCATTTGTATATTTGTCAATCACAGGTAGTCCTCCTCCAGGATTTTCTTTTGTAAAAACAAAGCATAAGTATTTGTTTAGCACGTTCGCTTTTTTGAAGTCACTTTCTACAAATCCGTTCCCATCACTTTTGAGTCCTGCAATTCCACCTCTGATTTTCCTCCTCTCCCGAATATACTGAAAAAGTGTTGTTGCCACATTTCACATCTTTAGCCATCTTTTGCCTTTGATTTTGCTATCCTTATTTCTCTTTTTGTCTCTTTTAGTTTTATCCTGTATTCTTTTCTGTGTTCCTCTGTTTGCGAACTTCTGAATTTTGTGAAAGCTGTGCTTTTTGCCTTTATTTGTGCAGACACTTCTTTGGAGAACCAAATAGGTTTCCTTTTCCTCTTGTTTTTATTTATTTTCCTTACATACGTATCTGTTGCTCCTTTATTGCCTTCTTTATTTTAGCCCATTGCAATTCCACTTCCCTTATCCCCTCCCACCCTGCCAACTCTTCCTTCAGGTGCTTAGCCATTTTACTGAAGTCTGTTTTTGAAGTCTAGGACTTTGAGCTTGCTGTGTTTGGACTGCATACTGCTTGTCCCTCAGGTCTTCCCTACAGTGTTTAGAAATGAAGACATTGGGCTGCGGCCTAAAATATGCATTGCGATAGGAGTAATTGCAGGCTTAACATTAAATGAAAGATTAAGTTATTATGGGATACTGTAGTTGGTATGGAAGGACAGACTAGATAGGCTGTATGGTCTATCTCCAGGAACAAGCAGGAATGTAGTCTTCACATATGGGTATCGTCGGTACCGACTGAGCCTGCGTGGGAACGCTCCCCAGCGTCCAATTAGAAAGCTTTTGGGAGCATCCCACAGTGCCTGCGTGCTGCCTTCCCGCCTTTCCCAACTGCCTCTCTCCAGTTCTTTGTTTTCCACGGAGCCAGCAGGTCGTTTTTCCTGTCACCGCAGAAATTATCCCATCTTTTTCATGGTAGCGTCTGCCTTCCTCAACACTATACCGGTACCGCCGGTTCTTTCTTCAAAAAACAAAAAAAAAAAAAGGAATTATAATCTTTTTTTCTGGACTTTCCAGTCTTTTTTCCATCAGGCGCCTTTTTGGGCACTATTCCAAATTTTTCCTTCAGAATGGAAAAACCCGCCTCGGGTTTTAAAAAGTGTTCTAAGTATGGCGGTACTATCTCCGTCACCGACACTCATGAGTGGTGCCTTAAATGTTTAGGTCCTGACCACTCCATCTCAGAGTGTGTTGCCTGTGGGATGATGTCGAAGAGGGGTCGGCAAAACCGAGCTGCTAAGCTTAGCACCCTTTTTCCCTCCGATGCAGCATCCATGGCATCAACGTCTTCCAGGGCTTTGTCTTCCTCCCATGGATCTCAGGTAACCAAACATAAATGTGGCCGGTCCTCAAAGGGTAGATCTCCTTCTAAGCATCGAGATGCCTCTGGCGTTGCCCTTGAGGGACTTGTACCGGCAAAATTGCCCCGGCAGGAGGCTTCGGCTTCCAAAGCACTATCGGGGCTCCAGGATGTTCTCGAGGCCTCAACCTCGGCAGAACTACTGGTGCCATGCTCTGGGGTACCGGCCGCTTCGTCCGGTACCGACATCAGGCATCGGCAGCGTCAATAGACCAGAGGTTCTTGGCTATTGAACGCAGTCTGGCGGCTCTCCTTGCGGCTTCGGTGCCTTTGAGGCGGCTTCAGACGGTTCAACCGGTATCGACACCGGTTCCGGCACTGATATCGGTACCGGTACCGCCAGCATCGACATCGGCAATTTTGTTTCCAACACTGAGTGATGCTGTTTCCTCCGGTATCGACAGGCCGGTACCGGACCCCTCCGGTACCGACTTTGATCGGTACCGGTATCGTGCTTTACAAGAGCACCCGGACAGGAGATATTTTGAATCCTCCGATGACTCGGAGGATTCTGACAGCTCTGTCGGTACTGGCGTACTTCTCACTGAGGAACCTTCCTCTCCTAAACATAGGATGTCTCCTCCAGATTTCATTTCAGGATTTCATTCGGGAGGTGGCTAGAGGTCTTTCCATCACAGTGGCTCCTGAAACAGAGCCCAGAGCAAAGGAATTGGAGATTTTACAATATCCTAAAGCTCCCAAGGAGGCAGCTATTTTGCCTATTCATGAGATCTTGCATGATCTCATGCTAAGAATGTGGGAAACACCTCTTACCACCTCTCCTCATTCTCGTAGGCTTGATACCATTTATCGAGTACCTCCTTGTCCTGGATTTCAAAAAACCCAGTTACCACACCACTCCATGGTAGTGGATTCAGCTATGAGAAGGATCAAGAGTGCAAAAAGACATGCATCTAATCTGCCAGGACGTGAATGTAGGACTCTTGATGCCTTTGGGCGTCGAACCTTCCAGGCCTCTATGCTTTCTGCCAGGATTAGTTCCTACATCTTATACATGGGCATGTTCCTTAAGGAGATTACAGGAGATCTAGAGCTTATGAGCCCTCTCCTTCCTGATGATAAGAGGCAATATTATCTTACACTTGTCAAACATGCCCAAGATGTTTCCAAGTTTGTTAATTGGGCAGCTTTTGACTGCTTTGAGTGCATAAGCAGAACTTCTGCTATTGCCATAGGTGCTCGTAGGACTGCCTGGCTCCAGGCATCTGACTTAGAACTCTGGGTATAGGACAAACGGGAATATCCCTTGCACAGGCGAAAATCTCTTTCGCAAAAATTGGCAAGAGAAAGCTAATGAGCTGGATGCTGATAACACCACTTTGGATAGACTATCCAAGGCTACAGCTGATCCTGCAAGGAGAAAATCCTACAAGAAACCATTCTTCTCTAAAAAGAAGAGGTTTTACCCATAAGAACATAAGATATGCCATACTGGGTCAGACCAAGGTCCATCAAGCCCAGTATTCTGTTTCCAACAGTGGCCAATCTAGGTCATATGTACCTAGCAGTTTCCCCAAGAGACACAAGTTCCACAATGCTTGTACTGGGTCAAGCATTGATATCTTCGGTCACTTCTTAATAATGGTTTATGGACCTTTCCTCCAGGAACTTGTCCAAACCTTTTTTAAACCCAGCTACACTAACAGCCTTTACTACATCCTCCGGTAACAAATTCCAGAGTTTGATTACACGTTGAGTGAAAAAATATTTTCTTTTATTAGTCTTAAATAGTTTACCCTGTAGCTTCATTGCATGTCCCCTAGTCTTTCTATATTCTGATAAGGTAAACAATCGATCTACGTTTACCCGTTCCACTCCGTTCATTAATTTATAGACTTCTATCATATCTCCCCTCAGCCGTCTCTTTTCCAGGTTAAAGAGCCCTAACCTTTTTAACCTTTCCTCATAGGAGTATCCTTCCATCCCCTTTACCATTTTGGTGGCTCTTCTCTGAACCTTTTCTAAAGTCGCTATATCCTTTTTAAGATACGGCGACCAGAATTGCACACAATATTCAAGGTGCGGTCTCACCATGGAACGATATAGAGGCATTATAATATCTTTTGTTTTATTTTCCATTCCTTTCCTTATCATACCTAGCATTCTATTTGCTCTCTTGGCCGCCGCTGCACACTGGGCCGAGGGTTTTAACATGGTATCCACAAGGACGTCTAAATCTTTTTCCTGGGTGGTGGTTCCTAATGTGGAACCTAGCATCGTGTAACCATAGTTTGGGTTGTTCTTCCCTAGGTGCATAACCTTGCACTTGTCCACATTAAATTTCATCTGCCATTTTGATGCCCAGTCTTCCAATTTATCAAGATCCTCTTGAATTTTTCACAATCCTCTTGGGTTTTAAAACTTTAAATAGTTTTGTGTCATCTGCAAATTTGATAACCTCACTCGTTATTCCACTTTCCAGGTCATTTATGAATATGTCAAAAAGCAGTGGACCCAGCACAGATCCCTGGGGTACACCACTATTCACCTTTCTCCATTGGGAAAATTGGCCATTTAGCCCTACCCTCTGCTTGTGCTGTTTCCAGGTTTCGTCATTTGGCTCTTTTTTCCATTTCCTGAAAGATGCTTTTTTGGCAACAACAGCCTCTCTGACCTCACCTTTAAACCATGCTGGCAGTTTTTTGGACTTCCACTTTTCTTAAAGCGTGGAATACAGCTGGTCTGGGCTTCCAAGATAGTATTTTTCAACAACACCCAAGCTTGATGTACGTCTTTAACCTTTGCAACGGCTCCTTTTAGTTTTTTATTAACTGTTTTCCTCATTTTATCATAGTCTCCCTTTCGAAAGTTAAAGGGTAATCTCCAGGAACAAGCAGGAATAAGTCCTCACATATGGGTACGTCGGTACCGACGGAGCCTGCGCGGGAAAGCTCCCCAGCTTCCCAGAAGGAAAGCTTTTGGGGCCTCCCACTGCGCATGCCCACTGCCTTCCCGCCTTCCTGACCAACTCTCCTCAGTTCTTCTTTTTCCGCGGAGCCAGCAGGTCGTGTTCCTGTCACCGCTGAAGAAGTTGTTATTTTAATTTATTTCTTTGGCCGCGTGTCTGCCTTCCCCGATTCCAGACCGGTACCGCCGGTCTTTTTTCCTTTATTTCTAAAAAAAAAAAAAAATCATCTTTTTTCCTCACGTGGTGTGTTTGTTCTGTGAGGCCTTTAGGCCTTCACAAATTCTCCCTCATGGAGAAACAAGCCTCTGGGTTTAAAAAATGCACCAAGTGCAGCGGTACTATTTCAGTCACAGACACCCATGAATGGTGTCTTAAATGTTTGGGGCCTGACCATTCCATTCCGGATTGCCCATCCTGTTCTTTGATGTCTAAACGTGGCTTACAGAACCGGGCAGCCAAGTTTCACATGCTGTTTTCTACAGATACTCCAGCATCGACATCTTCCAGGTCTTCCTCTCCTGATGGATCTCAGGTAACCAAACATTCCTCTGGCAGGTCCTCAAAGGGCAAATCTCCCTCTAAGTATCGAGATACCCCTGGGCTTGACCCTGAGGACCCTGCCCCAGCCAAACAACCCCGGCGGGAAGCTCCGGCTATGGGGTTACAGGTTGACATCGATGGCACGGCCTCGACCGATCACCTGTTAGACTGTTCTGGGGTACCGGCTCATTCATCCGGTATCGACATCCAGACAGTCGTGGCGTCCATGGATCATACAGTTCAATCCATGCAGCAGGCCATTTTCGCTTTCATTAAGGCTGCGACGCCCTCGGTACCGCACCCTGTGGTACCGACTCCGGTTCCGGTACCACAACCGATATCGGTACCCAGGCCATCCACATCGACCAGGATACCGATTCCGGTTCCCGGTTCCGGGGTTTTTCCCGATACCGATCCGGTTCCGGGTACCCCCGATGTCGATACCGGTCGATACGCTTATCGATCCCTGGAAGCAAACAGACAATACTTTGAGTCTTCTGATGATTCTGATTCCTCAGATGACTCTGCTGAAGTATCCCTTACTCTACCTGAGGAGCCCTCTTCTCCAAAGAGGAGAATGTCTCCTCCAGAGGATTTATCCTTTCAAGACTTCATCGTTGAAGTAGCTAAAGGTCTTTCTATTTCTGTATCCTCTGAAAAAGAACCTAGAGCAAAGAAGTTAGACATTTTAGGATACTCTAAGGTTCCCAAAGAGGCAGTCACCTTGCCCATCCATGAAATTCTTCAAGAACACATGATGGACTTATGGGAGACTCCTCTCACCCTATCTCCACATTCTCGTCGTCTGGACACCATGTATCGTGTCCCCCTTCTCCTGGGTTTCAAAAAACTCAGCTCCCTCACCACTCCATCGTGGTGCAGTCAGCTATGAAAAGGATAAAGAGTACTAAAAGACACTCTTCTACTCCCCCAGGAAGAGAATGTAGGACTCTGGATGCTTTTGGAAGAAAAATCTTCCAAGCAAGTATGCTTATTGGCAGAGTCAATTCATACAGCCTCCATATGGGCATGTTTCTGAAGGAGATTGCATTAAAGATATACGCCATTTTCTCCCCTTTATCCCAGAGGATAGAAAGGAGGAGTTCCTTCTTTTGCTGAAGCATACCCAAGATATTTCAAAGTTCTCCAACAGAGCAGCCTTTGACTCCTTTGAGGGTGCTAGCAGAGCCTCAGGTATTGCCATTGCGGCTCGCAGAATTGCTTGGCTCCAGGCCTCTGACCTAGAACCCTGGGTCCAAGATGGGTTGGGAAATTTGCCCTGTACAGGTGAGAATCTGTTTGGTAAGGAGTGGCAAATCAAAGCCACTCAAATGGATGCAGAAAATGCTGCATTAGATAGACTTTCTAAGTCTACCTCTACCCCTGTCAAGAAAAAATCTTTCAAAAAGCCTTTCTACAAGAAGGCCAGATTTGCCACAAATACTGGCCAACAATCTTCTGCAGCTCGCTTTGCTCCTAAGAGTCAGCAGCCTAAACAGGCCAGGGCAAAACCTGCAGGGGCTGCTACAGCCCAACAGTCCCAACCCCCTCAGGGTTTTTGACTTAAATCTAGAGAACTTAACCTTTCTGGCTCTAAAACCAGAACCTCTCACCATTCCAGGAAGGTTAACTCATTTTGCTCCCAGATGGGAGCAAATCACCTCAAAACAATGGACCCTCTCTATCATCAGAGAGGGCTACAAACTACATTTCTCCAACCTTCCTCCCCATACCATGGTGAGAAGTTTCAATTCTCCCCATCTCTCCTAGACCTGTTGAGTCAGGAGGTGACCACTCTTCTCGCCCAAAAGGCAATAGAAGAGGTTCCTCTTACTCAACAGGGATCAGGTTTTTACTCCCCTTATTTTCTCATTCCCAAGAAAACAGGGGGGTACAGACCCATTCTGGATCTCAGAGAATTGAACAAATTTCTATACAAGGAGAAATTCAAGATGCTTTCTCTAGGTACTCTCCTTCCATACCTACAGAGTCAGGATTGGCTTTGTTCTCTAGATCTCAAGGATGCGTACACACATATACTCATCCATCCATCCCACAGAAAATTCCTACGGTTTCTGTTCCAGGGAAAACATTTCCAGTACAGAGTACTTCCCTTCGGTCTAGCCTCTGCTCCAAGGGTATTTACCAAATGCATGGCAATAATAGCTGCATTTCTACGCGCCCTGGGAATTTTTGTCTTCCCATACCTGTACGACTGGCTCATCCGAGCTCCATCTCAGTCCGAGGCTCAGACTTCCCTGGATCGCACCAGAGGCATCCTGCAGTATCTAGGACTTGTGATCAATCTGCCAAAGTCTCAACTCACCCCTACGCAATCCCTGGAGTTCATAGGGGCCTGGTTGGATACCACCACTGCAAAGGCCTATCTACCTCAGGCCCGTTGCCAACGTCTAGTGCACTTAGCCTCTCAGACTCAGTCCAGAAGCCACTTGACTGCCAGAGAGATGCTACAACTATTAGGCCACATGGCCTCCACAGTGCATGTGGTGCCTTATGCTCGCCTACATATGAGAGCAGCTCAATGGACTTTATCCACCCAGTGGACTCAAGCATCAGGAGCTCTCTCAGACCAAATAGCAAACTCCAATCGTCTCTTTTGGTCTCTCCAATGGTGGATATCCACTCAAAATCTGTTGTTGGGGGCCCCCTTTCAACCATTGTTGCCCCAAGCAACCCTCACAACAGATGCCTCCCAAACAGGTTGGGGGGCTCATCTCCAAGATCTCTCCACTCAGGGCACTTGGTCTCCACAGGAGACCACCCTTCATATCAACCACTTGGAACTTCGAGCAATCTTTCTGGCTCTCAAAGTTTTTCATACCCTCCTCAGCAGCATGACAGTCCTTATTCACACGGACAATCAAGTAGCCATGTTTTACATAAACAAACAAGGAGGGACTGGCTCTCTGTCGCTTTGCAACGAAGCTCTAAGATTATGGGCCTTCGCCAGAGAGCATCAAATCCATCTCCTGGCAGTATATCTTCCAGGAATCCAAAACTCTTGGGCAGACAGACTCAGTCGAGTTCTGCTTCCACACGAATGGTCCCTGCACATGGATCAGGTACTCAGAATCTTCCAGAAATGGGGAACCCCGGACATAGACCTCTTTGCAAGTCCGTGGAATGCCAAACTTCCCCGGTTCTGTTCCAGAATTCCATGTCAGGGAGTTCAGGCCAAGGATGCCTTCCTCCTGCATTGGGGTCAGGGCTTCCTGTATGCCTTTCCTCCCATTCCTTTGATTCCCAAGACTCTGTTCAAACTTCAAAGGGATCAAGGGTCCATGATCCTCATAGCTCCACGCTGGCCACGCCAAGTGTGGTACCCTCTACTTCTGCATCTCTCCCAAGCCCCCTCCCTGGACTTGGGAATGGCTCCAGACCTTCTGTCTCAGGAGGAGGGGACTTTGTGGCACCCAAACCCCAAGTCCCTTCACCTCAGAGCTTGGTTACTGAAGGCCTAGACCTTCAACACTTCAGTCTTTCGCAGCAAGTGAAGGATATCCTACATGCCTCTAGGAAACCTTCCACTAGGCGTTCTTACTCTTTTAAATGGAAAAGATTTTCCATTTGGTGTGCTCAAAAGGGTCTTAACCCTCTAGCACTCCCATTGAATTCTCTTTTGGAATATCTCCTGCATCTCTCCAATGCAGGACTCAAAACGAATTCAGTAAGAGTCCATTTGAGTGCTATTGCGGCATCACTTAAGCCCATCAATGGACAACCTGTTTCCTCTCATCCTCTTATTGCAAGATTCATGAGAGGCCTAACCTTAACTAAACCTCCCATTCGACCTCCTCCGGTGGCATGGGACTTAAACTTGGTTCTTGGTCAGCTTATGAAGCCACCTTTTGAACCCTTAGCCACTACCTCCTTGAAATTTCTTTCCTGGAAGGTTATTTTTCTTATTGCAGTCACCTCAGCTCGCCGTATCAGTGAACTGCAAGCTCTAGTGGCTAATCCACCTTATACAAGGTTCCATCATGATAAGGTGGTCCTTAGGACCAATCCCCACTTTATGCCTAAAGTGGTCTCCCCTTTTCATCTTAATCAAGAGGTATATTTACCTGTCTTTTTTCCAGCTCCTCATGCATCCAGTGCAGAGAGGAACCTTCATACTCTAGACTGTAAAAGAGCTCTTGCCTTTTACCTCCACAGGACACAGCAACATCGAAAGTCTTCTCAGCTTTCTGTTGCTTTTGATCCTTCTCATTTCGGACTTCCATTCTCCAAAAGAACACTCTCCAATTGGATTGCTCAGTGTATCTCTTTTGCTTACCAGAGTAAGAACCTTTCTCTGGAGGGCCATGTCACCGCTCACAAAGTGAGGGCAATGGCCACCTCTATGGCTCATTTAAACTCTGTGTCCATTGACCAGATCTGTCGAGCAGCCACCTGGGCCTCGGTTCATACCTTTACAGCCCATTACTGTTTGGACAAGGACTCCCGCCGGGATGGCTTGTTTGGTCAGGCTGTCCTCAGACACCTGTTCCATTCTTGAACACCTCCAGCCCACCTTCCCTGAATGGATGCCTGAGATCCATAGGAAGATGAGGAACCTTTCAGGGTCTCATACCCTTCAGGGGTTCTCCCAGGCATCTTAGCTAGGGAGTCCCCATATGTGAGGACTTATTCCTGCTTGTTCCTGGAGATAGCACAGTTACTTACCTGTAACAGGTGATCTCTGGGAACAGCAGGAATTAGTCCTCACAACCCACCCACCTCCCCTAGGAGTTGTATCTATCTCTCTCTTTCCTTTCCTCTCTCTATTGTCTCAGCTTTAAACTCGAACTGAGGAGAGTTGGTCAGGAAGGCGGGAAGGCAGCGCGCATGCACAGTGGGAGGCCCCAAAAGCTTTCCTTCTGGGAAGCTGGGGAGCTTTCCCGCGCAGGCTCCGTCGGTACCGACGTACCCATATGTGAGGACTAATTCCTGCTGTTCCCAGAGATCACCTGTTACAGGTAAGTAACTGTGCTGTACTGTGGATTTCCTTACTATCCCTCCTCCACTAATTAAATCAAAGGCGATCATGCTATGATCACTATTGCCAAGTGGCCCCAACACCCTTATCTCTTGCACTAGATCTGGTGTTCCACTAAGGACTAGGTCTAATATGGCTTCCCCTCTGGTCGGTTCATGAACCAGCTGCTCCAAGAAGCAGTCATTTATTTCATCTAGGAACTTTATCTCCCTAGCATGTCCTGCTGTGACACTGACCCAGTCGATGCCGGGGTAATTGAAATCATCCATTATTATTACTGCACTGTAACTTTTGCTAGCTTCCTTGATTTCTTTGAGCATTTCATCATCCATTTGTTCATTCTGGCCAGGCGGACGATAGTACACCCCCACTGCCATCGCCTTCCCCTTTTTACATGGAATTTCAATCCATAGAGATTCTACAGCAAATTTTGTTTCTTGCAAAACTTTAATCCTTTCTGACTCAATGCCCTCTCTAACATAGAGCGCAACCCCTCCACCAATTTGATCAGCTCTATCATTACGATATAGTTTGTACCCAGGTATCACAGTGTCCCACTGGTTGTCCTCCTTCCACCATGTCTCTGATATTCCAATCATATCTAACCTCTCGTTTAGTGCTATATATTCTAACTCTCCCATCTTGTTTTTTTAGACTTCTAGCATTTGCATACAAGCATTTTAGAGACTGTATTTTATTCATATTAATTTGGCTATTGGTAGACCTGGGTAATTTGGGATCTTTAAGCTCTGTCTGCTCCATACTCGAGGGCATTTGGGCTACTTTACTCTTTTTTGGAACCCTCTGCTTTTTGTAGTATCCTTCAAGGATACATTCTTCCGAACCATGCGCTCTTGGGCGACTGTCGGCTTTCCCCTAATATCTAGTTTAAAAGCTGCTCTATCTCCTTTTTAAAGGTTAATGCCAGCAGCCTGGTTCCATCCCGGTTAAGGTGAAGCCCATCCCTTCGGAAGAGCCCCTCCTTTCCCCAGAATGTTCCCCAGTTCCTAACAAATCCAAACCCCTCATCTCTGCACCATTGTCTCATCCACGCATTGAGACTCCGGAGCTCTGCCTGCCTTTTGGGTCCTGCGCGTGGAACGGGAAGCATTTCGGAGAATGCTACCCTGGAAGTTCTGGATTTCAACTTCCTACCTAAAAGCCTAAATTTAGCTTCCAGAACCTCCCTACCACATTTTCCTATGTCATTGGTACCGACATGTACCAAGACAGCAGACTCCTCCCCAGCACTATCTAAGAACTTATCTAGGTGGCGCGTGAAGTCTGCTACCTTCGCACCAGGCAGGCATGTTACCAGGCGATCCTCACGTCCACCAGCCACCCAGCTATCTACATGCCTAATGATCGAATCACCAACTATAACTGCTGTCCTAACCCTTCCCTCATGGGCACTTGGCCCTGGAGAAACCTCCTCTGTGCGAGAGGGGTTTACATCACCTGGAGGACAGGTCCTAGTTACAGGATCACTTCCTGCCACACCAGGGTGATGCTCCTGTCACGTGACCTCTCTCCTCCATGGCAACAGGGATGCTGCCAGACTGGAGGTGGGACTTCAGGACTATATCCCTGTAGGTCTCGTCTATGTACCTCTCTGTCTGTCTTATGCTTTCCAAGTCTGCTACTTTACTATACCCAGCAGGGGCATTCTACAGGTCAGTCTGCCCGAAAGGGACAGCAGCCACCAAAACAAAGAAAAACAAAGTCTGCTAAGCCTCAACCGGCCCAGCAGACTCAGCCTCCACAGGGGCTTTGACTCCCATCTAGAGAACTTGGCCTTCCTGGCCCTCAACGTGCTAGAGCCCTCCACCATTCCAGGAAGGTTGTGTCATTTTGCCCCCAGATAGGAGCAGATAATAGCAGAAGATTGGACTCTTTCCATTGTAAAGGAGGGGTAAAAGCTTTATTTCCTCAACATGCCCCCTCCTACAGTTGTAAGACGATTCAATTCTCAGACTTCACTCGAGAATCAGTTGGGTCAAGAGGTCAATTTACTTCTTGCCCACGGGGCAATAGAAGGCATATCCATTTCCCAACAGGGTACAGGGTTTTACTCACCCTATTTCCGTATTCCAAAGAAAACAGGGGGACACAGACCCATTTTAGACCTCAGAGAATTGAACAAATTCCTGTTCAAGGAGAAGTTCAAGATGATTTCTCTAGGAACTCTTCTGCCATACCTTCAGAGTCAGGATTGGCTTTGTTCTCTAGATCTCAACGATGCGTACACCCATATTCTCATCCATCCAACTCACCGAAGATTCCTTCGGTTTTTATTTCAGGGGAAGCACAACCAGTACAGGGTTTTTCCTTTTGGCCTGGCCTCAGCACCAAGGTGGCCTCAGCACCAAGGGTGTTTACGAAATGCATGGCTGTAGTGGCAGCATTTCTTCTCACTCTAGGAATATTCGTCTTCCCCTACTTAGACGACTGGCTCATTCGAGCCCCATCAGAGTCAGAGGCCAGAAATTCCCTATCTTGCACAATGCGTATACTTCAATATTTGGGTCTGCTCATAAACATCCCATAATCCAACCTAACTCCCACTCAATCTCTAGAGTTTATAGTAGCTATGCTGGATACCAAGAAAGCAAGGGCCTATCTTCCACAGCCCCGCTGCCTTCGCATTGTGCAGTTAGCTTCCCAAGCAGTGTTAAAGACTCATCTCACTGCTCGGGAAATGTTACAATTGCTAGGCCACATGGCATCTACCGTGCATGTGGTTCCCTATGCTCGCCTCCATATGAGATCAGCCCAATGGACTCTATCCACTCAGTGGACCCAAGCATCAGGCTGCCTATCAGACAAAATAGCAAACTCAAGACGCCTTATTTTGTCCCTACAATGGTGGCAGTCAACCCAAAACCTGTTGGTGGGGTCCCCTTTCCAACAGCCCCCACCCCAGGTCACTCTAACAACAGATGCCTCACAGGTGGGTTGGGGAGCTCACCTGCTAGATCTCTGTACCCAAGACACCTGGACTCCACAGGAGACCCATCTACACATCTATCTCTTGGAACTCAGAGCAATCTTCCTTGCTTTTCGAGTGTTCCACACCCAGCTGAGCTACAAGACAGTCCTAATTCAGACAGACAATCAAGTAGCTATGTTCTGTCTGAATAAGCAGGGAGGAACTGGCTCTCTGTCACTTTACAACGAAGCTTTGCAACTATGGGCCCTCGCCAGAGAGCATCAGATTCATCCCCTTGCGATGTATCTGCCAGGCATTCAAATCTCCTGGGCAGACAGACTCAGTCGAGTTCTGCTTCCGCATGAGTGGTCTCTTCGTGCAGACCAGGTAGCAAAAATTTTTCAAATTTGGGGAACTCCGGACATAGACCTCTTTGCAAGTCCGTTGAATGCCAAACTTCCCCGATTCTGTTCCAGAATTCCGGCTCAGGGTTCTCAGGCCAGTGATGCTTTCCTCCTCCATTGGGGTCAGGACTTCCTATATGCCTTTCCACCCATTCCCCTAATTCCCAAAACCCTATTCAAGCTTCAGAGAGACAGAGGCCATATGATTCTCATAGCTCCACATTGGCCACAGCAGGTGTGGTACCCTCTGCTCCTACATCTCTCTCAAGCTCCATCTCTGGAGTTAGAATCTGCTCCAGATCTCTTCTCTCAGGTGGACGGGATGTTGTGGCATCCCGATCCCACCCCCCGCATCTCAGGGCCTGGTTGTGAGGGCCTAGACCTTCATGGTCTTAACCTGTCTCAACAAGTGAAGGATATCCTTTATGCTTCTAGAAAGCCTTCCACAAGATGCTCTTATGCTTTCAAGTGGAAAAGGTTTTCCATATGGTGTTCGCAGAAGGGTCTGGACCCTCTGGCGATACCTCTGGAATCATTATTGGAGTATCTCCTTCATTTATCTAATGCAGGGCTTAAGACTAACTCAGTACGAGTCCATTTAAGTGCTATTTCAGCTTCTTTCAAGCCTTTAAATGAACAACCTATTTCCTCTCATCCTCTCATAGCGAGATTTATGAGGGGCCTATTTCTAACTAAGCCTCCCATTAGGCCACCACCGGTAGCATGGGACCTAAATCTGGTTCTTGGACCGCTCATGAAGCCGCTTTTTGAACCTCTAGCTACTACCTCCTTGAAGTTCCTTTCTTGGAAGGTTGTCTTTCTCATTGCAATCACATCAGCACATCGCATCAGTGAATTGCAAGCATTAGTGGCTGATCCTCCTTATACGAGGTTCCATCATGATAAGGTAGTCCTTAGGACTCATTCACACTTTATGCCAAAGGTGGTCTCACCTTTTCATTTAAACCACGCAGTTTACCTACCTGTATTTTTTCCAAGACCTCATGCTTCAAATGCAGAAAGGAATCTTCATACTTTGGACTGTAAAAGAGCACTTGCTTTTTACTTACAAAGGACACAGCAACATAGGAAGTCCTCTCAACTCTTTGTTGCTTTTGATCCTTCTCATTTGGGACTTCCAGTCTCCAAGAGAACATTGTCCAATTGGATTGCACAGTGCATTTCTTTTACTTATCAGAGTAAAAACCTTTCTCTCGAAGGCCCTGTCACAGCTCACAATTTGAGAGCCATGGCAGCCTCAATGGCTCATCTACACTCTGTGTCTTGTCATGATGCGGACACTAATAAAGTTGGTTTTAAGAAAAGAAATCCTGTTTTAGAAGAACTAGATGTGCAGTTACCTCCTGGCACAGCTAGAGGGAGCAGGAACAGACACACTGATCCTAAAGAACCTAATCTCACTGATGACCTGCAGCTGAAAGAGGACCTGGAAGTCAGCAGCCACGGATCTCTTTATAAACCAGAGCAGAATGCTTCTGGTCAGAAACGGCAGGAGAAGAGGAGATGGCAGCAGTTGCAAAGGGAGCAATGGAGGAATAAGCAGTGGAAACAACAGCAGGAGCTGAGGAAGGAAGAGAAAGAGGAAGAAGGAACTGGAGTTAGAGGTGAAACAGCAGTAAAGCCTGGAAGCTATCAAGGACACAAACCTGATTGCTGTAGAAGAAGCCAAGCTGGAACAGAAATAGACCTTACAAGGTGGGAAGCCATAAAACCCAAACTAAACCTGTTGTGCAAGGGGAGTTTGGTGGAAGTTACTCCAAGGTAAGAGGCCCTGCCACGCCTAGTTCCTATACTCTACCTGTTTGTGATATAGAGAGAAGAAAGCAAAGAACCAGAGAGGGAGGTTCTGAGAGAGGCTTATCTCTAGAAGATCACTACCCAGTTTTACCTACTCGGAGGGAGAAGCAGTTGTACAAACAACTGAAGTTTTTACCCAGGGAGCCAAGGTATGAGACAGTAAAGTTTAACTGTAATGATTGCACTGCTAGAAGCCATCCTAAAAGAAACGTTCCTTTTAAAAGAAGCCAGAGTAAAGACTGGTTCACCAGTTTACCGCCAGCTTTGAGAGCCCCTGCTTATGTGGAGCAAAACTCCCAAGCTGAAGATTGCCATACTGGAATAGACAGGGATAGTGAAAGCACATTGGATCTGTATGGGGCAGATGATTTAATGGAAGTGGATTTTCCAAGCACTATTCCCTTACCTTTACCTGAAGACATGGAGTGTAATTGGTGCACTGCCTGTGCTCAAAACTGTGCATGTTACAAAGAAGAATAAATGCAATATATTTTGATTGTTTAACTATTCTGAATATTACTTTGAAGAAGCCTGCTTTGAACTGTGAAGTAACAGTTGATTAGCCAATGAACTTTGGTACCTTTTGAAACAAAGGACTGTTTCTATTATCAAACTGTCTCTTATTTTGAACTTTTCTTTTGAACGGGGAATAAAAGCCTTTATTACCCTGCACTCGGACTTTTCATTCATTCATAGCGCTACCTAGTGGCGCACCTTCTTTGTGTCCGCGACACCGTGTGACAGTCTATTGACGACATCTGTCGAGCAGCTACTTGGGCTTCAGTTCATACCTTCTCAGCCCATTACTGCTTAGACAAGGACTCCCGCTGGGATGCCTTGTTTGGTCAGGCTGTTCTACGACACCTGTTCCATACTTAATCAACTCCTACCCACCATTCCCGGTAGGATGCCAGAGATCCATGGGGGGAAGTGGAGCCTTTTCACAAGGGCACACAACTTCTGGGGTCTTTCCCTGGCATCTGTAGCTAGGGAGTCCCCATATGTGAAGACTACATTCCTGCTTGTTCCTGGAGATAGCATAGTTACTCACCTGTAACAGGTGATCTCCGGGAACAGCAGGAATTTAGTCTTCACAACCCACCCACCTCCCCTAGGAGTTGTATCTCTCTTTTCTTTTCTTTCCCTCTCTCTCTCTTTGTCTCAGCTTTAAAACGCAACTGGCAGTTGGGAAAGGCGGGAAGGCAGCACGCAGGCGCTGTGGGATGCTCCCAAAAGCTTTCTAATTGGATGCGGGGGAGCGTTCCCGTGCAGGCTCTGTCGGTACCGATGATACCCATATGTGAAGACTAAATTCCTGCTGTTCCCGGAGATCACCTGTTACAGGTGAGTAATTATGCTTTATCTGCCTTCATGTTTCTATGGGATTTGACTTGTTTTTCTGGTGTCTCTTTTAGGGATGCATCAGAACTAATCATTCATTCAGCAGATGCCTTTGCACCTGTGGCTTATCTTCGTCTTTTGCAGCTACATCTGGAAGAGAAACCAAGTGTAAGTTTCCTAAGTGAAGTATGGTTGTCACTAATGTGTATGAACTTTGCTAATAGAAATATTTTTTAAATCTTGAGAAGGAACTCCTGTTGTAATAGCATTTAAAAACCTCTATGCTTATGGTACTGCCTAAACAACAATTACCACTTGCCCTGAAGGTGATCTAAGATGGCTAATACTCTACAGTCTTCAGCTGTTTTTTCTTGTTTTGTATATACTGTTTGCCAAATGTATCTTGTTACCCTAGGAGGAAATATACTAGGAAGACTTATTCTCCAGGAACAAGCAGGAAGTCAGTCCTCACTTATGGGTGACGTCGGCACCGACAGAGCTCAGGCGGAGCAATTCCCCAGCTTTCAAAGAAAGCCTTTGGGATTGCTGCTACACATGCATGGTCCTCTTACAGCCCAAGGGTGCCATCTTGCTCAGTCTCCCTTTTTCCACGGAGCCCTTCGGACGCACATCCTCATCCCTCGGAAAAAGTTTTCATTTTTGGCCTACAGGCCTTTTGTTTTCTGGTTGCACCAGTCTTCTACCCGTCCTTCCCCTGCTCTTTCTTAGAGCTGTTGGGGATAGTTTTTCTTTCTTCATTTTTTGTTATGGGCTTCACGCCCTTTTTCTTTCCCTAACCGCTGGCCGCGTGGGTCTTCAACCTCGCGGGGGCCATTTTTGCCCACATGGCCACTGGCTTCAAAAAATGCAATAGATGCTCTAGGAACACGTCGCTTACGGACACTCACGACTGTTGTCTGCAGTGCCTCAGAGCTCTGTTCGCTCTGCAAGAAAATGTCCTCTGAGGCCCTGCTCAGCCGTAAGCAGAAGTCCGAAGGCATTTTCTGAAAGACCGCCTCGGAATCCTTGGTGGCACCCTCGGTCGTCTCTCCCCCAGTGGGGTCCCCCCTTCGGCCCCACACTCTCGGCAGCACTCCGACGAGGGATCCCCTGAGGGTGTAGTTGCACAAAAATAAGAAGGCCTCAAAGTCGCTGTCGGGGACTCCCATGCTCGGTCGCTCAGCCCCCTTTCGGCATTCCCGAGAGTCGGACAGGGAGAGGCCCCGCAAGGTACCCTGCACGGAAGTGGAGGCCTCCAGCGAAGGTGCCCGGTCTCCAGAGGGCCGCCCTGGTGAGGACCCCCTCTCCTCCTCGACGCCCAACCCGGTGACCCTAGGATCGGCATCGCAGGGCCCCACACCCGCGTGAGAGTCCCGCATGCTGGTGCTAAAACACAGCATTTCTGTGTTCATCGCTTCCCAACAGGCGCTCACAGCCAGCTTTGCTGACTTGCGCCCAGAGACTGTGGGTCCCTTGTGTGGGACACCAAAATCTGTCCAGGATTCTCCAGCCTCACGAATGGCAGTTGAATCCATTGGTGGTCCAGCAGATCTTCCTCCGCTGGAGACTCCCATCCATCGATCTCTTTGCAAGTCCACAGAATCGTCAGCTGCCCAGGTTCTGCTCCAGACAACCGCATCCCCTGCGGATGGCAGCAGATGCCTTTCTGATCTCTTGGTCTACGGGCCTCCTGTATGCGTTTCCTCCCACGCCTCGGGTGGCCCGAACTCTGTTCAAGATTCTCTGGGACAAGGCCTCGGTGATTCTGGTAGCCCCCAGATGGCCGAGGCAACCCTGGTTTCCACTTCTGCTACAGTTGGCGGTGGAAACTCCTTTCCCTCTGGGGTTGCAACACGATCTCCTGTCTCAAGATCAGGGTTCCCTTCTGCACCCCAATCTCAGGTCCCTCAATCTGATAGCCTGGCTGCTGAAAGGATAGTGCTAGCTCCCTTGCTTCTGCCTAAAGAGGTTGAAGAGGTGGTTTTGGCCTCTAGGAGCCAGTCCACCAGAAAGTCTTATGCCCTCAAGTGGCGTATGTTTACATTATGGTGTGCTCAGCGCAGTGAAGATCCTTTCTCCTGCCTTGTGCCAGTGGTACTGCAGTATCTTCTTCACCTGTCAGATCTTGGCCTTAAGTCTAACTCTGTTCGGGTCCACCTCAGTGCTCTATCAGCACACCACGCACCGGTGGAGGGACAGTCTCTGTTGGGTCACTCCTTGGTGTCCCGCTTCCTCAGAGGTCTGCCTCTTCTCAAGCCTCCAGTTCGTCCACTGGTGACTGAGTGGGATTTGAACGTGGTATTGCCGCAACTTACTAGCCCACCTTTTGAGCCGATGGCTACTTGCCATTTGCACTTCCTCTCCTGGAAAACGCTTTTCCTGGTGGCTCTTACCTCGGCCAGACGCGTGAGTGAACTACAGGCTCTGGTTTCTAACAGACCGTACACATGGTTCTATAAGAACAGGGTGGTCCTAAGGATCCATCCGAAGTTCCTTCCAAAAGTCGTCTCCTCTTTCCACCTCAACCAGGAGGTGGTTCTTCCGACCTTCTTTCCCAGGCCGCATACCAGTCGGGCTGAAACAGTCTTGCTTACCCTGGACTGTAGGAGGGAATTGTCTTTTTACCTAGAACGTACATGTGGGCATCGAAGGGCTACTCAGCTCTTTGTCTCCTTTGACCCTAATAACCTGGGGTTACCTGTCTCCAAGCGTACGTCGTCCACTTAGGTAGCAGATTGTGTCGCCTGGGCGTACAAGGCAGCCGACCTCCCCTTGCAGGGTCGAGTCACGGCCCACCGTGTCAGGGCAAAAGCCACGTCAGTAGCTCATCTCCGCTGTTTTCCGTTGGCAAACATCTGTCAGGCCGCTACTTGGTCTTCAAGCCAGACTTTTGCAGCCCATTACTGCCTCGAGAGAGAGTCCCAAAGGGACAGTGCTTTCGGGCAGGCGGTACTCCGTAATCTCTTTGAGGTTTAGGCAACTCCTACCCTCTGGCCCTAGTGTTGGGCTACTGTAGAGGGGCGTTCTCAGAGGATATTCTTATCACGGATGCTGAGGCTCTTCAGAGGGAGCCATTTTTTCAGCTTTGGGTTTCTGGTAGCCTAGAGCTGGGGAGTCCCATATGTGAGGACTGACTTCCTGCTTGGTCCTGGAGAAAGAGTAGTTACTCACCTGTAACAGGTGTTCTCAAGGAGAAGCAGAAATCAGTCCTCACGACCCTCCCTCCTCCCCTGGAGTTGCAGTCATATACTTTATTTTGGTTTTTGCTGTCTTTTAGCTGTGTCATCAGACTGAGCAAGATGGCAACCTTGGGCGGGAAGGGGACCGCACATGCACGCTGCATTCCCAAAGGCTTTCTTTGAAAGCTGGGGAAATGTTCTGCACGGGGGCTCCGTCGGCGCCGACGTCACCCATACATGAGGACTGATTCCTGCTGCTCCTGGAGAACACCTGTTATATGTGATTAACTACTCTTTACCCACGCAGGCGTAGGTACTTTCCTGGGCTCCAGACCTCCTAACCCAAGCAGGCCTCAGAAGGCCCAGCCGGCTACTCAGCCGAAAATTGGGACAGGGTTTTGACTGGTTCCTGCGGAGCATAGCCAGTCTCTCAGTGACCATTGTAGAAAACCCTTCGGTTGGGGGAAGGCTCACTCTTTTTGCACAAAGGTGGTCCCTCATGATTTCAGACTCATGGGTTCTACAGATCATCGAAAGCAGTTATCAACTACGTTTACTGAAACTACCACCAAATTGCCCCAAGGGTGCATAATCTTGCCCCTCTGCATCAGGAACTGCTTCAGAGAGAAATCACTGCTCTCTTGTCAGATCTTGTGATTGAGCTCGTGCCACCAGAGCAAAAAGGTCAGGGGTTTTATTCCAGGTACTTCCTGATTCCCAAGAAAATGGGGGGATACTGTCCCATTCTAGACCTAAGAGATCTGAACCTATACTTGGTAAGAGAAAAGTTCAGAATGATTTCTATAGTACCCTGCTTCCTTACCTCTAAAAATGAGGTTGGCTATGCTCCCCGGATCTCAAGAATGCCTGCCTATACCCACATACAGATGCAGCCCGCTCACAGGAAGTATCTCAGATTTGTCCTGGGGGAACAACACTTCTAGTACAGAGTGTTGCCTTTTGGCCTGGCCTCAGCTCCTTGCGTCTTCAAAAAGTACTTCACAGTAGTAGCAGCTTACCTACGGACGCTGGGAGTATTTGTCTTCCCCTATCTGGATGATTTGCTGATCAAGAGTGCCCCTCCGGAAGGAGTCCAAGAATCAACATGATTGACTGTTCAAGTGTTAGAACTACTAACCCACCTTCAACGCACCTAACATTTGGAATTCATTGAAGCCCTGCTGGACACTACTCAGGCGAGAGCCTTCCTGCCACACGACCGACTTCACAAATTGACAGCACTGGTGCGAGAAACTCGAGTAAGTCAGCAGGTAACAGCTTGCAAGATGTTGACTGTACTAGGCTACATGGCCTTTACAGTGCATGTCACACCCTTGGCAGGCCTCCAGATGAGGTAAGCTCAGTGGATTCTGAGGACTTAATGGACACAGGCTACGGGTTGGCTCAGGGATTGTCTGAGTGTTACCACCCCTCTCGTTCAGTCATTACAATGATGGACAGTATACCACAGTTTGAAAGTTTTCCATTTCAAATTACTCCACCCCAAAAAGTCTCCATCAGATGAACTTCTTGGAACTAAGAGCAGTGGTGAATGCTTTAAGGGCTTTCCCAGGTGGTTAGAGGCCTTCCTTATAAAGCATATGCAGACAGACTTAAAGATCTTAATATATATACCTTAGAGGAAAGGCGAGATAGAGGAGAGATGATAGAGACATTTAAATACCTCCGTGGCATAAATGTCCAAAAAGAGAGTCTCTTTCGATTGAAAGCAAGATCTGCAGTGAGGGGACATGGGATGAGAGTGAAAGGTATAAACTCAGAAGTAATATACGGAAATATTTCTTTATGGAAAGAGTGGTAGTTGCATGGAACAGTCTCCCAGTGGAGGTAGTAGAGACAAGGACGGTATCTGAATTCAAGAAAGCATGGGACAAACACAGAAGATCTCTAAAGGATAAAAGGGGATTATTGTAGTGGATATGGAAGGGCAGTCTTGATAGGCCATATGGTCTCTTTCTGCCATCATTTTCTATGAATCAAGATGGCGCTATGGCAGCAGGCAGGAAGGAGGCGTGGTGGAGCATCCTAGAAGCTAGGGAATGTTCCCTCTGTGGAGCTCTGCCAGGGACATCACCCATACGTGATTAACCAGCCACTAAATATTCAAATTAACCCAAATATACTAATCCATCTGGCAAAACAGCTTCAGGTGACAGCATGATCTGAAATCACTGTGCATGACTTCAGGAAATCTTCCAGTTGCATAACATCAAAGAAAACATAACAATTTTCCCAATGTTATCAGACATTTGTATGGAAATTTAAGAAAGAAAGTAGCATCTAAGGCAAGTACTCAAGGCTTCAGGGCTAACCTCACCTGTGTCTGTCTAGAAATGTCAGAGAAAATATTCACCACCTGCCCACAAAACAATTCATTTTTCTTTTGAAAAAATAAATGCAAAATCACATTCTTATCCATTTCAGAATTAAAAGATACAAGGAGGGTTGCCAGAGTTCAAATCTCGTCAATAGAGGATTCAATATAATCAGAAATATTAAGGCTTTCAGCAGCATCAAGAGAGTCTACTCCCACCCTTTCCGTATTAACAGATTTAGCCACTCTAGGAAGGTGATATAACTTATTTAAAGACAGTGAGGCCTATCCCTGATATCCTTTAAATATTTTTGAAAGAGAATTAAAGGAGATAGATAATGTGTTTAAGGAAAGTTGAGACATTGGAGATTTTTGGCCCGAGCAGTATTTTCTAATAGCTCTTGCTGTTGGTGCAACACCAAACTGTCCTTTATCGTTGAAGTGGTGACTCCTTGCACTGTGGCAACCTGCAATTCAATCTTTTGAAGATGAGAATCTAAAGCAGTAAAGTACAAATCATGCTGAGCGAGCTTCCCGACTGTTTGTACTGTAAAATCGGCAAAGTGGGCAATCGTAGTACTGAAGGAAGTTTCCTTCTGAGAAAGCACAGCCCAAATATTAGATAAAGAAATTTCAGTCGGCTGTACACCAGAAGAAACAACAGATAAAAGTTGGGAATCTTCGGTGACTGGACGACCCATGGCAATGAGATCACTGCACTGAGCTCACCCAAACTCTGAGATAACCCATCACCATGTGCCACCTGGGCCTGCAGTGACCCAACCAAAGCAGGCGAGGAAGTTGCCAGGCCTACAGTCCCATCACCAGACAGAGGGGTCGGGTTGTCATACCCCAAAAATGACAGACGGACCCAAGGAGTCACGGCCAACAATAGAAGAACAGGCCTGGTCTTTCTTAGCACGGAAACTCAGAGCCTGCAGCCTCTGGATTCCCTCGACCTTGATCACAAGAGGGTCAAGCAAAGTGTAGAAGCCAGCCTGGAGGTCTCCTTCTATGCGACCTAGGTGAATGGAGCATTCTGGAAAAGTTGATCAGCTGGGGTCTGCCGAGACATGGACTTAGTTTTATGACATCTCAGCTGAGGGATCTGATGCAGAGGAAGGTGGTGCTTTCACCTTCAGAGTATCATGAGTTCCATCTGCGGTTCGATCCAAGATGGGCTTAGGTAGATCCTGTGCTTCTGACGTTTTTCTGATGGAGAAGAAGAGAAAGGCAATGTTGGGCAAGCTGCCCCAGGCTGCTCAACTGGCTTCCCCTTTGGTTTCCTTTTCTGATCCTTTGGATCAAATTTTGATACATCAGGAGACACAACCGTGAGTGGGGGAGCGGTGACCCAGCGGAGAAGGCTCTGGAGAGGTGGCTCAGAGTCTTCCTTGGGCATAGAGCTTTTGCCCCCTTATGCATGGAAGCCCTCGAAGCAGCCATACGTCAACGTGAGCCCGGAAGGTCAGACGATAGCGGGTGTGTCTCAAGTTAACTTGCCTGCTTTCAGACTGAGGACAGCCACCAGAGGTGACAAGGGAAAGACTTCCCTTGTACAGAATCGCCATCCGTCTGACAAGCTGCTGGAGTTTGGAAGATCATCGGAGGCAGCTGATGGAGCCACTGGTCAGTCCCCGTCGGGAGCCGCTATAGCTTCTGTTCTTGTGGCTATGGAAGGAGGTGATTCTACTACTTTTCATTTCTACTACAAAAGCCAGACCATTTTACTCTTGAAACCATTTGGTCAGCTATTAAGCAATTGTGGGAGGCCATTATTCCCCAGGTTCAGGCCCTTCAAGCTCAGGTTAAACAAAATGAGGATGTCTCCGCTAGGGATCTGTACTGGGACAGGTGCTTTTTAACATGCTTGTAAGTGATCTAGAAATGGGAACAATGAGCATGGTCAATAAATTTGCAAATGACACCAAATTAATAAATCACATGTGGATTGTGAAAAACTGCAGGAGAATCTTGAGAGACTGGGAGCCTGGATATCCAAATAGCAGATGAAATTTAATGTGGACAAGTGGAAATTAATGCACATAGGGAAGAACAACATAAATTATAGCTATACAATCTAGTTGTCACGTTAGGAGTCACCACTCAGGAATAGGAGCCAGGCTCATCATGGACAATACATTGAATTTTCTGTCTGGTGTGGGCAGTGGCCAAAAAAGCAAACAGAATGCTAGGAATTATCAGGAGAGGAATAGAGAATGAATCAGACTATTGTAATGCCTCTGCATCGCTCCATTGTGTGCCACACCATGAGCATTTTGTGCAATTCTGGTCATTGCATCTCAAAAAAGTTATAGTAGAACTAGAAAATAGACAGAGAAGGGTAACCAAAATGATAAAGGGGACAGAATGACTCCTTCAAGGAAAGGCTAAAGAAATTAGTGCTCTATAAATTCGAGAAGAGACAGCTAATGGGAGGTACAAAATCCCAAGTGGAGTGGAACAGGTAAATACAAATTTATTATTCTTTCAAAAAGTACAAAGACTAGGGACATACCATGAAGTTACAAAGTAGTACATATAAATCAAATAGAAGAAATTATTTTTTTCTCAACACATAGTTTAGCTTTGGAACTTGTTGCTGGAGGATGTGATAAAAGCATTTAGCTTAGTTGGCTTTAAAAAAGGTTTGGATGGATTCCTGTAAGAGAAATCCATAAACCTTTAAGGTAGATCTGGGAAAAGCCAGAATCTGATTACTTTTGTGATATACCAGGTACCTGTGGCCTGGATTGGCCACTGTTGGAAACCGGATACTGTACTGGATCGACCTTTGGTCTAAATTGTTGAAAATAACTTCTCTCCCTCCGTTGGTAGTATTAATGAGCAACTACTAACCACAGTGTAAGAAGAAGATGTCGGTGCTGAAACCGACTCGTCTCAAATTCCAGCAAACAACCAATTCGGCTGCAAAACGGTCAAAACAGATATCAGGATCCCCACAAAAAATGTTGCCGGAGAAAAATGAGGTTTAAGGCCTACGTGAGATACTTGAGGAGCTAAAGCAAGTGAAGGAACTAATAGCAGCTAATGTGTTGACCCTAGGGCAAATGCAAGGAGATTTGATCGAGGTTAAGGAAAAGCTGTTGGACATAAATACATGTTTGGACTCAGTCGAAGCACAAATGGGGCTGCTTAGTAAGCATATTGCAGCACTGGAGAACCAAATGAAAGATCAAAGCAATCGGGCAAGAAGAAGCCGTATCCGAATAATTGGAATACCAGAGGGGGCTGAAGGAGCTGACCTGGTTGGATACCTCCGAAAGTTGATACTGGAACTGTTAGAAATTACATTCCTCAAGCGCTTTGAATTGGAACGTGCCCACCAGGTCCCCTCAAATAAAACCAACAATACTATCTATCTGAGGCCAGTCGTGTTGAAAGTTCTTCGATACCCTCAGGTATTACAGATTTTGCAAGCAGCCAGCGTACCTTGTTGCAAATTCAGGGACATAAAGTTGCTTTCTTCCCGGACCTCAGTAAGAAAGCGGTCGAGCGTCGCAAATAACGCTTGGCTTGCAGGCCGCTGATGCATAAACTACAGGCTAGATATGGTCTATATTATCCGGCGAAAATGTGAGTGACATTGCACAACACCATATGCACCTTTGAGGAAGCTGCAGCACTTCACGGCTTTTTGCAAGAACAAGAACATAAGAACATAAGATATGCCATACTGGGTCAGACCAAGGTCCATCAAGCCCAGTATTCTGTTTCCAACAGTGGCCAATCTAGGTCATATGTACCTAGCAGTTTCCCCAAGGGACATAGGTTCCACAATGCTTGTATTGGTTCAAGCATTGATATCCTGGGTCCCTTCTTAATAATGGTTTATGGACCTTTCCTCCAGGAACTTCTCCAAACCTTTTTTAAACCCAGCTACACTAACAGCCTTTACTACATCCTCCAGTAACAAATTCCAGAGTTTGATTACACGTTGAGTGAAAAAATATTTTCTTTTCTTAGTCTACCCTGTAGCTTCATTGCATGTCCCCTAGTCTTTCTATATTCTGATAAGGTAAACAATCGATCTACGTTTACCCGTTCCACTCCGTTCATTAATTTATAGACTTCTATCATATCTCCCCTCAGCCGTCTCTTTTCCAGGTTAAAGAGCCCTAACCTTTTTAGCCTTTCTTCATAGGAGTATCCTTCCATCCCCTTTACCATTTTGGTGGCTCTTCTCTGAACCTTTTCTAAAATCGCCATATCCTTTTTAAGATACGGCGACCAGAATTGCACACAATATTCAAGGTGTGGTCTCACCATGGAACGATATAGAGGCATTATAATATCTTTTGTTTTATTTTCCATTCCTTTCCTTATCATACCTAGCATTCTATTTGCTCTCTTTGCCGCTGCTGCACACTGGGCCGAGGGTTTTAACATGGTATCCACAATGACGCCTAAATCTTTTTCCTGGATGGTGGTTCCTAATGTGGAACCTTGCATCGTGTAACCATAGTTTGGGTTGTTCTTCCCTAGGTGCATAACCTTGCACTTGTCCACATTAAATTTCATCTGCCATTTTGATGCCCAGTCTTCCAATTTATCAAGATCCTCTTGCAATTTTCCACAATCCTCTTGGGTGTTAACAACTTTAAATAGTTTTGTGTCATCTGCAAATTTGATAACCTCACTCGTTATTCCACTTTCCAGGTCATTTATGAATATGTCAAAAAGCAGCGGACCCAGCACAGATCCCTGGGGTACACCACTATTCACCTTTCTCCATTGGGAAAATTGGCCATTTAGCCCTACCCTCTGCTTTCTATCTTTTAACCAGTTCCTGATCCACAATAGTACACTGCCTCCTATCCCATGACTCTTTATTTTTGCCAAAAGTCTCTGATGAGGGACCTTGTCAAAGGCTTTCTGAAAGTCCAGATACACAATATCAACCGACTCACCTTTGTCCACCTGATTATTCACTCCTTCAAAAAAACATAACAGATTAGTAAGACAAGATCTTCCTTGTCTAAAGCCATGTTGGCTGTCTCCCATTAGTTCATGACTACCTACATGCTGAGTAATTTTATTCTTTATGATGGTTTCTACCATTTTTCCCGGTACTGATGTCAGGCTCACCGGTCTGTAGTTTCTCGGATCACCCCTGGAACCCTTTTTAAAAATTGGTGTTACATTGGTGATCCTCCAATCTTCAGGTATTAGAGATGAAGACTGTATGGAATCTTGAAACTGAAATGGACAAATGCGAGGGTAATAAATAAAGGAACCTATGATGATGCATGTAGTTAGAATGTAATGCATGGGGTAATGTTGAAATGGTTGAGACAGTATTGATGGATGTCAATGTTGGCACATCCGAATGTTAATTTTACTTGTTGAAGGAGGGAATAGTACAGGGCTGGGTTCGTATGAAAACCGTCAGGCGAGGTCATTCTCTTACAGTGATGTCTTACTGGTAAAAACAAGGGAGGTTGATAAGGGAGATTAAGTTTGAATTAACTATCCTTGAAGAAAGGAAAGGATAGATGGGGGAGGGAGGGAGATAAATGATTTGTATATTGACTAATGGCAATGGGAGACTTTTGGGATCCGCTCTACATATTTTTGCGGGATGGACTCCACCACACAGTTGTTCCTAGTTTGAGTTAATATGTTGTGCTGGCTATGCCGATTCACTAAGGCACATATGGTACAGGAGATTGAGGAGTTGAGCAGAGAGAGCCTACTAATGCAGAAAGGTTTAACTGAATATATATGGCAAACAACAATTTGAACATAATAACCTTAAATGTGAAGGGCATCACAAACCCAGTTAAACACAAGAAAATCCTAATGTATTGTCAACAAAAGAAGGCCGATATAGTATACACACAGGAAACACACGTATCTGCAGTGGAGTCATACAAAGTAGGGTTGGGAATCTACCAAAATATCCTTGCAGCGCTGACAAGGAACAAAAAAGGAGGAGTGTCTATAATGAAAAGGAAAACCCTCTCACCGATAGTCAAAGAGACTAAGATAGACACTAATGGGAGATGGGCTAAAGTCATACTACAATTAGATCAGAGAACTTACACATTAATGACCGTGTATGCTCCCAACCAAAAAGATCCTAATTTATTTACGCAAGTAACGATGTTAACTGAAGCAGCATCCACATATATAATCCTTGGGGGAGATTCAAGACCCTCTTATTGATCGGACCCCATATAAACCCCAAACTAAAGCCAGATCTTATGTAATACTCCAGAATGTGATGGAATCTCTGGGTTTGACTGACCCATGAAGGCTATTGCATCCAAGTACCAGGGAATACTCATTTTACTCCTTTCTGAATAACTCTCAGACTAGAATTGACTTTTTTCTCATATCAAATACATTGCTCCCACAATTAGTATCCTCTGAGATATGTACAAAAACAGTATCGGATCATGCGGCAGTGACCCTTACCCTAGATACAGTCTTTATGTGACAGTCCCAGGCAAGGTTGAAGTTAGACAAGTCCTTGTTGACTGATGAGGCCTTCTTAACCTATATCCAAGATTGAAACACTAGCCCATCTCCAGTTTAACTTAACCTCAGATATGTCAACATGGGCCTGGTGGGAAGCCTTTAAAGCTACCATTCAAGCACACATAACGTTTTCTATACAGAAGATGAAAGTTAAGAAGAAAGAGCTTGAAGATTTGAACTCTCATATACGAGCAGGAGAAAGGCTCCTAACTAAGAGAACTGATTCGATGATCCTGATGCGACTACAAAAGCTGAAATACCAGTATAATTCCATCCTCAGCACAGACGCACAGAAACAAATCAGAGCACAGCAAAGTAAATATCACGGAAACAACCAGGTGGGGACCCTATTGTCTCGTACACTAAAGGCTAAAGAAACTGTGACCCGCATTGCTGCACTGCAAAGTGCAAAAGGCGTCCTGCTCACTAAAGATAAGCAAATACTGGAGCAATGTAGAGAGTTTTACTCAAAACTTATCGGAGACAGATTGGGATGCAGGGGCATTTGAAGACCTGGTTTCCACTATCGATGGTCCAAAACTTTCTGAGGCCCAAACCTTGTCTCTTGAAAAGGACATTGTCGTATCTGAGATTCAAAAGGCTATTAGACAGCTAGCCAAAGATAAGGCCACTGGCCCTGATGGTCTCCCGTTGGAATTCTACTCTGCATTTGAGGAACAACTACTACCCATGCTGCAGATATACTATAATGGGCTATATGCGGAGTGTCCTGCTGTCGGGGCTCTGGCAGAAGCTACCATTGTTGTTCATCCTAAACCAGGGAGAGATCCTCAGAAGGTGGAAAACTATCAACCTATATCCCTCTTAAATGCGGATTATAAAATATATGCTAAAATCCTAGCTAATAGATTAAGCAGGGTTCTAAATACACAAATCCACCCCGATCAATGTGGTTTCATGCCTGGTAGATATACCACAGACAATGGTAGACTGCTGGCGCATGTCTTGGTTCAAGCTCAACGACTATCAAACTCTGTTATAGGCCTGGCCTGGATGCTGAAAAGGCATTTGATAGATTTGAATGGCCCTTTCTATTCCAGGCCCTGTAATGGTTTGGGATGACGGACATATTTGTGCGGAGAATCTCTTTGTTGTACACCAATGCAACTGCGCAAATAGCAGCTAATGCAGCACTCTCTACGTCATTCAAGCTGCACAGAGGCCACAGACAAGGCTGCCCTCTTTCAATACTCTTCAATTTGGCACTAGAACCTTTAGCGATAGCTATTCAACAACATAAAGATATTGAGGGGATTGAGATTAAAGGCTGTCAGTGTAAATTATCATCATATGCTGATGACCTCCTTTTTCTAAATCCTGGCTTCTTAACAACGGTGCTGCAAGTCATAGATAGCTACTCAGCAATATCAGGGTACAAAGTGAATTTGACGAAGACCACAAAATACCTTTTAACTCTCATGTTACTCCATTGCTAGTGCAAGATTATCCTTTCTAATTTGTACAGTCCTCTTTCAAAAAAAAGCACCAATACCAGTACTGGACCACGCTGCAAGAAACGGTTAACCAGAATATGAAAAATTGTGAAAAAATTATTAATGATGTCGCTGCTAAGTGGACCCCCACTTCACTTGACATGGTTTGGGGTAGGTTGGAAACCATAAAAATGGTCATGGTGCCCAAAGTCACCTATATTTTAAGCATGATCCCAGTATTATTCCACCACGATTTTTACAAAAAGCTAGACAAACTCTTGCTCTCATTTTTATGGCGGAACAAAACCCCCAGAGTAGCTGCATGGAAACTTAGATTACCCAAAATAAGAGGTGGGGTATACGTCCCAGATTTTTACTGGTATCACAACGCCTCTTTGCTCAAACAAGGAGTTCAATGGACCAAGGAAGAAGGCCTAGATGACAGCCCTATGTGGTTATGAGTGGAACAGGCCATAAGTAGCCCCTTTCCAATGAGTATGCTCATTGAGACAATCAGGTCCTTGCAGAGATCACACAATGAAATCATTATGGCTACACAACAGGCCTGCCAAACGATAATACCATGCATTAAAGATGCCAAAGATTATGCGCAGGACATGGCAATATGGTTGAATGCACGGCTCCAAATCAATGGTCGACCCTTCATATGGAATGAATGGATGAAACATGATATATGGAAATTGGGTCAACTGGTGCATAATAACACTTAAATCCTTCCAGACATTACAACAAGAATTTGGATTACCCGACAAGTGTTTATGCCAATGGTACCAACTCCGACATTGTCTAAGTAAAGCTGGAGTTTCCCCAATCCAGATGCATCCTGGATGGTCTCTTTTGCAGAAGTTCCAGGAAATACAAAGTGGCATACAACCAGTATCCAAGTTCCTTATACTACTGCAATCAGGTACGAGGAGAAAGTGTACAGGAACTCAATTAATATGGGAGACAGAGACAGGAGAACTGGAGAATCCTAGGATATGGAATGCCTTTTGGGGACCCCAAGTAAGGATCACCCATGAGGCCTCCTCAGACATTATATTTTTTGGCTCATTGGGCGTACTTTACTCCCCTGACATTGGCTAAATGGAAATCCTAGGCGGGTAATCGATGCTGGTCATGTATGACAGATATAGGTATGCTATCACATATGATATATTACTGTGCAAATCTACAAGGGTACTGGCAACAGGTCTGGCAGCATATCATTCAACTTTTGAATATACAAACGCCTCTTACGTATTGTATAATGGTATATAAATCCCAGGTGGAAATTCCCATGCTAAAAAAAAAAAGACATTCAGCTCTTGGATCTAATGTTAAGCTTGGCTTTAAAAGCAATTCTAGTACACTGCAAGAATTCTTCACATTTAAATGCAGAGTTCTGGTGGAATCTGCTGTGTATCCATCGGTCGTACGAAAAAGCCTATGTGGAACAAAATTCTCAATCCCGAAATTTACTCAAAAAATGGGATACCCTAAATATGTATCCGTTGAATAGATAATTAACAGGAAACATAAAATATGCTAACTAGACACGATTCTTAGTCAAGGGTAGGACCAAAGGTCTTGTCTAGTGGAGCCAGAAGGAACAAAAAGGCTAATTAGTAGGCTTTGCGATTATTCACAACAAAGTCAACCAAACAGTGCACTAGATCGGCAATAGCCAGTTATATTATGTTATGTTGTGTTTATATTTATGTTAAATGTTGATGTCTAAGAAATGTGCTGTATGATTATTGTACATGAATGCAAAACTTAATAAAAAGAAGTTTAAAAAAAAAAAGTAACTTGAAATGGGGTTCCAGGGCCCTCTGAAAAGGGTTAATATGGAGAATGGCTTGGAAAGTTTCTGACAGTTTGAAGTTCAACAGCCTTAAGAGAGCTATGTTATAAAAAACAAGGCTTTACTTTGAGATGACAGTTTGTGAGAATGAGACAGATTGCTTTTGACCAATATCGATCACATTTGCTTAGTCAACTTAATGATGAACATTATTACAGTTTACTGTTAGAGAATCCAACAAACAAATTACAAGCAGACATACATCAGCTGATGAAGGAAGCTTTTAAAAAAGGCTGGATCACCAAATGGGAGCTGAATTTTTTTAACTCCGTTACATCCTTTTACACTTATTATATATACTCTACCAAAGATGCATGTCTTTATTAGCTCCACCGGGCAGGCCTATTGTTTCCTGTCGGGGATCAGTTTTGGAACTGTTGTCCAAATTTTGTGATGTGTTTTTGCAACCTTGTTCTCAGAAGATAGATTTCTTTATAAAGGATACTACTCACTTTATTTCAAAGTTAAATTCCATTATAATTTCTGTTGAATCTTTTTGGTTGGTGTCCCTAGATGTAGCGGCTCTATATACCAACATTGAACAACATGAAGCTTTGCAAGTGATTTCAGAGTTGGATATTGCCTTACCATCTAGATTACCTCGTTCATTTTTCAACAACTTTTACATTTAGTTCTGACAAAGAACTATTTTCAATATGAACAATAATATTATTTACAGGTTCATGGTATAGCAATGGGAGCGACATTGGCTTCTTCCGTGGCATCTTTATATCTAGAAGCTTTTGCGTCCTCCCGAATTTACTCATCTTTTTGGTATTCTGATATATGTCTTTGGGTTAGATTTTTGGATGATATATTCTTTGGAAAGGGACTGAACAACGATTACTTTCCTTTGTGGATTGGTTGAATAGCCTTAGAACAAAGATAAAGTTCACCATGCATCATGATTTTAAACAATTGTAATTTCTAGACGTGTTGGTGATCAAAAAGGAGGGCAAACTTCACACTACTTTATTTAGAAAGAAAGTTCAAAGAAACACATTGCTTAAATGTTTCAAGTTTTCATCCAGTACCCCTTAAAAAGGATCTTCCCTATGGACAGTTTCTTCGTCTCAGACGGATTTGTTCCAACATGGATGACTACAACCATCATGCAAAAGATCTCTTTTAACGCTTGTAACAACGTGGGTACCCTACAGATCTATTAAAGCTGGCATACAAACGGGCACACTTCACTCACCATGATTGGCTTTTATCACCCAATCCTCCATTGAATCAAATTTTAAATCCACCTGATGTGTCTGAAACATTTGTGGGTATACTCCCCTATATGATTCATTCTAATCAAATCAGAAATATTTTGGTCAAACATTGGGATATTTTGTCATTACATTCATGCTTTCAGAAGCACTACAAATAGCCTATACTAGGGGTTCAAACCTTCGTGACCTTATAGGATCCACAACATCTTTTTTAGATAGGCCACCAACACATTCTGATTCTGACATTCTGGGAGATTTTGCATGTGGAAGATGTGACTACTGTACACAATCCATAGATGGTTATGAATGGTGTTTTCCGAATCGTAATAAACATCAGGCTAGATGGCATATCACCTGTTCCACAGCTTTTGTGGTATATATGTTGTTGTGCCCTTGCTCATTGATTTATATTGGACGTACTAACCGTCCAGTTCGTGTGCGTTTAGGTGAACATGCCTCTCAATTATGTAATAAGACATTTACTGTGCCCATAGTCCAACATTGTTTGGAAAATAATCATTCATTTGGCGATTTGAAATGGAGAATTTTGGATTTTATTCCAGAAAACCCTCATGGAGGGAATAGAGAACAGAAACTTCAATATTGTGAACAGTCTTGGATCTTTAAAATGTCATCTGTTTTACCAAATGGTTTGAACCAAGAACTTGATTGGGCAAGCCTTTTGTGAGGTGGCAAGTACTGATTGGTTCCACTGGTTTTCATTCATTGGTTCTTTTGCTCATGTGATATAAATCTGAGTCGATTTTCATGGCATCTACAAAGTTTGGTCCCTATTGAATGGTGCGGTTTTGGAGCATTGATGCAGGACGCATATTGTTGACAGTGTCCTAAACGCAGTGCTGTGTCTGCTGTTACTGCGAAGGAAACCTTGCTGCTGCTATCGCGAAGATTAACTTCTGTTGTTGCTGAAGTGGCTGTTAACGTGGAAAACTGCCGTTTCTGTTACTGTGAAGAACAGTTGGCTTATCAAATCTCTACATGAAGAAGAGTGGTTGTGGAGGCGATTTTTTTCAGATAAGTGAATACATTTTGGTATGCGTTTACACTTCTAATTACAGTACTTTCAGTACTCACTGCAGTGTATGATAAGATTTTTATGAGGGGACATACACACAAACTAAAAAGGGTTTTGAATGTATTAATTATGTAAGGGCACTTACCTGTGTGCTTTTTTTCACATGATTACAACAATGGTTTTGAATGCTAGAACCTATTATTGATTAAACTGGAAGTGAGGGGGTTCAGGGGACAAGATGGCCGACACGCGTTAGCTCACTGCTGGCTGTCTTTGCGATATATTTCCTATCTGTTTCTTTTCCTTGAAATACCGCGTAAACATAAGACCAAAAGCTTAGTCTTACCCAAGATGGCGGCTGCAGTGGCTAACGGTCCTCTGGAAGCCTTCGTGAGGCCCACTGGTGTGGAGTATTCTCCGGGGTTTGGCTCGTTGGGGGCATCAGGAGCGGTAGGAGGCTTGCTGCGCCCCTCTGAGCTCTAGGTCACACTTAGCCTGGAAACATGGACTCCTCCAGCTCAGCCCACTGGGCTAGGCGTCAGAACGGCAAAGGCAGAATCTGGCGGGGTTGGGAGATTTGTGGCCGGCACCCCAGCAACGACGGGCAGCTCCGTGGCGGAGGCATTCATGGCTGCAGGGCTAGTTGGTTCGGTGGAGAGTTCTACTGCACTTAGCGGACATCTGTCTGTGGAATCTGAAGCCAGGCCTGATGTATCGCCTCTTACTTCTACTGGCACTGTGGAGGCAAACCCTGTTAAGTCTGTTCTTCTCCGTCCAACTGCTGTTACCTTGGATTCTCTTTAGGAAGGATTACAGGCTTTGGAGCATTCCTTTTCATCCCAGTTTGGTGCCCTCCAAAGTACCCTAGCATCCATGATTCAATCTGCTGATCAACAGAAGCAGGAGGTGACCAGTTTATCTTCTAAGGTGACCCAGTTGGAAGTTAAAGTGGAGGGAGCAGTAACTCTTTCAGGTACTGTTTCTAAAGATTTAACTGCTATCCATGGGAAGATTGAAATGTTAGAGAATTCTGTCCGGAAGAGAAATTTGCGCTTGTTGAACTTTCCTCTGGTTCCTGCTGTCTCTCTGAAGGATTTAAGAACATAAGATATGCCATACTGGGTCAGACCAAGGTCCATCAAGCCCAGCATCCTGTTTCCAACAGTGGCCAATCCAGGTCATACGTACCTAGCAGTTTCCACAAAAGACACAGGTTCCGCAATGCTTGTACTGGGTCAAGCATTGACATCCTGGGTCCCTTCTTAATAATGGTTTATGGACCTTTCCTCCAGGAACTTGTCCAAACCTTTTTTAAACCCAGCTACACTAGCAGCCTTTACTACATCCTCCGGTAACAAATTACAGAGTTTAATTACACGTTGAATGAAAAAATATTTTCTTTTATTAGTCTTAAATAGTTTACCCTGTAGCTTCATTGCATGTCCCCTAGTCTTTCTATATTCTGATAAGGTAAACAATCGATCTACGTTTACCCGTTCCACTCCGTTCATTAATTTATAGACTTCTATCATATCTCCCCTCAGCCGTCTCTTTTCCAGGTTAAAGAGCCCTAACCTTTTTAGCCTTTCTTCATAGGAGTATCCTTTCATCCCCTTTACCATTTTGGTGGCTCTTCTCTGAACCTTTTCTAATAACGCTATATCCTTTTTAAGATACAGCATCCAGAATTGCACACAATACTCAAGGTGCGGTCTCACCATGGAATGATATAGAGGCATTATAATATCTTTTGTTCTCCAGGACCAAGCAGGAAGTCAGTCCTCACCTATGGGTGACGTCGTCGCCGACGGAGCCCTCGCGGAGCAATTTTCCCCAGCTTTCAAAGAAAGCCTTTGGGAATTGCAGCGCGCATGCGCGGTCCCCTTCCCGCCCAAGGGTGCCATCTTAGCTAGTCTTCTTTTTTCCGCGGAGCCCTACAGACGTGGTCTTCTTGTCCCCGATGAAAAAGTTGATTTTCTTTGTTTAATCTCTTTCCTGCCCGGACTCGCGACGCCGTTGCGAGTCCTTCTCTTATTTTTCGGTTTTTCTGATTTTCTTGTCAGTTTCGTTTTTCGGTTTTTCGCTGGCAGCCCGGTCCTTTGACCTTGCAGGGGCCCTTTTTCCCCCGATGGCTGCCAGTGGCTTCAAAAAGTGTGTTCAGTGTGACAGAAATATGTCGCTCACTGACACACACGATCATTGCCTCCGCTGCCTCGGCCCAGATCACGAGGAACTGATCTGTGGGGCCTGCAGCAAAATGTCCTCCAAAGCTTTACGGAGTCGGCGGCATCAGCGGGAAAGAATCTTCGCAGATCCCACCCGTACCCGGACCTCGTCGGAGGCCTCGGCGTCCAGAGGCTCCAGCTCTGAGCATCGCCGGAGTTCCTCCGACAGAGGTTCTCCCTCCGGGGATCATCATCGGAAGGCGAAACCCGCGAGGGCGGCGTCGGTGGACGCTCCTGGTTCCGCGAGGGCCAGGTCGCATAGCCCCGATAGCCGTCCCGGGTCTTTGGAGAAGGAACGTCTCACGAAGCGACCTCGTTTGGAATCGGAATTGCCTGCTCGGGTAAGTCCTGTAGTCCTCCTGGACTCGCCTCCGAGGGGTCCGCCGTCGGGGCCCGAGTCGGGGACTGCTGGGTCACCTGAGGTCGGACTCAGGTTGATGGCCTTGGAGAGCAGACTGTCTGCCTTCATGGACCAGCAGCGGGCACTGATCGCTAGCCTCGCTGGCGCCTCTGCCCTGGCCGCCGGGACGTCGACGTCCAAGTCGACCCCGGAGACCGAGCCGATCCTCGAGTCCATGCGGGCTCGAGTCGATCCTCGGTCGAGGTCTCCCTCGGCCTCCCGTTCGGGACCGAGGTCGTCGACGCCGACTCCCTCGGCGTCGGGGCGGCCGACGCCTCCGCCCGCCCGCCCGAACCGACCACACCGATTCCTCCTCGGAGTCGGCCTGGGAATCTGAAGTGGAAGAGTCACCTGATTCTTTTCGGACTCGGTGTGTCCCCTCGGACTCCCCTGAGTCCGAACCTCGGAAACAGTCCCCCCCGGAGGATGCCCGGTTCTCGGACTTCGTCAGGGATATGGCCAAGGCTTTGGCCTTCCCTGCGGATCCCGAGGAGGAGCCTCGAGCCGAAGAGCTCGACGCCCTTCAGTACGACTCTCCAGCAAAGGAGCACTTTACTGTACCGGTTCCTCCCATGCTGGAACGACTACTCTTCCTCATGTGGGAGAGTCCGGCATCGTCGCCGGTCTTAAGCAAGCGGGTCGATTCCATCTATCGAGTCCGCAAGAGCCCTGGCTTCCAGAAAGCACAGCTACCGCACCATTCCATGGTGGTGGAATCGGCCATGCATCGGCTCAAGAGCCAGAAGATGCACTCCTCGGTGCCTCCCGGCAGGGAGGCCCGCAACCTGGATGGCCTCGGTAAGAAGTGTTTTCAAGGCTCTATGCTTGCTTGTCGGGTCCAGACCTACCAGCTCTACATGGGCCATGTACCTTAGAGACCTGGCTAAAGAGATAGCCGGATTCTCTGCTGGGCTGTCCGAGGAACCTTTGCGGAGGTTCCTAGCCTTGTCCACTGGAATTCGAGAATGCTCTAAATTCATTTCTTGAGCAGCCTATGATGGCTTTGAAGCATCGGCTCGAGTGGCCGCAGCCGGCATCGGTGCCCGCCGACAGGCTTGGCTTCAGTCGTCTGACCTTGAACCCTGGGTGCAGGACAAGTTGGTCGATGTCCCCTGCCGAGGTGAGAACCTCTTTGGCAAGCCCATGGCTGAGAAGGCTGCGCAAATCGAGACGGAGACTCTCACCAGAACTAGACTCTCTAGGAAGACCTCTGCTCCTTCCCAGAAGAAGAAGGGCTCGGGAAAGAAGTCCTTTTACCCGAGAAAGGCGGCTGCCTATAAACACTACCCTCAATATCAGGCCTCCGCAGCTCCCCAACAGAGTCAGCAGGCCAAGGGACGGGGTAACGGGTCCCGTAGGCAGCAAGCCCCCAAGCCTGCACCACCGGCCCCTGCTCAGCAGGGTGGGGGTTTTTGACTTCATCGGCATAGCCTCTCCCCCTCAGCTGGTTTCTCCCAGCACAGGAGGCCGGCTGGTCCACTTTGCCCACAGGTGGTCCAACATCACATCAGATGCCTGGGTGCTTCATGTTGTGAGAGAAGGCTATCTTCTCCACTTCCACCAGGTCCCTCCCTCCTATTTCCCGGGAGAGCCTCCACGACTCCCTCTGCACAGGGACTTACTCCTTCAGGAGTTAGCAAGTCTTCTTCAGGAACAGGCTGTGGAACCGGTGCCCCACCACCTGAGAGGTCAAGGCTTCTATTCCAGGTATTTCCTAATACCAAAAAGAACGGGAGGCCTCAGACCCATCCTGGACTTGCGCAACCTCAACAAGTTCCTCGTGCGGGAGAAGTTCAAAATGCTTACCCTTGGAATCCTTCTGCCCTACCTCCAGCAGGGAGATTGGCTATGCTCCTTGGATCTAAAGGATGCCTACACGCACATCCTCATCCACCCAAGCCACCGCCAATACCTAAGGTTTGTGGTGGCAGGAAATCATTACCAGTACAGAGTACTGCCCTTTGGCCTATCCTCCGCACCACGAGTCTTCACAAAATGTCTCGCGGTGGTGGCGGCTTATCTCCGGCTTCAGGGCCTCTATGTCTTTCCTTACCTAGACGACTGGCTCATCAGAGCATCGTCCTCTCCAGAAGTCGCAAAAGCCACACACCGCACTGTGACTCTTCTCCAGTACTTGGGCTTTGTCATAAACTTCGCAAAGTCCACTTTGCTCCCCTCGCAAGATCTCGAGTTCATCGGCGCAAGATTGCACACTCTTCAGGCGCGAGCTTTCCTGCCTCTCGACAGGGCTCAACGGCTCATGGACCTGGCCGGCTGTTTTCGCAGCCAGTCCCTGGTCTCGGCCAGGCGCTTCCTGAGACTACTCGGCCATATGGCTTCCACCATCCACGTGACCCCCAATGCCCGCCTGAATATGCGGCCTGCTCAGTGGTGCCTTCGCAGACAGTGGCAACAGGCCACGGGCGGCCTAGCCGACTTAGTGCAGATCTCCGACCCGCTGGCCTCTTCTCTACAGTGGTGGCTTCATCGGCCAAACCTGGTACTCGGAATGCCTTTTCAATCTCCTCCGCCTGCTCAAGTACTGACGACCGATGCTTCTCTCCTGGGATGGGGAGCGCATTGCCAAGGGGCATGCACTCAAGGTCTCTGGACCCCGTGGGAGTCTGCGCAGCAGATCAACTTCCTAGAGCTCAGAGCAATCCGTCTGGCTCTCAAGGCTTTCTCCCACCTGACTTCGCACCGGTCCGTCCTTGTCCAGACGGACAATCAAGTTGCCATGTTCTACGTGAACAAACAGGGGGGCACGGGCTCCTTCCTTCTCTGTCGGGAAGCACAGAGGCTCTGCTCTTGGGCCGTCAGCCACGGCATTCTTCTCAAAGCAGTTTATCTCCCAGGCCCAGAAAATTGCCTGGCGGACAAACTCAGCAGAATCCTCCAGCCGCACGAGTGGCGACTGGATCCCTTGGTAGTTCAGAAACGTTTTCTGAAGTGGGGCCTCCCCACGATGGATCTCTTTGCCAGTCCTTTCAACCGGCAACTTCCTCGCTTCTGCTCTCGGCAGCCGCATCCCCTTCGAGTAGCGGCGGATGCTTTTCTGCTTTCATGGTCGAAAAGCATTCTGTATGCCTTTCCTCCCATACCGCTAATCTCTCGTACTCTTTTCAAGGCTCTCCGAGACAAAGCTTCCATCATCCTGATAGCTCCTCGGTGGCCCAGACAGCCGTGGTTTCCACTCCTGCTGCAACTGGCGGTGGAGGCTCCGTTCCCTCTGGGGTTTCAACCAGACCTCCTAACACAGGATCAGGGGTCCCTACTACACCCCAACCTCAGATCTCTACATCTGATGGCCTGGCTGCTGAAAGGGTAGTCCTGGCTCCCCTTCTGCTGCCGGCAGAAGTGGAAGAGGTCGTCCTAGCTTCCCGGCGACCTTCTACCCGCAAATGCTACGCCCTTAAATGGCGTCGTTTTTCCGTTTGGTGTACCCAGCAGTCTCAGGATCCCTTCTCCTGCTCGGTGTCGGTGATCTTGCAGTACTTGCTCTACCTCTCTAATCTGGGACTTAAGTCCAACTCCGTCAAAGTTCACCTCAGTGCTCTTTCCGCACATCATGTGCCGGTGGACGGCAGACCTCTTTCCAACGACCCTCTCGTGGCCAGGTTTCTCCGACGTCTCCTTCTACTTAAACCACCTCTGCGCCCACCAGCACCTGACTGGGATCTGATTGTGGTTTTACAGCGGATCACCTGTCCGCCTTTTGAACCTATTGCTACCTGTTCTCTACGTTTTCTTTCTTGGAAAACCCTATTCTTGATAGCCCTCACTTCCGCTAGACGCGTAAGTGAATTGCAGGCCCTCGTGTCTGATCCCCCTTACACTCGGTTCTACAAAAATAGGGTAGTCCTACGGACTCACCCTAAATTTCTTCCAAAAGTGGTCTCCCCTTTTCACATCAATCAGGAGGTGGTACTTCCGACCTTCTTTCCCAGGCCACACTCCAGCCGAGCTGAAATGGTCCTGCATACCCTGGACTGTAGAAGGGCGTTAAACTTCTACCTTGGCCGTACGCGGGAGCACCGTAAAGCGGCTCAGCTTTTCGTGTCTTTTGACCCCAATAAATTGGGGCTCCCTGTCTCCAAACGTACTCTGTCCATCTAGGTTGCTGACTGTATCGCTTGGGCTTATGGAGCAGCCGGACTCTCCTTAGAAAGTCGGGTCACGGCTCATTGTGTTCGGGCGAAGGCTACGTCAGTGGCTTACCTCCGCTCTGTTCCATTGGCAGACATCTGCCGGGCCGCTACTTGGTCTTCGAGCCAGACTTTTGCGGTCCATTACTGCCTCGAGAGGGAGTCCCGCACGGACAGTGCTTTCGGGCAGGCAGTACTCCGAAATCTCTTCGAGGTTTGAGCAACTCCTACCCTCCATCCCGGATGGGGGCTACCGGTGGGTAATAATTCAGTGAAGATTCCTTCCTTCTGTGCTGCTGAGCTAGAGGGAGCTCATTTTTGTACTTAGGGTCTCCGGTAGCCTTAAGCTTGGGAGTCCCATAGGTGAGGACTGACTTCCTGCTTGGTCCTGGAGAAAGCGTAGTTACTCACCTGTAACAGGTGTTCTCCAGGAGCAGCAGGAATCAGTCCTCACAACCCTCCCTCCTCCCCTTGGAGTTGCAATCATCTGCTTTAGTTTTTGCAAATTTTTATGCTGTCTTTTAGCTATGTCATCTGACTAGCTAAGATGGCACCCTTGGGCGGGAAGGGGACCGCGCATGCGCGCTGCAATTCCCAAAGGCTTTCTTTGAAAGCTGGGGAAAATTGCTCCGCGAGGGCTCCGTCGGCGCCGACGTCACCCATAGGTGAGGACTGATTCCTGCTGCTCCTGGAGAACACCTGTTACAGGTGAGTAACTACGCTTTTTATTTTCCATTCCTTTCCTTCTGATACCTAGCATTCTATTTGCTCTCTTGGCCGCCGCTGCACACTGGGCTAAAAGCTTTAACATGTTATCCACAATGACGCCTAAATCTTTTTCCTGGGTGGTGGTTCTTAATGTGGAACCTTGCATTGTGTAACCATAGTTTGGGTTGTTCTTCCCTAGGTGCATAACTTTGCACTTGTCCACATTAAATTTCATCTGCCATTTTGATGCCCAGTCTTCCAATTTATCAAGATCCTCTTGCAATTTTCCACAATCCTCTTGGGTTTTAACAACTTTAAATAGTTTTGTGTCATCTGCAAATTTGATAACCTCACTCGTTATTTCACTTTCCAGGTCATTTATGAATATGTCAAAAAGCAGCGGACCCAGCACAGATCCCTGGGGTACACCACTATTCACCTTTTTCCATTGGGAAAATTGGCCATTTAGCCCTACCCTCTGCTTTCTATCTTTTAACCAGTTCTTGTGCCATGATATCCAAGAGGGGTCAACAAAACCGAGCTGCTAAGCTCAGCACCCTTTTTCCCTCCGATGCAGCTTCTGTGGCATCGACGTCTTCCAGGGCTTCATCTTCCTCCCATGGATCTCAGGTAACTAAACATAAATATAGCCGGTCCTCAAAGGGCAGATCTCCTTCTAAGCATCGAGATGCCTCTGGCGTTGCCCTTGAGGGTTCTGTACCGGCAAAATTGCCCTGGTGGGAGCCTTCGGCTTCCAAAGCATTATCGGGGCTCCAGGATGTTCTCGAGGCCTTGACCTCGGCAGAATTACTGGTGCCATGCTCAGGGGTACCGGCTACTTTCTCCGGTACTGACACCCAGGCATCAGCAGCGTCGATAGACCAGAGGTTCCTGGCTATTGAACGCAGTCTGGCGGCTCTCCTTACGGCATCGACGCCTTCGGAACCGCGTCAGACAGTTCAACTGGTACCGGCACCGACATCAGTATCGGTACCGGTACCAGTACCGATAGCATCGGCATCGACATCGGTGTCTGCTTTGCCGGCACCCAGTCATGCGATGCCTTCCGGTACCGATACACCGGTAACAATTCCCACTGGTACCGACTTCAGTCGGTACGGGTATCATGCTCTTCAAGAGCAGCCGGACAGAAGGTACTTGTGAGTCTGAGGATTCTGATAATTCTTTCGGTACCGGAATACTTCTCCCGGAGGAGCCTTCCTCTCCTAAACGTAGGATGTCTCCTTTCAGGATTTTATCAGGGAGGTGGCTCGAGGTCTTTCCATTACTGTGGCTCCCGAAACAGAGCCCAGGGCAAAGGAGTTGGAGATTCTACAATATCCCAAGGCTCCTAAAGAGGCAGCTACCTTGCCTATCCATGAGATCTTACATGATCTCATGTTAAGAATGTGGGAAACACCTCTTACCACCTCTCCTCACTCTCATAGACTGGATACCATGTACCATGTATCCCTCCTTGTCCTGGTTTCAAGAAGACTCAGCTTCCTCACCACTCTATTGTAGTGGAATCAGCTATGAGAAGGATCAGGAGTGCAAAGAGGCATGCCTCTAATCCTCCAGGATGTGAGTGTAGAACTTTGGATGCCTTTGGACGTCGTACTTTCCAGGCTTCCATGCTTTGTGCTAGGATCAGTTCCTATATCTTATATATGGGAATGTTTCTTAAGGAAGTCACAGGAGATTTAGAGGTTTTGAGCCCTCTTCTTCCTGAGGATAAAAGGCAGAATTTTCTCACACTGGTTAAACATGCCCAAGATGTTTCTAAGTTTGTCAACCGTGCAGCTTTTGACTGTTTTGAGTGCATAAGCAGAACCTCTGCCATTGCCATACATGCATGTAGAATTGCCTGGCTCCAGACATCTTATTTGGAGCTCTGGGTGCAGGACAAACTGGGCAATATCCCTTGTACAGGTGAGAATCTATTCGGCAAAGATTGGCAAGAAAAAGCCAATGAGTTAGATGCTGACAACTCCACTTTGGATAGGTTATCCAAAGCCACAGATGATCCTGCAAGGAAGAAATCTTTCAAGAAACCATTCTTCTCAAGAAAAAAGAGGTTTTATCCCTCTTATTCCCAGCAGGGACGTTCTGCAGGTCAGCCTGCCCGAAAGAGTCAGCAACCACCTAAGCAAAGGAAAGCAAAGGCTGCTAAGCCTCAACTGTCTCAGCAGTCTCAGCCTCCACAAGGCCTTTGACTTTCATCTAGAGAGCTTAGCCTTCCTGGCTCTCAATGGTCCAGAGCCTTCCACCATTCCAGGAAGGTTGTGTCACCTTGCCCCCAGATGGGGGCAGATAACAGCAGAACATTGGACTCTATCCATTATAAAAGAGGGGTACAAGCTTCACTTTCTTTGCATGCCCCCTCCCACAATGGTAAAACAGTTCAATTCTCAGACCTCTCTCATCAATCTGTTAGATCAAGAGGTCACTATGCTTCTTGTTCAAGGGGCAATAGAAGAGGTACCCATTCCTCAACAGGGTACAGGGTTTTACTCCCCCTATTTCCTTATCCCAAAGAAAACAGGGGGACACAGACCTTTTTTAAACCTCAGAGAATTGAACAAATTTCTGTTCAAAGAGAAATTCAAGATGATTTCTCTGGGAACTCTGCTGCCATACCTTCAGAGTCAGGATTGGCTTTTTTCTCTAGATCTCAAGGATGCGTACACTCATGTTCTCATCCATACAACTCACAGAAAGTTCCTTTGGTTCCTTTTTCAAGGAAAGCACTACCAATGCAGGTTCTTCCTTTTGGCCTGGCCTCAGCACCGAGGGTGTTTACGAAATGCATGGCTGTGGTAGCAGCATTTCTCTGCACTCTAGGAATATTCATGTTCTCCTACTTAGACGACTGGCTCATTCGAGCCCCATCAGAGTCATAGGCCAGGATTTCTCTAGCTTGCACAATGCGTATCCTTCAGTATTTGGGTCTGGTCATAAACATCCCAAAATCCAGTCCCACTCAGTCTCTAGAGTTCATAGGAGCTTTACTGGATACCAGAAAAGCAAGAGCCTACCTTACCCAGACCCGTTGCCTTCGCATGGTGCAGTTAGCTTCTCAGGCAGTGTCAAAGCCTCATCTCACTGCTCGAGAAATGTTACAACTACAAGGTCACATGGCATCTACTGTGCATGTGGTTCCTTATGCTCGCCTCCATATGAGAGCAGCCCAGTGGACATTATCCACTCAATGGACCCAGGCATCAGGGTGCCTGTCAGACAAAATAGCAAACACAAATCGTCTTATTTTATCCCTCCAATGGTGGCGGTCCACTCAAAACCTGTTAGTGGGGTCCCCGTTTCAACAGCCTTTACCCCAAGCAACTCTCACAACAGATGCTTCACCAATGGGTTGGGGAGCTCATCTACAAGATCTCTCCACCCAAGGCACTTGGACTCCACAGGAGACTCATCTACATATCAATCTCTTAGAGCTCAGAGCAATCTTCCTTGCTCTTCGAGTGTTCCACACCCTGCTCAGCTACAAGACAGTCCTCATTCATATGGACAATCAAGTAGCCATGTTCTGCGTGAACAATCAGGGGGGAACAGGTTCTCTGTCGCTTTGCAACGAAGCTTTGCGACTATGGGCCCTCGCCAGAGAGCATCAGATTAATCTCCTGGCAGTGTATCTTCCAGGCATACAAAACTCTTGGGCAGACAGACTCAATCGAGTTCTGCTTCCACACGAATGGTCTCTACATGCAGACCAGGTGGCCAAGATTTTTCAAATTTGGGGAACTCCGGACATAGACCTCTTTGCAAGTCCGTTGAATGCCAAACTTCCCCGGTTCTGTTCCAGAATTCCGGCTCAGGGCTCTCAGGCCAGGGATGCTTTCCTCCTTCACTGGGGTCAAGACTTCCTGTATGCCTTTCCACCCATTCCCCTAATTCTCAAAACCCTGTTCAAGCTTCAGAGAGACAGAGGCCGTATGATTCTCATAGCTCCACATTGGCCACGGCAAGTGTGGTACCCTCTGCTTCTACATCTCTCTCAAGCTCCCTCCCTTGAGTTAGGGTCTGCTCCAGATCTCCTTTCTCAGGAGGACGGAATGTTATGGCATCCCAATCCCCATTCTCTGCATCTCAGGGCTTGGTTGCTGAAGGCCTAGATCTCCATGATCTTAACCTCCCTCAGCAAGTAAAGGATATCCTTTATGCTTCCAGGAAGCCTTCCACAAGACGCTCTTATGATTTCAAGTGGAAAAGGTTTACCATATGGTGTTCGCAAAAGGGTCTTAACCCCCTTGCGATACCTCTGGAATCATTACTGGAATAGCTCCTTCATTTATCCAATGCAGGACTTAAGACTAACTCAGTAAAGGTCCATTTGAGTGCTATTGCAGCTTCTTTCAAGCCTCTAAATGGACAACCTATTTCCTCCCATCCTCTTATAACAAGATTTATGAGAGGCCTTCTTCTAACTAAGCCTCCCATTAGGCCACCACCGGTGGCATGGGACTTAAACCTGGTTCTTGGTCAGCTCATGAAGCCACCTTTCGAACCCTTAGCTACTACCTCATTGAAATTCCTTTCTTGGAAGGTTATCTTTCTCATTGCAATCACATCAGCATGTTGCATCAGTGTTGCAGGCACTAGTTGCTGATCGACCTTATACAAGGATCCATCATGACAAGGTAGTCCTTAGGACTCATCCACACTTTATGCCAAAGGTGCTCTCGCCTTTTCATCTAAACCAAGCGGTCTACCTACCTGTGTTTTTTCCAAGGCCTCATGCATCAAATGCAGAAAGGAATCTTCATACTTTGGACTGTAAAAGTGCTGTAGCCTTTTGCTTACAAAGAACACAGCAACATAGAAAGTCCTCTCAACTCTTTTTTGCTTTTGATCCTTCTCATTTGGGACTTCCAGTCTCCAAGAGAACACTGTCCAACTGGATTTCTCAGTGCATTTCCTTTGCCTATCAGAGTAAGAATCTTCCTCTAGAGGGCCATGTCACAGCTCACAATGTGAGAGCCATGGCAGCTTCAATGGCTCATCTGCACTCTGTGTCTATCGATGACATCTGTCGAGCAGCCTCTTGGGCTTCAGTTCATACCTTCACAGCCCATTACCGCTTGGACAAGGACTCCCGCCGGCATGCCTTGTTTGGTCAGGCTGTTCTCCAACACCTGTTCCATACCTAATCAACTCCTACCCACCATCCCTGGTTGGATGCCAGAGATCCATGGAGGGAAGTGGAGCCCTTTCACAGGGGCACACAACTTCTGGGGTCTCTCCCTGGCATCTAAAGCTAGGGAGTCCCCATATGTGAAGACTACATTCCTGCTTGTTCCTGGAGATAGCATAGTTGCTCACCTGTAACAGGTGATCTCCGGGAACAGCAGGAATTTAGTCTTCACAACCCACCCACCTCCCCTAAGAGTTGTATCTCTCTATCTATCTCTTTCTCTTTCCCTCTCTCTTTCTTTGTCTTAGCTTTAAACTCAACTGGAGAGAGGCAATTGGGAAAGGTGGGAAGGCAGCACGCAGGCGCTGTGGGATGCTCCCAAAAGCTTTCTAATTGGACGCTGGGTAGCGTTCCCGCGCAGGCTCCGTCGGTACCGACGATACCCATATGTGAAGACTAAATTCCTGCTGTTCCCGGAGATCACCTGTTACAGGTGAGTAACTAGGCAATCCCTGGGGTACACCACTATTTACCTTTCTCCATTGGGAAAATTGGCCATTTAGCCCAACCCTCTGCTTTCTATCTTTTAACCAGTTCTTGATCCACAGTAGTGCACTGCCTCCTATCCCATGACTCTTTAGTTTTGCCAAAAGTCTCTGATGAGGGACCTTGTTAAAGGCTTTCTGAAAGTCCAGATACACTATATCAACCGACTCACCTTTCTCCACCTGTTTATTCACTCCTTCAAAAAAACATAACAGATTAGTAAGACAAGATCTTCCTTGTCTAAAGCCATGTTGGCTGTCTCCCATTAGGCAATGACTATCTACATGCTGAGTAATTTTATTCTTTATGATGGTTTCTACCATTTTTCCCGGTACTGACGTGAGGCTCACCGGTCTGTAGTTTCCCGGATCACCCCTGGAACCCTTTTTAAAAATTGGTGTTACATTGGCTATCCTCCAGTCTTCAGGTATTAGAGATGATTTTAATGATAGTTCACAGATTACTAATAGCAGGTCTGCAATCTCATATTTCAGTTCTTTCAACACCCTTGGATGTATACCATCCGGCCCAGGTGATTTGCTACTCTTCAGTTTATCTAATAGTTGTAATACATCTTCCTGATGTATCGATATTTCCTTCAATTCTTCCGCACCTTTAAATAACACTTCAGTCATGGGTAACATCCCTACATCTTCCTCAGTAAAGACCAAAGCAAAGAATTCAGTCAGTCTCTCCATTATCGCTTTGTCGCCTCTTAGTGCCCCTTTAACTCCTCTATCATCTAATGGACCAACTGACTCTCTCACAGGTTTTTTGCTACGAATGTACTTGAAAAAATCTTTATTTCGCGTTTTTGCTTCCACAGCAAGCTTCTTCTCAAATTCTCTCTTTGCCTGCTTTATCAATGGCTTGCATTTGACTTGCCAGTGCTTGTGCTATTTCCAGGTTTCGTCGTTTGGCTCTTTTTTCCATTTCCTGAAAGATGCTTTTTTGGCAACAACAGCCTCTCTGACCTCACCTTTAAAAAATGCTGGCAGTTTTTTGGACTTCCTTCCACTTTTCTTAAAGCGTGGAATACAGCTGGTCTGGGCTGCCAAGATAGTATTTTTCAACAACACCCAAGCTTGATGTAAGTCTTTAACCTTTGCAACTGCTCCTTTTAGTTTTTTCTTAACTATTTTCCTCATTTTATCATAGTCTCCCTTTCGAAAGTTAAAAGGTAGTACTGTGGATTTCCTTACTATCCCTCCTCCACTAATTAAATCAAAGGTGATCATGCTATGATCACTATTGCCAAGTGGCTCCAACACTCTTTTCTCTTCTACTAGATCTGGTGTTCCACTAAGGACTAGGTCTAATATGGCTTCCCCTCTGGTTGGTTCATGAACCAGCTGTTCCAAGAAGCAGTCATTTATGTCATCTAGGAACTTTATCTCCCTAGCATGTCCTGCCGTGACACTGACCCAATCGATACCGGGGTAATTGAAATCGCCCATTATTATTACTGCTCTGTAACTTTTGTTAGCTTCCTTGATTTCTTTGAGCATTTCATCATCCATTTGTTCATTCTGGCCCGGTGGTCGATAGTACACCCCCACTGCCATCACCTTCCCCTTTTTACATGGAATTTCAATCCATAGAGATTCTACAGCAAATTTTGTTTCCTGCAAAACTTTAATCCTTTCTTACTCAATGCCCTCTCTAACATAGAGCGCAACTCGTCCACCAATTTGATCAGCTCTATCATTATGATATAGTTTGTACCCAGGTATCAGAGTGTCCCACTGGTTGTCCTCCTTCCAACCATGTTTCTGATATTCCAATCATATCTAACCTCTCATTTAGTGCTATATATTCTTACTCTCCCATCTTATTTTTTAGACTTCTAGCATTTGCATACAAGCATTTTAGAGACTGTATTTTATTCATATTAATTTGGCTATTGGTAGACATGGGTAATTTGGGATCTTTAAGCTCTGTCTACTCCATGCTCAAGGGCATTTGGTCTACTTTACTCTTTTTTGGAAGCTCTCTGCTTTTGTTAGTATCCTTCAAGGATACGTTCTTCTGAACCATGCACTCTTGGGCGACTGTCGGCTTTCCCCTATTATCTAGTTTAAAAGCTGCTCTGTCTCCTTTGTAAAGGTTAATGCCAGCAGCCTGGTTCCATCCTGGTTAAGGTGAAGCCCATCCCTTCGGAAGAGCCCCTCCTTTCCCCAGAATGTTCCCCAGTTCCTAACAAATCCAAAACCCTCATCCTTGCACCATTGTCTCATCCACGCATTGAGACTCCGGAGCTCTGCCTGCCTTTTGGGTCTTGCGCGTGGAACGGGAAGCATTTCGGAGAACGCTACCCTGGAAGTTCTGGATTTCAACTTCCTACCTAAAAGCCTAAATTTAGCCTCCAGAACCTCCCTACCACATTTTCCTATGTCATTGGTACCGACATGTACCAAGACAGCAGACTCCTCCCCAGCACTATCTAAGACCTTATCTAGGTGGCGCTTGAGGTTCGCTTCCTTCGCACCAGGCAGGCATGTTACCAGGCGATCCTCACGTCCACCAGCCACCCAGCTATCTACATGCCTAATGATCGAATCACCAACTATAACGGCTGTCCTAACCCTTCCCTCATGGGCACATGGCCCTGGAGAAACTTCCTCGGTGCGAGAGGGTTTTACATCACCTGGAGGACAGGTCCTAGTTATAGGATCACTTCCTGCCACTCCAGGGTGATGCTCTCCTGTCACGTGACTTCTCTCCTCCATGGCAACAGGGATGCTGCCAGACTGGAGGTGGGACTTCAGGACTATATCCCTGTAGGTCTCGTCTGTGTACCTCTGTCTTTCTTATGTCTTCCAAGTCTGCTACACTAGCCTCTAGAGAACGGACTCGTTCCCTGAGAGCAAAGAGCTCCTTTCACCTAGTGCACACGTAAGACCTCTCACCAACTGGGAGAAAATCATACATGTGACACTCAATGCAAAAGACTGGAAAGCCCCCATCTCGCTGCTGGACTGCTGTCTGCATCTTAGTTTTAAGTTTTTGTTTAGATCTTTAAGTTCTTTACTTACTAAGGGTTGCCAATAAAACTGTACCTAATACGTTTAATATACCTTGTTCACCTGAAGCTTAATTAATCTCAGGTCCTTAGTTTATGACTGATTTGGGTAACAAGCTGCACTTGAGAGCACCTCCTTTCCTTTAAGATGTGTAAGCACCTATAAAGCTACGATTATCCCAGGGGTGGGTGGGTATTAGGGAGGGAGGAAAATAACACTTATTAAAAGAGGGCTGCTACACAGTACCTTGTCCTGTGCTTCTGAGGTAAGCTGTGACCAACTTCCTGGGTGATTAACAGTCCTTGCCTGGCTAGAAATAGTCTTTCAAAATGGCCTTTTGACCTGCCACCTGGCGTTAACACCTATTGAAAAAGTTTCACAGGTCTCTTGCCCCCTAGGTAGAAGGCCTCTTTGTAAAGGTCTCTAGAAGACGTTATTTGTTGCTCAAAGAATACTGACCCTGTTTTGCCTTTTATGCTAAGTTATATTCTGATTTGATTTAAATTAAAGCTCTTTGCTGCTGCTAGGGTCTGACTTATTATGAAATTTAAACTAGAAGCTCTCTGCTGGGTTCTCAATTTAACCAGAAAGCTCTCTTCTGTGTTTTAAATTTAAACTAAAAGTACTTTGCTGATACTGGGCCCTGAGTGAGTATTAAATTTAAACTACAAGCTCTCTCTCGGAGTCACGTGATGTGGTGAAAGCGAGTGGATGTTGCTCACTCGCTCTCTGGGCTTCCCCCGATCCTGCTGGCGACTGGAGCCGTTTGCGTAGCCGTAGCGCTAAACCAGCGATACTGATGGAGAGACCGGAGAGTGGAGGACGATCGGGTGGCTGCTAACAAAGTATGGCAGCGGCGGCGAAGGCAAATAGGAGAAAGAAAGATCGTGCGGCCGGACAGCCCAAGATGGCAGACTCTCCCCCGGCACTGAAATCGCCTGCTTCACCAGCCTTCCTGGATGAGGTCTCCTTGGCCGTGTCCGGTGCATTAGCGACCCAATTTGACACTCTGCATAGTAAAATGGACATTTTGCAAGAAACTATGCGTACCTTAGGGAACCGGATGCAGGAGGCCGAGCCTGGATTTCACAGAGTGAGGAGGGGCTGGAGGCGGTTACACAGGAGGTGAAACATGTGCAGACGGTGCTTCAGGCCCAGGCAGCTAAATTGGATGACCTAGAGAATAGATCCAGACGGAACAATCTACGCTTTTTGGGCATTCTGGATAAGGAGTTGCAGGCTTATTTGGAGAAGGTGATCTTGCAGACCTTTAAGGGGGGAGAGGACTTTGGGCCTATCAAGCTGGAAAGAGTGCATAGAGTGGGGCCTAAGCAGCCTAAAGATAGCCGGCCTAGATTGGTCCTGGCTAAGTTCCTGGAATTTCCACAAAAAGAGGCGGTGTTAAGGGCAGCCAGGAAGCACGGGGTGCTGGAACATGACAACGCTAAAATCAGAGTGGCGCAGAATTATTCAGTAGCTCTCAGTCAGCGGAGGCGAGCGTATGCGCCTTTCTGTCAACAGCTGGTGGACGCCATTATAAAATTCATCGGACTTTTGAGGCAGCTGCGGCAGCGGCTCAGTACGTTGCGGACATAGCGAGGAAGGTAACAGGAACAATGACAGCACTGGGAGCAGCTGCCCAAGTGGCACAAGCTAGCAAGTAGTGAAAGATGCCGGCTGTGGATTATCTTGAAAGAGGTCGGAGGCCTGGCGAGAGAGACCTGGACAGTTGACAGTGACTCTGGGACTTGCTGGCAACCGGTTTGGAGTATGTGTGAACAGTGGGGGGAGGGAAGTGGAGAAACCAGTTTTTGTATGTGTTGGGCTATGGGGATATGAGGACAGATAGGATTGGGTATTTGAGATAAGGTTGTGTGCGTTGTTAGCCATATTACCATAGGTAACTGTGTTCTTTTTTCTTCTTCCTTTTTTTCTTTACATGATATCAATATGACGGGGGTGTCCCGTGTGTGCTGGGTTTGGTTGTTGCTTTTGTCTCGGCCACCTCTATTGGGAGTCCATTGTAGGGATTTAAGCAGGAAGGGAGAGGGATTTACGGCTAGTAGAATGTGGATGGGGTAAGGGAGGCCTAAACACATCAAGATGACTTAATGAGGAGTGGAGGGGACGAGAAAGGAGATCAGGGGAATAGGGTGGGGAGACGGAGATGGGGTGGGGATTGGAGGGGGGGAGGAGGGGTAGGGGGGAGGAGGGGGAGTAGTTTCAAGAAGGGAAGGGGGGATGGATTACTATTGGGAGTGGGTGGGGTGGGAGGTTACAGGGGTGGATAGTGAGCAGCCTCAAAGAGAATCACCGCAGAGGAATACAGTGCATAGGAGAGTTCATAGGAGGGCCTCAGGCTGGGGAGGTCTTCCTCTTGCAAAGAAGGATAGCCAGAGGAATTGGAACTTCTTGGGAGTTGGTACCCTGAGGATTATTTCATGGAATGTCTGTGGCGTGGGGACCCCCATTAAGAGTTCTAAAGTGCTGTGAGCCCTCGCTCGTTGTAAATGTGATATTGCCCTGATTCGGGAGAGCCACCAGATGGCCAAAGAACACCTTAAACTTAAGAGGAAATGGGTGGGACAGGTATGGGGGGCCCCGACGAAGGGGAAAAAAGGTGGAGTGGTCATTTTAATGCATAAAAGGATTCAGTTTGTCCTGGAACGTGACTACATGGACCCAGAAGGCCATTATGTGCTCTTGTATGGGATGTTGGAGGGGCAGCCTATAGTGCTGGGCAATCTCTATAGTCCTAATGTGTTGGATCGGGCACTCTATGCCCATTTGGCCTCTCGTATAGAGCAACTGCCCAATGTACCCTTGATCTTGAGCGGAGACTTTAATGGGGTGTTGGATGTGGGGTTGGACATGACCAGAAGGGGAGTGGAGGGGAGGGGGCATGGGTACAGACGACAAGAGCCCTGCAGGCCCTGCGGCGACGGCTGGGAGTGGTGGACCCCTGGCGACTTTTACATCCGATGGATAGAGATTATACTCATCAGTCGCGAGCGCATGGATCGAGCTCAAGGATCGACTATATACTGGTGTCGGAACGGGTTTTTGCCCAAGTGGTTGATGCCCAAATTGGCCCTACAGAGATATTGGATCATGCCCTGATATGGGTAGACCTCGAGTGGATGATGCCGCATCACACAGCAGAGTATGGGGATTCCCGATCGACCTGTATAGAGATGCTGAGTTCCACACGTATTTAAAGAAGTGCTGGACAGAGTTTGTCTTTCACAATGCCCGCCATCAGGAGAACCCGGAATTGTTTTGGGAGACTGCAAAGGTGGTTCTGCACGGAGACATTATTGGGTATGTTGCCCGAAGGCGGAAACGGCTAACGCAGCAGATTGTCCGTTTGTAAAAGCAAGTGATGAAAGATAGATGACGGTGTGGAATCAATCCATGCGCGGCATCAATCCATGCGCGGCAAACAAACAGCGGTTGTGGGAGACCCAAGCAGCCCTTAATGAGGTGTTGCACGGAAGGGTGAAAAAATCTCTGACGTACTATCGTTATCAGCTTTACCGCTTTGGAGAAAAACCCAGGAAACTATTGGCGCGCTGCCTCCATGGTAGTAGAGGGTCTCATGCGGTAGTGGCCTTAAGGGATGAGCAGGGGAGATTGCATAAGGGAAACCGGGCCATTGCCCACGTGTTCCGATCTTTCTACCAAAAACTGTATTCGAGGAGGGAGGGGTCCGTGAGCAGTATGAAACAATACTTGCAAGGTGTACAGCTTCCCAAGTTATTGGCAGATCAGAGGGCGCAGTTGGATGCACCGATAACTATAGAGGAGGTTCAGTGGGTTATTCAGATGGCAAAGTGTTATCGGGCACCAGGGCCTGACGGTTTTGGGGTGGAATTCTATAAGCTGCTGGGAGACTCAATACCTCCGGTGCCGGTGGCGATGTACCATCAAAGAGTGGAGCAGGGAGGGTTTGCATGGGGGGCAAATCACACACATATCATACTTATACCTAAACCAGGCAAGGATCACACGCAGACTGCATCGTATCGGCCCATATCTCTGCTTAATTTTGATTTGAAGATGTTGGCTAAGATACTGGCTGATCGGTTGGCCCAATTTATGGGAGATTTGGTTCATAACTTGCAAGTGGGGTTTGTCAAAGGTAGATATGCGGTGCGGAATCTTCGAAAACTTTTGGCGTCTTTGGAGTGGGTGCAGGAGACCGAGCAGCAGTCGCTCCTGATTAGCTTTGATGCAGAGAAGGCATTTGACCAAGTGAACTGGGACTATTTGAAACTGCTCTTTCCATGCTATGGGATAGGAGGGTTTTTTTGTAGCATGGTGAACATACTCTATGCGCAACCAACAGCGGGAGTACTGTGCAATGGCGTATTGTCTGATGAATTCTGCTTAGTAAGAGGTACGCGGCAAGGATGCCCGCATTCTCCCTTGTTTGTGTTATTCTTGGATCCTTTGGTGCGGAGGATTGAGGCGTCCAAGGACATTTGTGGAGTGCGAATTGGGCGTCATGGGTTCAAGATGGCTGCCTTCACAGATGATATGCTGGTGCATCTGACGCTTCCACAGCGGTCGCTGCCTTGCTTGTTAGAGGAATTTGAGAAATTTGGAAGATTTTCAGGACTCCGTATAAATATGGAGAAGTCGGAGGCCTTGGATGTTGTTGGTACGCTCCGGGGGAAATGGGAAGGGCTCTTCCCGCTTAAATGGGCACATGACTCATTTGTGTATTTAGGTATCCTTCTGACAAGAGAGCCAAAAGAATTGTATAAAAAAAACTTTGAGCAGGTTCTCCTTAAGACCCAGACACAGCTGCAGGCATGGGCTCCCCTTCCGCTGTCTTTGTTGGGCAGGGCGGCGGCGTTGCGGATTGTGATTCTACCATGAGTTCTATATTGGCTGCAGACTCTCCCGGTATGGGTGACATGGCAAGATTTAACTTGTATAGAGCGGGAGATTTGGGGTTACCTGTGGAAAGTAGCACGAGCCCGTATCCTGCTGAATCGTCTGCAGAGAGGATGGAAACATGGGGGGGATAGGAGTTCCAGACCTGGGTGCATATGTTTTGGCCTGCCAAGCCCGACATATTGGAGATTGGTTGGGGAATACTGACGTGTATACCCCTAGGGAGATGGAAGAGGCGTTGGTAGCTTCCCAAACTTTACTGGCGACATTGCATTTGGAGAGCTCAATTTAGCCACGACGAATGATTAGTAGCATGTTGGTGATGCCGGCGTGGCATGCCTGGCAGAAGCTGAGCGGACACTGGGGAGGAAGTCCAGAGATCTCACGCTGGCTCCCCCTGCAGGGCAATGCTCGGTTCCCCCCTGGAACAGATACGGCAATTTTTCGGAAGTGGGAGGAGATGGGCATTCGCAATGTGGGACATGTGGTTGACCAGGAAGGGGAGTGTAAGTCTTTTGCCGTTCTTTGTAGGGAATATGAGCTGCCTTCTTGACATTACTTTGCGTATGCTCAGTTATCCCTCTACGTGACATTGTTGCCGCGGGCGGCGTTGGAGGTGGAGTGCTCTGGGAAGATCTTAGCATTTTTTGCTTGGGGGATGACTCCCCGCCCAAGATTGCGGACTTTAAAAGGAGGTTGGATGTGTATGTAGCTCCACCGGATTACGCGAATGAGGAGGCACAATGGGCGAGACAGCTGAATTTGGCGGTGACCCCAGGGTTGATGGGTAGAGCCCTAGGCCGGATCCTGTGATTAATCGATGGGGCTAAATGGCGAGAGATACAGTTTAAATGCATTATTAGGGCAAATTTCTCCCCAAGGTGCGCTATGTGTAGTCATCTTACGTCGGATGGGGCCTGCCCAAAGTTCGTGCCTATTGGATGCGGATTGGTAATTATATGAGTGGTCTACTAAGCGAACAGATCCATTGGACGGGGTCCTTGGTTGTGTTGGACCAGCTCCGACCACTCCACCCAAAGGGGGGATGGGAGTGGATTTTGGTGCAGAAGGCCTGTCTGGTGGGTAAGGGTCCCCTACTACAGAAATGGAGGGAACCAGTGGCCCCTACCTTTTGGGAGTGGCGAAACAGTTTCCATCAGTTGATGCTGATGGAATGGAGGGGAGCTAGAGGTAGTGTCAAATGGTGGGCCTCCTTTTTACTGATTTGGGAGCCTTATAGTCAGCGGCTGCGACCGCAGGTTTGCAGTGCATTATTATAGATAGGATAGGAAGGGAGCGGGCGGACAATGGAAGGAGTAGGAGGGGGTTTGTATGGGCTTGGGGTCAGCTGGTGGGTAGTCCTTGTCAGTGTATTCCTAAGGTTTGTAAATAGAGTGAGGAGAGGCTGCTAGGAGTGGGGGATGGGAGAGGGGAGGAGGGAGGGGACAAATGAAACTAATAAGCTTTTGGTGTTTTTTCTTATAGTTACCTTCACTGTTAGACGTGCTTCTTGAATCCCGAGGCGGTGGATCAGAGATAACCATGCCTGGGGTTCTATGTATGTGTTCGAATTGTGTTGCATAAATGTCGTGCATTAATAAACAGAGTTTCAAAAAAAAAACTACAAGCTCTCTGCTGGGTATGAAATCTAACCAGAAAGCTCTCTTCTGTGTTTTAAATTTAAACTTAAACTGCTGCTACTAGGCCCTGACTGATTTAACAAATACACTGGGTTCACAGATTAATCAGCTTTAATCCATGATCTCTCTCCAGAAGTAGCAGTCCCCTTTTCTAGTCCTTCAAGACTGAGGATCACAGAACTCTAGTTGAACTATCTATGCCTGTGCTGCTGAGATAAGCTGTGACCAACTTCCTGGTTGATTAACAGTCCTTGCTTGGATAAGAGTCTTTCAAAATGGCCGTTTGACCTGCCAGCTGGCGTTAACACATATTGAAAAGGTTTCAGAGGTCTATCTTGAAACTTCCGTTGGAATCAGTCCTTCCTTTGGCTAGGATTTTTTATTTGCCACCTGCCAAGTGCAAGGACAATGGAGTTTCCACTCCTGCACATTCTCCTCCGATGGACTCCTTGGATTTGACTGGGTTCCTAGAGACTACAGATCTGGGTTTTATCCCGAGGGCTACTCTGCTCCTGACTTTGGCTCTTGAGCCTGATCGAGATTTGCTTTTGAAATTGTACTTTATGGCTAGGAATGAGCCCTTTATGGGGGGATAATAAGGATGTTTCCAGATGTCTCTAAAGCTACTCAGAAACATAGGCAGCAGTTTCTTTTGCTGCGGCCCCAGGTTATGCAGTTGGGTGGGCTATTTTTTCTGCACTACCCGTGTAGGTGCTTAATCTAATATCAGGGTGTGTGTTATACCTTTTTTGAGCCAGCACACTTAACTTAGTTTGTTGCTAGTAAAGATGTGACTTGTGATAAGGAAGCTTATCATAGCTCAGGAAGGAGCTATAGTAAAGGTGAAGTGACTCTGAACAAGCAGCCTGTCAGTTCTGGTAGAAATAAGAAAACAGAATTATTTCATAAAAGACTACCAGTCCCAGAATGCACCAGGTTTCCAACAGCCATTAGAGGAGCTGAAGTGGGGAAACGTGTGTTCAATCAGGAGGGCTATGAGGTAATCCCCAAGCACTCATCTCAAAGGGCAGGGCCTGATTCAGCACAGCTGTGCTGTGCTAGGGTGGAGCACTCATCTAAGCAGAATAAAGGTAGAGTTTATTCTACAGAGAATCATCTTCATGATCTTGGACAGCTTCATCATCTGGAGGATCATCAGAAGCAGAAGCCAGAGCGGACGGACAGAGAGGGCAAGAAACCCTTTGGAAGAAAGAAGAGAAAAGCATTTGGGAGGTCTAAAGGAGTCCAGAGCAGTACGTATACTGGGAGACATTCAAAAGGCCAGCATACACCATTGGACTGGGGAAAACCAGAGGAGTGGTGCTGCAGAGCTAGGAATCTCCAGACGGTACCTGTGAGGGAGACGGCTGCACTTGGAAGGGACCCTAGGACCCGTGCCAGAAGGTATGTGAAGAGAGATCCAGTGTCCAGGGATCTGGATTGGAAGGCTGGACATAAGAACTGGACTACATACTGGCCAGGCTATTTAGAGAGGAACTCTAACAGCAATGGAAGCTCAGGTATGAACACTGATCTATGCCCTAGCTATACCCTTGAAAGACAGCAGGGAAACAAGTATTCTCCTGAGAGTGCTCCATTGAGATATTCCTCTGTGCCAATCCATGATATTGAACCCATGATTGTTGAAGAAGGGGGAGAGGTCTTTCATACAGGCTGTGAATACATGGATTGCTCTCTGTCTAAACTCCTTTGGTAATTTACTGTTACAAAGTACAACAACCATCACAAAGAAATACAAACTTGTTCTTTAATCTACTCAGAAAAGCTCCTGAGTAGGATTTGAGCCACTCAGTAGAAAGCAAGCAAGCTAAGGGGTTTCAGCTGGGTAACTGCTAGCAATTGAGCCTTACCTAATTGCTTGTGAGCTCTGAGGAAATCACTTCTGAGTCTATGTGTGAAGATATAAGAAGTTAACCTGAAAAGAACAGTTTTTCCCTACTTTGTGGGTTTTGTTTGTTGTTTGATGCACTGCTAAGAAAATATTAGCTAGAGCCTACAGAAAAGACCAGTTTGTTACCAACCAGGTCTTTATTTTTTGATTTGATTGCCTGACAAGTTCAGCTGTTGTTTTCCTGATTTTGTTTGTTCTAAGTTTAACACTGAAAGCAAGTATCCTGTTTTATGTGCTACCAAGCATATCTGTGTTGGGAGAAATAACCCCATAAATAAATATCTTATTGGCTTTACACTCAAGCACAACTGATTATTGTGAACGGCTGTGTCTGGTGTGAATGGACTACATTTCCCACAATACCTTGCAAATCATATTAATATATGCCTTTGCCAAGACTGTGAACATTCTCACCCAGGCACCCGTCTGACAGACTCTATTGTAGCAGTTTGGGCTACTCCACCTACCTCCTCTATTGTGTGTGTGTGGGGGGGGATTTAGGTCTGTGAATAGTAAATTTCTGCACTAGTTTTTGTGTCTATTTCCTTTAACTGTTCCTTTGATTTTGTCTTGCCCTCTATTTTGTGGGCTAGTGAATCTTAGTTCTTCACGAACGAGTGTTAAGAATAGGGAAGTTATCCCCTTATTCTTTTGTTTTTTCTTTTCCTTTTAAATTGTATTCTGTAACAAGCATGTATCTTGTGTAAAATTGAAACTGCACAAATAAAAAATAAAAAAAGAAACTGGAAGTGAGGCCGCGAGAGGGGGATTACCCCTCATATCCTATCTTCCAACATATATTACATTTCCATAGTGCTCAGATTTTTTGCTCTGTTGTTTGTTTTTAGAATGCTGGAGCAGAAATGTCTCTGCTCTGACCTAGAACATCTAGATAAACAAAGCTTGATGTAGAGCTGAGTTTATACAATGTAAGAGTTTTTTCCCTAATAAAAGGAGATGCGACTGCCTAGGGGGGAATTATGGGCACCTGCACAAGTGTGCACACCTATGAATTCCTCACTTAAGCTGAAGTTGTATTGTTTTATATAACTCTCTGTGTCTGTGTGCTTTTGTATTTACAGTTGAATTTAGAGAACTGAATTCCAAGGATCGAGGTTAAGTTTTGCTGCCTGGTCAGAAGTAGATCACAGGCTAAAAGATCTATTCAGTTTGTGTCATGACTTAGATATTCATTTCTCTTCATTCAAGGCAAGGCAGAGAAGACAGAAAATTGTGAGTATGGAGTACAGACAGTTGAGAGGCAGCCTGTGAAATCCTTTAGGAGGATCAGAGGAGCTGAAGATAATGGTACATGTGAAAAATTGAAGGAAAAATATATGTTGTACATATTAGAAGTGAAAGTGTATAATGATTCATTTATTTGCTTTCCTGATGTGTTTTTCAAAAGGATAATGTTTTCTGGTTGTAAAAGATTTAAAAAGCCTGGTTGAAACTTGGTAATTAGTTGCTGTGTTTTCATATGCTGATTTTCTTCCTTAGTAAGTCAGAGCTGTATTTTGTCAAACTGGTAAATTGATATTGGAAATGTCTGTGTTCTTATCTTTGTTAGTTGGTAATGTGTAAAGACAGATTTTTCTTGTTTTGTTTCACTCCTGGGTCTTAGGTAAGGTCATTTCAATTGTTTTGTGTTGTGCGTTTTGGTTTCTGATCTCAGTATGAATGAAAAAAAACAGATAAAATGTAGCTGATTTTTTGTTTTTGTTTGGTAATCCTTAAATTAGAAAGTTTTAAGCCTTAGTCTGTAAGGATTAATATGTTATGATGGTCTGTACACATATGTTTTAGTTGGTACTGTGGTGAACAGCGCCCTCCTGAGCCTATGGAAACGGATGAAAATCCTGAGGTTCAGCAGGATTTATGCCTATGTGAGAAACCAAGGAAGAAAGAGAGACTCTATTCCACAGAGCTGAGCATGGAGACCAGCCCAGGGGAGGAGTCCTGCAGTCCTGATTGGGCACACCCTGCCCTTGGAAGGGGCGTGTCCAGGAGAGAACGTGGTTTTATACCAGAGCATGGCTTTGCTAGTCAGATTAGGAATGGGATTGAGAGGAATGAGGAGAAGGAGAAGAGGAAGAATGATTGGAAGTCCAGAAAACAGTATGCTGATACTTGGGAACCTGGCATTGGAAAGAAACCTGCAAAGTTCTATTCAGAGGCAGTGAGTAGAAGTCCCAAGGAGAGAGGACCTAGCCCTGAATTAGACAACCGTTGGAAAGCACAGCCCTGGAAAAAGAAGCCTTCAAGGCAGGCACAAGAAAGAAAACAATCATTCTGTGAAGTACCGTTTGAGCCAGAGAGCAACAAACATTCTAACAGCTGGAGAACGTTGGAGCCATCTGAAGTCAGAACGGCATGGCAACAAGTAAGTGAATTGCCACCAAGTTTCCAGGCTGAACGTAAAGCTAACTCTCCTATGTGTGAAACATTAGCAAAAGAGACTAGCAGTTACTCTGATACAATTAATCTAAGAGAGGAGAAAATAAACAGCCTTAAGCCAGAGGGAAGTTGTATAGCTGATAGCAATTCCCTATCTCACAAACAGCAGGCTGAATTGCTCCTACAGAGTTTTAAGCAGTTTTTAGAGTTGCAAGCTAGAAGACAGCCAGTGTTACCAGAAGCCAGTAATTCCATACAGCTTGAAGAGTTAACACAAGATAATACAGACTTACCAGATTGTGAGAGCATGGATTGCACGGTCTGCTGTGTAGAGATGCCAAGCTGAAGGAAACTGCTTTTTACCGTATGTGAATTGAATGCTACGGAGCTGTTGTATTGCCTTGCTGAGAAAGCTCTAATTATGTGCACCTGATTTTCCCCAGCACTGTGAAGGTAACAGTGGCTGAAAGAGGCTGCAGTGAATCTAACTGACCTCTTGGGGCAAAGTGAGTAATTTGCTTAGAAGTGAAAAGCAGCAATTATACTTTAAGTTGCCTTTATCCTAAGTTTTCCTGTTAGCATTTGAAGTACCTATTTTGTTTGCATTTATTTGCCATGTGATGGAACAATATCCTTTACTATAATAAAAATACTGGAAACCCCATAACTACAACTCTTTATTTCGGAGTGAGAGGAGCAGGAACTACAATACCCAGCATTCCCTGGATACAGGTTACTCTCCTTCCTCACGAAGCATCAGACCGCCGCTCCTGTCTTTAGCCCCAAGGCCGGGCAGGAGCGCCGCAGTACGCGAATGTAGTTGATTGGCATGAGCAAGTGATTAGAAAGTATGTGAAGTGAGATACGATGGAAAATTGATTAGGGCGGTCTAATGTGATGTAATGTGCTGGTTTAATGAATAAGGAAAGGGAGACAAGATTCTATGATGGATTTTGCGGTGTTAATGTATTTGGACAGCTAGTGTTTTTTTCTGTCTGTATGAGTTTGTACTGTAGTATGGAATGCATTTTCTGAGTCAATGGATTGGGATTGGAATGTATTGTACACTGAAATAAGAACCTTAGAAGCAGACAGTACAGATGAGCCTGGCAGAGTTTTGTGTGTTTACAGTAATTCTGCATCGAGAGATCTGGCAAGGAGACCTTGACTGCAAGTTTTGTTAGAGAACTTTCTTTTAAACAAAAAAGTAGTTATAGTTAAAGTGCAGCCTGAATGTTGCTGATTCTTTCTTTTTTTCCCATGAATATATAATAAGAACAACTTCTGATCCCAATTGGCAGTAATTGAGAAATAAATTTGCATGATTGTAATTGTATTATGTTTAAGATTTGAATTTGACAAGTGTGATTGAGGAGGAAGAAAGAACATTAACCATATCTCCAGGAACAAGCAGGAATGAATCTTCACATATGGGTACGTCGGTACCGACGGAGTCTGCGCGGGAACGCTTCCCAGGGTCCAATCAAAGAGCTTTTGGAAGCATCCCACCACGCCTGCGTGCTGCATTCCCGCCTTTCCCAACTGCCTCTCCTCAGTTTTCGTTTTTCCGCGGAGCCGGCAGGACGTCGTCCTGTCACCGCAGAAAATTCTTGTTTTATTTCTTTAGTTTTCTTGTGGTCGCAGCTGTCTCCCTGACGTCACCGGTATCACCGGTGTTTTCTTTTCCTGTGAAATCTCCTTTTTCAAGAGATATTTTTTCTTCATAGTGTTTCACGGTTTCTCAAGCCTTTCAGGCCTCCTTTTTCCTTCATGGAACCGCCAGCCACTTCCTCCAAGAAATGTTCAGACTGTGGCGGTACAACTTTATTTTTAGACCCTCAATATCGGTGTCTAACCTGCTTGGGTCCTGACCTTTTTCCTCGAGCCGTCAGGCAACAGTTTTGTGAGAAGACGTTTTCAACATCGAGATTCCCTCGATACACGGTTTCCCTCCGACGTCAGGGCACCGTCCCTTTCTTCTTCTACACAGGATCAGGTAACCCTCAAACAGTCTGTTAAGACTAGCCAGCCCTCGAGTGGTAGGTCTCATGCACAGCATGTAGACGGCTCCGGCCTTGCCCTCGAGGGCCCACTGGCTTCAAAACCCCGGCGGGAGTCTTTGGTCTCCAAAGCTTTTGAGGGGTTTCAGGTTGTTCCTGGGGTTCACCCCTCACAGAACATACCTGAGCCGTGTCTGGTGGTGGCATCCGCTTCGAGCGGTACCGATACCCCGGCATCGGCACTGGTGTTGGATGATACACTCCTCAGCAGGGATGGTCATCTGGCGTCCTCGGTGCCTTTGGGACCGGTGGATACCCTCCAGACTGACTTTCCATTATCGGTACCAGTGCCGATTCTACCACAGACGTCGGTACCCTCCAGACGTGCATCGATAGCCTCGCTGCCCTCGATGCCAAGTCTCGAATCGATCTCCAGTCTGGAGGACTGGGTACCGACTCACCTTGGTACTAGCTCCGGGCGGTACCCAAGGCTCGGTTCCGATACTTCTGATCCACAACTCTCGGTTCCCCCGAGGCCGTTAGAGTTGCCGCCGGTTGGCCTTCTTCCACCGGTATCAGACACGGTACCGAAGTCGGTACTGATGACCACATTACCCTTGCGGTCGGTGCCTTCCATGCTTCGCTCATCAGGCTCTTTGCCCTCGATGCCGAGTCTGGAATCGATCTCCAGTCTGGAGGACTGGGTACCAACACGCTTTGGTACCGACACCGATCGATACCGGAGACTCGGTACCGAGGATAGCGACCGGAGGTTTTTGGTTACCTCGGTACCGATTGAACTGCCAAAGGCTGCTCCAATGTCTGTGTCGGGTTCGGCTCCGACATCGGTACCGGTATTAGCATCGGTACCGGCATCCACAGTAGCATCGTGGCCAACTCCTACCATGCTTCTTCCAACAGGATCGCTCCCTTCTATACCAAGCTTGGAGTTGATACCTGGCATGGACAATGTGGTAATGACGGTCGCTGCTCCTGACAGCCAGTACCGGCGACCATCCCTTAAGCATGCCACACTGCACCGTGTGGGATCTTCTATTCCTATATATTTGGATAGCTCTTTCGGTGCTCAGGCTAGTTCTTCAGATCTAACCTGTCCAAGGGAGATTCCTGTTGGGGATCCCTCTTTTCAGAGTTTCCTCCTGGATATAGCAAGATCCCTTGCCATTCCTGTCCCTGGACATGATCCTGCACAAGGCTCTGTTTCTACCAAAGCAAAGGAGAACATAATGCTTCCTTTGCACCATTCCTTGCAGGATCTCCTTCTAGGAATGTGGGAAGCACCTTTAAAGGTACCCCCACCTTCCAGAGCAACTGATCTTCTATATCAGGTGCCCCCTCTCCAGGGTTTCAAAAGACTCAACTTCCTCATCATTCCATAGTAGTGGAATCAGCAATGAGGCGGGTAAAGAGTAAGAAAAAGCACTCTTCTTATCCGCCAGGTCGTGAGTCTAAGACACTAGATGCCTTCGGACGTCAAACCTTCCAGACATCTATGCTTTCTGCAAGAATTCTCTCATATATTTTTTTATATGAGTCTATCTCTTGAGGAGGTCACAAAGCAGTTTCATCTTTTGACTTCTTCTCTTCCAGAGTCCAAGAGTGCAGGCTATTCTTCACTGCTTAAGCATCTCCAGAGTATTTCTTGCTTTCTTACTCGTGCTTCCCTGGACTCTTTTGAGTCTGCTAGCAGGATTTCTGCTATATAGGGGCACGACGTAGAGCCTGGCTCCAGGCTTCAGACTTAGACAAATGGGCACAGCAAAGACTGGAACATACTCCTTGTACTGGAGACAATCTTTTCAACAAGGAGTCTTTACGTCAGGTTACTCAGTTGTCCACTGACTTACCTGTTCATAAGGGCTGTTCTGCACCTTCTTCTGTCCCAGTAGGTAGGAAATGTCCTGCCAAACCTTCTTCCAATAGGAGAAGAAGTTTTTATGCATCATCTGCCCATCATGCAGATGTTCCCAAACAGGGGATGCATCGTCCTGGTCTGCAGAATTCAACCTCTCACCAGGCTCAGCAAACCAAGCAACTGCAGGGTTTCTGATCATTCTTCATCAGATGCTTGTGACTCTGAGGGTTAGAATCTGCAGTTGCTTCTTCTCAATAGAGGCAATCCACTGCTCTCATTCTAAACCCTAGACATGGATCTCTTCCCAAAAGACATCCATTTTTTCTATGTTCTATGAGCTGTCAGGATGTTCATGCCCTTAAGCAGGTCAGCATGGTATCTCATTTTTATGCATCTTCTGTTCACTTACCATGCTAGAGTTCTAGAATACTCGGGACTTGCTGGCTGCAGACTGATATCATCCTCTGCTTTTCACGTAACCGTCCTGGTTATTTCACTACCTAGCATCCCTGTAGCTCATACCAGTGGGAACAGATTCTCTATATATCTTCTCAAGTAGGTTCCACCTTCTTGTTATTAGATGAATCTTTCCTCTCCACATTTTCCTATGTGAATACCGTTCTGTAGGCATATCTCTGTTTGCTTCATTGCAGACACCCATATAGAGGCCTATATATTCATATCTGTAGCATACATCTTACAGATGTCTATGTCTATCTTTGTGTGTATTTTATGCCCTTCATATTTCACTATAGATATATTCTCATATATCTATCTATCTATATGATATATATATATATATATAGGGTGGTCCATAAAAATGAATTCCTGAATTCCTTTGCTCCCTGGCCTGATTCTGGTTCCACTTAGGTAGAAAACACTGTGTACAAAGTTTGAAGCCAATCAAATAATATTTAGGGGTGGCTCAACAAGTCTTGAGATTTCCCCCTGGGAGCAGATGACGAAATGTTGCATCATCTTGTATCATCCACTCAGTTCCACGCTGATTACCTTTGATTGCGTCATATTTGAACTAATCTCGTCTCTGAGAGGTGGCAAAGACATTGTACTATTATCTTTGTATCTTTATTCTTCTCAGATGGCGAAAAAAACGTGGTTTTTATCTCATTGAAGAAATGTCCACCACAATTCTGGGGGCCAAGCTCCCCAGCAAGGAGCAAGTGTTAAGTGTATTTTTACATCACCATATGACATTAAACAAAGGCGTTAGTGAAAGTGAATCTATTGTAACAAGTGAAGTAGAAGCTTACTGGGAAAAGGCCAGGCTTCCTGTTCAAAGAAATGACAAAATTCAAGAAAAAGTAAAGAAATTGTTCAATCAGTGGAAACTTTTGAAGAAAAACAAAGGGAGAGGAGGGAAACAAGAGGCAAATGAAAAAGAATTCCAGGTTGCAAAGAAAAACCTATTTGATGTGGCGCATGCCAATGCAATGTCTTTAATTCATATTCAAGAAGACAAAGAATTCTTAATAGCGCAACGAGAACCAGGGCGCCGCGGCTCAATGTGCGCGATGGACAAGAAACTGGCCAACACGGAAGCAAGATCGCAACAGTGAGAAGAAAAACTGAAAAGGCGCAGACAAAAACATGTTGCCGAAGCCGAGGCAACTACAAGCCAAGTTCAGCTGGAAGGATCTTCTTCCTCAGCAGAGTCAGGTGAAGACTCGTCGACATCTGCGGATTCAGATAACGGACAGAAGAAAGCAACTCCACAAACGAAGCAGTTTCGACCTAACAATGTCTGGACCCCAGAGCTTACAGCAGCCCTGGATCGGACAGGGACAACGGATCGCAATGCTCTGTTTGTAGTAGCTGAAACCGCCAGAAGTCTGGGACATTATCCTGGGGAGCTCAATATCAGCCGCTCCAGCGTCAAGCGCCATAGAGAAAAGCACCGTCAGCAACAATGGACGGACCTGCACAACGCATTCAAAGCCGAAGGCAAAACATGCATTGTGCATTGGGATAGCAAGTTATTGCCATCTCTCCTCTCTTCAACCACATCCGTTGACCGCCTTCCAGTTTTGATAACGGCTGTCTCCACTGGAGAGAAACAACTTCTTGGTGTACCAAAACTGACATCAGGAACGGGCGAGAATCAAGCTGCAGCAGTTTATGAACTGTTACAGGAATGGTGTTTGGATGAAAAGGTTGCAGGCTTCTGCTTTGATACAACTGCATCGAACATGGGACGTCGATCAGGAGCGTGCATTCTTCTAGAACAGAGACTCCGTCGCACAGTCCTTCATTTGGCATGCCGCAATCACATTTACGAAATAATTCTTGGTGCAGTATTCTCTACATGCTCTGGAGCTTCATCGGGTCCCGATGTCCAACTCTTTCGCCGGTTCCAAAAGAATTGGGGCTCCCTTGACAAGTCCAACTATCAAACTGGAAAAGACTTGGAGGTGCTGCAACCTGACAGGGATCGCATCATGAAGTTTGCGGAATCCAAGTTGGCACAGGGCAATCACCGAGATGATTACCTGGAATTCTTGGAGTTAACGATTGTCAGCCTTGGAGGGAATCTTCCTAGTTTCAATTTCAAGAAACCCGGAGCTTTCCATCATGCCAGATGGATGGCAAAAGTCTTGTACTGTCTCAAGATTTGGATGTTCCGAGGACAACTCAAAGATCTTACCCAACAGGAGGAGTCCTGTGTTCGTGATGTGAGCATTTTCTCCATCCTGATTCATGTGGAAGCCTGGTTTTCTGCCCCTGATGCCGCAGTTGCTCCTCGAACAGATTTGGAGATGCTGAAGAAACTACACTCTTACCACAATGACCGTGTTGGAAGAGCGGCCAGAGACAAACTGCAACAGCATCTGTGGTATGTGTCAGAGGAGCTTGTGGCACTGTCACTGTTCGATGAAGCTGTTTCAGCACCGACAAAGCGGGCCATAGTGTCGGCCATGATCCCGGCAGAATCAGATGAAAGCGATGAGGATGATGACGAAGACGAAGATCCCCCAAAGCGGGTCGAATTGAAAAGTTCCATGATTCCACCACTTGAATCTTTTGCAACTCACAAGTCAATCCGTTTCCTGAAACACCTCGACATTAACAGTGATTTTCTTAATGCAGACCCAGAAGACTGGGAAGAGAATGCATCATTCAAAGACGGTCTGAAGAAAGTAAAAAATCTTCCAGTGATCAACAATGTGGCTGAGCGAGGGGTCAAACTCATTGAGGAGTTCAACGGCCGACACACCACAAAAGAAGAGCAACTCCAGTTCCTTCTGGGTGTTGTCTCGCAACACCGTAAGATGTTCCCCACATCGTCAAAGTCTTTACTAGCATCTGGACCACATTGAGTGCTTGGCAAGCATGATACCCCCGTCTATGAGCGTACCCAGTGGTCTGACGAACCCTGGGGGGGATCCAGGGGCCTGATAGATAGGGTCCTTGAGCCACCCCTAAATATTATTTGATTGGCTTCAAACTTTGCACACATTGTTTTCTACATAAATGGAACCAGAATCAGGCCAGGGAGCAAAGAAATTCCTACTTTTATTTTTTCCCCTATGGCAGTGGACCACCCTAATATATATATATATATATATATATATATGTGTGTCGAGATATTTACTATCGGTAGATAGGTATTCTGCATCTACCTACCTGACTGTCGAGGCTCATATAGCTATATGACTCTGACAGATGGGCTTTACCCATACCTATGCTATCCAGCATGTTTGGGGTTCCACACTCACAACCACTTTTGTGGTAGTTAACAACTTCCACCATAACCTTAAGGTTTAGGTACCTCTGAAGCTCTCCATGTTCCAGTATCTCTCCTAGCTGGCCCCAGTTAGGAGAGACATTGCAGATCTTCAGCTAATCACAGGCTCTAACGCCTCAGGCGTTTGTCCTTTCTTTTGGGATACAAGGGGTTTCCATACCTTTTCCTCCCACAAGGACTGTGCCTGTTTGTACACTCCGGTCGGCCTTCTCTTTTTGCTCCCAAGGGTAAGCAACTCTGTCGCCAAAAGAGTTCAGCTTTTATCATAAAGCCTTCTGCTGAAGGCCCACTGTTTTTGGTACTACCCCAGTTCTCACCGGGGTCCCCTCTTACCTTTCAGGAATCTGACCTCCACTCTTTTTTTCCTACAGGTTTATTACCTCCACAGTGAGGTCATCCTTGAGGTTCCTCTACTGGGTTCCCCAGTAGATCCCATGAACCTCCTTACTGCTGTGTAATCCTGTTAGCGGAGGTCCATATTGCAATATTTCTTCAATACCATTGATGATAATTATCATCCGCACATGGACTCCTCCTCTGCAGTCCTGTGCTAGGTTAGCTGTTCCACAGCACCTTTCTTTCTTCAACTCCTACCCTCCATCCTCAGGATGCCTGGTGTTGTGGGGAATAGCTTGTTCCAACCTATGACATGCTGGGACTCCAGGCATCTTAGCTTGGGAGTCCCCATATGTGAAGACTCATTCCTGCTTGTTCCTGGAGATAGCACAGTTACTTACCTGTAACAGGTGATCTCTGGGAACAGCAGGAATAAGTCTTCACAACCCACCCACCTCCCCAGGAGTTGTATCTCTATCTATCTTTCCTTTCCTCTCTCTCTCTCTTTGTCTCAGCTTTAAAACTTAACTGAGGAGAGGCAGTTGGGAAAGGCGGGAAGGCAGCACGCAGGTGTGGTGGGATGCTTCCAAAAGCTCTTTGATTGGACGCTGGGAAGCGTTCCCACGCAGACTCCGTCAGTACCGACCTACCCATATGTGAAGACTTATTCCTGCTGTTCCCAGAGATCACCTGTTACAGGTAAGTAACTGTGCTTTCTTTATTTGTGTACAATAAATAAGTTTAATCCACCATGTATAAGTTTTGTTTACTAGGTTAGAGATCTCAGCGTATCCTGGTTACGAAAATTTGCTGATTTCATTCTGTGTGTCAAGAAATTAGAGCAGCAATGTCCTGGGCTTTCCTAACAGGGGCTCTACAGATCAACCAACACTAAGGATTTGAGGGTTTATTTTATTATATTAAATTGCTAGCTCTCTGACTGGGAGCTCTTAAAAGGGTTTTTTGTATATTTTTAAAGCAAGGTTACTTTCTTTTTGGTGCTTTAATGGAACGTTCCTTGAGCACAGTAGGTTGCTGAACTCTAGTAACCTCCTCAGTTTTGGGAACTGCTAATCAGGTGTTAGTTCCCTCCCTACCCACCCCGACTCCCACCCACCCCTAGTGAGCTTTGGGAACTGCTAACACCTATTCAGGAGTTAGTGGGCCTGATTACCTGCGAGCAGCTGAGGCCTGCATAAAAGGCTCCAGTGCCCTGCCCTATTGAGGCTTTCCTAACAGGGGCTCTACAGATCAACCAACAGTAAGGATTTGAGGGTTTATTTTATTATATTAAATTGCTAGCTCTCTGACTGGGAGCTCTTAAAAGGTTTTTTTGTATATATATTTTTAAAGCAAGGTTACTTTCTTTTTGGTGCTTTAGTGGAACTTTCCTTGAGCACAGTAGGTTGTTGAACTCTAGTAACCTCCTCAGTTTTGGGAACTGCTAACACCTAATCAGGTGTTAGTTCCCTCCCTACCCACCCCGACTCCCACCCACCCCTAGCGAGCAGTCTTGCTTTATAGGGCACCTCCCCATTTAACAAATCACAGAGAATTGGACCAGCACATTTTGAATATAATTAAAGAGATTTAACTGCTTTTTCTCTGAAAGGACAGCTGGGAAACCGGCTGGTACTTGGTAGATCTCTCTCTTTTGCTTTAACAGATACCTAAGCTCCACGAACAGAACAATGGCTCGGAAAAATCGTATCGCTAAAGCTGTTGCCCCCGTTACAGCTTCTGCCTCGGTCCAGACAGAGGTCCTAACGCCAGTTGAAGGACCGGTTCCATGTGCAGGGTGCCTGCTTGCTGAAGCTCTGAGGAAACAAGTGGAGGAACTCAGAGAGGAGGTGGCGAGGCTGAGGAGCATTCAAGACAGTGAGAAGTACATTGATGAGATGCTTCTTGCAGCAACCAAGCTCTCCAGCACAGGAGAAGGTGGGTGCCAACAGAATGTCGATGGTTGGACACAAGTCACCAGGGCCTGCAAAATCACCAATCCAACTTCTCCAGCCCTTGAATTGAAGAACCATTATGCAGCCCTGGAAGTGGAGGAGGTGAAAGCATCCCTGGAAAGGGAAGAACCAGAGCTCAAGTACCCCAAAGTTGCAGAATCAGTGACCAGAAGGAAGCGAAGGGTAGTGGTGGTTGGAGACTCTCTTCTGAGGGGTACTGAGGTGTCCATCTGCCGACCAGACTTGATGTCCAGAGAGGTATGCTGTCTGCCAGGTGCCAAAATCCAAGATGTTATGGAGAGTTTGCCGAGACTCATCAAGCCCACTGACTATTACCCAATGTTGCTAATCCATGTTGGAACAAATGATACAGCCAGGTATACCTCGGAACATATCAAAAGTGACTTCATGGCTCTGGGACAGAGGGTGAAGCAGTTAGGTGCACAGGTGGTGTTCACTTCAATCCTCCCTGTTGAGGGTAAAGGCCAAGGCAGAGAGGCTCGCATCCTGGAGATGAATGCATGGCTGCGTGGATGGTGTCATCGAGAGCGTTTTGGTTTCCTAGACCATGGGATGCTGTTCCAAGGGTTGCAGAGCAGAGATGGCATCCATCTGTCCAAGAAAGGTCAACGCATCTTTGGTAGTGGACTGGCTAATCTACTGAAGAGGGCTTTAAACTAGATTCATTGGGGATGGGTGAAGAAAGCCCCCAGGTAGGTGATACTCATTTCCATAAAGGTATTTAATGTAACAGGGGTAACATATGGAAAGCAGTGTGTATAAATGCTCGTAGCATGGGAAATAAGACCCCTGATGTTGAGGCTTTGGTGGGAGTGGCTGACTTGGATTTAGTGGCAGTTACAGAAACATGGTTCACAGAAAATCATGACTGGGATGTAACTATACCTGGCTATACTTTATTCAGAAAGTACAGGGTAGGAAGAAGGGGAGGAGGAGTGGCACTATATATAAAAACTACTATTAAAGCTTTGGAATTACAGAGCTTAAAAGGGAGAGAGGAGGCATTGTGGGTTAAACTAGAAAGAGGGAAAGAGAAATCTATTTGCATTGGTGTGATATACAGACCTCCCTCACAAGAGGAAGAGGTGGACAGAGAGTTAATTGAAGACATGTGCAGCATTGCTAGGAAAGGGGAAGTGCTACTGATAGGAGATTTCAATATGTCAGATGTTGATTGGCACATTCCTGCTGCAGTATCATCTAGAAGTAAGGAGATCCTGGATTCTCTACAGGGAGAACTATTCAGGCAATTGGTAACAGACCCCACACGTGAAGGGACCATACTGGACTTTGTGCTTACCAATGGTGAAAGTGTTTCTGATGTTGTAGTGGGAGATCATTTTGCATCCAGTGATCACCAGATGGTGTGGTTCAGTATTAGGACTAGAGCTGTTAGAATCCATTCCAAGGTGAGGATCTTAGACTTTAGGAAGACTAACTTTGCGAAGATGGGCCAATACCTCAGGGAGTCGTTAGTGGGATGGGAACAGCTGGGGGATGTTGAAAAACAGTGGGCAAAACTGAAAGGGGATATTTTAAGGGCAACCAACCTTTTTGTTAAAATGGTAAATAAAGGCAAAAGGGAAAGGAGACCGCTATGGTTTTCTAAGGAAGTAGCTGAAAAAGTGAAGAAAAAGAGGGAGGCCTTCATGAAATAGAAGAGATCACAGAGAGAGGAAGACAGGCATCTGTATTTGGAAAAACTTAGAGAAGCTAGCAAAGTAGTCAAGAAGGCAAAGATTCAAAAGGAGGAGGAAATAGCCAATGCAATAAAATGGGGGGATAAGACATTTTTCAGATATATTAGTGAGAAGAGGAAGGGCAAAAGTGGTATTGTCAGACTCAAGGGTGCAGGGGGGGAATATGTCGAAGCTGATAAGGATAAAGCGGAATTGCTTAACAAATATTTTTGTTCTGTGTTCACAGATGAAGAACCAGGAGCAGGACCTCAGAAAACACCCACAAATAGGAACAGAAGCGAGGAACATCTTGAACAATTTTCAGAAGACTGTGTTCGTGAGAAACTAGCTCAACTTAAAGTAGACAAAGCGATGGGACCAGATGGGATACACCCTAGAATACTGAGGGAACTTGGGGACGTTCTAGCAGCTCCACTGACTGACCTTTTCAATGCCTCGTTGGAGTTGGGAGTGGTGCCAAAGGACTGGAGAGAGGCTCATGTGGTGCCTTTACACCAAAGCGGAAGTAAGGATGTGGTTGAAAACTACAGGCCGGTTAGTTTAACTTCGGTGGTGAGTAAATTATTGGAAACGCTGCTGAAAGAGAAAATAGTGAGGTTTCTGGAGTACAGCGGATTACAGGATCCGAGGCAGCATGGATTCATCAGAGGCAGGTCTTGTCAGACAAATCTGATTGATTTCTTTGACTGGGTGACCAGGGAGTTGGACCAAGGGAGAGCCCTAGATGTGGTGTATTTAGATTTCATTAAAGCCTTTGACACTATTCCTCATAGGCGACTTATAAACAAACTGAGCACCCTAGGGATGGACCCTAAAGTTACTGCTTGGGTTAGAAATTGGTTGGGTGGGAGGCGACAGAGAGTACAAGTAAATGGAGCTCACTCTGAGGAGAAGGATGTTACCAGTGGTGTGCCCCAGGGATCTGTCCTTGGTCCGATTCTTTTTAACATCTTTGTTAGTGATATAGCGGAAGGACTGTCGGGTAAGGTTTGCCTCTTTGCGGATGATACCAAAATCTGCAATAGAGTAGACACCCAGGAAGGTGTAGATAACATGAGGAGGGATCTAGCTAAGCTTGAAGAATGGTCTAGAATTTGGCAGCTGTGATTTAATGTTAAAAAATGTAAGGTCATGCATTTGGGCTGCAGCAATCTAAGGGAGCAATATAGTATAGGGGGTGAAGTACTTTTATCCACTAAAGAAGAGCGGGACCTAGGCGTGCTTGTGTCTGATGATCTTAAAGTAGCTAAACAGGTAGAAAAGGCGACGGCAAAACTAAAAGGATGCTTGGGTACATACGGAGAGGAATGGCTAGCAGAAAAAAGGAGGTGATAATGCCTCTGTATAAGTCTTTGGTGCGACCTCATTTGGAGTATAGTGTGCATTTCTGGAGACCGCACCTTCAAAAGTATGTGAACAGGATGGAGTCGGTGCAGAGGGTGGCTACTAAAATGATTAGTGGTCTTCATTATAAAGCATATGAGGACAGACTTAAGGATCTTAATATGTACACCTTAGAGGTAAGGCTGGATAGAGGTGATTGAGATGTTTAAATACCTCCGTGGCATAAATGTTCAGGGAGAGAGCCCCTTTCAATTGAAAGCAAGTTCTGCTACGAGGGGACATGGGATGAGGGTGAAGGGAGATAGATTCAGGAGTGATATGCGGAAATATTTCTACATGGGATGAGGGTGAAGGGAGATAGATTCAGGAGTGATATGCGGAAATATTTCTTTATGGAAAGAGTAGTGGATCCGTGGAATAGTCTCCCAGTGGAGGTGGTAGAGATGAGGACAGTAACTGAATTCAAAAAAGCATGGACAAACATAGAGGATCTCTAAAGGTAAAAAGGGGACTGTTCTAGTTGTTGATATGGAAGGACAGACTAGATAGGCCATGTGGTCTTTTTCTGTCATCATATTTCTATGTTTCTGCAAGAGTCAATTGGTTTAAATTCTATGTTTTTGAAAGTTGTGTGGTTATGTATGCATTACCTTTTGTTGAGCATAATGCTTGGAATTCTATGTAATGATCCATGATGTATCTGTTTCCTTTTTGTTTTGTGTCCTGATGTCAGTCCTTTGTGAGCAGAGATGCCTATGTCGTTCAGACAATGTTCAAGGTAATGCATCAAACCATTATCTGAGATAAGAGAGCCTTCATAAGAATTTATGGTGTACAATTGAAATGAGTTTAATTTAATTGCCATAAACTGCCAGTTTGTGTTTTGATGTTTGTTACCCCTTAAATAATAAGATTAACTATGCTTTGTTTTTGTCATGGTTGGAAAATAAATTACAAACATAGTTAATGATACACATATGTAATTTGTACACCTGGTAAATGAGGTGTGTTTATTAGAATGTAGATGCTAAATAGAAGTATGTTGCAAGCTGACTTGGTATACATATATTCAAATAATTTGTAATAATTTAGTGCTAGCAGTGGATTGTGAGAGCCAGAAGGGAAGGAGTTAACAGTCCAAATTGCTGGCATTTGTACTGCATATGCATTGTGAGATGCTAGAGGTATTAGGTGACATCAGATGGAAGAAATGTGAGAAAAACACACTTATCTACAGAGCACAGGAGAGAGAAGGCATCATTAGCATGGTTATGCCAGTTTGACATGGGGCCTACTGAGGCCTATTGTGGAAACTGTCAGAATATCAAAGAACTAATAAGATATATATTTTTTATATTTCTTAAAAATAGGGGATGGAAAAACAGACCAGGTGAAAGTTGAATAGGTGGGAAAAAAATCAGATAATAAGGAATAAATCTGACAAAGGCCTGAGCACATGTTTATACACAAGGCCATAAGGGTCAACAGGTCAGCAGGAATGGTGAGTGCCAATATGACAGGTGTGATGAGGTAACTAGTACAGAGCCTATGTTATATGAGGAAATGGCTAGCTCAGAGCCTATGGTAATAGGAAAAGAGGAAGAGCTTACCTCACAGACACATAGGCAGCAAACATATTCAGCTTTTAAAAAGCCCAAGTATAGTGGAGAAAACTTTCCATTCACCAAAGGTGACGCAGCAGAAAGCCAAAAGGCTAATCAAGCTCACCTGAGTGGAAGGGCACGTACGACGTGCAGAGAACAGGAGCATAAAAACTACAGGGAAAGCCCAGTAGGGGAGAAAAGGGAGGGGCTGGAGCCAAGGCAGCAAAGGCAGGAGCAGAAGCCAAAGGGTGAAGCAGGCTGTAGCTGCAGAGGAGTCTCCCAAGCCAGAGGGGGCCTCGGTCACTGGAGAGTGAGTAACCAAGAGGAAGGAAGTTCTCTCAACCAGCAGACCTTGCTAGAACCAGGAAGTAAAGGAAGTGTCCCGGTAGCAAGAGGCAGCAGACACAGACTCTCTTCAGAAAGTGATTACAGTTTGGACCCGGCTGCAGAGACGTGGAAGTCTTGAAGAGGAGCCAGCCAAAGCCCAGAGAGAGAAACTCATTACCCAGGGACAAAAGCTAAGTACCCTGTTGTAGCTAGAGGGAAAAAGCCAGTCATTGCCAGCAGAGCAAAACCCAGTAGTTGGGAGGAAAATCCCTATTGGAGAAGGAACCTGAGAGAGAGCGTTCCTAGCACAGGACTCTTGAACCCTGTTGATATAGAGCACTTACCAAATAGAATAACCAGTGTCATTCAAGTGAAGAGCAGATGCAATGGGAAAACCAGGAGTGTGATATAGAACTGGATTCCATGGATTGCACGCTTTGTCTGTCTGATGAAATTACATCCCTATGTTAGCCAGGCAAGCAAGAGTTCTGTGATACATTGTGCTGGCGAAGAGTTTATTTTCTATGCTGTGAAGAAACAGTTTTTCTTTTGTGTTCCATTTGTGCTGTTCATAAAGAATCCTATGTGGGACGGGGAATAAAACCCGAATTATTTCTTTTGCCTTAATTACACGGCTACTGACTATTTCTTTAATAAGGCAACCCACACCTCACGGCCCTAGGCGGGCGCCTAACAGGGCCAAAAAGGGGTGCTGGTGACACAGGACAAAGAAAGGAATGAAAGAGAAAATCCAGATGCCTGGAATTGAAAACAAGGGGACTATTTGGGAAAGAAAACTATGTAACAGGACAGAACTTCTGAAGAAGGTGGTTTGTAAATTCCCACTGTATGTCTGCTAATGAGTGAGTGGGTATGATTCTGTGTAAAAGTCTCCTTAGTTTATCTTTGAGTGTAGCTAGGAATCATATATCCTTTTCTCACTGTCATATATCCTTCTCTTTCACTGTGCTATGATCTGTCGATGGACAGGAAATCTCTTAATTACTTTATAACGGTAAACTTGTAAGTAGAAGGTGAGGGAATTCTCCAAGTTACTTTGGATTTAGCTAGTTTTGGTTGCGCTTCCTGTATGCTTGTTTCTATGATAAGAAAGAAATAAAGGATTTTATTTGTAAGAAGAATCTGTGAGAATTTTGTGCCAGGTACGAGTATAATCTGCATGAGGTGTGGTTTATTGGGAGGAGATGGTAAGCCCTCCCTGTATGTGTATGTAAGGTTTTTGTTTTCCCTTTTGCATGGAGGAGGAGGGTTGGCAATCTGCCTGGCCAACGGACTGCCCTCCCCTCCCCCCCCCCCCCGGTTCCATACAAGATGTATTGTAATTAGTTAACATTAGATTAGATAAGATAATTCTGTTCAATTCTGTGTTGCCATTAGTAGTTATGCTTATTTTCAATTGTGAGGAATCAGAGGAATGTTGTAGTAGTGAGTTTTGGTTCTGCCAATTATATAATCTCCAGGAACAAGCAGGAATAAGTCCTCACATATGGGTACGTCGGTACCGACGGAGCCTGCACAGGAAAGCTCCCCAGCTTCCCAGAAGGAAGCTTTTGGGGCCTCCCACTGCACATGCGCGCTGCCTTCCCGCCTTCCTGACCAGCTCTCCTCAGTTTCTCTTTTTCCGCGGAGCCAGCAGGTCGTGTTCCTGTCACCGCTGAAGAAATTATTGTTTTAGTTTGTTTCTTTAGACCGCGTACCTGCCTTCCCCATACCGAAACCGGTACCGCCGGTCTCTCTTTTCTTTTCTTTAAAAAAAAAAAATCTTTATTCTGCACAACTTGGTGACTTCGGTTAGGCCTCAGGCCTACACAAATTCTCCTCATGGAGAAACCAGCCCCTGGTTTTAAGAAGTGTACCAAGTGTAGTGCTGTTATTTCTGTCACAGACACCCATGAATGGTGTCTTAAGTGTTTGGGACCTGACCACTCCATTCCGGACTGCCCATCCTGCTCCCAGATGTCTAAACGTGGGTTGCAGAACCGGGCCAACAAATTCTATGTGCTGTTTGCTTCAGATAATCCAGCATCACAGTCATCCAGGTCTTCCTCTCCGGATGGATCTCAGGTAACCAAACCTTCTGCGGGCAGGTCCTCAAAGAGCAAATCTCCTTCAAAGCATCGAGAGGCTCTCACTTTTGAGTCTGAGGATCCTGCCCCAGCCAAACAACCCCTGCGGGAAGCTCTGGCTTCCAAAGCACCATCTATGGGGTTACAGGTTGACATCGATGGCACGGCCTCGACTGATCACCTGTTAGACTGCTCTGGGGTACCGGCCCATACCGGTACCGACATCCAGGCAGCAGTGGCATCTATGAGCAATACTGTTCAGACCATGCAGCAGGCCATGCTGGCTTTTATTAATGCTGCGACGCCCTCGGTACCGCATTCAGCGGTACCGGGTCCGGTTCCGGTATCGACTCCCATACCGGAACCGAGACCATCGACTTCCAAACGCAGATCGGTTCCGCATGTCGGATCCGGGTTTTCACCCGATACCGATCCCATACCCGGTACGCCCGATGTCGATACCAATCGGTATGCGTATCGTGCGTTGGAAGCAAATAGAGAATGCTCTGATTCTTCTGAGGATTTTGACTCCTCTGAGGACTCTGATGAGCTGTCTCTAGTTCTTCATGAAGACCCCTCTTCCCCAAAGAGGAGAATGTCTCCACCAGAGGATTTGTCCTTTCAAGATTTCATTATTGAACTAGCTAAAGGACTTTCTATTACCACATCCTCTGAAAAAGAACCTAGGTCAAAGAAATTGGATATTTTAGGATACCCTAAGGTTCCTAAAGAGGCAGTCACCCTGCCTATCCATGAAATCCTTCAAGAACACTTGATGGACTTATGGGAGGCTCCTCTAACGTTGTCTCCTTATTCTCGTAGGTTGGACACCATGTACCGGGTCCCTCCTTCTCCTGGTTTTCAAAAGACTCAGTTGCCTCACCATTCCATTGTGGTGAAGTCTGCACTGAAAAAGAATAAGAGTACCAAAAGGCACTCTTCTACCCCTCCAGGACGAGAATGTAAGACCCTAGACTCTTTTGGCAAGAAAATTTTCCAGGCTACTATGCTTATAGCCAGGATTAATTCTTACAGTCTGTATATGGGCATGTTTCTCAAGGAACTTGCCCTAAAGATACGACATTTTGCCTCCTTTATCCCTGAGGATAGAAAAGAGGAGTTCATTTCTCTGGTGAAACAGCTTCTAGATGTTTCTAAGTTCTCCAACAGAGCAGCTTTTGATTCCTTTGAGGGTGCCGGTAGAGCTTCGGGCATTGCTATTGCAGCCCGACGACTTGCTTGGCTCCAGGCCTCTGACCTAGAACCCTGAGTCCTGGATGGCTTACGGAATCTGCCCTGTACAAGTGAGAACTTATTTGGTAAGGACTGGCAAATTAAAGCCACTCAAATGGACGCAGAAAATGCTACATTGGATAGACTTTCTAAGTCTACCTCTACTCCTGCCAAGAAAAAGTCTTTCAAGAGGCCTTACTACAAGAAGGCCAGATTTTCCACAAATACTGGCCAACAATCTTCTCAGCCTCGCTTTGCTGCTAAACGTCAGCAACCTAAACAGGCAAAGTCAAAGCCTGCAGCGTCTACCACTCCTCAGCAGGCTCAACCCCCTCAGGGGTTTTGACTTGCCCCTAGAGAACTTAACATTTCTGGCTCTAGAACAACCAGAGCCCCTCACCATTCCCGGAAGGTTAGCTCACTTTGCTCCCAGATGGGAGCAAATCACATCAGAGCAATGGACCCTCTCTATCATCAGAGAGGGCTACAAACTTCATTTTTCCAACCTTCCTCCATATACCATGGTGAGGCACTTCAATTCTCCCCCATTTCTCCTGGACCTGTTGGATCAGGAAGTCTCTTCTCTCCTTGCCCAAGGGGCAATAGAAGAGGTTCCTCTTCTTCAACAAGGGACAGGATTCTACTCCCCTTATTTTCTCATAACAAAGAAGACAGGGGGATTCAGACCTATCCTAGATCTGAGAGAATTGAACAAATTTCTGTTCAAGGAGAAATTCAAAATGCTTTCTCTAGGCATTCTCCTTCCATACCTTCAGAGTCAGGATTGGCTTTGTTCTCTAGATCTCAAGGATGCGTACACACATATACTCATCCACCCATCCCACAGAAAATATCTAAGATTTCTGTTTCAGGGAAAACATTTCCAGTACAGAGTACATCCCTTCGGTCTAGCCTCTGCTCTAAGAGTGTTCACCAAATGCATGGCAGTTGTTGCCGCATTTCTAAGAGGTCTGGGAATTTTTGTATTCCCATATCTGGACGACTGGCTCATCCGAGCTCCATCTCAGTCAGAGGCCCAGATTTCCCTGGACCGCACAAGGCACCTTCTGCAGTATCTGGGACTGGTGGTAAACCTTCCCAAGTCTCAACTTACCCCTACTCAGTCTCTAGAATTCATAGGGGCCCAGTTGGACACCACCACTGCAAGGGCCTACCTACCTCAAGTCCGGGGCCAACGTCTGCTGTGCTTGGCCTCCCAAGCTCAGTCCAGCAGTCACTTGACAGCCAGAGAAATGCTGCGACTTCTGGGCCACATGGCCTCCACGGTACACGTGGTGCCCTACGCTCGTCTTCATATGAGAGCAGCTCAATGGACCTTGGCCACCCAGTGGACTCAAGCATCAGGAGCGCTCTCCGACCAAATACTCACCTCAAAGTGTCTGTTTTGGTCCCTCCAATGGTGGATGTCCACCAAGAATCTGTTGTTGGGGGCCCCCTTCCAACCTTTGTTGCCCCAAGCAACCCTCACAACAGATGCCTCCCAAACAGGGTGGGGAGCCCATCTACAATCTCTCTCCACTCAGGGTACTTGGTCTCCGCAGGAGACCACCCTTCACATCAACCTCCTGGAACTGCGAGCAATCTTCTTTGCCCTCAAAGTCTTCCATACCCTCCTTGTCATCCTGACCGTCCTAGTTCAGACAGACAATCAGGTGGCCATGTTCTACGTAAACAAACAAGGAGGGACAGGCTCTCTGTCGCTTTGCAACGAAGCTCTCAGATTATGGGCCTTCGCCAGAGAGCATCAAATTCATCTTCTGGCAGTATATCTTCCAGGGGTTCAAAACTCTCGGGCAGACAGACTCAGTCGAGTTCTGCTTCCACACGAATGGTCCCTACATATGGACCAGATAGGCAGAATCTTTCAGGAATGGGGAACCCCGGACATAGACCTCTTTGCAAGTCCGTGGAATGCCAAACTTCCCCGGTTCTGTTCCAGGATTCCGTGTCAGGGAGCTCAGGCCAACGACGCCTTTCTCCTGCATTGGGGTCAGGAATTCCTATATGCCTTTCCACCCATTCCTTTGATTCCCAAGACTCTGTTCAAACTCCAGAGGGATCACGGATCGATGATCCTCATAGCTCCACGCTGGCCACGCCAAGTGTGGTTCCCTCTACTTCTGCATCTCTCTCAGGGACCCTCCCTGGACCTGGGAGCTGCGCCAGACCTTCTCTCTCAGGAGAAAGGGACTTTGTGGCACCCAAACCCCAAGTCCCTACACCTCAGAGCTTGGTTACTGAAGGCCTAAGCCTTCATGACTTCAATCTTTCTCAACCAGTGAAAGATATCCTTCATGCCTCTAGGAAACCCTCCACGAGGCGTTCCTATGCTTTCAAATGGAAACGCTTTTCCATTTGGTGTGCTCAACAGGGTCTTGACCCTCTAGCACTTCCTTTGAATTCTCTACTAGACTATCTCCTGCATCTTTCTAATGCAGGCCTTAAGACGAATTCAGTAAGAGTCCATTTGAGTGCTATTGCAGCATCCTTAAAACCTATAAATGGACAACCTGTCTCCTCTCATCCGCTTGTTGCAAGGTTCATGAGAGGCCTGACTCTAACTAAGCCTCCCATCCGACGACCTCCGGTAGCATGGGACTTGAACCTAGTTCTAGGTCAGCTTATGAAGCCACCTTTTGAACCGTTGGTTTCTACCTCCTTGAAATTTCTTTCCTGGAAGGTCCTTTTCCTTATTGCAGTCACTTCGGCTCGCCGCATCAGTGAACTACAGGCCTTAGTGGCTCATCCACCTTATACCAGGTTTCATCATGATAAGGTGGTCCTAAGGACTAATCCCCACTTTATGCCCAAAGTGGTCTCGCCTTTTCATCTTAATCAAGAGGTATATCTACCTGTGTTTTTTCCAGCTCCTCATGCATTCAGTGCAGAGAGGAACCTTCATACTTTAGATTGTAAAACAGCTCTTGCCTTTTACCTCAACAGGACTCAGCCACATCGAAAGTCTTCCCAACTTTTCGTGGCTTTTGATCCTTCTCATTTGGGACTTCCAGTCTCCAAACGTACACTTTCCAATTGGATTGCTCAGTGTATTTCCTTTGCTTACCAGAGTAAAAATATTTCTCTGGAAGGCCATGTCACAGCTCACAATGTGAGAGCCATGGCCACTTCTATGGCTCATCTTCACTCTGTCTCCATAGATCAGATCTGTTGAGCCGCCACATGGGCCTCGGTTCATACCTTCACAGCCCATTACTGCTTGGACAAGGACTCCCGCCGGGATGCCTTGTTTGGTCAGGCTGTCCTCAAACACCTGTTCCATACTTGAACAACTCCTGCCCACCTTCCCAGGATGGATGCCTGAGATCCATACGAAGATGGCGAACCCTTGGAATGGGATCTCCCAGGCATCTTAGCTAGGGAGTCCCCATATGTGAGGACTTATTCCTGCTTGTTCCTGGAGATAGCACAGTTACTTATCTGTAACAGGTGATATCTGGGAACAGCAGGAATTAGTCCTCACAACCCACCCACCTCCCCTAGGAGTTGTATCTTCTATCTATCTTCCTTTCCTCTCTCTATTGTCTCAGCTATAAACTCGAACTGAGGAGAGCTGGTCAGGAAGGCGGGAAGGCAGCGCGCATGTGCAGTGGGAGGCCCCAAAAGCTTCCTTCTGGGAAGCTGGGGAGCTTTCCCGCGCAGGCTCCGTCGGTACCGACGTACCCATATGTGAGGACTAATTCCTGCTGTTCCCAGAGATCACCTGTTACAGGTAAGTAACTGTGCTTTACATGCACTGAATCCTATGGCCTGAAGACGATGACTACTGTGAATGAAAGGAAGTCTGCAATACTACTGAAAGCCGGATGGAAGCAAGGATCAGTGATTCCAGCACTGCTACAGAAAGATATATATGCAGCCATGAATCTGGGTAGACAGTCACTGAAACGGTCTAAGATGTGCATAGCACAGCCCATAGTAAAAAAGAGAATGCTGCTGGAGAACTTAAAGTTGTGACCAGTGTTGTGGTGTCATTGTGAGCATAAACCTCTGAACTTCTGGAAGATCTATAAAGAGTAGTTGGCCATTGTCAGCATATAGTGCTTGAAGAATAATTGGTAGAGCTTTACTCTCTATAGACATCCTTATTGAGACCTTCTTGGAGCAACTGGTTCATGAACCGACCAGAGGGGAAGCCATATTGAACCTAGTCCCCTTAGTCCTTAGTGGAACACCAGATCTGGTGCAAGAGATAAGGGTGTTGGGTCCACTTGGCAATAGTGATCATAGCATGATCGCGTTTGATTTAATTAGTGGAGGAGGGATAGTAAGGAAATCCACACTACTACCTTTTAACTTTCGAAAGGGAGACTATGATAAAATGAGGAAAATAGTTAAGAAAAAATTAAAAGGAGCAGTTGCAAAGCTTAAAGACTTACATCAAGCTTGGGTGGTGTTGAAAAATATTATTCTGGAAGCCCAGACCAGCTGTATTCCACGCTTTAAGAAAAGTGGAAGGAAGTCCAAAAAACTGCCATCATGGTTTAAAGGTGAGGTCAGAGAGTCTGTTGTTGCCAAAAAAGCATCTTTTAGGAAATGGAAAAAAGAGGCAAACGATGAAACCTGGAAACAGCACAAGCACTGGCAAGTCAAATGCAAGGCATTGATAAGGCAGGCAAAGGGAGAATTTGAGAAGAAGCTTGCTGCGGAAGCAAAAACGCATAATAAAGAATTAGGTTGATGTATTATATTTGGACTTTCAGAAAGCCTTTGACAAGGTCCCTCATCAGAGCCTTTTGGCAAAACTAAAGAGTCATGGGATAGGAGGCAGTGTACTATTGTGGACCAGGAACTGGTTCAAAGATAGAAAGCAGAGGGTAGGGCTAAATGGCCAATTTTCCCAACGGAGAAAGGTAAATAGTGGTGTACCCCAGGGATCTGTGCTGGGTCCGCTGCTTTTTGACATATTCCCTTTTCCAGGTCATTTATGAATAACGAGTGAGGTTATCAGATTTGCAGATGACACAAAACTATTTAAAGTTGTTAAAACCCAAGAGGATTGTGGAAAATTGCAAGAGGATCTTGATAAATTGGAAGACTGGGCATCAAAATGGAAGATGAAATATAATGTGGACAAGTGCAAAGTTATGCACCTAGGGAAGACCAACCCAAACTATGGTTACATGATGCAAGGTTCCACATTAGGAACCACCACCCAGGAAAAAGATTTAGGCATCATTGTGGATAACATGTTAAAACACTCAGCCCAGTGTGCAGCGGCGGCCAAGAGAGCAAATAGAATGCTAGGTATCATAAGGAAAGGAATGGAAAATAAAACAAAGGATATTATAATGTCTCTATATCATTCCATTGTGGGACCGCACCTTGAATATTGTGTGCAATTCTGGTCGCCGTATCTTTAAAAAGTATATAGCGTTATTAGAAAAGGTTCAGAGAAGAGCCACCAAAATGGTAAAGGGGATAGAAGGATTCCCCTATGAAGAAAGGCTAAAAAGGTTAGGGCTCTTTAACCTGGAAAAGCGATGGCTGAGGGGAGATATGATAGAAGTCTATAAATTAATAAACGGAGTGGAACGGGTAAACATAGATTGATTGTTTACGTTATCAGAATATAGAAAGACTAGGGGACATGCAATGAAGCTACAGGGTAAACTATTTAAGACTAATAAAAGAAAATATTTTTTCACTCAACGTGTAATCAAACTCTGGAATTTGTTACCGGAGGATGTAGTAAAGGCTGTTAGTGTAGCTGAGTTTAAAAAAGGTTTGGACAAGTTCGTGGAGGAAAGGTCCATAAATCATTATTAAGAAGGGACCCAGGATATCAATGCTTAACCCAATACAAACATTGTGGAACCTATGTCTTTTTGGGGAAACTGCTAGGTACGTATGACCTAGATTGGCCACTGTTGGAAACAGGATACTGGGCTTGATGGACCTTGGTCTGACCCAGTATGGCATATCTTATGTTCTTATGTTTTTATGTTCTAGCAAGGGTAAACAATGTCATATAGTTTTGGTAAATTTGCAGGTTGTTTGTATTCCTTTTTCTATATTGTCAAATAGAGCATGTCTATAAAGACTTCTTCCAACCAGCAAGATAAAGTTCACCTGTGAATCAGTATGGTGCCTAGGACTCTGAAGCAAGTGAAGAGAGAGGTGTTCTATACTGTGGCAGAAGATTTATTTTGGACTTGGATATGTTTGAGCTATCATTTATTTGTAGTGATTCTGTCCAGAATCAGAGGAGGGACTATTGAAAGTAACTTGAAGTAGTGTTCCAGGGCCCTCTGAAAAGTGTTAATATGGAGAATGGCTTGGAATAATTCTGACAGTTTGAAGTCCAGCAGCCTGGAGAGAGAGATGTTATAAAAACTAAGGTTTTACTTTCAAATGACATTGTTGTGAGAATGAGACAGAATGCTTTTTTATGGTAACTCTTAAGTTCTTATGTTCTTAATGCATTCTCAGAGGCTACTTGATTAAAGTGAGGCCTAGACCAAGGTACTTGATTTAAAGTGAGACCTAAACCAAGGTACCTTTAGGTATATTTCATAATGGAATGTACACACCTATTAGTGCCACTGCCAGTTTTTCCATCTCTTCATTCACATTATCAAGTGACTGTGTAACATGTAGTTAGATGGATGGCAACTGCACAGCTCTAATCATGATAGTGACCATGGATGCCTGTGGTAAGAAGAGCATGCCTATAGGTGACAGGCTCAGATTGGTAGCCTCATAATGTTTGGCTGTGGGCCATGGTTTTGAAGTTGTACTGCTGGCTCCACAGTTGTATCACTAGTCTGGCATCTTGCAAATGTTACCCTATAACTGTCCCTACAAGAATGACAAAGGGATATATTTCATAGGAAGGTGAAATGTTTCATTCTCAAACCAGATTTAAAAGTGATGAAACTACTTGGCCAGATATAGAATAAATTAAATCTTCTCGGTAATTATCTAGAACCATCTTGAGAGGAACAGTTGAAGGAATCCTAGATAGCCTACTCTTGTTTCAAATGGCTCTCTTTTGGGAAAGCCACAAAATACTTTGAAACTGAAATGGAAATAAACAGGTGTAACTTACCTGTCCCTTATAACATGGAATCAGGTGGTCATTCTAATTAACCCTCTCATTCATATGGAAATAATTATTTTCATGACCCTGATGGTGACCAAGATATAACACCACTAATTCTTGTGGGGCTTCCCATTTTTGTCCCAACCAGTTATGAGCAATTGACAGGTAGTTCCACTTGTGGAGGGTAATTTCATAAACTTTCACCCAGTTAACGTGCATTGCAATGCACATTTTTTGATCCTATCTTATAAAGTGAAGTGCGTAAGTACGTTTTTGTCTAAAATGGAGACTTAAAGATGTGCCTCAATCTAGTTGTGGCAGATATGCCCGCTCTAGAGTAGACATAAATGTCCATGCCTAGATTGTTCAGAAAAATTTGCATAGTAACATAGTATATGACAGCAGATAAAGACCAGCATGGTCCATCTAGTCTGCCCAGCAAGGCAGCAAGAGCAGGTGCACCTGCAGCTCCATGCAGGTCACCCCTCCTCATGCCTTTGTTTAGGGGTGTACTCACCGCTCCGTATAGGTCACCACTCTTTGTTGAGATTTAAGAGATATTTATGTTTATTTTGATTTTATCTTTTGATTTATATAAGTTATAAGATATTCATAACTTGGGGGGGGGGAGGCAAGATGGCGGCAGGGAGCTGCTTCAGAATGGGCAACTAATCTGAGAGGACCAGTTTTCGGGAGTATTTCACTAGGCCCATGGGGCGTCGTAACCGAAAGCAAGCCAGCCTATCCTCGGCCTTGGCGGGAGGTCGGGTACCTGGACAGCTGGCTTTGACTCAGTGTGGCTTTACTGCTTTGGAGCTGAGAGCAGCATCTTCAGCAGGACTGCCGGATGAACACTTGGCGATCCTGTATGTGTCAGGCGTGTAGCTCTCTCCGGAGCTGCGGGCCCCCCCCCCCCCCCCGCCACGGCCCGGAAGTGATGTGGTTGCTGACAGAGTGCTTCCCCCAGGCTTATTGATGAGCACGCCAGGGGGGAATGAAGAGGGCCCCGCGGCAGTACAACATGCTGTTTCCTCTGCTTGTGGGCGTCTGAGCAGCGTTGGACTTCTCCTTGATCAACAGTCCCCGCTTCTGGGGATTTGGCAGCTAAAGATGGTGATATAGTGCAGATTCCGGCATTTGGCGTGTTGGTGAAACCTGGTAAAATAACTTTAGAAGCGCTATGGAGTGCCCTTTCCACAATGAATTCCTCTTTTCAAACAGTTGTTGGGACAGTGAATATGGAACTTTCATTACTGAAGTCAAGTGTTGAGGTTTCTCGGGAGCAGGAGGAGCAAGCGAGGAAGATTGCCCGGATAGAAGAAGACTTATTGCAGCTTCGTGCTTTGTGTGTAGCCCATATTAAAGATAGGACTGGCCTTGCGAGGAGGACAGAATATTTGGACAATAAAGTCCACAGAAATAGTTTACGCTTGCTTAATTTTCCTAGGTCCCCTGTTCTGTCTGCTCTTGAGATGGTGCGCAGATATTTCCAGGAGGTACTTAAGTTGCCCTCTGGAGATTTACCTCCTCTTGTTCGTGCCTAGTATCTGTCTTTTGGCTCTAGGTCTCGGGGGGGGGCGGGGGGGTTGGCTCCAGGGATTGTATTTGGTCCTTTGGAGACCTGACTGGGATCCTGGGGAACTCTCTCGAGGTAATTATGGAGCGAGCTGCTCTACTTGTAATTCTTGCCCTGGAATCTGATACATTTGTAATTCTTAGGTTGTATTTTAGAAATTTCAATGAGCAGTTTTTAGGTTCATTAGTCCGCATTTTTCCTGATTTATCAAGTGTTACCCAGCAGAGGAGAAAGGAATTCCTAGGCCTTCAGCCTAGGGTCCTTTCCCTTGGGGGTACATTTGTTTTGAGATTTTCTTCTCGTTGTTGTATTTCCTATTTGGATAAAACTTATTTCTTTTTTGAACTGGGACAGATCTTGGAGTCTCTAGCTCTAAGGGAGGGGCCTGTGGTTAATGTGGCACCTCATGTGGCTGACGTGTAAGGCTCCCCCCTGTTTGGGTTTATTTTTTATATGTTTGAATTAGGGGTAGTTCCTTGATTATTTCCTGTTGCCTCCTATTCTTTCTCATTTGTGGGCTAATTTTAGGAGATGGGATATGATAAGAATTTTTCTATATAAATTTCCTTTATGATTGGATCATATTATTTTTCCAATATTTTGGTGGTATATGTTCCTTTGGATGTATATTGAAAATTTAATAAACAGTTAATTATAAAAAAAAAAGATATTTATAACTTAAGTGCGTAAATTTAGGCTCTGCTTACAGTACTCTCAAGCTTTGCCCCTGCACACACCCATAGTGAAAATACACACGCAGGTGCTTACAGAATAGCAGTCGCTTAAAGTGCATGTGCAAGTCCTTGAAAATAGGGACTAGGTGCATCCCTTATAAAATGATCCCAAAGGATCTGATATAATACAGCCTGTGCCAAAGAAGCTCAGAGGCTGCTTAAGAAGATATCCAGTTAAATCTTTGCATTTGATTCCACCCCTCCCCCCCCCACACACACACACATACATGCATGCATGCATGCACACACACTGTGGGTGTTCAGAAGTATGCAGCTAAAGAACAGTCTGAGCAGGGCTGTACCAAGGTTCTTACAGTGCACAAGCACAAAATAGGGCGCTGAAATCATCACTGGGCTTCTAGGAAGTTACTGAATGTGGCTGGGTGGAGAGGGGCACCAGAATTGTTGGTCACACAGGGCACATTTCTAGCTTGGTATGGTCCTGAGTCTGAGCCTCATAAACTAGAGCTGATTGTTTTGATTTGAGTGAAGTGCTCTTGTCTAATCTCTATAACAGTAGCAAATGCTGTAGTACAACCATTTTACATTGTCCAAACCTTCTGAAGTTAGAAAGAAATTGTACATAAGGAGTTGAGAATTGCTGTCTGGGGGCAAAATAACTTTCTGAAAAGTTAATGGAATGGGAACAAATTTAGTTGGGGGGGGGGGATTATGAAAAAACACATAAAATTTGTAAAGGGGCCAAATTGGATTGGGCATTCCAGGGAAATAAGCTTCGATTTGGCAGAATGCATGTCTATGGGAGAAGCAGCTCCAGCTTTTGCAGCATAGAAACGTTGATACACTGAAACATAGCAATTGGCCCATTTTCTGACCCTATTAGAATATGTAGCAGCAGAGCGCAGACAAACCAATGATACCAGGAGTCTGTTCAGAAGGTCCAAATCATTTATTTGTGCACAAGTCTCAAGCAGAATCAAATTCTTCCTTTTTGGGGGCCCATTGTCTGACCCTATTAGAATATGTAGCAGCAGAGCGCAGACAAACCAATGATACCAGGAGTCTGTTCAGAAGGTCCAAATCATTTATTTGTGCACAAGTCTCAAGCAGAATCAAATTCAAAATGGCTGAGCAATGGTTTCTAGCAAAACAACTTTTATAGACGACTTCTCCATTATAGACATAGGCAAACATTTCATTGGTCCCGGTACCCTCCGTTAAAATGACTGCGACACGATTACAGATTTTGTGTACTAGGGAGTGGCCCGACTTAGACCCTATGTGGCCCCGAGAGGGAACTTTTACCATAGGAATTATTCAGTCAGTTCACCAGAAAGTGCGAGTAGCGCACCCCGACCAGTACCCATATATAGATTCCTGGTTGAGTATTTGTGAGAGCCCGCCCCCTTGGGCGAAGCGCTGTTATGAAGAACAGTGCAGAATAATGTTAGCGCTAACAGATCAAACGCAGAAAACAGATCAGACTAAAAAGATAGGGACAGATGGACTCATAGGCATGTTGACTCAGAAATTAGGACATTGGGAGCGCTTGGGGCCACTTTAGGCGAGTCTAAATTGCAGGCCCAAATATCCTTCACGGAGAAAGGAGAGATGCAAATGACAGTGAATTCCCAGACGAAACCTGCTGGATTAATGCTACTTACTGTTCCTCGAGAAGAAGAATGGAGATATTATAGTAATGAGTCTGCTCAGGACACCTATTTTGAACATACTTTGAAAAGCATTGACGCCCCACCTGGAGTATGGGCAGAAGGCAACCCCCCAGGCCTGGCCAAACATATAGCTCCAATAATTGTGAATTTCAAGCCTAGTGCCGAACCAGTACACGTCAAGCAATACCCTCTCCCAAGAGCAGCAATTGAAGGTATTCACCGCCACTTGTTAAGACTACTAGAGTATGGCCTACTAAAAGTATGTCAGTCACCATGGAACACTCCACTCCTGCCAGTAAAGAAGCCTGGAACGGGTGACTACCGTCCAGTGCAGGACCTAAGGAGAGTGAATGAAGCAGTCGAGACCATACATCCAGTTGTGCCAAATCCTTATACACTCTTAGGATTGATTCCAGCGGAAGCTACCCATTTTACTGTTTTGGATCTGAAAGATGCGTTCTTCTGCATAAGATTAGCCCCAATTAGTCAATTGCTGTTTGCCTTTGAATGGCAGGACCCTGTCTCCGGAAGACAGGGCCAACTCACTTGGACACGATTACCCGTGTAAGGGCATGGATGACGTGATTGAGTTAACCTCCAATGGGGGACAAGGAGGAGTGGCGTGTGAGACGATTAGTAGGGGTTTTAAATATTGAGGGGAGTTTTCATCTCGCATGCGCGGCGTCTTTTACATTGAAAGCAAACGGAAGAAGACGCGGGCAGCGGTAATACTTGTAAGTAGAAAGGATTTTAAGATAGTTATATAGTTAAAAATATTTATGGCACTTTAGAGGTATTTATTCATTGAATAGTGAGGGAAGAAGAGTGTTGATTCACAGTGTTCGTTTTCGTTTTTGTTTTTGTAGATTGAATAAAGGATCTCCTGAAGAAAAGTTTTTGTTGAAACGCCATTGTGGCGCCGGACATGAGCGTCGGGATCTTTTCTATATGATTTTTTCATTAGCATAGAAAATATATTTAAAAAAATCTTTTAAAAGAAATACAGCTGAAAGTGCGACATATGATACTACATGGCTATTGAAGTAATGCCAATCGCATTGTAGGAAAGAGGAAAGAGAAGGAAAAGTTCTACTACATTTAGGGTTACATGAACGTATTTTTCATTTATTATTTGACAGCTACGCGTTCAAGAGTAGACCACAATTGCATTGATTTGTGGACTCAGAAATTAGGACATTGGGAGCGACCTGTAGCATACCTATCAAAACAATTGGACATTTTGGCCAAAGGATGGCCACCATGCTTGAGAGCAGTTGCAGCTACAGCATTGTTAGTGAGTGAAGCAGATAAACGAGTCACTGTACCACATGCAGTACTTGCCCTCATGGACCAGAAGGCGAATCATTGGCTCACCAATTCTCGAATGCTGAAATACCAGAGTATGCTATGTGAAAACCCACAGATACAATTGGAAGTGAGGGGAACTACAACTTTCAAACTACCTCTTCTCTCTTCTCCACTTTCCCTGCCATAGGTACTCATGCATGCACACGTACAGACAAAGTAGAGGAGTGGCCTAGTGTTAGAACAACTGAAAACAGAAATGTCAGGATTCATATACCTACAGTAATGCTTCTTATAACCTTGAGCTAAGTCACTTTATTGCCTTAGGAAGAAGCAGGAAGTCAGTCCTCACATATGGGTGACGTCGGCGCCGACAAAGCCCGCGCAGAGCATTTCCCCAGCTTTCAAAGAAAACCTTTGGGACATGCTACCATACATGCGTGATCCCCTTCCTGCCCCAAGGGTGCCATCTTGCTCAGTCTCCTTTTTTCCTTAGAGCCCAACGGACACATGTCCTATTTTTTTGGAAAAAATCCTTGCTAATATCCTTAAAAGTTAGTTTTTCCCGGTTGGCATACCGGTTTCTCTTCCCACCTCGAGCCAGCGCTGGACCCAGCGCTGTTCTCGGCTCCTTTCCCCTTTTTTTGATTGAGGCTTGCCTCGACCAGCATTTGTGCCTTTTTTCCTCCGGGGGTCGTTGACCCCAGCCGGGTGCTCCCCACCATGTTTCCCGGTGGGTTCAAAAAATGTGATCACTGCAGTCAAACCATGTCATAAGAACATAAGATATGCCATACTGGGTCAGACCAAGGTCCATCAAGCCCAGTATCCTGTTTCCAACAGTGGCCAATCTAGATCATATGTACCTAGCAGTTTCCCCAAAAGAGACAGGTTCTTCAATGCTTGTACTGGGTCAAGCATTGATATCCTGGGTCCCTTCTTATTTATTTATTTAACAGCTTTTATATAACGCGCTCTTTGATATCAGTGCGGTTTACAATTAACGCTTCTTGCACTAGGCCTGTGAGTATTGCCTAGTGCTTACATAGAACAGGATCAGAAACTTGGAGCTGTAACTGGGTGAACTATGTACAATTCAGCATAAGGCAGTAGCTGAGTAACTATTTACAAGTTAGGGGTTAGGCCCAAATGAGTGGTTAAGGCTGGGTCTTAATAATGGTTTATGGACCTTGCCTCCAGGAACTTGTCCAAACCTTTTTTAAACCCAGTTACACTAACAGCCTTTACTACATCCTCCAGTAACAAATTCCAGAGTTTGATTACACGTTGAGTGAAAAAATATTTTCTTTTATTAGTCTTAAATAGTTTACCCTGCAGCTTCATTGCATGTCCCCTAGTCTTTCTATATTCTGATAACGTAAACAATCGATCTATGTTTATCCGTTCCACTCCGTTCATTAATTTATAGACTTCTATCATATCTCCCCTCAGCCGTCTCTTTTCCAGGTTAAAGAGCCCTAACCTTTTTAGTCTTTCTTCATAGGAGTATCCTTCCATCCCCTTTACCATTTTGGTGGCTCTTCTCTGAACCTTTTCTAAAATCGCTATATCCTTTTTAAGATACGGCGACCAGAATTGCACACAATATTCAAGATGCGGTCTGTAAACGGGGGTGCTTGTTGTGAAAGTTCCACAATCTTGGCAAAGACATGAATTTACTTGACTTGCAAAGGATTGTGGGACTTGTAGTTCAATCACACAAAATCAGCCGTTTAACAAGAATAAAGAATTGTAGTTGCTCGAGTGTAAAGCAGAAAACAGATTTTATTTATGGGGAGTTATTCCCTCCCACAGATATGCTTGGTAACATATACAGGATAATTTCTTCAGGAATTGTATTCAGGAAACAAAACAAATAAGGCAACTGAATTACTTATGCAACAACTTAGTAAAGACCTTGATGGAACAGAAAAGGTCTTTCTTCTAGCCCCTGCTAATAAACTTTCTTAGCAGTGCTGGAATGAAAAATAAACCCAAAAGGAAAATTCTCTTTATCAAAAAAACAACTTTCTTCCTTTCACACAGTGAAGATGTTTTCTTTCCAAAGTCCCACGTGCACTTGTGCCTTGCTCTAATCACAGGTGCTTAACCAGCTGCAAACCATTGCTGGTCCACTCTCCACATGGCTCCAACTTTCCCCAAAGCTTTCTCTCAAAGAAACGTTTCTGGGAAGTTAAACATCAATACAGTTCCTTTTGGTGTTTAATGCTTAACTAAGGATTACTTTAGAACAGCAGCCTAGAAAGAGAGCAATCCATGCATTCCACTTTCTAATTTGATATTTCCCCTTGCTCTTGAAATATCATAGGATCACTTTCATACACTGGCTCAGAGGAATTCTCTAACTGATCTCTACCAGGATAGAAACTGTTTCCCTGCTGTCTTCCTTGTGCAAAGCTAGGGAACAGATCAGAGCTCATACCTGGGATCACGTTGTCATTAGGTTTCCTCACTGGGTATTTTGGCCACTAGGTAGCAAAGCTTCTGTGCCCAGCTCTCCAGTCAGAATCACTGGACTTCAGGTTTCTTTTCCCATACCTCCTTAAATAGGTATTAGAGCTCCTTCTTTCTGTAGATGCAGCCGTCTCCTTTACAGGTGTTGACCGAGGGTTCCTGGCTGTATTTCTCCAAGCCTCGGGTTTCTTCCAGTCCATTGAAGAATGCTTGCCCCAGGAATCTCTCCCAGCCATACGTACTGCCTTGGGCTCCTTTCTTAGACCTCCTGGACGTCTTGCTGTTCTTCCTTCTGTTTATGCTCCATCTCTCCTTCTCTTGCTGTCTTTGCCACCATTGCTCCTGCTGTTCTTGCTGTTCTCTTTGCTGTTGCTCTTTCTTGCTGTCTTTGCTCTTGCTGTCTTTGCCAGCCTTGCTGTCTGAAGAATTTCTTCTTCCTTTAAAGTGCCTAGATGGACACTCCACCCTAGCACAGTCCAGATGTTCTGAATCAAGCCCTGCCCTAGGAGATGGGTGATTAGGGATTACATCATTGCTCCTCTGATTAGGCACACGTTTCCCTACTTCAGCTCTCCTAGAGGCTTTCTGTAAACCAGTGCATTCTGGGTCTGGTAGTCTTTTAGGTAAACACTCTGTTTTAGTGCTTTTACCAGCCAGCACAGGTTGCTTATTCAGAGCCATTTCACCTCTTGTATTATATCTTTCTGAACTATGATAAGCTTCCTTATCACATACCCCCCTGCTTAAGTTATTACGGACTGGTGCAAATTGTGAAACCTCTTCTTTACAGTCCGTAATACGCGAAAGGGCATCCGCATTTTTGTGTAATTTTCCAGCACGATGTTCCACTTGAAAATCAAACACCTGTAAGGCCATGTACCAGCGTGTCAACCTGGCATTGTGGTTCTTCATCTGTTGTAACCACTTTAGTGGGGCATGGTCTGTAACCAGTAGGAACTTCCTCCCTGTGAGATAAAACCTTAATGCCTCCACTGACCACTTTATGGCTAAGCATTCCTTCTTTATTGTGGAATACTTCTGTTCAGCCAGTGACAATTTCCTGCTCAAGTACATCACAGGATGCTCCTCCCCTTCATGACATTGGGATAACACAGCTCCCAGCCCTACATCCGAGGCATCTGTTTGAACTAAGAAGGGTTTTCTGAAATCCACCCCTTTCAGTACTGGTCTTGTACACAACTTCCCTTTTAGCACTGAAAATGCTTTTTCAGCTTCGGGAGTCCATTTCAGCTGATTTGGGCAATTCTTCCGCAGCATATCAGTAAATATTGCACTTTCCTCTGCAAACTGTGGTGTAAATCTGCGGTAGTAACCGATAAGCCCCAAGAAACTCCTCGGCTGTTTCTTCGTGGTTGGAGGAGGAAAATTCCTGATACTATCCACCTTGCTCATTAGGGGTTTAATTTTCGCTCTTCCCACCAAGTGGCCTAGGTATTTTACCTCTCTCTTAGCAAAGGCACACTTCTTTGGATTCAAAGTGATTCCCGCTTGCTTCATGGAGCATAAGACTGCTCTGATTCTCTTTAGATGTTCCGCCCAAGTATTACTATGGATTATGACATCATCCATATAGGCAAAGGCATAATTTTGATGGGGTCGAAGTACCTAGTCCACTAACCTTTGGCAGGTAGCTGCCGCTCCATGCAGTCTGAAAGGCATCCTTTTGAATTGAAAAAGGCCAACGGGGGTGCTTAAAGCAGTCTTCGGCTTCGACTCCCTGGTTAGAGGGATTTGCCAATAGCCTTTTGTCATATCAAGGGTGGTTAAATATTGGGCTTCTCCAAGCTGGTCCAATAGCTCTTCAATTCTTGGCATTGGATATGCATCAAAAACTGATATTGCATTTACCTGCCGGAAATCAATACAGAATCTTAAAGAGCCATCAGGCTTTGGCACCAAGACTATGGGGCTATTCTAGGGACTCTTCGATTCCTCTATTACTCCCATGTCTAACATTTCCTGAACTTGTGCCACTACTTCCTGTCTCTTTGCTTCAGGCAAGCGGTATGGCCACTGACGAATTAACTTCCCAGGTAGAGTTATAATCTCATGTGCAACCAAATGTGTCTCCCCAGGTATAGGAGTCAAAACATCTGGGAATTCTTTTAGCAATTTCCTTAGTTCTTCTTGCTGTACCACTGACAGGTCCTCACCTATTTGGGGTTCTGAGCCCTCCTTACAATCAGATACTTGGGGTCCCAAATCCTCCTCTTCATGCACCTCCCCTCCACGGTCACAGGTGGCAGCTAGGCTCTTTACCCCCTTGTCTTCAGTTGAACCAAAGCCCTTGGTTCCACGCTCAGAATTGGACAAAGTTGTGACTTCCTCCACAGGTGGAAAACCCAGTCTTTCACATATCAATTGAGCGATTCGATCTCCCGTCCTTACATGGTAATCCTTCTGTCCAAAATTAAATAACAGAACTTTAACATTGCCCCTGTAATCGGGATCGATCACTCCAGCTCCCACATCAATGAAATACTTCAGGGCTAATCCTGATCTCGGGGCTACTCGCCCATAGCATCCAATGGGTATTTCAACTTGGCGTCCAGTGTCAACCAGGGCTTTCCCTTGGCCAGGTATAGTCACATTTTCCACACTGCACAGGTCAAACCCAGCAGCTTGAGGGGTTGCCCGCTTAGGAGCTTGGGCCTTCTCTGTGACCTACAGTATTTCAAGGTGAAAATCTGCTCCTTGGTAGTTTTGTCTTCTGGAAGTTTAACCATCTTTTTAACTGGGGTCTGAGGACTTTCAAACAAAGGCCCGGGAGCTGTTACCATCATTCCATCTCCCTCCCTCTTTCCTAGTCCTTTCACTAGTCCCCGCTTAAATTTTGGCCAGTCTCTTCCAAGAACTAAGTCAAATGGAAGCCTAGGTACCACTGCTAAAGGAATTTCCTCTTGTACCCCCAAGCCCTTAACCATTAGCTTGTACGTGGGATAGGATGAAGCAGCACCATGAATGCATCTAATGTAAACCTGGCTTTCAGGGGTTCTAGGCTCAAATCCTTCTTGGGCCTCTATCCGCTTCCAAAGCCTCTTTGACAGCATACTCTGGTCAGCCCCAGAGTCTAACAGAGCATTCGTGGTAATTCCCTGCACATCAACCACCAAAAGGAACCCTTCTTTAGGCTGTTTTAAATCAACACCTATCAAGCTAGTGTGAATCTGGCATCCCTTTTCCAAATGTCCCCATTTTCCACATTTGTAACATTTCTTCTTACTCCACTTTATAATCTGGGTAGGTACAGAACTATTATTCTCAGAAACAACATTTTTAACCATTTTCTTTTCTGATACAGCACAGCTTGCCTCAGCTCCAACCTTCAGAGGGCCACCCATTCTATGGCAAGCCTGCGTGGCTTCCAAGAACCGCTCTGCTAACATGGTTGCCTCTCCCAGGTTCTGGCAATTTTGCTGTATAAGGAAAGTGTGCAAGTCTTTAGGCACAGCAGACATGAATTGTTCAAGCATAATAATGTCCAATAACATTTCCAAAGTCTTTCCCTCAGGCTCCAACCATTTTATAGCCAATTCTCTGACTCAGAGCCCTGGGTGTTTCACCCACTCTTAATGCAGTAGCTCTAAACATTCGCCTATACTCTGAAACAGACAACCCTAGGCGATCTCTTATAGCAGATTTTACATCTCTATAATTTAAAGCTTGAGCTGCTGGCATTGCCCTATAAGCGGCAAGCGCCTCCCCTGTTAATGAGGCTGCCAGCCTTACTGCCCACTGGGTCTCTGGCCATGCTAATGCTTGTGCCACTCTCTCAAAAGATTCAAGGAAATCAACATTATCTTCTGGAGTGAGTTTCCCAAAACTAAATGCCCCAATTCCCTGACTTAGTCCCACACTGTCCACATGTGGAATACCAGGTGTCACTGCCGGTCTTGCACCACCTTGGGTGTGAAGTGCAATTAAGGCTTCCACAAGGTCAAGCACTGGCTTCTGCTGCTCCCTCAGGGCTTTGATTGCAGAGTCCTGAGCCTGCTGCGAGACCTCTTGTTGCTTGGCAAATTGAGCTGCCATCCAGCTGGCCAGTTCCCTAGGATCCATCTCTGTATATCCCTGCAAGAAACAAAAGAAAAAAAAACCACAGAGCAGCACCCTACAAACAGGTGTTTCCTCCTATTTTTTATTCCAAATTACCCCTGTGTCTTACTCCTATCCACCACTAGACACGCCCAGGTACTTATTACCTTATGCCAGTGATGAATCTAGCTCACACAGGGTCTTTTCCTCCTTGGAACAGCTCATGGAACAGCTTCTTTTTTTTTTTCCTCCAAGCCGTCGTTAAGGGAAAAATACACTCTCCAGCTTTTGACTTGAACTTTTTTCTTCCACTTTTCATTTGTAATCCTTATAAATCCTGGAAATCCTTTGTGTAAAAGCAATCCGAAAGACTACGCCACTGTAAATGGGGGTGCTTGTTGTGAAAGTTTCACAATCTTGGCAAAGACATGAATTTACTTGACTTGCAAAGGATTGTGGGTCTTGTAGTTCAATCACAAAATCAGCCATTTAACAAGAATAAAGAATTGTAGTTGCTCGAGTGTAAAGCAGAAAACAGGTTTTATTTATGGGGAGTTATTCCCTCGCACAGATATGCTTGGTAACATATACAGGATAATTTCTTCAGGAATTGTATTCAGGAAACAAAACAAATAAGGCAACTGAATTACTTATGCAATGACTTAGTAAAGACCTTGATGGAACAGAAAAGGTCTTTCTTCTAGCCCCTGCTAATAAACTTTCTTAGCAGTGCTGGAATGAAAAATAAACCCAAAAGGAAAATTCTCTTTATCAAAAAAACAACTTTCTTCCTTTCACACAGTGAAGAAGTTTTCTTTCCAAAGTCCCATGTGCACTTGTGCCTTGCTCTAATCACAGATGCTTAACCAGCTGCAAACCATTGCTGGTCGACTCTCCACGTGGCTCCAACTTTCCCCAAAGCTTTCTCTCAAAGAAACCTTTCTGGGAAGTTAAACATCAATACAATTCCTTTTGGTGTTTAATGCTTAACTAAGGATTACTTTAGAACAGCAGCCTAGAAAGAGAGCAATCCATGCATTCCACTTTCTCATTTGATATTTCCCCTTGCTCTTGAAATATCATAGGATCACTTTCATACACTGGCTCAGAGGAATTCTCTAACTGATCTCTACCAGGATAGAAACTGTTTCCCTGCTGTCTTCCTTGTGCAAAGCTAGGGAACAGATCAGAGCAGAGCTCATACCTGGGATCACGTTGTCATTAGGTTTCCTCTCTGGGTATTTTGGCCATTAGGTAGCAAAGCTTCTGTGCCCAGCTCCCCAGTCAGAATCACTGGACTTCAGGTCTCTTTTCCCATACCTCCTTAATTAGGTATTAGAGCTCCTTCTTTCTGTAGATGCAGCCGTCTCCTTTACAGGTGCTGTCCGAGGGTTCCTGGCTGTTGTCACCTCCCCTGAGCCCAAGCGGTAGAAACTGGTATTGCTTGGCTCCTCGAGGGTGGTAGTTGTGCCTTCTCTTGTACAAAATCACAGAACAAACTTTAGTTCAAGTTTAGGGCTTTATTCCCCGTCCCTTGAGGTTTCTTTCTCTTTTAGGTAACACAAAACAATAGCCCACTTTGGCTTATAACACAAATTAAATGAATAACAAAAATAGCTTCCTGCAGCTTCCAAACTTTAAACCAAAGAAAATAACAAACAGTCTTGCTGTCTCACATAAGCCTTTCCTTTGCTGGCTAATAATACAGCTCACGTCTGTTTGTTGGAGAGTGATTGAAAGTTAGCATACAGCTTACAACACTGGAGCAATGGTCACAATTAAATATTTATCTCAGAGAAAACTCTGATTCAGCCACAGTTAAAGAGCAGTCCATTAATTCAGGAATTACAGATACCTCTGAATTTTCATACTCCATTAATTCTGGCTCGTCGGCATTTACATTCTTAGAATCAGGTGGTGAATGAGAGTATGGCTGAGTTGCTTCGTCACTCAGGAAGTTCCTCTCTGTCTCTGAGCTAATGCCTCTCTGGGAAATACCATACAGCTTTGAGTGGAGCTTTTCAGAGCCCTGCCCCTTCTGGTATCCTAGTAGATAGCTCAAATCTCTGTTTGCTTTGTTAGTAGAGTGATTACGGCAGGCACTCTGCCTGTTCAGGTCTAGCCCTCGTGACTCAGCTGACCTGTATTTCAAAGCTTTTAACGGAACTTTGCTAGAAGCTGGGAGCTCACAATGACTGGGGAAATCTTCAGCTTCTTCTGGTAAGAAAAACTCTTTTCTCCTAGTGTTTCTGTGACCAGGGGAAAAGTTATTCTCAGCCTCTATATAGCCTGTCTTTATATGGCTATTTCTATACCTCCAGGGTTTTTCCCTCTCAGATAGCAAATAGCCTCTACTTTCCTTGTTTGCACTGGTACCTGCTATTGCAGTCTTCTCACGTTGCTCTTGCCTTCTATGCACACACACGCTATCAGGCTGCTGACTTCCCACTGTTTCATACCGGTCTCTGGACTTTCTCAGACCTTCACGCTGGCTCCCTTGTTGCTCCAATAATTCACTCTCACTCTCATTCTCTCTTTCAGACCAAGTCCATGCTCTCCACGGCTTTAGTTGTGTTCGCCGCTGTCTCTCTGCTTGTGACCGTCGTAGCTCCAACTCCTCTCTCTTTCTAACTGTTTGAGATCCTATTTTATCCTCGTGTCTCCTGACTCCACCTCCACCCAGCTGATCCCTATCAGGCAAAGTGAATTCCCTTCCTTTGCTACCTGGGTGTGTCTGCATGGGTCTTGTGCACGTGTACCTGGGTTGTCTATAGCAACCATCTGACATTACTTTGTTTACCCTGTCAGTATTCTTCCGATCATTCATGCTGATCTCCATTTTCTCGGGCTGCCCTAGGTCTACCTTGTGACACATTCCCCCCCTTAAAATATTACTTGCTGCCGCAATTTTCAGCGGACAGCATGTAATCCCTTGCGGGGTTCTATAGTGTTGCTCGTGGTAGGCCAAATTAGCTGTGGCCACCCTTTCCTTCCACGGTTTCAGTACATTGACGTGATATACTTGTCTACGTCCTTTTTCATTTTCAACTAGGTATGATACAAAACCTACTTTCTTTATCACAACGGCTGGGCCTTTCCATCGAGATTCGAACCTCGGACCTGGGTCCGCTACTTGTATGAGGACCTTGTCCCCTGCTGCCAGTTCTCTAGCCTGTGTTTCCCTGTCATAATATTGTTTCTGGCGCTGTTTGCTACGGTTTAGATTTTCCACTGAGGCTTGGGATGTTTTTCTTAGGCGCGTCCTTAGCTCTTTTAAAAATTGTGGAATCCCTACTTCTGGCACTTTAGGTTCCACCCATTCATCCTTTAGGATATCTAGTACTCCCCTTGGAGTTCTACCGTATAAAAGCTCAAACAGGGATACTCCTAAGGAGGCTTGAGTCCGCTCTCGGCAGGCGTACATCACGAATGGGAGTAATGTATCCCATTCCATCATTTCCCCACTCCTTAGTCCCCTTCGTAATAGGTGTTTTATTGATTGGTTGGTACGTTCCACCAACCCATTAGTCTGGGGATGGTATGCTGACGTCTTTATGTGACGTATACCAAACGCCTCCCAAACTCTAGCCAGGTACCTTGACACAAAGTTGCTACCTTGATCGGTTAAGATTTCTTGGGGAAACCCCACCTCGCAGAACAATTTTATTAGCTCCTGCGCTATGATTTTTGCTGAGATATTTCTGAGGGGTATAGCCCACGGGAATCGGGTCGCATGGTCTACAATAACCAAAAGGTATTGAAAACCCCTAGGCGTTTTTATCAATGGGCCTACGATGTCCATTCCCATTCGCCGAATAGGTGTAGCTATTGTGGGTAAGGGTATCATAGGTGCGGCCTTGGGTCTAGATATAGAGACCCTCTGACATGCGGGGCAAGAATCACAGTAACGTTTTGTTTCCTGATACACCCCTGGCCAATAAAAACGTGCTAAAATCTGGTCAAGCATTCCCTGAACGCCCTTGTGTCCACCAACTGGATGGTCATGTGCCAAGCATAAAACTACTGCCTTAAAGGCTACCGGCACCACCAGTTGCTTTCTCACAGCCCCTGTGTAGGGATCTAGGCCCTCTCTATACAAAATGTTCTCATCCAGTAAGAATCGGGGTAATATATTACGATCCTTCTGGGCCCACTCGAAAGCTCTTTTGAGTGCCAGATCGGCTCTCTGTTCCATGGGAAAAGATGGAAATTTTTGGACGAGGGCGGCGGGGACCCAGGGTAACCCTTCCCCTGTTTCTAGTTCCCTTCTTCCTTGGGCTCTCTTATCTCTTTCCTGGCGCTTTTTAGCCCTGGCTTTCTTTCCTTCCCCCACCGGGCTCTGAACTAAATCATCATGATTAGGCAGCGGATTTATCTCTTCTGCCTCTATTTCCTTCTCAGGAGCCTCTTTGACCCCCTCTTCTTTTGGTGTTTCTATCCTTTCTACCGGGGATTCTCGGGATTCAGCTACGGGGGTTTGGGATCGAGTAGAAACCAACCCTATTTTCATGGCTATTCCCTGACTTAATCCACCCGGAAAAGAAGGCCAGTCCCGTCCCAAAATTAGCTTTTGTGGCAGCTCAGGGACCACTGCTACCTGTAGTTTTCTTTCTACCCCTAGTGCTTTGACATTTACTTGGTGTAAAGGGTAGGGGAGCCGTGCGCCATGTACACACTTTATTTCTACTTGTTTTGGGGCTACCGGGCGAGACTGCTTTAAGGTTTCCCAAAACTCTTGGGCAATTAAGCTTTGTTCCGCCCCTGAATCAAGGATAGCCATAGTGTCCGTTCCATCTACTTGCACCTGCAAACATATTCCTTTTGGGACTGGTTTTTCTGCCCCCACTATAAGAACTGTCTTAGTTCGACATTCTTTCAGAATGTGACTGGGTCTGCCACACTTATAACATCTCCTGGTGTTCCTACCTATCTCATCCTTACTAGGGTCACACTCATACATTTTACCTCTTGTATACTTTTTGCATTCATTTGTCCCAGTCACTCCTGCGCCTTTTAAAAGGCTTACATTAGAGGTATTTGCATGTTTGGCCTCTTTAAACACCTCAGCCATTTTAGCTGCCTCGTCTGTATTAGAACAATTTTGCAATGTTAAGAATGTTCTCATCTCAGATGGTATTGCTAACAAAAACTGTTCTAACACAATTTCATCTAAGATAGACTCAAGTGTCTTAGCTTCAGGGTCTAACCATTTATAAGCTAGGCTTTTAAGCCTCTGGCATAAAGCTTTTGGAGTCTCATTCTCCAACATCAGTGCCTCTCTAAACAATCTTTTGTAATGCCTTGGGGTAAGACCCAGGCGATCTTTCACTGCCTTCTTAATTTCACTGTAATTATTTGCTAGGCTAGCTGGCATGGCCTTAAAGGCAGATAAAGCCTCGCCACTCAAAGTCATGGTGAACCGCATCGCCCACTGATCTGCAGGCCATTTTAAGTTCCCGGCTATGCGCTCAAACGCCTCTATAAAGTCATCGGGATTGTCCTCCCGCCCCAAATGTCTTAATGCAAGACCAGTGTGCATTTCTACTTGCGGTACTGCCGCTTCTTCTCCTCGAGACTTCTTCAGTAGCGCAGTCATCGCCTCCAGCAACGGTCTTTGCTGTTCCTGCATAGCCGTCATGTATTGTTCTTGCAGGTGTTGTAACATTCTGGCCTGCTTCTCCTGCTGCTCGTTCATCTAGGCTAACATATCCTGGGGATCCATCTTCCTTTTTCCTCTCTCTGCACCTGAAAAAGATAAACAGAGAAAGACCCACCAAGTGCGGTACAACAAAAGGGGTTTTTTTTCTCCCTGTTATAACGCCCTCTTTTCTCACGGTATCCTGTACCCGTCCACCCAGGCTACCAATACCTTAGTCTCCTGGTAGACGTCAGCATGTGAGAAAAAGGTCTTTCCTGCCACTGGCCGCTCTGCCAGCCGAATCCTCTTCAGAAAATGGCTTTAAATCCACAACTTTTCCTGCTTTTCAGCAATGTCCTTTTACTTTTTCAGGCAAATCCGTGTTATGCCCCCCGAAAAATTATCCTCAGTTCTACGCCATTTATTTTTATTTTATTTATCTATTTCTTCTATACCGCCCCTTCCAGAGATCAAGTAAACAACATGGAACAAGTAAACAAATTTGTATACTAATGTATACATTACATGGAACAGAGATTTTTAACTTTATACAGATAATAATTATTATATTACACGGAACAGAGATTTATAACTTTATAACTTTATACAGATAACTGTGCATTAATTTATGTCACCTCCCCTGAGCCCAAGCGGTAGAAACTGGTATTGCTTGGCTCCTCGAGGGTGGTAGTTGTGCCTTCTCTTGTACAAAATCACAGAACAAACTTTAGTTCAAGATTAGGGCTTTATTCCCCGTCCCTTGAGGTTTCTTTCTCTTTTAGGTAACACAAAACAATAGCCCACTTTGGCTTATAACACAAATTAAATGAATAACAAAAATAGCTTCCTGCAGCTTCCAAACTTTAAACCAAAGAAAATAACAGTCTTGCTGTCTCACATAAGCCTTTCCTTTGCTGGCTAATAATACAGCTCACGTCTGTTTGTTGGAGAGTGATTGAAAGTTAGCATACAGCTTACAACACTGGAGCAATGGTCACAATTAAATATTTATCTCAGAGAAAACTCTGATTCAGCCACAGTTAAAGAGCAGTCCATTAATTCAGGAATTACAGATACCTCTGAATTTTCATACTCCATTAATTCTGGCTCGTCGGCATTTACATTCTTAGAATCAGGTGGTGAATGAGAGTATGGCTGAGTTGCTTCGTCACTCAGGAAGTTCCTCTCTGTCTCTGAGCTAATGCCTCTCTGGGAAATACCATACAGCTTTGAGTGGAGCTTTTCAGAGCCCTGCCCCTGCTGGTATCCTAGTAGATAGCTCAAATCTCTGTTTGCTTTGTTAGTAGAGTGATTACGGCAGGCACTCTGCCTGTTCAGGTCTAGCCCTCGTGACTCAGCTGACCTGTATTTCAAAGCTTTTAACGGAACTTTGCTAGAAGCTGGGAGCTCACAATGACTGGGGAAATCTTCAGCTTCTTCTGGTAAGAAAAACTCTTTTCTCCTAGTGTTTCTGTGACCAGGGGAAAAGTTATTCTCAGCCTCTATATAGCCTGTCTTTATATGGCTATTTCTATACCTCCAGGGTTTTTCCCTCTCAGATAGCAAATAGCCTCTACTTTCCTTGTTTGCACTGGTACCTGCTATTGCAGTCTTCTCACGTTGCTCTTGCCTTCTATGCACACACACGCTGTCAGGCTGCTGACTTCCCACTGTTTCATACCGGTCTCTGGACTTTCTCAGACCTTCACACTGGCTCCCTTGTTGCTCCAATAATTCACTCTCACTCTCATTCTCTCTTTCAGACCAAGTCCATGCTCTCCACGGCTTTAGCTGTGTTCGCCGCTGTCTCTCTGCTTGTGACCGTCGTAGCTCCAACTCCTCTCTCTTTCTAACTGTTTGAGATCCTATTTTATCCTCGTGTCTCTTGACTCCACCTCCACCCAGCTGATCCCTATCAGGCAAAGTGAATTCCCTTCCTTTGCTACCTGGGTGTGTCTGCATGGGTCTTGTGCACGTGTACCTGGGTTGTCTATAGCAACCATCTGACATTACTTTGTTTACCCTGTCAGTATTCTTCCGATCATTCATGCTGATCTCCATTTTCTCGGGCTGCCCTAGGTCTACCTTGTGACACTGTATATCTCCAAGCCTCTGGTTTCTTCCAGTCCAATGAAGAATGCTTGCCCCAGGAATCTCTCCCAGCATACGTACTGCCTTGGGCTCCTTTCTTAGACCACCTGGACGTCTTGCTGTTCTTCCTTCTGTTCAGGCTCCATCTCTCCTTCTCTTGCCGTCTTGGCCACCATTGCTCCTGCTGTTCTTGCTGTTCTCTTTGCTGTTGCTCTTTCTTGCTGTCTTTGCTCTTGCTTTCTTTGCCAGCCTTGCTGTCTGTCTGAAGAATTTCTTCTTCCTTTAAAGTGCCTAGATGGACACTCCACCCTAGCACAGTCCAGGTGTTCTGAATCAAGCCCTGCCCTAGGAGATGGGTGATTAGGGATTACATCATTGCTCCTCTGATTAGGCACACGTTTCCCTACTTCAGCTCTCCTAGAGGCTTTCTGTAAACCAGTGCATTCTGGGTCTGGTAGTCTTTTAGGTAAACACTCTGTTTTAGTGCTTTTACCAGCCAGCACAGGTTGCTTATTCAGAGCCAATTCACCTCTTGTTTTATTTCTTCCTGAACTATGATAAGCTTCCTTATCACAGGTCTCACCATGGAACAATATAGAGGCATTATAATACCTTTTGTTTTATTTTCCATTCCTTTCCTTATGATACATAGTATTCTATTTGCTCTCTTGGCCGCCGCTGCACACTGGGCCGAGGGTTTTAACATGGTATCCACAATGACGCCTAAATCTTTTTCCTGGGTGGTGGTTCCTAATGTGGAACCTTGCATCGTGTAACCATAGTTTGGGTTGTTCTTCCCTAGGTGCATAACTTTGCACTTGTCCACATTATTGATTTATTTATTTACATTCTCTTATATACCGCACTATTCTGCATCAGTGCGGTTTACATAGAACAAACTGAAATTACATTGAACAGGGCATTATAACTTGGAGATAACTATTTTTCAGGGAACATGGGCTATGGAGGGTTAAGTGGCTTGCCCAAGACCACAAGGAGCACCTGTGAGACTAGAAACCCCAGTCCTTCCGGCCCAAGGTTGCTGTCCTCTAGTGGGATTTGAACCCCCGACCTTCTGGCCTGAAGTACCTTGCCCCAACCACTAGGCCACTCCTCCACTCCAAATTAAATTTCATCTGCCATTTTGATGCCCAGTCTTCCAATTTATCAAGATCCTCTTGCAATTTTCCACAATCCTCTTGGGTTTTAACAACTTTAAATAGTTTTGTGTCATCTGCAAATTTGATAACCTCACTCGTTATTCCATTTTCCAGATCATTTATGAATATGTCAAAAAGCAGCAGACCCAGCACAGATCCCTGGGGTACACCACTATTCACCTTTCTCCATTGGGAAAATTGGCCATTTAGCCCTACCCTCTGCTTTCTATCTTTTAACGAGTTCCTGATCCAAAGTAGTACACTGCCTCCTATCCCATGACTCTTTAGTTTTGACAAAAGTCTCTGATGAGGGACCTTGTCAAAGGCTTTCTGAAAGTCCAGGTACACTATATCAACCGACTCACCTTTGTCCACCTGTTTATTCACACCTTCAAAAAAACATAACAGATTAGTAAGACAAGATCTTCCTTGTCTAAAGCCATGTTGGCTGTCTCCCATTAGGCCATGGCTATCTACATGCTGAGTAATTTTATTCTTTATGATGGTTTCTACCATTTTTCCCGGTACTGACGTCAGGCTCACCAGTCTGTAGTTTCCCGGATCACCCCTGGAACCCTTTTTAAAAATTGGTGTTACATTGGCGATCCTCCAATCTTCAGGTATTAGAGATGATTTTAATGATAGTTCACAGATTACTAATAGCAGGTCTGCAATCTCATATTTCAGTTCTTTCAACGTCCTTGGATGTATACCATCCGGCCCAGGTGATTTGCTACTCTCTTCAGTTTATCTAATAGTTGTAATACATCTTCCCAATGTATTGATATTTCCTTCAATTCTTCCGCACCTTTAAATACCACTTCAGTCGTGGGTAACATCCCTACATCTTCTTCAGTAAAGACCGAAACAAAGAATTCATTCAGTCTCTCCGCTATCGCCTTATTGCATCTTAGTGCCCCTTTATCCCCTCTATCATCTAATGGACCAACTGACTCTCTCACAGTTTTTTTGCTCCGAATGTACTTGAAAAAGTCTTTATTTCACGTTTTTGCTTCTGCAGCAAGCTTCTTCTTAAATTCTCCCTTTGCCTGCCTTATCAATGCCTTGCATTTGACTTGCCAGTGCTTGTGCTGTTTCCAGGTTTCGTCGTTTGGCTCTTTGTTCCATTTCCTGAAAGATGCCTTTTTGGCAACAACAGCCTCTCTGACCTCACCTTTAAACCATGCTGGCAGTTTTTTGGACTTCCTTCCACTTTTCTTAAAGCATGGAATACAGCTGGTCTGGGCTTCCACGATAGTATTTTTCAACAACACCCAAGCTTGATGTACGTCTTTAACCTTTGCAACTGCTCCTTTTAGTTTTTTCTTAACTGTTTTCCTCATTTTATCATAGTCTCCCTTTCGAAAGTTAAAAGTTAGTACTGTGGATTTCCTTACTATCCCTCCTCCACTAATTAAATCAAACATGATCATGCTATGATCACTATTGCTAAGTGGTCCCAACAACCTTATCTCTTACACTAGATCTGGTGTTTCACTAAGGACTAGATCTAATATGGCTTCCCATCTGGTTGGTTCATGAACCAGCTGCTCCAAGAAGCAGTCATTTATTTCATCTAGGAACTTTGTCTCCCTAGCATGTTCTGCCGTGACACTGACCCAGTTGATACCGGAGTAATTGAAATCACCCATTATTATTACTGCACTGTAACTTTTGTTAGCTTCCTTGATTTCTTTGAGCATTTCATCATCCATTTGTTCATTCTGGCCAGGCGGTCGATAGTACACCCCCCCCCCCCCACTGCTATTGCCTTCCCCTTTTTACATGGAATTTCAATCCATAGAGATTCTACAGCAAATTTTGTTTCCTGCAAAACTTTAATCCTTTCTGACTCAATGCTCTCTCTAACATAGAGCGCAACCCCTCCACCAATTTGATCAGCTCTATCATTACGATATAGTTTGTACCCAGGTATCACAGTGTCCCATTGGCTGTCCTCCTTCCCCCATGTCTCTGATATTCCAGTCATATCTAACCCTTCATTAACGACACCCATGACTGCTGCCTATGCTGCCTGGGACAGGACAATGACAGCACTTCCTGTGACCAGTGCCAGACCATGATGCCTAAGACCAATAAAAAGAGGTCGAAGTTGCAGGAGAAACTGTTCCCAAGGTCCGACTCGGCACCAGCTTCCCTGACGCTGAGCTCCAAGTCCAGCACTTCCTGTGAGGCCCTAGCGTCCTCAGAGTCCCACATGGCGGCTCCTCTGAGAAGACCCTGGACCCCGCGAGAAAGAAGAAAAAATCCTTGAAGTCCATCGAAGTTCCACTGGACAAACCCGGTAAAACCTCTGAGGGACTCGGGCGGCTCTGAGAAGTGCTCTACCAAGGTCCTCAAAAAGGATTTCTCGGACAGCGGAGACCATGCGAAGTTCCTTGTGACTATAGTCCTTGTCAAGGATGCACTCGTGAGAGTGCTGGCACAGGGCCTGAGATCCTTGTTGCCCGCTCCGAAAGCTGCGGAGCCTTCTGGTCTGGAAACCAGATTGGCAACCCTGGAGCAGAATGTCACTGCTAACCTGGCCCTGCAGCAGGCAATGATAGCTGGTTTGTCCGTATCATCCACCCTGACGACCGGGCCCCTCACTGCAGGGGAAGTCCCCAGTCGTTGAGCCGAACTCTGAGTGCCACCGGCCTCGGGTAAGTCTTCAGCGCCGGTCGAGGTCTTGGTTCTGTTCCTCGGGCATCCAATCCTCCCCGGCCAGTTTCCACGACTCGGACCTCAGGTACTCCGGAGGCCCCCGGCTGCTCAGTGCGGGCCTCGAAGCAAGGAGTCGCAAGGCCTCAGGTTTGTCCAAGTGGGAGATCGATGATGAGGCATCCCTGGAAACCAGACAGTACCGAAACATCCCCTCGGACCCATCTTCCCCAGCGCCATTCTCCTCCGGAGGATGTGGCCTTCCACGACTTTGTCAAGGATATGGCCAGGGCCTCTCAGTGCAAACCAAGGCGGAGGAATACCCATTCACTGAAAAGCTGGAGATTCTCCAGTATGAGTCTCCACCCAAGGAAACTCTCATGATGCCGGTGCAGCCGATACTCGAGTGGCTACTGCTTAGAATGTGGGAGACCCTGACGTTGGTGCTGGTGGTCATCTGGCACCTCAAAGCCATTTATTTATTTAAAATTATTTATATACCGCCTTTCTACAATTCAAGGCGGTGTACATAGAACACAACAGAGCAGTGTGGGGACAACTTCTTTATAAGGAACAGGAATATATTACAGCATAACATACTACGTTACATAGCTGAGGTCATCGTAACAAAACTATGTACAATAGGGGGGGTGAGTGAGGGTGGGGGGGGTTGTGGTCTTATATTTGAGGTTGGGAAGGAGGGCAGGACTGGTTAGGCCATGTACCGTATCCAGAAGGTCCTGGAGTTCAACAAAGCCCAGCTCCCACATAACTCCATGGTTGTCGAGTCAAACATGCAGAAACTTAAGAGCCAGAAGACCCACTCTTCTGTTCCCCCTGGAAGGGATGTTATGCCCTAGACACCCTCGGATGCAAGTGGTACCAGAGCTGCAGTGTCGAATCCAGCCCTATGAGTTATACATAGGCATGTATCTGAAGGCTCTAACTCAGGAGTTGTTTTTGGATTTCAGCAGAGCTGGCCGGGGAACCTCTTTAGCGGTTCCAGTCTCTGTTCTGCAGGATCAAGGACTGCTCTAAGTTCCTCTCCCGATCAGCCTACGACAGCTTCTAGTCAGCAGCTCAAGTAGCAGCGGCCGGCATCGGTACCCAGTGCCAAGCCTGACTACAGTCTTCGGACCTCGAGCAGTGGGTTCAAGACAAGCTGCTCGACGTCCCCTGCACTGGAGAGAACCTGTTCGGCAAACCTATGGCCGACAAGGCGGCCGAGATCGAGGCCAATGTGGTGACCCAGCAGAGGCTCTCGAAAAAGACCTCATCCTTTCCCCGTAAGAAACCATCGGGTAAAAGTACCCTATTCCCGAGGAAAAGGGGGCATTTTCAACAGTCACCACTACAGCTCTTCTCAGTCCAGCAACAGGGTTCTCATCCTAAAAGACAAGGCCGTGGAGCTCAGAAACCCTAGGCCTCAGCTCACGCCCAACATGGGGGGAGCTTTTGATTCCCAGGGCAAGGCCTCCCCTCCCCCAGGAGACCTTCACCAGTCCACCGGGGGCTGCCTGGTACTCTTTGCCCACAGGTGGGCAAAGATCAACTCAGACCAATGGGTACTACAAGTGGTAAGAGAGGGATACCTCCTCCACCTAAAGCAGGTATCACCCAGGTTCTTCCCGGGAGAGTCAGTGCGACTTCTCCTTCACCATACCCTTCTGCTCTCAGAGCTCACAGTTCTGCTCAGAAACAATGTGTAGAGCCTGTACCCAAGCACCTATGGGGAAGAGGCTTCTACTCCAGAAACTTCCTTGCCCCAAAAAGAACCGGGGGCCTCAGGCCCATTCTAGACCTGAGAAACCTGAACAGGTTTCTGGCGAGGGAGAAGTTCAGGATGCTTCCCTTGGAACATTGCAGCCTTACCTCCACCAGGGAGATTGGCCGTGCTCCTTGGATCTAAAGGATGCATACACACACATCCTAATCCATCCCTCCCACAGGCAGTACCTAAGGTTCGTGGTAGGGGGAGGGCACTACTAGTACAGGGTGCTGCCCACCGGCCTGGCCTCTTCACCAAGGTTCTTCACCAAATGCTTGGCAGTGGTAGCCGCCCATCTGCATCTACAAGGGGCCTTCATCTTCCCCTATTAGACGACTGGCTAATTGAGGGGGGGAGAGGTGGCTTCAGAGATCAGGCCGCAAAACTTGCAATCTCCCTCCTCCTGCAGCACCTGGGGTTCGTCATAAACTACCCCAAATCCCATCTCTGTCCAACTCAAAGTCTGGAGTTCATAGGTGCTCAGTTGAACACATTACATGTCAAGGCAGTACTCCCAAGAGAAAGGACAGAACACCTCAAGCAGCTGGCAGGTGACGTGCAACACTGCCGGTCAGTCCCGGCCCATCTCCTCCTCTGCTTGCTGGGTCACATGGCATCAATGGTCCACGTCACGCCCTCAGCCCGCTTGCACATGCGGACAGTCCAGTGGTGCCTCTGCTCACAGTGAACTCAAGCCCATATGCAAGCTAAGGGACAGAGTTAGGGTATCCCGCCAACTGGTGGAGTCCCTCAACTGGTGGCAGGACTTTTGCCACCTCCAGGCAGGGATGCCCTTCCAGGCATCCGCGCCTCAGAGGACCCTGACCACAGACACGTCCCTCCTAGGTTGGAGGGCACATTGCGGGGATCACTGCACACAGGGCAGCTGGTCCCAGGAGGAGTCACTCTTAATCAATCTCCTAGAGCTCAGGGTGATCTTCCTAGCCCTGCGAGCATTCCCCCACTGCCTGCGACACCGGTCCGTGCTAATTCAGATGGACAACCAAGTTGCCATGTTCTGTATCAATAAGCAGGGGGGAAAGGGCTCATACTCCCTCTGCCAGAAGATGGTGGCCCTCCTATCCTTTGCAGCTTGTAATGGCATGCTCTTGCAAGCAGTCTAACTCCTGGGCCATGACAACTGTCTAGTGGACAGATTGAGCAGAGTCCTTCGGCCGCACTTGTGGTTCTTGAACCCCAGGGTGGCCAAGAGCTCTTCCACCTCTGCGGCAGGCCTGTGATGGATCTGTTTGCATCTCCGGACAACGCACAGATGCCTTGCTTCTGCTCGTGCCAACCGCACTCAGAGAGAGTGGTGGCAGACGCCTTCCTGATCTCGTGTTCCGAGGGCCTGCTTTATGCGTTCCTACCGACTCTCCTAGTCACCAGGACCCTCTTCATTGTCCAGAGCGAGAGGGCATCACTTATCCTGATTTCCCCCAGTTGGCCGAGACAGCCCTGCTTCCCACTGCTGCATTCCCTATCATGGTACTTCCAGTCCTGCTGGGCCAAGCGCTGGACCTCCTGTCCCAGGAGGGGGCTCATTCTTGCACCCCAACCTACCAACCTAATGCTAACAGCGTGACTGCTAAAAGGGTAGCACTAGCCCCTTTTAACCTTCAGAGAGAAGTCGAGGAGATCCTACTGGCCTCCCGGAAGTCCTCCACCAGACGAGCCTACTCCTTTAAGTTGAAGCGATTCTCTGACTGGTGTGCATAAAGAAGGGAAAACCCCTTCTCCTACCATATGCAAGTAGTACTCCAAAATCTACTGCACCTATCCCACACCGGACTAAAGTCTATTTCAGTGAGGGTGCATCTGAGTGCCATAGCTGCTCACCATCACCTCTCGGGCCAGCCCCTAGTCTCCAGTTTCCTCCGGGGCCTCCTGTTATCTAAGTCCCCCCTCAATCCTCCAGCAGCAGAGTGGGACCTCAACGTGGTGCTCTCCCAGCTTACCAAGCCTCCATTCGAGCCCCTCACCTCTTGCTACCTGCGATATCTGTCATGGAAAGAGGTTTTTCTGGTTGCCCTCATGTCTGCTCAAAGAGTGAGCAAACTCCACACCCTGGTGGTGCATCCACCATATACAAGGTTCTATAAGAGTAGGGTAATGTTCCACATACATCCCAAATTCCTCCCAAAGGGTGGTATCTTCCTTTCACCTCAACCAGGAGGTGGTCCTCCCCACCTTCTTCCCGAGACCTCATGCCAGCAGGAAGGAACTAGCGCTTAATACACTGAATTGCAAACAGGCCCTGTCCTACCTACAGCAGACCCAGGCTTACCGCAAAGCTCCTCAGCTTTTCGTCTCTTATGACCCCAGCAGACTGGGACTTCTTGTGACTAAGCAAACTCTGTCCACTTGGGTGGCGGACTGTATTGCCTTCACCTATGAGCAAGCAGGCCTCTCCCTTGAACATCAGATCACAGCACATCGCGTGAGGGTGATGGCCATGTCAGTAGCCAACCTCCGCTCAGTGCCGATAAACATAGATATGTAAGGCTGCCACATGGTCTTCAATTCACATGTTCGCAGCTCATTACTGCCTGGAGAGCGAGTCCTGCAGGGACAGTGCCTTTGACCAGGCAGTACTCCTTAATATTCTTGGGGTGTAGGCAACTCCTGCCCTCCAATCCTTCTGTGTTCAGGCTACCGGAGCAATAGTGTCGCTGGATGCTAGGGTTTTGCAGAGTCGCTCAGTGGGGACTCACCTTCTGCAACTCACGGTTACCTGGATGGTCGTCGCTGGTGCTGTCGTGGTTTGGTCCTCGGCAGCCTGGAGCTAGGGAGTCCCATATGTGAGGACTGACTTCCTGCTTTTTCCTGAAAAAAGCATAGTTACTCACTTGTACCAGGGACAGCAGGAATCGGTCCTCACAACCCTCCCTCCTCCCCTGGGAGTTGCCTCCCTACCTTGTTTTATTTTTTACTACCATCAAAGCTAAGTCATCTTAGGGGACCACTAATGCATGGTAGCTTGTCCCAAAGGCTTTCTTTGCAGCTGAATATACTCACCATGAGATAAAGCTGAAAAGGAATGAGCTAAATCCAAATAAATGAACATATAATATCCAACAAAATACCCACAATAATACAACATCCAACACAAGACAACTACAGATGGATTGGAAATAATTTCATGAGGCATGTTCCATATGCTTTCCACAACATTCATTTCCACGCCCCCTGCCCCTTCTGGACTGCAGCTTAGTGATTAAGATGTGTATTTCATTTTCTGGGCAGCAGCAGAATGGGATAGTGTTGACGGCGGAGGATCACATTTCTGTGACAACGGCAACAACACCAAACTTAAACTGCGCGGAAGGAAGGCCCGGCAATCTACTTCTGTATCTTGCCATGAAAACCCAATGGATAGTTACAACAAAACAAATTGTGCTATGGTGCTGGAAGATGAGACTCCCAGGTCGGAAGGCACTCAACTAGCTACTGGGGAAGAGCTGAAGACTTTTCAGAGTAAAGCCAGCATTTATGATGTGGTTGGATCAAAGCCCTCGGGAAGTCTGACTGCTGATGTAGCTGCGCATGAAATGAGAGTCAGAAGCTGTAAAGATGTCTTACACATTGGAACATGGAACGTACGAAGCATGAACCAAGGGAAGTTGGAGGTGGTCAAGAATGAAATGGAACGTGTACAACTTGATCTGTTGGGTGTCAGCGAACTGAAATGGACTGGCATCGGGCACTTTGCATCAGATGATCACATGGTCTACTATGCTGGAAATGAAAGACAAAGAAGAAATGGTGTTGCATTTATAATAAAGAAGAAACTTGCAAGAACTGTAATGAAATACAATGCAGTCAGCGAACGCTTAATCTCTATTCGTCTACGAGGATTGCCTATCAACACAACTATAATTCAAGTATATGCCCCAACAACAGCTGCAGAAGAGAATGAAATTGAAGAGTTCTATGAACAAGTACAAGCTGAAATTGACAGAACATGCAAACAGGATATCCTGATAGTCATGGGTGACTGGAACGCAAAAGTTGGCAACAAAGAAGAAGGCAAAGTAGTTGGAAAATATGGACTTGGCAACAGAAATGAAGCTGGAGAAAGATTGATAGAATTCTGCAAGACCAATGATCTATTCATCTCAAACACCTTCTTCCAGCAACACAAGCGACGACTGTACACATGGACTTCACCCAATGGATTGTATAAAAATCAAATTGACTACATCTGTGGAAGTCAACGATGGAAAAGCTCTGTAACATCAACAAAGACAAAACCTGGAGCTGACTGTGGTACAGATCATCAACTACTAGTATGCAAACTCAAGCTAAAGTTGAAAAAGAGCAAACCACTCATGAATGCACCAAAATATGACCTTGAGAATATACCACTGGAATTTAAAGACTGCCTGCAAAATCGATTTGCTGCTTTAGATACAAATGACAGAGCTCCGGAAGAGTTATGGAATGACATCAAGAAGGTTGTGCTGGAAGAAAGCGAGAAGTCTCTACAAAAGGTGAAAAAGCAAAAAACGGCCAAAATGGATGACGGAAGAAACTCTGAAAATTGCCCAGAAACGCAGAGAAGCTAAAGCCAAAGGAGAAAGAAAGACAATCGCAGAACTCAACAGAGATTTCCAACGTGCAGCAAGACAGGACAAGGAAAAGTACTACAATGACACTTGCAAGGAAATAGAAGCAGAAACTATTAGAGGAAGAACAAGATCGGCTTTCCTAAAGCTGCGAGAGTTAAAGAAAAAGTTCCAGCCCCGAATTGGAATGTTACAAGATGCTCAAGGTTCTATGTTGAATGATGCTGAGAAGATCAAGAAAAGGTGGAAGGAATATACAGAGTTTTTATATGATAAAGATCAAGTGGACCAACAGCCGTTTCAACCTATACCTTATGATCAGGAACCATTGGTGATGAAAGAAGAAGTTGAAGCAGCATTGAAGCCTTATCAAAGAACAAAGCACCAGGCATTGATAGCATTCCCATAGAAGTATTGCAGCAATCTGATGCAGCTGTTACCGTACTTACAAGGCTCTGCCAAGAAATATGGAAGACAACATCATGGCCAACTGACTGGAAAAGATCTGTGTTTATACCAATACTAAAGAAAGGTGATCCAACTGACTGGAAATTATCGCACAATCGCTCTGATCCCACATGCCAGCAAGATTCTACTGAAGATTATTCAAAAGAGACTACAGCCATACCTAGAACAAGAACTACCTGAAGTGCAAGCAGGGTTCAGGAAAGGGCGAGGAACGAGAGACATCATTGCGGATGTGAGATGGATCCTTGAAAAGACTAAAGAATACCAAAAGGATATCTATTTGTGCTTTATCGACTATAGCAAGGCTTTTGACTGTGTAAACCATGAGAAACTCTGGGCCACATTAAGAAGCATGGGTATACCAGAACACCTGATCGTTCTCTTGCGTAATCTGTACATTGATCAAGAAGCAACAGTTCGAACGGAACAAGGAGAAACAGAATGGTTTAAAATAAGCAAAGGTGTAAGACAAGGCTGCATACTTTCCCCCTACCTGTTTAATTTATATGCAGAACAAATCATCAGAGAAGCAGGACTGTATGAAGACAACAGAGGTGTGAAGATTGGTGGAAGACTCATCAACAACCTTCGCTATGCTGATGATACCACATTACTGGCTGAAAGCGAAGATGATCTGAAACATTTGCTTCTCACAATCAAAGAACATAGTCTCAAAATGGGCCTGCACCTTAATGTAAAGAAGACAAAGATCATGACAACTGGCATAATCAACAGGTTCATCGTTGAAGGAGAAGAAGAAATTGAAATTGTGAACAACTTTAACCTACTTGGATCAACTATCAATAAAGAAGCAACAAGCAGTCAAGAAATCAGACGACGCATTGCTCTTGGCAGAATGGCTATGAAAGACCTAGATAAGATTCTCAAGAGCAGAGATGTGTCTCTCCATACAAAGATTCGACTTGTTCAAGCCATGGTATTTTCAATAACATCATATGGATGTGAAAGCTGGACAGTGAAAAAGACAGACAGGAAGAAAATTGATGCCTTTGAATTATGGTGCTGGCGGCGAATACTGTGTATACCATGGACTGCCCGAAGAATAAACCAGTCGGTACTAGAGGAGATCAAACCTAAGCTTTCTTTAGAAGCTCAGATGACAAGACTTCGGCTTTCATACTTCGGACACATCATGCGAAGAGAGAGATCATTAGAGAAAGACATCATGCTTGGCAAGATAGAAGGTCAACGCAAAAGAGGAAGGCCAGCAATGAGATGGATCGCTACAATAACAGCAGCTACGGGTACCAGTCTGTCGTCAATGAGCCGCCTGACTGAAGACCGAACACAATTTAGGATAGCTATCCAGAGGGTCGCCATGAGTCGACTCCGACTCGACGGCACTTAACAACAACATATAGTTTTCTTTCTTGCAATGAGTATTGGTGACACATAGCAATACCTGTTAGGGTGCAACAGTGACATCCTGTGGTTAAACAGTAAAAATACATCCATTGAAATCTGTTATATCTCATAGTTTGATTTATTGTCCTTGGTTTCATTTTATTATTCTTTTTAAACCAACAGAATGTTTGTTTCGGTACTATTCCATTCAGAGTGCCCCTAATCACCAGGTTAGAGACAACATACATTGTCATGGAGCAAGGCAGATAGTGCCTATAAAAGTAGATGAAAACACACAGGGCAGTTTTAAAACCGGCAGTGAAAAGCACATGGCTAGGGGTTGCTATGAGCAACCAAGCAAAACAAGAGCACAGGCTGTAGGTAAACGCCCAGATAGAGCATTACGTCATAGCTCATCAGAGAAGCAGAAACAGCTGCGGCAGTTTGAGCTAACAAGAGTCTCAGAGAATGACGCACTTAAAAAGTCAGTCTTGAGCAAAGCAGAGAGGAACCGAGAAAGAAGCAGTCTCAGTCTCAGGAGCAGACACACACGCAAGGGAAAGAGAGACGCAAGCAGGGAGTCAGACTCATTCTCTGATGCCGAGGGAGAAAGAGACCCTGAGAGGATTCACAGGAGAGGAAAGAGCAGAGCTCAGGAGAGCCAGGAGTCATACCTGAAAGCTTCTGACGTGGATTCCATCTGCACCTCAGAGGGGTTTGCCCAGGAGGAATTCTCAGAGGTTAGTGCTGGAAAGTTGGGCTGCACTAAGCCAAAGTCCGGTTGGGGACAGAGAGAGATTCCAAGCTGCAAACCACGAGGAGCTGGGAGAGGGAATATCCACGAGAGCAGGTACCTGGGGAGCAAAAGCTATTATCCAGAAGTGAGTTCCTACTCGAGAGAAAGACGTCCCTTGAGGGGAAGTGAAAGGGAGAAAAGTTTCAACTTCCCGGTTGCAAAACGGAGAGTCAGAGCTCAGCCTGAAGAAAGGCATAGTACCTTGAATTAGAGGGGCACTGGATTTTAACTACATTGGTCCTGAAGGATATGGCCCTCTAAGGAGAGAATCCATAGTGCACGGTAACCAGCCTTTCTGCAGGGGGAGAGGGGAGAGAAGCTCTAGCCAAGAAGAGAGGGAACTTTTAAACACTGATACACATTACAGCCCTGACAAATATAATTCCCCAGAAGCACACGAGGACATGGAATGTGACTTCTGTGAAGAGAGCTCAGATATTTGTAAAATGGACTGTACAATGGTGTTTTCAGACAGCGTGACCTCTTTCTGTTAAAGCCTGAGTAAAACCCTGCCTAAGAGAAATCTGTGGAGGAACACAGATTTCACTGGAAAGCTTTTGTGAGAGAAAAAGCCTGTTTTCCCTTTTTGTTTGTTTAAAGCTGTCAAGAAGCATTTTTGTTGTAATTTGTAGTTCCCACTTGTGTTGTACCAGTTTCATGGTTTAATTTCTTTTGACCCTTGTTGCAAGAATTCTCCCGGGAAGGGAAATAAATACCTCTTTAAGCATAGCTACTCGACCACAGCTACCTTCTTATTTGAATAGCTATTGGGACTCAAAATCCCAGGAGGCACTACTCCGTCCTTGCTACATAAGAGGATCCTCACTGAAGCCCCAGGCCTTCCGCCTCCGGGGTAGTAGGTGAGTGACAACATACATACACACACACACACACACAGACTGTATTCAGAGGGGTTGTAAAGATTTCCATGAGTTATGCTCTACATGATATCCCCACTTGTTTATTTAGAGAACACTTCCACAGATAAACTGCATATATGCTTTTAGAACACAACTTAATATAAAAAGCAATAAAACATATGTAATTCACAGATCAACCAGCTATGACTCAGAAAACAAAAACAATACCAAAAGCTAAAAATATTTTAAACTACAAGAGGTCTAAAGCTACCAAATTCAGGAATGACTTTCTATAACTAAACTACCCTTAAGAAAAATGATCATAAGAACATAAGATATGCCATACTGGGTCAGACCAAGGTCCATCAAGCCCAGTATTCTGTTTCCAACAGTGGCCAATCTAGGTCATATGTACCTAGCAGTTTCCCCAAGAGACACAAGTTCCACAATGCTTGTACTGGGTCAAGCATTGATATCTTCGGTCACTTCTTAATAATGGTTTATGGACCTTTCCTCCAGGAACTTGTCCAAACCTTTTTTAAACCCAGCTACACTAGCAGCCTTTACTACATCCTCCGGTAACAAATTCCAGAGTTTGATTACACGTTGAGTAAAAAAATATTTACTTTTATTAGTCTTAAATAGTTTACCCTGTAGCTTCATTGCATGTCCCCTAGTCTTTCTATATTCTGATAACGTAAACAATCGATCTACGTTTACCCGTTCCACTCCGTTCATTAATTTATAGACTTCTATCATATCTCCCCTCAGCCGTCTCTTTTCCAGGTTAAAGAGCCCTAACCTTTTTAGCCTTTCTTCATAGGAGTATCCTTCCATCCCCTTTACCATTTTGGTGGCTCTTCTCTGAATCTTTTCTAAAATCGCTATAACCATTTTAAGATACGGCGACCAGAATTGCACACAATATTCAAGGTGCAGTCTCACCATGGAACGATATAGAGGCATTATAATATCTTTTGTTTTATTTTCCATTCCTTTCCTTATCATACCTAGCATTCTATTTGCTCTCTTGGCCGCCGCTGCACACTGGGCCGAGGGTTTTAACATGGTATCCACAATGACGCCTAAATCTTTTTCCTGGGTGGTGGTTCCTAATGTGGAACCTTGCATCGTGTAACCATAGTTTGGGTTGTTCTTCCCTAGGTGCATAACCTTGCACTTGTCCACATTAAATTTCATCTGCCATTTTGATGCCCAGTCTTCCAATTTATCAAGATCCTCTTGCAATTTTTCACAATCCTCTTGGGTTTTAACAACTTTAAATAGTTTTGTGTCATCTGCAAATTTGATAACCTCACCCGTTATTCCACTTTCCAGGTCATTTATGAATATGTCAAAAAGCAACGGACCCAGCACAGATCCCTGGGGTACACCACTATTCACCTTTCTCCATTGGGAAAATTGGCCATTTAGCCCTACCCTCTGCTTTCTATCTTTTAACCAGTTCCTGATCCACAATAGTACACTGCCTCCTATCCCATGACTCTTTAGTTTTGCCAAAAGTCTAGGATAAGGGACCTTGTCAAAGGCTTTCTGAAAGTCCAGATACACAATATCAACCGACTCACCTTTGTCCACCTGTTTATTCACTCCTTCAAAAAAAACATAACAGATTAGTAAGACAAGATCTTCCTTGTCTAAAGCCATGTTGGCTGTCTCCCATTAGGTTGTGACTAACTACATGTTGAGTAATTTTATTCTTTATGATGGTTTCTACCATTTTTCCTGGTACTGACGTCAGACTCACCGGTCTGTAGTTTCCCGGATCACCCCTGGAACCCTTTTTAAAAATTGGTGTTACATTGGCGATCCTCCAATCTTCAGGTATTAGAGATGATTTTAATGATAGTTCACAGATTACTGATAGCAGGTCTACAATCTCATATTTCAGTTCTTTCAACACCCTTGGATGTATACCATCCGGCCCAGGTGATTTGCTACTCTTCAGTTTATCTAATAGTTGTAAGACATCTTCCCGATGTATCGATATTTCCTTCAATTCTTCCGCACCTTTAAATACCACTTCAGTCAAGGGTAACATCCCTACATCTTCCTCAGTAAAGACCGAAGCAAAGAATTCATTCAGTCTCTCCGCTATCGCCTTGTCGCCTCTTAGTGCTCCTTTAACCCCTTTATCATCTAATGGACCAACTGACACTCTCACAGGTTTTTTGCTACAAATGTACTTGAAAAGGTCTTTATTTCGCGTTTTTGCTTCCGCAGCAAGCTTCTTCTCAAATTCTCTCTTTGCCTGCCTTATCAATGCCTTGCATTTGACTTGCCAGTGCTTGTGCTGTTTCCAGGTTTCGTCGTTTGGCTCTTTTTTCCATTTCCTGAAAGATGCTTTTTTGGCAACAACAGCCTCTCTGACCTCACCTTTAAACCATGCTGGCAGTTTTTTGGACTTTCTTCCACTTTTCTTAAAGCGTGGAATACAGCTGGTCTGGGCTTCCAAGATAGTATTTTTCAACAACACCCAAGCTTGATGTACGTCTTTAACCTTTGCAACTGCTCCTTTTAGTTTTTTCTTAACTGTTTTCCTCATTTTATCATAGTCTCCCTTTCGAAAGTTAAAAGGTAGTACTGTGGATTTCCTTACTATCCCTCCTCCACTAATTAAATCAAAGGCGATTATGGTATGATCACTATTGCCAAGTGGCCCCAACACCCTTATCTCTTGCACCAGATCTGGTGTTCCACTAAGGGCTAGGTCTAATATGGCTTCCCCTCTGGTCGGTTCATGAACCAGCTGCTCCAAGAAGCAGTCATTTATTTCATCTAGGAACTTTATCTCCCTAGCATGTCCTGACGTGACACTGACCCATTCGATACCGGGGTAATTGAAATCACCCATGATTATTACTGCGCTGTAACTTTTGTTAGCTTCCTTGATTTCTTTGAGCATTTCATCATCCATTTGGTCATTCTGGCCAGGTGCTCGATAGTACACCCCCACTGCCATTGCCTTCCCCCTTTTATATGGAATTTCAATCCATATAGATTCTACAGCAGATTTTGTTTCCTGCAAAACTTTAATCCTTTCTGAGTCAATGCCCTCTCTAACATAGAGCGCAACCCCTCCACTAATTTGATCAGCTCTATCATTACGATATAGTTTGTACCCAGGTATCACAGTGTCCCACTGGTTGTCCTCCTTCCACCATGTCTCTGATATTCCAATCATATCTAACCTTTCATTTAGTGCTATATATTCTAACTCTCCCATCTTATTCTTTAGACTTCTAGCATTTGCATACAAGCATTTTAGAAAATGTATTTTATTCATGTTAATTTGGCTATTGTTAGACATGGGTAAATTGGGATCTTTAAGCTCTGTCTGCTCCATACTTGAGGGCATTTGGGCTACTTTACTCTTTTGTGGAACCTCTCTGCTTTTGGTAGTATCCTTCAAGGATACATTCTTCCGAACCATCCGCTCTTGGGCGACTATCGGCTTTCCCCTAATATCTAGTTTAAAAGCTGCTCTATCTCCTTATTAAAGGTTAATGCCAGCAGCCTGGTTCCATCCCGGTTAAGGTGAAGCCCATCCCTTCGGAAGAGCCCCTCCTTTCCCCAGAATGTTCCCCAGTTCCTAACAAATCCAAAACCCTCATCTCTGCACCATTGTCTCATCCACGTATTGAGACTCCAGAGCTCTGCCTGCCTTTTGGGTCCTACGCGTGGAACAGGAAGCATTTTGGAGAATGCTACCATGGAAGTTCTGGATTTCAACTTCCTACCTAAAAGCCTAAATTTTGCCTCCAGAACCTCCCTACCACATTTTCCTATGTCATTGGTACCGACATGTACCAAGACAGCAGACTCCTCCCCAGCACTATCTAAGACCTTATCTAGGTGGCGCGTGAGGTCCGCTACCTTCGCACCAGGCAGGCATGTTACCAGGCGATCCTCACGTCCACCAGCCACCCAGCTATCTACATGCCTAATGATCGAATCACCAACTATAACGGCTGTCCTAACCCTTCCCTCATGGGCACATGGCCCTGGAGAAACTTCCTCGGTGCGAGAGGGTTTTACATCACCTGGAGGACAGGTCCTAGTTACAGGATCACTTCCTGCCACACCAGGGTGATGCTCTCCTGTCACGTGACCTCTCTCCTGTCACGTGACCTCTCTCCTCCATGGCAACAGGGGTGCTGCCAGACTGGAGGTGGGACTTCAGGACTACATCCCTGTAGGTCTCGTCTATGTACCTCTCTGTCTGTCTTATGTTTTTCAAGTCTGCTACTTTAGCCTCTAGAGAACGGACTCGTTCCCTGAGAGCAAAGAGTTCCTTGCACCTAGTGCACACGTAAGACCTCTCACCAAATGGGAGAAAATCATACATGTGACACTCAATGCAAAAGACTGGAAAGCCCCCATCCCGCTGCTGGACTTCTGTCTGCATCTTAGTTTTAAGTTTGTGTCTAGATCTTTAAGTTCTTACTTACTAGGGGTTGCTATGGGTATTTATACCAATAAAACTGTACCTAATATGTTTAATATACCTTGTTCACCTGAAGCTTAATTAATCTCAGGTCCTTAGTGTATGACTGATTTGGGTAATGAGCTTCACCTGAAAGCACCTCCTGTCTTTTAAGATGTGTAAGTATCTATAAAACTATGGGGCTTGTTTACAAAGCCGCGGTAGTGGTTCGCGATCGCGATCGCAGCCGCGGCCCCATTGAAATCAATGGGGCCGCGGCTCCGATTACGATCGCAAACCGCTACCGCGGCTTTGTAAACAAGCCCCTATGATTATCCCAGGGGTGGGTTGGTGTGGGGAGGGAGGGAAATAACACTTATTAAAAGAGGGCTGCTACACAGTACCCTGTCTTGTGCTGCTGAGGTAAGCTAAATTCTGATTTGATTTAAATTATAGCTCTTAGCTGCTGCTAGGCTCTAACGTCTTATGAAATTTAAACTACAAGCTCTCTGCTGGGTTCTAAATTTAACCAGAAAGCTCTCTTCTGTGTTTTAAAACTAAAAGTACTTTTCTGATGCTAGGCCCTGAGTGACTATTAAATGTACACTACATGCTGGTGATCTTCAGGGAAGCCAGATCCTTCCTGCGTCTCCACCATGCATGATTTATTCTGTCTCCAAACAAGTCCTCTCACACAGTTCTTTGATGATCCTTATTGACAAAGGGTTCTGAATATGCAATCATTTATTTATTTATTTAACAATCATTTATATACCGCACCTTCCCATGTATCAGGTGCGGTTTACAAGGAACCAGTTAATGAACAGATTCGAGGTCTGTTTTTTTACAAGGAACATCGGTAAACTATGTACAGTGGGCAAATGCCTTAACAAGTAACTATTATGATAACATAAACTGAATCATGACAGCTTTATGCTCTACTGAAACTTTCTTCTTTGACCTCCAAATCCACATTTCTCCTCTTTCACATCTTCCTCTGTATTGACAAGCAAGCCCCATGTACCAGGTTTAGTTGTATAATCCTTGGAAGTGAGGAGGAGAAATAGTTGAGCACAAATCGTTTTACCTACTGCTATCTGTAAAGAACAGGGTCACTTTAAAATATAACATAAGACATGCTATACTGGGTCAGACCCAGGGTCCATCAAGCCCAGTATCCTGTTTCCAACAGTGTTCAACCAAGGTCATAAATACCTGGCAGATTCCCAAAAAAGGTACACAGGTTCTAAAATGCTTGTCCAGGGTAAGCAGTGGATTTCCTGGGTCCTCTTTAATAGTAGTTTATGGACCTTTTCTCCAGGAACTTGGGTTAAACTAGAAAGAGGGAAAGGGAAATCCATTTGCATTGGTGTGATATACGTACAGATCTTCCTCACAGGGAGGAGAAGTGGATGGGGATTTAATAGACATACGCAGTATTGCCATGAAAGGAGAAGTGCTACTGATTTCAATATGCCGGATGCTGATTGGCACATCCCTGCTGCAGTGTCATCTAGAATTAAGGAGATCCTAGATTCTCTAAAGGGAGAACTATTCCGGCAACTGCTAACAGAACCCACACGTGAAAGGGCCATACTGGACTTGTTGCTTACCAATGGGGAAAGTGTTTCTGATATTATAGTGGAAGATTATCTCGCATCCAGTGATCGCCAGATAGTGGTGTTCAGTATTAGGATCAGGGCTGATAAAATCCATTCAAAAGCGAGGGTCTTAGACTTTAGGAAAACCAACTTTGCCAAGATGGGACAATACCTCAGGGAGTCATTAGCAGGATGGGAACAGCTGGGGGATGTAGAAAAGCAATGGGTAAAACTGAAAGGGGATATTTTAAGGGCAGCAAACCTTTTTGTTAGACAGGTAAATAAATTTAAAAAGAAAATGAGGTTGCTATGGTTCTCAAAAGAAGTAGCTGAAAAGGTGAATAAAAAGAGTGTGGCCTTCATAAAATATAAGAGATCACAGAGAGAGGAAGACAAGCATCTATATTTGGAGAAGCTAACAACATAGTCAGGAAAGCAAAGATACAAAATGAGGAAGAAATAGCCAATGCAATAAAAAGGGGGGATCAGTCATTTTTCAGGTATGTTAATGAGAGAAGGAAATACAAAAGTGGTATTGTCAGACTCAAGGGTGAAGGGGAGGAATATGTAGAAGCTGATGAGGAATTGCTTAACAAATATTTCTGTTCTGTGTTCAGGGATGAAGGGCGAGGAGCAGGACCTCAGAAAACACCCACAAATAGGAACAGAAGTGACAGGGATCTTGAACAATTTTCAGAAGACTGTGTTTGTGAGGAACTATCTAAACTAAATGTAGACAAAGCAATGGGACCGGATGGGATACACCCAAGAATATTGAAGGAACTTGGGGATGTTCTAGTGGCTCCACTGTCTGACATTTTCAGTGCTTCTTTAGAGTGTGGAGTGGTCCCAAAGGACTGGATAAAGACACATGTGGTCCCTTTACACAAAAGCGGAAGTAAGGATGAGGTTGAAAAATACAGGCCAGTTAGTCTAATCTCTGTGGTGAGTAAATTGGAAATGCTGCTAAAAGGGAGGATAGTGAGGTTTCTGCAGTCCAGTGGATTGCAGAATCGGAGGCAGCATGGGTTTAACCAGAGGCAGGTCTTGTCAGACAAATCTGATAGATTTCTTTGACTGGGTGACCAGTAAGTTAGACCGAGGGAGAGCCCTAGATGTGGTGTACTTAGATTTCAGTAAAGCCTTTGACACCGTTCCGCACAGATGACTTATAAACAAAGAGAGCACCCTAGGGATGGACACTAAAGTGACTGACTGGATTAGAAGGTGACTAAGAGTGCAGGTAAATGGAGCTCACTCTGAGGAGGAGGTTACCAGCAGTATGCCACAGGGATCTGTCCTTGGTCCAGTTCTTTTTAACATCTTTGTTAGTGATATTTCAGAAGGGCTGTCGGGTAAAGTTTGCCCCTTTGTGGATGATACCAAAATCTGCAGTAGAGTAGACACCCAGGAAGTAGTAGCTAACATGAGGAGGGATCTAGCTAAGCTTGGAGAATGGTCGAGAATTTGGGAGCTGAGATTTAATGCTAAAAAAAATGCAGGGTCATGCATTTGGGCTGCAAAAATCAAGGGAGTGATACGGTGTAGGAGTGAAGTACTTCTGTCCATGAAAGATGAGCGGCACCTGGGCATGATTGTTTCTGATGATCTTAATGTGGCTGCACAGGTAGAAAAGGCAACAGCAAAAGCCAGAAGGATGCTTTGTGCACAGGGAGAGGAATGGCAAGCAGAAAAAAGGAGGTGATAGTGCCTCTCTGGTGTGACCACACCAAAAGGACATAAACAGGATGGAATCGATAGAGATGGTGGCTAATAAAATTGTTAGCGGTTTTCGTTATAAAGCATATGAGGACAGACTTAAAGATCTTAATATGTATACATTGGAGGAAAGGCGGGATAGAGGAGACATGATAAAGATGTTTCAATACCTCCATGGCATAAATGCCCAAGAGGAGAGTCTCTTTCGACTGAAAGAAAAGTTCTGTTAGGGGGGAAATAGGATGAGGTGAAAGGGGATAGACTCTGGAGTAATATGTGGAAATATTTTTTTACGCCAAGAGTGGTAATTATTTGCAATAGTCTCCCAGCAAAGGTTGTAGAGACAAGGACAGTATCTAAATTCAAGAAGGCATAGGAGAAACACCCAAGATCTCTAAAGGAAAAGAAGGGACTTTTGTATTTGATATGGAACTGCAGACTAGATAGGCCACGTGGTCTTTTTCTGCCGTCATGTTTCTAAACCCAGCTACAATAACAGCTTTTATTACATCCTCCGGTAACAAATTCCAGAGTTTATGCATTGAATGGAAAAATATGCTCTCTTATTATTCTTAAATGGGTCACATTGTAGTTTCATTGCGTGTCCCTTAGTCTTTCTTCATTTTGATAGAGTAAACAACCTATCTACATTTACGCATTCTACTCCATTCATTAATTTATAGACTTCTATCATATCTCCCCTCAGCCGTTTCTTTTCCAAGTTGAAGAGCCCTAACATTTTAAGCCTTTCCTCATAGGGGTATCCTTCCATCCCTTTTACCATTTTGGTGGCCCTTCTTTGTACCTTTTCTAATACTACTAGATCCTTTTTAAGATACGGTGACCAGAATTGCACACAATATTCAAGGTGTGATCGCACCATGGAACAATACAGACACATCATAATATCCTTGGTTTTATTCTCCATTCCTTTCCTTATGATTCCTAGCATTCTGTTTGCTTTCTTGGCCACTGCTGCACACTGGGCAAGGATTTCAGCATTTTATCCACGATGACGCCTAAATCCTTTTCCTGGGTGGTGGTTCCTAATATGGAACCTTGCATTGTGTAACCATACTTCGGGTTGTTCTTTCCTAGGTGCATAACTTTGCACTTGCCCACATTAAATTTCATCACCATTTGGACGTCCAGTTTTCCAATGTATAAAGGTCCTCTTGCAATTTTTCATAATGCTCTTGTGTTGTAATAACTTTGAATAATTTTGTGTCATCTGCAAATTTGATCACCTTATTTGTTATTCCCATTTCCAGGTCATTTATAAATATGTTAAAAAACAGCGGGCCCAGCACAGATACCTGTGTTACTCCACTATTCACCTTTCTCCATTGAGAAAATTGGGCATTTAGCCTTACTCTCTGCTTTCTATCTTTTAACCGGTTCCTGATCCACAGTAGTGACTTTTTAATTTCCCCAAGAGGTAATTGAAATCCAATGTTTTTTTTGAAAATGTTGCACAAGTACTATAAATTCTGTTTGGATCCGGATATAAACCCAGTCGCATCCAAATCCTTGGTGCCTTTTCCTTCTAGGAATAATCTGGCTTGCTTTATTTATGGTTAGATCTCACTATTTGGATGGCAGTTCAATTTGGCATCTGGCAGTTGCAAGGCTCAACTTTGAAGTTACAGATTTGTCAGGAAATGCAGAATTTTTTCCTTCTGAACTCTGACCCAGAGCTGGACAGAATTAATCCTTCGTGTTTAAGGCTGAGTCCAAGGCTTGCAACTCTGAAGGTTTCTCTCTCCCAAAACCAAGAGCAGCCTCTTGATGTTCTTAGCCAGAAGCTGGCCAGTAAGTGACTCTCAAATCAAAAAACATCAGCAGGTTCAACCAGTCACAAAGGGCTGCATTCTGATGCAAGGGTCTACTCCCCAGTTGCTGACTAAAACGTCAGTCCAACACTTTCTGGCAATTTAAAAAATTTGCTCAGTTTAATTCACTCTGGGTTTGCTGTTGGCAGTCAATATGCTTATGTTTTTAATTCCCAAAGCTTGTAACAAGCATCCATGTCTGGATTTTTGTCCTTAAAGGCAAAAATCTCTGCAAAGAGGAAAGGTCTTTATTAGTCAATTTTAAGTATACACAAGGGCTAGAGCCCTCTATTTTATTGAGGTCATCACATGTGTGGACATGCAGATTCCAGACTAATTTAGTGTGAATGTTAAATACCTTCCTGTATAATACGCTATTTTTAAAATACACAATGCACATTGTGAATGTGAATGTTTTCTAGAAAACTGCTGTTTGGAAAGCCCGGTGGTTCTGCATGGTTATTTCTCTCTGATGCTACGTTTCCTCACTAAACTTGATTGACTGGGTTTTTTTGGCTTCTCTAGATGGGATCCCCAAACATGCTTTTGACCCCAAAATGTCCATGTGCCATAACCACACACAGTACTGAGGATGACGCTTCTTGCTCACCAGAGGAAGTGGAAAGAATGGACACTGAACCGATCATTTGGAAAGCATCGAGGCCAGAATTTCTTTCAGCATGTGAGTGCTAAACCTGGGTGCCATTAAAGAGATTGCATTTTCACATAAACATGAGATGTAAGAGTGTGCAGCTCTATTGTCCATGTGTCTCATCTAACACATGGTAGCAGCTTTTTCTCTTAAAAATGGATGAAATAGTATGGTTGCAGATGATGCATGGAACTAAAGTTTAACCTTTATTTCTGACTCTCAAAGACCGTATATAGAGTTGTACTAAGTGATGGATATGAGATACACACATAGTTTACAAAACCTTAAGACTCCAAGAGAGCAGAAAACAAGTCTGTAGAATATGTCATGGCCAAATTGCCAGATGCATTTTTATCTTGGCTTGGTTTGAGTCAAAAAAAAGTTACCATTTATACATTCTGTAACTCGGAAAGTCTTTTATTTAAACAGTTTGCCATTTAAACTTTGCCATACAATTTTCATCTACTGCTACATAAAGGGCTTAAGGAGATAGGCAGCACACACTTGTGTAAACCCTCCAGTCTACAAAATTCAGATCCTGGTACCAATGTCTAGCAGATCCAGGGAGAACGCTTCAGAATGAAGGAACAGCATGCTTGAGATAAAGAACCACTAATAGTTTTAGCGCGAAAAGCACATTATTCCTAAGGACTTTATTTGGGTGCACGGGCCTACTTATCAAGGTGCATTAATGTGCATTAAAATACATTAATTGCTAAATTTTGTAGTAAGCACACGTTATTAAATATGCTTTAACATGGAATTATGATAATACCCCTTGTAAGGTAATTGATGATGAAGAAAATTGAGCTGAACTTGTAGAAAATATATATAAGCTGTGTCTCCTACAGATTAACTTATAAAATAGTTTAAGCAAATAGTATAAACCTAGGTTTCATTCAAGCTAAAAATATTAACTACACTTCAAAGGGTAAGTTAAATTTGTCCAAAAATATAGTAGCTAATGCATCTCTGCCGTTTCTTCTTCCTCTGCCTTGAACAAAAAATGGGAACGTAGCCCCAAGTGTAGTCTCTTCTGCATCCTACTGATTAAAAAAAAACAACAAAAAAACACCTCTGCAGAAATAAATTCTCCTCTTCCTTTCACTGACTAGCTCACCTTCCCTGAAGGGAACTTCTAGTAGATAAACTCCCACCCCAGTATATGCCACTTTGTGGAGTAATTCACACCTCCAACCCAAAGACTAAAGAAACTCCACCCATCAGAAGTTCCCCCCCCCCCCCCGAAAGGTGTCCATCTTTGCTACTTCTGGTATATACAAACAGCTCACTGTAACCACATGATATAGTATTTACTAAGGGCATAATAGATGTTACTAAGAGAGATCACCCCTTTTTTATTTATTTATTGGGACAAAGGGTATCAACAACATAAAAAGGCTGATTTGTAATTTAATTTATTTATTTAGCTGTATTTATATACTGCCTTTCACCTGGTCAAGGCGGTTTACATGGAACGAAAGTACATTATAACTGTGTCATTTGTGGTGTAGAAGGTCCCTCAGATCCCTTAGAGAGTGATAAAATGCAGGATTCAGCTTCAGTTAAGGAAAGTAAACAAGTGCACATGGTTCCTGGTTTCCAGGGAAACCACAGACAAAGCAGATTAGAGGAGAGGAAAACATGCCCCTGCTGCAGTTCAGCTCAGCAATCACGAGCTAAGGCTGAACACCTGTTGGAAGGAGTGGTCAGGTTAAACCCAGAAAACCAGAGATTTAAGAGAAGCTCATTAGGAAGGGAGCAGGCAGATCTGGAAGCACATGAGCAGGCAGATCTGGAAGCACATGGAGAAGCAGAGTTGGAAGGCCAGCTGAGAGCACAGCCACGAGGAAAGCAGTCACGAGAAACAGAGGATTTGCTTGGGAGTGAAGACACAGAGGAATTCATGGTAACAGGGGATTCTCTGACCTTTAATTCAGAAGGGGAAGTCAGCACAGGAGACGAGCAGAGAGTCCGTGCAAAGGAGCAAGGTACAAACAGCCCAGGTTTGTGGCCATGGATAAAAGGCATCCATAAGGGGAATGTACCAAGAAGGCAGACTTGTGTGCACGTAGGAACTCCAAGGCTTACAGCCGTAGCTGATCCTGGAAAGCAGAAGGAATCTCTCATAAGGAAGCCAAGAGGTAGGCTGAGTGACTGGTATAAAAGTAAAGCTGTTTTTAAGAAGTGCTCTGCTATTAACCCAGAAGGGTGGGGCTTTCCATGTGGTGAACACTGTGGCAATTACAAGCCGTGTGTAGCAGAAGGCTACGGGGAAAAGTCTATTGCTGAAGGAACAGGTGTGTGCTTGGAAACACCTTGTAAGCAATTGCAGACATTTCCAACTGAGAGTCAGTATGAACCGATGGAAACTGAGCCATCTGTAGAATATCTGCCTATTGAGTCAATGGACTGTACAATGTCTGTGTCTGAGAAGATAAAATCTGTATAATAAGTTTAAGCTGTGCAGAGAGAGAGAGAGCTGCCGTTAGCAGCCAGAGGAAACAGCACCAAAGGTTTTGGAACAGAAGTGCTCTTTATGTTGGATTATAGTGATGCTGATATAAGAAGCTGTTTGAGTTACATTTCTTATATTATTTCATGCCAGAGGTTGTATGGCTTTGTTCTTTATTTTCCATTTATAAAACCGTTTGGGAAGGGGAATTAAAATCCTGTTATTTGCCTGAACACTCGAGCTCCACAATTCGCCTTATTTCAAATAGTGAAAAAACTTCAACTCCCAGAAGGCAGTGCTTTCCCCAAGCACCATTTTACTAACTGAATAAGGAATCAGGCTGCTTATATCCACAAGCTCAAGCTGTGGAGTAATAGCAACATTACACATTAAACTATATACAAACATGCAACTATGAGTCCTTGGATTCTTAACTGCATAACAGATCCAGGGAGGGAGGAGTGGCTCAGTGGTTGGGACAGGTTACCTCAGGCCGGAGGGCCGGGGGTTCAATTCCCGCATGGGGACAAGTAACCTCAGGCTGGAGGGACTGAGGTCTCTGGTCCCATGGCTGCTTCTTGTGGCCTTGGGCAAGCCACTTAACCCTCCATTGCCTCAGGTACACTTAGATTGTGAGCCCTTCGGGGACAAGGGAATAAAAAGTACCTGTTAGTATATATGTGTAAACCGCTCTGATGCGTAAGTAAAGGGCGGTATATCAAATGCCTAAAACCATAAAAAAAACCATAAAAAAACCATAGATCTTACTGTAACTATATACATTTCTGGCTATGTACAGTTGTAATGATAGTCATCTTGTAATGTTCTTCAGAGGGGGGGAGAGGGTCGTGAGCCTGGGTTAAAGTGTTACTTGAACAGATGTGTTTTTAAATGTTTTCTGAAGGTCGTTAGGTCAGTGATGTTCCTAAGTTGGTCCGGTAGCTTGTTCCCTATGGAAGGTGCGTATAGCTGGAAGGCTCTTTTACATGTTTGCTGATTGGATTTGGTTCTGATGGGGGGATAACAAGTGTGTTCATTGTGGATGCCCATCTAGATCTGTGTGGTTGGGAGAGCTGAAAAAATGAGTGGAGGTGTGTGGGTGGGGGGGGGGGGGGGTCTGAGTGGATACTTTGTGGGTTAGCCTGCTGGATTTGTATGTTATACAGCTCTGTAGTGGGAGCCAGTGGAGTTGTTTTAATATTGGTGTGATGTGATCTTGTTTTGCTGCTGCTTGTAGGGTTCTAGCTGTCAAATGGAGCACTGTTTGCAGTAGTAGGAGTATGGAGTATGGTAGTCCTTGGTAGATAGCATTGCAGTAATCCAGGTGAGGTATTATTGAAGCTTGTAGTACAGTATGGAAGTCTGCAGGTTCGAGGAGTGATCAGAGGCGCTGGAGTGTCTTTGCTTTGTGATAAATTGTTTGGGTGATTTTATTTATGTGGGGTTTGAATGTTAGGTGTTGGTCAAGGGTGATTCCAAAGTATCTATCTTCAGTTTTCATTTTGATTATAGTGTTGTTCAGTGTTATTGCAGCAGAATGGGGGTGATGACAAAAGTGATGTCCTTCATTATGTAGAGTGCCTCCATCTTGTTGTAGTTGACTTGCAGGTTGTTGTCTCTTAGCCAGATGGTAACCTCAGTGAAGCAATCCTGGTGGTTGGATGGAGTGGGTTGGTTTGTGTTACTAGGTCCATATATCATAATGTCGTCGGCGTAGATGTGGATATAGAGGTTGTGTTTTCTTATGATTGAGCAGAGTGGTCGCAGGTAGAGGTTAAAGAGTATGGCGGAGAGGGTAGATCCTTGGGGGATTCCTGGTGTCTGCCTGTGGGGTGGAAGTGTTTTGTCCAATCTTTATTTGTTGATGTCTGTCGGTGAGGTATGATGTGAACCATTTGAGTACAGTACCCTGAATTCCATTGGTGTGTAACATTGGAGTAAAATTTAGTGATTTACAGTGTCAAAGGCTGATGAGATGTCCAAGAAGATTAATAGGAAGCCTTGATTGGCTTTCTGCATTCCTTGAGTTAGGATGTTTATCAAGGTGGTGAGAAGTGTTTCCACTCCATGATGTGGGCAGAACCCGTGTTGCTGGGGTTCTAGTAGGTTGTGTCGGTCAATATGGTCTTGAAGTAGGTGCTGTATTGTTTTTTTCAATAATCTTTGCTGTAAATGGTAGGCTTGCAATGGGTCTGTAAGATGAAGGATCAGCAGGGTCCAGGGTAGGTTTTTTCAGTGTTAGGCGTTTGGAGGAAGCTTTCAGGCATATGGGCATGATGCCTTGTTGGAGTATTGACTGCATGATTTCGGTGATTGCTCCGCTGAGTTCTTTTTTTGTTACCTTAATTCATGATGCTGGGCATGGATCCAGGGGGGAGGTTGTTTTGTTTAGTGATGCTATGGTGTTTTCGATTTGGGCTTCAATAACATCTGTGAAGGAGATCCAGGGGTCTGGGTGGCTGTCATCAGTGGGGGGAGGGAGATTGACATCTAGTTGGGGATGAAATTGTTTATAATATTGAGCTAGCTGTTGGGGGGGTAGGGTGTTTCCCTGTTCGGTGGATGGTGTTTTAGTCAGATGTTTTATGATATCAAAGAGTACTCAACTCTGTAATCAACTGACCAAGAGAAGTTTAGTGTGGTGTTCATGTCTAACTTTGTCTGTTGTGGTGTGGTAATCTTTCATCAGTCGTAGATATGGTAGTTTGTCTTCGTTGTTTTTAGTTATGCGCCATTTTCTTTCATGTTTATGGAGTTGCCGTTTCAGATTGCGAAGGTTTGGAATGTACCAGTCTGTCTTTGGCTACTTCGTGCATGTGTCTACGGTGGTATTGGTGGCAATGGGCATTTCTAGTGGTGATGTCGAGTTCTGAATGAGGACTTCTGGGATGTATAACAAAGATACCGCAGGGGCAGGAGTCTCGTATCATGTGGGTTTTCCATCGAAAAGAGTTGGCAGCTCTGATTATGCATTCCTTAACAAAGATATAAAAAATGCAAAAATATGAAAGAGATGCAATACGACTAGTGCTAGCATCACCCAGTCCATACGTTTCCTGAAAAACTTACATATTCTCGAATCTCCATTTATACTAGCTTTACTTCCCCATCTCAATTTTCACCAGTATCCCCATCCCACACACACTCCACTCAGCCCTTAGCACTATTTGAAACAGTCACCCCTTCCACTCACATCTGAACTTTTCCAACACTCACGCCCCTACCTACCTCCAACCCACCTTACTCTATTCCCTCCAACTCCTCGGCCTTATTAATTTTCTATTAGTAGATTCTTCCTCAAAAAACTCTACTGCAACTGGCTACTGTATAAACTAACCACTCTGGTTTAGCCATAACTTTATACATCTGTATCTCATAAGAAGCAGCCCTCCCACATTAATTGTTTCCAGAATGGTTCTTCTCTTGAATTCAACATTTCAAAATAGCCTTTCTTACCAAAGCAAAGTAGGGCCCTTATTCTTTCCAATAATTTCAAATTTCCAAGGAGCAAAAGTCCTACAACCTGCTGCACATCTTTTAAAGCCTGTGCCCATAGATCTGCTAACTTAGGACATTCCAGAAAGTAATATATTAGAGTTCCTATCCATGACATCATGATACATACATAGCTGGTCACACACCCCCCCCCCCCCCCACTCCAATCTTCATTATCTGAGTCTCCAAGCAGCTGGAGAGAGGTGGACCACAGGAGGTGGACTCACTGAAGCGACAACTATGAGAAATTTCTTTGAGGTTCTTTGTCTACCAAATTTAAGGGGCTAAGTAGCCTTGTTTCAATTGGATTGATAAAGTTCAAAAAGAAAAAAATGTCAAGCCAGAGTTTTTACTTTGGACAGACAGCACAGCTGCTCTGCAGCAGTGGAAAATTTTGCCGGCAAGCAGCCACTATTCTGTCCACAGTGGCTTCTGAACCTGTGGAGGGGGGGGGGGGTGAGAAGCTGCTACTGCAGCTGAGCCCAGGCATTCCGGTCTCAAAGGGAACCAGACACCGTTGAAACTGGTAAGACAAAGGCTAAGCGAGCAGACAGGAGGCTGCGTTGAAGAACCAACAGAGGCAGCAGGGGTTGGTCTTAGCGGGTTTCTGCCTCGTAGGAGCTGACCGCAATATTCATCTGAGAGCAGGGCAGTAGGCGTTGAGATGCCATGTAGGAGCCCTATAGGCCACGTGGCAGTGCGGGAAAACATTTTTGGTGCTATTCTGGACTTAGCAGTGGTGGGGGGGGGGGGGGTTATCAGCAGTATGCGAAAGACAGCATTCGGATGCTGGAGGGTGAAAATTCACGTTTTCTATTTTGTCACAGTCAAGTAATTGGCAGTAAAAAAAAAAACCACAGAAAAAGATAGCAGCAGGAAGCCTTAGGCTGATTTCAGCACCATGCCTTCAAAGGCTACCTGCTTGGCATATGGAGCCTGGCGCAGCTCACTCTCTGGGGAGGGAGTTTGCCATGAATGTGAGACAGAGGTGTGGTCCATAGAGGATGGCTTGACAGGAGAAAAGGTAAGACGGGACCATGGAGCCAAACTCACGGGGGGATCCTTGGTATCCCATCACCCTCAGGGAGGCAGAGCTTGCCTGTGGTTTCGATGAGGGGCAGTAGCCAAGCAGGAATAAAGTAGGGCTCCTGTCATCATAACTCTCGAAAGTAAGGGTAGAGGAAGTAGGTACCCTAGCTCATTTCCCTCCCAGGAGTCCCCGCAGAAGGGGTCCTGGGGGGGTTTTCATCAGAGTTCATCCTCCTTATGCGTAAGGTTTTCTGCACGAAGCAGAAAGGGATGGATGGTCCTCGGGGATCTGGGAGAGGACAATGAACACTGGTCTACCCACTCCAGGGTCAGATCAGAAGGATGTGGACAAGCCGATCGTCAGCTGCAAACGCCTAGAAGACTGATCCTTGGGAGGAAACAGATCTCTTTACTCAGATGACATGGAGGACCCAGAAGCGGAGGCAGATGGGGGAATGGAATGTGCCAAGCTTGAGGAAGGTGAGATACCGCAGGGGGAGGAGTCTTTGTTTTCCACTGAGAAGAGATGTCGGCTCTGATTATGCATTCCTTAAGGACGCTTAATATGACCGCAGGGGTGCCAGTGAATGAGGAACCTCTGGAGGGGACCCTCTTTTCTTCGCTGTCAGGAAGACTCAGACAGTTTTTCCCCTGCATAAGGTGATCAAGCAGATGATCCAAGATGAGTGGGATGTCCCAGAAGTGGGACTCAAAGGCACACGGGCTATGGGACAACTCTACACACTGCCAAATCACAAAAAGGAACTATTCCATTCGCCTAAGGTAGATGCAGCAGTCTCAGCAGTTACCAAGAAAACCACCATTCTGGTAGAGGGCAGTTCCGCCCTGAAGGATGTGCAGGATAGGAAGTTGGAGACCTTGCTGAAGCAAGCGTTCGATGTCAATGCACTCTTCCTATAAGCGTCCATCTGTGTCGCTTTCGTGGCCAGGGCGTGTTTAAGATGGGCACAATCTGTTCTGGAATTGATAGTTGACAATGTTTCCTTACTTCCTGAGGCAGCAAAGTTGGAATCAAGAGCAGCCTATTTGGCGAATGCCTTCTATGACTTAATCAGGGAGTTATCCAAGAGCATGGCTTCGGTGGTAGCCGCTCGGCAGTATTTGTGGCTGTGCAATTGGTCAGCCAGCGTTTCCTCTAAATTCCAATTAAGCAAGCTCCTGTTCAAGGGGAAGCTTTTGTTCAGGGAAGCACTGGACAAGTTGTTGAAAGAGTTGAATGAAGCAAAAGGTGGTAGATTGCTCAAAGATAAGCAGAAGCCGATTCAGCCATTGGCGCCAGCTTGGGACCAACCATGAGATTTCAGGCATTTCAGGGCGGTGTGTTTTGCACCCTACCAGTGGGGCTGTTTTCAGTCTAGGGGGCAGGCCTTTCATGGGTTTTGAGGAACTGGAAGAGGGGTTTATGCCTTTTCCTCTTCAACGACCAAAAAGTCACAGTGAAGCAAGGGAGGCCAAGGCAGGGGTGATTCCCATAGGGAGTCGACTGCATGACCCCTCCCAAGGCCTTCGTAAGATCTCACCTCCCAACAAATTAAGAGCGGTATGCAACACTCTACAAAGGCTTTGTAAATTACAGGCTGTGGAAGAGGTGGCACAAGACCAGTGCGGATTGGGTCGATACTCCATATGCTTCCAAAAAAGAGGGCACTTACAGACCCATCTTGGACCTAAAAAGGGTAAACAAGTATTTGAAGGTTCCACATTTTCACATGGAAACACTGAGGTCACTGACCATAAGGAAGGATGAGTTTCTGACCTTGTTAGACCTCACGGAAGCATAATTGCATATTCCCATTCGACAGGAACATTGCAAGTTTCTGCACTTCGCGATGCCCATAGAACTCTTCCATTTCACGACATTGCCTTTCAGCCTAGCCACCACTCCAAGTACATGTTCACCAAGGTCATGGTTGTGGTCACGGCCGCTCTACAACAGGAAAGGATTCTGCTTCATCCCTATCTCGATGATGTGCACATCTGAGCAAATTCAAGAGCGGGGAGCATGTGAGCCACGGCCAGTGTGGTGGAATTTCTACAGAACCTAGGCTAGATAGTCAATTATGCAAAGAGTCACCTGCAGTTGTCTTAAGATCTGGTGTACCAGGGGGGCTCGATTTTAAATGACTGAGAACAGGGTGTCCTTGCCGGTAGACAGGATATGCACTACAGTTGCAGATTTGGCAATTTCTGCGGCTGAGTGTACCCACAGCATGGCATTATTTGCAGATACTGGGATCCATGGGTGCAGTGGCCATTGACTTGGTGCCATGGGCGCGAGCTCACATGAGACTGTTACAGAGAGCACTATTGAGGAGGATATCGGTGCAGCGACACCCTCTTTTGATGCAGTTATTCTGTCTGGGGGAAGTCAACAGGGTCCTTCATTGGTGGATGCGGCCACAAAAGATTCTGGCGAGAATGCTGCTGGAAACTCCGCCAGCCTCTCAGGATGGGGGGGCTCATTGTGAGGCACAGATAATGCAAGGCTGCTGGACTCCAGAGGCTAGCATATAGTAGATCAACCATAGTCCATTCAAAAGTGAGGGTCTTAGACTTTAGGAAAACTAACTCTGCCAAGATGGGACAATACCTCAAGGAGACGTTAGTGGGATGGAAACAGCTGGAGGATGTAGAAAAGCAGTCGGCAAAACTGAAAGAGGATGTTCTAAGGGCAACAAACTTCTTTGTTTATTTATTTATTTATTTAACAATCATTTATATACCGCATCTTCCAGAGATCAGTTGCGGTTCACAATAAACAACAATCAACAAAGCAGAGTTTGTTTTACATGTAACATCTTATAACCACAAGCAATATTATAAGTAAACAGCAATTGTTAATACTGAACAGAACAGAACAGTGAAAACTATATACATTATATACAGATACACATTATGTAGGGCTTTAGCATTGTGCATAGTACAGTTTCAGCTAGGTGGAATTGTCTGTTTAGGTCGTTGGATCAACTCAGACAAAAACTTGTTAGCCTTTATCTAAATCAATTGAGGGATGATCTGTATTGTTGTAATGCATAGTAAATAGAAAGGTAAAAAAATGTAAAAGAAAAAGGAGGCCACTATACTTCTCAAAAGAAGTAGCTGAAAAGGTGAAGAAAATTGCCTTAAAATACAAGAGATCACAGAAAGAGGAAGACAAGCATCGATATTTGGAAAAATTAAGAGAAGCTAGAAAAGTAGTCAGGAAAGCAAAGGTACAAAAATAAGAAGAAATAACCAAGACAATAAAATGGGGGGAAAAGATATTTTTCAGATGCTAGTGATTTTTCAGATATGTTAGTGATCTACCTAGATATCAGCAAAGCCTTTGATACTTTTCCTTATAGGAGGCTTATCAATAAACTGACCAGCCTAGGGATGGGTCCCAAGTTGGTGAATTGGATCAGAAATTGGTTGACTGGCAGACGACAGAAGATGATTAATAAAAAGATGATTAGCGGCGTGCCCCAAGGATCGGTCCTGGGACCGGAATTGTTCAATGTATTTGTGACTGGAAAAGTCTGTCTTTTTGCAGATGACACAAAAATTTGCAACAGAGTGGACTCCCCTGAGGGAGTGGATAACATGAGGAAAGATCTGCAAAAGCTGGAAGAATGGTCTAATGCTTGGCAGTTAAGATTTAATGTGACGAAGTGCAGTGTCATGCACTTGAGATACAGAAATGCAAGGGAATTGTATGAGATAGGAGGCAATAGGTTAGTGAATGTCCCACAGGCAAGGCAAGAAATCACGTATGTATCGAAGACACAGTCCAAAGATGTGATGTAGTGGAAAAACAAAACTTTATTAAATCGTAGACCTATTACCAACCCGACACAGGCCATGTTTCGCAAACCTTCGTCAGGGGTTGATCAGGTAAGGTACTAAAACATAAAACATAAACAACAAATAAAAACATAATAATAATAAAACATTGTGTCAGAACAGATGACTAGATCTTGATCAATAAACCACATATATGTACATCAATAACATAAATATCATAAAAAAGATACATATACAAATCATCTACCACCCATAAGCAGGATAAATAGTGCTAATAACAAAACTGAATAAATGATAAAACCAAATCTTAATCAACTGATAAATAACTAAAAATTCAGATTAACACCAAATAAATAAATAAATAATTAAAAACGTTAAGAAAGTAAGGGGTGTGGCAAGCAAGCATGTTAAATAATAAATACCTCAATGGAGCAGAGAAAACACAGCAAGCAATGGTCCTTTATAGAAGGTTATACTTGTATGGCTAAAATAGATAATTAACGATTAGATGGATGAAACTTATAATAGATATCTATATTACTCATTAAAATCATAGAAAACAACTTAATGCGCAAGTAGAGAAAGCAGCAGGAGCGAAAAAGGAGAATAGACACCTCGTACTTGGAGGCTCAAATAAATCCAGATATACCAGTAGTATGAATTCACCTCCTATTAAATGACATATCTCACTCAACGGCTCACAAACTATCTATTGCTATAAACTAAACAGTGGACTATATCGGATTAAAAACGTGTATACATGATGTGCATGTCCTGATTCTAAAAACAAATATCTCAATGTGAGGAAATAAAAGCACATCCAAAGCACCGGAGAAATTTAAACTGTAAAACAAATTTAAAAAATCCTTTAAAACCATTCGTTAAGAATTGAAACTAACTGTTAAAATATTCTGTTGTCCAACCCTAAACAACATGAGCCAGAGGGCTGCCTAGAAACAACCTAATAAAAACTAAACGCTAAAGACCAGCACCGTGTGTGCCTTGTCAATAAACCACCAGCATGTTATAAAACCCTTCATTTATAAACATAAAAACCATACTAGTGGTGTTCAGTCGTGTAAGCATACCCTCGTGGCATGGGAGGCTATCAAAGAAAAGGGATTTGAATCCAAAAACCCGGGACGGCATCATGTGTACTTCGCCAAGAAAATCAAAATTATAAACCGTCAGCCCATGCGCATATTTGTTTGATCCTCGTGGCGGGAAACAGTGGGGGCGGAACCAGGGGCGGAGTTACAGCCAATCGGGCCCAGGAGGGGCGGAACAGAGGCAGAGTTGTGTCACTACTCCATATGCAGTGAAGGAACAGCCAGTCAGGCTTCAATAAAAGTATATGATAAGTGTAGATGTCCATACCATCTCTCATTTGAGACATATAAGAGTAGCTAAAAACAGGGGTCAAAGACCGAAATAAAAAAATATCAAGGGTTTAGAGCTCACGGTGTACATCATGTGAACCTTGTCGGTGAACAGAAATCATGTGAAAACTGGTCTATCCACGGAGAAGTGAAAAGAAAACAGATCAAGGGGCAGAGCTATATCACTAAACATTCACAAAAATAAGAATTGTAGCAAAAAAACCCTCCTCATCATGAAACAAACTCCATAGTATGATTAAATATCTGTGGCTATCTACTTCTAGTCATCTAGTTATATTTATGTGTTCAAATCTATGGAAACGGGGAATATAACAAGAAACCATATCATTAAAAGGGAATATTTTAACAGTTTTAATTCTTAACTAATGGTTTAAAGGATTTTTTAAATTTGTTTTATAGTTTAAATTTCTCCGGTGCTTTGGATGTGCTTTTATTTCCTCACATTGAGATATTTGTTTTTAGAATCGGGACTGCACATCATGTATACACGTTTTTAGAATCGGGACATACACATCATGCATACACGTTTTTAATCCGATATAGTCCACTGTTTAGTTTATAGCAATAGATAATTTGTGAGCCGTTGAGTGAGATATGTCATTTAATAGGAGGTGAATTCATACTGCTGGTATATCTGGATTTATTTGAGCCTCCAAGTACGAGTGTCTATTCTCCTTTTTTGCTCCTGCTGCTTTTTCTACTTGCGCATTAAGTTGTTTTCTATGATTTAAATGAGTAATATAGATATTTATTATAAGTTTCATCCATCTAATTGTTAATCTATTTTAGCCATACAAGTATAACCTTCTATAAAGGACCATTGCTTGCTGTGTTTTCTCTGCTCCATTGAGGTATTTATTATTTAACATGCTTGCTTGCCACACCCCTTACTTTCTTAACGTTTTTAATTATTTATTTATTTGGTGTTAATCTGAATTTTTAGTCATCTTATATAATTATTTATCAGTTGATTAAGATTTGGTTTTATCATTTATTCAGTTTTGTTATTAGCACTATTTATCCTTCTTATGGGTGGTAGATGATTTGTATATGTATCTTTTAATTATGATATTTATGTTATTGATGTATATATATGTGGTTTATTGATCAAGATCTAGTCATCTCTTCTGACACAATGTTTTATTATTATTATTATTATTATGTTTTTATTTGTTGCTTATGTTTTATATTTTAGTACCTTACCTGATCAACCCCTGACGAATGTTTGCGAAACACGGCCTGTGTCGGGTTGGTAATAGGTCTATGATTTAATAAAGTTGTGTTTTTCCACTACATCACGTCTTTGGACTGTGTCGGCAATAGGTTAGTGTGCATGGACCAGGAGAAGTACCTCAGAGTGATTGTTTCTGAGGATCTCAAAGTGGCAAAACAGTGTGACAAGGTGGTGGCCAAAGCCAGAAGGATGCTGGGTCGCGAACAGAGAGGAATTACCAGCAGAAAGGAGGAGGTGCTACTGCCACTGAACAAGTCGCTGGTGAGGCCTCACTTGTAATATTGTATTCAGTTTTGGAAATTGTATCTCACAAAGGATATAAAAACACTGGAAATGGTTCAGAAGAAGGCGACCAAAATGATTTGGAGCCTGCGCCAGAAGACGTATGAGAAGAGACTTGAGGACCTAAACATGTTTACGCTCGAGGAGAGGAGGAACAGGGGAGATATAATACAGACCTTTAAATACTTAAAAAGTATTAATGAACAAACAAACCTTTTTCAAAGATGGGGAAGCTGTAAAACTAGAGGACATAACATGGAGCTGCAAAGGGGTAAACTGAAAGGCAATGTCAGGAAATAATTTTTCACTGAAAAGATGGTGGATGCTTGGGATGCCCTGCCGATGGAAGTGGTGGGAGCAAATACAGTGATAGAATTCATTCTCTGGAAACAAGCAGGAACTCAGTCCTCATATATGTGATGTCGGCACCGATGGAGCCCTCACGGAAGCATCCCCCCAGCTTTCATATAAAGCCTTTGGAAGATGCCACCACGCATGCGCTGTCCCCTTCCCGCCCAAGGGTGCCATCTTACTCAGTCTCCTTTTTTCCGCGGAGCCCTTCAGACATTGTCTGACATTCCCCCAGAAAAAGTTGAGATATTTCTATCTGAGTTTCAAACTCGACTCCAGTCTTGCACCAGGTACCCTTCCCGCTACCATCCTCGGTGCCTCAGCGTCGAGTTTGGTTCATTTTTATAGTCTTCGTTCTTTTTATTTTTCTGGTGCCTTCACGCCCTTTTCCCCTACTGTTAGCCCATAGAGTCTGTGACCTTGCGGGGGTACTTTTTTCCCCCATGGCTACCAGTGGCTTTAAAAAGTGTGATCGGTGCTCTAAGATAATGGCCTTAACCGACACACATGACTGCTGCCTCCATTGTCTCGGGCCAGACCACGACCTGGCAGCCTGCGGCTCTGCGAACCGATGTCCAGCAAGGTCCTGAAGATCCACCAGCAGCAGCACGATAAGTTCTTCCCTGAATCCCCGATGCCTCCGAAGGCCAAGGCCTCGTCTGAGGCCCCGATATCTCGGGAGCAGCTTTCCGAAACCAAGCGTAGTTGTGGGTACTCGGAGCGGGGGTCCCCCTCGAGGGAAAACAGGAAGAAGAAGAAACCCTCGAAGGCGGCATCCTTGGATGGTTTCAACTGGCTGGGAACCTCTCGGGCCTGGTCCCGCCGTCCAAGGCGCTTGTCTGAGGCATCGGAAAAGGAGAAACCTGACAAGGATCCCCGGAGGGATCTGATTGCTACTACTACTCAGCATTTATATAGCACTACCAGTCTGCGCAGCGCTGCACAGCATAGACATGTAAGAGACAATCCCTGCTCATCAGAGCTTACAATCTAGTTAAGACAAAACACACGAAACATGGAAGGTGTGGGCAGGGGTCGAACAAGGGAGAGAAAAGGAGATCAGGTGAGTCAAGATCTAAAAGCAGCAGCAAAGAGGTGAGCTTTCAATCTGGACTTGAATAGGGCCAAAAAAGGTGCCAGGCACAGACACAGGTAGTTTGTTCCAGGCGTAAGGTACAGCAAGGTGAAAGGAGCGAAGTCTGGAGTTAGCAGTAGGAGAGCGGGGCATAGATAGAAGCAGTTTGCCAGAGGAGCAGAGTTCCCGAGGGGGGTTATAAGGGGAGATAAGAGATGAAAGGTACTGAGGAGCCGCGGAGTGAATACATTTATAGGTCAGCAGGAGAAGCTTGAACTGAATGCAAAAGTGGATAGGGAGCCAGTGAAGTGACTTGAGAAGAGGAGTAATATGGGCATGACGAGGCTGGCGGAAGATTAGCCGCACAGCAGAGTATTGAACAGATTGAAGGGGAGCAAGATGATTCAAAGGGAGACCAGCAAGGAGTAGGTTACAGTAGTCAAGGCAGGAGGTGATTAAGGAGTGAATAAGCGTTTTAGTAGTGTTTTCAGAAAGGAAGGGGCGGATTTTGCTAATGTTGTAGAGAAAGAAACGGCAGGTCTTAGCTACGAGATGGATGTGTGTGGAGAAAGAGAGGGAGGAGTCAAAGACAACCCCCAGATTGCGGGCCGAGGAAACAGGAAGGAGTACAGAGTTATCCACAGAGACTGAGAAAGGAGGAAGAGTAGAGGAGGTATTAGGGGGAAAGATAAGAAGTTCAGTCTTGGCCATGTTCAATTTCAAGCGGCAGTGAGACATCCAGGCAGCAATGTCAGAGAGGTAGGCAGAGATCCGGGAGAGAGTTTGGGTGTAAAGAGGTAGATCTGGGAGTCATCAGCATATAGATGGTACTGAAAGCCATGGGAAGAGATAAGCGCCCCAAGGGACTGGGTATAGAGAGAGAAAAGGCGTGGACACAAGACAGATCCCTGGGGTACACCAACTGGGAGCGGGGTAGGGGAGGAGGAGGAGGAGCCACCGGAACACACACTGAAGGAGCGATGGGAGAGATAGAAGGAGAACCAGGATAGTACAGAGCCCTTGAAGCCAAGCGAGGACAGTGTGTCGAGGAGAAGGTTGTGGTCAACGTTGTCAAAAGCAGCAGAGAGGTCAAAAAGGATGAGAACGGAGTTGAGGCCCTTGGATTTAGCCAGGAACAAGTCACTGGAGACTTTGACAAGAGCCGTTTCAGTAGAGTGTAAAGGATGAAAGCCAGACTGTAAGGGATCCAGGAGGGCATGAGAGGAGAGGAAGTCGAAGCAGCGGTGGTGAACCGCACGTTCAAGCAGTTTAGAAATGAAGGGAAGGAGAGAGATGGGTCGATAGTTAGAAGGACAGGTAGGATCAAGTGAGGAGAGGTGTGACCACAGCATGCTTGAAGTCTGTGGGGACAGTTGCAGTGGAGAGCGAAAGGTTGAGAATATGAGAGATGGAGGGGACAACGGTGGAGGAGATGGGGCTTAGGAGGCGGGTGGGGATGGGATCAGAGGAGCAGGTGGTGAGTTTGGAGGAAGAAAGAAGGTGTGCAGTTTCCTCATCAGAGATGACAGGGAAGGAAGAGAGGGTGGCATGGGAGGGGGGAGAGTAGGGGGAGGAGGGGAAATAGCTGAGTTTGTGGGGAATTGGAGGGTGATCTTGTGGATTTTGTCATGGAAATAGCGAGGGTTTGGGCAGAAAGGGAGGGAGGGATCAGAGGCGGAGGTACTTTAAGGAGAGAGCTGATAGTAAAGAGACTGCGAGGATTAGAGGCAAGAGAGTTAGTGAGATGGACATAGTAGTCTTGTTTGGCAAGAGCTATGGCTGACTGGAAAGAGACAAGCATGAATTTGAAGTGTAGACGATCTTCAGGGGAGCGGGATTTGAGCCAAACACGCTCAGCAGAACGGGCACAGGAATGTAGGTAACGGGTAGTGGATGAAAGCCAGGGCTGGGGTGGAGAACGTCTCACAGGACGTGGAGTGGGTGGAGCGAGAGCATCCAGAGCTGAAGAGAGTGCAGCATTATAGGAGGTTACTGCCTTGTCGACAGACTTGGATGACATAGTGGAAGAAAGAGATGGAGAAATTGTGGAAGAGAGGGTCAAGGGATCAATAGCATGAAGGTTTCTAAATAGGTTGGTGGAGACAGGACGGGGGTGAGGCAGTGGGAGATGAAGATTAAAACTTAAAAGGTGATGGTCAGATAAGGGAAGAACTGAGTTACAGAGGTTTGAGGGTAAGGAACTAGAGACAAATATCAGGTCTAGGCAGTGGCCATGCTAGTGAGTGGGGGCAGTGGAACAAAGTTGGAGGTCAAACAAGGAGGTGAGAGAGAGGAGCTTTAGAGCATGAGGATCAGAGGGATTATCGACATGAATGTTAAAATCCCCAAGAATAAGAGTGGGGGAAGAGGAGTTCAGAAAGAAAGAAAACCATAAGTCAAAGTCAGTGAGAAAGGTAGAAGCAGACTTGTCAGGAGGTCGATAAATAACAGCTACCCGGAGTGGAAGTGGAGTGAAGAGGTGGATGGAGTGGACTTCGAAAGCGAGAAAGGAGTGAGAATGAGGCAGCAGGAGGGGTTGGAATTGGAAGGAGGGAGAAAGTAGAAACCCAACACCAGCACCACAGCCAGTGGGACGAGGTGTATGGGAGAACTGATAGCCTCCTTGGCAGAGGGCAGCAGGAGATGCGGTATTGTCAGGGAGGAACCAGGTCTCAGAGCAAGAAGATGTAGAGCATTGGAGATAGAGATCATGAGTAAAAGCGAGTTTATTAGAGACAGAATGTGCGTTCCATAGGGCACATGAGAAGGGGAGAGTGGAGGGGGGAAAGGAGAGGGATATGGATAAGATTAGACAAGTTGCGTGAAGATCTCTTCTCAGAGTGAGACTGAAAACTAGGGGGGCCAGGATTGGGGTTGATATCACCGGATGAGAGGAGGAGAAGGAGTAGCAGAGTACAGAGTAGAGAGGAGACAGTACGGTGGAAACGAGGGTGAGGTTGCCTTAGAGAGAGAGGTTGGATGAGAGGGAGAAAGTGATGAAGCTCAAGACCGGCCTCAGTCTCCAGCCACTTTGGGGGAGCCGGCATCGGGCCTGAGTTCCTCAGGGCCCTCACCGAAGGCTGCGTAACTTTCTGGCCTCGAGTCCAGAATGGCGGTCCTGGAGCGCAGTTTGTCTGCCTTCAGTGGCCAGCAGCGAGTGCTGTTGTCCGGTACATCCGGTTCACAGCCCCGACCACCGGGCATTCGACATCCAAGTCGTCCCTGGAGGCTGAGCCGATCCTCAGCCGAGGTTACGCTCAGCGTCCCGTTCGAAGGGAGATCAGTCATTCCCGGCCAGTCTACCAGGCATCGACAACAGGGCTTCGGTGGCCTCGAAACCCACGGAGCAGCCTGCCTACGAGTCATCTTCGGAGTACTCCGAATGGGAGACAGCAGATGAGAGGAGTCTCCTGATACCCGTCACCCCGCAACATCCCTTCCGATTCCCCAGTCTCAGAACCTCGGAGGCGGTCCCCGCCGAAGGACATGGGCTACTTGGACTTTGTCAAGGACATGTCCAAGGCCCTGGCATTCCCAAACGAGTCGGAGGAGGATTCTTGGGTGGATGATCTGGAGATCCTCTAGTGCGAGGCCCCTCCTTGGGAGTTGCTCACGGTGCCCATTCCTCCCATCCTGGAATGGCTCATGCTCTGCATGTGGGAGACACCGGCATCGGTGCCGATGGTGAGCAAACGACTCGACTCGATGTGTCGGGTCCGCCGGAGTCCAGGCTTCCAGAAGTCACAGCTGCCACACAATTCCATGGTGGTGGAGTCAGCCATGCATCAGCTGAAAAGCCAGAAAACGCACTCTTTGGTGCCCCCTGGCAGGGAGGCCTGCACCTTGGATGCCCTCGGCAGGAAGTGCTACCAGGTCTTGCTGCTCATCTGCCAGGTCCAGGCCTACCAGCTGTACATGGTCATGTACTGGAGGGACTTGGTGAAGGAACTCGCAGGGGTCTCGGCTGGTCTCTCCGAGGAACCTCTGCAGCGGTTCAAGAGCCTGTCCAAGGCCGTCCGTGAGTGCTCCAAATTTATGTCTCAAACAGCCTATGACGGGTTTGAGTCGGGTTTGAGTAGCCACAGCAGGCATTGGTGCACACCGCCAGGCTTGGCTTCAGTCATCCGACCTCGAGCAGTGGATTCAGGACAAACTGGTTGACATCCCATGCCAAGGGGAGAACCTCTTTTTGGCAAACCCATGACCAACAAGGCTGCTGAGTTCGAGGCCGAGTTTATGACTAGGACTAGGCTCTCCAAGAAGACCACTGCCCCTCTCCGACGGAAGGGCTCGGATAAAAAGCCCTTTTACCCGAGGAAGGTAGCTGCTTACCGAAACTATCCACCCTATCAGGCCTCCCCGGCTCCCCAACAGGGTCAGCAGGTCAAGGGCATGACCCTTGTAAGCAGAAGGCTCCAAAACCCCAGGCACCGGCTCCGGCCCAGTCAGGGGGGAGCTTTTGACAACTTCAGCATAGCCTCTGTACCCCAAGGAGATCAGCAGCCCACAGGGGGACGTCTGGCCCTTAATGCCCAAAGGTGGGGGTCATTCACCACCATCCCTGGGCTCTGAGGGTAGTCGAGGAGGGTTACTTCCTCCACCTGACTCAGATGTCTCCTACTTATTTCCCGGGAGAGCCCCTCAGGTCTCCCCTCCACCGGGACCTTCTGAAGGAGTTGGCAGGTCTTCTCAAGGAAAAGTGGTGGAACCGTTGCCCCACCACCTCAAGGGCAGAGGAACCTACTCCACTTCCTCGTCCCAAAGAATTCAGGAGACCTAAGGCCCATCCTCGACCTGAGCAATCTCAACAAATTCCTGGTGAGGGAGAAGTTCAAGATGCTCTCCCTTGGAACATTGCTGCTGTACCTCTAGCAGGGAGATTGGCTATGCTCCTTAGACCTCAAGGATGCTTATACCCACATCCTTATCCACCCCAACCACAGGCAGTACCTATGGTTTGTAGTAGGAGGCAAACACTTTCAATACCGGGTGCTTCCCTTCGGCCTAGCCTCTGCCCTGAGGGTCTTCACGAAATGCCTGGTGGTCATGGCCGCCTTCCTCAGGCTCCAAGGGGTCTTCGTGTTCCCCTACCTGGACGACTGGCTCATAAGGGGAGGCACAGTAGACCACTGCACGCACCATCCAGTTCTGCAACACTTGGGCTTCGTTATAAATTACCCGAAGTCTCACCTCCTCCCGGCGCAATGCCTGGAGTTCATCAGAGCAAAGCTGGACACCCTCCAGGCCAAGGCCTTTCTGCCCAAAGACCGGGCAGATCGTCTCAGATCTCTGGCTCGAGACGTACAGCACTGTCTCTCGGTGCCTGCATCTCCTCAGGCACATGGCCTACACAGTCCACGTCACCCCAGACACTCGCCTCAATATGAGGGCAGCACAGTGGTGTCTCCGGGACCAGTGGTCTCAGGCCACAGGCCACCTCCGGAACAGGATTGCAGTGACACGCCAGTTGGCGGATTCCCTGGTCTGGTGGCAGTTGCCCCAACACCTAGAAGCGGGCTTGTCCTTCCAGACTCTCAGACACTCGAGGGTCCTCACTACAGATGCCTCCCTGCTCAGCAGGGGAGCCCACTACGGGACCCTCCGCAACCAGGGCATCTGGTCGCCAGCCGAGAGCACCCAACAAATCAACCTCCTGGAGCTCCAAGCAATACACCTCACTCTGAGAGTTTTCTGTCACCACCTGTGCCATCAGGCAGTCCTAGTCCAGAGGGACAACCGGGTGGCAGTGTTCTACATAAACAAACAAGGGGGCACGGGTTCCTGTGTCCTTTGCCAGGAGGCACTGGGTCTCTGTTCGTACGCAATCCAACAGAGTATCCTCCTAAGGGCAGTTTATCTGCCAGACCAGGACAACCTGCTGGCTGACAGACTCAGCAGGGTTCTCCAGCTGCACGAGTGGCAGCTGGACCCTGGGATAGCCAGCCGACTTTTCCGGCTCTGGGGGGAACCCATGATGGACTTGTTCGCCAGTCCAGACAACTTTCAGTTGCCCCTCTTCTGTTCCCGGCAGGCCCACCCCTCATGGTCAGAAGGCTTCATGTACGCCTTCCTTCTGATGCCGCTGATCACCAAGACCTTGTTCAGGACCCTCCGCGACAGGGCCTTGCTTATCCTATTAGGTGGCCTAGGCAGCCGTGGTTCCTGCTGCTGCTGCAGTTGGCAGAGGAGGCCGCTATCACCTTGGGCACTGCCCCGGGATTCCTATCTCAGGAGGGGGACTCTCTTCTACACCCCAACCTGGGGTCCCTCTCGTTGACAGCGTGGCTGCTGTGAGGGTGACGCTCAACCTTCTGGTTGAGGTTGAAGACATTCTGCTGGCCTCTCGCAAGGTCTCTACTAGGATGGCGTAGCCCTCAAATGGCCCAGGTTCTCTGTTTGGTGTGCCGATCATGGGGCTGATCCCTTCTCCTGCCTGGTGGCTTTGGTATTGCAGTATCTTCTCCACCTCTCCCAATCCGGGCTCCAGTCTAACTTCGTATGAGTGCACCTTTGTGCCCTGGCGGCGCACCACCACCTGGTGGATGGTAAGCCCTTCTCGGTCCAACATTTAGTGACCTGCTTCCTTTGGGGCTTGCTCCTGTCCAAACCCCCGTTCGCCCTCCAAAGACTGAACAGGACATCAATGTGGTGTTGGGGCAGTTCACTCACCCGCCCTTCAAGCCTCTGGTTACCTGTCACCTTTGCTACCTTTCTTGGAAGGTGGTCTTCCTAGTTGTGGTCATTTCCACTCGCAGGGTTAGCGAGCTCCAGGCCCACGTGGCAGAGATGCCCTAAACCAGGTTCTACAAGAACAGGGTGCTGCTTCGCACGCACCCCAAGTTCCTGCCGAAGGTAGTGTCACCCTTCCACTTTAACCAGGAAGTGGTGCTTCCTACCTTCTTCCCAAGACCTCACTCCAGACGGGCGGAGACGGTCCTTCACTCGTTGGACAGTAAAAGGGCATTATCCTTCTACATCCAGTGCACCCAAGGCTACCGCAAAGCTTCTCAACTTTTCATCTCCTATGACCCCAGTAGGCTGGGGGAGGCAGTGACCAAGCATATGATGTCCACTTGAGTGGCAGACTGTATCGCCTTTGTTTATGGGCAGGCAAAGCTTCCACTGGAAGGCTGCTTCACGGCACACTGTGTCCGGGCCATGGCGGCTTTGGTGGCAAACTTGTGCTCTGTCCTGATGGTGGACATCTGCCGGGCCGCCACCTGGTCTTCAGCCCATACGTTCACAGCTCACTACTGCTTGGAAAGAGAGTCCCAACGGGACAGCGCCTTCGGTCAGGTTGTGCTCCGTAACCTTTTCAGGGTCTAGGCATCTCCTATCTTCCAACCCTTCTGTGTTCAGGCTACCGAAGTGCTGGTTTCAGTGGATACAGGGTCCTACTGTAGTCTATGTGCATGGACTAAAATTGCTGTTGCTTGCGGCTCCTCTCACGGGAGCCCTATTTTTCCTATGGGTTTTCGGTAGCCTGTAGCTGGGGAGTCCCATATGTGAGGACTGACTTTCTGCTTGTTCCCAGAGAAAGCATAGTTACTCACCTGTACCAGGTATTCTCCGGGGACAGCAGGAATCAGTCCTCACAACCCTCACTCCTCCCCTTGGTGTTGCTCCTTTACCATCTTTTATCTTTTGCCGTCTTTTAGCTATGTCATCTGACTGAGCAAGCTGGCACTCTTCGGCGGGAAGGGGACCGCGCATGTGTGGTGGCATCTCCCAAAGACTTTCTTTGAAAGCTGGGGGGATGCTTCCGCGAGGGCTCCATCAGTGCCAACATCATCCATATGTGAGGACTGATTCCTGCTGTCTGTGGAGAACACCTGTTACAGGTGAGTAACTACGCTAAATGGCATGGGACAGACACAATGGATCCCTTTATAGCAACAGGATAAAATCAAAATAAATTTAACTATCTCTTATATCTCAACAAATAGGGATGACCTATACGGAGCAGTGGGGCACCCTTAAACAAAGACATGGGGAGGGGTGACCTGCACAGAGTGGCAGGTGCATCTACTCTTGCCACCTTGCTGGGCAGACTAGATGCACCATGCTGGTCTTTATCTGCCATCATATACTATGTTGCTATGTAGAGGAAGAAGGGAAAAAGCGATATTGTCAGACTCAAGGGTGAAGAGGAGGAATATATAGAAGCTGATGAGGATAAGTGGAGAAATATATAGAAGCTTATGAGGATAAAGCGGAATTGCTTACAAATATTTTTGCCCTGTGTTCACAGATGAAGGGCCAGGAGCAGGACCTCAGAAAACACCCACAAATAGGAACAGAAGTGGAAGATCATGAATAATTTTCAGAAAACTGTGTTCGTGGGGAACTAGCTAAACTAAATGTAGACAAAGTGATGGGACCAGAAGGGATACATCTGAAAGTATTGAAGGAACGTGGGGACATTTTAGCGGCTCCACTATCTGACCTTTTCAATGCTTCTTTAGAGTGTGCAGTAGTCCCAGAGAACTGGAGAAAGGCACATGTGGTCCCTTTACACAAAAGCGGAAGTAAGGATGAGGTTGAAAACTAGAGGCTGGTTAGTCTAATATCTGTGGTGAGTAAATTATTGGAAACTCTGCTAAAACAGAGGATAGTGAGGTTTCTGGTGTCCAATGCATTGCAGATTCAGAAGCAGGTCTTATCAGACAAATCTGATTTCTTTGACGGGGTATAGAGAGAATTGGACTGAGGGAGAGCCCTAGATGTGGTGTAATTAGATTTTAGTAAGGCCTTTGACACTGTTCTGCACCAGAGACTTAAAATAAAATTGAGTACCCTAGGGATGGACTCTAAAGAGACTGACTGGGTTAGAAATTGGTTGAGTGGGAGGCGACTAAGGGTACAGGTAAATGGAACTCACTCAGACAAGAAGGATGTTACCAATGGTGTGCCGCATGTATCTGTCCTTGGTCCGATTCTTTTTAACATTTTTGTTAGTGATAGTGCAGAAGGATTGTCGGGTAAGGTTTGCCTCTTTGCAGATCATACCAAAATCTGTAATAGAGTAGACCCCCAGGAAGGAGTAGCTAACATGAGGAGGGATCTAGCTAAGCTTGAAGAATGGTCAAGAATTTTGCAGCTGAGATTTAACACTAAAAAAAAATGCAGGGTCATACATTTGGGCTTCAAAGCTCCAAGGGAGAGGTACAGTTTAGGGGGTGAAGTACTTTTTTATTTTTTTTTTATTTTATATTTATGAATTATACACATTATTACCAAGAATTAACACAATCCTTGAACAGAAAATAGAGCAACTTCGTGTAAATTAACAAGAAAAAAAGAGAAAATCTCCATTAAACATGAAAAATGTACAAGAGGCTGCCCAACAAGCACACTATATAAAGAAGGGGGGAGAAAGACAAAAAGCAATCTATATTCACTATTGCAATGCAAGAAATAAGGCACTATCAGGCAAGATCCCGTGCTTTCATTTACTATCACAGACCTTCTGTTGGGGTATCAATTGCAGCTTCAAGATATCGGGCATAGAGGCTAGCAGTTGGGAGGGCTCAAAGAAAATGTAAGAAACAGAACCATATTTTACCAAACACTTACACAGATGTTTAAGAAAAAAGAGTGCTCCCAGCTGCTGGACTTCTGGACGCAAGAGGAGAACTCTCTATGCCTTCATTGTGTGTCCCTATACAAATCCGGATTGATACACACAGAAAACCCCTTAAATAATAAGTGTCATTTACAGAAAAACATTCTAATTATCCACTGTCTATCAGGCAAAAGCACAAAGGTATCTAATAATGTCGTAGGCACAACAGGGTCAGCCTGCGAGTTCTCCAATATAGCTGAAATATCTAAGCTATCAGCTAGTTGAGTTCCTACATTATCCCTGGAAGAATTTTTCTTCCCTGGGAACAAGCAGGAAGTCAGTCTTCACATATGGGTGATGTCGGCACCGACAGAGCCCTCGCGGAAGCATCCCCCCAGCTTTCAAAGAAAGCCTTTGGGAGATGCCACCTTGCATGCATGGTCCCCTTCCCCCCAAGGGTGCCATCTTGCTCAGTTTCCTTTTTTCTGCGGAGCCCTTCAGACGTTGTCCGCCCTCTAGTTTTACAGCTTCCCTATCTTTGAATAAGGTTTGTTTGTTCATTAATACTCTAAGGGGTATTTCTTCACATAGTAACTTAGTATATGACTGCAGATAAAGACCAGCATGGTTTAATCTAGTCTGCCCAGCAAGGTGACAAGTGAAGGTGCACCCGCTGCTCCGTGCAGGTCACCCCTCCCCATGCCGTTGTTTAGGGTGTACCCACTGCTCCGTGCAGGTCACTTCTACCTGTTGAGATATCAGAAACAGTTAAGTTTATTTTGATTTTATCCTTTTTCTATAAAGGGATTCACTGTGTCTGTCCCAAGCCATTTTGATTCTGTCACTGTATTTGCCCCCCACCACGACCACGCTCTCTTGGCCGAGTGCTCTAAGAAGATCATGTATTCTGCAGGACCAAGCAGGAAGTCAGTCCTCACATATGATGATGTCACCGGCAGAGCCTGCATAGGAACACTTCCCAGCTCCCAAAGGAAGCTTTTGGAATGTACTCCATGCACACATGCTGGTCTTCCTGCCCAAAAGAGCCATTTTACCTCAGTCCTTTTTTTTTCTGCAGAGCCCTTTGGATGTCTATTTGAATCCCAGAGATAAATTGATTTTTTACTGTCGATTTTTTTTTGCCGTTGCAGTACCATCTTGATTCGCATCACCCTTCCCATCTTCGTCGATCCTGACAACCATCAGTGCCTCAGCACCATGTTTTTTTTCATGTTTTCTTTTATGTTTTCTTTTTCAGTGCATGAGTTTTTCCTCGCATCCCCGCTGGTCGGTGTGGTCATTGGAGTCCTTTGACTTGGCGGGAGCAGTTTTCTTAACCATGTCAAACCCGACCAGTTGTTTTAAAAAGTGCACTCAGTGTGGTCGGACCATCTTGACCATTGACTGCCACAGTTTGTGCCTTCAATGTCTCGGGGCCAACCATGAGCCATTGACTTGCCCTCTCTGCTTGTAGATGACGCACAAGGGGCTCAAGAACCAAGAGAAGCAGCAGGAATCGTTCGGTTCTAAGGCTTCGACACTGTCCCTGGCATCTACCTTGGCTTCGACGCCCTCAAAGGCCCCGTCTGAGCCTCGAGGTCACCGGACATCAGACCGGTGGCTCTCCTTTGACGAGGAGCACCCCGGAAAGAACACTCTGTTGGAGTTGGCGTTGAAAGACGATGCCGATATCACAAGGAAAACCCCTGCTTATTGGCTTTGGATCCCTCGGTACGACTCCGAGGGCAAAGGCCGGGAGCAGCCTTCCAAGCTGCCCCGGCGGGAGGAGTTGCCTCCTGAGATCTCAAAGGTCATCGCGAGGCTCTAGAGCAGTGGTTCTCAACCCTGTCCTCGGGACCCCACTAGCCAGTCGGGTTTTCAGGCTATCCACCATGAATATGAATGAGATATATATGCATTAGAAATAGCCTGCCAAACTGACTGGCTTGTGGCCCTCCAATGCTGGATTTGGGGACCCCGGCCTTACACCTCTGTCATTTAAGATTGTGAGTAGGCAAGGTACAGATGTCCAAGACATCAAAAAGATTAGATGGAATATGTCACATACCTCCTCACCTCTCACCACCACAAAAATATTGTCTATTAGACAACGTTTTGGTGGTGGTGAGAAACTAGGAGGGATGTGACACATTCTATCTACCCTTTTGATGTCGAGGACATCTGTACCTTGCCCACTCACAATCATACTTGACAGAGGTGTACGGCAGGGGTCCCCAAATCCAGCACTGGAGGGCCACAAACCAGTCAGTTTGGCAGGCTATTTCTAATGCATATATATCTCATTCATATTCATTGTGGATAGCCTGAAAATCCGACTGGCTAGTGGGGTCCCGAGGACAGGGTTGAGAACCCCTGCTCTAGAGGTTATAGCCATCGTGGATGCCCCGCCAAAGGAGTTGGCAACAGCTTAGTCGGTGCCAGTGCCAACACTGGCAGCTGCAGAATCCTCCCTCCTAGCAGAGAGGATGCTGGCTCTCGCGTGCAGTGTCTCCCTTCATGGTGCAAACCCTGCCCCCCCCCCCGAGAACCAAGTAACTCTGGTTCCTCAGTGCTGGTGACGGCCCCATCCATGCCGTAGGCCTCGCCGGCTGAGTTGCAGCCGATCCTCAAAGCCTTTGCAGTTTTCTTGGAGTCCCGAGACTGCTCCCGATCCTGGTCAGTGTAGCCCGTCTCCTTGGGTACCTCGGTTCCAAGCATCAAGAATCGAGGACCCCTTCCTGTCATCAATGGTCCTCGAACCTATCGATACTTCGGGTTCCTCAATGACTCCGACACTGATTGGGAGACTGAGGACTAATCTCTGGAGTTGGTGAGGCACCGGGATGTGCCCTCTGATCCTTCCCCTCCTCCTGAGTATCGAAGGCCCCCCACCCCCCCGAGGACCTCTGTGAGGGACATGGGAAAGGCCTTGCCTTTCACTCTTGAGAAGGAAGAGGAGCCTCGAGAATAGGTGCTCTAGATTCTCCAGTATCCCACCCCGCCAAAGGTGGCCATCAAGTTCCCTGTCCACCTCATTCTGGAGCAGCTCCTTCTGAGGATGTGGGAGACCCTGCTTACAGTGCCTATAGTGAGCAACCGGCTCAATTCCATATGTTCTGCAAGAGCTCGGGCTTTGAGAAAACACAACTGCCTCACAACTCTGTGGTGATGTAGTCGGCCATACACCACATCAAGAGCAATAAGACGCACTCTTTGATGCCCCCGGGTCAGGAGACCCTCACCATAGATGGCTTTGGCAGAAAGTGTTGCCAGGGCTCGATGCTCGTGGCCCTATACAAGCATATCAGCTGTACATAGGCATGTACTTGAGAGACCTGGCAGGAGAGCTTGCCAGGTTCTCAGCTGAGCTTTCTGGTGACTATCTCAAGAACCTCCGGAGCCTGGTCAGTAATACCCAAGGAATGCTTCAAATTTGTGACTCAGGCAGCCTATGATGGCTTTAAGTCCATGGCCAGAGCAGCTGCAGTGGGCATTGGTACCCGCTGCCTGACATGGCTACAGTCCTCTGATATGGAACAATGGGTTCAGGACAAATTGTCTGATGTCCCGTGCCGGAGAGAGAACCTCTTCGGCAAACTCATGATGGAGAAGGTTGCTGAGTTTGAGATGGAACACCTCACCATGACCAGGCTCTCCAGGAATATTGTTGATCCTTCCTGACGGAAGGCTTTGGGGAAAAAAGTCCTTCTACCCGAAGAAGAGAGTCTACTGTGCCTATCCCCCATACCATTCCTACCAGGAGCCCTCACAGGAGCAGCAGGCCAAGGGCCATAGCCAAAGACATCAGCATAGATCTAAGACGCCAAAACCTCAACCAGGGGATTACTACTCTTGGTTGCCTGCTGAATCCTGTGTGTTGAGTGGTGGAGGAGTTGTTTCCGGCACTGCCACGCCCCCCCCCCCCCCGGCCGCTATAAGACCTCCAGCCCTCCATGGAACCCTGGGATTGCTATTCTTGGTTACCTGATGGATCCTGTGCGGTGTGTGGTGGAGGAGAAGTTTCTGTCGTCACCAGCGCCCCGCCCCCCCCGGGCCGCTATAAGACCTCCGGCCCTCCGTGGAACCCCTGGATTGCTGCTCTTGCTTATTACCTGCTGGATCTTGTGCGGTGAGTGGTGGAGGAGGAGTTTCCAGCATCGCCACCTCTGGGCTGCTGTAAGACCTCCGGCCCTCCGTGGAACCCCGGGATTGCTACTCTTGGTTACCTGCTGGATCCTGTGCGTCAGTGGTGAAGGAGGAGTTTCTGGCATTGCCACCCTACCCCCCCCCCCCCCCCCCGGGGCCGCTATAAGACCTCCGGCCCACCGGAGTTGTCTGTGGGCTCATATGGGTAAGAGGAGGAAGAAGCTATTTCCAGCCAGGGGATCCAAGTCAATAAAAACTGTTGGCCCTATGGATCGCCACTTGTTGAACGTCCAGACTGATCAGTTGGAGAAAGATATTTCAGTTGAATCTGTGAATACTGTTTCAGACTTCCCCTCAATACGCTGGGTTTTACCCTGCCCGGTCAGGAAGTGTTGAGTGTGGTTTCTCCTCCCAGGGAAGAGTTGTTGGGGGCGGAATCCTCCTTTGGTCAGGCAGCCTGCCTATTAACTTGGGGAAAGGGAAGGTTTTGCTGCCATCTCCTTTGGAGTTTTCTTCTAATGTTCCATCTGTGGTAACCCCTGTTGATGTTTCTCTGCGTGACATTTGGGAAGTAGGTGCACGTATTGAGGCTTCGCTGTGTGCAACTCTTTCCTAAGTCACACAGTTTTCTAAAGACGTTGTGCAGAAACTTTATGAGCATGATGAATCTTTTGATAAATGTAACAAGTCGTTAAATAAATTGGAAGGTCAGGTCTCTGTGGTGGAGGCAGCGGTCTCATCCTCAATTCGGGACAGCATTGTTATACACCATAAGAACATAAGATATGCCATACTGTGTCAGACCACGGTCCATCAAGCCCAGTATCCTGTTTCCAACAGTGGCCAATCTAGGTCATACGTACCTAGCAGTTTCCCCAAAAGACACAGGTTCCGCAGTGCTTGTACTGGGTCAAGCATTGATATCCTGGGTCCCTTCTTAATAATGGTTTATGGACCTTTCCTCCAGGAATTTGTCCAAACCTTTTTTAAACCCAGCTACACTAACAGCCTTTACTACATCCTCCGGTAACAAATTCCAGAGTTTGATTACACGTTGAGTGAAAAAATATTTTCTTTTATTAGTCTTAAATAGTTTACCCTATAGCTTCATTGCATGTCCCCTAGTCTTTCTATATTCTGATAATGTAAAGAGTCGATCTACGTTTACCCGTTCCACTCCGTTCATTAATTTATAGACTTCTATCATATCTCCCCTCAGCCGTCTTTTTCCAGGTTAAAGAGCCCTAACCTTTTTAGCCTTTCTTCATAGGAGTATCCTTCCATCCTCTTTACCATTTTGGTGGCTCTTCTCTGAACCTTTTCTAATAACGCTATATCCTTTTTAAGATACGGCAACCAGAATTTCACACAATATTCAAGGTGCAGTCTCACCATAGAACGGTATAGAGGCATTATAATATCTTTTGTTTTATTTTCCATTCCTTTCCTTATGATACCTAGCATTCTATTTGCTCTCTTGGCTGCCGCTGCACACTGGGCCGAGGGTTTTAACATGTTATCCACAATGACGCCTAAATCTTTTTCCTGGGTGGTGGTTCCTAATGCGGAACCTTGCATCGTGTAACCATAGTTTGGGTTGTTCTTCCCTAGGTGCATAACTTTGCACTTGTCCACATTAAATTTCATCTGCCATTTTGATGCCCAGTCTTCCAATTTATCAAGATCCTCTTGCAATTTTCCACAATCCTCTTGGGTTTTAACAACTTTAAATAGTTTTGTGTCATCTGCAAATTTGATAACCTCACTCGTTATTCCCCTTTCCAGGTCATTTATGAATATGTCAAAAAGCAGCGGACCCAGCACAGATCCCTGGGGTACACCACTATTCACCTTTCTCCATTGGGAAAATTGGCCATTTAGCCCAACCCTCTGCTTTCTGTCTTTTAACCAGTTCCTGATCCACAGTAGTACACTGCCTCCTATCCCATGACTCTTTAGTTTTGCCAAAAGTCTCTGATGAGGGACCTTGTCAAAGGCTTTCTGAAAGTCCAGATACACTATATCAACCGACTCACCTTTATCCACCTGTTTATTCACACTTTCAAAAAAACATAACAGATTAGTAAGACAAGATCTTCCTTGTCTAAAACCATGTTGGCTGTCTCCCATTAGGCCATGACTATCTACATGCTGAGTAATTTTATTCTTTATGATGGTTTCTACCATTTTTCCCGGTAGTGACGTCAGGCTCACCGGTCTGTAGTTTCCCGGATCACACCTCGAACCCTTTTTAAAAATTGGCGTTAACATTGGCGATCTGCCAATCTTCAGGTATTAGAGATGATTTTAATGATAGTTCACAGATTACTAATAGCAGGTCTGCAATCTCATATTTCAGTTCTTTCAACACCCTTGGATGTATACCATCTGGCCCAGGTGATTTGCTACTCTTCAGTTTATCTAATAGTTGTAATACATCTTCCCAATGTATCGATATTTCCTTCAATTCTTCCACACCTTTAAATACCACTTCAGTCATGGGTGACATCCCTACATCTTCCTCAGTAAAGACCGAAGCAAAGAATTCATTCAGTCTCTCCGCTATCGCCTTGTCGCTTGTTAATGCCCCTTTAACTCCTCTATCATCTAATGGTCCAACTGACTCTCTCACAGGTTTTTGCTACGAATGTACTTGAAAAAAATCTTTATTTCGCGTTTTTGCTTCCGCAGCAAGCTTCTTCTCAAATTCTCCCTTTGCCTTCTTTATCAATGCCTTGCATTTGACCTGCCAGTGCTTGTGCTGTTTCCAGGTTTCATCGTTTGACTCTTTTTTTCCATTTCCTGAAAGATGCTTTTTTGGCAGCAACAGCCTCTCTGACCTCACCTTTAAACCATGCTGGCAGTTTTTTGGACTTCCTTCCACTTTTCTTAAAGCGTGGAATACAGCTGGTCTGGGCTTCCAAGATAGTATTTTTCAACATCACCCAAGCTTGATGTAAGTCTTTAACCTTTGCAACTGCTCCTTTTAGTTTTTTCTTAACTATTTTCCTCATTTTATCATAGTCTCCCTTTCGAAAGTTAAAAGGTAGTACTGTGGATTTCCTTACTATCCCTCCTCCACTAATTAAATCAAAGGCGATCATGCTATGATCACTATTGCCAAGTGGCCCCAACACCCTTATCTCTTGCACTAGATCTGGTGTTCCACTAAGGACTAGGTCTAATATGGCTTCCCCTCTGATCAGTTCATGAACCAGCTGCTCCAAGAAGCAGTCATTTATGTCATCTAGGAACTTTATCTCCCTTGCATGTCCTGCTGTGACACTGACCCAGTCGATACCGGGGTAATTGAAATCGCCCATTATTATTACCGCGCTGTAACTTTTGTTAGCTTCCTTGATTTCTTTGAGCATTTCATCATCCATTTGTTCATTCTGGCCAGGCGGTTGATAGTACACCCCCACCGCCATCGCCTTCCTCTTTTTACATGGAATTTCAATCCATATTCTTCAGCAAATTTTGTTTCGTGCAAAACTTTAATCCTTTCTGACTCAATGCCCTCTCTAACATAGAGTGCAACCCCTCCACAGTTAGAATCTTTGGAAAATGCTGTTCGTGTTAGAAATTTACGTTTTTTAAACTTTCCTTGCACTCATTATCTTTCTCCTATAATATTGTTGCATAAATACTTTAAGGAGGTTTTGTTAATTGAGGATGTAGAGTTTATTAAGTTTTCTTCAGTTTATTATGTTCCTATTTTGCCTTCTACAGAGACCTCTCCTAATACTAGGGATAGAGGGAATACCCCTTCAGCTGAATCCCTAGATGTTTCCGCTTTTTTGGAGTCCTCTCTTGATGTGATTTCACATCGAGCCACCTTAATTGCTTCCTTTTGGTCGCTTGTAGATAAAAATTTAATAATGCGATTATATTTCTTGAAAAAGGATCAGGCTTTTTGTGGTAATCCGATTCAGATTTCTCCCGATGTTTGTGGACTTCCTCAAAAGCGGAGAAAAGCTTTTCTTGCTTTAAAAACTCGGACTTTGGCGGCGAACTCCTGCTCCGTCGAGTATGAGGCAGAGGAAAAGGAAACATCCTGGTTTCCCCATTGCTCCACCGCAGGCTTCCCTTTCGAGCCAGCGGACCCTTGAGCGATGCGAGTTTGTGGCAGCGGGGTCTACAGCAGCATCCTCAACGGCACCGATTGAAGATTCTGAGTCGGTGCTGGGCGCATCAGGAGTAAGTCTGTCTCCTGATTCGCGGGCACCTCCGACACAACCCAGAAATGTTATCTCTCCAGATGGAGTTTGTCCCCTGTGCTGCCGGGTGGTCGGGAGAGTACTCCGCTGCCCAGTGGAGAGGGACAGGCTTCTCAATGGCTGGCTTTGGACTCCAGTGAGGAGAGGCTGCTAGAGAGACAGATGGTGGAGGACCCGTGTACTCGTGTGGGTTTCCCACGGCAGTTAGAGCCTGGAGGAAAGCTGAAGCCAGTGAATTTGGTGTTGGAAAAGCCTGCAATTATCACTTTAGAAGCGCTATGGGATACCATCTCAGCTTTAACTACCACCCTTTCAACCGTTGTGGGATCAGTAAGTACTGAAATGTCTAATATGAAATTGGAAGCAACTAAAAACCAGGAGCTGCAAGCTGGTTCTCTGTTACAAGTTAAGGAGGAGATTTCTCGCCTTAAGGAGGAGCATGTTGCTCTGATGAAGGAAAGGACTGTGTTAACACGTAAAACTGAACATCTAGAGAATCTTGCCCGACGGAATAATCTCCGTCTGCTGAACTTTCCGAGGTCTCCTCTTATGTCTCTGTTGGAGATGGTACGGAAATATCTAATGGAGGTGCTTAAAATTCCAATGGAGCACTTACCTACACTCACTAGGGCACAATATTTGTCGGTTAACAGCATGGAAGCAAGAGGGAGGAATGTGGAGGCTTCTGTGAGTGGAGTAGGGGACCTAACAGGATTCCTGGAAAGTTCTTTGGACGTCACAGAAAGAACTACTATCCTTGTGACTCTGGCTTTAGAGGCTGACAAAGCTTTAATTCTTCTATCTTTTTTCAAAAATATTAATGAGCAGTTTTTGGGTTCAAATGTGTGCATATTTCCTGATTTGTCACGTGTAACCCAATTAAGGAGGAAGGAATTCCTGTCTTATCGTGCCAGGACCATCTCCTTGGGGGCTTCTTTTGTGTTAAAATATCCATTTAGATGTTATGTTTCCTACCAGGGGAAGAATTTTCTTTTCTTTTTTTGACCCTAAGCAGCTCTTAGAATTTATATGTGCAAGGGAAGAGATTGGGGTAGAGGTGGGGCCCATTATGGATGACGCATAAGTCTTAGCCTGTTGGAATATTGTTTTCTTTGGGAACCTTACTTTTCCTCTTGAGAAAGAATGTAAATGTTGATAATGTTATATCTCCAGGAACAAGCAGGAATGAGTCTTCACATATGGGTACGTCGGTACCGACAGAGTCTGCGCGGGAACGCTTCCCAGCGTCCAATCAAAGAGCTTTTGGAAGCATCCCACCACGCCTGCGTGCTGCCTTCCTGCCTTTCCCAACTGCCTCTCCTCAGTTTTCGTTTTCGTTTTTCTGCGGAGCCGGCAGGACGTCCTCCTGTCACCGCAGAAAATTCTTGTTTTATTTCTTTAGTTTTCTTGTGGTCGCGGCTGTCTCCCGACGCCACCGGTACCGCCGGTGTTTTCTTTTCTTGTAAAATCTTCCTTGTTCAAGGAATATTTTTTCTTCATAGTGTCTTAGGCCTTTTAGGCCTCTTCTTTTTCCTTCATGGAACCGCCAGCCACTTTCTCCAAGAAATGTTCAAACTGTGGTGGTACAACTTTATTTTTAGACGCTCGAAGTCGGTGTCTAACCTGCTTGGGTCCTGGCAACAGTTTGGTGAGAAGAGGTCTTCAATATCGAGGTTCCCTCAATACACGGTTTCCCTCCAGCTTCGGGGCACCGTCCCCTTCTTCTTCTACACAGGATCGGGTAACCCACAAACAGTCTGTTAAGACTAGCCAGCCCTCGAGTGGTAGGTCTCATGCACAGCATGTAGACGGCTCCGGCCTTGCCCTCGAGGGCCAACTGGCTTCAAAACCCCGGCGGGAGTCTTCGGTCTCCACAGTGTATAAGGGGTTTCAGGTTGTTCCTGGGGTTCACCCCTCACAGAACATACCTGAGCCGTGTCCGGTGGTTGCATTCACTTCGAGCGGTACCAATACCCCGACATCGGCACTGATGTTGGATGAAACACTCCTCACAAGGGATCGTCATCTGGCGTCCTCGGTGCCTTCGGGACCGGTGGATACACTCCAGACTGACCTTCCATTATCGGTACCAGCACCGATACTACCACCGACGTTGGTACCCTCCAGACGTGCATCGATAGCCTTGCTTCCTTCGATGCCGAGTATGGAATCGATCTCCAGTCTGGAGGACTGGGTACCGACTCGCCTTGGTACCGGCACTCGGTGGTACCGAAGGCTCGGTTCTGATGATTCGGATCCACAACTCTTGGTTCCCTCGAGGCCCATTGAGTTGCCACTGGTTGACCTTCATTCACCGGTATCAGACATGGTACCGAAGTCGGTACCAATGTCTTCGTTACCTTTACGGTCGATGCCTTCCATGCTTCGCTTGTCAATGCCGAGTTTAGAATCGCTCTCTAGTCTGGAAGACTCGGTACCGATACACTTTGGTACCGACACCGATCGATACCGGTGGCTCGGTACCAAGGACAGCACCCGGAGGTTTTCGGTTACCTCGGTACCGATTGAACTTTCACCGATGACTGCTCCGATGTCTTTGTCAGGCTCGTCTCCGACATCGGTACCGGTATTGGCATCGGTACCGGTATCCACAGTAGCATCGTGGCCAACTCCTACCATGCTTTTTTCAACAGGATCGCTCCCTTCTTTGCCAAGCTTGGAGTCGATACCTGGCATGGACAATGTGGTAATGACAGTCGCTCCTCCTGACAGCCAGTACCGGCGACCATCCTTTAAGCATTCCACACTGCACTGTGCAGGATCTTCTATTTCTATATATCTGGATATTTCTGTCAGTGCTCAGGCTAATTCTTCAGATCTAACCTGTCCAAGGGAAATTCCTGTTGGGGAACTCTCCTTTCAGAGTTTCCTCCTGGATATAGCAAGATCTCTTGCCATTCCTATCCCAGGACATGATCCTGCACAGGGATCTCTTTCTACCAAAACAAAGGAGAACATAATGCTTCCTTTGCATCATTCCTTGCAGGATCTCCTTCTAGGAATGTGGGAAGCACCTTTAAGGGTACCCCCACCTTCCACAGCAACTGATCTCTTATATCAGGTGCCCCCCTCTCCAGGGTTTCAAAAGACTCAACTTCCTCATCATTCCATAGTTGTGGAATCAGCAATGAGGCGGGTAAAGAGCAAGAAAAAGCACTCTTCTTATCTGCCAGGTCGTGAGTCTAGGACACTTGATGCCTTTGGACGTCAAATCTTCCAGACATCTATGCTTTCTGCAAGAATTCTCTCATATATTTTCTATATGAGTCTATCTCTTGAGGAGGTCACAAAGCAATTACATCTTTTGACTCCTTCCCTTCCAGAGTGCAGGAGTGCAGACTATTCTTCACTGCTCAAGCATCTCCAGAATATTTCTTGGTTTCTTACTCGTGCTTCCCTAGACTCTTTTGAGTCTGTTAGCAGGACTTCTGCTATAACTATAGGGGCACGACGTAGAGCCTGGCTCCAAGCTTCAGACTTGGACAAATGGGCACAGCATAGACTGGGACATACTCCTTGCACTGGAGACAATCTTTTCAACAAGGAGTCTTTACGTCAGGTTACTCAGTTCTCCGCTGACTTACCTGTTCCTAGGGGCTGTTCTGCACCTTCTTCTGTCCCAGTAGGTAGGAAATATCCTGCCAAACTTTCTTCCCATAGGAGAAGAAGGTTTTATGCATCATCTGAAGGTTTTATGCACCAACAGCGACAACCAAAACCAAGAGTCATTCATATCTAATTGGAATCAAATTTTATCCGCGGCCTCCCTACTCCCCCCAAACAACTTCCTCAAAAACACCGAAGAAGAACCCCCTGGTTCTCTACAAACCTGAGAAACCTTAAAAGGGATCTCAGACGTCTTGAATGTAAATGGAGACGTACTCAAGACCCCAATATACGTGTAGCCTACACAACCAAACTCCAATCCTACTGCTTAGAAACACTCACTCACAAAAGAGAGTATAATGAGAATATCATCCAAAGAGCTCTTAATAAACTACGAGAACTCTTCTCTATCACCAAATCCCTAATCAATGAACCTCTACAACATGACCACCCACCAAAAATATCCGCACAAACTATAGCCAACTATCTTACTTCTAAATTCCTCCCACCTTTAACCAATAGCCCCCTACCCACTTCTTTCCATGACACCCTAATACATGAGGCAACCCTTCCATACTCATGGAAGGAGTTTCATACCATCACGTTAGCCAATGTAACAGATGTTATTAAAGAACTGAATGCTTCAACTTCTGCCCTCGACCCTTGTCCTGTCCCCTGGATTAAGTCTACCAGAAGTTCTTTCTCCCCTTACATCTTGAATATTGTACAAGCCTGTCTTCAGTCAGGCTCCGTCCCACCTTTACTTAAGAGTGCCTCTATCCGTCCAATCCTAAAAGGTACAAAGCTAGACCCCACCTCTCCATCTTCTTACAGACCCATATCTAGTATCCCCTTCCTTGCAAAAATAACCGAGAAACTTGTCCAAATCCAACTTCAAGACTATATTGATGACCACTCCCCCCTTGACTTATTCCAACATGGATTAAAAAAAAACACAGATTTGAAACCCTCCTCACTTCCTTACTAGATTCCCTGTATGCACACACCCAGAACTCCACCCAAGGATGCCTACTTATTTTCCTAGACTTATCCGCTGCTTTTGACTCCCTCCCCCACCATCAACTCCTATACAGACTTCATGATATAGGTCTGAGAGGCACAACCCTAAAATGGTTCCAATCCTACCTAGATGGCAGAACCCAACAGGTTCGTATTGGAAATGATACTTCCTTCCCTTTTACACTAAAACAAGGAGTACCTCAAAGATCCAGTCTATCTGCATTACTCTTTAATATCTTCCTCCAACCTGTATGCACAATCTTCCAAAATTATGGCATCCAGTATCAAATATATGCAGACGACATGATGTGCTTCACCCCATTTAACCTCTTTAACCCCAATTTTTCTAAGCTAAATGAATGTCTAACCAGCCTCAAATCTTTGCTCTCTCAACACAATCTAATAATCAACCAGTCCAAAACTGAAGCACTCCAAGTTTTCTCTAATCCCTCTTACATCCCCCCACAACCCTCACCTTTGACGACCTCACTCTCACTATAAAAAACCAGGTGAAATATCTTGGAATCATACTCGATCAGAACTTGTCTTTCTCTGATCAAATTCAGAAAACCACTAACACAGTATACGCTAAGCTACGCACTCTCAAGAACCTCAAACCTCTCCTAAGCCCTGACTCCTTTTGCACTGTCTGTCAGGCCCTTACAACCCCCTCGCTTGACTATTGTAATCTGATCTATCAGGGCCTCCCCAAGAACTCTATTCAACCCCTCCAACTAGCCCAGAATACATTAGCGCGTCTCATAACAAACAATCCTAGAAGAGCTCATATTACACCAATCCTCTATGATCTCCACTGGCTCCCAATTCATCACCGAGTGAAATTTAAGGTTCTTACTCTAATACACAAAATTATTTCTAAGGAGTCAGCTCCATGCCTCTCCCCTCTCCTTGCCTTCTCCAACAACAAAAGAAATCACCGTTCTTACTGTCTATACCCACAACTAAAAAACACTGTAAACAATCCACATGTAACAGGACCTTCTCCCTCTTTGCTCCATCCCTTTGGAACTCCCTTCCGCATGAGCTACGCAACTGTGTGAGCCACACTGACTTCCAGAAAAAGTTAGACTCACCTCTTCCTTGATCATTTTTCTCTCCCACCCAATACCTAAACCCCTTATTTCTACCTTCCTGCCCTTACTCCATCAAACTTTACAATACCCCCATCCGTAGCCATACACATACATATGTAAATATGTACATAGATGATCATTGTTCACTATAATTAATTGTATATTATAATTTAGTTCTTCATGTTTTATTCTGTATTCTGTTATTCGTTCCTTGTAAACAGTTGAAACACACTGCTTTTATTGTTCTATGTAAACCGTTTTGATTCATAGAAAGACGGTATATAAAAAATGTTAAATAAATAAATAAATCTGCCCATCATACAGATTTATTTTATTTATTTATTTATTTATAGACTCTTATATACCGCACTATTAGGCATCAGCGCGGTTCACAAAAAACAGTGAGATACAGATGTTCCCAAACAGGGGAAGCATCGTCCTGGTCTGCAGAGTTCAATCTCTCACCAGGCTCAGCAAACCCAGCAACCACAGGGTTTCTGATCAATCCATCAGATGCTTGTGACTCTTGGGATTATAATCTGCAGTTGCTTCTTCTCAATAGAGGCAATCCACTGCTGTCATTCTAAATCCTAAACATGGATCTCTTCCCGAATGACATCCATTCTTTCTATCTTCTATGAGCTGTCAGGATGTTCATGCTTCTAGGTCACAGGATTCTCCTCTTTTCCTGTTAGGGAAAGAGGTCTATCCACTATCAAATGATAGTTTCCTATGCCAGCATGTCTTTTTTCCTTTCTATAAACTTACTACTTTGTACGTTTTCTTCAGCTCTATTCTCTTTACCCTCTTACCAGGTTTTCCTCTGTAAGAGCGGTATTGCTTCACTGGAGGGCTTTTCTTCAGCCTCTCTAGTTTTCTTACCTTTCCAGTGCGGAGTTCTCTTCTCTGAGTTGACTCCTCTTTTTCAATCTTCCTTTGAAGCAGTTCATCAGACTCATCCAGAGTTTTCTACTCTTGTTTTGTCTGTTCTTTCTGTTTTTAAACGGTGCCATTCTTCTGCTGTCTGGCAAGCAGCTGCCAATGCAGGAGCCTTAATGTTTGGACCACTGGTTCTTGTTCACCAGCAACCAGATTTGTCCTCCACTAACATTCTGTCTAGTCTTAGTAGTGGCACCAAGTCAGTGCTGTCATCTGTCTTGAAAATGTTTTCACTACAAGCTTATTGGATTGTCTTCTCTTTCTGCCATCTCCATTCCCCTGGGTTTGGCAGCATAGTTGACATAGGTACTGGCTCTCCTGCAGCTAGTTCTATCTCCTCATTCTCCTGCATCATGCTCTCTGCAATTCTACAGAGAAGCTCTCCACTATGGGCCCTTGCTAGAGAGCATGGCGGGCTTTTACTCCAACAGCTATACTAGATGGTTGAAAAAGGCTTTTTCAGTCATGTCTCCCATGACTAGAAAAATTCTCCTTTTAATATAAAGGACATAGGCCTCCTTTTACGTGAAAGCTTAAGGAGTTGCTAATTCCCTGCTTTGGTCCATTGTATTTTCCAATAGGGAATATGTTTTCTCCTTCCAGCTCGTCCTCATGGTAAGAACTCATGATACCTTTTTGCCCTTAAGCAGGTCAGCATGGTATCTCATTCCTATGCGTCTTCTGTTCACTTACCATGCTAGAGTTCAAGAATACTCGGGACTTGCTGGCTGCAGACTGATATCATCCTCTGCTTTTCACGTACCTATCCTGGTTATTCTACTAACTAGCATCCCTGTAGCCATAACCAGTGGGAATTGATTCTCTATATATCTTCTCAAGTAGGTTCCACCTTCTTGTTATTAGATGAATCTTTCCTCTCCACATTTTCTTATGTGAATACTTTTTTGTAGGCATATCTCTGTCTGCTTCTTTGCAGACTTCCATATAGAGGCCTATATATTCATACCTATAGCACACATCTTACAGATGTCTATGTCTAACATTTGTGTGTATTTTATGCCCTTCATATCTCACTATAGATATATTCTCATATATCTATAGGTTATATATATATATATATGTATATCTATATATATCTATATCTATATGTATCTGTCGAGATATTTTACTATCGGTAGATATGTATTCTACTTATCTACCTGACTGTCGAGGCTCATATAGCTATATGATTCTGACAGATGGGCTTTACCCATACTTATGCTATCCAGCATGTTTTAGGGTCCTACACTCACAACCTCTTCGTGGTAGTTAACACCTACCATAACCTTAAGGTTAGATACCCCTGAAGCTCTCCATGTTTCAATATCTCTCCCAGCTGACCTCAGTTAGGAGAGACATTGCGGATCTTCAGCTAATCACAGGCTCTAACGCCTCCGGTGTTGTCCTTTCTTTTGGGATACAAGGGGTTCCCATACCCTTTCTCCCCATACCCTTTCTCCCCACAAGGACTGGGCCTATTTGTCCAAATCGGTTAGCCTCTCTCTTTTGTTCCTAAGAGTGAGCCACTCTGCTGCAAAAGAGTTCGGCTTTTATCATAAAGCCTTCCGCTGAAGGCCCACCGTTTTTGTACTACCCCAGTTTTCCCTACTGGGGTTACCTGTTACCGTTCAGGATTCTGACCTCCATTTCTTTTCCTACAGGGTTACTACCTCCACTTACAGTGAGGTCCTTCTCGAGGTTCCTCTACTGGGTTCCCCAGTATATCCCATGAACCTTCATACTTCTCTGAATTCCTGTTAGGGGAGGTCCATATTGCAATATTTTTTCTTTGCAATATCATTGATGACAATTATCATCCACACATGGACTCCTTGTCTGCAATCCTATGCTAGATTAACTGTTCCACAGCACCTTTCTCTCTTCAACTACTACCCTCCATCCTCAGGATGCCTGGTGTTGTGGGGGATAGCATGTTCCAACCTATGACATGCTGGGACGCCAGGCATCTCAGCTTGGGAGTCCCCAAATGTGAAGACTCATTCCTGTTTGTTCCTGGAGATAGCACAGTTACTTACCTGTAACAGGTGATCTCTGGGAACAGCAGGAATAAGTCTTCACAACCCACTCACCTCCCCAGGAGTTGTATCTCTATCTATCTTTCCTTTCCTCTCTCTCTCTCTTTGTCTCAGCTTTAAAACTTAACTGAGGAGAGGCAGTTGGGAAAGGCGGGAAGGCAGCACGCAGGCGTGGTGGGATGCTTCCAAAAGCTCTTTGATTGGACGCTGGGAAGCATTCCCGCACAGACTCCGTCGGTACCGACGTACCCATATGTGAAGACTTATTCCTGCTGTTCCCAGAGATCACCTGTTACAGGTAAGTAACTGTGCTTTCTTGTAGCCCCTTAACATTTAATCTCCAGGAACAAGCAGGAATGTAGTCTTCATATATGGGTATCGTTGGTACCGATGGAGCTTGCGTGGGAACGCTCCCCAGCGTCCAATAGGAAAGCTTTTGGGAGCATCCCACAGCGCCTGCGTGCTGCCTTCCCGCCTTTCCCAACTGTCCCTCTCCAGTTCTTCATTTTCTGCGGAGCCGACAAGTCGCACATCCTGTCACCGCAGAAAATAATTCCCTTCTATTCTCCAGGACCAAGCAGGAAGTCAGCCCTCACATATGGGTGACGTTGGCACCGTCGGAGCCCCCGTGCGTAGCATTTCCCCAGCTTTCAAAGAAAGCCTTTGGGAATGCAGCGCGCATGTGCGGTCCCCTTCCTGCCCAAGGGTGCCATCTTGCTCAGTCTTCTTTTTTCCGCGGAGCCCGACGGATGTGTTTCATTTTCACCCGAGGAAAAATGTTATTGTTTATTTTGTTCTGCGTGGACCCGTTTTCTTCGGTTCGATGCCGGTTTCTCTTTCCCGCCTGGGCCCGATATATCGGTATCGAGCCCGGACTTCTTTTTTCGGTTTTTGTCCTTAGTGACTAACGTACGTGCCATTTTTCTGTTTTCATTGGCAGCCCTGTCTTTTGACCTCGCAGGGGCCCTTTTTCCCCGATGGCTGCCAGCGGGTTTAAAAATTGTGATCGGTGTAAGAAACTTAATGTCTCTCACCGACACACATGCCTCCGGTGCCTCGGACCCGATCATGACCCAATGATCTGTGGCCCGTGTGGGAAAATGTCCTCGAAGGTGTTGAGGAGTCGGCAGCACCCGGGCCCGGACTTCGTCAGAGGCCTCGATGTCTCTGGACTCCGGCCTTGAGCATCGCCAAGGTTCCTCTGAGAGGGGGTCTCCCTCGTGGGAGCATTGCAAGAAGAAAAAACCCGTGAGGGCGGAATCGGTGGACGCACTTGGCTCCTCGAGGGCCAAGTTGCATAGCCCCGAGCGCCGTCCCGGGTCTTCGGATTCAGAGAGGCCTGTAAAACAACCTTGTGTGGAGATGGAGTCCCCGGGTCACGTGAGTACTGTAGTCCTCGTGGACTCTCCTCCAGGGGAGCCGACATCGTCGGGGGCTGCTGAGTCTCCTGAGCTCGGACTCAGGTTGACGGCCTTGGAGTGCAGCTTGGCTGCCTTCATGGAACAGCAGCGGGCATTGATCGCCGGTCTCACTGGTGCATCTGCCCCGACCACCGGGACATCGACGTCCAAGTCGACCCCGGAGGCCGAGCCGATCCTCGAGTCCATGTGCGCTCGAGTCGATCCTCGGCCAAGGTCTCCCTCGGCCTCCCGCTCGGGACCGAGGTCGTCGACGCAGGTACCCTCGGCGTCGGGGCTGATGGCATCGGTGCCTGCCCGACCGGAGCCGCTTGATTCCTCCTCCAAGGTGTCCGGTTGGGAAACAGAGGATGAGGAGTCACCCGACACCTTTCGGACTCGGTGTGTCCCATCGGACTCGCCGGATTCCGAGCTTCGGAGAAGGTACCCACCGGAGGATACCCGATTCTCGGACTTCGTGCAGGATATGGCCAAGGCCTTGCTTTCCCCGCGGATCCCGAGGAGGAGCCTCGAGCCGAGGAGCTCGAGGCCCTACAGTATGACTCTCCCCCAAAGGAGGCCTTTACTGTACCGGTTCCTCCGATGCTGGAATGGTTGCTCTTCTGCATGTGGGAGGCACCGGCCTCGACGCCGGTTTTGAGCAAGCGGGTCGATTCCATCTATTGAGTCCGCAAGAGCCCCGGGTTCCAAAAGGCACAATTACTGCACCACTCCATGGTTGTGGAATCGGCCATGCATCGTCTGAAGAGTCAGAAGATGCACTCCTCGATGCCTCCCGGCCGGGAGGCCCGGAACCTGGATGCCCTCAGTAAGAAGTGCTTCCAGGGCTCTATGCTTGTTTGCCGTGTCCAGACCTACCAGCTGTACATGGGCATGTACCTTCGAGACCTGGCAAAGGAGATTGCCGGGTTCTCTGCTGGTCTCTCCGAGGAACCTTTGCAGAGGTTCAATGCTTTGTCATCGGGTATTCGTGAGTGCTCGAAGTTTATCTCTTGAGCAGCCTATGATGGCTTCGAGGCTTCGGCCCGAGTAGCCATGGCCGGCATCGGTGCACGTCGTCAGGCCTGGCTACAGTCATCGGACCTCGAGCCATGGGTGCAAGACAAGTTGGTCGATGTCCCCTGCCGAGGTGAAAACCTCTTTGGCAAGCCCATGGCTGAAAAGGCTGCAGAGCTCGAGACCGAGACTCTTACCCGGACAAGGCTGTCCAGGAAAACCTCTGCCCCTTCTCAGAGGATGAAGGGCTCGGTGAAAAAGACCTTTTACCCGAGGAAGTCATCTGCCTATAAACAGTACCCTCATTTTCAGGCCTCTGTAGCTCCCCAACAGGGTCAGCAGGCCAAGGGGCAGGGACATGGACTCCGTAGGCAGAAAACCCCCAAGCCACCAGCTCCGGCTCCTGCACAGCAGGGAGCGGGGTTTTGTCTCCAGTGGCATAGCCTCTCCTCCTCAGCTGGCCCCTATCAATACAGGAGGCCGACTGGCCCTGTACGCTGTGGCAAGGAGGCCTGTCCGGAGTCCGTGGGAGGACAAAGAGACAGGGAATTCACCCTAGTAAAGGGCCCCCTTTCACCAAATCAGGGTAGGAAAGCCATAAACACCTCCAGGAATCAGAAAACTTCCACGTGGCCCACATTTCATGCTCCCCCTAATGGAATGAAGGGGAGAGGGTACAGGGCCCAGAACCCCTTAGGCAGTGAATGCTCCAAGCACTCAGGTGCCCGAAGTCAGGCTGATTGCCATCACCTGGGTAGGGAGGAGTTGGAGCTAGAGCCCTGGAAGTATAAACCTAGGCCAGAGTGTGAGAGAAGAGAAGCAGGAAGCCAGGCTGTCACGAGCAGAGGCACAGTCACAAGCAAGGGAAGCTTAACTGGTGCTGAGCAGAGCAGAGGAACTGAGTTTCCAGGAGGAGAGAGTGCTAATTGGCATATAGCATGTCTGCCAGAGAGTTTGGAGGCTGGAACAAGAGACTCAAAGATTCCCCAGGAGGCCGTTAGCTGAGCACTGTGAGCAGGACGGGGAGTCAGAACCTATGCAGCTGGGGGAGCCTGAGGTGAAACTGAATGATGAGGACACTCCCATGGACTGTTCCTTTTGCCAAGCTTTAAACCTGGGAACGTAGAGAAAGCAAGCCCGTCGTGAAAGAAACTCTTCCAGGAAAAGGTACCCGTAGTCCACAAGCAGGGTGTCCGTGATTCCCTCGTGTGTGTAAAGGGAAAGTTTACGGGGAATAAGGAGCAAGCCTGGAAATGTGATAAGCTTGTTAATCACCTGCTGCTTAAATGAGGACACTGGGGTAAGCTAAAATAGCTATTATAACCAAGCATTCTTTTGCCCTGGTTTATATCTGTTTACTTGGACGGTCGCCAAGAAACGTTTGAAGCTGAATAGAAGCTATACTATCACGGACAGTGAATGTGATTTTGTTTTTGTGCTTTAGCCAGCAAGGCTAAAAAGGGAATGCAATATCCTTGCTGTTAAAGACTGTGTATCCTGAACTATAGAGAACATTTCAACAGCATTTTTGTGTTTGCGTTTTTTTTTGGACAATGCTCTACTTCAAAGAGTCCTGAACAACTAATCCTGTATGTGGTTTCAACGAACCATTGTGTATAAAATAAATTTCTGTCATTTGCCTTACCTCTTTGAGCCTAACTACAACTTTTTGCCTGATGCACCCATACAGCTAAACAAAGACTACATTTCCCAGAGGGCACTGCGGGGAAATAGTATGAAAAAAGCTGTAAAAAGCAGATAGCAGAAAGTTCCTCTATTAACCACGCCCCTCTAAGCTAGAGGCGAGTGGTGGTGGCGTGACAACGCCCACAGGTGGCCAGCCGTAACAAGGGAAACCTGGGTACTAAGTATAGTCCAGAAGGGCTATCTCCTCCACTTCCACCAGGTACCCCCTCCTATTTTCCAGTGGAGCCTCCAAGACTTCCTCTGCACAGGGACTTACTCCTGCAGGACTTAGCAAGTCTTGTAAAGGAACAGGCAGTGGAACTGGTGCCCCACCACCTGGGGGGACAAGGCTTCTATTCCAGGTACTTTCTGGTACCAAAAAGAACAGGAGGCCTCAGACCCATCCTAGACTTGCGAAATCTAAACAAGTTCCTGGAGAGGGAAAAGTTCAAGATTCTTACCCTTGAAATCCTGCTGCCCTACCTCCAGCAGGGAGATTGGCTATGCTCCTTAGATTTAAAGGATGCTTATACTCACATCCTCATTCATCCAGACCACAGACAATATCTCAGATTTGTAGTGGGAGGAAACCATTACCAGTACAGAGTACTGCCTTTTGGCCTAACCTCCGCCCCCAGGGTATTCACCAAGTGCCTGGCAGTGGTAGCGGCCTACCTCAGGGTTCAAAGCCTTTTCGTTTTTCCATACCTGGATGACTGGCTTATCAGGCGTCAATCCCCACAAGAGGCCAATCAAGCTACCCTCCACACTGTCGCTCTGCTGTAGCATCTGGGCTTTGTTATAAACTTCGCAAAGTCCACTTTGCACCCTTCACAGAACATGGAGTTCATAGGAGCAAGACTGGACACCCTTCAGGCAAAGGCCTTTTTGCCCATAGACAGGGCACACAGGTTGATGGATCTGGCCAGTCAGTTCCACAGCAATTCCCTGGTCTCCGCCAGACAATTCCTGAGGCTCTTAGGCCACATGGCTTCCACAGTCCATGTGACTCCAAATGCCCGTCTACACATGAGGCCGGCTCAACGGGGCCTCAGAATTCAGTGGCACCAAGCCACGGGAAACCTCACGGACAGAGTGAGGGTGTCCACACTACTAGAGTCTTCTCTACAGTGGTGGCTTCATCTTCCGAATCTGGTGCAAGGGGTGTTTTTTCAAACACCTCCACACTCTCAGGTGCTGACAACCGATGCTTCTCTTCAAGGTTGGGGTGCACATTGCCAAGGAGCATGTTCTCAAGGCCTGTGGTCTCCTTGGGAGGCCGCACAGCAGATCAATCTCTTAGAACTGAGAGCTATCCGCTTAGCCCTGAGAACTTTCTCTCATCTCATCTCTCACCAGTCTGTCTTGGTTCAGACGGACAATCAAGTTGCTATGTTAGCAAACAAGGGGGCACAGGGTCCCACCTTCTATGTCAGGAAGCGCAGAAACTGTGCTCCTGGGCAGTCAATCACGCCATTCTTCTCAAAGCGGTCTATCTCCCAGGTCAGGAGAATTACCTGGCGGACAGATTGAGCAGGATCCTGCTGCCGCACGAATGGCAGTTGAATCCTTTAGTGGTTCAACAGATCTTCCTGAGATGGGGTCTTCCAACCATAGATCTCTTTGCCAGTCCTCTGAACCGTCAACTACCCAGGTTCTGCTTCAGACAACCGCATCCTCTCAGATTAGCAGCGGATGCGTTTCTCATTCCATGGTCTACAGGCCTCCTTTATGCCTTTCCTCCCACGCCTCTAGTGCCCCAGACACTGTTCAAAGTGCTCTGGGACATCCCTCGATAATTCTGGTGGCCCCCAGATGGCCCCGACAGCCGGGGTTCCCACTTCTTTTGCAACTAACGGTGGACGCTCCTCTTCCTCTGGGGATGCAACCAGATCTCCTGTCTCAGGAGCAGGGATCTCTTTTACACCCCAATCTCCAGTCCCTCAATCTGATGGCCTGGCTGCTGAAAGGGTAGTCCTAGCACCCTTACTACTGCCTAGGGAAGTGGAGGACATGGTCTTGGCCTCTAGGAGGCAGTCCACCCGAAAGTCTTATGCCCTTAAGTGGCGTAGATTCTCTACCTGGTGTACTCAACACAACGAGAATCCTTTCTCATGCCTGGTACCAGTGGTGCTGCAATATTTGCTTCACCTGTACAACCTAGGCCTTAAGTCCAATTCTGTTAGAGTTCATCTTAGTGCTCTTTCAGCTCACCACTCACCAGTGGAGGGTCAGTCTCTCCAGCCATCCTTTGGTGGCTTGCTTCCTCAGAGGCCTGCTTTTGCTTAAACCTCCAGTGCGTCCACCTGCCCCTGAATGGGATTTAATTGTGGTCTTGCAACGGCTTACTTGCCCACCATTTGAAACTATGGCTACTTGCCCTCTGCGTTTTCTCTCCTGGAAAGCGTTGTTTCTGGTAGCCCTTACCTCAGCAAGGCAAGTGAGTGAGCTTCAGGCCCTAGTATCGGATGCACCATATACTAGGTTCTATAGGAACAGAGTAGTCTTACGGACTCACCCTAAGTTCCTTCCAAAGGCTGTCTCCTCCTTCCACCTCAGTCAGGAGGTGATTCTTCCAACTTTCTTTCCCAGGCCGCATGCCAGCCAGACTGAGATGGTCTTGCATACCCTGGACTGTAGGAGGGCGTTGTCCTTCTACCTTGACCGTATGCGGGAGCACTGGAGGGCTGTTCAGCTCTTCGTCTCTTTTGACCCCAATAAGTTGGGGTTGGCTGTCTCCAAGCGTACTTTGTCCATATGGGTAGCCAACTGTATCACCTGGGCTTACAGGGCAGCTGGCCTCTCCTTGCAGGGTCGAGTTACGGCTCACCGTGTCAGGGCAAAGGCTGCGTCAGTGGCTCATCTCCGCTCTGTTCCGTTGGCAGACATCTGCCGGGTCGCTACTTGGTCTTCCAGCCAGACTTTTGTGGCCCACTACTGCCTTGAGAGGGAGTCCCGCAGGGACAGTGCTTTCGGGCAGGCGGTACTCCATAATCTCTTTGGGGTTTAGGCAACTCCTACCCTCCGGCCCTGGTGTTGGGCTACCGTTCAGGGGCGTTATCAGAGAAGATTCTTTTCTTGCATGCTGAGGCTCTAGAGGGAGCTCATTTTTTCATCTTTGGGTCTCCGGGTAGCCTTAAGCTGGGGAGTCCCATATGTGAGGACTGACTTTCTGCTTGGTCCTGGAGAAAGAGTAGTTACTCACCTGTAACAGGTGTTCTCCAGGAGCAGCAGGAATCAGTCCTCACAACCCTCCCTCCTCACCTTGGAGTTGCGGTCATATGATTTATTTTGTTTGGGGTTTTTTTGCTGTCTTTTAGCTATGTCATCAGAATGAGCAAGATGGCACCCTTGGGCGGGAAGGGGACCGCGCATCCACGCTGCATTCCCAAAGGCTTTCTTTGAAAGCTGGGGAAATGCTCCGCACGGGGGCTCCGTCAGTGCCGACATCACACATATGTGAGGACTGATTCCTGCTGCTCCTGGAGAACACCTGTTACAGGTGAGTAACTACTCTTTCTTCTTTTTTGTGGTCGCGTCTGCCTTCCCTCGACGTTATACCGGTACCACCAGTTCTTCTCTTCTTTTCTCTAAAAGAAAAAAAGAACTTTGTTTCTGGAGTCTTTCTCCAGTAATTTTTCTTTTCGGGTGCCATGCGCCATTTTGGACACTAGGCCCAATTTTTTCCTCAAAATGGAAAAACCCGCTTTGGGTTTTAAAAAGTGTTCTAAGTGTGGCGGTACCATCTCCGTCACCGACACTCATGAGTGGTGCCTCAAATGTTTAGGTCCTGATCACTCTATTTCAGAGTGTGCTGCCTGTGGGATGATGTCAAAAAGGGGCCGGCAAAACCGAGCTGCTAAGCTTAGCACCCTTTTTCCCTCCGATGCAGTTTCTGTGGCATCGACGTCTTCCAGGGCTTCATTTTTCTCCCATAGATCTCAGGTAACCAAACATAAATCTAGCCGGTCCTCAAAGGGTAGATCTCCTTCTAAACATCGAGATGCCTCTGGCGTTGCCCTTGAGGGACTTTCACTGCAAAATTGCCCCGGCGGGAGGCTTCGGCTTCCAAAGCACTAACGGGGCTCCAGGATGTTCTCGAGGCTTCAACCTCGGCAGAACTACTGGTACCACGCTCTGGGGTTCCGGCCGTTTTATCCGGCACCGATACCCAAGCATCAGCAGCGTCGATAGACCAGAGATTCTTGGCTATTGAATGCAGTCTGGTGGCTCTTCTCACGGCCTCGATGCCCCTGAAACCGCTTCAGACAGTTCAACCGGTACCGGCACCGACTCCAGTACCGGTACCAACTGCATCGACATCGTCAGGTATTCTACCGGGACCGAGTCATGCTCTCTATCCGGCATCGACAAGTTGGTACCGGACCACTCCGATGCTGACTTCGATCGGTACGTTTACGTTTATTCAGATTTTATATACCGCCCAACACTTAGTAGTACCTGGGCGGTTTACAATACAAGTTTAAAACAAACTTAAAAACAGTATTCTAAAACCGTTTAAAATGGCTGAGAAGGAAGAAAGGAACGCCAGTAAAACAAATAGGAAAGAGGAGGAAAGGAAAGACAAGAAAAGGACAAACCACAGTGTAATAATTGATAACAGGCAAATAAAACATCAAGAGGGCAGGAGGGAGGGGGTAACAGAGGGGGGGGAGGGAGATGGGAATGGCAGGTCGAATGCTAGACTGAAGAGATAGGTTTTGAGTTGTGATTTGAATTTTGGATAGGACTCCTCTGCACGGAGTGAGGGGGGGAGTGAGTTCCAGAGGCTGGGGGCTAGAAAGTAGAAGGCAGAAGTACGAGTGGAAACAAGATGAGCCTGGGTAGGTGAGGGAAGGGCAAGTCGGTTTGAGTGTATGGCCCGAAGCAAGCGAGGGGGAAGACGAAAGTGTATTTGGTCAGCGAGATAGAGGGGAGTGCCAGGGTGAGCAGCCCTGTGCGTGAGAATGAGAATTTTGTATTGGGCACGGAAAGAGACAGGCAGCCAGTGATAGCGAAGAAGAAGCGGGGTAACATGGTCAAAACGAGAGGCATGGGCAAGAAGACGAACAGCTGAATTTTGGATACGTTGGAGACGAGACAATTGGGATTGAGGTAGACCAACAAGGACGACATTACAATAATCGAGACGGGACATCACAAGGGAGAGGAGGAGAGTGGCTAAGGCAGAAGGGGACAAAAAGGGGCGGATAGAACGGAGTTGTCTAAGTGTGAAGAAAGAGCGTTGAATAATAGAAGAGATATGGTCCTTGAAGGAAAGAGAAGAATCAAGTATGACACCTAAATAACGTAGTGAAGAGACAAGAGAAATGGATTGTGAAGGAAAAGAGGGGGCACATGAGGGAGAGGGACCCCCAAACGTGAACCAAATAGCATGGGACTTAGAAGGGTTCACCTGCAGAAAATTAGAGGAAAACCAAGTGGCAATAGCAGCAAGGCAGAGGTTGAGAGGAGTGATGTCTGGAGAGGTGGAGGTAGTGCGGTGCAGGAGGAAGATATCATCCGCATAGTAATATGCGGAGATACCGAATTGTTGAACAAGAAGGGTGAGGGGTGCTAAGAAGATATTGAAAAGAAGCGGTGCAAGAACAGACCCCTGAGGAACCCCACAGAGGAGGGGGGTAGAGACAGAAGAGGAGGACCCAGAAACTACAGAAAAGGAGCGACAGGAGAGAAAAGAGTGAAACCATTGCAAGACTGTCCCAGAAAGACCCGCTTCCTGCAGACGAGTGAGGAGGGTGCGGTGATCCACTAGATCGAAAGCAGCAGAAAGATCAAGGGAGACAGCTAGTGTGTAGAGACCCCGATCGTGAGCAGCGTGAAGTTCATTAAGAAGAGAAAGAAGAACCGTTTCCGTGCTGTGGGCAGGGCGAAAACCGGATTGGCGGGGGTGAAGAGTGAGGGAAGCTTCAAGATGGGAGGAGAGTTGTGTGAAGACCAGTTTCTCGAGAAATTTAGAAAGAAAAGAAAGATTAGAGACAGGTCGCCAGTTAGCAAGCACAGAGGGGTCAGAGGAGTGGGATTTCAAGATAGGACGGACGGTAGCATGTTTCCAACTGCTAGGAAAGATACCAGAAGATAAGCTAGAGTTAAACAGAGAAAGAATAAAGGGAGAAAGAGCAAGTGAAGGTTCAAGAAGCCATGAAGATGGGATAGGATCAGCAGAGCAGAGCTTTGCACGATCACCCGAATCGGAGATACTTTGAATCCTCAGATGAGTCTGAAGACTCTGAAAGCTCTGCCGATACCAGAGTACTTCTTCCCGAGGATTCCTCTTCTCCTCAGCGTAGGATGTCTCCACCAGAGGATATGTCCTTTCAGGATTTTATCCGAGATGTGGCACGAGGTCTTTCCATTACAGTGGCTCCTGAAAAAGAGCCTAGGGCAAAGGAATTAGAAATCCTACAATACCCTAAAGCTCCCAAGGAGGCAGCTACCTTATCTATTCATGAGATCTTGCATGATCTCATGTTAAGGATGTGGGAAACACCTCTGACCACATCTACTCATTCTCGAAGACTCGACACCATGTATCGAGTTCCTCCTTGTCCTGGCTTTCAGAAGACTCAATTTCCACACCATTCCATGGTGGTGGAATCAACCATGAGACGGATAAAGAGTGCAAAAAGGCATGCATCTAATCCTCCAGGATGTGAGTGTAGGACTCTTGACGCCTTTGGACGTCAATCCTTCCAGGCTTCCATGCTTTCTGCTAGGATCAGTTCCTATATCTTGGATATGGGAATGTTCCTTCCTGATGATAAAAGGCAAGATTGTCTTGCTGTTATTAAACATGCTCGGGATGTTTCCAAGTTTGTGAATCGTGCAGCCTTTGACTGCTTTGAATGCATAAGCAGAAACTCTGCTATTGCCATTGGTGCACATAGAATTGCCTGGCTCCAGGCATCTGACTTGGAAATCTGGGTATAGGACAAATTGGGAAATATACCTTGCACAGGAGAGAATCTCTTTGCCAAGAATTGGCAGGAAAAAGCTAATGAGATAGATGCTGACAATATCACTTTGGATAGATTGTCCAAATCTACAGCTGATCCTGCGAGGAAAAGATCCTCTAAGAAACCTTTCTTCAGTAAGAAGAAGACGTTTTATCCCTCCTATACCCAGCAGGGACATCGTTCAGGTCAGTCTGCCCTAAAGGGACAGCAGCAACAACCTAGGCAACAAAGGAAGCCAAAAGCAGCTAAGCCTCAACTGGCTCAGCAGAATCGGCCTCCACAGGGGCTTTGACTCCCATCTAGAGAACTTTGCCTTCCTGGCCCTGAACGGCCCAGAACCCTCCACCATCCCAGGAAGGTTATGTCATTTCGCCCCCAGATGGTGTCAGATAACAGCAGAATATTGGACTCTGTCTATTGTATGAGAGGGATATAAGCTTCACTTCCTCAGCATGCCCCCTCCTACAGTAGTAAGACAGTTCAATTCTCAGACCTCTCTCAATGACCGGTTAGGTTAAGAAGTCATTATGCTCCTCGCTCAAGGAGCAATAGAAGAGATTCCCATTCCCCAACGGGGTACAGGGTTTTACTCCCCCTATTTCCTTATTCCAAAGAAAACAGGAGGACACAGACCCATTCTAGACCTCAGAGAATTGAACAAGTTCCTTTTCAGAGAGAAGTTCAAAATGATTTCTCTAGGAACTCATAAGAACATAAGATATGCCATACTGGGTCAGACCAAGGTCCATCAAGCCCAGTATTCTGTTTCCAACAGTGGCCAATCTAGGTCATACCTACCTAGCAGTTTCCCCAAGGGACACAGATTCCACAATGCTTGTATTGGTTCAAGCATTGATATCCTGGGTCCCTTCTTAATAATGGTTTATGGACCTTTCCTCCAGGAACTTGTCCAAACCTTTTTTAAACCCAGCTACACTAACAGCCTTTACTACATCCTCCGGTAACAAATTCCAGAGTTTGATTACACGTTGAGTGAAAAAAATATTTTCTTTTATTAGTCTTAAATAGTTTACCCTGTAGCTTCATTGCATGTCCCCTAGTCTTTCTATATTCTGATAAGGTAAACAATCGATCTACGTTTACCCGTTCCACTCCGTTCATTAATTTATAGACTTCTATCATATCTCCCCTCAGCCGTCTCTTTTCCAGGGTAAAGAGCCCCAACCTTTTTAGCCTTTCTTCATAGGAGTATCCTTCCATCCCCTTTACCATTTTGGTGGCTCTTCTCTGAACCTTTTCTAAAATCGCTATATCCTATTTAAGATACGGCGACCAGAATTGCACACAATATTCAAGGTGCGGTCTCACCATGGAACGATATAGAGGCATTATAATATCTTTTGTTTTATTTTCCATTCCTTTCCTTATCATACCTAGCATTCTATTTGCTCTCTTGGCCGCCGCTGCACACTGGGCCGAGGGTTTTAACATGGTATCCACAATGACGCCTAAATCTTTTTCCTGGGTGGTGGTTTCTAATGTGGAACCTTGCATCGTGTAACCATAGTTTGGGTTGTTCTTCCCTAGGGTGCATAACCTTGCACTTCTCCACATTAAATTTCATCTGCCATTTTGATGCCCAGTCTTCCAATTTATCAAGATCCTCTTGCAATTTTCCACAATCCTCCTGGGTTTTAACAACTTTAAATAGTTTTGTGTCATCTGCAAATTTGATAACCTCACTCGTTATTCCACTTTCCAGGTCATTTATGAATATGTCAAAAAGCAGCGGACTCAGCACAGATCCCTGGGGTACACCACTATTCACCTTTCTCCATTGGGAAAATTGGCTATTTAGCCCTACCCTCTGCTTTCTATCTTTTAACCAGTTCCTGATCCACAATAGTACACTGCCTCCTATCCCATGACTCTTTAGTTTTGCCAAAAGTCTCTCATGAGGGACCTTGTCAAAGGCTTTCTGAAAGTCCAGATACACAATATCAACCGACTCACCTTTGTCCACCTGTTTATTCACTCCTTCAAAAAAACATAACAGATTAGTAAGACAAGATCTTCCTTGTCTAAAGCCATGTTGGCTATCTCCCATTAGGTCGTGACTATCTACATGCTGAGTAATTTTATTCTTTATGATGGTTTCTACCATTTTTCCCGGTACTGATGTCAGGCTCACCGGTCTGTAGTTTCCCGGATCACCCCTCGAACCCTTTTTAAAAATTGGTGTTACATTGGCGATCCTCCAATCCTCAGGTATTAGAGATGATTTTAATGATAGTTCACAGATTACTGATAGCAGGTCTGCAATCTCAAATTTCAGTTCTTTCAACACCCTTGGATGTATACCATCTGGCCCAGGTTATTTGCTACTCTTCAGTTTATCTAATAGTTGTAAGACATCTTCCCGATGTATCGATATTTCCTTCAATTCTTCCACACCTTTAAATACCACTTCAGTCATGGGTAACATCCCTACATCTTCCTCAGTAAAGACCGAAGCAAAGAATTCATTCAGTCTCTCCGCTATCGCCGTGTCGCCTCTTAGTGCTCCTTTAACCCCTTTATCATCTAATGGACCAACTGACTCTCTCACAGGTTTTTTTGCTACGAATGTACTTGAAAAGGTCTTTATTTTGCGTTTTTGCTTCCGCAGCAAGCTTCTTCTCAAATTCTCTCTTTGCCTGCCTTATCATTGCCTTGCATTTGACTTGCCAGTGCTTGTGCTGTTTCCAGGTTTCAACGTTTGGCTCTTTTTTTCATTTCCTGAAAGATGCTTTTTTGGCAACAACAGCCTCTCTGACCTCACCTTTAAACCATGCTGGCAGTTTTTTGGACTTCCTTCCACTTTTCTTAAAGCGTGGAATACAGCTGGTCTGGGCTTCCAAGATAGTATTTTTCAACAACACCCAAGCTTGATGTACGTCTTTAACCTTTGCAACTGCTCCTTTTAGTTTTTTCTTAACGGTTTTCCTCATTTTATCATAATCTCCCTTTCAAAAGTTAAAGGGTAGTACTGTGGATTTCCTTACTATCCCTCCTCCACTAATTAAATCAAAGGTGATCATGCTATGATCACTATTGCCAAGTGGCCCCAACACCCTTATCTCTTGCACTACATCTGGTGTTCCACTAAGGACTAGGTCTAATATTGCTTCCCCTCTGGTCGGTTCATGAACCAGCTGCTCCAAGAAGCAGTCATTTATTTCATCTGCTGCCATACCTTCGGAGTCAGGATTGGCTTTGTTCTCTAGATCTCAAGGATGCGTGCACTCATATTCTCATCCACCCATCTCACCGAAAGTTCCTTCGGTTCCTGTTTCAAGGAAAGCACTACCAATACAGGGTTCTTCCTTTTGGCCTGGCCTCTGCACCAAGGGTGTTCACAAAATGCATGGCTGTGGTAGCAGCATTTCTCCGCACCCTGGGAATATTCGTCTTCCCCTACTTAGACGACTGGCTCATTCGAGCCCCTTCAGAGCCAGAGGCCAGGGTTGCTCTGTCTCACACAATGCGCATCCTTCAGTATTTGGGACATGTCATAAACTTCCCAAAGTCCAGTCTTGCTCCCATTCAATCCCTAGAGTTTTTATAGGAGCTCTTCTGGATACCAGACAGGCAAGGGCCTTCCTTCCACAGCCCCGCTGCCTTCACATTGTGCACTTAGCTTCCCGAGCAGTGCTAAAACCTCACCTAACTGCTCGGGAAATGTTACAGTTGCTAGGCCACATGGCATCCACCGTGCATGTGGTTCCTTATGCTCGCCTCCATATGAGGGCAGCCCAGTGGACCTTATCCACTCAGTGGACTCAGGCGTCAGGTTGCCTATCAGACAAAATAGCAAACTCAGATCGCCTTATTTTGTCCCTCCAATGGTGGCAGTCACCCAAAACCCTTTCGGTGGGGTCTCCTTTTCAGCAACCCCCACCCCAAGCCAACAACAGATGCTTCATAGGAGGGTTTGGGAGGCCACCTGCACAGCCTCTCTACCCAGGGTACCAGGACTCCACAAGAGGCCTATCTTCATATCAACCTCCTGGAGCTCAGAGCAATCTTCCTTGCTCTTTGAGTATTTCACACCCAGCTCAGCTACAAGACAGTCCTAGTTCAAATGGACAATCAGGTAGCCATGTTCTGTGTGAACAAGCAGGGCGGAACAGGCTCTCTGTTGCTTTGCAACGAAGCTTTGCAACTATGGGCCCTCGTCAGAGAGCATCAGATTCATCTCCTTGCGGTGTATCTTCCAGGAATTCAAAACTCTTGGGCAAACAGACTCATTCGAGTTCTGCTTCCACACGAATGGTGTCTCCATGCAGACCAGGTGGCTAAAATGTTTCAAATTTGGGGAACCCCGGACATAGACCTCTTTGCAAGTCCGCTGAATGCCAAATTTCCCCGGTTTTGTTCCAGAATTCCAGCTTGAGGTTGTCAGGCCAGGGATGCTTTCCTCCTTCATTGGGGTCAGGACTTCCTGTATGCCTTTCCACCCATTTCCCTAATTGACAAAATCCTGTTCAAGCTTCAGAGAGACAGAGGTCATATGATTCTCATAGCTCCACGTTGGCCACGGCAACTGTGGTACCCTCTGCTCCTACATCTCTCTCAAGCTCCGCCTCTGGAGTTAGGATCTGCTCCAGATCTTCTTTCTCAAGAGGATGGAATGCTGTGGCATCCCAATCCCCAGTCTCTGCATCTCAGGGCCTGGTTGCTGAAAGCCTAGAACTTCACGGTCTTAACCTTTCCCAGCAGGTAAAGGATATCCTTCATGCTTCCAGGAAACCTTCCACAAGACGCTCTTATGCATTTAAGTGGAAAAGGTTTACAATATGGTGCTTGTAGAAGGGTTTTAACCTTCTTGCGATACCTCTCGTATCATTACTGGAGTATCTCCGTTTATCAAATGCAGGGCTTAAGACCAATTCAGTGAGAGTCCATTTGAGTGCTATTGCAGCTTCTTTCAAGCCTCTCAATGGACAACCTATTTCCTCTCATCCTCTTATAGCAAGATTTATGAGAGGCCTTCTTTTAACGAAGCCTCCCATTAAGCCACCACTAGTGGCATGGGACTTGAATCTGGTACTTGGGCAGCTCATGAAACCACCCTTTGAACCATTAGCCACTACCTCTTTGAAATTCCTTTCCTGGAAGGTTATTTTTCTCATTGCAATCACATCAGCACGTTGCATCAGTGAATTGCAAGCGTTAGTAGCTGACCCTCCTTATACAAGGTTCCATCATGATAAGGTCGTCCTTAGTTCTCATCCACACTTTATGCCAAAGGTGGTTTCGCCTTTTCATTCGAACCAATCGGTTTACCTTCCTGTATTCTTTCCAAGGCCTCACGCCTCAAATGCAGAAAGAAACCTTCATACTTTGGACTGTAAAAGAGCCTTAGCCTTTTACTTGCAAAGGACACAGCAACATAGAAAAAACTCTCAACTCTTTGTTGCTTTTGATCCTAGTCATTTGGGACTTCCAGTCTCCAAAAGAACACTGTCCAACTGGATTGCACAGTGTATATCTTTTGCCTATGAGAGTAAGAACCTTCCTCTTGAAGGCCATGTCACAGCTCACAATTTGAGAGCCATGGCAGCCTCAATGGCTCATCTTCACTCTGTCTGTTGATGACATCTGTCGAGCAGCTACTTGGGCTTCGGTTCATACCTTCACAGCTCATTACTGCTTAGACAAGGACTCCCGCCGGGATGCCTTGTTTGGTCAGGCTGTTCTTCAACACCTGTTCCAGAAGTAATCAACTCCTACCCACCATCCCTGGTAGGATGTCAGAGATCCATGGGGGGAAGAGGAGCCCTTTCACAAGGGCACACAACTTTCTGGGGCCATCTCCCTGGCATCTGCAGCTAGGGAGTCCCCATATGTGAAGACTACATTCCTGCTTGTTCCTAGAGATAGCATAGTTACTTACCTGTAATAGGTGATCTCCAGGAACAGCAGGAATTTAGTCTTCACAACCCGCCCACCTCCCCTAGGAGTTGTATCTCTCTATCTCTCTCTCTTTCTCTCTTTCCCTCTCTCTTTTGTCTCAGTTATAAACTCAACTGGAGAGGGACAGTTGGGAAAGGTGGGAAGGCAGCACGCAGGTGCTGTGGGATGCTTCGAAAAGCTTTCCTATTGGACGCTGGGGAGCGTTCCCGCGCAGGCTCCGTCGGTACCGACGATACCCATATGTGAAGACTAAATTCCTGCTGTTCCCGGAGATCACCTGTTACAGGTGAGTAACTATACTTTGTGGACTAAAAGTTGGGGAATTTATTTCTTAACTATTTTGAGTTATAATTCATGTAATTAATGCTTAATTTCCCCTATTTCCAATATTCTCATTTATGTATTTACTTGAGTGTTACTATAAATGCCAATAAAGTGTTTGAACATAAAAACTTGGACTTTAGCTGTTGGGGCTTCCTTCTTAAAATATCCGTGTAAATGCATTTTGATATGTGAACAGGTTAAGTATGTGTTTCTCGATGTTGGGCAGTTAGAGGCTTTCCTGTTAGGTAAAGAAAATGGTTGAATTTTTTTCTCCTTCCTAGTATAACAGGGTTAAGATATATTATTGGGATCCATTCTTTCTGTTGGTTTAATTCATTTAATGTTTCAGTTTAATATATGACATTATTATTATTAGTGAATTGATTTTCTTTGATGTAATGGGTAGCTATCCTCTTGACGTGGACTTGATTGTAATGCCTACTTTGTTTCTAAAATAAAGAATGTTTCAAATTTGAAAAAAAAACAGACTGAGGGGGGGGGGTGGATTTTGACTTTTGGACCATGGCCTTTTCTCCCCTTTCCCATCATTGGCTCAACATCCCATCGACACCTGGGCATTACAAATAGTGAAAGAGGGTTACCTCCCACGCTTTGAGCAGACCCCACCCCCCTCCGCTCTTTCCAAAGGAATACCCTCTAGAACCTCACCATCAAGAACTTCTCCAACTGGAAGTAGCCAACCGTTTGGAAGTCACGGCATTGGAATTGGTTATACCGTCTCAGACAGGAAGTGGGTTCTACTCCCAATATTTTCTGGTCCCCAGAAAGAGGGTGGCTTCTGACCAATTCTGGATGTTCACAGTCTAAATCAGTTTCTTGTAAGAGAAAACTTCAAGATAGTATCCCTTGGAACTTAGCTGCCCTACCTCCAGCAGGGAAATTGCTTGTGCTCCTTGGATCTAAAAGATGCCTACGCCCACATACTCATTCACCACCTGCACCGACAATACCTCTGTTTCATCATCAGCGACAGGCACTACCAATACAGGGTTCTTCCCTTCAGACTAGCATCCGCTCCCAGAGTTTTCACAAAGTGTTAACCGGTTGTGGTCACTTTTCTCTGCGTGCAGAGGATTTTCACCTTCCCTTGTCTGGACAACTGGTTGGTAAGAGGTGGCTGTCCAGATGAAGTTTGCCAGACTGCATAGCATACCATCCAGGTCCCGGAGCAGCTGGGCTTCATTATCAGCTACTCAAAGTCCTATCTGCAACCCACTCAGTGCCTCGAGTTCACTGGGGCTCTCCTTGATACTTCGGTGGCCAGGGCATATCTCCGAACAGACTGGGCACACCGACTTGTTTCTCTGACGCACTAGGTTCAGTGCTGTTCGATGGTATCTACCCGCCAGATGCTTCGCCTACTCGGCCACATGGCTTCCACGGTCCATGTCACCCTGTTTGCCCACCTATATATGCGGCAAACACAGTGGACCCTCTGCCCTCTGTGGCATCAGGCATCGAACTGCCTCTCTGACAGGGTGTGCATAATTCCACCACTATTCGACTCCCTCCCCTGGTGGCAGCAGTCGGTTCATCTTCTAGGGGGGGGGGCTACCCTTGCAAGTGCTCCCACACCAGCAAATTCTGACAAAGGATGCCTCCAAGTTAGGCTGGGGAACTCATCTTAGCGGCCTCTGCACACAAGGCCTCTGGTCAGAGAGCGAGAGCCTCCACCCAATAAACTTCCTCAAAATACAAGCCATCACAAATGTGCTGCAGACCTTCCGGACACAGCTGACCAGTCAGGTCGTTCTCATATAAACCGACAACCAAGTAGTTATGTTCTACATTAACAAGCAAGGAGACAGTCCTGCTCTGGAAGTTCGCCATGAAGCACCAGATGCTTCACCGGGCAGTGTATCTCCCAGGAGAGGATAATGCCTTAGCGGACAAGCTCAGCAGACTTCTGCAACTGCACGAGTGGGCTCACAACACCCAGGTGACCTGCAGGATTTTTCAGATGTGGGACATCCCCACCATGGATCTTTTCGCATCTCTTCTTAATGACCAGCTACCACTATTTTGCTCCATGATGCCCTCTCCTAGTTGGGTAGCATCTGATGCCTTCCACCTGGATTGGAGTGAAGGCCTACTCTAGGCTTACCCGCCAACTTTCCTAGTGGTCAAGGGAGGCCCTCTTCAACGTCCAAGCAGAATGGGGCCTCCTTGATACTCATTTGCCCCATGGTGGACTGACAGACGTGGTACTCTTTGTTACTAAGCTGTCTCAGGCACTGACCCTTCACCTAGGCTGTGTCCTAGATCTGCTCTTGCAGGAGGAGGGCACTTTACTACACCCCAGCCTCTGCACCCTGTTGCTCACGGCTTGGCTGCTGAGCGGTAGCTCTGGCGGAGTTCCATCTGCCCATAGATGTTGAGAACATTCTCCTGACATCTCGCAAGGATTCCACCAGAAGGACATATGCCTTCAAGTGGCTTAGATTTTCAGTCTGGAGTGCGGACCGGGCTCTCAACCCCTTTACTTGCATGGTGGAGACAGTGCTAACTTACTTGCTTCACCTCTCCAACTCGGGACTGAAGTCTAACTCTGAGTGCCCTTGCAGCATATCACCACAGTGTTGATGATCGGCCCCTTTCTGCTCATCCACTCACAAGACATTTTATGTGGGGCCTTCTGCTTTCTCATCCTCCTATTCGACCACCGCCGGTGGTATGGGATCTCAATGTCATCCTGGGAGAGCTGCTCGCGACACCCTTTGAGCTGCTTGCCACCTGTCTGCTCAAGTTCTTCATCTGGAAAGTCATCTTTTTGGTGGCGCTTACTTCAGCACACAGACTTAGTGAGCTGCAGGTGCTTGTAGCGCACCTGCCTTATACCAGGTTCTACAAAAATAGAGTGGTGCTGCGCACTCTTCCTAAGTTTCTCCCTAAGATGGTTTCAGCATTCCACGTTAACTAGTCCGTTGTACTGCCCACCTTTTTCCTATGGCCTTACACCTCCAGGATGGAGGTCTTTCTCCATACTTTGGACTGTAAAAGAGCTCTCGCTTTTTATCTTTAATGGATGAAGCCGTACTGCCATTCCACTCAGCTCTTTGTTCAAGCTGAAGATAGCTGTCTCTAAGCGCACCCTCTCCATCTGTGTGGCTGACTGCATCTCTTTTGCTTATACCCAGGCTGGGCTTACCTTAAAATGCCATGTTATGGCGCATAATGTTCGCACTGTGGCAGCCTCAGTAGCTCTCTTGCGCTCCATCTTCACAGTGGAGATTTGTAGGGTTGCTACATGGTCATCCATCCACAACTTTGCAGCCCACTACTGCCTGGATCAGGATACCCAGCATGATAGCACCTTCTGCCAAGCTGTACTCCGGCATGACAGCACCTTCTGCCAAGCCGTACTCCGGCATGACAGCACCTTCTGCCAAGCCGTACTCCAGCATGTCTTTGGGAATTAATGCAATTCTTTCCCTCCGTCCCATCTGTCTGTCCAGGCTACTGGAGAGTCAACTGTTGGATGATTCCTGAAGCTGGTGTTGGCTCTCAGAACCTCAGCATTTACCACTGTCTTCTCGGTTCTTTTTTCTGGTTGCCCCATTGGGCTGTCTACAGGGTTTTTCGGTAACCTGTAGCTAGGGAGTCCCATATGTGCGAACTGACTTCCTGTTTGGTCCAGGGGAAAGCGTAGGTACTCACCTGTAGCAGGTGTTCCCCAGGAACAGCAGGAATCTGTCTTCACGACCCCCCTCCTCCCTAATGAGTTATTTTCTTTTTGGGCTTCATTAAGCTATATCATCATACTGAGGTAAGATGGCTCCTTAGGGCAAGAAGACCAGCCCGTATGCATGGAGTACATTCCAAAAGCTTTCTTTGGAAGCTGGAAGTGTTCCCGCGTGGGCTCTGTCGGTGACATCACCCATATGTGAGGACTGATTCCTGCTGTTCCTGGAGAATACCTGCTACAGTTGAGTAACAACGCTTTGCTCAAATTAAACCAGGGGGATTAAGAAAAGAGAAAATGGAAACCTAAAAAAATAAGAAACAAAGGAGAGAAAAGATGGATAAATTAAGGCAGCTATATTTCAGAGTCCAAAGGGGAGACACGGTCATTTAAGCCCCTCATGATAGACTGTCTAGGTGCAATAATGATAAATATGAAAAGGAGGAGTTCATGAAGAAAGTGAAACAAAGAATGCTGTCAAAACTCCCGATGGGACATGGTATTGTAAAGTCACTCATAATATTACTATCTCCAATGATCTTAAAAAAAAAAAAGTGGATACAAGATTAAAATCCAAAAACAATTAAAAATATAGCTTTGCTGTCTGATCGTGGTGTAGTAGATGAACCTGATGTATCTAAAAACAAAACAGAGGGTTTAAAATAAAAATGTAAGAAGAGAGGCAAAAATAAAAATAAGGGACAGCTGCTTAAAGTGAGATGCGATCAACTAAAATTCTTCACGATCAAGCTCTTGGCCAAATACTCTAACCATGTATTGCTCGAATTAAATCTTGGGGGGGGGGAGAGAGGAAGAAAGAATGAAAAATTAAGATGCGGTCATATAAGCCCCTCATGATTGGGCTACCTGGGTCCAACCAGGGGCGGCCCAAGGGAGGTGCGGGGCTATGTGTGGAGACTCATTGTGGGGCCTCATTTGCATAAGGAGCCTCATTTGCATAAATATTAGCATAATGTTAACACGCCTCTTAATGCGTGTCTGGATGAAGAAAGACTACCAGATTTCTACATTACTATACTCCAGTGCCAACCACCAGGCACATTAGGAAGTACTATAAACACTGCCCATTTAGAACCCATGGCAAACCCACCATATCATAACAGCACTACCAGGACTCAAAGCACCATACCCTACCTATCAAAAGGCAACCCCTCAAATATTAAACCAGTACATCTCAGAGAATACCAATACATCTCCTATTTATTTTTATTTATTTATTTACAGTCTCTTTTATACCGCGCTATTCAACATCAGTGTGGTTTACATGAAACAGAATGACTAGCACAGTGCAGCAAGCTGATCTGTGTTTACAAAGAACAGGTACTACAACTTGGATAAAACTGGGGTAACTATTTAATCTAGGCGACACATTATGTCGTGTCAAAAGTAATCGTAGTCATGGATGTTGCTGTGGTTGTACTAGATGGGGAGGGGGCTATTGGTTAAGTTGCTGTGGCTGTACTAGATGGGGGAGGGGGGCTATTGGAGCGCTGTCTTCCGGGTAGTATTTGAGGAAGAGGTGGTGCTTCAATGCCTTCCTAAACTGGGTTAGGTCAGGGATTGCCCGGATGCTAGGTGGTAGGGTGTTCCAGCATTTGGGTGCATAGAATCTGAAAGCCCTTTTTGTTGTTGCATGGGTGCATTGGGTTATTTCCTTCGGGATTACCAGTGTGTTGACTGCTGCAGATCTTCTGGACCTATTGGGGGACATGGTTTGGATAAGCTCTGCTAGTGATGTGGAGGAGAGCCCATTGATGGCCTTGAAAGTCAGCAGTAGGGTTTTGAAAGCGAGTCTGCCATGTATAGGGAGCCAGTGGAGGTGCTTCAGGATGGGCGTAACATGATCGCCCCTAGAAGCCCCGTGTAGGACTCTCGCCACGGCATTCATCGCGAGTTGGAGCGGGTTCAGGGTGGATTGTGGGAGCCCTTGTAGGATTGCATTAGCGTAATCAATGTGCGGTATAATCAACGCTTGATAGATTGTCTGGAAGTCGTTCAACTCTAGAAGGAAACTTAAGTGCCTGAGTGTTCGGATTTTGTGGTAAATTGCTCTTGCTATGTTGCTTATGTGCACCTTCATGTCCAGTTGTTGGTCTAACGTGACTCCAAGGTATCAGATTGTGGATTTGGTTTGTAGCTCTGCTTCCTTAACCTTTAAGTGGGGTGGCGGGGTGAAGTTTTGGTTCCTCGTAATGAAAATGACCTCTGTTTTCTTGTGCTGTATTCGGAGGTTTTGAGATTCGAGCCAGTTGGATACTGCGTCAAAGCAGTCTGTCAGTAGGGAGAGGTCCAGCTGCTCTGTTGAGAATGGCATGTAGAGCAGTACATCATCTGCATATATCAAGCAGTTGACATTGAATGATCGGATGAGGTTACAGATGGGCTGCATGTATATGTTGAACATCAGGGTGGAGAGGGAGGATCCTTGTGGCATGCCTTGCCTCTGGTGGAAAGGTTTTGATGTTGAAGCCCTGGATCGTACGTGATGCCATCTGTCAGACAAGTATGACTTGCACCATTCTAGTGCTGTGTCACTATTGGGGAAAGAGAATAAGTGGCACTGTCAAATAGAAACTACATAAACAGAATACCTCAGCTCGGTTTACACATGCAGAACATAGTTCGTCATCAAACAAAGAACAAGGAATCACAATTTAGAAATTGGAAATCAATAATTAAATTGGGAACCCTTAAGGACCAAACTTGGAATGTACAACAACACTATAAATTAATTTTCTCTTGTACTAAACAAAAATGCAAAGACCTTAGTGATACATATTTCCCAGAGCTGACATATTCCAGTTAATAGATTCAAAATAAAAAAGTATTTTTCTACCTTTTGATGTTTCAGCATTTTATTTTCAATTGCAATTGCTCCAGTAACTTTCTTCTGGTTTCTTCTGTCTTCTGCTAATTCTCCATTGTCTGCTATCCATTTGTCCTTTCTTCTCTCTTCTAGATTTTTTCCATTTTCTCTTCTACATCTGCTTTAAAATACTGATCTTTCCCCTTTTGCTCTTTCCCCCATTTCATTTCTTTATTCCTTTATCATCCACTCAAATTTCACCCTTCCATCCTCAATCTCATTTACTCTGCCAATACCTGGCCACTCGTAGATTTTTCTTCCCTCTCACACAAAATATCTTTTCTCCCTCCATCCTCATTCCTCCAGCCCCATCCCCTTCTAGTCCTCCAACATCAGCTTCCTTCTTGTTCCAGCCCCCCCCCCCGCATCAGCCCATTTCCAGTCCTAGCCCCCCAAATCAGCTAATTTCCAGTCCTATTCCAGCCCCCATCAGCCCATTTCCAGTTCAAGCTCCCCCATCAGCCCATTTCCAATCCTAGCCCCCCCATCAGCCATTTCCAATACTAGCCCCCCATCAGCCATTTCCAGTCCTATTTCAGCCCCACATCAGCCCATTTCCAGAACAAGCTTCCCCATTCAGTCCTTTTGTAATCGTAGCCCCCGAACAGCCATTTCCAATACTAGCTCCTCCCATCAGCCAATTCCAATCCTATTCCAGCCCCACATCAGCCCATTTCCAGTCCAAGCTCCCCCACACTCAGCCCATTTCCAGTCCGAGCCCCCCCCCCCCCCATCAGCTCATTTCCAGTCCTAGCCCTCCCAATCAGCTCGGTTCCAGTCCTATTCCAGCCTCCAACAGCCCATTTCCAGTCCAAGCTCCCCCATCAGCCCATTTGCAAACCTAGCCCCCCCATCAGCCATTTTCAATCCTATTCCTGCCCCACATCAGCCCATTTCTAGTCCAACCTTCCCCACACTCAGCACATTTCCAGTCCAAGCCCCTCCCCCATCAGCTCATTTCCAGTCCTATTCCAGCTCCCATCATCCCATTTCCAGTCTAAGCTCCCCCATCATCCCATTTGCAATCCTAGCCCCACATCAGCCATTTCCAAAACTAGCCCTCTCCCCCATCAGATATTTCCAATCCTATTCCAGAACTACATCAGCCCATTTCCAGTCCAAGCTCCACCACACTCAGTTCATTTCCAGTCCTACCCCCACCAAAAGCCCATTTCCAGTCCTATTCCTCCCCATCAGTTCATTTGCCGCCCTACCCCCCCCCCCCCCCGCCACGCAGCCCATTTCCAATTTTAGGCCCCTCCACTCAGCCCATTTCGAATCTTAGGCCCCCCAGCCCATTTAAAGCCCAAGCCACCCCTCCCCGAACATAAGATATGCCATTCTGGGTCAGACCAAGGTCCATCAAGCCCGATATCCTGTTTCCAACAGTGGCCAATTTAGGTCATACATACCTAGAGCCCCGCGGCAAGCTTTAGAGGCCCCAAGTCACCTCCCATTAGTGGTTCACGGCTCCCAGCAGGCTCAGCAACAGCTCCTTACAGCCGCTAAAGTGAAGAGTATTGTTTTCCTTCACTTCGGCAGCTGTGTTGTAATGTAGATTGCTGGCATGCTGGAGGTCAAAGGACATTTCCAGTGTCCCGGCACTCAGCACGCCATCGATCTACATTACAACACAGCTGCCGAAGTGAAGGAAAACAACGCTCTTCACTCCGGTGGCTTTAAGGAGCTGTTGCTGAGTCTGCCGGGAGCCGGGAGCCACTATAAGGAGATGAGCCAAGAGTGTGCAGGATGTTGTTGGCACGGGGCCCCCTGAAGCACGGGGCCCTGTGCGAACAACATTCTCATGCAATGGACGGGCCGGCCCTGGGTCCAATAACGATAATTATAACATAGAAACATGACGGCAGAAAAAGACCACATGGCCTGTCTAGTCTGCCCTTCCATATCGACTACTACAACAGTCCCCTTTTTTGCCTTTAGAGATCCTCTGTGTTTGTCCCATGCTTTTTTGAATTCAGATACTGTCCTCATCTCTTCCACTTCCACTGGGAGACTATTTCACGCATCTATCACTCTTTCCATAAAGAAATATTTCCACATATTACTCCTGAGTCTATCCCCTTTCACCCTCAACCCATGTTCCCCCCATAGCATAGCTTGCTTTCAATTGAAAGAGGCTCTCCTCCTGTACATTTATGCCACGGAGGTATTTAAACGTCTCAATCTTATCTCCTCCCGCCTTTCCTCAAAGGTATATATATTAAAATCCTTAAGTCTGTCCTCATATGCTTTATAATGAAGACCATTAACTATTTTAGTAGCCACCCCCTTCACGGACTCCAACCTGTTCATATCCTTTTGAAGGTGCGGTCTCCAGAATTGCACAGAATACTCCAAATGAGGTTGCACCAAAGACTTATACAGAGGCACTAACACCTCCTTTCTTCTGCTGGCCATTCCTCTCCCTATGCACCCAAGCATCCTTCTAGCTTTTTCCATTGCCTTTTCTACCTGTTTAGCTACTTTAAGATAGTCAGACACAATCATGCCCGGATCCACTCTTCTTTTGTGGACAGAAGTACTTCATATCCTACACTGTACCGCCCCCTGAAGATATTTCAATTTTTTTAATCACAAAAAAGTTTAGATCACTAAAACTGTGGCCTAGGGTGACACAGTGTTCCACATGTGATGCAGACATCACTCTTCTTTTAATACAGCTTCTGCGTTCATACATATGTGTCTTGATAGAATGTTTCGTTTTGCCTACTTAAAGAAGCTTGCACGGACACACTATCACATCGATGACATGGGTAGTATTGCATTCAGATCTTTGTCGCAAATTCAGATAACTGCTCTCGAGAAAGGAAATGCAGATTTAGAACAGCTGCTTGCTGCTACAGAAGCCCCGTCACACAAGCGTGATGAGGAATGCCAAGAGTTAAAACAGCAGCTTGTTGGTCTGGATGTTCAAGTGAAAGAATTTAAGAGAGAGCGACAGGCAGCTCCAACTTATAGATCAGAATTGACAGAGGAAAACTCTAGACTACTGGGGGAGAAAGCCCAGTATGAATTGAAAGAGGACGCTTTGCTGGGGCATTTGTAAACCTTTGAAGCTGAGTTAGCTATCAAGAAGGAGAGAAATGCCTCTCCCTGGGCTGAGCAATTCAAAGGTGAACAGGAGTAAGAGAGGCATAAAAGGGCACTAGCTTAGTGCAAAAAGGACATGACCCACTTTAAAAATGAGCTTAATCTGCTTAAAGGTCAGCTCATGCCTCCCAGTCCTCAATCTGTTTCCCCAAATCATCTCCTCTCTCGGAATACGACCCAGAAGATGAAGACAGATTGTCACTGACAAGCCTGCCTGAAGTAAAAGAGCAGTCTTGAAAAGAGAGCTTTTCAGCTTTAGTGCCCAGGCCTGAGTGGCAGAGCCATCTAGCAGTGAGAGAGACACCCCGCTCTCAACCTCTCCCCAGAGAGGTGGAGGAAAAGGAGGGGGTGAAAAGGCACCTAAGTGAAAAGAAACTGTGCCTGCCTTGGCCACAAGAGGGAGCTGAAGGCAACCAAAGCTCTTCACTTCCCCGAGGCCAAAAGGAACAAAAGAGCAAAGGTCCCCCCCACCTCTGCAGCCCAAAGTCAGGTGATTAGAGCCCTGCGTGACATGGTACTGCCCTTTAAGAAGAGTGGGCTGGTGCCCATAACTGAATATTTGGCTGAAGTAAAAGAGGTCTTCCAGGCTCTGGAAGTAACCTGTGAGAGAGAAGTGCTCCGATATCTGCCCTGGGCATTTGATGGAGCTTTCTGCCATGCAATCCGTGCAGTGTCACAGAATATAAGAAATGGCTTTGCCACTGTAGAGGAGGAATTGAAAAAACATTTTGGGTTGTACCCCAATCCTGCAAGTGCAAGTATGCAGCTTATGGTATGACTTGCGGGAGGGATGAATCACCTAGGGATTATGCTTACAGGCTCAAACAGACCTTCTTTCAAAGTGATCCCTCCTGGGAGATGATAGAGCATCACCGGAAATTTTGTGTTCTCCAGGACCAAGCAGGAAGTCAGTCCTCACATATGGGTGGCGTCGACGGAGCCCTCGTGTGGAGCATTTCCCCAGCTTTCAAAGAAAGCCTTTGGGAATGCAGCGCGCATGTGTGGTCCCCTTCCTGCCCAAGGGTGCCATCTTGCTCAGTCTTCTTTTTTCCGCGGAGCCCGATGGACGTGTGTCCTAATCACCCGGTAAAAGTTGATTTTCCTTCGAAGATTCGTGGTTTTTTGCCGGTTCGACGCCGGTTCCCCTTCCCACCTGGGCACGGTACACCGGTATCGAGCCCGGAGCTGTTTTTTCGGTTTTTATCCTTCGAGACTAGCGTCGCGCTCTTTTTCTTTTTCACTGGCAGCCCGGTCTTTTGACCTTGCAGGGGCCATTTTTCCCCCCATGGCTGCCAGCGGGTTCAAGAAGTGTGATCGGTGTAAGAAACTGATGTCTCTCACCGACACACACGACTGCTGCCTCCGGTGCCTCGGGCCCGATCATGACCCGATGATCTGTGGCCCGTGTGGCAAAATGTCCTCAAAGGCGTTGAGGAGTCATCAGCATCAGCGGGAAAGGATCTTCTCTGACTCCGTGTCCGGCCGGGCCCGGACTTCGTCAGAGGCCTCGACGTCTCGGGAGTCCAACCCCAAGCATCGTTGGGGCTCCTCTGAGCGGGGGCCTCCCTCACGGGAACACAAAAGGAAGAAGAAACCCACGAGGGCGGCGTTGGTGGACGCTCTTGGTCCCTCGAGGGCCAGGTCGCATAGCCCCAACTGCCGTCCCGGATCCTCGGAGCCGGAGAGGCCTGCCAAATTGCCTCGTGTGGAGCCGGAGTCCCCAAGTCATGTGAGTACTGTAGTCCTCGTGGACTCTCCTCCAGGGGAGCCGACATCGGCCCCGACGCCGTCGGGGGCTGCTGAGTCTCCTGAGCTCGGACTCAGGTTGACGGCCTTGGAGAGCAGCTTGGCTGCCTTCATGGAACAGCAGCGAGTGCTGATCGCCGGTCTGACCGGTGCATTTGCCCCGACCACCGGGACCTCGACGTCCAAGTCGACCCCGGAGGCCGAGCCGATCCTCGAGTCCATGCGGTCTCGAGTCGATCCTCGGCCAAGGTCTCCCTTGGCCTCCTGTACGGGGCCGAGGTCATCAACGCCGGTACCCTCGGCGTCGGGGCAGATGGCATCGGTGCCCGCCCGACCGGAGCCACTCGATTCCTCGTCGGAGGGATCGGGATGGGAGACGGAGGACTAGGAGTCCCCGGACACTTTTCGGACCTGGTGCGTCCCATCGGACTCACCGGAGTCCAAACCTCGGAGAAGTTCCCCCCCCCCCCCCGGAGGATACCCAGTTCTCGGACTTCGTGAGGGATATGGCCAAGGCCTTGGCCTTCCTCGCGGATCCCGAGGAGGAGCCTCGAGCCAAAGAACTCGAGGCTCTCCAGTATGACTCTCTCCCGAAGGAGGCCTTTACTGTACCGGTTCCTCCGATGCTGGAACGGCTGCTTTTCCGCATGTGGGAGGCACCGGCCTCAGTGCCGATTCTCAGCAAATGGGTCGATTCCATTTATCGAGTCCGTAAGTGTCCTGGGTTTCCAGAAGGCACAGCTACTACACCACTCCATGGTTGTGGAATCGGCCATGCATCGTCTGAAGAGTCAGAAGATGTACTCCTCGGTGCCCCCCGGTAGGGAGGCCCGGAACCTGGATGCCTTCGGGAGAAAGTGCTTCCAGGGCTCTATGCTGGCTTGCCGTGTCCAGACTTACCATCTGTATATGGGCATGTACCTCCGAGACCTGGCAAAGGAGATTGCCGGGTTCTCTGCTGGCCTCTCCGAGGAACCTTTGCAGAGGTTCAAGGCTTTGTCATCGGGGATTTGAGAGTGCTAGAAGTTTATATCTCGAGCAGCCTATGATGGCTTCGAGGCTTCGGCCCGAGTAGCAGCGGCCGGCTTCGTTGCACACCATCAGGCCTGGCTACAGTCATCGGACCTCGAGCCATGGGTCCAGGACAAGTTGGTCGATGTCCCTTGCCGGGGTGAGAACCTCTTTGGCAAACCCATGGCTGAAAAGGCTGCAGAACTTGAATGCGAGACTCTCACTAGGACAAGGCTGTCCAGGAAGACTTCTGCCCCTTCTCAGAAGAAGAAGGGCTCGGGGAAAAAGCCCTTTTACCCAAGGAAGGCCTCTGCCTACAAATCCTACCCTCAGTTCCAGGCCTCTGCAGCTCCCCAACAGGGTCAGCAGGCCACGGGGCAGGGACATGGGCCCCGTAGACAGAAAACCCCTAAGCCGCCAGCTCCGGCTCCTGCACAGCAGGGAGCGGGGTTTTGACTCCCACTGCATAGCCTCTCCTCCTTAGCTGGTTCCTCTCAGCATAGGAGGCCGGCTGACACTGTATGCCCACAGGTGGTCAGCCATAACAGGGGATACCTGGGTACTGAGCATAGTCCAAAAGGGCTATTTGCTCCACTTCAACCAGTTACCTCCCTCCTATTTTCCAGGGGAGCCTCCAAGACTCCCTCTGCACAGGAACCTCCTCCTTCAGGAGTTGGCAAGTCTTTTACAAGAACAGGCGGTGGAACCGGTGCCTCACCACCTGATAGTAAGGAAGACCAGCGAGTGCGGAGTTACAGTAGTCAAGCCTAGAAATAACCAATGACAGAAAAGGGTCCTGAATAAAGATATAGCGAGAAAGGGATGAACTGCATGTATCTGACATAAGGAGAAGAAGGAATTCTGAACCAGAGAAGACAGGTGGTCATTGAAAGATAGTGAGGAATCCAGAATGACCCCGAGATACCGAAGTGACTGGAAAAGAGGAACAGGGGAATGAGCAATCATGGGGGCTAACTTGGAGCAAGGGTTATCGAAGGTGAACCAAACAGCAGCGCATTTTGAGGGGCTGAGATGGAGACGATTAGTGGATAGCCAGGTAGAAACATGTGACAGGCAGGAGTTCAGGGGAGCCAAATCAGGAGACTGAGAATTGCTATGATGACGAAGAATAATGTCATCTGTGTAGAAGTAGGCAGCGATACCACACTGTTGAATAATCAGGACAAGGAAGACTAGAAAACTGTTAAAGAGAAGTGGTACCAACACTCAGCCCTGGGGGACACCGCAGTTGAGCGAGGTAGTGGGAGAGGCAATTGACCTGAAGAATACAGAGAAGGAATGAGAGGACAGCAAAGACTGGAACCAGAGAAGAACAGTGTCCCGGAGCCCATTGTCATGAAGATGGGAAAGCAGAGTAAAGTGATAAACTAGATCAAAGGTTGAAGAGAGATCTAGTGAAACTACGAGAGAAATGTCACCCCAACTGTGCGAAACGTGAACTTCATTGACTTCACTGAGCAGTGAGAGGAGATTGGTTTCCATGCTGTGACTGGGATTAAATCCTGACTGACGAGGGCGTAGAGCATGAGTGGAATCAAGATGGGAGGATAATTGTGCAAAGACCAGTTTCTCTAGGATTTTGGAAAGAAATGGTAGATTGTAAACAGGACGCCAGTTAGCCAAGTTGGTAGGATCCAGGGATGGCTTCTTTATAGGGCGGATAATGGCATGTTTCCACAGAGAAAGAAAACCCCCGGAGGAGAGATTGGAATTGAAAATGGCAAGCACAAAGGGAAGCAGAGTGAATGATGATTCAGTAATCCAATGTGAAGGAATAGGATCTGAGGGGCATGCCATTTTATGAGAAGAGTTAAGAGCCTTGGAGAGATCAGATGTGGAAATGGGCTGAAACGAGGACCATACATGGAAAAAGAGGACACAGAGGTAGGGGAAGAGGAAGGCTTTGACAGAGGCGAGGAGCAACTAGGAAAGGTGGAGCACAGTGCAGCAATCTTCTCGAAGAAAACGGCCAGGATTGGGAAGAGAGGGACAGGCAGCTATAGCAGAAGAGGTGCTGGTGAAGGATAGAGAGCGAAGTACTGAGTAGAGTTGCCTGGTGGAATTAGCTGAAGACCAGATCTGAGTAGAAAATCATCATTTCTTGACCGTGTGAATCATTTGCTTATAGTGACGATAGCAGTGGTGAAAGTGTGATAACGTGTCAAGTGAGGGGTGGTTATGCCAGAGGCATTTGGATCTGTGGAGGTAAGCATGAAGAGAGAGATCAGCACTGAACCATGGGTGGTGTCAGGAGTGGCACCTGGAAAGGGCTGGTTCAAGTGGCACTAGTTGATCTAGATGGCTACTAAAGATAGTGCACCATGTCTGCATCTGAGCATTGGTGGGGAGAGAGGTGAAATCCGAGGGGAACAGGGAGTCAGCGGAAGGAAATTGCTGGAGGGTGTCAGGGGAGCGGCGACATCTCAACAGGGATTGCTTGGAGACAGATGTTACTAGCGTTGTTGCTGGAAGAGAAAGGGAGAGAAACATGCAATGGTGATCTGTCCAGGGAAGAGTGAGGGTCGAGATTTTGGAAGGAGGATAGGAGAGGAGGAAGGAGAAAGGAAGCTCTCCCAGGAGGGATAGAGCTGCTGCCGCCATCCGCTCCGCCTCCGACCGTCTCCTACTGCTCTTGCCGCCCAATCGGGGCAGCACTGCTCATTTAAAAGGAGCGCCAACCGAGCCGACAGCCTCACCAACCGAGGACGCTCTCCCAGGAGGGATAGAGCCGCCACCGCCATCCGCTCTGCCTCCGACCATCTCCTACTGCTCTGGCCGCCCAATCAGGGCAGCACTGCTCATTTAAAAGGAGCGCCATCCGAGCCGACAGCCTCACCAACCGAGGAAGCTCTACCAGGAGGGATAGAGCTGCCGCCGCCATCCGCTCCGCCTCCTACTGCTCTGGCCGCCCAATCGGGGCAGCACTGCTCATTTAAAAGGAGCGCCAACCGAGCCGACAGCCTCACCAACCGAGGAAGCTCTCCCAGGAGGGATAGAGCCACCGCCATCCGCTCCACCTCCGACCGCCTCCTACTGCTCTGGCCGCCCAATCGGGGCAGCACTGCTCATTTAAAAGGAGCGCCAGCCGGCGCACCCGCACCTGTCGGGCCCGCACCTGAGGGCCTCGCCAGAGGGCCCTTTGGCGTGGCCCTTAGGCGGTGGCCCACTATTCGAGGACCTCCGCACACCAGCATGTCTTCCAGAACCGGACAATAACCGACACGAGACCACAACGAGGACCCAGCTACAACTTCTCAGCAGAACTACCACAGCTTGAGCTCCCCTGCCAGGGTCGAGCTCGCTAACACCGGACACCACCAGCCGCCGTCAACTGCAGGTAACCACTAGCATTGATCCCAATAAAAGCAATTATCACTGTATTGCTAAAACCTCGAGCAGTGGTAGGACTTGGTATTATTGGTAGGACTTGCTAAAACCTCGAGCAGTGACCACAAGTAATACACTTCTACTAGACAATAGATCTCCGGTACAGCTAGTAAGATATTGAACTGATTGAACTGCTCAGAACTACAAGGAGCTGGTAAATGGACACAAAAATAACATCTAAAGCTTTACCATTAGACCTGATCACTTCTCAGCTATAGGGCAAATAGCATCAGAGAACCTTAGAGTAATGGAAGTTGTTAATATCCTACTATTAATTTATCTCTGCCTGACAATATATACCTGCACATGCACAGCAAACACACACAACCATTTTCCCTACACATGGCAATCCACATATTCATACGCACTATATATGGTACACACATACATGATATACAATACACAATACCCCACCAGCACTAACAATGTATTGCAATCTGACCGAGTATCAACCACCAAACACAGTAATAAGCCAAGACCAATGGAACCTCACCTGAGAATAACCAAAATAAAACTAAACGTAAACCCACAACCTAACAAGAAGCTGCAAACCCCCCACATTTGTATACTAATAAATGCCAGATCAATAAGGAATAAAATACACGTTATACATGACGTCATCACAGATGAAAAGCCGGACATTCTATGCATCACAGAAACGTGGATCACAGACACTGACTCAATTCTTCTCAACCAATTAAACAAACCTGGTTACAAGATATTCAACTGTCCACGGACCAGTAGAAGAGGAGGGGGGAGTCCTAATTATTGCAAAAGACTCCTTAAACCTAACTAACACCTCGCAAAACCCAGTTGACGGAATTGATATACTCAAACTGGAAAGCAAAATGCTAATAATATGTCTCATCTATAAACCCCCCATATCACAGCTTGAAACTCTAGCTGCCGCACTAGAGAAGATCTCTACAGCAACAATCAAAAAATACCAAATTATACTAGGAGACTTCAACCTTACATCAACCTCACATCAACCTCACCCACACATGCAAGCACCTTCCTGGAAGCTATGGACCAACTAGGATACAAACAAATAATACAAGATGCCACTCATAACAAAGGAAATATACTGGACCTAGTATTTATACCCAAGAAGGACCGCCAGGACGGAGGCATAGAACCTGCACCACAAATAACACAAGTACCATGGACCGACCACCATCTGATAAAATTTACCTTATACCTACCTATGAAACCTGACAGTCCATAAACGGGAACAAAGACTCAACTTGGAAGGAAATTCCAGAAATTCAACAAAGAAGCCCTAATATGCTCCATCACGACTCACGTAAACACTGACTACACAGACCTGGAAACCCTGATAAACCAATGGCATGAAGGGATTGAAGCAATCTCAGAACTTAAGACGAAAGCTCCAAACAATGCAAACACCAAAACAAGAACCAAAACGGAGCCCTGGTACACGACAACTTTAAATAAAATTAAGAAAGACCTAAGGAAACTAGAAAAAAGATCGAGAAAAACGAAGACCCCTGAACGCAAAGCAGAATACTTAACATTCCTCTCAAAATACAAAGACGAAATCAACCTCGCAAAGAAAAACCATCACACCAACCTACTCAACAAGGCACTGAACAGACACACAGAATTGTTTGAACTTGTTAAATCCCTTACCAAAACCGCACAAGATGGTAACTTCAACAATGCTATAAAAGCTCAAACATTAGCTGACCACTACGCCTGCAAACTCAACCCACTAACAGCGGGACACCCCACCCAAATTCAGACCACAAACTTCACCCCACAGCACGTCACAACAACGGACAGCAACGAGGAGTGGAACGTCTTCTACACCATTGAGGCCAGACAAATAATAAACATAATCACAAGCCTAAAAACCACAACCTCCCCATTAGATCCCTGCCCAGCAGCCTGGTTCAAGGCAACAAAACAAGAAATTGCCTAATACGTTACACACATAGTAAACCAATCACTGCAGCAAGGAATCATGCCAACGGAGCTCAAAAAATCCCTCATAAGACCTATACTAAAAAACAAAACACTCAAGAAGGACGACCCATCTTCATACCAACCAATCTCAAGTATATCATTCCTAGCCAAAACTATTGAAAAGGCAGTCCAGCAGCAACTACAAGATCACACTGATGCCAGAAATGCACTCGACGACCAACAATATGGATTCCGTCAATATCATGGGGTGGAAACCCTACTAGTGCTCCTTGATAAACTATACAAAGGCCTTGAAGACAAAAAGAAAATGTTCATTTTAATATTCATAGATATAACTGCTGCATTCGATACAGTAAATCATGGGACCCTCATCAACAGACTGGATTCCATAGGAATAAAAGGGACCCCCCCCCCTAAAGTGGTTCATATCCTACATATCCAACAGAATGCAGCAGGTCCAATTCAATCAAGAAAAAGCGAAGGCATTCCCACAAACTCAGGGAATACCTCAAGGCTCAGCATTGTCCTCCCTACTGTTCAACCTATACATAAAACCTGTCTGCACGACCTTTCAGAAACACAAGGTTAATTACCACATTTATGCAGACGACATAATGCTATATACTCAACTGGACACGACCAAGCCAAACTATAACCATCTAGAGCAGCGGTTCTCAACCTGTGGGTCGCGACCCCCATTGGGGTCACCACAGGATTTAGCGGGGGTCGCCTCACTCCACCATTAAAAACAAAAAAGCACACAAGTTGCTGCTGCTGTTGAGTCCGCTTCTCGGCAGCGGCAAACTCACCGCCTCCCAGTCCCTTCTAATGCAGCCGCAGCTCCCTGCCTCTTAGGGAACCGCGGCTATGCCAGTAAAACCGTTGCGGAGCCTTCCTGTCTCTTGACGGGCTCCCCTCCGTGCAGCATTGCCCCGCCTCCAAAGGAAGTTGTTTACCACTTCCTTTGGAGGTGGGACAATGCTGCTCGGAGCCCGTCGAGAGACAGGAAGGCTCCGCAACGGTTTAACAGGCATAGCCACCGTTCCCTAAGAGGCACGGAGCCGTGGCTGTAGAAGAACAGCAGGGCAGCAGCAGGCAGACAAGGAGAGGGGAGGAGGGGACAGGGAACCTGCAACGGGGCTGATATGAGGGAGGGAGGGGGCTGACAGGAGGGAGGGAGGGAGGGGGCTGACATGGAGAGGGGGAGGGCTGAGATGGAGGGAGGGGTGGCTGACATTGATGGATGGATGGGAGGGTGAGTGTTGACATGGACAGAGGGGGCTGACATGGAGGGAGAGGAGGGCTGACAGGGACAGAGGGGGGCTGACATGGAGAGAGAGAGAGGGAGGGTGGGAGGGAGGGGAGGGCTGACGATGGATGGATGGAGGGAGGGGGGCTGACATGGACAAAGGGAAGAGATAGGGAGATACTGGACAGACGGGGGATAAGTGCTGGACAGAGGGGAGAGACAGTGCGGGTTAGGATTATAATGGGCAGATGGGGGTGGGCTGGGACTGGTAATGGGTTGATTAGGGAAGGCTAGGACTGGGAATGGACTGATAAAGGGGGGTTGGGACCAATGTTCCCTCTAATTTTCTGTAGGCTGTGTGCGCATAAAATATCAGCTGTGTGCAGCTTTTGAAGGAAGGTTAAATTTTTGTGCGCCACATAACGACACTCGGAGTTATATACTTTAAAATTTGACTACACGTCAGAATACAGTATGTACACCACATTGATTTTAATCAAATTAAATGAAAATAGACGATTACTAAATGAAGCGGGAAATTTCTAGTAATTACAATCATAACTTTTCAATTTTAAGACGTCTGTTTTGTTTTCTATCAGAATCAGAGCTGTAATTTTTGTGCGCTCTGTTGTAAAGTATGTGCGCTCTCTCGGCGAGGTGTGTGCGCGCGCACACGCGCACAGCTTAGAGGGAACAGTGGTTGGGACTGGTAATGTGCTGATAGGGGGGTAGGACTGGTAATGGACTGATGGGGGGCTAGCATTGGAAATGAGCTGATCAGGGAGGTTAGGACTGGAAATGGGCTGATTAGAGGAGGCTAGGACTGGTAATGAGCTGATGGGGAGGTAGGACTGGTATTGGGCTGATTAGGGGAGACTAGCACTGGTAATGGGGTTGAGGGGGGACTAGCACTGGAAGCGAGCTGATTGGGGGGCTTCGACTGGGAATGGGCTGATTGTTGGGAGGGGAGGATAGAGCTGCTGGCCCTGGAAGAAAACTGGGGGCTAAGGCTATACATGGGCTGATACGAGGGGATGGGAGAATGGAACTGAAAGGGAGTGGATCTGAGAGGGGCTGCCATGGTATTTGTACTAGAAGGGACTGGTCAGTGGGGAAGGAGGGGGACTGGAAGGGAATGGACACCAGTGGCAGTCATGGGAATGCAAATTGACATTGGAAGGTACTGAGAGTGAGGACTGGAAAGGGGCTGATGCTGGGGAGGGTTACTGGGACTGGAAATAGGTTGATGGAAAGACGTGAAGAAAACGAAAGTAGAGATAAGAAATGGCAGATGGACCATAGACCACAGAAAGAGAGCTAAGAGAAGACAGGAAAGCAGAAGCCTCAGATCGGGACCAGCATGATCAGAGAATAAATTGGTCAGACAACAAAGGTAGAAAAATAATTTTATTTCATATTAGTGATTTGACTACAAAATCATCATAATTTTGAAATCAAATATTGTTACTTGTTATTGTGATTAATTATTGTGGTTTAAATAAGTAAATTTTATAAATAAAAACATATTGCAAAGGCCTATAATATATTAATAATTCAACAAATGATTACAGCGACAATGTGTTAACGGTAAAGGAAGAGAGACGCATTTGATTTTATCATTGGGGGTCACCACAAGTTGACCAATGGTAAAAGGGGTCACGGTACAAAAAAGGTTGAGAACCACTGATCTAGAGGAATGCCTTAATGAATTGCAAACCTGGCTACAGCAAAGCAATATGTCCATAAACCACAAGAAAACTGAAGTGATGTACATCTCCAAAAAACAAGATTTCAACCCTCCCTCAACTATCACCATGAACAATAACACATACAGCATAAAGAATGAGATAAAATACCTAGGAGTGACACTCGACAGAAACCTCAAGGTGGAAAAGCACCTTCGACTACTGAACTGGGCAATATTCCATAAACTAAGGGTCCTCTAACCCCTAGGCAACATCATTGAACACACCGATTTCAGAACAGTAGCACAAGCACTCATCACACCCCACCTAGACTACTGCAACGCCATTCTCCAAGGACTACCAAAGAAAATCCTCAACATACTGCAAATGGCGCAAAACGTCACAGCCAGGATCATCATGAACAGACAACTTTCCGAACATATCACGCCAATACTAATGGAATTACACTGGCTTATCATTTCTGCCCGCATAAGATACAAAGTATTAGTTACAACATTCAAACTGATACACAACATAGCACCATCTTACCTCTCCAACCTCATCACAACACAACCCCCTAACAGAAACAGAAGAGCACACAACATAAACACTCTACATGTCTCAACTAACATCCACACTGTCAAAGTTTACACAAGCAACAGAGCCTTCACCTATTCAGCACCCACACAATGGAATAATCTACCAGTCGAACTGAGAGCGAACAGCAACCTACAAGATTTCAGGAAAAAGCTAAAAACCTACCTTTTCCAGGATTATTATAGCCTATCATAAACAAAAGCAGAATGAACCAAACCTTGCAACACAACATAACAAGGGTACTAAGAACTTACTTCTGCTTCAACCACAACTGTATATAGTCCCAGCTGTATAAATGCAACTGTAAATAGCCCAAGCTGTATAAATGCAAACATAAAGTAATCCAAATTGTATAAACACATATCCCTGAAATGAAGATGTAAATAATGTGATTCTTAATCTATGTAACCATTGTTTTGCTGTGTAAGGTAAACCGCTACTGATCACTGGAAGAAGCGGTATACAAATACAACCAAATAAATAAATAAGATCCAAGCTGTGTCCAGAGATATGAGTGTTGAAGAAGGGAGAGGTCTGAGAGATGGGTGAAAAAGGCCCTGTCCCTGGAAGAGGAATCAACATGATTGTTGAAATCACCATGGATCATTAAATGAGGGTAGGACAGGAAAACCTCTGAAAGAGTGAGTAAGAGGGAGACCCAGAGGTCGGGGCGAACAGGCGGAGGAACATAAAGAAGGAGGTAATAGTGGGGGGGGGGGGAGTGAGGTCTATCTGCAGTAGCAGGGCTTCTGGGTAGTGGAAAGCTAAGGACTCCTATTGGAAGGACAGAGAGGAGCGACAGAGGATGGCCAGCCCATCACCTGAGTGAGAGAAGAAAAGGCTGAGAAACCAGAGGGGAGGCAGTGGTTTAGGAGGGGATCCTCACCATTGCGCAGCCAGGTTTCAGAGAAGAACAGTGCGTCAAGTGAGTGGTGGAGGAGAACATCATGAATGAGCTCTGATTTAGAGCATAAAGATCGGCAGTTGAGTAAAGCCAAACTTAAGGTGAGATAAGCTGGAATGGCGCATGGTAGAGGGCTAGTTGGAAGTGTGTATGATGACATGCAGCATATGAGGTTGGCAGGGACCCGGGAAAGGTAACGGGGGGTAGGAGAGAGAGGGGTTAAGGATGCCAGCTCCAGTGAACGGGTATGGAGGACATAAGGAGCAGGCAAGAAACGCACATGACCCACAGAAGGACAGTGAGTGCAGAGGAGGTGAGGTCGAAAGACTTACCCGGATGAGAGCCTCGGCAGGTGAGGTTGCAGTCTGGCTCGCATTGCGGTGCGGCTACAGGTTATATGGGCTGTAGCTAGAAGTGCCCTCGGACTTGCCCCTATGAGCTCGCCCAAGAAGCATATCCTCTTGAGGTATGTCAGCTGACTAGACAGGTTAGATGTGTCACCATCAAATGCATCAAGAAAGTTGATGATGTCAGTAGAATTTCTAACAGGATTGTATCTGAGGAACAAATGAGCGAAGAAAAAAGTCAATAAATTTGGAAAGGGGTTCCAATATGGAACCAATACAAGAGACCACATTTGTTTTTAGTGAGTTTGGCTCACATTCTTTAGTGGAAGAGTACTTCCGTGTCCCCTTTTCTTTAGTTCCTTTTTTGTTTGTTTTTTTAATCTGTTTATTTTTTATACAATTTTTATAGTCTCATGAGTTTTTTTACTCTTTTTCTGAGGGTGTTAGCTTCTTTTATTACAACTAGTTGCTCTTTTATTACAAATGACTGTTCTTATTCCCTGTTGTAGACTTCTCAGGGATTTTGACCAAGTTTATTTCTGGTATGATGAACATTCATTTTTATGTTTTTTATTGTTACTATCATCTCCCAATTTTTATGTTAGCATCTGTTTTTTATGATAATATATTTTTTATCAAATGGTTTTATTAGATGCCATTGTCAAAATTTTTCTTTTTTGAATGCCATCTGCTGTTATTTTTAGGGTTTTCGTTGTATAGGATACTGTTAGCACTCTTTGTCACGCCAAAGATGATCAAGATACACTCTCACTGGTTATCCTCTGTCTCTATTTTACTTTTATTATTACTTTTATCATTTTTTAATTTCATTTGTGGGTACTGCATGTGTTGTTTATATTTGTTTTAACTTTTATTTTTTTACTTTTGTCATTACTGTTTTACAACATGTAATTGTGTATGACATATTTTATCTATATGTATGTATATGTTTTTCTTTTTATTTGATTATTTTAGACCCCTGATGCAGGCATTTGTGCTGAAACTTGACCAAGTCGAGTTTATAATAAAATACATTTTGCATTTGTGAAAACATCATTGGTGTGGCCATGGTTATTCTCCACTCACCTGACATGCTGGTAGAATAAGTACCTCCAGGTATCAACCAGATCCATTTCTTTCATTACAGAATTTCACTCCCGTGTCAAACATAGTCCTTTCCTACCTTCTTACTTGATTTTCAATCTAATTGAGGATTTGCTATAATGTTAAAAATTCCCACCTATTATCAGATGACACTTCTTATGTAGTCTCTTTGGCTACCACTTAGGAAAATAATTTGTGGTTATAAACATTAGGTGCATACAAATTGCACAACATCATTTTTTGCCCATATAAGCTGCCCAAGTACCACTATGTATCACCCTTCCTGTTCTGGTAGGATTTTATTCATCTGAACTGGTAGACCTTTCTTAATCAAAATTGCTAATCTCCTCATCTCTCTTCTATTACAAGAGGGAAAATATACTTCACCCTCCCATGCTCTTTGTAGTTTCCTATGCAGCGTTATACTCAAATTTATTTAGACAGTCTTGTATACCACCTTATCCTTCAATCAAAGTGGTCACAGCACAATTGGGGGATACATTTAACATGAGACACATACACAGAGAACATGGGCAATGTTGATTCCTGAAGGTAAGCGATGTCCACCTTCTGCTTTTTCAAATATGTAATATCTTTGTTTTTTTAACTGGTGAATATATTCCATCTACAGTACATTTAATGGCACGAGTGTCAGCTCAGCCATTCAGTATCTTAGCAGATGTATTAGCGTTCACTCCTCCTACTCACATAGCCTGGTGACTTCCCCCAGCCAGGTGTATGCTGTCATTGCAACCTTTCTACTTTCCCTCTACCACTGTTTTGTTTTAATGTAATCTGTTTATTAAACCACAGAAACCAAACAATTATCAACAGTGTCAACTGCCAGGCGGTGCGGGGCTCTTATATGCTGCCCGGCCGTACATTTTCAAACATATCAGTGGTCTACAAAACTTTTTGACATTTCACCCCCTTCCTTCCCCCCTCCCCAGTCACAGCACGAACTCTGGGTTCCCGCCATAACTGTCCACCATAATTACCCAGGTCTATCTAGAACCTGGACTTACCCACATTGACTGGCCCTCCCCCACGCCAGATACAAACCCCAATGACCCGCCCCCCTTAAGGGGTCAGGAGATCATTGCGTGTGCACGGTGCCAATGTGGCGATATATGATTCCCAAAGTGTCACAAAGGAAGTCCAGTGTGCAGCCTCCCCTCGAGCTCCCATGCACTCAAACAGCATCAATTGATGAAAACAGTTTTGCCATTCCCAAAAGGTAGGGGGCACAGGATCTCTCCAATATCGAAGCAGAAGCCCCTTACCCACCAAGCATGCCTCACGCACCAGCAGGCAGACCCATTGCCCCTTTGGGAGGAGTGGTTCAAGTTGATCAAACACCACAAGAGACCCCGTCCAGGCCACCTGTTGATTAATGAGTGAGCAAATATAATCTTGGATACAAACCCAGTACAGATGGATTCTCCCACAGCCCCACCACATATGCCCAAATCAGCCAATGGCATGGAACAAAGAGGACAGCTCCCATCTGGGATCAAATGGCCACGAAGTGCCTGACGAGGGGAAAGGTGAATGCAGGTTAACACTTTAAATTGCATTTCCTGCCATTTTGCCAATACCACTAACGTAGGAATACGGCAGATTGCCTTCTGGACCATACCAGGAGTGACTGTCAGACCTCCACCAGCAGGGAAAGGGGCCACTGGATCCTGTAAAATTTTATAGAACACCTCCCCATATCTGTCGGGACCCGGGGCCTTGTTATAGTGAGCCTGCTGAATGCATTTCTGCACCTCTTGCACTGTTATAAGCGCTTCCAACAGAGAAACCTGCTGGGGTATAAAGCGCGGAAGGGGCAATCCATGTAAATATTTATTTATTTATTTGTTATAATTTCTTATATACCGCGCTATTCGGTATCAGCGCGGTTTACATCATAACACAACGACCATAACAACAATCTGTCTGGTTTTACATCGAACAGGAGTGCAAACTTGGATAACAGGGGTTAACTATATTCCGTTACCCGTGCTGGGGACACCAACTCATCCGCATTGAGAGCTTGGTAGAAGATTTGGAATACCTGGGCAAACTCATTCAAGCCCTTATAAAGATGTCCCGCATCATCTTGTAAAACAGCTATCAATCAAGGCCCTCAACTGCCTTTCAGACAGAGAGCAAGTAACCACCCAGGTTTGTCCCTGAAGCGAAACAGCTGGTATTGATAATAAAGTAAAGATTTCATGGTGCTTTGGTGGAGGACCTCATTCAGGGCCACCTGGGTCTCTCATAGGCGTGTTTTGGTTGTTGCCGTTGGGCGGGCAGCATGTCGCTGGTGGTCCCCAACCACTTGCCTCTCCAGGCGAATTATTTGAGCATATTTCCTAAAAATGTTCCAGGTTATCCTGATGCTGTTCATTATGGGCACTATACATCTGCCAGCATTCTCGGATAAAATTTTTTTAAAGTGTTCATCCCAGTATAGCTCCAGAGGAAGGCGCCACACTCAGGAGCAGGTCCTACTATCCTCCCATTCCAAATCGATCCAGATAGGGGAGTGGTCCGAGAGCTCAGAGGGGCCTATCTGCACCTCCTCGATTCACGCAAATAAGGGCTCTGATGTGAAAAGGTAGTCAATTCTGTCACTCGAGCCGTGCACACGGGATTTGGTGAGTGTAATCGCAGTCCAAGGGGTGTAACAAGCGCCATGGGTCCACCATACTCAGTCGCCGTTGATGCCTTCGTATCAGCCTTGTGATCAGGTCTCGTGTTCACCCCCCATCTCCCCAGAATTTGTCCAAGATCGGGTAAAGGACCCCATTGAAGTCCCTTCCCAATACAAGGGGGTCTTAGGGGAGTTGTTCAACCTGAAAAGCCAATCTCGCATATAGTTCGGCATCAGGAGTGTTAGGGCTATACAGGTTACATAAAATAATCAGGCTGCCTTCCAACTCCCCGTGCAGGATAACGAACTGACCTGTCGAATCCAAAAGCACATTCCCTTGGGCAAAACAGACCCTCTTGTGTATCAAGATGACTACTCCTTCCTTTTTTCCTCGAGCAGGGGTGCCATATACCTGTCCCAACTACTCTCTACGTAATTTGGCATGCTCTTCTGCTATTTGGTGGGTTTCTTGAAGAAAGGCAATTTATTTTATTTATTTATTTATTTAATTGGATTTCTATACCGCCTTATCATACAATCAAAGCGGTCTTACAAACAAATATATTAAGAGTATTAGTGAGAAAATGTAAAGAAATAAAAGTTAAAGTTATGGTATAATGTGTTAGAGTGCATTATCTACATAGTGAGCTATACTATAATGTGAGCTATTATACAATATGTATATGATTTACATTCCAGACAAATTAAGTTAGTTAATTGCATGACGATGGATCGCTACAATAACAGCAGCTACGGGTACCAGTCTGTCGTCAATGAGCCGCCTGACTGAAGACCGAACACAATTTAGGATAGCTATCCAGAGGGTCGCCATGAGTCGACTCCGACTCGACGGCACTTAACAACAACAACAGTGTTCTATAAACAAAGATGTTTTCAGTTGCTTTCTAAAGTCATTGATGTCCTGAGCTGCTCTCAGCTCATTAGGTAGAGAGTTCCAGATGGAAGGTGCAGCAAAAGAGAAAGCCCTTTCAGAGGTGTCTTTACGTGTTTTTCTGACATCATTTGATAAGCTGATTCTGTTGTCAGATCCTCTTCTTCTAGGTCTGTTGCTAATATCTGACTGTATGAGATATGTCAGGCTTTCTGCAGAATATTGTTGTTTTATCTTGAAAATATAAATTATAGTTTTATATTTTACACGTGAAGCTATAGGTAACCAGTGAAGCTCTTTCAAGATGGGAGTTATATGTTCTCTACTTGATAGACCAAAAATTATACGTGCAGCAGTATTCTGCGCCAGTTGTAAAGGCTTAAGTGCTTGCTTAGATAAACCCAGATACAGTCAAACCTCGGTTTTCATTTGCCCCGGTTTTCATACGCTTCGGTTTTCAACGTCTTTTCTGACTGAGATTTTGTCCCGGTTTTCATGCATTGCTTCGGTTTTCAACGTCTTTTGACTGAGATTTTGTCCCGGTAGCAGGGAAGAAAAGCTGTCAACGTAAGCAGGAGATGTTGCATGAATGTGGGAGGCAGTTCTTTCTCTTGCAGGGTACGTCTGAAGCTATATCATTAAGATTTTCTGCCATTCTGAAGCATTGAGCAGATAATGTAAAGGTATTTTAATGGACTGAATTCAATGTGATTCCGAAGAGAGCTGGGCACAGCAGCTTGTCAGGGGTGGCTAAGGCCAGATGTTAACATACTGTACTGTACTGTACAGTACTGTACTTAGCTTGCTTTCAGTGATGTTAAATGTTCATTTATCCATTTCATTAGTCATTTATATTTATTTCTCATTGTTTTCTGTATGTAAAAATATAGTTATTCTCTATAAAATGTATTTTTTGTGAATATTTTTGGGTGTCTGGAACGGATTAATTGGATTTACATTATTTCTTATGGGAAATATTGCTTCAGTTTTCATACGTTTCGGTTTTAGTCAGACTTTTTCGAACGGATTAATCATGAAAACCGAGGTTTGACTGTATATTGGATTACAGAAGTCAAGTAATGGAGTAATCAATGCTTGACAAACATTTCTGAAGTGAACAGTATCAAGAAGCGGCCTTAGTCTTTTGATGAGCTTCATTCTGTAATAAGCGCTTTTAATTGTCTTATTTATGTGTGATCTGAGATTCAACTCATTATCCAGAGTAACTCCAAGATATTTCACTTCTGATTTAATAGGAATAGTTGAGTTATCTATTTTGATGTCAGGAGGATGCGCAAAATTATGGTTACGAGAAATAAATAACGCCTCTGTTTTGCTAAAATTAATTTCCATGTTGTTTGTTTTACACCAGTTGGACATTTCTGAGAGACATTCTGTAATGCCCGAGAAATCAGGGTTCTCAATAGTGATAGTTGTGAAAATCATAATATCATCAGCATAGATTGTATACTTAATTCCACTTTTCAAAGGAATTTTGCATATTGGTTGCATATAAATATTGAAAAGGAGCGATGAAAGTGCAGATCCTTGTGGTACACCTTGTATTACTCTTATGGGCATAGAGGTTTTTTCCCCTATCTTTACTTGTAAAAATCTCTCTGTCAAATAGGAATGGAACCATTTTAAAGTGACCCCATGTAGACCAATCTCCTCTAATCTATTTAATAATCTATTGTGATTTACTGAGTCGAATGCTGCAGAGATGTCTATAAAAATCATTATAATACCTTTCTTAATGTCATCAATGGTGCGGAGTATGCAGTCAAAAAGATAAATCATTAAAGTTTCAACTCCATGGTTTGGGCGAAAACCATGTTGGTTAATATCTAGAGGTGCATGAACATCAATGTGTTCTTGAAGTTGAAGTTGCACTATCTTCTCTATGATCTTTGCTAAAAAGGGTATGCTGGAAATTGGCCGGTAGGCTGCTGGATTATTCTTGTCTAGCATTGTTTTCTTCGGAATTGGTCTAACAGTTGCAAGCTTAAGTTGCTCTGGTAAAATACCTTGAGAGAGGGAATTTTGCACAATGTTTTGTATGATGTGAATAAAATTTGACTTTGTAGACTTGATCCACGATACAGGACATGGGTCAGTGGGAGAAGTGCATGTGTTTATAGAAGAAATAATGTGCAAGAGTTGCTCCTTTGATGGAAAGGAGAATTTTTCCCAAACCCTGGAATTTGAGACTGATTTTAAGTTAAGTCTTTCTGTAGCTTTTGTCTTAGAGTGGAATTTTTCCTTAATATAGTCCGCATACTTTTGCGGTTCAATTTGAGCTTCCCCTTCTGTTTTTTGCTCCTTTGTTAAAGATTTTACAATTTCAAACAGTTCTCTAGGTTTGTTGATGGAATTATTTATTATATTTGTATGGTATTCTTTCTTAGAGTTTTTAATATGCTCATCGTATATTTTTTGTTTATTTAAGTAAAGCAGCCTTAATTCTGTCACCTTATTCCTTCTCCACTTACGCTCAATTCTTCTGAGCTCTCTTTTCATCAAACGTATAGCTGTAGAATACCATGGCTTGTGATGTTGCTTATTAATCCTTGCTTCCCTTGGTCTCATGTCTGTCATTCTGGCTGCATTAGAAATTATGTGATACCATTCTGTTACTTGTGTCTCTAATTTCACTGAATCTGCAGATAGATGAGGTAAAGTATCTTGTATAAAAGCATCTTTGTTAAATTTTTTGAACCGTCTGTGATAGCATTTGTGGTCTAGGTTCATATCATTTTTTGTTTGTAATAAAATTTCTATTCTAACTATGTAGTGATCTGTCCAAGGAACTGGGGTGATGGTAGGAGTTGAAATTAGACCATCTAAGGTTAATTCATTTGAAACAAAGATGAGGTCAGGCGAGTAGCCATATGTGTGTGTAGGTGCATTAACTATTTGTGTGAAATGTAGTGAGTCCATTGCTTGAAGGAATGACTCAGAGTCTCTACGGTTAATTGATTTAAGGTTGAAGTCACCTAGCACTATTGAGGGTTTGTATGGGGAAGTGATTGAACAGATAGTGTCCAGCGTTGAGGCAAGTTCATCAGAAGATGCTTTTGGTGCTCTATAATGCAAACTAATTGCCATGTGCTTGTTCTCAATGTTAATGGAATTACATTGTGGCGATTCTAAGATACATTGTACTCTGAATCTTAAACTCTTTTTTGCAATTATAAGTACTCCTCCTCCACGTTTGATTGAACGAGAGCTGCTATAAGCAAAGTAAGATTCTGGGACAAGCTGATTGAGAATTACATTATCAGTAGGATTTAACCAAGATTCTGTGATGCAGAGCACATCAGGTTGAGCGTCATCTATATGATCAACTATAGTTTGGACCTTGTTGCATACGGATCTACAATTTATTAATTCAATTGTAGTTAGTTTATCTGTATTTTGTAAAGCCAAGGCGCACAAAACTTTGTAGCATTTAATGAGGATGCCCAGCCCACACACATTCCAGGACATAATCCTCAACATGGTTGCTTGGGTCTAATAGTACTGATAACACTGCATAGCTCAGTGTGTAGTAGATGCCTTTTTTAAGCCCAGCTGCAACCGGTTCTCTCTCCCACCTACCCTCCTTCTCTCCCCCTGCCCCTTCTCCCACCTTGTTACCATGCGCACCCCCTTTCCCGTGCAACCCAGTCCCTCTCCCCCGTCACTGAAACTCTCCAACTATTGAGTACACGTATAATGTGTCAAGGAGTACCTCCCCCGCAAAGTTTAGCTCCCAGCCCAGGTCTCCAATCTCCTCATACTCTCATCAGCCCAACCTCCTTTTCCCTTACCCCATATGTCTAGCTCGATCACACTTACCTGTCTGGGCTGGCATCGATCCCATGGCCCACCCAATATCAATACACACACATCCAATTCATCCACTGTTACTTTACTCCTTTCCAGCCCTCTCCCTACCGCCCCTCATCCATACTAGACACTTTCTTCGCCCCTACCCTGTATTACCATTCCCCCTCCCGCCCCCCACATCATCAAACACACATCAGACCGCCAAACAATAATCATCTCTAAGCCAATTCTGAGCCACTGTTTGAGAAGGCCTCTTGTACTGGCAGGGTGGTCCCTGGACCATTTTTCCAACTTGGGTCATCCCTGTAGGAATGGCATGAGACTATCCCACAAGCATCAAGCCATGTTTATGGGCCTGTCATTCACTTCCCTCAGTATTCTGCCACTGCAATAGTTCAGAATCTTAAGCTGCAGGGCTCTGACATGTGCTGAACTCAGGTTCTGCCACCCACAGAGGGTCCAGGCTCACTCCCATGTGGCGAGGCTGCAGGCTGCACCTGTAATAGTCCATCAACATACTGGCTCGCTGCACTCATGGTGTCAAAAACATGATGAACGCCATTGTGACCAATGTGCAGTCTAGCTGGGTACTATACTGTAAATTTAATCAGGCGCTGACAGATAGGGGCATACGCCCAACGACGCTGACTTACGGCAGCTGAATAGTCCTGGGCCACCCTGAGGTGCAGATTGTCCTGGCAGATGGTAACGCTCTTGCAGGCCACCTGGAGCACCGCTTCTTTTTTAATAAACTGCAGGAATTTTGCTAGGACCACTCTTATAAGAACATAAGATATGCCATACTGGGTCAGACCAAGGTCCATCCATCCCAGTATCCTGTTTCCAACAGTTGTCAGATCTGGTGCAAGAGATAAGGTTCACCCAAGAACCGGAGGTTATTCCACCGGTTCCAGTTCTCAAGGTCATCAGTCTTAGCCTCATGTACCGCTACCAACTCCTGGAGCCGGCCAATCTCCTGATCCGTTGCTACCATGGTGTCCTCGGCCTGGGAAATTTGAGTTCCCGCCTCCTGGATGTGGCCCCAGGGTGCCGATCAAACCCTGCAACTCATCAATTTTCCCATGTAGGGCATCAAATTGTGCCGGTAGGGCTCCCACAACTGCCGCTGTGATGTCCTCTACCAGGGCTGTTGGCAGGGAAGTTGGGGACACCAGGGACTAATCCACCATCTTGGCCGCCTGTGATCCAGCTCAGTCTTTCTCCCGCTGCATTAACTTGCGGCCGCTATCCACTTGCTACTGTCGGTAAGTGAGGGGGGAGGAAGTACACAGCCTCTGACCCTCTTTTTGTTTCATTTTTAGGTTGCTTGGATAGAGTTATAGGCTCAGCAGGGGGGGAGGTGCTCCTCAGAAAGCGAGCAGTGCATGTCTGCTCCTTCTCAGCTCATCACATGTCCTCCTAGCACTGTTTTTTTATATTACACTCTCAGCCCAACGGTCTCTTCCCATCCCTACCTGATACACTCCCTTTCTCCCTATCCTTCCTCTCAACCAATCCCCTCCTTCCTTTCCCTACCCTCACCTTTTCTTCCAACCCCAAAGTTAAGTATCTGGATACAACCTCCCTCACTCCACATCACGCCACTACTTTTTGAACATTATAACACCAACACATAAGGTACTTTCATGGTATAACCATCAAATTGATCATAAACTTTGCTTGTTAATCTAACCCAAGTTCTCAACATCCAGTTTGCCTTTCTTTGCCTACTAGCTTCCACCTTCTCGTTTCTATATGACTTGCACTCAGAAATCGAGTATAACAGTACCAGTTCTCCCATCCACCCTACCCCCAACCCAATGCGTTATATTAACAATAATAAAATTAAGCCTATTTCTTTCTTCCCACTATAAACAGTATTTCTTCCCCAGTCCCTCGGTAGTGCTCATGATGCTTTCAATAATATATATCAATAGGTTAAATCACCCTTATATCAGTTTGCTCAAGACCTCTCAACCAAATGGCAATCTCTCACAAAACGTCTCACAAAAAGGGCTTAAATTGGGTGCCTGCTCCACACTTTCTATGAGCTTCTTCATTTTCTTGTGTGTCTCAAGATTTTTTGTAACTCCATCATGGTATACTTTCAGCTTAGCCAGGTATTACAAGCTAAATTTGATAACTTTGGTGACTAGCTATGAGCAATAGAGAGACATCTCTCCTTTTTGCTGTGGCCTGAACTGAAAAGTCAGAGAAAATAAGCAGCATGTTTCCCTCCAATTCCAGAGTTGTGATTTTCTAATAAGCACTGAGCAAGGTCACTTTATTCATATAAAGTGTCTTTCTCCAGGACCAAGCAGGAAGTCAATCCTCACATATGGGTGTCATCGACGTCGATGGAGCCCTTGCGGAGCATTTCCACAGCTTTCCATGAAAGCCTTTGGGAATACAGGCACGCATGCGCGGTTCCCTTCCCGCCTAAAGGTGCCATCTTGCTTCAGTCTCTCTTTTTCCGTGAAGCCCATCGGACGTGTGTCCTAGTCCTCCCAGAAAATTGTTAGATTTTTTAGCGATCCTTCGCTATTTTTCTTTTCCGGTTCGACGCCGGTTCACCTCCCGCCGGGTTCGGTACACCGGTATCGAGCCCGATCTTCTTTTTTCGCTTTTTGCCCTTCGTGGCTGGCGTTCGCGCCCTTTTTTTTGTCTTTTTCCCTGGAAGGCCGGTCCTTTGACCTCGCGGGGACTCTTTTTTTCCCCAATGGCTTCCAGTGGGTTTAAAAAGTGTGATCGGTGCAAGAAGCTAATGTCTCTCACCGACACACACGACTGCTGCCTTCAGTGCCTCGGTCCTGACCATGATCCTAAGACGTGTGGACCATGTGGGAAAATGTCTTCCAAGGCACTGCGAAGTCGTCAGCACCAAAAGGAAAGGCTTTTCTCCGACTCGGCCTCCGGCCGGGCCCGGACCTCGTCTGAGGCCTCGACATCTCGGGAATCGGATCCCGAGCACCGTTGGGGCTCCTCGGACAGGGGGTCCCCCGACCGGAAACATAAGAGGAAGAAGCGACTCGCGAGGGCGTCGTCGGAGGAGGTCCCTGGCTCCTCAAGAGCTAGGTCTCAGACCCCTGACCAGCGCCTCGGGCCCGTGGAACAGGAGAAGCCTCCAAAAGTACCTCGTGTGGAGCCGGAGTCTGCTGGACACGTAAGTCCTGTAGTCCTCTTGGACTCGCCTCCCAGAGAGCCGACGGGCGCCGGGCCCGAGTCGGGGGCTGCTGAGTCTCCTGAGCTGAGTCTCAGGCTGACAGTCTTGGAGAGCAGACTGTCTGCCTTCATGGAACAGCAGCGGGCACTGATGGCCAGCCTGTCTGGCGCATCTGCCCCGACCACCGGGACATCGAAGTCGACCCCGGAGACCAAGCCGATACTCAAGACCATAAAGGCTCGAGGTCGACCTCGGTCACGGTCTCCCTCGACCTCCCGTTCGGGACCAAGGGCGTCGACGCCGGTGCCTTCGGCATCGGGGCGGGTGCTCCCAGGCCCTGCGCGGTCGGACCCCGATTCCTCATCGGACAAGTCCGCCTGGGAGACGGAGGATGAGGAGTCCCCCGACACCTTCCGGACTCTGTGCGTCTCATCGGACTCACCGCAGTCTGAGCCCCGGAGTAGATCTCCCCCGGAGGATACCCGGTTCTCGGAGTTCGTCCGGGATATGGCCACCGCGTTGGCTATCCCTGCGGACCCCAAGGAGGAGCCTCGAGCCGAAGAGCTCGAGGCCCTACAGTACGACTCGCCTCCGAAGGAGGCCTTTACTGTTCCGGTTCCTCCAATGCTGGAACGGCTCCTCTTCCGGATGTGGGAGGCACCGGCCTCAGCGCCGGTTCTAAGCAAGCGGGTCGATTCGATCTACCGACTCCGGAAGAGTCCTGGCTTTCAAAAGGCGCAGCTACCACACCATTCCATGGTGGTGGAATTTGCCATGCATCGCCTGAAAAGTCAGAAGATGCATTCCGCGGTGCCCCCTGGCAGGGAGGCCTGGAACCTTGATGGTTTTGGTAGAAAGTGCTTCCAGGGATCGATGCTTGTGCCGTGTCCAGTTGTACCAGCTGTACATGGGCATGAACTTGCGAGACCTGGCCAAGGAGCTGGCCGGGTTCTCTGCTGATCTTTCCGGGGAACCCTTGCAGAGATTCAAGTCCTTGTCCTCGGGGATCCGGGAATGCTCCAAGTTTATGTCCCGCGCTGCCTACGATGGCTTCGAGGCTTCGGCCCGTGTTGCGGCAGCCGGCATCACGGCTCGACGCCAGGCATGGCTGCAGTCATCGGACCTCGAGCCTTGGGTTGAGGACAAGTTGGTCGATGTCCCTTGCCGAGGTGAGAACCTTTTTGGCAAGCCCATGGCCGAGAAGGCCGCACAGCTCGAAACCGAGCACCTCACGAGGACAAGGCTGTCTAGGAAGACTTCTGCCACTTCTCACAAAAAGAAGGCTTGGGTAAAAAGCCCTTTTACCCGAGGAAGGGCACTGCCTACAAACAGTGCCCACAGTACCAGGCTGCCCAAGCTGCCCCTCAGGGTCAGCAAGCCAAGGGGCAGGGTAATGGGCCCCATAGGCAGAGGACCCCCAAGCCTCCGGCCCCTGCTCCCATTCAGTAGGGTGGGGGTTTTTGACTCCTTAGGCATAGCCTCTCCGTCCCTGCTCTCCCAACCCTGCACAGGAGGTCGCCTCGCCCTGTTTGCCCACCAGTGGCCACTCATCACTGGAGACAGTTGGGTGTTAAGCATTGTCCACAAGGGCTATCTCCTACACTTCCAACAACTGCCTCCTCCATACTTTTCAGGGGAGCCTCCAAGGCCTCCCCTGCACACAGATCTTCTCCTTCAGGAGCTCCAAGGTCTGTTGGTGGACAGGGCGGTGGAGCCTGTGCCTCCTCACTTGCAAGGTCAAGGGTTCTACTCCAGGTATTTCCTGGTACCCAAAAGAACCGGTGGCCTTCGACCTATTCTAGACCTCAGAAACCTCAACAAGTTCCTAGAGAAGGAAAAGTTCAAGATGCTTACTCTTGGAACACTTCTGCCCTACCTCCAGCAGGGAGATTGGCTATGCTCATTAGATCTAAAGGATGCGTACATTCACATCTTCATTCATCCAGACCACAGAAAGTACCTCAGGTTCATTGTGGGAGGAAACCATTATCAGTACAGAGTACTGCCTTTTGGCCTCACCTCCGCTCCCAGGGTATTTACCAAATGCCTGGCAGTGGTGGCGGCCTACCTAAGAAATCAGGGAGTCTTTGTCTTCCCCTATCAGAACGACTGGCTCATAAGAGGTCAGACGTGCCAGGAGGCCCGACTGGCCACCCTCAGAACTATTGCTCTTCTTCAAAGACTTGGATTTGTAATAAACTTCGCAAAGTCCACTTTGCTCCCCTCCCAGAACTTGGAGTTCATAGGGGCGAGGCTGGACTCTCTGCTGGCAAAGGCATTCTTGCCAAAAGACAGAGCCCAAAGACTGATAAACTTAGCAAACCAGTTTCTCAGCAGGTCACTGGTCTCCGCCAGACTCTGCCTGAGGCTTCTTGGCCACATGGCCTCAACAGTACATGTGACTCCCAATGCCAGGCTCCATATGAGGCCTGCACAGTGGTGCCTTCGGACTCAGTGGCCACAGGCATCCTCAAAGACAGGATAAGGGTATCCAGACAATTTCTGAACTCCCTCAGCTGGTGGCTGCACCCACCCAATCTGCTGCAAGGGGTACCTTTTCAGATTCCTGGGTTCACAATGGTGTTGACCACGGATGCCTCCCTGCAGGGCTGGCGAGCTCATTGTCTAGGCAAGTGCACCCAGGGCCTGTGGTCTCCCTGGGAAGCCGCACAGCAAATCAATCTACTGGAACCCAGGGCTATTCGGTTAGCCCTCAAGACTTTCTCTCCAGCCCTGGCTCATCAGTCTGTCCTAGTTCAAACAGACAACCAGGTAGCCATGTTTTATGTGAACAAGCAGGGCGGAACTGGGTCCAGGCTCCTTTGTCAGGAAGCACAGGACCTTTGCTTGTTTGCTGTCAAGCACAACATGCTCCTCAAGGCTGTGTACCTCCCTGGCCAGGAAAACTACCTGGCCGACAGGCTGAGCAGGATTTTGCAGCCCTACGAGTGGCAGCTCCATCCTTCGGTGGTTCAGAAGATTTTCCTGAAATGGGGACTTCCATCCATAGATCTGTTTGCCAGTCCACTGAACAAACAGCTGCCAAAGTTCTGCTCCAGACAACCTCATCCTCTGCGGCTGGCGGCAGATGCTTTTCTGATCCCATGGTCTCAGGGCCTCCTGTATGCGTTTCCTCCCACGCCCTTGGTGGCCCGAACCCTGTTCAAGATTCTTCAGGACAAGGCCTCGGTCCTGCTGGTAGCTCCCAGATGGCCGAGACAGCCTTGGTTTCCACTTCTGCTTCAGCTGGCTGTGGATCCCCCACTGCCTCTGGGGTTGCAACCCGACCTTCTCTGTCAGGATCAGGGTTCCCTTCTGCACCCCAATCTCAAAGCTCTCAATTTGATGGCCTGGAGGCTGCAAGGGTAGTTTTAGTTCCCTGGGGCCTACCTCAGGAAGTTGAGGAGGTTGTCCTAGCCTCTAGGAAAAGTCCACTAGGAAAACCTATGCTCTTAAATGGAAAAGGTTTTCTGTGTGGTGTCAGCTACTTACAGAGGATCCCTTCTCCTGTACTGTACCAGTAGTGCTTCAGTACTTGCTACACTTATCAAATCAGGGACTTAAGTCCAATTCTGTTCAGGTCCACCTCTCTGCCCTAGCAGCTCACCACTCAATGGTGGAAGGACGTTCTCTGTCGGTCCACCCCTTGGTGTCCCGCTTTCTCAGAGGCTTGCTTTTGCTCAAGCCTCCAATCCATCGTCCTGCTCCTGAGTGGGAGTTGAATGTGGTCTTGCAGCAACTGACTCGCCCACCTTTTGAGCCGATGGCTACTTGCCCTCTACGCTTCCTGTCCTGGAAGAAACTCTTCTTGATAGCCCTAACCTCGGCCAGGCGAGTGAGTGAGCTTCAGGCCCTGGTCTGTGACAGGCCTTACGCTTGCTTCTATAGGAACAGGATAGTCCTTAGGACTCATCCAAAGTTCCTCCCAAAAGTTGTCTCCTCCTTCCACCTTAACCAAGAGGTGGTTCTTCCAACATTCTTCCCTAGGCCTCATGCAAGCCAGGCTGAAGCAGTTCTGCATACCCTGGACTGTAGGAGGGCCTTATCCTTCTACCTTGACCGTACGCAGGGGCATAGAATCAATAACATAGGGGCATAGAATCAATAACATAGAACTGACGTCAAAACCCACTATCCGATACCTCGGCATCACATTGGATCAACACCTAGATATGACAACGCATGTGAAGAATGTGACAAAGAGGATATATCATAAGATCAGATCGCTACGCCACCTCCGACCACTACTTGACTATACTGATTATCGCTCAATATTCCAGGCTCTAGTCATCCCTCACCTAGATTTTGCGAATATTATCCTCCATGGCCTCTCTCAATCAACCTTAAATCCACTTCGTCTGGCTATGAACGCAGCTGCAAGAGTCCTCTCTGGGTCACCAAGAGCTGCTCACATAACGCCGATCATGAAGGACCTACACTGGTTACCATTACAAGCCAGACTTACATATAAGTCTCTAGTTCTGACCTTCAAGGCCAGGAATAACTACCCTCCGACACCAATTAGCAAACTAATACATAACACCCTCGAAAATAGAAACAGAAGGACCACTGCTATGAATACCTTAGTAGTTCCCAAGATGATGACATCTTGTACTAAAGCTACATCGAACAGAGCTTTCTCTTTATTTGCACCCCTGAACTGGAATTTACTTCCTCATGAAATTCGTTGTATCAAAAACCTTTTACAATTCAGGAAAGCCGTGAAGCATCACTTATTCACAAAATTCTACCCGGAAGTGACCCCGCATGTCCACTCAAACAACAGACCTCCAACGTGCACTAAACACCATATTACCTTAATTCAACCAGAAAATGGTTAAGCTCCACGATAGCTCCACATCCTCTGTTGATTCCCACCTCCTACATAAATTACGCAGATAATATCCACTTGAGCTAACATATTTATTTATTTAGTAAAAACATATACATATATGATGTTGACTGTACATAGTTTTACCTGTTAATCCATGTTATATATTCCCATGTTTTATGTAAACTCAATGTTACTTGCATACATTGTTGTATATTTTGTTCAATGTACACCGCACTGATCTTAATAGCGCGGTATATAAGAAATGTTAAATAAATAAATAAATAAAATAAATAGAAGGGCTACTCAGCTCTTCATATCTTTTGACCCTAATAATTTGGGGTTAGCTGTGTCCAAGCGTACCTTGTCCACTTGGGTAGCTGACTGTATCACCTGGGCTTACAGGGCGGCTGACCTTCCTTTGCAGGGTCGGGTCATGGCCCATCATGTCAGGGCAATGGCTGCCTCAGTGGCTCACCTCCACTCTGTACCATTGGTGGACATCTGCAGGGCTGCAACTTGGTCTTCAAGCCAGACGTTTGCGGCCCATAACTGTCTGGAAAGGGAATTCCGTAGGGACAGTGCTTTTGGCCAGGCAGTACTCCGGAATCTCTTTGAGGTTTAGGCAACTCCTGCCCTCCAGCCTTCCGTTGGGCTACCGGTGGAGGTTCTGTCAGTGAAAATCCTTTCTTTGATGCTGGGACTAGAGGGAGTTCTCTTGTTCAGCCTGGGTTCCTTGGTAGCCCAGAGCTAGGGAGTCACCCATATGTGAGGACTGACTTCCTGCTTGGTCCTGGAGAAAGAGTAGTTACTCACCTGTAACAGGTGTTCTCCAGGAGCAGCAGGAATCAGTCCTCACAACCCTCCCTCCCTCCCCTGGGAGTTGCAGTTGTACATATTTCATTTTTTCATTTTTGTGTGCTGTTTTAGCTATGTCATTTGACTGAAGCAAGATGGCACCTTTAGGCGGGAAGGGAACCGCGCATGCATGCCTGCATTCCCAAAGGCTTTCATGGAAAGCTGGGGAAATGCTCCGCAAGGGCTCCATCGACGTCGATGACACCCATATGTGAGGACTGATTCCTGCTGCTCCTGGAGAACACCTGTTACAGGTGAGTAACTACTCTATCACTGGCCAAGGCCTGGCATTGTTGACGATACAAGCTCCTAGCTGGTGTACCCTTTCAAACTTAATGGGGAGTTGAGAAGCTGGCAGACACAGCTTTTCTGGGAGTTAGTTTGTTTATTAAAAATTTGATTCCAAGTGAGCATGGGAGACTGAGGGAAGAACTAAAAGTTTAGAAATTTGGGGGACAGAGAGATCATATAGGACAGGAGGGAATGAGAAGGGTTGATAGGTACATTGGGAGACCTGTATAGTATGTTCTGTGTGGGTATAAGAATTTTTAAATGAAAACAATAGATGAGGCAAACTAATGACTCTGATAAAACAAAGGAGTAACATGATTGTATTTAACTGCATTTGCAGTAAATGGATTACTGTATTCTGAACCAGTTGTAATTACTTCAGTGATGAAGTCTGAAGGCCACAGTATACCATATTGCAAGCTGTGATATTAGCAACACATGAAGTAAAGTATAAAGAACTGATTTAGACATATGGGGCCCAATTTTTCAGCAGCAGTGGTTAGAGCGATAACACAAAAACATGACATAGACCATATGGTCTTTTTCTATCTAGTCTGCCCTTCTATATCAACTACTATAGTCTCCTTATTTCCTTTAGAGATCTTCTGTGTTTGTCCTATGCTTTCTTGAATTCAGTTACTGTCCTGCTCTCCGATACCTCGTCCCTGCCGCAGTGCCATCTAGAGGTAAGGAGATCCCGGATTCTCTCCAGGGAGAAGTATTCAAGCAACTGGTAACAGAACCCACAAGTGATGGGGCCATACTGGACTTAGTGCTTAGCAATGGGGAAAGTGTTTCTGATGTTACAGCAGGAGATCATCTCTCATCCAGTGATCACCAGATGGTATGGTTCAGTATTAGGACAAGGGCTGGTAAAATCCATTCAAAAGTCAAGATCTTAGACTTTAGGAAAACAACCAAGATGAGGCAATACCTATAAGAGTTGTTAGTGGGATGGGAACAGCTGGGGGATGTAGAAAAATAGTGGGCAAAACTGAAAAGAGATATTTTAAGGTGAAAAAAACGTTTTGTCAGAAAGGTAAATAAATGTAAAAGGAAAAGGAGGCTGTTACGGTTCTCAAAAGAAATAGCTGAAAAGGTGAAGAAAAAGAGAGATGTCTTCATGAAATACAAGAGACCACAGAAAGCGGAAGCCAGGCATCTATATTTCGAACGACTTAAGAGGCTAACAAAGAAGTCAGGAAAGCAAAGATACAAAAAGAAGAAGAAATAGCCAACACAATAAAATGGGGTATAAGACATTTTTCAGATATGTGAGTGAGAAGAGGAAGGGCTGAAGTGGTATTGTCAGACTCAAAGGTGCAGGGGAGGAATATTTTATTTATTTATTGTTTCTTATATACCGCACGCTTAAAAATCAGCGCGGTTTACATACAACAAGATTGTGCCGGGGAGCACTTACAATGAACTGGAGCTTTAAACTTGGAAATCAACTGGGCGTAACTATGTACATCGAATTCAACTTATTTACAAACTGTATCTGCAATATTTACATACATTGACAATGTTCATGTGTTAATGGTTGGGTGTGTGCTAGGGGGTGTCAGGTTGGTAGGTTGTGAGTAGTGTAAGAGGAAGAGGTGGCGTTTAAGCACTTTTCTAAATTGTGCTAGGTCTGTTATGGCTCTGATGGCTACTGGAAGTGCATTCCAGCAGCTGGGTGCATAGAACTGGAAAGCTCTATTCCTTGTTGACTTGGTACATTTTGTTATTTCCATGGGGATCAATAGGGTATTAGTGGTGCCTGTTCTCCTTTCTCTGTTGGCTGGCACAGGATGGATCAGGTCAAATAGGGCTGGGGGGGCTAACTTGTTGACGATCTTGAAAGTGATGATGATTGCTTTGTATAATATGCAGAAACTGATGAGGATAAAATAGAATTGCTTAACAAATATTTCTGTCCTGTGTTCAGAGATGAAGGGCCAGGAGCAGGACCTCAGAAAACACCCACAAACAGGAACATAGAAACATGAAAGCAGAAAAAGACCACATGGCCTATCCTGTTTGCCCTTCCATATCACCCTTTATAAGAGTCCCTTTTTTCTTTTAGAGAGCCTCTGTGTTTGTCCCATGCTTTTTTGAATTAGGATACTGTCCTCATCTCTACCACCTCCACTGGGAAACTATTCCATGCATATACCACTCTTTATGTAAAGAAATATTTCTGCATATTATTCCTGAGTCTATCCCCTTTCACCCTCATCCTCTGTCCCCTCGTAGCAGAGCTTGCCTTCAATCAAAAGAGGCTGTCCTCCTGTGCATTTATGCCACAGAGGTATTTAAATGTTTTTCAATCATAACACCTCTGTACCGCCTTTCCTCTGAAATATACATATTAAGGTCCTTAAGTCTGTCCTCATATGCTTTATAACGAAGACCATTAACCATTTTAGTAGCCGCCCTCTGCACCAACTCCAACCTGTTTATATCCTTTTGAAGGTGTGGTCTTCAAAATTGCACACAATACTCCAAATGAGGTCCACCAAAGACTTATACAGAGGTACTATCACTTCCTTTCTTCTACTGGCCTATGTACCCAAGCATCCTTCTAGCTTTCACCGTCGCCTTTTCTACCTGTTTAGCTACTTTGAGATCATCAGACACAATCACGCCTAGGTACCGTTCTTCTTTCGTGGACAGATGTACGTCACCCCCTATACTATACCACTCCCTTGAATTGTTGCAGCCCAAATGCATGATCCTATATTTTTTTGCATTAAATCTCAGCTGCCAAATTCTAGACCATTCTTCAAGCTTAGCTAGATCCTTCCTCATGTTATCTACACCTTCCTGGGTGTCTACTCTGTTGCAGAATTTGGTATCATCCGCAAAGAGGCAAACCTTAACCAACAGCCCTTCCACAATATCACTAACAAAGATGTTAAAAATGAAAATCGGACCAAGGACAGATCCCTGTGGCACTCCACTGGTAACCTCCTCCTTAGTGTGAACTCCATTTACCTGTACCCTTTGTCGCCTCCTACTCAGCCAATTTCTAACCCAGTCAGTAACTTTAGGGTTCATCCCAAGGGTGCTTAGTTTGTTTATAAGTTGCCTGTGCAGAACAGTTTCAAATGATTTACTGAAATCTAAATACACCATATCTAGGGCTCTCCCTCGGTCCAAATCCTTGGTCACCCAGTCAAAGAAATCAATCAGATTAAGAACATAAGAATATAAGATATGCCATTGGATACATGCCAATATAAGATATGCTCCGTTGGATACATGCCAACATGGATTCAGAGAATCACATGGTGTCGAGACTCTCCTTACCACCCTCCTCAATAACCTAAACTCTGGCATTGACAACATCCGGCATGGATTCGTACTCATCTTTTTGGACATTGCGGCAGCCTTCGATTCAGTATGTCATGAGCTTCTTATTATCCGTCTAAAAGAGAAGGGCCTCTGTGGAACAGCACTCGAATGGTGTAACTCGTACCTGTCAGGTAGATGGCAGCATGTGCGATGAGATGGGGCAATATCAGATCCATTTCATCAAGGACAAGGGGTCCCACAAGGATCCTCTCTATCATCATTACTATTTAACATATACATGCAACCTATATGTAACATCATCAGATCTTTTTTTTTTTTTTTTGTAAACTTTGTTTATTAACCAAACAGCAACATAACATACAATACATTACTCAGCAAAAAGCCACAAAGGAGTGGTATCTTATCTCCTCTGAGGCCAATACAATAAACAGGTAGGTCGCCGTAAACAAAACACGATACAGAAAATCGAAAGGCAAATATGGTTAAACATTTTCTCCTTTTTTAAGACTCAGAACAGCCCCCCCCCCCACCCAACCCCTTCCCCCCCCTGTAGCCCCCATCCCCCCCTCCCCCATGTCGCACCCCGAACTCCACGGCAATGCCGCAATATACTACGCGCAAAAACCTATACCCTCTCCGCACCCTGTAAGCCAGGCCTTAGAGACCCACATTCACTATTTCGCTCCTGCAGCGTGGTCCCAACCTCTGGATATAGGGTTCCCAAATCAGCAGAAAGATGGTCCACCGCTTCACGGAGCCCCTAGCCCTCCAGCGCTCTGCCAGCATCAACTGATGGAAATTATTGCGCCATTCCAGAAACGTGGGCGGGTTCCGATCTCTCCAGTTATGTAAAATCGGACCTTTCCCCACCAAACATGCTTTACGCACCAATAAGCTCGCCCATCTCCCGGTAGGTAGGGTCGGATGCAGTTGATCCAAAATGACTAAACCACTGGTCCAAGGAAACCGTTGTTGTAATAACCTCACAAGATAACGGCGGATGTGGGACCAATACGGAAGGATACGCCTGCACTGCCACCACATATGAGTTAAAGTTGCCAGTGGCGCTTGACATCGAGGGCAAGACCCATCTTGCGTTATACGACTCCGCAGCGCTCTGCGCGGAGAGAAATGTACCCGAGTTAAGGCCTTATATTGAATTTCCCTCCAGCGCACTCCCTCCGCCAGTTCTATTATCCGCCCCACCGCCAGGCAAATCGTGCCGGGTGGGATCTCACGGCCCAATTCTCCTTCCCATGCTGCCTCCGCTCTCCCATAGTCCGGTATCACCCCATAGCACGCCAGCTTGGTCCTCAACCCAGCTATCGTCAGGGGAGTATCCCCCCCAAGTTCCAAGAAATCAATAATTTGCTTCGACCGGTCCTCCCCCAGTTCCGCCCGGGGTAACGTAGCCACATAATGAGAAAGCTGATGACACGCAAAATAGTGGCTATCGGGCAAGTCATATTCCTCACGTAGTTCCACAAACGGCTTGCATTTACCCATGAGGTCGACTACATGCCCTAAGTAATGTAGGCCCTGTCGGTGCCATAACGTAAACGCTGTTGAATCCAATCCTGGCAGAAAATGCACATTACCTTGTATCGGTAACCAGCTAGATACCTGCCAGTTACGTTGCCAGAAGCCATTTAATTGTTTCCATGTTTGCCGCATCGCGTTCAACAACACATTCTGCGTAAGTCTCAATGGCAGATACTTCGAGTCCACATGCAAGGTCCCCACTAGGGAGAGAGGAGCCACTAACGCCTCCTCTAACCCTCTAGGTGTATAAACGTCCGTTCCCCCGAGGTAATCTCCAATATGTCGCACCTGGCAAGCCAGTGCATAGAGTCTTAAATCCGGTAGCCCCAGGCCTCCCCTTCGCCATCCACCAATCATACGAGATATCGGGATCCGCGCTCGTGCCCCCTTCCACAGAAATCTTTGTAGCTCCCTCTCCAGTTTAAGCAAATCCCTTCGTAGTAACCAGACCGGCAAAGTTTGAAACCAGTAGAGTATACGGGGTGGAATCACCATTTTAATTGCAGCGATTCTCCCCAAGAGCGCCAACGGCAATGGGTTCCAAGATCGCAATTGGCGCCGCATCCCAGACAAAACTTTCTCAAAGTTCGTATGGTATAGATCCTGTGGCCGTCTGGTTAGAATAATACCTAAATATGTAAACCCATGCTCGGCCCATTTCAGAGGGAAATCCTCCCCCCAGCGATCTCGTAGCCCCCCCAACACATCCAAAGCCTCCGATTTCTCTGCATTTATCCGAAGACCCGCAAAACTACCGAACCTCTGAAACTCAGCCATCAGTCTCGGCAACGATTCGCGCGGCGCCAGCAAATGCACGAGCATATCATCAGCAAAGGCCGACACTTTAAATCCTCGTGCACCCACCTCTATCCCACGAATTTGTCGATCTTGTTCTATACTGCGGATGAGAGGATCTAAGGACAAAACAAACAATAAGGGAGATAATGGACAACCCTGCCTAGTGCCCCGGTGCAATGGGAAGGGGGATGATAAAACCCCGTTACATAGTACTCTAGCGGTTGGAGCATCATATAAGCTCTTCACCATAGCACAGAAAGCCTGTCCGAGGCCATACCTCGGTAACAGATGATCCAGATAGGTCCAGTCTACCCTATCAAAAGCCTTTTCCGCGTCAAAGCTCACCAGGAGCGTCTGCATCTGGTGGCTGTGCACCCACTCCAGGGATGTTAGAATTTGGCGTATATTACGCACAGCATACCGACCACGTACAAATCCCACCTGAGACTCATGCACAATGTCACCTAATACTCCCGCTAACCGTTCGGCCAAGATTTTTGCCAACAACTTAGCATCAAAATTTAATAACGAGATCGGTCTATAAGAGGCCGCCTGCAATGGGTCTTTGGCCGGTTTAGGAATCAATGTAATATAGGCTTGGTTATCTCCCCATCTCCTACCGCCCCCGTCTATCCGCTGCTGGTAAGTATCCACCAACAATGGTCCCACTCCGTCGGACAGGAGTTTATAAAACTCAGCCCCAAAGCCGTCGGGGCCAGGCGCCTTACAACAACTGGCCTGAGCAATTACAGATTGGACCTCTGATAGGGTACTTGGCTGTCCCAGTTGGGCCCGTTGCGTCTCCGTCACCTGGGGAAGCTGCAGCCTTTGGAGGTAGGCCTCCATAGTAGGAGGGTCATTCTCTTCCGCCATATAGAGTTTTTGAAAGAAGTTTTTGAAAAGTGCACTGATCGCCTCACGGCTTTGATGGAGTTTCCCCTGCTCATCTCGGAGAGCCGCTACCCCCTTTCCTCCTCGCGGACCCCGCAAACAACGTCCTAGAAGTTTCCCCGGTTTATCCCCGAAGCAGTGTAGCCGATATTTATAATAGAGCAGAGATTTCTTAGCGCGTTGATGAAGCAATTCATTCAGGGAAACCTGAAGCTCCCAAAGCCGTTTTTTATTCAACACTGTGGGTGACTGACCACTAAGCACCCGGGCATGAGAAACTTGCCGCTCCAGCCGAACGATCTGCTCTGCCATCAATCGACGTTTCCGCGCGGCATAGCCAATGATGTCTCCTCGAAGTACCACCTTGGCGATTTCCCAGACCAACTCGGGATCCTCGCGGTGCACCCGATGAGTTAATTCAAAATCACGCCAGCGGTGGTCCAAAAATTTCCGGAATTGATCATCTTTGTATAGCTCAATGGGGAACCGCCATAGGCGGGATGTACCTACTCCTCCCCCCCAATGCATCTCAACCCAAGCCATAGCATGGTCGGAGATCTCCAAAGGACCTATCTCCGCCTCCACCACCTGTGCAAAGGCTGTTGTAGATAATAAAACATAATCTATTCTCGCACTGGTCCCATGCGCTCTTGAAATGTGCGTAAAGTCCTTCTCAGATGAATGTAAGACTCTCCATGGATCTATCAAGCCCAAGCGCCTCCGAAAGCGTTGCAGCACTTGAGAGCTAAGTATTCTGTCTCTCGTCCCCCTCCCACTAGAGGTATCTAAACTCACGTCAAATACCCCGTTGAGATCTCCCCCCACTACTATAGGTACCTCCGGCAATAGTTCCACTTTAGCCGCAAAACGGTCAAAGAATTCCCGGTCCAACATATTGGGACCATAAACATTCCCTAATATTATCTCATGGTCTTCCAGTACGCCCCACAATAATAAAAAGCGTCCCTCAGGATCAACCACCTGCTTTTTCAACGAGAAGCGCACCCTCTTATGGAGTAGAATGGCCACCCCTCCCTTCTTCCCCCGTGCAGGTGCACCCCAAACCTGGCCTACCCAGTCCCGACTTAGTTTAGCATGCTCTTCCGCTGTTTGGTGGGTTTCCTGGAGTATCGCAATATCACAACGTTGTCTAGCCAGCGCCTTCAGTACTTTATATCGCTTTATCGGGCTACCCAAACCGCAAACATTCCAGGTTATGATCTTCAAAGGATCACGGTATGTTTATGGCCTAGCTGCCAGCAAAGCGTAGTTAAGGAGGCCCTCCCAGCCTGGAACCTCCCATCCTTGTGACTAGAGAAGGTAGTGCCCTGCCCGTAGAGTGAGTTCCGAGTGCGACAACCCCTCCCCCCCTGGAACCCCCATTCCCCCCCCTCCCTCCCAACACCCTTCCCTCCCCATCCTATTTCCACCCCCCACCCCATCACCCCCTCAGTCAGCTTCCTGGACCTTGGGCCCTCTCCACCTCCCCACTCTAAGGGCCCACCAAGACCACTCTGAGAGCGGCCGATCCCCCATCGCCCACGAAGGGTAAGATATAATCCCGCTCAAGCTGGTTTTCCACCTGGGTAGCCCGCCTCCAAGTCTCGAGCATTGCTTATTCCCCCAAAGGGGGCCCCGAGCACAGTGGATTTAGGTCTCCCCGGGGTCCCCCAGCGCAAGGCCCGGGAACACTCTCCCTAGAAGTAAACAGGAGCCCCAGCAGGGTCTGGTCCCTTCTCCAGTGTAATGAAAGCAAGGTCATCAAAACAAACAGGGGCAGCTAGCCATCAGCAATACACCAGGAGTAAACAAGTACACATCGCTGAACGCTTCTGCATTTAAATTGCGGGCCTATTTTGCAAGCTTAACGATTAACAATAAAGCCATGAGATTGCCCCCCGGGTAGGCATGCAACAGCACTCACTTCCGGCGGCCATGTTGTTTCGGCTACTCAAAGGTTATAATAATCGTCATGGCCGCGGAGGATTAACCCCATAGCCCTGCCTCGTGTCAGCCACAGCGCAAGGTAAGGCCCTACCGCCTCTTACCTTTCCACACCCCCTGGCACTCAGCAGGGGGGCTCCGGCATCTAGGGCAGCTAGGGCATGCCACCCAGAAGGCGATCCCGCAGCACACCACACCCCTCCCCATCGCCATGAAATTCGCAACCGGGCATAATCCCTCTCTCCACTACAAATGGCTGCGTGGTCACACGTGACTGATATGGTCACGGAGGCTGCTTCCATTTGCATTAGGGAATTAACACGGGCAGGTAGAGAAAGGGAAAAATAATAAAATAAATTAATAAATTAATAAATAAATAAATATATAATAAATAAATAATAAACTACACACCCACAGGCCCCCCCGGATACCAATCAGGCTGTAATTAACACAGCGGACAAAACTGCCCAGTGATTTGCCTGGGGGAACATTGTGCACTAAAAAAAGAAGAAAACAACAGGGGAGAGAGAAAGAGATAAAGAAAAATAGAAAGAGCTCCATATCCAGCCGCTAAGCAAGCAGTAGTCAAAAAAGGAACGAAGCCGGCTAGAATTGGAGGCATAGTCTATCCAGAGATAAGAAGTCCATTGCCTGGGTGAAAAACAAAGTAGCAAAGCAAATCTCAGCTAACTTGTATCTAAGGGAGCAGTCCCAGCGACACAAAATAACTCGTCCACAGTCTGGCAGAGGTTACGACCTGCTCCACTTCAAGCTATCCCATTACAATTCCCCCGATAGGGAATCAGGCTATCTCCTCATAGTTAATCCTATGAAATGTCAGCGTGGAGAGCGTGGGGATGTAGAGGCCGTCTGTCCCCCGATCACAATGCGATTCACCAAACCTGCTGCCTCCGCAGCCGTTGTAAAAACGTGGTGTGTTCCCTCACTTATCACATGTAGCTTAGCGGGGTATTGGACCGAGAATCGAATCCCAGCGCTGATAAGTTTCTCGCACAGGGGGGCATATTCCCGGCGCCTCCGACTCAGAGCTGCAGAATAGTCCTGTGCGATTCGAATTTTGGAGTTGTTGTAGATTACTTCCCCCTTCTGCCGTGCCGCTCGCAGTAATATTTCCTTCTGCGGGAAGTAAAGGAATTTGGCCAGCACAATTCGAGGACGAGCATCTTGTGATTGCTTGGTACCGAGCCGGTGCACTCTTTCAATTCTCAGGGGGTCCCCGAGATCAGCGCCATCCAGCAGTTGCATAGTTAGTGCTTCTAAGTAGCCCCGCAGGTCCTTATCGAGGACGGTCTCTGGGATCCCCATGAACCGCAAGTTACTCCTTCTTGACTGGTTCTCTAGATCGTCAAGCTTTGCCTCTTGCAAGCTTAGTTGGTGTTTTAGGCCAGCCACCTCTGACTCCACCACTTCCATCTTTTCCTCCGTCTGCCCCAGGCGATCTTCGGCCTCACGGAGTCTGCTCCCTAGGGATTCCACAGTGGCAAGGAGCCCGTCCATTTTTTCATGCAGCACCTCAAATTGCGGCGACAGAGCTGCTACTACTGCTGCCGACGTCGCGTCTGACGAAGCAGGGGATCTGGGCGAGCTTGGCGATGGGTTTGACTCCGCCATCTTACTTGAGCCGGTCGCCCGCTCCCGCTCTCTTTTGGTCAGTCTAGCTGCTGTCGCCATGCCGGTAGTCAGCAAGCCTCTGTGTTTGATGCTGCGAGCTCTCCAACACTCCCGAGGGACTGTTTCAGTTAATTATTGCAGGTTTATATGGTGCTATATTGCCGGCCTGGGTTGAGGGTCTCAGAGCACTCTCAGGATGCGACCGCTACCCTGATCGCATCACGTGGTCTCTCATCATCAGATCTTTTAATGTCAGTTGTATGATATATGCTGATGACGTGTTATTATACATGCCGATCTGCATAGATAAGATGGACCTCACTCCCTTAACCAACTGTTTCAACGCCATATCAAACTGGCTACTGACACAAAATCTCAGAATCCAACATAAAAAAACGGAGGTTCTCTTTATCTCAAGGAACTCTAACGTCATACTACCTACATGCCTGGAGGTTCAAGATGCCAAGCTGCAAGTAAAACCCCATATCCGATACCTAGGAGTGACTTGATCAAAACCTTGACATCAAGACTCACATATCCAACACAGTAAGAGCAATTTACTTCAAGATCCGCTCCCTCAGACATCTTCGCCAACTGATTGATCCAGACGATTTCCGTACTGTTTACTAGGCTCTAATCATTCCCCATTTCGATTACGCAAACTCCATACTACAAGGGCTTCCTCAATCTACCTTAAATCCTCTTCAACTCGCCTTGAACAGTGCAGCGAGAGTGCTTTTTGGAGTATCCAAAAGAGACCATGTAACACCCCTTCTAAAACAACTACACTGGCTTCCTATTCAAGCGAGAATCACTTTCAAGACACTGCTCCTGACCTTTAAAGCGTACAAAGGTCTTGCCTCCACCTCATTATCGGAGATGATACAACCAATCATACCCAACAGACTAAGAAGAACCACGGAACTAAATATGCTAATCGTACCAAAGGAAGTCATAAGATACAACTCTACAACATCGAGCAGAGCCTTCAGTCTATGTGCCCCAAAACTTTGGAACACCCTTCCATCACACATTAGGGCCATCTCTGATCTCAGCCAGTTCAGGAAGGCCCTGAAACATCACCTTTTCCTCAAATACTTCCCAGGGAACAAAGAAACACAGTCACACCCAAATATCAATAACTACATTCCAACCACGTAAACTTTCCTGTCTCAACAGCACATTACTCTACTTCACGAGATTAACAATACTCTTTTCAGACACTATGACACTGTTATGTAAATAGTTGTTTTGTAAATAGTTGCTCCTGTTATCCAAGTTGATTTTCCTGTTAACTGTAATGACCAGATAAACGTAACTTGTCTGAGGTTTCTTGTTCCATGTAAACCGCGCTGATAACGAATAGTGCGGTATATAAAAAATGTTAATAAATAAATAAATAAAAATTTTGGGTCAGATCAAGTTCCATCAAGCCCTGCATCCTGTTTCCAATGGTGGCCAATCTAGGTCACATGTACCTAGCAGTTATCCCAAAAAACACACAGGTTCCACAATGCTTGTATTGGGACACGCAGTAGATTACCCGGGTCCTCTTTAATAATGGTTTATGGGTCTTTTCTCCAGGAACATGTCCAAAACTTTTTTAAACCCAGCTACATTAACAGCTTTTGCTACATTCTCCAGTAGCGAATTCCAGAGTTTGATTACGTGTTGAGTGAAAAAATATTTTCTCTTATTAGTCTTAAATAGGTTATCCTGTAGCTTCATTCCCTAGTCTTTCTATATTTTGATGGCGTAAACAATTGATCTACGTTTGACCGTTCCACTCCATTCATTAATTTATAGACCTCTATCATATCTCCCCTTAACCATCTCCTTTCCAGGTTGAAGAGCCCTAAACCTTTTAGCCTCTCCTCATAGGGTATCCTTCCATCCCCTTTACCATTTTGGTGTCTCTTCTCTGTACCTTTCCTAATTCTGCTATATCCTTTTTAAGATACGGCGAACAGAATTGCACACAATATTCAAGGTGCGGTCGCACCATAGAACAATACAGAGGCATTACACTATCCTTTGTTTTATTCTCCATTCCTTTCCTTATGATTCCTAGCATTCTATTTGCTTTCTTGGCCGCCAGTGCACACTGGGCAAAAGACTTCAACATATTATCTACGATGACGCCTAAATCTTTTTCCTGGGTGATGGTTCCTAATGTGGAACCTCGCATCGTATACCCATAGTTTGGGTTGTTCTTTCTGAGGTACATAACTTTGCACTTATCCACATTAAATTTTATCTGCCATTTGAACATCCAGTCTTCCAATTTATCAAGGTCCTCTTGCAATTTTTCACAATCTTCTTGGGTTTTAACAACTTTGAATAATTTTGTGTCACCTGCAAATTTGATTACACGTTATGTCCATTTCCAGGTCATTTACGAATATGTTAAAAAGCAGCGGATCCAGCACAGATCCATGGGGTACTACACTATTCACCTTTCTCTATTGAGAAAGCTGGCTGTTTAGCCCTACCCTCTGCTTTCTATCTTTTAACCAGTTCCTGATCCACAATAGTACACTGCCTCCTAGCCCATGACTTTTTAATTTCATCAAGAGTCACTCATGAGGGGCCTTGTCAAAGGCTTTCTGAAAATCCAGATACATTCCGAGGTGCCAATAGCGTGGATGGATATCTCGTCGGGATGTCCATCCCTGCTATTCAGCCTCTCTGCCGACCCTGACTAACTTCCCCGCACATTGTACAGGGAAGTTAGATAGGGGTGGGAAAGTGGTGTTGCGGGGGCAGAGTTAGGGCGGGCAGTGGGCGGTCTGTAGCTCCAGACGTACAGGGCCGATTCCAATGTCAGCAGGTGATGGCAGGCCCAGGGCACAGCAAAGGCAGGAGGTGATAGAGGAAATTCCCTGCAGCCTGACCCTGGCCTTAGGAGGCCAGATCGGGGGTCGAGCTGCGGGGAATGAAGATTCTTATCCAGCGGCCCAGGATCACACCTCCTGAATGGAGCCGCGGTGCCATGGCAACTGGACACCATGGCACTGCAACTCCATTCGAGAGCTCTGACTGAGTTAGCCGGGCAAGGCCTGTATGTGCAGGCCAACCAAAATCGAGGTACAAGCCAGGACACGATTCTGATCCCGTCTAACTCTGTGCGTCTGGTTCCGACAGGGCACACAAAGGGCCAGGATGTCCAGGACATAATCAGGCACTATATCAACCGACTCGCCTTTGACTACCTTTTTATTCATACCTTCAAAAAAATATAACAGATTAATAAGACAGGACCTTTCTTGGCTAAAGCCATGTTGGCTGCCTCCCATTAAGCCATGACTATCTACATGTTCAGTAATTTTGTTCTTTATGATGGTTTCTACCATTTTTCCCGGTACTGACATCAGGCTCACCGGTCTGTAGTTTTCCAGATCACCCCTGGAATCCTTTTTAAAAATTGGCATTACATTGGCCATCTACCAGTCTTCAGATATTAAAGATGATTTTAATGACAGTTCACTGATTACTAATAGTAGGTCTGCAATCTCATATGTCAGTTCTTTTATTATAGTTCCTTCAACACCATTGGATGTATACCATACGGTCCAGTTGATTTGCTACTCTTCCGTTTATCAAATAGTTGTAATACATCTTCCCATTGTATTGATATTTCTTTCAATTCTTCTGCGGCATCACCTTTTAGTACCATTTCAGTCATGGGTAACATCCCTACATCTTCCTCAGTAAAGACCGAAGAAAAAAATTTATTCATTCTCTGTGCTATAGCCTTGTCCCCTCTTAGTGTCCTTTTTAGCCCTTTATCATCCAGTGGTCCAAATGACTCTCTACGTAACAGTTTTTTTGTTACGAATGTACTTGAAAAAGTCTTTATTATGCTTTTTTGCTTCCACAGCAAGCTTCTTTTCAAATTCTCTCTTTGCCTGCCTTATCAATGCCTTGCATCTAACTTGCCAGTGCTTATGTTGCTTCCAGTTTTCATCATTTGGCTCCTTTTTCATTTCCTGAAAGATGCTTTTTTGGCAACAACAGCCTCTCTGACCTCACCTTTCAACCATGCTGGCAGTTTTTTGGACTTCCTTCCACTTTTCTTAAAACATGGAATACAGCTGGTCTGGGCTTCCAAGGTAGTATTTTTAAACAACACCCATGCCTGATGTAAATCTTTAACCTTTGCAACTACTCCTTTTAGTTTATTTTTAACTATTTTCCTCATTTTATCATAGTCTCCCTTTTGAAGATTTATCATATTCTCCCTGTATAAAATCCTGCTATCCGTTGGACTCCAGAAACCTCACTATTTTCTCTTTTAGCAGTGTTTCCAATAATTTACTCACTACCATGATTAAACTTACCAGCCTGTAGTTTTCAACCACATCCTTACTTCCACTTTTGTATAAAGGGACCACATGTACCTCTCTCCAGTCCTCTGGCATTATCCCCGAATCCAAAGAGGTATTGAAAAGGTCAGTCAGTGGAGTTGCTAGAACATCTTCAAGTTCCTTCAGTATTCTTGGATGTATCCCATCTGGTCCCTTCGCTTTGTCCACTTTTAGTTTAGCTAATTCTTCTCGAACACAGTCCTCTGAAAATTGTTTGAGATGTCCCTCGCTTTTGTTCCTGTTTGTGAGTGTTGTCTGAATTCCTGCTCCCAGCCCTTATCTGTGAACACAGAACAGAAATATTTGTTAAGCAATTCCTCTTTATCCTCATCAGCTTCTACATATTCCTGGCGGTCATTGCCGCCTTCCTCCAGACCCTGGGTGTCTTCGCCTTTCCTTACCTGGATGACTAGCTGATAAAGGACATGATGCGGACAAGGATCGATAGTCGGCAAGGCTCACCATTCAGGTGTTGGAACATCTGGACTTCATGATCAATTACCCAAAGTCTCAACATCAGTCCTCTCAACAACTTGAGTTCATTGAGGTTCTCCTCGATACCACCCTAGCTCAAGCCTTCTTGCACAAAGATCAGGCGCAATTATTCATCATGGTGGTCTGCGAGGTGCATTCTAGGTTACTTCCTAAGGTGGTTTCATCCTTCCATCTTAACCAGTTGGTGATGCTGCCCACCTTTTTTCCTAGTCCTCACGCCATAGGGCTGAGGCTGCATTACACACATTGAATTGTAGGAGAGTATTGGCTTTCTACCTAGAAAGAACAAAGGCTCATAGGCATTCTACCCAGCTCTGTCTCTTTTGACACCAATAGGCTGGGCGTTGCTATTTCCAAAAGGACCCTGTCAGTTTGAGTTGCAGACTGTATCTCCTTTGCCTATGCTCATGCTGGCCTGAATCTGAACATCATGTCACAGCTCACAGTGTCTGAGCGATGGCTGCTTTTGTTGCAAATTTGTGCTCGGTCTCCATGATGGAGATCTGTCAGGCTGCTACTTGGAGATTCCCAGCATGACAGCATCTTTGGCCAAGCCATACTCCGGCACCTGTTTGGGACTTAGTTTCAGCTCTTTCCACCAGCCCTTCTGTCCAATCAGGCTACCGTAGAGTCTTCCTGATGTTGATGTCCGCATTGGACTCTAACTCAGTGGAACTCTAACAGAGATTACTCATGTCCTTCCTCTTCGTTCTCCCGTTGGTTGTCTTGTTGGGCTTGTTTTTCACAGGTTTTTTTCAGTAGCCTGTAGCTGGAAAGTCCCATATGTGTGGACTCCATTCCTGCTTGTTCCCAGAGAAAGTGTAGTTACTCACCTGTAGCAGGTGTTCTCTGGAAACCGCAGGAATAAGTCCTCACTATCCTCCATCCTCCCTGTAGAGTTGTTGTTTCCTCGTTAAGCTGTGTCATCCTTCTGAGGTAAGATGGCTCCTTTGAGCAGGAAGGCAGGCATGCATGTACAGTGGAGCTCCCTAAAGCTTCCTATGGAAGCTGGGGAGCATTCCTGTGTGGGCTCCGTCTGTGACATCACCCATATGTGAGGACTTATTCCTGCTGTCCTAGAGATCACCTGTTACAGGTCAGTAGCTAAGTTTTCTCTATCATTTCTGACTGATTCTTCATCATGGCCATTGCATAGTGTAAGCTTTCCATCTTCTTCGTACTGCCTAATTTTTTTTGGGCTTGCTAGACATCCACAGAAGGGAACCCCCCTGTCTTTTCAGTATATTGCTTTACTCAAATCCTCTAGAATTAACCTCCACAACCGATGCACCAAAATGTTTTCACTATCTTCCCAAGTCATGAGGCCCTAAAGAGCAAAAGCAGAGGTGACCAGAGGGAGACATGTATAGCTGCCTTAATTTCACACCTAATTTCCTTGGCCAGTAGGCCACTCATAGCTTTTGCTTTTTATGTTCTTTTGCTTCAAATCTCATGTTGGTCTACTTGCTCTCCCTCTGGCACTTATGCTCTTTCCTGCCGCACTGCAATCTGCTGATTGGGCAAGCATCCAAGCTCTCCTTGCTTTAGTAGACCAGTCTGCCCTTCACTGCTTGTTCACAATCTGTCCCATAGGCCTGCTTAGCCTGCCACATTGCAGTGAATTCTCTAAGATACCTTTATACTGTTATACTTGCGGTAGGTGCCCCTCCATCTTTACAGGCTTGAACCTCATAGTCTGCCCTATTTCTGCCAAGGCTGTATGACCTGCCTCCTTACATATACAGGTGCCCAACATATGCTACTCGACTCTACCTGTTCCTCACCACCTGCTCACCCAGTGTGCTGCTATCTCTCAGATCTTCTCTCTGGCATGCTTTCACTTTGTCATCGCTGCTCTGCCTCTTCTTGTGGTTGCCATACTCCCCCACTTTCAATACCAATTGTGATATTGTTCCAGGAGTTGCGACTGCTGCCATGGCTTTCATTATTTCAGCTATTCCATCCTGAATATACTGCTGTGCCACTGTTCTCAAAGCTTATGCCCACTGGTACCTCGTCTCCAGGCCTATGCGGCTCTTGCCAGCTGCAACCTTGCCCTCCCTGTACCAGGTCAACACTGTCTCATATCTCTACAGAAGCTCAGCCGCTTCATTCAGCTTTTAAGTCTGTGTGGTTTATTTAACCCTAGTGTGTGCAGTCTTTCTGGCTGATTAACTCTTTTAACGGACTTGAATAAATAGGGCCCATACATGAAGTTTTTTCTTTAGGAAGCCCAAAATACAACTTCAAAACCCCATACGCTAATGTGAGAATACATATTGCTGTGATTGCTCCTATAGAAACAACTTTAATAAAGTAGAAAAACCAAGAAAATGAAAAGAGAACACATACTCTATATCTTCTGAGGGCAACTAGTGAGTAGGAAAAGAAAATACTACTGTCTGTGCTGATGACATAGATTGGGTTGGGAAAATATTTTTCAAAGACAGACCCATTGAAAAGGCTAGAACTATATTTCATAATGTAATATCACAACATCAAGTATTTGTTGTTCTTTCTTGCAGGCAAGAGTGTGGAGTCTTCTGGACCATCCCCAAATGGTTATTCGTGGATAAGTGGTATCTCTGCCCAATTAGCCTTGTCAAAAAGGGGCAGTGTGCAAGATTCAGTTCAGCAGGCCTTCATTTCTCTACGAGGTATGTTGCGCATGATAACAGTTTTGGGGCACAATGAATTTAGCATTCTTTATTGAAATAAATTAGGCTTTTCAGTGGTATGCAACCAAAGCAAATACAAAGGAAGTCATCAAACTTGTTTATGCCTAAATGCTACTTGATTATTGCTTCCTCTTAGTGCTGGTAAAAGTGCATGCTTTAAAAATTTGGAGCATTTGTTCAGATAAGAAAATGCCCTCTGAAGACACACAAAGCAGGGGTTTATTAAATGGAGCTGCAAGCAGCTTAACATATACAAAATAAGGAAGCAAGTAAAATCACTGTGGAGGAGTAGAGTCAGAGTAGAGAAGTAGCCTAATGGTTAGAGCAACTGCCTAGTACCCAGAAGATCAAGGGTTTGATTTCCACTGGCACTCCTTGTGACCTTGGGCAAGTTACTTTACCCTCCATTGCCTTGAAAGAAAAGGCCTGTCACTCTACTTCCAGTAATAAATTGCCAAGAAAACCCAGAGGCAGCTGGGTCACCAGGAGTCAGCACTAACTTGATGCCATAAAAAAAGTCTCTGTCACCAGTATAGAAGCCCTAAAGATTTAAAACATTTTGCTAGTAAATAAGCACAGTCCAGATTAGTGATATGAAAGATGTTTACATTCTCCTACTTATGCATCTGTTGTTTGGTGAGGTTATCTTCTTTCTGAAGTCCAAATCCTTACATACAAAATTGATCCTTATTCTTCTGAAATTGAGTGTTTATTTTTTTGTCACACAAAACTTAATTTGGCCACTGAACGATATGAATACTATAACTTTCAAAGACTATCGTTCAACTTTTAGATGAGGGGGAACCGACTTCTTTTCAACCAGCTAAACAGGTCTCAGTTAAAAATAACGCCTTAAAAACTGGGCTTGCACCCGATGTTTAATATTGGCGTTTTATCACATCAATGACCCACTGGTAATGAAGTGCAAAATATTCAATCCTTTATAGAAACTGGTATCTAACTTTTAATCTTAATTTTTATATGTACTCAGCTTCTAAGCTTCTATTTTTTTGTCACAACATATAGATGCATTAATCTAAGTTTAATGATAACATTTGTGACCTAGTATTTGATCTAATGTCATGTACTATACAGAGACTGATTGCTTTAATCCATAGATTAGCAATCAAAAAGGGAGTAAGGGGAGCCATAAATAAAATGACAAGGATAAGTTGGCAGAAAACCAGCTGTACAGCATATATTTATTTATTTATTTAACAGGTTTTTATATACTGCTTTATCATTTCAATCAAAGCAATTTGCATTGTAACTTAAATGTGGTAATGTACATTAAACAGGGATATTGATAACTTGGATTTTTCTGAGGCAATGGAGGGTTAAGTGACTTGCCCAAAGCCACAAGGAGTGCTAGTGGAAATTGAACCCTAGTCTCTGGGTTCCCAAGCCAGTGCTCTAACCATTAGGTTACTCCTTCACTCCATTTATGGGGTTCATGTGGTGCCTGGCTGAGACAGGGACAGTATCCTTAATAAACAGTTGTTGCATCACTATTCTCCAGGACCAAGCAGGAAGTCAGTCCTCACATATGGGTGTCATTGGCGCCGATGAAGCCCCAGCGGGTGTCATCGGCGCCGATGAAGCCCCAGCGGAGCATTTCCCCAGCTTTCCATGAAAGCCTTTGGGAATGCAGGCACGCATGCGCGGTTCCCTTCCCACCTAAAGGTGCCATCTTACCTCAGTCTCTTTTTTTCCGAGAAGCCCACTGGACGTGTGTCCTGTTCTCCCGGATAAAAGTGATTTTTTTCTTCGGCGATTTTTCGCTATTTTTCTCCGATTCGACGCCAGTTCCCCTCCCGCCGGGTTCGGTACACCGGTATCGAGCCCGCTTATTTCTTTTTCGGTTTTTGCCCTTCATGGCTGGCGTTCGCACCCCTTTTTTTCATTTTTCCCTGGAAGGCCGGTCTTTTGACCTTGCAGGGGCTCTTTTTTCCCCGATGGCTTCCAGTGGTTTCAAAAAGTGTGATCGGTGTAAGAAACTTATGTCTCTCACCGACACACACGACTGCTGCCTTCGGTGCCTCAGCCCTGACCACGACCCCAAGTCGTGTGTGCGCCATGTAGGAAGATGTCTTCCAAGGCACTTAAAAGTCGACAGCATCAGAAGGAGAGGTTTTTCTCGGACTCTGCCTCCGGCCGGGCCCGGACCTCGTCTGAGGCCTCGACATCTCGGGATTCCGATCCCGAGCGCCATCGAAGCTCCTCGGACAGGGGGTCCCCCAACCGGGAACGTCAGAGGAAGAAGCGGCTCGCGAAGGCGGCATCGGAGGAGGTCCCTGGTCCCTCGAGGGCCAGGTCTAAGACCCCCGACCGCCGTCCCGGGCCCGTGGACCAAGAGAAGCCTGCCAAAATTCCTTGCGTGGAGTCGGAGTCTGCTGGACACGTAAGCTCCGTAGTCCTCGTGGACTCTCCTCCCAGAGAGCCGCCGCCGGGGCCCGAGTCGGTGGCTGCTGCGTCTCCCGAGCTGAGTCTCAGGATGACAGCCTTGGAGTGCAGATTGTCTGCCTTCATGGAGCAGCAGCGGGCACTGATGGCCAGCCTGTCTGATGCATCTGCCCCGACCACCGGGACGTCGACTTCGAAGTCAACCCTGGAGACCGAGCCAATACTCGAGACCCTTGTGGCTCGAAGTCGTCCTCGGTCGAGGTCTCCCTCGACCTCCTGTTCGGGACCGAGGGTGTCGGGGCGGGTGACTCGGGGCCCCGCGGGGTCGGACCCTGACTCCTCCTCGGATGAGTCCGCCTGGGAGACTGAGGACGAGGAGTCTCCCGATACTTTTAAGACTCGGTGCGTCCCATCGGACTCACCGCAGTCTGAGCCCCAGAGTAGATCCCCTCCGGAGGACACTAGGTTCTCGGAATTCGTCTGGGATATGGCCGCTGCCTTGGCTATTCCTGCCGATCCCGAGGAAGAGCCTCGAGCCGAGGAGCTCGATGCTCTACAGTACGACTCTCCTCCGAAGGAGGCCTTTACTGTCCCGGTTCCTCCGATGCTGGAACGGCTCCTCTTCCGGATGTGGGAGGCACCGGCCTCGGCGCCGGTTTTGAGCAAGCGAGTCGATTCCATCTATCGACTCCGCAAAAGCCCTGGTTTCCAGAAAGCACAGCTACCACACCATTCCATAGTTGTAGAATCGGCCATGCATCGTCTGTTGGTGGACAGGGCGGTGGAGCCTGTGCCTCCCCACTTGCAAGGTCACGGATTCTACTCCAGGTATTTCCTGGTACCCAAAAGGACCGGTGGCCTTCGACCCATTCTGGACCTCAGGAACCTCAACAAGTTCCTAGAGAAAGAAAAGTTCAAGATGCTTACTCTTGGAACACTTCTGCCCTACCTCCAGCAGGGAGATTGGCTATGCTCATTAGATCTAAAGGATGCGTACACTCACATCCTCATTCATCCAGACCACAGAAAGTACCTCACATTCATTGTGGGAGGAAACCATTATCAGTACAGAGTACTACCTTTTGGCCTGACCTCCGCTCCCAGGGTCTTTACCAAGTGCCTGGCAGTGGTTGCGGCCTACCTGAGGAATCAAGGCATCTTTGTCTTTACCTATCTGGACGACTGGCTCATCCGGGGTCAGACGTCCCTGGAGGCCAGACAAGCCACCCTCAGAACCATTGCTCTGCTTCAAAACGTGGGCTTTGTCATAAACTTCGCAAAGTCCACTTTGCTCCCCTCCCAGAACTTGGAGTTCATAGGGGCGAGGTTGGATTCTCAACTGGCAAAGGCATTCTTGCCAGAAGACAGGGCTCAAAGACTGATGGACGTGGCCAAACAGTTTCTAAACAGGTCCCTGGTCTCCACCAGACTCTGCCTTAAGCTTCTGGGCCACATGGCTTCGACAGTGCATGTGACTCCCAATGCCAGGCTCCATATGAGGCCTGCACAGTGGTGCCTTCGGACTCAGTGGTCTCAGGCCACAGGCCGCCTAAGAGACAGGATAAGGGTGTCCAGACCCCTTTTGGCCTCCCTCAGCTGGTGGCTACATCCATCCAATCTGCTGAAGGGGATGCCCTTCCAAATGCCAGAATACTCGGTGGTTCTCACCACCGACGCCTCTCTGCAGGGCTGGGGTGCTCATTGTCTGGACAAGTGCACTCAAGGCCTCTGGTCTCCCTGGGAGGCAGCTCAACAGATCAATCTCCTAGAACTTCGAGCTATCCGCTTAGCTCTCAAGGCTTTTTCTCCGGCCCTGGCTCACTGCTCAGTCTTGATTCAAACAGACAACCAGGTAGCCATGTTTTATTTGAACAAACAGGGCGGGACTGGGTCAAAGCTCCTTTGTCGGGAGGCTCAGGACCTTTGTTCCTTTGCCCTAAAGCACAACATGCTTCTCAAGGCGGTGTACCTTCCAGGCCAGGAGAACTGCCTGGCCGACCGGTTGAGCAGAATTCTGCAGCCCCATGAGTGGCAGCTGCATCCCTTGGTCGTTCAGAAGATCTTCCTGAAGAGGGATCTCCCTTGGATAGATCTCTTTGCCAGTCCGCTGAACAAGCAACTGCCCAAGTTCTGCTCCAGACAACCACATCCTTTGAGGATAGCACCAGATGCTTTTCTGATGTCCTGGTCTCAGGGCCTCCTGTATGCGTTTCCTCCCACGCCCTTGGTGGCCCGAACTCTTTTCAAGACTCTTCAGGACAAGGCCTCGGTCCTGCTGGTAGCTCCCAGGTGGCCGAGGCAACCTTGGTTTCCACTTCTACTTCAACTGGCAGTGGATTCCCCACTACCTCTGGGGTTTTAGCCCGACCTTCTCTCACAGGAGCAGGGTTCCCTTCTCACCCCAATCTCAAAGCTCTCAATTTGATGGCCTGGAGGCTGCAAGGGTAGTTTTGGCTCCCTGGGGCCTGCCTCAGGAAGTTGAGGAGGTTGTCCTAGCCTCTAGGAAACAGTCCACTAGGAAAACCTATGCCCTCAAATGGAAGAGGTTTTCTGTGTGGTGTCAGCTTCGTACAGAGGATCCTTTCTCCTATACTGTGCCAGTAGTGCTTCAGTACTTACTGCACTTATCAAATCAGGGACTTAAGTCCAATTCTGTTCGGGTCCACCTCTCAGCTCTAGCAGCTCACCACTCACTGGTGGAAGGACATTTTCTGTCTGGTCACCCCTTGGTGTCCCGCTTTCTCAGGGGCTTGCTTTTGCTCAAGTCCCCCATCCGTCCTCCTGCTCCTGAGTGGGAGCTGAATGTGGTCTTGCAACAACTGATTCGCCCACCCTTTGAGCCGATGGCTACTTGCCCTCTACGCTTCCTTTCCTGGAAGACTCTCTTCCTGATAGCCCTCACCTCGGCTAGGCGAGTGAGTGAGCTTCAGGCCCTGGTCTGTGACAGGCCTCACACCAGAATTTATAGGAACAGGGTAGTCCTTAGGACTCATCCAAAGTTCCTTCCCAAGGTTGTCTCCTCTTTCCACCTCAACCAGGAGGTGGTTCTTCCAACATTCTTCCCTAGGCCTCATGCTAGCCAGGCTGAAGCAGTCCTGCATACCCTGGATTGTAGGAGGGCCTTATCCTTCTACCTTGACCGTACGCAGGGGCGCATAGAAGGGCTACTCAGCTCTTCGTCTCATTTGACCCCAATAAGTTGGGGTTGGCTTTGTCCAAGCGTACCTTGTCCATTTGGGTGGCTGACTGTATCACCTGGGCTTACAAGGCGGCTGACCTTCCTTTGCAGGGTAGGGTCACGGCCCATCGTGTCAGGGCAATGGCTGCCTCAGTGGCTCATCTCCGCTCTGTGCCCTTGGTTGACATCTGCAGGGCTGCAACTTGGTCTTCAAGCCAGACTTTTGCGGCCCATTACTGTCTGGAGAGGAAGTCCCGTAGGGACAGTGCTTTTGGCCAAGCAGTACTCCGGAATCTCTTTGAGGTTTAGGCAACTCCTGTCCTCTGTTGGGCTACCGGTGGAGGTTGTGTCCTTGAAAAGCCTTTCTTTGATGCTGTGACTAGAGGGAGTTCTCTTGTTCAGCCTGGGTTCCTGGGAGCCCAGAGCTAGGGAGTCACCCATATGTGAGGACTGACTTCCTGCTTGGTCCTGGAGAAAGAGTAGTTACTGACCTGTAACAGGTGTTCTCCAGGAGCAGCAGGAATCAGTCCTCACAACCCTCCCTCCTCCCCTTGGAGTTGCAGTTGTACATAGTTTGTTTTACATTTTTGTGTGCTGTTCTTAGCTATGTCATTTGACTGAGGTAAGATGGCACCTTTAGGCAGGAAGGGAACCGTGCATGCGTGCCAGCATTCCCAAAGGCTTTCATGGAAAGCTGGGGAAATGCTCCGCTGGGGCTTCATCGGCGCCGATGACACCCGCTGGGGCTTCATCGGCGCCGATGACACCCGCTGGGGCTTCATCGGCGCCGATGACACCCGCTGGGGCTTCATCGGCGCCGATGACACCCGCTGGGGCTTCATCGGCGCCGATGACACCCGCTGGGGCTTCATCGGCGCCGATGACACCCGCTGGGGCTTCATCGGCGCCGATGACACCCATATGTGAGGACTGATTCCTGCTGCTCCTGGAGAACACCTGTTACAGGTGAGTAACTACTCTTTATTGATAGTTGAAGCAAACAGTGCAGAATACATGAGTGATGGAGACTCGATCAGAGCAGAAACAGTCAAGGAAAGGATCCATACAGCCCTCAAAACCAGCGAAGGTGTCCTGGCAGCAAATGATGCAAATTTGCTCAGAAGTGAAAGTTGTCACCCAGGGATTTGTGGTATCAGCCTTGCCTGGCTCAACACAGAACTCATCTTAAGTTTCACATCTACTGCGGTAGCAGTCACAGTGATAATACTTAGCAATATTATTTATTTAACAGGTTTTTTTATACTGCTTTATCATTTCAGTTGAAGTGGTTTACATTGTAACTTCAATTTGGTAATCTACATTAAACAGGGACATTGATAACTTGGATTTTTCTGATTCAATGGAGGGTAAAGTGACTTGCCCAAGGTCACAAGCAGTGCAAGTGGGAATCAAGCCCTTGATCTTCTGAGTAGTAGGCAGTTGCTCTAACCTTTAGGCTACTCCTCCACTCCCTTAGAGTTAGTAATGTAGCACTGAGTGAACAACTTACGCAGATTCACACTGGACTGGATAAGGTTTGAGTGGAGTTGAGAGAGATGTCAGGCCAGCTAGAGGGAACAGAGCAGCACATTACTGCAGCAAGGATCTGTTAATATTGAAAAAAAATGACTGAAAATAAAAACTCATTATACAAAGATTGCAACAAAAGCGGAGTGATTTAGAAAATCGATCTCAGAGATGCAATTTTTAAGAGTCAAGGGGAGAAGAATGAGGACATGTGGGCTTTGTGGAAAAGTTATTTAAGAAGATAATTCAATGGATTCCCTTGCTTCAGGACTGAATTTTATAGAAAGGGCCCATAGGGTGCTAAGAGGTCTACTGCTGCCTGGTGGCAGGCTGCATTCTAGTCTAGCAAAGATCTTAAACTAAAGTCAGAAGGAGTTGATCCTGGCCTATGGGAGGAAAAAAAAGTGCCCTAAAATACAAGGAACAGTAAATTTTACTCTTTACTGACTTTACTGAAAGTGAACTACAAAAGACAGAGCTTTAAAGAGGTAAAGAAATGTCCTTGAATGTATGGAATTCAAGCAGCCATGATGTATGTAGTCAGACTTTGGATTGAATGGAGGTGATCATTCCCAAATGATCCTCTCATTCTGGCAAAAAAAGAAATGGGGAGGCTTAGAGCACCATATGTTCAGAATGCAGAGGTGCTTCTGCTTTTTCAGAAAAGAGAGAGAAATATAATAAGAGTATATATTGTATCTGGATTATCCAAGAAGAAAGGCAATGTAGCGCATAAACTAGAAGATGATTTGATAAATGTATTTCCTGCTCAGCAGTCAGCACAGACTCAGACAGAGAAACCCAAGCCTAGCATGCTTCTGGACAAGAGAAAATTTGAAAAAAAGCTTGCTGTGGAAGCAAAAATGCATAATAAAAACTTTTTCAAGTACATTTGTAGCAAAAAACCTGTGAGAGTCAGTTGGACCATGGGATGATAGAGGGGTAAAAGGGACACTAAGAGGGGACAAGCCCATAGCAAAGAGACTGAATGAATTTTTTGCTTCGGTATTTAAAGCTGATGCAGCAGAAGAATTGAAAGAAATATCGATAAACCGGGAAGATATATTACAACTATTTGATGGCAAATCACCTGGACTGGATGGTATACATCCAAGGGTATTGAAAGAACTGAAATATGAGATTGCAGACCTACTATTTCTAATCAGTGAACTATCATTAAAATCATCAGTAATACCTGAAGATTGGAGGATAGCCAATGTAACAGGTGATCCAGGAAACTACAGACCGGTGAGCCTGACATCAGTACCGGGAAAAATGGTAGAAACCATTATTAAAAACAAAATTTCTGAATATGTCATGGTTTAATGGGAGACAGCCAACATGACTTTATTTATTTAATTTATTTATGACTTAATTAATTAATTCAGCTTATAGTCAAATACACTCCAGATATATCAAAATGAAGTAGACAATGAAGCTCAAAATTCTCTAGCAGGTATTATACAAAATGAAGTGCACCCATACTATAACGCACGAGGTCTCAGACTGTGGGATTATGTGGCCAAAACTGACCTACTGTATCTCCCAATTTTGCATCAACGACCTCCCTGGAAGTGTTAGTAATAACCAGGTGCACTCTCAAATTTCACTCATCCTGCTTAAATGAGTACTAATGCATAAAAACCAAATAATCTTCAATCTTCAAATCAAAACCATTCACCGAAAAAATGTATATTCTTATCTTATTTGCTGTAGATAAACAAGCTGGCAAAAACGTTTGTTCAAACTGTCAGATCACCCAACGCCGTTCACTGGCACTGCCTACGCGTTTCTCCACGCGGTTCTTCAGGGGCTAACTGTAAAAATGCCAAACATCCAAACAACAGCTCAGCAAGTAACTATTAACAAAGAAAAAAGAAAAAACAAAGTCACCTCATCTATTCCATTCATCGCTACAAAATACATATACCGTACAATAAACCATTACTACTACCACATCTCTCAAACTCACAGGACTTACAGAATGCTGCCCACGTTCTTCGCCAATACCGCACTGTTCTGCAATACAATTAACCACAGCCGGTGGAAAACGCCGCACATGCGGGTTAACCCTACGGCTGGGCTTTAAAGTACCTCCCAATCCCCTAGGGGGTCATCTCTAAACTACACTCTCCCTCCTCAATCTACAGCTCCTTAACAAAAAGCTTTCACAAATATACTCAGACTCCCTAATTGAAATTGCTCTTCGAGGCTCACGCGCTATAATGCTACTCTTGAGCCATACCCAAGTGCTGCTCTAAATATTTATGTCTCACCGAAAACTTCACAAAAACGTATTTTAAACAGTAGATTGCTCATCGAGAAACACGCGCGAAAATGCTACTCTTGAGCCATACTCAAATACTGCACTAAATGTTCATGTCTCACCGAAAAACTTCACAAAAACGCATTTTAAACAGGAAAATCAAATCATACATGCCCGCCAATCTATATTCACATTTAATCCCCCCGGAGCTACAGTGCCAAGTTCAAAAATCCAACGTTGTTCCCGCAAGGTAATCCACTGGTCCCGTGATCTACCCCGCTGGCCTCTGTAAACCACCTCTATACAGAAGCACTGCAAATCCTCAAAGGAATGCTTTAGTATCAGGCAATGTTGCACCATAGGAGCCTCCTGTGTCTGGTGCTTGAGGCGGCTGTTATGTTCAGCCATACGCGTTTTAAACTTCCGACTGGTTTTCCCAACATATAATAGTTGACAAGGACATTGTACAATGTATACTACATGGGTTGAATCACAATCCGAAAAATAACGCAATCAATACTCATTACCCCGGTAGTGAAAAATGTCTACTTCCCTGGTAATCATACACATAATGCAGTTACCGCACTTATGATGACCTCGCAACTCCTCCCCACCATTCCCCAGAGAAAAACACCATGACGCAACCGCGATGGACTCAAAAACTCCTTAAAATTTCTCCCCCTTTGCCAAACACACCGAATCATTTTACTCCGGAGGGCAGGAACCAACTGTAACACTGACCGATGTCTTTTCACAGTTTGTTGAATGGACCGACTCAGCGGCGAATAGGGGGTAATCAGATTTACGTTCATTTCATCTACCTTCCTACGGGAGCTAGAAACTGCCTGTATTAACAACTCCCGATTGTTATTCAGAGCCCTTTGATAAGCATTCTTAACTACCATGGGCGGATATCCCCTATCAATAAAATTGGTGATAAGCTGCTTAGACTGAGCTTTATAATCAGATCTATCTGAACAATTTCTCCTATATCTAAGGAATTGGCGGGCATGTATGATTTGATTTTCCTGTTTAAAATGTGTTTTTGTGAAGTTTTTCGGTGAGACATGAACATTTAGTGCAGTATTTGAGTATGGCTCAAGAGTAGCATTTTCGCGCGTGTGTCTCGATGAGCAATCTACTGTTTAAAATACGTTTTTGTGAAGTTTTCTGTATGGCTCAAGAGTAGCATTATAGCGTGTGAGCCTCGAAGAGCAATTTCAATTAGGGAGTCTGAGTATATTTGTGAAGTCTTTTTGTTAAGGAGCTGTAGATTGAGGAGGGAGAGTGTAGTTTAGAGATGACCCCCTAGGGGATTGGGCGGTACTTTAAAGCCAAGCCGTAGGGTTAACCAGCATGCGCGGCGTTTTCCACCGGCTGTGGTTAATTGTATTGCAGAACAGTGCGGTATTGGCGAAGAACGTGGGCAGCATTCTGTAAGTCCTGTGAGTTTGAGAGATGTGGTAGTAGTAATGGTTTATTGTACGGTATATGTATTTTGTAACGATGAATGGAATAGATGAGGTGACTTTGTTTTTTTTCTTTTTTCTTTGTTAATAGTTACTTGCTGAGCTGTTGTTTGGATGTTTGGTATTTTTACAGTTAGCCCCTGAAGAACCGCGTGGAGAAACGCGTAGGCAGTGCCAGTGAACGGCGTTGGGTGATCTGACAGTTTGAACAAACGTTTTTGCCAGCTTGTTTATCTACAGCAAATAAGATAAGAATATACATTTTTTCGGTGAATGGTTTTGATTTGAAGATTGAAGATTATTGGTTTTTATGCATTAGTACTCATTTAAGCAGGATGAGTGAAATTTGAGAGTGCACCTGGTTATTACTAACACTTCCAGGGAGGTCGTTGATGCAAAATTGGGAGATACAGTAGGTCAGTTTTGGCCACATAATCCCACAGTCTGAGACCCCGTGCGTTATAGTATGGGTGCACTTCATTTTGTATAATACCTGCTAGAGAATTTTGAGCTTCATTGTCTACTTCATTTTGATATATCTGGAGTGTATTTGACTATAAGCTGATCTGTACACACTCTGCAATTAAAAGTCCTATACTCAGTGTTAATTAATTAATTAGCATTTATATACCGCTTTTTCCAATAGATCAAAGACAGTTTACATTGAACAGGGTCAGATACATACACAGTTTATCCCCCTTGGGCGCAAGTGCTATTAGGGCTTGATGCTGGGGTGTCGAATCCAGGCCTTTGAGCTATACATAGGCATGTATTTTGACGTCCCTGACCCAGGAGTTGTCCAGCTTCTCAGGGGGCTGACAAGAGAACCTCTCAATTGGTTCCAAGCTCTGACTTCCGGGATCAAGGACTCTTCAAAGTTCAGATTCGAGTAGCACCAGCTCGAGTAGCAGCGGCCAGCATCGGGGCTTGATGCCAAGCCTGGCTACAGTCCTCGGACCTCAAGCAGTGTGTCCAGGACAAGCTGCTCGACATCTCCTGCACTGGTGAGAACTTGTTTGGCAAACCCATGGCCGACAAGGCGGCTGAGATAGAAGCCAAAGTTGTGACCCACTAGAGGCTTTCAAAGAAGACCTCTTCCTTTCCCTGCCAGAAAAACTTGGGGGAAAGGCCCCTATTCCCTGGGAAAAAGGGGCACTTCCAATAGTCACCAATACCAGTCCTTCTCAGGTCAGCAACAGGGTTCTCACCCTAAGAGGCAGGGCCAAGGAGCTCAGAAGCCCCAAGCCCTGGCACCAGCCCAACCAGGGGGGAGCTTTTGATTGCTAGGGCAGGGCCTCCCCTCTCCCGGGAGACCCTTACCAGCCCACAGGGGGCCACCTGACACTCTTTGCCCACAAGTGGGCCAAGGTCACCTCAGACCAGTGGCTGCTGCAGGTGGTAAAAGAAGGATACCTCCTCCCAACAAATACCACCCAGGTTCTTCCCAGGAGAGCCAGTGCGACCTCTCTTTCACCAGACTCTCCTGTTCTCAGAGCTTGCAGGCCTGCTCAGGAGCCCGTACACAAGCATCAATGGGGGAAGAGCATTAACTCAAGGTACTTCCTTGTCCCCAAAAGAACAGGGGGCTTCAGGCCCATTCTAGACCTGCGAAACTTGAACAAGTTCCTGGTTAGGGAGAAGTTCAAGATGCTCTCCCTTGGAACACTGCTGCCCTACCTACACCAGGGAGATTGGCTGTGCTCCCTAGACCTAAAGGATGTGTACACTGACATCCTGATCCACCCCTCCCACAGGCAGTACCTGCAGTTTGTGGTGGGAGGAGGACACTACCAGTACAGAGTGCTGCCCTTCAGCCTGGCGGCCTCGCTAAGGGTCTTTACCAAGTGCTTGGCAGTGGTAGCCACTCACTTGCGCCTGCAAGGGGTGTTCATCTTCCCCTACCTGGATGACTGACTAATCAGGGGCGGTACGTCCTCAGAGGTCAGGCAGGCTGCAGAGCAAACAACCCTCCTGCTGCAGCACCTGAGATTCGTCATCAGCTACCCCAAGTACCATCTCTCTCCAACCCAAAGTCTGGAGTTCATAATGGCGCAGTTGGACACACTACTGGTCAAGGCTGTCCTCCCAAGGGAAAGGGCAGACCACCTCATACAATTGGCAGGAAAGGTGCAACGCCGCCAGTCAGTATCGGCCCGCCTCCTTCTCTGCCTGTTGGGCCACATGGCCTCAACGGTCCACATTACACCACTAGCCCGCCTACACATGCAGAAAGCCCAATGGTGCCTCCGCTCACAGTGGACTCAACAAGCTGACTACGGGACAGAGTCCGAGTCACCCGCCAACTAGCAGAGTCCCTCACCTGGTAACAAAACCTGCATCACCTTCAGATGGGAATGCCATTCCATGCACCTGGACAGCAGAGGGCCCTGACCACAGATGCCTCCCTCCTGGGTTGGGGGGTGCATCTGCTCTGCTTTTGACCTCCCCCCGCCCCTTCCCCTTTGTCCCCAGCCCCCGTTGATGCCAAGCCCCATTCTCTCCCCTCCCTGGTGTAGTGCAGACACCGTCTGCTCTTTCCTCTAATCTTGCCTTTTCTTTCCTGTCTAAATTTATTGGCGTTCTTTTTCCCTTTCACAGCAGTTCTACCTTATTTTAATAAATGTAAACCGCTCTGACGCTTTTTGTATGAGCGGTATATTAAGCTCCAAATAAAGATAAAGACCACCACATGCAAGGCAGCTGGTCCCAGGAGGAGTCACTCTTGCAGATCAATCTCCTCGAGCTCAAGGCAATCTTCCTGGTTCTGCGAGCGTTCCGCCACCGCCTGCAGCATCAACCTGTGCTGATCCAGATGGACAACCAGGTGGCCATGTTTTATATCAACAAGCAGGGGGACACGGGCTTGTACCCTTTATGCTAGGAGGCGGTGGCCCTTCTCTCCTTCGCAGTGCACAACAGCATTCTGCGAGCGGTATACCAGCCAGGGCAGGACAACTGTTGCTTAGCAGACAGGCTGAACAGAGTCCTTCGCCCACCCAAGTGACGCTTGAATCTCAGGGTAACAAACCAAGTCTTCCACCACTGGGGCAAGCTCAAGACAGACCTTTTTGCCTCCCCAGACAACACACAACTGCCACTCTTTTGTTTGCACCAGCTGCACCTGGGGAGAGTGGCGTCAGATGCCTTCCTGATCCCGTCGTCGAAGGGCCTGCTATATGCGTTCCTGTTAACCTCCCTGGTCGCCAAGACCCTCTTCAGCATCCAGAGTGAGGGGGCGTCAGTTATACTGATCCTACCCAGGTGGCCCAGGCAACCCTGGTTTCCTCTGCTGCTATCCCTGTTGGTGGCACTGCCTGTCCTACTGGGCTGGGCCCCTGACCTCCTGTCCCAGGAGGAGGGCTCCTTTCTGCGCCTTAACCTGGGGTTGCTAATGCTAACAGCGTGGCTGCTGAAAGGGTAGCGCTGGCCCCCTTCAACCTTCCAAGGGAGGTCGAGGAGATCCTATTGGCCACTCGCAAAACCTCCATCAGACAGGCCTATGCCTTGAAGTGGAGAAGGTTCTCCGTCTGGTGTGCAGAGAAGGAGGAGAATCCTTTCTCCTCTCATGTGCTACTGGTTCTTCAGTATCTACTACACCTGTCACACACTGGGCTGAAATACAACTTGGTGAGGGTGCATCTTAGCGCATAGTCGTGCACCACCACTCTATCGAGGGAAAACTCCTCTCTAGCCAGCCCCTGGTCTCTAGGTTCCTCCACAGCTTCCTGTTATCCAAGCCCCTCATCTGCCTTCTGGCAGCGGAATGAGACCTCAGTGTGGTGTTCTCCCAGCTCACTAAACCGCCATTCGAGCCCCTAGCCATTTGCCACCTGAGATACCTGTCTTGGAAAGTGGCCTTCCTGGTGGCCCTCATGTCCGCTCGAAGGGTGAGCGAACTCCAGGCCCTGGTGGCGGACCCACCATATATGAGGTTCTTCAAGAACATGGTGGTGCTCCGCACACACCCCAAATTCCTCCAAAAGGTGGTATCTCCTTTCCACCTCAACCAAGAGGTGATCCTCTCCACCTTCTTCCCACGGCCTCACGCCGGCAGGGAGGAACTAATACTCCATACACTAGATTGCAAGCATGCCCTGTCCTTCTACTTGCAGCAGACTCAGGCCCATCGCAAAGCTCCTCAGCTTTTCGTATCTTATGACCCCAGCAGACTGGTGCTCCCCTGTCCTCTTGGGTGGTGGACTGTGTTGCCCTCACCTATGAGTGAGCTGGCCTCTCCCTCGAGCACTGGATCACAGCGCATCGCATGAGGGCGATTGCCGGGTCGTTGGCCAATCTCTGCTCAGTGCTGGTGACTGAAATCTGCAAGGCAGCCACATGGTCTTCAGTTCATGCGTTCGCAGCTCACTACTACCTGGAGAGCGAGTCCCAGAGGGACAGTGCCTTTGGCCAGGCAGTACTCAGTAATATTCTTGGGGTGTAGGCAACTCCTGCTCTCCAACCCTTCTATGTTCAGGCTACCGGAGTGATAGTGTCGCTGGACACTAGGGTCTTGCAGAGTCTCTCAGTAGGGACTCACTTTCTGCAACTCACAGCTTCCTGATTGATCACCGTTGGTGCTGTCTTGGTTCGGTCCTCAGCAGTCTGGAACTAGGGAGTTCGATATGTGAGGACTGACTTCCTGCTTGTTCCTGGAGAAAGCATAGTTACTCACCTGTAACAGGTGTTCTCCGGAAACAGCAGGAATCAGTCCTCACAACCCTCTCTCCTCCCCTGGGAGTTGCCTCCTACCTTATGTTAGTTTTACTTCCGTCCTAGTTGTCATCTGACTGAGCAAGATGGTACCCTGGGGCAGGAAGGGGATCATGCATGCATTGTAGCATATCCCAAAGGCTTTCTTTGAAAGCTGGGGAAATGCTCTACACAGGCTCCATCGGCGCCAACTTCACCCATATATGAGGACTGATTCCTGCTATTCCCGGAGAACACCTGTTACAGGTGAGTACGCTATCTGGATTTTTAGAAAGCCTTTGACAAGGTCCCTTATGAGAGAATATTGGTGAAATTAAAAAGTCATGGGATAGGAGGCAGTGTACTATTGCAGATCAGAAACTGGTTAAAAGATAGAAAGCAGAGGGTAGGGCTGAATGGCCAATTTTCCCAATGGAGAAAGGTGAATAGTGGAGTACCCCAGGGATCTGTGCTCGCTCCACTGCTTTTTAACATATTTGTGAATGACCTGGAAATGGGAATAATGAGTGAGATAATCAAATGTACAGATGAACAAAATTATTCAAAGTTGTTAAAACTCAAGAGGATTGTGAAAAATTGCAAGAGGACCTTAATAAATTCAAAGACTGGACTTTCAAATGGCAGATGAAATTTAACGTGGATAAGTGCAAAGAAATGCACCAAGGAAAGAACAACCCAAACTATGGCTACACGATGCAAGGTTCCACATTAGGAACCATCTCCCAGGAAAAAGATTTAGACGCCATCGTGGATAACATGTTGAAACCTTCTGCCCAGTGTGCATGGCGGCCAAGAAAACAAATAGAATGCTAGGAATCATAAGAAAAGGAATGGAGAATAAAACAAAGTATATTGTGGGCAATTCTGGTCACCGTATCTTTAAAAGGATATAGCAGAATTAGAAAAGGTACAGAGAAGAGCCACCAAAATGGTAAAGGGGATGGAAGGCTACCAATATGAGAAAAGGCTAAAAAGATTAGGGCTCTTCAACCTGGAAAAGAGACGGCTGAGGGGAGATATGATAGAGGTCTATAAATTAATGAATGGGTAGAAAGGGTAAACGGAGATCAATTGTTTACGCCATCAGAATGTAGAAAGACTAGGGGACATGCTATGAAGCTACAGTGTAACCCATATAAGACTAATAAGAGAAAATATTTTTTCACTCAACACGTAATCAAACTCTGGAATTCGTTACCGGAGGATGTAGCAAAAGCTGTTAGTGTAGCTGGGTTTAGAAAAGATTTGTACAAGTTCCTGAAGGAAAGGTCCATAAACCATTATTAAAAGGGACCCGGGAAATCCACTGCTTGTCCCATACAAGCATTGTGGAACTTGTATCTTCTGGGGAAGCTGCTAAGTACTTGTGTCCTAGATCGGCCACTGTTGGAAACAGGATACTGGGCTTGATGAACCTTGGTCTGACCCAGTATGGCATATCTTCTGTTCTTATGGCATGCATACAGAGGGAATAAACAACTATTGCAAGGCTGGAGTGCTTTCATAGAACACTCGGGAGGAGGAACATCTAATTCTACCTGTGCTTGAGGGAGGTGGCGGGGGGGACACTGGAGGTTGACAGGATAATATAATTCTAACTTAAATGAGAAATGTATTGTAAAACTCAATATTTATAAATAATTTCATAAAATGTAAGGGGCACAGACTTTAAAGAAGTGTAATAAGGTCCTGCTAAAGTTGGTGGGGATAGGGGCAGATCTGTTTCTCATACAGGAGGTGCATATCGGTTCAGAGGATCAGGGAAAATTACAGGCAAATTGGATGGATGAGGTATTCCATTCTTTTGCATGTTGTAATGGAACAGGAGCTCATTACTGATAACGGAAGAACTTTTTAGCAGAGTAATATAATTCTGCAGGAACAAAATGGGTAGGGGTTAGATGCGGAGTACCTCAGGGTTCAGTACTATCACCTCTGCTGTTTATTGTCATTCTGGCGCTATTGACTCATCTCATTCACAAGATGGGAATTAGTGTGTATTGTTACACCAATGATATTTTGCTGGTGTGTATTACACCAATAATATTTTTCTGCTTGCATATACAGACGCAGTGTCTCCTGATATGTTGGACTTGAACTGTTATTTGCAAAAGGTTGCTATCTCCAGGAACAAGCAGGAACGTAGTCTTCACATATGGGTATCATCGGTACCGACAGAGCCTGCGCGGGAACGCTCCCCAGCATCCAATAGGAAAGCTTTTGGGAGCATCCCACAGCGCCTGCATGCTGCCTTCCCACCTTTCTACCTCTCTCACTTCAGTTCTTCGTTTTCCACGGAGCCGACAGGACGTGTACCCTGTCACCACAGAAAATGTATTCTTATTCTTTTGTTTTTTTGTGGTCGCGTCTGCCTTCACTCGACACCTACCGGTACCACCGGTTCTCTTTCCTTCTTTTTTCAAAAAAACCCCTAGCTTTCTAAAATATTTTTCTTTCAGGGGCCTCTACCCTTTTCGGTGCTAGGCGCCATTTTGGGCACTAGGCCCACTTTTCTTCAAACATGAAGAAGCCAGCTAGTGGTTTCAAGAAATGTTCTAACTGTGGCAGTACTATATCCGTCACCGACACCCATGATTGGTGTCTTAAATGTTTAGGTCCTGAACATTGTCCATTGGAGTGTCTTTCCTGCAGAAAGATGACCAAGAGGGGCCTACAGAATAGAGTTGCAAAACTCGCTACCCTTTTTGCCGCAGATATGATGTCAGTTGCATCAACATCTTCCAGAGCTTCATCTTCCTCCCATGGATCTCAGGTAACTAAACTTAAGTCTTCCAAGACTGGCTGGTCCTCAAAGGGTAGATCTCCTTCTAAGCATCAAGATTCCACTGGCGTTGCCCTTGAGGAAAGTTCACCGGCAAAACAGCCCCGGTGGGAGTCTTCGGTCTCCAAAGCATTAACGGGGCTCCAGGATGTTCCAGAGGCTTCCACCAGTACCGACACCCAGGCATCGGCAGGGGCGATGGAGAAAAGAATCCTTGGTATCGAACTCAGTCTAGCGACCCTCTTAGCAGCTTTGGTACCGCTAAGACCACTACAGACGGTTCCACAAGTATTGGTACCGACATCGGTACCGGTAACAAGTGCACCTGCTTCGTCAGGCATGCTTCCCCCCATGCAGAGCCTTGAGTCTATCTCAGGTATCGGGAGACAGGATCCGAGACACTCTGGTACCGACTTCAAGCGGTACCGGTATCGTGCATTACGGGAACACCCGGTGCAGAGTGACTTCAAGTCTTCCGATTCTGATGACTCTACCGGTACTAGAGCGATCCTAACAGAGGATCCAACTCCTCCTCAACGCAGAATGTCTCCTCCAGAAGACATGTCCTTCCAGGATTTCATACGTGATTTAGTCAAAGGTCTTTCAATCATGGTGATTCCAGAAAAGGAACCTAGGGCAGAAGAATTAAGAATTCTACAATATCCCATGGCTCCTAAGGAAGCAGCTACGCTTCCTATTCACAAGATCTTACATGATCTTATGTTAAGGATGTGGGAAACTCCTTTAACGGTGTCTCCACATTCCCGACACCTCGATACCATGTACCGAGTGCCAAGCTGTCCTGGCTTTCAAAAGACTCCATTACCACACTATTCAATGGCAGTGGAATCAGCCATGCGTAGAATTAAGAATGCTAAAACGCATTCTTCTAATCCTCCAGGCCGGGAATCGAGGACACTCGATGCCTTTGGGCGTCGATGCTTCCAATCTTCCATGTTATCAGCCAAGATCATTTCCTACATTCTTTATATGGGTATGTTCCTGGAAGAAGTCGCACGTGACTTAGAGCTCATGAGCCCTAATATGTCTGAGGACAAAAGGGAAGATTTCCTTACCCTGGTCAAGCATGCCCAGAATGTCTCTAAATTCATAAACCGTGCAACCTTTGAATGCAAAGCAGAACCTCTGCTATCTCCATAGGTGCACGTCGTATTACCTGGCTTCAGGCATCAGACTTAGAGCAGTGGGTGCAAGACAAGCTGGGAAACATTCCTTGTACAGGAGAAAATCTGGCAGGTCAAGGCTAATCAGCTTGAATCTGAAAATACTACCTTGAACAGACTAAGTCTACAGCCAACCCAGCAAAGAAAAAGTCATTCAAGAAACCCTTTTTCATCAAGAAAAAGAGGTTTTACTAATATTACCCCCATTTGGGCCACTGTCCAGTTCATGTTCCCCAAAAGAGACAACAACAGAACAGACAGCAAAGAAAGCCTCAAACTCAAAGAGCTCAACCGGCCCAGCAGACTCAGCCTCCTCAGGGGCTTTGACTCTTACATAGAGAACTTAGTCATTCTGCCCCTGAAAGGACCAGAACCCTTAACCATTCTAGGCAGGTTATGCCATTTTGCCAAGAGATGGCAACAAATAACATCAGAAAACTGTGCTCTGTCCATTGTACGACTGGGGTACAAGCTTCACTTTCTCAACATGCCCCCACCTACAATAACACAGGTACACTAAAAAAAATTTTTTTTAAACTGCCTCTAATGTTTCGATTGATTTTTACGTTTTTTGGTGCGCTGAATCCAAATCTGGTTACCAATTTGCTCCATCACGTAAAGATTTTTTGCTACATTGGGTTAGCAGTTTGAGGTGAACGTTTCAGATTGAGTACGATCGAGATAAAAGTTTCTTGGATGAATTCTTTATACTAATTGTTTAGTAGTTATTCAAATAAGAATAAAGAAAATTGTAACAAGGCAGCACATAAGAATAGAGTAATGTCAACAAAACACACTGTGATGGTAGCAAAATTGTCTGCACTTAAAACAGCCACATACATGTGCACAAACATTGAGCATATAAGAGCGAGGTTAGACACAAAGCAAAGCAAAGAAATGTGCAAAAAATGTTGTACAGGTATGTATGTAAGAATAGAAAACGCAAACCGCACCATTGCAATACATGAAGACAAACACCCGATGGTGTGAAAATAAAATTCTAATAAATGAGATCCGACCCTGTGGTAATAACTAGCAAATTTTTATTTCAAAGTTTAGTAAAAACACGATATTTGTCAACACAGTTTAGATTTTAAAGTCATTCTTGGGTCAATCAATCTCCTGGTGGGCCCGTTTTCTTCTTCCCCCGAATGCTTCTCTTGGTGCGCTGCTTGGCGTATTTTTCATCTGGGGTTTCCCGCAGCAGCAAACAGCAGAAATCAGCCATCATAGTGGTGTTCCATCTTCCTTGGTACCTTCTCTCTGCGTCCTTGATGTCCTGGTGAAACCTTTCACCTTGTTCTTCACTGTACGCCCCCAAGTTTTCGGGAAAGTAGTTCACATAGGAGTGCAAGAAATGGACTTTCAGGCTCATGTTACAGCCTTGTTCTTTGAAGGCATTGAGCATCCTGGCAACAATATCCTTATAGTTCTCATCCCGCCTGTTCCCCAAGAATTTGAGAACAACATCCTTGAAGGAATCCCAGGCTTCTTTTTCCTTCTCAGACATCGTTTCAGCGAATGCTCCATCTGAAATGAGTTTCCTTATATCAGGGTCAACAAACACTCCTTCCTTTAGCTTTGCTTCAGAAAGTCGGGGGAACTTTGAGCAAAGGTACCGAAAGCACTCACCATCTTTTGGAAGGGACTTGATGAATTGCTTAATGAGACCCAACTTAATGTGGAGAGGTGGTAATAGAATTTTATCACGAGGTACCAAGCTCTCATGAAGAACATTTTTCTCACCGGGTCTCAAATACTCCCGAATTGGCCAGTCTTTTTTCCCCCAGTGTAGGTCGTGGGCCCGGCTATCCCACAAGCAAAGGAAGCAGGGATATTTGGTGAAACCGGATTGCTGCCCTAATAGCATGGATAGAATTTTAAAGTCTCCACAAATCATCCACTTATGCTCATCATAACGAATCTTCTGAAGAATCAGGGCCAAATTCTCGTATTTTTCTTGGAGAATAACAGAGTGAGCAATAGGAACTGAAGCGAATGTGTTGCCATTATGAAGAAGAACACCTTTTATGCTGTCTTTTGACAAATCAATGAACAGCCGCCATTCAGCAGGATCATACTTGAGTTTAAACTTTTCCATCACTCCGTATATATCGTTGCAAAATACCAAATCTTCCTCTTTGCTGAAATACTTCAAAAATTGTGTCTCGCGGTTGCGGTACCAATAAAAAGTTGTTCCTGGTGACAATAGATTTTTCTGTTTAAGCCGAGAACCTAGCAGTTGGGCAGCATCTTTTGGGAGTCCTAAATCCCGGACTAAATCATTCAATTCAGCTTGAGAGAAAAGTTCAGGTTTCGGATCTGGTTCAGTTTCAAACTCGGAAGTACTGGACTCATCGGGAAAAGCCATCTGATGAGTCTCATCATGATCAGAACCGTCCACACAAATATGATCCAAAGATTTTGGTGGTTCAGGCACAGGTACTTCGTTGCTATGAGGCATAGGCCTAATTGCTGAGGGAAGGTTGGGGTAACTTATTACGTTCTTATTTTTTAAGTTGTATCCCTTCACAATGCAAGAGCAAAAATAGCAGTCACTGCTGTGGTCTCTGTTCACGCCACATAATAGGTATTCCGAAAGGAAATGCTTGTTTTTTACCTTTCATCCATAAGCGTAGATCTTCCTCACATGTCTTGCACACTTTGTGAGGAGCCCACGGTTTGTCTTGATCGCCTAACTTCAAACCGAAATAGGCGAAATATACTTTTTTAATAAATGCAGAAATGTTCCTCTGCCGCTTTTTCACGGTATATTTCCCACAAATAAAACAAAAACTGTCCGGAGAGTTGACGCAACCTCTGGCTCTGTGAGCCATCACAAATACACAGCACTGCAAACTACAACTGTAGTGAACCACTTCGGAATAAAGCTGGATTATGACTGAGCAAACAAAAGGTAATAATGAACTTGCAAGAAACTGAAATTTGACAGGAACGTTCATGTCGCAACCACCGTGTTTGAGCGAGCGAACGAGGCGAGGCGAACAGGAAAGAACATGCGCCAGCGCGAGTACTGGATTTAGCCCCCCGCCTCCCAATTGTCCTGTTAATGTATAAAATGAATACAAAACACTCTAAAATATCATGAGGGAGTGTTTCTAGTTAGTTAACCATTACAACCTCTATTTTGGGCCAAGAAAATAAACTGCAGTCGGCTAAAAAGAAATTATGTGAACATTCCTTATATGGGTAAGAAATCTAATTTTGCAAGAAAACGTGACGTGATGGAACATTTTGGCTATTTTTCCTGGATTCAGCACCCCAAAATCTATAGGAATCAGTTGCAAAACTGGAGGCAGTTTTTTGGTAGTGTACCTGTGTAATCAAACAGTTCAATTCTCAGGTCCCTGCCACCGACCTCTTGTGGCAGGAGGTCACATCACTTCTCGCTCAAGGAGCAATAGAAGAAGTACCCATATCCCAACAGGGTACGTTGTTCTACTCCCCCTATTTTCTTATTCGAAAGAAAACAGGGGGACACAAACCTATACTGGACCTCAGAGAATTAAGCAAATATGTGTTCCGAGAAAAGTTCAAAATTATCTCTCTTGGAACACTCCTACCATGCCTTCAGAGTCAGGACTGGCTATGTTCTCTAGATCTAAGAGATGCGTACACTCATATTCTCATCCACACAAATCACAGGAAGTTCCTTCAATTCCTGGTCCACGGAAGACACTTCCAGTACAGAGTTCTTCCCTTCGGTCTGGCTTCTGCCCCAAGAGTCTTCACAAAATGCATGGCAGTGGTAGAAGCATTTCTAAGAACTCTAGGAATATTCGTCTTCCCTTATTAGACGATTGGATCATTCGAGCATCAACAGCTCCAGAGGCCAGCTTCGCTCTTTCTCGAACAGTGAGAATCCTTCAATATTTGGGATTGGCCATAAACCTTCCAAAATCTCATCTCACCCCCTCTCAATCTCTCGAGTTCATAGGGGCTCGTCTAGACACACGGCAGTCAAAAGCTTTCCTGCCACGGCCACGCTGTCTGCGTATAATACAGCTGGCATCCCAAGTAGCTATGAAGGTCTTCCAGACTACTCGGGAGATGCTTCAGCTTCTGGGGAATATGGCATCCAATGTCCATGTGGTTCCCTATGCTCGCCTTCATATGCGAGCAGCCCAGTGGACCCTATCCTCTCAGTGGACACAGGCCTCGATTTGACTAACGGACAAAATCAGAAACTCCACACCTCTAATTTCGGCAATGGTGCCAATCACTGGAAAACCTCCTTGTAGGCTCACCTTTCCAGCAGCCTCTGTGCCCAGCCACCCTAACAACAGATGCGTCCAAGTTGGGTTGGGGGGCCCACTTGCACGATATCTCAACTCAGGGTCTCTGGACCCCACAGGAGGCTTCTCTTCACATAAATCTCCTAGAGCTGAGAACCATTTTTAATGTTGTTCGACTATTTCAGGCCCATCTCAGCCACACGACTATTCTGGTCCAAATCGACAATCAGGTAGCCATGTTCTATCTGAACAAGCAAGGCGGAACGGGCTCTCTGTCGCTATGCAACGAAGCTTTGCAACTATGGGCCCTCGCCAGAGAGCTTCAAATCCACCTTCTTGCGGTATACCTTCCAGGCATTCAAAGTTTATGGGCAGACAAGCTCAGGTCTCTCCACTCAGACCACCTTGCTCAAGTGTTTCAAATCTAGGGAACACCAGATATAGATCTCTTTGTAAGTCCATAGAATGCCAAACTTCCCCGATTCTGTTCCAGAATCCCAGCTCACAACTGTCAGATAAGGGATGCCTTCCTACTCCACTGGGGTCAGGACTTCCTCTATGCCTTCCCACCCATTCCCCTCATTCCCAAAACTTTATTCAAGCTTCAGAGACACAGAGGTCATATGATACTCATAGTTCCACGTTGGCCACTGCAAACGTGGTATCCTCTACTTCTGCGTCTCTCTCTCAAACCACTCCTCTGGAGTTGGGAAATGTTCAGATCTCCTTTCCCAGGAGAACAGATCCTTATTGCACCCAAATCCCCAGTCCCTGCATCTCAGGCCTGGTTACTGAAAGCCTAGATTTCCTGCATATCGACCTCTCTCAGCAGGTAAAAGATATCCCTCTTTCTTCCAGAAAACCTTCCACGAGGTGTTCCTATACTTTTAAGTGGAAGAGATTCTTGGTCTGGTGTTCACAGTTGGGACTTAACCCCCTTTTGGTACCTGTGGAGTCACCACTGGAGTATCTCCTCCAACTATCCACTTCTGTTCCTAAGACCAATTCATTGAGAGTCCATCTTAGTGCTATTGCTGCTTTTCACAAACCTTTTGATGGACAACCTATTTCCTCTCATCCACTTGTATCAAGGTTCATGAGAGGCTTACTCTTCACGAAACCTCCCATTAAACTACCACCAGTGGCATGGGATCTAAATCTTGTTCTTGGGCAGCTCATGAAACCGCCTTTTGAACCCTTAGCCACTACAACCCTAAAGTTTCTTTCATGGAAAGTCATTTTCCTAATTGCTATCACTTCTGCAAGACGCATTAGTGAACTGCAGGCTTTAGTGGCTGACCCTCCTTATACAAGGTTCCACCATGATAAAGTAGTCCTCAGGACTCATCCTCACTTTATACCAAAGGTGGTTTCACCTTTTCATCTAAACCAGTCGGTTTATCTTCCTATATTCTCCAGGACCAAGCAGGAAGTCAGTCCTCACACATGGGTGACGTCGGCGCCGACAGAGCCCTCGTGCAGAGCATTTCCCCAGCTTTCAAGGAAAGCCTTTGGGAATGCAGCGCGCATGCGTGGTCCCCTTCCTGCCCAAAGGTGCCATCTTGCTCATTTTTTCTTTTTCCGCGGAGCCCAACGGACGTGAGTTCGTGTCACCTGGGAAAAGTTGATTTTTGTTTCTGCGATTTTAGCTTTTTGTGATCTGGTTCGACGCCAGTTCCTCTTCCCGCCTGGGCTTGGTACACCAGTATCGAGTCCGGAATTTCTTTTTTTTTTTGTTTTTGTCCTTCGTGACTAGCGTTCACGCTTTTTTTGTGTTTTTCACTGGCAGCCCGGTCTTTTGACCTTGCAAGGGCCCTTTTTCCCCCCATGACTGCCAGCGGGTTCAAAAAGTGTGATCAGTGCAAGAAACTTATGTCTCTCACCGACACACATGACTGCTGCCTCCGATGCCTCGGGCCTGACCATGACCCGCTGGTCTGTGGCCCGTGCAACAAGATGTCGTCGAAGGCACTTCGGAGCTGTCAGAAGCAACGTGAAAGAATTTTCTCTAAGTCTGCGTCCGGCCAGGCCCGGACTTCGTCAGAGGCCTCGACATCTCGGCAGTCTGACCCCAAGCGCCGTCGGGGTTCCTCTGAGAGGGAGTCTCCCGCCAGGGAGCACAAAAGGAAGAAGAGGCTCGCGAGGGCGGCATCGGTGGAGGCTCCTGGGTCCTCAAGGGCCAGGTCACATAGCCCTGACCGCTGCCCCGGACTCTCGGAGTCTGAGAGGCCGCCCAAACTACCTCGTATGGAGCTGGAGTCCCCGAGTCACGTAAGTGCTGTTGTCCTCGTGGACTCTCCTCCAGGAGAGCCGACGTCAGGCCTGACGCCGTCGGGGCCCGAGTCGGGGGCTGCTGAGTCTCCTGAGCTTGGACTCAGGCTGACGGCCTTGGAGAGCAGCTTGGCTGCCTTCATGGAACAGCAGCGGGTGCTGATCGCTGGTCTGACCGGTGCATCTGCCCCGACCACCGGGACCTCGACGTCTAAGTCGATACCGGAGACCGAGCAGGGCCGAGGTTGTCGACGCCGGTGCCCTTGGTGTCGGGGCGGGTACCGAGGCCCACACGGCCAGAGCCGCTCGATTCCTCCTCGTCGGAGTCGGTGTGGGAGACGGAGGATGAGGAGTCCCCGGACACCTTTCGGACCCGATGCGTCCCTTCGGACTCACTGGAGTCCGAGCCTTGGAGAAGGTCCCCCCCCCCCCCCCCGAGGATACCCGGTTCTCAGGCTTCGTGAGGGACATGGCCAAAGCTTTGGCATTCCCTGCAGACGCCGAGGACGAGCCTCGAACCGAGGAGCTCAATGCCCTCCAGTATGACTTTCCTCCGAAGGAAGCCTTTACTGTACTGGTTCCTCCGATGCTGGAATGGCTGCTCTTCCGTATGTGGGAGGCACCGTCCTCGGCACCGGTTCTTAGCAAACGGGTCGATTCCATTTATTGAGTCCGTAAGAGCCCTGGGTTCCAAAAAGCGCAGCTACCACACAATTCCATGGTTGTGGAATCGGCCATGCACTGCCTGAAGATTCAGAAGATGCACTACTTGGTGCCCCCTGGCCGGGAGGCCCGGAACCTGGATGCACTTGGTAGAAAGTGCTTCCAGGGCTCTATGCTATCTTGCCATGTCCAGACTTACCAGTTGTACATGGGCATGTACCTACGAGACCTAGCAAAGGAGATTGCCGGGTTCTCAGCTGGCCTCTCCGAGGAACCTTTGCAGAGGTTCAAAGCCTTGTCAACAGGGATCCGAGAGTGCTAGAAGTTTCTCTCGAGCAGCCTATGTTGGCTTCGAGGCTTCGGCCCGGGTAGCCGCGGCCGGCATCGGTGCAAGCCGTCAGGCCTGACTACAGTCATCGGACCTGGAGTCAAGGTGCAGGACAAGTTGGTCGATGTCCCCTGCCGAGGTGGAAACCTTTTCGATAAGCCCATGACTGAAAAGGCTGCGGAGATCGAGACTGAGACTCTCACCAGGACAAGGCTGTCTAGGAAGACTTCTGCCCCTTCTCAAAAAAAGAAGGGCTCGGGAAAGAAGCCCTTTTTCCCAAGGAAGGGTGCTGCCTACAAATCCAACCCTCAATATCAGGCCTCTCCAGCTCCCCAACAGGGCCAGCAGGCCAAGGGGGCAGGGGCGCATGGGCCCCGTAGGCAGAAGATCCCCAAGCCGCCAGCTCCGGCTCCTGCACAGCAGGGAGCGGGGTTTTGACTTCTACAGCATAGCCTCTCCTCCGCCGGTGGCACCACTCAGCACAGGGGGTCAGCTGACCCTGTACGCCTACAGGTGTCCAGCCATCACAGGGGATACTTGGGTACTGAGCATAGTCCAAAAGGGCTACATGCTCCACTTCCACCAGCTACCCCCCTCCTACTTTCCAGGGGAGCCTCCAAGACTCCCTCTACACAGGAACCTCCTCCTTCAGGAGTTAGCAAGTCTTCTAAAAAAAAACAGGCTGTGGAACCGGTGCCTCACTACCTGGAAGGTCAAGGCTTCTACTGCAGGTATTTCCTGATACCAAAAAGGACAGGAGGCCTTTGGCCTATCCTAGATTTGCGAAACCTAAACAAGTTTCTGGAGAGGGAAAAGTTCAAGATGCTTACCCTTGGGATACTGCTGCCCTACCTCCAGCAGGGAAACTGGCTATGCTCCTTAGACCTAAAGGATGCTTATACTCACATTCTCATTCATCCAGACCACAGACAATATCTCAGATTTGTGGTGGGAGGAAACCATTTTCAGTACAGGGTACTTCCCTTTGGCCTAACCTCTGCCCCCAGTGTTTTCACCAAATGCCTGGCGGTGGTGGCGGCTTATCTCAGGAATCAGGGAATTTTTGTCTTCCCATACCTGGACGACTGGCTCATCAGGGGCCAGTCTCTCCATGAAGCCCGATAAGCCACTCTTCACACTGTCTCTCTTCTTCAGCATCTGGGCTTTGTCATAAACTACGCAAAGTCCACTTTGCTCCCCTCTCATAACCTAGAGTTTATAGGGGCAAGATTGGACACCCTTCAGGCAAGAGCCTACTTACCACAGTACAGGGCTCACAGACTGATGGACTTGGCCAACCAGTTCCAAAGCAGTTCTCATGTTTCCACAAGGCAATACCTGAGGCTCCTGGGCCACATGGCCTCCACGGTACATGTCACTCCCAACTCCCGCATTCACATGCAGGCTGCTCAATGGTGCCTCAGAGCTCGTTGGACACAAGCCACAGGCGATCTCAGAGACAGAGTAGAGGTGTCCAAACCTCTTTTGGACTCCTTACAGCGGTGGCTACATCTCCCAAACCACCTCAGGGGGTACCTTTTCAGGCCCCAACACACACAAGGGTGCTGATGACCGATGCTTCCTTGAAGGGCTGGGGTGCACATTGCCAGGGCACGTGCGCTCAAGGCCTGTGGTCTCCTCGAGAGGCCACACACCAAATCAATCTTTTGGAGCTGCGAGCAATCCATTTAGCTCTGCAAACATTTTCTCATGCCTATCTCACCAGTCTGTCCTAGTTCAGACGGACTATTAAGTGGCAATGTTCTACGTGAACAAACAAGGGGGCACGGGGTCCAGGCTCCTATGTCAGGAGGCACTGGCCCTTTGCTCCTTTGCAGTCAAACAAGGCATGTTTCTCAAAGCAGTTTGTCTACCTGGTCAGGAGAATTTCCTAGCAGACAAGCTAAGCAGGATTCTCCAACCTCACGAATGGCATTTGAATCCATTGGTGGTCCAGCAGATCTTCCTCCGCTGGGGACTTCCATCCATCGATCTCTTTGCAAGTCCACAGAATCGTCAGCTGCCCAGGTTCTGCTCCAGACAGCCGCATCCCCTGCGGATAGCAGCAGATGCTTTTCTGATCTCTTGGTTTACGGGCTTACTGTATGCGTTTCCTCCCACGCCCCTGGTGGCCCGACTCTATTCAAGGTTCTCCAGGACAAGGCCTCTGTGATTCTGGTAGCTCCCAGATGGCCGAGGCAGCCGTGGTTTCCACTTCTGCTGCAATTGGCGGTGGAAACCCCGTTCCCTCTGGGGTTGCAACACGATCTCCTGTCTCAGGAGCAGGGTGCCCTCTGCACCCCAATCTCAGGTCCCTCAATTTGATGGCCTGGCTGCTGAAAGGATAGTGCTAGCTCCTTACGTCTGCCTAAGGAGGTTGAGGAGGTGGTCTTGGTCTCTAGGAGGCAGTCTACCAGAAAATTCTATGCCCTTAAGTGGTGTAGGTTTACGGTATGGTGTGCTTAGCGCAATGAAGATCCTTTCTCTTGCCTTGTGCCAATAGTTCTGCAGTATCTACTTCACCTGTCAGACCTAGGCCTTAAGTCTAACTCTGTTCGGGTCCACCTCAGTGCTTTGTCAGCACACCACTCCTTGGTGGAGGGACAACCTCTGTCGGTTCACCCTCTGGTGTCCCGATTTCTCAGAGGTCTGCTTCTGCTCAAGCCTCCGGTTCGTCCACCGGCAACTGAGTGGGATTTGAACGTGGTCTTGCAGCAACTTACTCGCCCACCGTTTGAGCCGATGGCTACTTGCCATTTGCGCTTCCTCTCTTGGAAAGCACTCTTCCTGGTGGCTCTTACCTCGACCAGATGTGTCAGTGAACTACAAGCTCTGGTTTCTGATAGACCGTACACACGTTCGATAGGAACAGGGTGGTCCTACGGACCCATCCCAAGTTCCTTTCAAAAATGGTCTCCTCTTTCCACCTCAACCAGGAGGTGGTTCTTCCGACCTTTTTGCCCAGGCCGCATACAAGCCAGGCTGAAACAGTCTTGCATACCCTGGACTGTAAGAGGGTGCTGTCTTTTTACATAGAACGTACGTGGGGGCATCGAAGGACTACTCAGCTCTTCGTCTCCTTTGACCCTAATAAGATGGGGTTGCCTGTCTCCAAACGTACATTGTCCACTTGGGTAGCAGATTGTATCACCTGGGCGTACAAGGCAGCCGACCTCCCCTTGCAGGGTCGAGTCACGGCCCACCGTGTCAGGGCGAAAGCCACGTCAGTAGCTCATCTTCGCTCTGTTCCATTGGCAGACATCTGCCGGGCCGTAACTTGGTCTTCAAGCCAGATTTTTGCAGCCCATTACTGCCTCGAGAGAGAGTCCCGGAGGGACAGTGCTTTCGGACAGGCGGTACTCCGTAATCTCTTTGAGGTTTAGGCAACTCCTGCCCTCCGGCCCTTGTGTTGAGCTACCATACGGGGGTGTTCTCAGAAGATATTCTTATCACCAATGCTGAGGCTTTTGAGAGGGAGCCATTTTTTCAGCTTAGGGTTCCCGGTAGCCTAGAGCTGGGGAGTCCCATATGTGAGGACTGACTTCCTGCTTGGTCCTGGAGAAAGAGTAGTTACTCACCTGTAACAGGTGTTCTCCAGGAGCAGCAGGAATCAGTCCTCACGACCCTCCCTCCTCCCCTGGAGTTGCAGTCATATACTTCTTTTTTATTTTTTGCTGTCTTTTAGCTATGTCATCAGACTTAGCAAGATGGCACCCTTGGGTGGGAAGGGGGCCGCGCATGCACACTGCATTCCCAAAGGCTTTCCTTGAAAGCTGGGGAAATGCTCCTCACGAGGGCTCTGTCGGCGCCGACGTCACCCTTATGTGAGGACTGATTCCTGCTGCTCCTGGAGAACACCTGTTACAGGTGAGTAACTATTCTTTCTTCCCTAGGCCTCATGCCTCCAGTGTAGAAAGGAATCTTCACACTTTGGATTGTAAAAGGGCCTTAGCCTTTTATCTTCAAAGAACTAAGCAACATAGAAAATCTTCTCAGCTTTTTGTTGCTTTTGACTAGTCATTTGGGACTGCCAGTTTCCAAAAGAACTTCATCTATTTATTTATTATTTATTTACAGTCTCTTTTATACCGCACTATTCGGCATCAGCGCGGTTTACATGGAACAAAAATACTCAGTACAGTTAACACGTATGAGTTTACAGATAACAGGGCAAAAAACTTGGATAACAAGGAGCAACTATTTACAAAGCAAACTACGTAAAGTCATATGAACAGGGAGGTTTCATAGAATCATATGAACCACTTGGAGTTAGAGTATCTGTCTGGGCGTGTTGTTGAGGATCCCTTGTTTGCTTGGGGTATGGTGTCGTTGCTATCAATGAGGTACTTGATGAAAAGCTGGTGTTTGAGGGCTTTCCTAAACTGTGTTAGGCTCCTGATGGCCCGAATATTTGGGGGTAATGCATTCCAGCATATTGGCGCGTAGAGACTAAAGGCCCTGTTGGCTGTAGTTGTGGTGCATTTTGTTAGTGCCTTCGGAACATTTAGTGAGTTTATAGCCGTGGATCTTCTTGCTCTATTTGGGGATGTGGTGTGGATGAGGGCAGTTAAGGAGGCAGAGGAGAGCTTGTTAACAGCTTTGAATGTGAGTAACATGGTCTTGAAAACGATCCTGGCCTGGATGGGTAGCCAGTGTAACTGCTTCAGAAGAGGCGTCACATGGTCGCTCCTGGAGGTTCCATGCAGAACCCTCGCTGCCGCATTCATGGCGAGTTGTAGCGGGTTCAAGGTGGATTGGGGAAGGCCTTGTAAAATGGCATTGGCATAGTCAAAATGAGGTATGATCAGCGCCTGGTAGATTGTCCTGAAATCATTTGGTTCAAGCAGGGAGCGTAAATGCCTGAGCGAGCGGATCTTGTAGTATATTGCTCTAACTGTGTTTCCTATGTGCGCCTTCATGTCCAGGCATTGATCCAAAGTGACCCCTAGGTAACGTATTGTAGGTTTCGATTGTAGCTCAGCTTCTTTTACTTTAAGATATTGTGGTGGGTTAAAATTTGGATTCCTCGTAATGAAGAGTACTTCCGTTTTCTTATGTTGTATTCAGAGGTTTTGAGACAGAAGCCAGTCAGATATTGCGTTGAAACAGCTCGTCAATGGGGAGAGGTCCAAATGCTCTGTAGAGAAGGGCATGTAAAGTAGGACATCGTCGGCGTATATCATGCAGTCGACGTTGAAGGACCAAATGATCTTACAAATTGGCTGCATGTATATGTTGAACAATAAGGCCGAGAGGGAGGATCCTTGCGGCACTCCCTGGCTTTGGTGGAAAGGTTCTAAAGTTGTCCCTCCAGAACGTACATGCTGCCATCTTCCTGACAGGTAAGATCTGCACTATTCAAGCGCTTTTCCATTGATGCCTTTCTCAATTAGTCGCCCTAAGAGAAGCTCATGACTTACAGAGTCAAAAGCTGTAGCAATGTCTAAATCTAAATGGATTGCAGATTGCATATCCTTTACTTATGAGAGTAAAGGGCTTTCTCTAGAGGGCCATGTCACAGCTCACAATGTGAGAGCCATGGCATCCTTGATGGCTAATCTTCATTCTGTGTCTGTTGACATCTGTAGAGCAACTACTTGGGCTTCGGTGCATACCTTCACAGCCCGCTTCTGCTTAGACAAGGACTCCCGTCAGGATGCCTCATTTGGCCAAGCTGTTCTCCAGCATCTCTTTTATACTTAATACAACTCCTACCCGCCGGTCCCAGTTTTTGACGCCAGAGGTCCATGGGAGGAAGCATGACCCATCTCACCTGGGTTCACAGCTTACTGGGGTCATTCCCCTGGCATCTATAAGCTGGGGAGGCCCCATATGTGAAGACTACATTCCTGTTTGTTCCTGGAGATTGCATAGTTGCTCACCTGTAACAGGTGATCTCCGGGAACAGCAGGAAGTTTGTCTTCACAACCCACCCACCTCCCCTAGGAGTTGTCTCTACCTATCTATCTCTCTTTCTCTGCTCCTCTCCTTTGGTCTCAGCTATAAACAACTGTAGTGAGAGAGGTAGAAAGGCGAGAAGGCAGCACGCAGGCGCTGTGGGATGCTCCCAAAACTTTCCTATTGGACGCTGGGGACCGATCCCGCACAGGCTCCGTCGGTACCAGTGATACCCATATGTGAAGGCTAAATTCCTGCTGTTCCCGGAGATCACCTCTTACAGGTGAGTAACTACGCTTTCTGGCTGGATCATAACCATCATTTCAACAGGACCAAGCAGGAAGTCAGTCCTCACATATGGGTGACGTCGGCGCCGATGGAGCCCTCGTGCGGAGCATTTCCCCAGCTTTCAAAGAAAGCCTTTGGGAATTGCAGCGCGCATGCGCGGTCCCCTTCCCGCCCAACGGTGCCATCTTGCTCAGTCTTCTTTTTTCCGCGGAGCCCGACGGACGTAGTTCGTTTTTCCCCGAGGAAAAAATTGATTTCCCTCTTTTTTCTCTTTTTTCTTCGGTTCGACACCGAATTCTTTTCCTGCCTTGGACCGATACGCCGGTATCGAGTCCACACTCTCTTTTTCGTTTTTGTCCTTTGTGATTAGCGTTCGCACCATTTTTCTTTTTTCCCTGGCAGCCCGGTCTTTTGACCTCGCAGGGGACCTTTTTCCCCCGATGGCTACCAGCGGGTTTAAAAAGTGTGATCGGTGTAAGAAACGTATGTCTCTTACCGACACACATGACTGCTGCCTCCGCTGCCTCGGACCCGATCATGATCCGATGATCTGTGGTCCGTGTGGCAAAATGTCCTCGAAGGCAGCAGGGAGGAGTCGAGGACAGCACCAGAAGGATAGGATCTTCTCTGACTCCGCGTCCGGACGGGCCCGAACCTCGTCAGAGGCCTCGACGTCTCGGGACTCTGCCCCGAGCAGCGTCGGGGTTCCTCTGAGCGGGGTCTCCTTCACAGGAACATCGCAGGAAGAAGAAACCCGCGAGGGCGTCGTCGGTGGATGCTCCTGGTTCCTCGAGGGCCAGGTCGCATAGCCCCGATAGCCGTCCCGGGTCTTCGGAGTCGGAAAGGCCTGCCAAACATCCTCGTATCGAGATGGAGTCTCCTGGACACGTGAGTGCTGTAGTCCTCGTGGACTCTCCTCCAGGGGAGCTGACATCGGGCCCGACGCCGTCGGGGCCCGAGTCGGGGGCTGCTGGGTCTCCTGAGCTCAGACTCAGGTTGATGGCCTTGGAGAGCAGCCTCGCTGCCTTCATGCAACAGCAGCGGGCATTGATCGCCGGTCTCACCGGTGCATCTGCCCTGACCACCGGGACCTCGACGTCCAAGTCGACTCCGGAGGCCGAGCCGATCTTCGAGTCCATGCGGGCTCGAGTCGATCCTCGGCCACAGTCTCCCTTGGCCTCCCGTTTGGGACCGAGGTCGTCGACGCCGGTACCCTCGGCGTCGGGGCGGACGGCATCGGTGCCCGCCCGACCGGAGCCGCTCGATTCCTCCTCCGAGGAGTCGGGCTGGGAGACGGAGGACGAAGAGTCACCCGATACTTTTCGGACTCGGTGTGTCCCATCGGACTCGCCGGAGTCCGAACCTCGGAGACGATCCCCACCGGAGGATACCCGGTTCTCAGACTTCTTGCGGGATATGGCCAAGGCCTTGGCCTTCCCCGCGGATCCCGAGGAGGAGCCTCGCGCCGAGGAGCTCGAGGCCCTCCAGTATGACTCTCCCCCGAAGGAGGCCTTTACTGTACCGGTTCCTCCGATGCTGGAGCGGCTGCTCTTCCGCATGTGGGAGACTCCGGCCTCGACGCCGGTGTTAAGCAAGCGGGTCGATTCAATCTATCGAGTCCGCAAGAGCCCCGGGTTCCAAAAGGCACAATTACCGCACCACTCCATGGTTGTGGAATCGGCCATGCATCGAATGAAAAGTCAGAAGATGCACTCCTTGGTGCCTCCCGGCCGGGAGGCCCGGAACCTGGATGCCCTCGGTAAGAAGTGCTTCCAGGGCTCTATGCTTGCTTGCCATGTCCAGACCTACCAGCTGTACATGGGCATGTACCTCCGAGACCTGGCAAAGGAGATTGCCAGGTTCTCTGCTGGTCTCTCTGAGGAACCTTTGCAGAGGTTCCAGGCCTTGTCCACTGGTATTCGAGAGTGCTCGAAGTTTATCTCTCGAGCAGCCTACGATGGCTTCGAGGCTTCGGCCCGAGTAGCCGGGGCCGGCATCGGTGACCGCCGACAGGCTTGGCTACAGTCATCCGACCTCGAGCCATGGGTGCAGGACAAGTTGGTCGATGTCCCCTGCCGAGGTGAAAGCCTCTTTGGCAAGCCCATGGCTGAAAAGGCTGCAGAACTCGAGACCGAGACTCTGACCAGGACTAGGCTGTCCAGAAAAACCTCTGCCCCTTCTCAGAAGAAGAAGGGCTCGGGGAAAAAGGTCTTTTACCCGAGGAAGTCATCTGCCTATAAACCATACCCTCATTATCAGGCCTCTGCAGCTCCCCAACAGGGTCAGCAGGCCAAGGGGCAGGGTCATGGGCCCCGTAGGCAGAAGGCCCCCAAGCCACCAACACCGGCTCCTGCTCAGCAGGGTGGGGGTTTTTGACTCAGCAAGCATAGCCTCTTCTCCTCACCTGGCTCACATCAGCACAGGAGGCCGGCTGGCCCACTTTGCCCACAGGTGGTCAGCCGTCACATCAGATACCTGGGTACTCCATATAGTCCAAAAGGGCTATCTTCTCCATTTTCACCAGGTACCTCCCTCCTATTTTCCAGGGGAGCCTCCAAGACCCCCTCTGCACAGGGACCTACTCCTTCAGGAGTTAGCAAGTCTGCTAAAGGACCAGGCTGTGGAACCGGTGCCCTACCACCTGAGAGGTCACGGCTTTTATTCCAGGTACTTTCTGGTACCAAGAAGAACAGGAGGCCTCCGACCCATCCTAGACTTGCGAAAGCTCAACAAGTTCCTGGAGAGGGAAAAGTTCAAGATACTTACCCTTGGAATCCTGCTGCCCTACCTCCAGCAGGGAGATTGGCTATGCTCCTTAGATCTAAAGGATGCTTATACTCATCCTTATTCATCCAGACCACAGACAGTATCTCAGATTTGTTGTGGGGGGAAACCACTACCAGTACAGAGTGCTTCACTTTGGCCTAGCCTCCGCTCCCAGGGTGTTCACCAAGTGCCTGGCAGTGGTGGCGGCCTACCTGAGGCTTCAAGGTCTTTTTGTGTTTCCATACCTGGACGACTGACTCATAAGAGGCCAGTCTTCCCAGGAGGCCAGTCAGGCCACCCTTCGCACTGTGGCTCTGCTTCAGCACTTGGGGTTTGTCATAAACTTCGCAAAGTCCACTTTGCTCCCGTCCCAGAACTTGGAATTCATAGGAGCAAGGCTAGACACTCTTCAGGCGAGGGCTTTTCTGCCAGTGGACAGGGCCCTCCGGTTGATGGATGTAGCCAGGCATTTTCACAGCAATTCCCTGGTCTCCGCCAGGCAATTCCTGAGACTTCTCGGCCATATGGCTTCCACGGTTCATGTCACCCCCAATGCCCGCCTGCACATGCGGCCTGCTCAGTGGAGCCTTCGAACTCAGTGGCATCAGGCCTCAGGGAGCCTTGCAGCCTCAGTGAGTGTATCCACCCTGCTCGTCTCCTCTCTACAGTGGTGGCTTCATCTTCTGAATCTGGTACTCGGAGTGGATTTTCAACCCCCTCCACATTCTCGAGTGCTGATGACAGATGCTTCTCTTCTAGGTTGGGGACCACATTGCCAAAGGGCATGTACTCAGGGTCTCTGGACTCCTTGGGAGGCTGCTCAGCAGATAAACTTCCTAGAGCTACGGGCAATACGCCTAGCTCTGAGAGCCTTCTCCCACCTCACGTCGCACCAGTCTGTACTGGTCCAGACGGACAGTCAAGTTGCCATGTTCTACGTGAACAAACAGGGAGGCACAGGCTCCTTCCTTCTCTGTCAGGAGGCACAACGGCTCTGCTCTTGGGCCGTCAATCACAGAATCCTCCTCAAGGCTGTCTACCTTCCCGGTCAGGAAAATTGCCTGGCGGACAGGCTGAGCAGGATCCTGCAACCACACGAATGGAGATTGAATCCCTTCGTGGCTCAGTGGATCTTTCTCAAGTGGGGTCTCCCCACCATGGATCTCTTCGCCAGTCCTCTGAACCGGCAACTCCCGAGATTCTGTTCCAGACAACCGCATCCTCTCAGAGTAGCAGCGGATGCCTTTCTGATTCCATGGTCCCAAGGCCTGCTATATGCGTTTTCTCCCACGCCACTAGTGTCTCGGACACTGTTCAAGGTCCTCAAGGACAGAGCCTCAATGATTCTGATAGCACCCAGGTGGCCGAGGCAGCCATGGTTCCCACTCCTGTTGCAACTGGCGGTGGACACTCCCCTGCCTCTGGGACTTCAACACGATCTCCTGTCTCAGGACCAGGGGTCTATTTTGCACCCCAACCTCCAGTCCCTTCATCTGATGGCTTGGCTGCTGAAAGGGTAGTCCTGGCTCCCCTACTCCTGCCTAGAGAGGTGGAAGACGTTGTCTTGGCCTCTAGGTGGCAATCCACCAGGAAATCCTACGCTCTTAAGTGGCGTAGATTCTCCACATGGTGTGCTCAGCACAGCGAGAATCCCTTCTCGTGCTTGGTAGCGGTAGTATTGCAATATTTGCTTTACCTCTCCAATCTAGGCCTTAAGTCCAACTCTGTCAGGGTTCACCTCAGTGCTTTCTCAGCGCACCACTCGCCGGTGGACGGAAGGCCTCTTTCCAACCACCCTTTGGTGGCTCGTTTTCTCAGAGGCCTCCTCCTGCTTAAGCCTCCTTTGCGTCCACCAGCCCCTGAGTGGGATCTGAATGTGGTTTTACAGCGGTTTACTTGTCCGCCCTTTGAACCTATGTCTTCCTGCCCTCTCCGTTTTCTCTCCTGGAAAACCTTGTTTCTGGTAGCTCTTACCTCTGCTCGGCGAGTGAGTGAGCTTCAGGCCCTAGTGTCTGATCCCCCTTACACTAGGTTCTGCAAGAATAGGGTAGTCTTACGGACTCACCCGAAGTTTCTTCCTAAGGTTGTCTCCCCTTTTCACCTCATTCAGGAGGTGGTTCTTCCGACCTTCTTTCCCAGGCTGCATGCCAACCGGGCTGAGATGGTTCTGCATACCCTGGACTGTAGGAGGGCGTTGTCCTTCTACTTTGACCGTACGCGGGAGCATCGAAGGGCTGTTCAGCTCTTCGTTTCTTTTGACCCCAATAAGTTGGGGCTCCCTGTCTCCAAGCGTACTTTGTCCATATGGGTCGCTGACTGTCTCGCCTGGGCTTATGGGGCAGCCGGCCTCTCGTTGGAGGGTCGAGTCACGGCTCATCGTGTCAGGGCGAAGGCTGCGTCAGTGGCTTATCTCCGCTCTGTTCTGTTGGCAGACATCTGCCGGGCCGCTACTTGGTCTTCAAGCCAGACTTTTGCGGCCCATTACTGCCTTGAGAGGGAGTCCCGCAGGGACAGTGCTTTCGGACAGGCAGTACTCCATAATCTCTTTGGGGTTTAGGCAACTCCTACCCTCCGGCCCTGGTGTTGGGCTACCGGTCGGGGGCGTTCTCAGAGAAGATTCCTTCCTTACGTGCTGACGAGCTAGAGGGAGCTCATTTTTTCGGCTTGAGGTCTCCGGTAGCCTTAAGCTGGGGAGTCCCATATGTGAGGACTGACTTCCTGCTTGGTCCTGGAGAAAGAGTAGTTACTCACCTGTAACAGGTGTTCTCCAGGAGCAGCAGGAATCAGTCCTCACAACCCTCCCTCCTCCCCTTGGAGTTGCAGTCATTTGATTTATTTTGCTAATTTTTTGCTGTCTTTTAGCTATGTCATCAGACTGAGCAAGATGGCACCCTTGGGCGGGAAGGGGACCGCGCATGCGTGCTGCAATTCCCAAAGGCTTTCTTTGAAAGCTGGGGAAATGCTCCGCACGAGGGCTCCGTCGGCGCCGACGTCACCCATATGTGAGGACTGATTCCTGCTGCTCCTGGAGAACACCTGTTACAGGTGAGTAACTACTCTAAATTGAAGGTGGCCAAGACAGCAGTGGTCTGGATTAGGTGAGGGTCTAGACCGCTGAGTTTGGCACCTATATTGTTTCATGTATCTATTCAGTTGCAGCCATATCTGAAATATCTGGGGGTGTATTTAGATGGGGATCTTACTCTGGAGATGCAAATTAAATGTGTGTTTAAAGCTATTGCTCTCAGTTATGTCATATTCAGATTGGACTATTATAATGAAATGTCCATATCCTCCTGGTAGACCAGTCCAGACAAGTGGGTTGTGTTTCCCTGCCGACAGATTGGTGGAGACAAAGACCAATGAAAAGCCCTTGTTTCAATGATTTTACTCCATGCCTCTATCAGCCTCAGCCTCCAAAGGTCCCTTCAGTATTTCTTTGTCTCCAGTAGATGATGGATGGATGGATTTCCTCCTCTCTGTAGAAAATCTGAAGATTGAGAGAAAAAGAGATGGATTAAACGTTGGTGAACGACCACCTCAAGCCCTAAACGGGTGACTCTCTCACTTGAGCATGATGTAGACTGCAGTCTTTTTGGTAGCCATAGGAGGAGGGAAAATAGGTTCATCTCCATGCTCATATCATGATAAGAGTCTGTTGAGCTGCCACAAATTGCAAGGATTTGGAAGGATCTGGAAGTCTGCAGCAGCCTCACACTACCTCAGCGTCCCCTCCCTCCTCCTGTTTTCCCCCTGCTCTTTCCCGAAGATTACATTAGGCTTTTAGAGGGATCTGCCTGCCAGTCACCTTGCACATAGTGCTGCTGAAATATAAACCCATCCACTAAAGCAGTTTCAGGGGAGTAGAGCTGAGCCCGTCATGGATCCTCTGCCCAAGGTTCTCATGGGGTGAGTACCAAGGCTTGACCTTGTCATTGTCCTTGTTGGGGGCTCCTGGTTTCATCTCTGAGGGACACAATTTGGGGTGGACTGCTAGCATCCATTGGCACAGGGTGGGAGTGTCCCACCGTTTACTGCATGCATTAGTAACGTGTTTGCCTATTGTGCACCTGCGGATCACATGGTCCTGCTCCTACCATGTGTTCCACCCAAGCAGCTCCAACACACGTTCCTTCCCTCGTGCCTTTAACGCACATTCTGCAAAAGTGCAGTTAACGTGCACTTGCAGGCCAATGCAGCCTTAATGCACACCCTAACTCTCTTTGTCTTCTTCCAGGAAACATTGTTTGACCTGTGGCAAATGAGGAGCCTCATGCTTAGATCTGGATTTTGACTTTCTTGCATGGCAGCTTCTTGAGTCACTCCTGAAGGGCATGATCCCTGGAGGGCATGTTTTCCCCTCTCTCAGCTGGGGGATCCAGTTAGTCCGCCCTTCCCTGCCTCAGGGCAGGTGATCAGGATGGCTCTAAGGGTGAAGATGTTCAGCAGGCTGGAGGCTCCAGCGACCATTCTGTGAGCTGCTCTTCATCCTCTAGGGGCTGTATGGCAGCTATGCCCCCTGGTGTCGGGGAGCCTTTTCTAAAAGGAGAGCTTCTGGAGTCTGGTTTGTCCTCCCCAGAGTTCTTTTCCTTTTTGCAACAGGCCTGGCCCTTCTGGCATGGAAATACAGACTCTGCGTACTCCGGATGTCCCCCCAGATGCAGTCTCAGGCCCTGTTCAGTTGCCTTTGGCTGTGTCCTCAGCACAGGACACTCCCTATTGATGAGGAAGACTTGAGCTGTCCAAGATGTTGGCTATGCCTCGGACCTTGATGAATCCATGCTGGGCTCTGATGTGGAGGAGGACCTCCTATCACCTTCACAAGACTATGAAAAGGCTAGCATGTCCCACCTGTTCTGAAAGGAGGAATTGGCGGCATTGATTTCCAGGGTCTCATCCACCTTGAACTTGGCTGATGCTTCCAGCATGGAACAAGAGTCAAAAGTACACCCGTTCTTCGAGCAGTGCGGAAATCCACTACTATCTTCTGATTCCCAGAGGTGATCAAGATATGATTCGGTCTGAGTGGAACTCATTTGACTCCCTGCCTAAAGGGTTAAGGGTCTATAAGAAGATCTACGCTGTCCCCGAGGAGGAGAGCAATGAGTGGTTTAACATTCCCAAGGTGGATGCACAGGTTATGGCAGATGGACTGTCATTCCTGTGGAAGGCAGATCAGCCTTAACCTCTTAACTGGGAATGCCAAGTTAACTCGTTCTCCCATTGCCATTTAGCAAATGGGGAAACTGAGTTAGCATGGCTTCTCATTCTGCCCAGGGAAGCAAGTGAAGACTTACCCCTGCAATGATGGCTCAGCACTGATCATCTCTGGCATGCTGAGCTCTAAGAACAAGCAGGTCTTTGTTTTCCAGGACTGTCACATCGACTTGCAGGAGGAATTACAACCTTTCTGTCGGTGAAGAAACACTCGCAGTGTCTGTTAGACATCAAAGAGTGATCGCTGATGTCAGAGGTGAATGGGGGAGCACTAATCGCCTCCAGCATCAACGATAGCTCTCTGAAGTCTGACAGACACCTTGGGTCCAGAAAACAGCAGCAAACCCTCCTGCTAAAACCAGAGCAGCTTAGCTGTGTCTGTGTGCGGCTGAGCTGCTACTGTTCTGTGCAGCTGAGCTGCTACTGTTCTTCCCATCAGAACAGTAGCAGCTCAGCTGCACAGAGCTTAACTGCTGTGGTTTTAGTGGGAGGGTTTGCTGCTGTTTTCCGGACCCTCTGTATCTGTCAGACTTCAGAGAGCAATTGCTGATGCCGGAGGTGATCAGTGCTCCCCGATCACCTCCAGCATCAACGATCGCTCTTCGAAGGCTGACAGACATTGCTGGTGTTTCTTCACTGACAGCATACAAATATACCATTGCTCTAACCTCATAATAGAGGCGATATCAACAAAACCATTATGAGGTTAGAGCAACGATATATTTTTATGCTGGATACACTAACCCCTAGGAGTCTTAATTTAGATACTGACTTGTCTGTTTTCTTGTAGTTCTCAGTGGTTTGTTGAAATTACAAGTCACGTATTCCCTTTTCCCTCCCTCCCCTTCCCTTCCATTTCCTCTTCCCCTTTTCCTTCCCCCCTCTCCCCACCCCTCCCCCTCTTTCACCTACCCCTCCCCCTTCCCTTCCCCATCTCTCACCCCTCCCCCTTTCTCCTCCAACCTCCCCTCCCCCTCCACTCCCTCTTTCCTTCCCTCCCTTTCCTCTCCCTTTCCTCTCCCCCCTTCTTCCCCTTTTCCCCCCTTTTTTCCTCCCCACCTTCCCCCCTCTTTCCTTTCCTCCTCCCCTTCCTCCCTTCCCCTCCCCCTCTTTCCTTCCTCTCCCCCTCTTCCCCCTCCCCTCTCCTCTCCCTTTCCCTCTTCTCTCCTCCCCCTCCCCCTCCCTTTTCCCTCCTCCCCCTCCTTTCTCTTTTTCTCCCCCACCCCTTCCCTCTTCCTTTGGCCCTCCTTCTCATCTCCTCTCTCCCCCACCCGTTCTCTCTCACCCCCATCCCCTCCTCCCCTTTTCCCTTCCCCTCTTTCCTTCTCCCCTCACTTTTCTTCTCCCCCCACACCCCCCTTCCCTGCTTCTTTTTTGCCCTAATTTAGGTTTCAGATTGTTTATATTTAGTATATTGATTTTATTTCCACTTTGTTTTATTGAAAGTCACACAGTGTGTTGCTTATGAAGTTGTTTGATTGGCAGCACTTATGGGTTTTATTAACCTTGAGGAGTAGCCTAGTGGTTAGAACACTGGCTTGGTAACCATGCAACCAGGGTTCAATTCCCACTAGCACCCCTTGTGGCCTAGGGCAAGTCACTTAACCCTCCATTGCCTTGGAAGAAAGGCCTGGCAATCTACTTCCAGTGACACTGCCAAGAAAACCCAGGAGCTTCTTGGTCGCCAGGAGTCAGGACTGACTCAAAGGCACACATTGCATTGCAATGGCCTTTAAATAATTCTAGTTATTTTCCATTTTATTATTTATTTTTTTATTTACTTCAGCTATGTTATGTTATTTATGTAGTGACATATGTTTTGATTTGGATTATCTCTCCCCGGATATTGGTTTTACATTCATAAGTTCTTTAGTTATCATGTTAGTAGTGGATAACATGGCTCCTTTAAGGTGTATTTAATGGTATTCTTAGTATTTTGGGTTTCTAGTGTCCATTATGTATGAGATATGACTATGTTTAGTACGTTGGGTTTCGGCCACCCAATTCCTTTGGGTTGGATGGTTGTTAATAATTCACACTACATAAGAACATAAGATATGCCATATTGAGTCAGACCAAGGACAATCAAGCCCAGTATCCTGTTTCCAACAGTGGCCAATCTAGGTCATAAGTGGAGTGGAGGAGTGGCCTGGTGGTTGGGGCAAGGTACTTCAGGCCGGAAGGTCAGGGGTTCAAATCCCACTAGAGGACAGCAACCTTGGGCTGGAAGGACTGGGGTTTCTAGTCCCACAGGTGCTCCTTGTGGTCTTGGGCAAGCCACTTAACCCTCCATAGCCCATGTTCCCTGTAAAATAGTTATCTCCAAGTTATAGTGCCCTATTCAATGTAATTTCAGATTGTTCAGTGTAAACCGCCTGATGCAGAATAGCACGGTATATAAGAGAATGTAAATAAATAAATAAATAATAAGTACCTAGCAGTTTCCCCAAAAGACACAGGTTCCACAATGCTTGTATTGGGTCAAGCAGTGATATCCTGGGTCCATTTTAATAATGGTTTATGGACCTTTCCCCAGGAACTTGTCCAAACCTTTATTAAACCCAGCTACACTAACAGATTTTACTACATCCTCCGGTAACAAATTCCAGAGTTTGATTACACGTTGAGTGGTGTTAGTCTTAAATAGTTTACCCTGTAGCTTCATTGCATGTCCCCTAGTCTTTCTATATTCTGATAACATAAGGCAGTAGAAGATAGAATGAGGTGGTTCAAGGTAATGTTTTTTCTGTGGTTAATAATGGCGCCTTGTTTTTGGTTTATCCTCAAATTTTCAGGAATTACGCTATTAGTAGAGTGTGTTCGGTTTCAAACAGCGGGGTAGTTGGTTCCTTATCGGTCCTACAGTTCAGTCCTCCACCTCTGGGTAGTGCACCTCCTCCCGCAGCCGGGAGACTGGACAAGTCAAACTCGTGACATCACCGGGTATATCCTGCTGATCCTCTCCCATGATCCCCCAGTGTGTGTCCAGTCTCCCTGCAGCGGGAGGACCTAGTGAGCCTAGGTACTGGGCTCACTTGAGATGCAGTTTAGGGGCAGTTAGTCAGGTTTGATTTGCCTTGCTTTTCATTTTAATTTAATTTCCTTTGCTTTAACTTTATTTCTTTTCATGTGGCCTGCCTTGGTATAAAGGGGGAATCTGTCCCTTTTTTTTTTTTTTTTTTTTAATCTGTCCCTTTTAACAGTACATGCTGCCAGCTAGCCTCTCGGCTTGGGATCCTTTGGTCTCTCTGTGCCCGGTGATGATCTCTCCCCCAGGACTGTTCGGGGGAGAGCTCTGTGGAACACCTGCATTCTGGCAGTGTAAATCCGGCAGATTCCCGTCGCGGCGGGACCTTCAAGCCGTTTGGGGTTCTTCTGCCGGCGGGCCGGGGCTCGCAGCGTCTACTACTCCTGGTAGCGCTCGGCAGCAGCGTGTCTTGGCAGCTCTTCACCCCGCAGCTAAGGCGGGGTAACTGCTGCATTCCGACACCACAAGAGAGGCTCTCGAGTCCGCATGGTTGGCCTCGGGGCTCTTGACGCAGCTGTGGTGTTTGGCGCCAAACGGGCCTGCTTCGGATTGGCGCCATTTTCTTTGCAGGAATGAGGCCTCGTGGCGCAGAGCAGAGCAGACCCGCGTTTGGGCGGACGGCGCTGTTCCACGCTGCTACACCCAGATAAGGACTTCTTTTTACTGTTACTTTCCTTTTAATTAATTTACGTTAATTTCCTTTTTAATTGAATGCACTGTGATTGTGTTGGGGGTTTACTTCGTGTGGTATGATTTTTGCCTTGGCCTGCATTCTGGCAGTTAGCAACGTCTGTCAGCAGCGGGCTTCGGTACTAGGCTTTGGCCATTCATGGAACATCTGTGGCCGGTTAGAACAGCGGTTGAACAAAGCCTCCTCTCCTCTGTTCTGCTCTTTGGTGTACCTTTTCTGCTGTAAACCCTTGCCGTTGAACAGTAGTTACCCTGCGTTTGTCCTCTGTTCTGAGGGAAGGGCAGGGTGACACTTGTCACGCGCCTCTAGGGCAGATGAGCTTCTTTAATTAATTTGCCTCCTAAAGGTTACCCATATCAGAAGATCTTTTACTTTAGGAGACGGCTCAGCCGGTACCTTTGCATTTGGGATACCTTTGCAGCTTCAATGCTTTTAATACAGGGAATGCCACTGTACTCCAATAGAGGCGGGCAAGATTGTCCGTGGACACCAGAGGGCGGCTTGGGCATTCACTTCTGCCTTTTCTGTGACAGCGGTAGTTATTCTCTGCCTCATCTCTGTTATGCCCATCAAATAATTCAGATCTAGCACTAAAGAGAGTTTCAAAGCTTCTGTACGAGGCAGCTGAATAGGAGACCACCAAGGTGTTTGTGGTCTCTTCTATAGAAAGCTCCAACTACTTGGCAGTCAAACTGAGAGATCTAATGGGGTCAGATTTACTCTCCTTCAAGCCATTTCATCGAGTTTGTAATATGATAGGCCCTTGAATATGTGAAAACTTGAGTGAAAATATTGATGGGATGTAGATGTTACATATGTAGTCCTGTGGTTTGGGCTTTGTATCACGGATACATTTAAAAAAAAAAAAAAGGCTTTTACGATTGCAAGACCGTACCAAGCTAGAAATACAGCCTGTGCGACTAATGAATCTTGTTCCCCATTGACTCTTTTTGAGATTTCTGGAAGCCCAGTGATGATATTAGCATCCCCTTTGGTGCCTGCACTGTTTGCACACCCCGTGCTATGGCCCTGAGGGAGAGGCAGAGTCCAAACGACTAACAAAATGAAAACATATAGACATTGAAATTGGGGCACAAACCATTGGCCTGATAATAAACCCACAGTCAGTGTTTTTTTTGTAATTTCGGGCCACAGAGTTTCAATACAATGTGAATCTTTGGTGTGAGTATCCAATTGTGACCTGTACTGAATATCTGGATATTCCAGGTGGCGGCAATATTCAGCCCGCTCTCCCAATGACTATTCAGATAAATTTAGTGCTGCATTTTTGCAGTTCTACAGTAATCCAGATAGCATGTTCAGTATTACCGCTCTCTGGATGACTTCTGGGTCTGCCTACGCTTTGCCTCCATATTGCCCTGGCACTATCCGGATAGTGTCACTGAAAACCCATGGATATCAATGTCTAAGGGAGCTATCCAAATAATAGTGACTGTTTTCTGGATTTTCTCTTTGAATGTTGACCCGCATCCAATCCATCCATATCCATTAAGTTCTACGTCACACAGTGGAAAAGAATCAGTAGCCTGCCCTTTTCTTTAAGAAGTCTGGATTGGATATGTTTGTAAGTGACCAAAAACATTGCATAGCACGAACCAACCAGTTATGCTCTGGCTCTTCTCAATGTGGGCAGGGGGCTGGTACGACAGGAAATCTCATCCGCTGCGCGTTCTGCTGTTATGCCTCTGCCTTGGGGTTCTGAGGTCACATATTCTCAATCATTTGTTTGGTTTGGTGCTGTGGTCTGTTTGGACAAGACAACGTGGTCGACGTTCGGCTGCTGTATTCTATTTCCCTTGCCCCTGAAGGGGCTCACGATTTCGGTTTTTTGTACCTGCGGTAGTGTATGTTGTTCGAGGCGGGCAGGCGCACCTGTGGGACCAGAATCCTTTGTGCTCCGACCCTACCTTGGGGTACGCGAGTGGGGTTTGCTACGTTGGTCGACTGACAGTCTGCTCCAGCCACTAGGCCGTCCCTTTCCTCAAGGCCTCGTTGAAGTCCCACTGCTTTGTAGGGGCTCACCGCCGGACCTAGTTTTCTGCTCAGCTGGTTCCAGCCAAGGCGGAGACCTTGAGAGTGGCTACAATCCTACTGTTACAGGGAGTACTGGGCTCCGTTCGGCAAGGTTCCTTCGGGTCCAGCGTCTTTTGCTAGCCGGTTCAGGTCTTCCGGTCGTGGCAGTGCTCCGTGAAGACCAGTCGACTACACAGTGCTTGTCTTGGAGCATGCGCAGGATGTCGGTAGCTTCATATTCAAAGCCGTCAGTTACCTGTCCCTCCATTGTGGCATACTGTTAGGTTGTGTGCCTTGTGGTTCTTAGGGAGTTGTGAAGAAGACATTTTAAAAAAAAAAAAAAAAACAGCCTTCATAATTGTCCCGACTTCTTTCATATTAGGTTCGGCACCCTCCTCTGGGAGCTTGGCCGGAGCGTGGTTAGACGCAGCTACGTTTTGGAGATCCTTTGGGTGCAAGGCACCCCGTGTTCAATCGTCTGTCTGGAACGGTGAGCGGTGCGTCCACCGTGGCAGGCGTTCACGGCCTCGGTAGCGGATTGAGCGGTGCAGGAACTGTCGGTGGACTCCGGGATGGTGGCCTACTTCGTTCGGCAGGGTGGCGTCGGGCAGGTGGTCAGGATGGCTCAAAAGACGGGGCGGCGTGCGCGGTTGATGCCCCAGCGGCCTGCGTTCTCGGTGGGGACAATGGGCTGGCGGATGCCCTTAGCGGTGTCCGGGTTCTTGCCGGAGCAGGGGGATTGCATCCGGCGGTGTGCGCGCAGCGAGTGCTTGGCGGTGGTCAACCCATATCGGATCTCATGGCGACCTTTTCAGTCTGCGATGCCGGGTCGCTGTTAGCGGGTGTCATGTGCGGCTGCCGGCCGGCATCGACGCATTGGTGCAGCGGAGGCTGTGGCCCGGTCCTTTCTATGACTTTCAGATGTCATAATGCACATGGCTGATTTGGTCTAGTTGCTAACATATATGCTATTAGTCAATAGGGACCATTAACTGTGTCTTATGCCACATTTGTGTGAGATTGCGTAATCTCTACTTGCACCAATAGACATTTCTGCCCAAAACCGGATGCTGCAATCAGTACTTAATTTTGCATCACTTGACGGTATATCTTTTAAGGGGCATTAGTCGAAAAAAAAAAAAAAAAAACATGCCTTGTGTTTATCATGCAGATAATTTCTGCTATATTTCTGGTGAGGTGACTTTTACATCACGACAATGGAATATGTCTGTGGCGGTTCAGAAAGCCTACAACTTTGTTTGTTGGCTGCATATTAGGAGTTCAGGGTGCATGCTGGGCGCCTCGCCCATGTGCTGCGCTGCATGTACGACGAATCTCAGGCAATGGATGAATGGGAAAAGGCGATCAATGCCTTTTGCAGTTCCACTTCTCTGGAGTGAGCCTACAGTTCTCGTCAGCAATTGCTACTTCTGCATGGTTCCTCCAATTCAGATAGGCATGTTGGGGTGACCTATGCGGTTCGCCACCTGACATTGAGTCCTGGCGTGGCTGCCAGAGTTTCCTTTCTTTTTGTCCCGCCTTATAAGTCTTCTGAAGCACACCTGGACTCTGGGGCTCTTCAAGCACTCTTACATGCCCTCGGTAGAACACGCTTAGATTGTTGACACTTCTTGCTTGACTGCCTTCAACATGGTGTTTTACAAAAAAAAAAAAACCATACGAGGTGTGACATATAGGGTGTTTGCCCCAGGTGGTGTTTCCTTTCACCCCATTTTGCTCCCATCTCTCTCTGGAGGGGCCTCGGTTCAGTTCTCCTTCGTGGAATCCGCCTATGCCTGTCTCGTTGCTGGTTTGTGATTTATGCAAGAGCTTTTTGCTTGTACTCTGCGTTCCTTGGACATTAGGTGCAGGTGCCGTCGCTTTCTGGAAGGCTTCTTCGCTGCCTGGCCCTCCGTGGAGGCGGGTTCTGCAGGAGAGCGCCGGTAGTTCATCCTTGACACCCTGTTGAGGTCGTGAACCAAGGGGGGTCTCAAGCGGTTGTTTCAGACGGGGCTCCGGTTGCCTTATCGGTAGGTCTGTTTCTAGGGCGTTCAGTATGTTTGCGGTGGCGAGTGTGTCTTTCTGGAGCACTAGCACTGCTTGGGACGGAGCTCTATGCGGTTTCGCCAGTGAAGAGGATCCCAGTGGGCTCTCCGTCGTGTCTTCCTGGTTGGCATACCGCCTATTGACATGGGCAGCAGGCAGGGTTCGGTGCCTGTTCTGTTCGTTTAGGGGCCGAGCCGACTGGAAAGGTCCCTCCCAATGATTACTGCTCTGGTACATCCCAGAGGTGGAGGACTGAACTGTAGGACCGATAAGGAAATGGAAATTACACTTACCTGGTAATTGCTGTTCCTTGAGGGAGTACAGTTCAGTCCTCATTCCCACCCGGGGATGGATATCTCAGACACGAGGCGTCAGTTCCGAGTGTGCTTGCGGATCATGGAGTCGGCATCGGGCTCTGATTGGCAGGTGATCGCGGGGCAACATTTTCTGCCTCTGCTCTTTCTTTGTTCTCCTTCCTTCTGGCTATCTGTCTTCCGCTGTTTGGTGCGCAGGGGGACAGGGGCACGGAGGAGGGTGTTTTTCAGCCTTTCTTCTTGGGGCGCTGAGGTTTTCAAGTTACAGTTTAAGCAGAGCATTGTTTTTAGTACTTTACCTGGTTGTTTGTTTGCTCCTTTGAGTCTGCTTTGACAGTGGGTCACTGGGGGATCATGGGAGAGAATCAGCAGGATATACCCGGTGATGTCACGAGTTTGACTTGTCCAGTCTCCCGGCTGCGGGAGGAGGTGCACTACCCAGAGGTGGAGGACTGAACTGTACTCCCTCAAGGAACAGCAATTACCAGGTAAGTGTAATTTCCATTTGCTTAGCATTGACACTTTGCGTAGCACTGCATACAACATGGGTGGTACCAATAAACTTTGTTTTTATTTGAAGGTAGAGATACATTGGACCAGTGGCCGAAGTTCATTCATTGTTACATTTTTTATTTTTATTCATTAAGGATTTCTTTTTGACAATGGGCGTTTCTACATGCAGTCAGCACGATGGATTGCGTCCCGTTTGTCCTTTTATAGTTTTCACATTATATTTCATATGGGGCAGTTAGAATCTTTAGTATATGATTGTGACCCTGCAATATAGGAAGACAGTGCAGGAGCATTGTTTTCCCGCAACAAAGGTCATATTTCTTTTTCATATTTATCTTTTAACCTTATTTTTTTAGATTTTTTTTATCATCAATGGGTAACTCCATATGCTATTAGCACGATTTATGGAACCTTATAGGTTTCTTACAACATTCTACACTGGGTGGATAGTATACTCAGTGTATTATGGGAACTTTGTAATATGAGAAGGCAGCGCAGCGTGGGAGCTCAGTTTCCCGCGAAGATATAAACTTCAGACAGTTCAGTTGTGGGCATTTTTCTGCTAGAAAGAAAGGCTCGGAAAGCACACAGTGGAAAGGTAATTTCATTTCACAAAGATATTTTAGCTACCTATGTCTTAGGTTTCATTTTTATTAATTTTAATTAGTATTTGGATGCTTGGGCAATGTTGAGATTTTTAAAAGAGCTGGGTTCGCATTAGTGGATGATGGTTTTATGTATCTCCCTATCCGGTCTGAATATACGGAAAGTGTTTTGCTTCAGGATATTATATTACATTAGTGACATCAATTATGTGGATGTTCCATTGTGGATGATGTTTTATAGAAACATAGAAATATGACGACAGAAAAAGACCACATGGCCTATCTAGTCTGTTCTTCCATAACAACTACAACAGTCTCCTTTTTACCTTTAGAGATCCTCTGTGTTTGTCCCATGCTTTTTTGAATTCAGTTACTGTCCTCATCTCTACCACCTCCACTGGGAGACTATTCCACGGATCCACTACTCTTTCCGTAAAGAAATATTTCCGCATATCACTCCTGAATCTATCTCCCTTCACCCTCATCCCATGTCCCCTCATAGCAGAACTTGCTAGTCATTATTGCTCCAATACCTTAGGCCTTTTAGTAATTGTACTGATAGCCAACATCACACTGAATGGTGATCGCAGTTCAGCCTCTTTTAAGCCACTCCTACTTCAATTACATACGATCTGTTATATAGTTATCATTAGTTATATAGATAAAATATCTGAATTTTTCTTTTCTCTCCCTTTAGCTTGCAAGCCATATGTGATGGGGTTTTAACCAAGAGAACATAATCCTTGGGGTTTGTAATAATAGAAGTTTGTGGTTCTGATTTATTCCTTGTTCCACGGTAGTATATCACATCTCTTGTTCTTCAGTTTGGTCACAATGATAATGTATTTTGTTGTTTTAATATTTTGTATGTTTTTTTTCATCTTTTACCACTATTTATTTATATATTTATTGCTTTGCTAGTCTTATTTTGTGCATGTGGTAGGGACATTTGTTTATGTTTAGTGGATTTCTCAGTATATTCTACCATATGTTTTATATTTATGATTTTGTTTTAATTGTTTTTAATATTATTTATTGTTTTAGCACGCCAAAAGGATCCCTGAAGAAGGCATAGCCTTGACCCTGTGGAGGTGTCATTGTACCCCTGATCAAGAATTGTTAATAAAGGCTTCTTGCGGTTACCACGCCTGGTGCACCTGTTGGCCAGGGATGATGCCCTGACTATTGTGTCATGGCATTGGATTTATTTCTATCACTGGACGGTGAACACTGGCCTTTTAATGGAAACTCCTGTTTGGAATAGATTTGGAAAAACTGGTGAAAGACCTAGGCAAGACAAAATCTTACTGCCTCCCAAAAGACTGGTGCTCCTTTCTCGTCAGCCTCCACCAGACTGCCAAGGGCAGGCTGGCTGGATTCCTGGGGGTCTCGAGACTATCATCACTACCAACCTGGAAAGCCTTTCTTCGCCTCTGCTTCAGGGTCTTGGGCTCATTCTCAGTCTTTTTGTGAAGTACGTCGACCTAGGGACGTGGCCTCCTCCAGAGGAGGACCCTCCCAGGCCATGCAATGAAGGTTTAGAGGCCCATTCCCTTGTAGCTCCGGTGAACGGCAGGCTTCACCTTTTCTTTCAGGAATGGGGCTGGGTTACCAAGGATTGCTTGGTACTAAACACCATTCAATTTGACTGTGTCCTGGAATGCAAGGAGCTGATTCCTGATGCCTTCATCATCTCCCCTTGTGGGTCTATGATCAGAGGTGCCATGGTGCAGATGAACTTGGACAAATTGCTTCACTTGAAGGTAGTGGTGCCAAAGAAGGATGGTTCCTTCCTGTCCATCCTGGACCTCAAAGGGGTCAACAAGCACTTGTGCGTCCTGCGCTTTCGGATGGATACCTTGCACTCTGTGATTCAAGCAGTGCACTGAGGAGAATGCTTGGCTTCTGTGGATCTGGCCGAGGCATATTTTCATATCCTGAGCATGTAAAAGATCCAAATGTATCCTACAAAAGATTCTGATTTTTTTAAAATAATTCATATTATCTCTGTTTATGTTCATTGTAATATGTAAAATTGTTTTCCATAACGTCCCTACAGTCCAGTCCAGACTCCTGGGATATATCCCCCTTCCAGCAGATAGCTTTTGGTGATGTCACAACATAAGGAGCAAGCACTCCTCCCACTAAGCCAGTGTCCTCAGTCTCCAGAAGATGGGACAGAACCCTTGGTAGCCTGGGCTACACTGTGGTTTTCTTTGACTAGGAATTTAAAAAAAAAAGAATGGATTGTGTAATTCCTGTGCCAAAGAGATTATTGGGAGCTTTAACGATCAGGCAGCTACTGTGGTGACCGGATCTGCCCTGGGGGACCAATGCCATTTTTTCGGCTGTAGGGCCCCGGGAGGAGTGAGGGTTTGTTCCTTCTGCTCTCTTTGGAGTTTCAGACCTTCTGCTCATAGCCATGGCGCCTTTCAGTGGATTAGAGGCTGTCGGGCTTGCTGCTGCTGAGAGAAGTACTTTGCAGTTTGGGAGTGTGTGTGCTCTTTAGCTCCGGGCTATGAGTCGCAAGTTTTCTCTCTGGGTAAGTGTTCAATTTCTCCCTGCTTGTCTATTTTTTTTGCTGCATCGAAGGCACTTTGAACACTAAAGTGCCAGGTCTGTCGTCTGTGGGGCATGTTAGGTGCTCTTTTCTGCCTCAGAATGCTGGCTGGCAAAGCGGTGTATGTTTGCTATGGGAGCAGGCAGAGCCATCTCTCAGTAGTTGGTCTGTGCCAGGCCTGTGAAACTGAGGATCAAGCGGCAGGAACTTCGTTGCAAGAATCACCAGCCTTGGAAGGGGTGTCTCCATGGGATTCAGAGGCTGTGGATGGCTCAGTCTCAGCATCATCGTCGGCCATGGCTCCTGCGCTTTTGGCGGAAACTGTGGCCTTTTGTCGGCATCTCCAGCAGACATTTTGCCGGCCTCAGGTGTCTCTGGAGCAGAGCAGAGGCCTCTTCAGCCTCAGGGTCCTGCTGCCAGAATCCCATTTTCAGCAGACTTCGTCCTGTTACTTCATCAGGCATACTGTATTAAACAGGGCCTGATGGAGCCGCAGGAGGCCGACTGCAGTTTGGCAGTGCAGCGCAAGGAGCCGCTGAGTGCCTTGGGCACACAGCCCTCATTAATGGCCTTGGCCTCTAGCAGTTTGGGAGTTACTGAGGAGGATCAGGGTTCTGAATGGACTCTGGGATCAAAGGATCCCGTTGTGGGCCATCAAACTTAGGAGTGATAGGAGGGCTCCCTGCCTGCAGGAGAGGATCCCAGTATAGTGCAAGTCTTCTGCATGGAAGAACTGGTATCACCAATTGCTAATTCTCTAGTGGTGCTGAACCTCTCTGTAGAGACACCAGCTGTAGAACCTTCTTTGGAGGACCCACTTCCAGGGGATCCACACATCAGAAACCAAAGCAAATGATTGATTTGGAGTGGGATTTGCCAAAGGTAGGTTTACGTGGCGCTAGGGCTATGCAGCACATCTATCCCATTCCTGCGAGTGAACAGGAACGTTTCCAGCTTCTGAGAGTTGATTCCCTATTGTCAGCAGTTACAAAAAAGACCACCATTCCACTAGAAGGGGGTGCAGCACTAAAGGAACCCCAGGACAAAAAGTTGGAGATGCTGCTGAAGCAGGCCTTTGAAGTCAATGCTTTGGCCTTAAAGGCCTTGATTTGCGGGCCTTATGTTGCAAGACTTGCATGTGATGGAATCAAGTTTTGACAGGAGCAGAGGCAGGACTCATCTCGGCTCTCCCTGAATCGACTTGGATGGACTCGGTAGTCACTTACTTGGCAGATGCCTTCTATGACTTGCTTAGGGCCTCAGCGAAGGGTATGGCATTGGTTGTCACTGCTCAGCGCTTGCTTTGGCTGATGAGTTGGTCTGCAGATGTGTCTTTTTTACAGCAGCCCAGCAGACTTTCCTTTTGGGGCAAGCTTCTCATTGGCAAGGTTCTAGAAAAGTTGGTTAAGAAATTGGGGGAGTCCAAGCCTGCCCATTTGCCGGAAGACAAGCCCAAACCTCAGAAAACGACATCAGCTGCAGCAAAGGAAAGAATTTGTGATTTCCATCAGTTTAGGGCGGCGAGGTTTGCACCTTATCAGAAGCCAATCTACCCTGCTAGGGGGCATTCCTTTTGAGGAGGTTGAGGATCCGGATGGGGCTCCTTTGCCAATCCTGGGTCCACAACAGAGAAGTCCCAATGAGATGATGAGGACTCAGGCGAGGGTCATGCTGATCGGCAGTCACCTGTGTCAGTTTTATCTGGCCTGGGTCCATCTCATCTCCGACCGTTGGGTCCTGGGGGTCATTCGCGAGGACTGTGCATTGGAGTTTGTGATCCCTCTTGCGGATGCCTTCCTGGTGTCACCATGCAGGGTGCTTGTAAAGGCGCGGCTGTTAGCGAGACTCTCCACCAGTTGATTCAGCTGCCTGCAGTACTTCGGTACTACAGGACCAGCTAGGTCAGGGGCAGTACTCCATCTATTTTGTGGTGCTCAAGAAAGAGGGCTCATTCCAACCCATTCTCGATCTCAAATATGTCAATCAAGTGTTGCACGTCCCTCACTTTTGTATGGAAACCTTGCAGTCCATCATAGTGCGTCAAAAGGAGTTGCTCACCTTTCTAGATATTATGGAGGCCTACCTGTATGTGTCCATTTGAGCAGAACATGATCACTACCTGTGCTTTGTGATGCACATGGGCCATTTTCAATTCCAGGCCCTACCTTTTGTGCTCACCATGGCGCCATGCACCTTCACAAAGATCAAGGTAGTTGTCACAGCCAAGCTGCGCAGCCAGGGAATTCTGGTCCATCCCTACCTGGACGACTGGCTTATTCAGGCAAAGTTTCAGCAGGAGAGCATAGATTGCACTCAGCGTGTCCTCCAACTTCTCAGACCTCTGGGCTGGGTGGTAAACATGGCCAAGAGCCTCCTTACGCCTTCTCAGGATCTCCTGTTGAGGCAGCCATGAGGCTCTTATCAGCCTGACCCTTCCCCCGCAAGCCATGAGGCTCTTACACAAGTGATCAGCCTGACCCTTCCCCCGCAAGCCATGAGGCTCTTACACAAGTGATCAGCCTGACCCTTCCCCCAAGCCATGAGGTAATCAGCCTGCTAAGAGAAAGCATTGAGATTTCAGTAGACACCCTTCCCCCACTCCAGGTCTGAGCACAATGTCCCCTTGCCCAGAAATCAGCAGACCTGAGCATACCGGTTTGGACAGGTCACCCAGGTACCTTCCCCAGGGGCTGCTGATTGGTGGGCAGGAAATACCTGTGGCAAATGGGATTGTAGAATGAGTTTAAAACTGTACTGTATATAAGGCATTGTAGGACGTCCCTCGGGGCTCAGACTTTTTTGTTGGAGGGTACCGGCTCTCTGTCTGAACCTGTGCACATTAAAGATCCTGTTTGCATTCCAGCCTGTCTGTGAGTTTTCCTTCTGTGGGTGAGTGATTGAATAAGAGCTTTTCACAGCGTTTGCTATAACACTGTACCTTGGCACCAGTTTTGATACAGTGCAGGGGTTGGTGTTCCTGCTGAAGGAGCGGTGCCTAAAGATTTGGCATCAGGTCCACCAGTTTTTGAAACAGCGGTTGCAGCCAGCAAGATCCTATCTGTAGGTCCTGGGGTCCATGGACCTAGTGGGGTCCGTGGACCTAGTGCTGTGGGCAAGAGCTCACATGCATCCCTTGCAGAGAGCACTGCTCTCCCTTTGGTCGCCACAGCGGCATCCTCTCTCAAGGCGGCTTCTGTGTCTATTGGAAGTGTGCAGCAGTCTGTCATGGTGGTATCGCCAACCAGGGGAATGCCACTAGAGCCTCCAGAGTGGACGATATTTACAACAGATGCCAGTCTCTCCAGCTGGGGAGCGCATTGCATTATGCGGATCATACAGGGCAGCTGGTAAGTAGACCAGGCACAGTGGTCGATCAGTCGTCTGGAGATGAGGGCCGTTTGGTTGGCTCTCCTGGCGTTTCAAGCTTTGATCCAGTACCAGGCAGTGAGAGTGCTTTCGGACAATGCCTCCATGGTGGCCTATATCAACCATCAGGGAGGAACAGGTAGCGTCAGTCTCACAGAAGAGATCACCCCATTACTTCAGTGGGTGGAGACGAATCTCACACAACTGTTGGCAGCTCACGTGGCAGGAAAAGAGAATCTGCAGGCCGACTTCCTGAACAGACATCAGCTGGATTTGGGGGAGTGGTCCTTGGTGGAGACAGTATTCCGCCAGTTGACCCGGCGCTGGGGCATGCCAGTCTTGGACCTCATGGCATAAGTGAAGAACGCCAGAGTAGATCGGTTCTTTAGCAGGCATAGGGCGTGCATGTCCAAGAGTCTTGATGTGTTGGCTGAAAGATGGCTGGCGGAGGGCCTGCTGTATGCCTTCCCGCATGGCTTCTCATAGGATGCCTGGTTCAGCCCATAGAGGCCCACCAAGGAATGGTGATCTTGGTAGCTCTGGATTGGCCTCTACATCCGTGGTATGTGGACCTAGTGAGGCAGGTGATGGACGGACTGTAGCAGCTGCTGGCGAGGACTGATCTGTGTCACAGGGCCCCATCCTGATGCCTTAGGTAGATTGATTCTTGCTTATGGCTTGGCTCTTTAGAGGACTTCCAGGTAAGTCTAATTTCACCTTGGTTAATTGTAAACTGCTTTGATTTTAAGATAAAGCGGCCTATAAAAACAGACAAACTTTATTAATTTTAGTCCTGTCAGCTCTACTTTCCAAGGATAGAAAATGGAGGATAAAAGGGCATTATAAATGTGAGAAATATAGTATACTGTATGTATGTAAGAAATGTAGTATACTGTATGTAAGGTAGTTATTGAAATAAAAGATTATTGTGTACATCTGACAATTCAGTATAAATACTATTTGGACACATTTACAAACTCTGACACATCTGTTATGTACTGAAATATTTACAGTACTTTCTTATCCTAGGTAGGGTTCTTGTGTGAGTTTTGGAAATTAGTGCTGGCATCTACCAAGGCAGGAAAGTTCCCCTTTAAAATAGCACAGCTGAGGAGAATCTTATTTTGTTTCATTGGAGTCTGTAAAAGAGCAGTTCATGCCGTGTTTTAAAAGAATTGGATTGCTGTGAGTTTCATGATGTAATTATTTTTGGTTGAAAGGCTTTTTTTTTAAATTGGGATATCTAGGATGTAGTTTCTTTGAGTCTATTCTGTGGCAAGTGTAGTTTTATGTTTACCATGGCAAGAAAATTATTTAAAATGTCTCAATAAAATGTTTCTATACAGTAGAAGAACGGTTCATGCTGCATTGCAAAACAATTGGATTGCTGTGTTCCATGATGTAACCCCTTTAATTTTGATGTTACATAGTTTTTTCCAATGGGAGCTTTTTAAAATTGGGATATCTAGGATATGGCCTCATTGAGTTTGTTTTGTGATCCGTGGCAATTGTAGTTTTATGTTTATTGTGGCAGTAAGGTTATTTAAAATGTCTTAGTTGAATCATTTTGGAGAGATTATGGTTACTTTTTTGTATTTTATATTTTAACTGCTGTAAATAACTATACTGGAAACTGATGTGGTGTTTGTTTACTTAAGTAAACTGTGGTGCTGTGGAACATGTGGTAGTAAATATGATCCTCTTCTTTAGCTTCTACACTATAATAGCGTGTCAGAGATGCTGGATATTAATTGATTATATATATATATATACACACATATATATAGTCACGCCCTTATATATATGCGCTCCGGCATATATATAGGGCGTGACTATATATATATATATATATATATATATAGTCACGCCCTTGCCCCTGGCCTCTGGCTTAGAGGGGCGAGGTAACGGAGAACGTCTCTTGGTGAGCTCAAATAAACTAGCTTTTCCTCAGGTGGATTCTGGGACATGTAGTTTGGCTCTTAAGAAGAAGTGTAGTCATGGTCCGATGTTAAGGCAAATGACAGAATTTATTTTAAAGTAAAGGTTCAAGTAAACTGTACACAGAAATTTTGTCCATTCAGGATTGTTTGCAACAGAGCATTTAGATCAGTATAACTGCTTCACAGTCTTTTAAACACATGCAGCTGGTTAACAACGTTGCTCAGTCTTAGAGAAAACAGCTCTGCTCAGCGAGGTAAAAATACTTCTTTTTAACCTTGTGTTTGTGAAGCACTTAACAGCAAAAAAATAACTCAGTTCATCTGGAACAACCTCTTCTTTCCCTCCTTCCTTTCAGGATAGGTTTTAAACTCAAAATAAGAAAACAAGTAACAAACATTCACAAGCTTTCTCTTCAGCGTGACTCAGCACTTTGCCTGAGAAATGCAAACACGTGGAGTTTTCTTCAAACCCAATTCCTGGCTCAATTCCAGTTGCCTGCTTCTAGGAGACTTTCTCATTCAATGCTAGCCTTTAGCATAATGATTCTATGCTTGTAGCTTGACACAGGGTACAGTCCATGGGAATATCTAGATCTTGCAATTCCTCCCCTGCCAACTCAATCTGCATATCCTCTGGTGTTGTTAGGGCAGTGTCCTGTTCTGAGCTCTGGACACAGTGCTCAGAATACAGCCTCCCTGGGGATTCTAATGTCTCTCCTGAGCTCAACTCTCCCCGATAAAGACAGTCAGTACCTGAAGCACTGGGCAGTTCTCCCTGGTTGTGCTCGCTACGGTTCCTTGTCTCCTTCCAGCCTCTCTGGAACAGCTCTCTGTATTCCTCTCTGGGTTCTCTCCTGGAGATCTGCAGGTGCCCCTGAATCCTCTGAGTCCTCTGAACCTCCTGAGACCTCTGCCTTTCCAGAGCTTCTCCTTTCCTCTGCGCTTCTCCTTTCCTCTGCTTTAGCAGGGGTTTATATTTCCCTCTCCAGGGCTCCAGCCCTTCCTCCACTCCTCCCAGGTGATTGTAATCACCTCTCAAGCCTGCAGTTGCGTCATAGGAGTTAGGGTGTGGCTGCCTGAACTTTCTCTCCCTCAGGTTTCTTTCTGTATGAGGGGCCTGAAATCCATGCCCTGCAGGGATTTCTCCTTTCTCTAAGTTAAAGTCATTGGCCTTTTCTATACTCATAGGCTCAAAACAGGCTTCCTTGTCACAATATATATGCTACCTGGACTTTATGGCTAAAAGTTGTTTAATTTTTAAATGGTGAAACATGATTAAATAAATTAACACTTTGTTGTTTTGTAAATTACATTGCTACAATATTGTAACTTTAGTATTGGATTTTGGCTACAATTGATTGCTGACACAAGTGAGAGGTAAAAATTTGTTCTTCGAGAAATGACTATTGCATATGTGTTTATGTTTATGCAATGTCTTGATATACCGCCCAGGCTGAAGGGCATCAGAGCGTGAAAGCTCAAGAGAGATAAGAGAGGGCAGCACAACAATATCGAAGGTGCCCAATATAAGGGGGTTCCTAGGCTACGATCAGGCACACTTGGGCAGGTGCTGAAGGTGGTGGAGTGGCAAGATTGAACAGGAAGGGAGCGTAACAGTGGATGGTGGGCTTGAGTGGCAGCGGATTGGTTCCTGAACTTACTTAGTTTCAAATTTATTGGTAAGAGTAGCAGGCACAGAGGTACTGGCAATGCGCACACAGCTGGGAATGCTTATTCTCTTGCTTGCTGGGTCGTGGCCAGGTGGCATGGAGAACAGCATTCATAGCTGCAGTTTTTGTTGCTGTTTTTCTGTGATGCTGAAAGCAAAAGTGCCTTGTGTGGCTGCCGCTAGCAGTGTAAGTCCTGTCAGGGTGGTGGGTCGGATTTGCCTCAGTGACCTTGGCAGATTGCTGAGAGTGTGTCAGTTGTCTGTTGAGGTGCACGCTGATGTGCTGAAGCCGATTCCTGAGTCTGCATCAGTGTTGGTGGAGTTTACGTTGGTGATCACTGAACCATCATTGTGTGAACTGGCAGCTGTGCAGCAGGTCCCAATGCTTCCCCCAGCACTGGAGGCAGAGGAAGCGTCACTTGTTATTGTTCTGGGCCTGTGTTGTGTGGCAGGTGGGCAGCCTGTAATCGGGGCGGGGCAGGGCATGGAGTAAAGGTGGTGTCAGCCCAAGGCAAGTCATTGCTGGAAGTGGTAATTGTTGTTACAGAAGCTGGGCTGCAAGAGGAAGCGGTTCTTGTGTTCTGGGCCTGCAAGTATCTGTGAGTACTCCAGTGATTGCTGATTGGCAGGCTTCCCCAGTGTTTCCGTCTTCTCCTCATGACACACAATTTTTTTGGGTGGCCTGGCTAGGCTTTATTCTTAGGGATGGAATGGTGGTCTGAATGCCATCCTGCCTTGCTGGGAGAGCGGCAGTCGGGGTTATTTAGATCATCTGACTTCAGAGTATGGTTATGGTGTGCCTCAGCCCAGGTATCTTCTGGTAGTCCGGCTTTTCTCAGTGCTCTTCCTTCTTTTCAGAGTCCACGGCAGTCTGTGCAAAGCCATCCAGGGATGATTGGCCTGGTCCTCTTCTGAGGGAATCTTGGAGGAGTACGCTGCCTGCTAGTTCATCAGACACTTCATCAGTTCTTGGAGTAAATGCAAGTATAGTAAGTCTAGGAGATTGTTGTCTTCCTCATTGTCATCTTCTTCGACATCCTTGGCGAGAATTCCTGCCCCAACGAGATGTTGAGGGAGATAGGGGCGCTCCGGCATTAGTGGCATTGATAGATCAATGGGAAGGTATACCAAACTCACAAAGGAATAAAATTCTTTGTCAGATGCTTATTGATATTTTCCATTTGCTGGAGGGGGTGTAGGGGATCTTTATTGGCTTACTGTATGTGGATAGGATTGTTGGGATGCATAAAGATTATGAAGGTTGGGCTTAACTCAAGTATGATGAGCATTTTTGTGATAAAGTGTAGGAAAACATGTTCATGTCTTGAAGAAGACAAAATGTGAATTTCTGATTGGCTCAGATGACAAATAAGGCTTGCAGTGGTGCATCTGGTTCTGAGGCTATTGTGAGGGGCAAGGTGGGATCAGGACAGGGCACATTTTTGTTCCCCTGAAGTTGCTTCCAGTGGAACCAAGTTTTCGAGCGAATGTCTTTATCTATGTTGGTGCTTTAACAAGGTCAGCATGTTCCTTTCAAGACTGTCACTTCAATCATCTCTGTTCCATCTCCTCCAGAAATCACCCAGCATGCAAGTATTCAAAAGAGGCAGCCGATAGTGGGAGCAGTAAGCAATAGTTATTTCATTATGGTTCATGCCCCTGTTCGTTAGAGTTCCATGGTGACTTGGTTGTTTAGGTACCTGGATTTTCCTTATCATTCCCTTAGACTATATCCTAGTCCCCAGCTGTTGTGTCCCTTGACTAGGTTGTAAGCTCTGATGAGAAGGAACCATCTCTTAGATGTCTCTGAGTACTGCATACACCTTTTAGCACTATACAAATGATTATCAGAAGAAGTAGGATTCCTTATCGTCCCTCCAGTCCAGTCCCGTACTTCTGGTTAGTGTATCTCTTCCAGCAGCTTGGAGATTGAGCATGTCATCTTTTGATGACACCAGTGTACTTAAGCAGCTGGCACCCCCTACCAGCCCCAGTAAGCTCAGTCTCCAAGCAGCTGGAGGAGGTAGCGAGCCAAGGTGTTGGACTCACTGAAAGGACAACTAAAGAGACATGGGTTTTTAGGCGGAGTTAGCTTTTCTCCAGGACCAAGCAGGAAGTCAGTCCTCACTTATGGGTGACGTCGGCGCCGACGGAGCCCTCGCGGAGCAATTTTCCCCAGCTTTCAAAGAAAGCCTTTGGGAATTGCAGCGCGCATGCGCGGTTGTCTTCCCGCCCGAGGGTGCCATCTTAGCCAGTCTTCTTTTTTCCGCGGAGCCCTGCAGACGTCCCGTCTTGTCCCCGCGAAAAAGTTGATTTTCCTCTTTATTTTATACTTTTTTCTTTCGGTTCGACGCCGATCGTTTTCCCGCCCGGACTCGCGACGCCGGTCTCGAGTCCTCTAGCGTTTTTTCGGTTTTTCTGACTTAGTCAGCTTTCATTTTCGTTTTCCCTGGCAGCCCGGTCCTTTGACCTCGCAGGGGCCCTTTTTCCCCCGATGGCTGCCAGTGGCTTTAAGCGGTGTGGTCGGTGTGACCGAAATATGTCACTAACCGACACACACGACTTTTGCCTCCGCTGCTTGGGCCCGGATCATGAGGAACTGATCTGTGGGCCCTGCAGCAAACTGTCCTCGAAGGCGTTGAGAAGTCGGCGGCATCAGCGCGAGAGAATCTTCGCTGACCCCAGCCGTACCCGGACCTCGTCGGAGGCCTCCGTGTCAAAGGGCTCCAGCTCGGACCGTCGCCGGAGCTCCTCCGACCGGGGTTCTCCCTCCGGGGACCATCGTCGGAAGGAAAAACCCGCGAGGGCGGCGTCGGTGGATGCTCCTGGCTCCGCGAGGGCCAGGTCGCATAGCCCCGACAGCCGCCCCGGGTCCTTGGAGAAGGAACATCTCCCGAAGCGACCTCGCCTGGAGTCGGAGATGCCTGCCCGGGTAAGTCCTGTAGTCCTTCTGGACTCGCCTCCGCGACAGCCGACGTCGGGCCCGACGCCGTCGGGGCCCGAGTCGGGGGCTGCTGGGTCACCTGAGCTCGGACTCAGGTTGACGGCCTTGGAGAGCAGACTGTCTGCCTTCATGGACCAGCAGCGGGCACTGCTCGCTGGCCTCGCTGGCGCCGCTGCCCCGACCGCCGGGACGTCGACGTCCAAGTCGACCCCGGAGACCGAGCCGATCCTCGAGTCAATGATTGCAGGGTTGTTCTTTTATTCCTCTGTTATTTTTATTTTGACTGGCTTTATTTTAAAAAAAATAGGAGCCTTGAGGCTGCAGAGAATGAGAGGCAGAAAGGAGGAGTATCGCCTCTCCCCCACCCTGCATTGGGGGGGGGGGTCTTTTGCTGGCAGCAGCATCCCGGGGATTGAGGCGGCTCCTGAACCCATCCCCAGATGAGAAGCCCTGCTGTACAGTTGGAAACCGGCAAAAAGAACAGCTTCCCGGGCAGGCTCTTCAGCGTCGAAGCCCGCAGTAGCAGCTGACCGCGAGGGGGGAGACAGGTACAGTTGCCTGCGGTCTAGAGGTAAACAGTGGGAAATGGGGCTGGGCAGCAGAATCTAGCAGCAGGAGCAAAAAGATACAGGGACACACTGGTTTGGAGCACGACCTGCAACCACGTGGCGGGGCCTGCAGCAGCATGGGAAAGGAAGAGGCATCCTTTTTTTCTCTCTCCCCTTAGCAGCACTGCAGCTTAGCCAGCGTTTCCCGCTGCAGTTTTCTTTCTCAGGGGGAGAAAATCAAGGCTGCCTGCGATTTTTACATTGAGGGGCATAAGGCCTTGGTTTCAGTTAACTTCATTTAATTTCATTTACTCTAGTTTTGTTTAATTTAGTTTAATCTGTTCTGGGTACGTGGAACTTCAGTTCACGGGACTTCATTTGGTTTGATCCATTTCAGAGATACTTCAAGCATAGCAGGGGCAGTCTATGGTCCTTCCTGCCATGTCAGCCAGACCACAGTGTTTGGTATGCAGGATCCAGCGAGGGGCGGTCTCGTAGGCAGGCATTTGCCTGGGCTGCACGCAAGAGTCCGCAGCTGTGGAGCAGGACCAGCAAGAGAAGCCAGGGCAGGAGAATCCCTTGCTGTCGCGGGAGGCATGTAGCACAGAGGGGTCCATGCAAGAATCAGTGGAGCCGGCTGTCGGACCTTCGGCCATCCCAGGATCTTCCACCCCACAGGCCTGGGGGGATATGGGGCTTCTAGGGGATTTCTCACTGGAGTTTGTCCTGCTTCTGCATTAGGTGCTTTGCCTGTGCCAGCAGGGGTCAGCAAGCGCCCTGCTGTGACAGAATGCAGTACTAAGAGGACAGCAGTCTCGAGAGAGGGTAAGACAGTGGCAGCAACTGCTAAGCATGCTAGGATGTCAGAGGATTGGCAGCAATCACCATTGTCTGAGTGGCCAGTAGGAGATGACCTAGACACGGAGCTAGATGTGCAGGAGAACAAGTTGGAAGAAGGAGAATTCCTGGAACAGGAAGATCAGTCACGAATTGTGCGGGTTTTCCGCCAAGAAGAGTTGTCGGCGCTTATTGAGGAATCCTTGAAGGCCCTGAATATGCCCACTAGCCTACCGGCCGAGGAGGAAGCACTAGAGGATCCTCAGCTCCAGGCGGTGCAGAAAGCGCAAAAGGTGTTCCCGGTGCATAGAGTGGTCAGACAGATGATCCAGGATGAATGGGATTTGCCGGATGCGGGTCTCAGAGGGGTACAAACCATGGTGCGCGTATACTCGCTACTAGAACAAGACCGCGAACTCTTTTGATTGCCCAAGGGGGACACAGTGATGTCGGTGGTTACCAAGAAGATGATGATCCCGGTAGAAGGTAGTGCGGCTCTAAAGGATGGCCAAGATAGGAAGTTAGACACCTTGTTAAAGCAGGCCTTTGATATCAACGCCCTCTCACTGCAGGCCGCCATCAGTGGGGCCTGGGTAGCTAGGGCCTGCCTCCACTGGTTGCAACGTGTTCAACAGCTGGAAAAACCGGCAGCGGACCTCTCAGGAGAAGCGGCCAAATTGGAGTCGGGGGCTGCCTACCTAGCGGACACCCACTACAATCTCATTAGTGGACTCTCTAAGAGCACAACCTCAGTGGTGGCGACCCGCCACTATCTGTGGCTTCGGAACTGGGTGGCAGACAGTTTTTCCAAGACCCACATCAGCAAGCTCCCCTTTAAGGGAAAGCTTCCCTTTGGGGAAGAGCTCGACAAACTGGTCAAGGACTTGGGTGAGTCCAAGGGCGGTCACCTGCCCGAGGATAAGCAGAAGCAGGGCCGCAATCCACCTTCGGTTCAGGGGGCAGCCGAGGGGCTTCAAGCATTTTCATACATCCTGCTTTACCCCTTACCAGAGAGGCAGATACCCTCCAGGGGACAGGGGTTTTGAGGTTTTTGAGGAGGGGGCAGGGTTTTGGCACCGCCTTGACCTTGGGACCCAAGAAATCACAATTGGGTGAGGGTGGTCCAGGTAAGGGTGCAACCTGTGGGAGGTTGGCTGCGGGATTTTTACCCTGCCTGGTTCCAGATCACCTCAGACCAGTGGGTTCTAGAAGTTATCCAGGAGGGCTATGCCCTCGAATGGGTTCGCCCCATGACCCACTCCTTTGTTCAGTCCCCCTGCAAAGCGGCAGCAGTAAAAGACACCCTGGCACAGCTCCTACAGCTAAGGGCCGTACTGCTGGTTCCCCACGACCAGTACGACTGCGGTCGATACTCCATTTATTTTGTGGTGCCCAAAAAGGAGGGTTCCTCTCTGCCCGATTCTCGATCTAAAGGGCATGTAAGTGCTGCATTTTCACATGGAAACGTTGAGGTCAGTATTAGTGGCAGTCAGGAGCAGGAAGTTTTTGACATCTCTTGATCTCACGGAGGCATATCTGCACATTTCCATCCAACCAGAGCATCAGCAGTTTCTCCACTTTGCGGTGCCGATGGGTCATTTCCAGTTTCAAGCACTACCATTAAGGCTGGCGACCACCCCTCATACCTTTACCAAAATTATGGTGGTGGTAGCAGCGGTACTCCACAAGGAAGGAGTCCTCATGCACTCTTATCTCGATGACTGGCTCATTCGGGCGAAATCCAGAGGCAAAAGCAAAAGAGTAACAAGGTGAGTTGTGCAGTTCTGCAAAGTCTTGGTTGGATGGTCAAAGTGGCCAAGAGCCACTTGTTTCCATCCCAAGAGCTGGAGTATTTAGGGGCGCGCTTTGACACCCAAGTGGGGAAGGTCTTCTTACCAAAATAACGGGCACACAGGCTGCAAAGTTTAGTGTGCCATTTTCTGAGGATGTCAGAACCGTTGGCCTAGCATTATTTGCAGGTTCTGGAGACCATGGCGGCCACTCTAGAACTGGTCCTATGGGCAAGGGCACATATGAGGCCAGTACAGAGAGCTCTGCTCTGTCGGTGGTCCCACCAGACTCGGCTCTTGTCCCAGGTATTCCCGTGCCCAAGGAGCACCAAGAGGGCCCTCAGATGGTGGCTCCATCCGGGGAGTCTGCCCTTCGATTCGCCCGGTGTGTCCCGTTGACGACAGATGCCAGTGTGTCTGGGTGAGGGGCACATTGCTCAAGGGCAATGGAGTCCGCAGGAGGCCCTTTGGTCAATCAACAGGCTGGAGATGTGGGTGGTGGTCCTGGCGTTCCGCTGTTTTGAGCCATGGTTACAGGGGAAGGCAGTCCGGGTCTTCTCAGACAACGCAACCACAGTGGCCTACATCGACCGGCAGAGTGGCACAGGCAGCACAGCCCTGGAAGAAGAGGCCAAAAGGTTGTTTGGCTGGGCAGAGAAACATCTTCAAGTGTTATCGGCAGCGCACATAGCAGGGGTAGACACCGTGACGGCGGATTACCTCAGTCGAGTACACGTGAACCCCGGGGAATGGAGGTTAAACCAGGGGGTGTTCGAGCAGGTAGTGCACCGATGGGGCACACCGATCATGGACCTGAGGGCAACGTTTGAGTCTGCCAAAGCCAGCCGTTTCTACAGCAGACAAAGGGAAGGGATGTCGGAGGGCCTGGATGCTCTAGTGCAAAGGTGGCCCACACAAGATCTACTCTATGTTTTTCCCCCATGGGCACTCATAGGTCGAGTCATGCAGAGGATAAAGGCTCACCGGGGGTTAGTAATCTTAATCGCCCCAGATTGGTCAAGGTGCCCATGTTATGCCGAACTGGTGCGGCTTCTGGCAGATCGGCCGTGGCGGCTCCTGGTTCAAGAAGATCTCTTGATACAGAGACTGGTTTGTATGCCTCAGGTGGATCGATTATCGCTTATGGCATGGCTCTTGAAAGGACACGGCTGAAGAAGAAGGGTTATTCGGGTCCTGTGATAACCTTGCTGAAGACCCTGTCTGGTGTTCATCAGAGTATGGCGCATCTTTGAATTGTGGTGTGCAGATAGGGGGGCTCTCCTATCTACTACCTCTGTCCTGGAAGCGTTGGAGTTCTTACAAACTGGTTTTGATAAGGGTCTGGCCACTAGTTCCTTGAGGATACAGTTGATGGTGCTTTCCTGTTATCGAGGAAAGGTCCAAGGGGTGGCGCTGGGGTCACACCCAGATGTTCTGAGTTTTCTGAGGGCGCTGAGCCACATTAGCCCTCTGAGGAAGATGGTAGGTGCCGCCTTTGGGATCTCAATCCAGTGCTGTCAGCCCTCAATGGGGAGCCTTTTGAGCCATGGGCTCAGGCCTCCCTAAAGGATTTGACCCTGAAGATGATGTTCCTGGTGGCGATTTGTTCAGCATGTCTAATTTCAGAGCTTCATGCTTTATCCTGCCAGAAACTATTCCTTTCATTCTCAAGGGAGAAGGTAGCCCTTCAGCCAGTACCTTTTTTTTGTCCAGGCGGTTTCCCTATCAGCTCTGGTGGGCGTGGAAAGGAACACAGCTAATCTTGGATATCAAAAGAGCGCTACGGTGGTATTTAAAAAGGATGGTGCCGTTTTGGAAATATGATCATTTGTTTGTTCTGTTTGAGGGGCCGCATACAGGAGAGACAGCAGCGAAGGCCTCCCTTTCACGATGGATCAGGGAGGCAATTGCAACTGCATACATTTTGAAGGATAAAGCGGTGTCGGTGAGATTGCGCATGCACTCCACAAGAGCTCAGGCGGCCTCATGGGCAGTCTGGTGCCACCAGTGGAGATCTGTAAGGCAGCAATGTGGTCTTCACTTCATACCTTTGCTAAGCATTATTGCCTGGATGTTCAGGCGGCAAGGGATGCTTGCTTCGGATCGGCGGTACTTAGGCTGGTTCACCCTGGTCCTGAAGCTGGTTTCATTGGTGCAGAAAGTGGCCAGAGAATGCCGGGGAATATGATGCAGTTGGCGTTGGGGGCGGACCGGGTGAGCTGTCGATCTTTCGCTTCCTGCTGGATGGCGCTGCCAAAGGTAAGCTTCCTCATTCTGGGGAGGGACGGGGACAAGGGATTCCTTCACAAAGGGTGAGGGGCTCAGATCATTTAGATGTAGAATTGTTTTGTCTCATGTTTAACTACTTATTTGTTGCTCCTGTGAGTCTGCTTTGTCAATAGGTACTGGAGCTGGTAGGCGGTGCCAGCTGCTTAAGTACACTGATGTCATCAAAAGATGACATGCTCAGTCTCCAAGCTGCTGAAGAGATATACTACCCAGAGGTGCGGGACTGGTCTAAAGTTCCTCAAGGAACCACAATTAGCAGATAAGTCTATTTTCTCTTTTTCAAGGGTTTTCAGTCTGGTTTTGTGATTCCATATGAGGATTCTTTTAAGGGGCTTCAAGATTGCATTCTGATGTGGCATTGTGATATGAGTAAGTGGCCATTGAGTTGGATTTGAGCAGGGTCACTGGTCCTTTCCGTTCTCCTTTTCTGGACATGACTGTATTCCATTGGAAATGATTCCTAAGAAGGAGCCTTGCAAGTTTAGACTTAACTATAATTTGTCTTTTCCTGAGGGTAGGTCTACCACTGATTTTGTTCCTCATGACTTCCGTTCAGTTCCTTATGCTTCTTTTGATTGCATGGTCCAGTTGTTGCAGAGCTGTGGAAGAGGTGTTCTCATGGCCAAAAAAGATTACTCCACTGTTCATTTGTTACCAGTGCATCCTGATTGTTTTCCTTTGTTGGGTTTTGATTTTATGTTGGGTTATTTGGTTGCTTGTGCCTGCTTTGAGCTTTTCAGTTCATTTTTGCATTGGTTGGTAGTGCCGGCAGCATGGTGATTTCTTGTTTGTGGAGCCTGATGACTCTAGGGTCTATTTTCATTTGCTTAGTAGTTTTCTGCAAATGGTGGAGGAATTTGGGAGACCTGCATCTATCAGCAAGATGGAGGCCAGGTTCAGAAGCCTTTGTTTCTATGCGTTGAGAAGGATTCTTTGGAAATGGTTTCCCATTTGCCTGCTGATTATCTTAAAAAATTGCAGCAGATGGTTGGGGGGCACTGGGAGCTCTGAAGCTGACCTTTGAAACATAGAAACATAACAGCAAAAAAAAGACCCCAGTCTGCCCTTCCATACCAAATACTGAAGTCCCCTTCTTTTTCTTTTAGAGATTTCCTGTGTTGGTCCCTTGCTTTCTTGAATTCAGATACTGTCATGGTCTCTACTACCTCCACTGGGAGACTATTCCATGCATCTACCACTCTTTCCATAAAGAAATATTTCCGCATATTACTCCTGAGTCTTTCCCCTTTCATCTTCATCTTATGCCCCTTTGTTGCAGAGCTTTCTTTCAATTTAAAGAGGCTCTCCTCCTATGCATTTATGCCACAGAGATATTTAAACATCTCTAGCATATCTCCTCTCTCCTGCCTTTTCTCCAAAGTACACATATTGAGTTCTTTAAGTCTGTCCCCATATACCTGATGGCGAAGTCCACTGACCATTTTGGTAGCCACCCTCTGCAGAGCCTCCATTCTGTTTATATCCTTTTAAAGGTAACATAGTATCTAACATAGTAGGTAACATAGTAACCATCTATTATCCCAGTCCCTTGGTCAGACCATAGCCTGATCTTATTCCAGATTCCAACAAATTCAAACACACTCGCCCAGCCAGTCACCTCAACAACAAGCGCAAGGCGATTTAAGCCGTTGGACATAGAGACCCTCACTAAACAAGCATTGCCAAAACTATCCAAGCCAACGGACAATCTAAACGAGCTGATCTCTAACTGGAACGACACTCTCTATCAATATGCCCATCAACCAAGCATGAACAAGAAGCTCCCATCCAGGAATCGCTCCAATAAAAAGCAGGATGCCCCTTGGTTCTCTCCAGAACTACGTACATCTCTACTCCAATTAAGGAAGTTAGAAAGAAAATGGAGACACACCCACAACAGCCAGGATCAAGAAGAGTATCTCACCCACCTCAAAAAGCATCGCGAACTAACTTGGACTACAAGGAAAGAATTCCACTCCAACCTTCTCAGCAAAACATTAAACAGACCACGCGATCTCTTCAATTTAGTAAAAACATTAACCAAAGATCCATCGCCACCTCATCAAGAATCTGTACAACCACAGCTATATGCTAATTTCATCCAAGCCAAAATAGTCAAGGCGAACACAACGCCATCACAAATACTAATCCAACTCCCGCAAGCTCAAGCATCACTCGATAAATTCTCACCACCATCAAGAAAAACCATCGAAGAAATTATCGCTACCATAAACACCACCACGGCACCAAATGACCCATGTCCAGCACACTGGATCAAAACCTTACGTGCCGAGCTTAGCCCTTACATAGCTAAGATCGCAAATATCTCCTATCTAACTGGGATCTTCCCTACCGCCCTTAAACAAACATCAAATCGCCCTCTGCTAAAAAACAACCTGATGGACCCAACGAAGGAAGAGTCCTACCGCCCAATCTCCAGCATTCCCTATCTAGCCAAGATACTTGAAAAGGAAACTCAGAGGCAGATCCAACACCACATTGACACAGCAGCCCCGTTAGACCCATGCCAACATGGATTCCGAGAAGCTCACGGAACAGAAACACTCATGACTTCACTACTTAACAAACTCATTTGTGGGATTGACAACATTCACATGGCCATTGCAATGATTTTTCTGGACATATCAGCGGCATTCGACTCAGTCGACCATAAGATTATGCTAGCTAGACTTCATGAAAAAGGCATCCGTAACCAAGCCTGGAACTGGTGCAAATCTTACTTAGATGAGCGCTGGCAACAGGTCCTTACAGGCAACATTACATCTGAACCCTTCAAACAGAAACAGGGAGTACCTCAAGGCTCATCTCTATCTGCATTGCTTTTTAATATATACATGCAACCAATCTGCCAAATCACCAGAGACTTCGATATATCCTGCCTACTATACGCGGATGACGTGCTAATATTCACACCGATCAATATATCAAACCCTGACTACTCTCCATTAATCAACTGTTTCAACACAATAACCGACTGGCTTCTCAATCAGAACATGAGAATAAACTTCAAGAAAACCGAAGTACTCATAGCCACAAGAAACAAGCAATTTTCTCCGCCAACCACCCTCATAGTAAGAGATGCAGAACTCCCAATCAAGGCCTCCATAAAGTACCTCGGTGTGATACTCGACCAAAAACTCAATCTTAAAGAGCACATAAAGAACACAGTAAGGTCAATTTACTACAAGCTAAAAACACTGCGACACCTGAAACCAATGATGGAGACAAAGGACTTCCGTACAGTCTTCCAAGCAATAGTCACACCGCATTTTGACTATGCGAATATCATCCTTCATGGCCTCCCCAAGAATACACTAAATCCACTTCAACTGGCGATGAACGCGGCAGCCCGCATCTTATCTGGAGCTTCTATAAGAGATCATATAACACCAATACTGATCGATCTGCACTGGCTTCCGATAAACTGCAGAATAACATACAAAACCCTCCTCATCACATTCAAGGCTATTAATAAATTATCTCCTGCATCGATCTCAAATCTCATCACCCTGACACCAAACAACAGACCCAGGAGACTAGTAGCAGAAAACACACTAGTTACTCCTAGTATTTCCACAAAATGGACACAACAAACTACTAACAGAGCTTTTGTGTCCTATGCTCCCAAGTGCTGGAACAATCTACCTCCAAACATCAGATCAATCAGGGATATCACCCAATTTAGAAAGTCCATCAAGCACTATTTATTCACTTTGCACTTCAGACTACCATACACACAATAGAACCGGCTCTCGCCCACTCAGATAACTCCTACACATAACAGCAATCCAGAACAAAGGATCAAAATGTGAAAACACTGTATTCTTGTCAAATATCGAATCTTGATGTAACCTATTCAATGTATATATAATTATGTATAATTATGTAGATAATTATCCCCAGTTCACACCCAGTTTATCTTCCCTGTTATATGTAAACCTAGATCAGTCATGTATTGGCAGGTATATTGTTGTTCAATGTAAACCGCACTGATGATGAATAGTGCGGTATATAAAAAATGTTAAATAAAAAAATAAAAATAAATAAATAAAAATCTCCAGGAACAAGCAGGAATGTAGTCTTCACATGTGGGTATCGTCGGTTCCGAAAGAGCCTGCGTGGGAACGCTCCCCAGCGTCCAATTAGAAAGCTTTTGGGAGCATCCCACAGCACCTGCGTGCTGCCTTCCTGCCTTTCCCGGGGGACACAGACCCATTTTAGACCTCAGAGAATTGAACAAATTCCTGTTCAAGGAGAAGTTCAAGATGATTTCTCTAGGAACTCTTCTGCCATACCTTCAGAGTCAGGATTGGCTTTGTTCTGTAGATCTCAAGGATCTACAGGATGCGTGCACCCATGTTCTCATCCATCCAACTCACCGAAGATTCCTTTGGTTTCTATTTCAGGGGAAGCACTACCAGTACAGGGTTCTTCCTTTTGGCTTGGCCTCAGCACCAAGGGTGTTTACGAAATGCATGGCTGTAGTGGCAGCATTTCTTCGCACTCTAGGAATATTCGTCTTCCCCTACTTAGACGATTGGCTCATTCGAGCCCCATCAGAATCAGAGGCCAGAATTGCTCTATCTTGCACAATGCGTATACTTCAGTATTTGGGCCTGGTCATAAACATCCCAAAATCCAACCTAACTCCCACTTGGTCTCTAGAGTTTATAGGAGCTATGCTGGATACCAGGAAAGCAAGGGCCTATCTTCCACAGCCCCGCTGCCTTCGCATTGTGCAGTTAGCTTCCCAAGCAGTGTTAAAAACTCATCTCACTGCTCGGGAAATGTTACAATTGCTAGGCCACATGGCATCTACCGTGCATGTGGTTCCCTATGCTCGCCTCCATATGAGAGCAGCCCAATAGACTCTATCCACTCAGTGGACTCAAGCAACAGGCTGCCTATCAGACAAAATAGCAAACTCAAGATGCCTTATTTTGTCCCTACAATGGTGGCAATCAACCCAAAACCTGTTGTTGGGGTCCCCTTTCCAACAGCCCCCACCCCAGGTCACTCTTAACAACAGATGCCTCACAGGTGGGTTGGGGAGCTCACCTGCAAGATCTCTGTACCCAAGGCACCTGGACTCCACAGGAGACCCATCTACAGATCAGTCTCTTGGAACTCAGAGCAATCTTCCTTGCTCTTCGAGAGTTCCACACCCAGCTGAGCTACAAGACAGTCCTAATTCAGACGGACAATCAAGTAGCTATGTTCTATCTGAAGAAGCAGGGAGGAACAGGCTCTCTGTCGCTTTACAACGAAGCTTTGCGACTATGGGCCCTCGCCAGAGAGCCTCAGATTCATCTCCTTGTGGTGTATCTGCCAGGCATTCAAAGCTCCTGGGCAGACAGACTCAGTCGAGTTCTGCTTCCACATGAGTGGTCTCTTCGTGCGGACCAGGTAGCAAAAATGTTTCAAATTTGGGGAACTCCGGACACAGACCTCTTTGCAAGTCTGTTGAATGCCAGAACTTCCCCGATTCTGTTCCAGAATTCCGGATCAGGGTTCTCAGGCCAGGGATGCTTTCCTCCTCCATTGGGGTCAGGACTTCCTATATGCCTTTCCACCCATTCCCCTAATTCCCAAAACCGTATTCAAGCTTCAGAGAGACAGAGGCCATATGATTCTCATAGCTCCACATTGGCCACGGCAGGTGTGGTACCCTCTGCTCCTACATCTCTCTCAAGCTCCATCTCTGGCGTTAGGATCTTCTCCAGATCTCCTGTCTCAGGAGGACGGGATGTTTTGGCATCCCGATCCCCACTCTCTGCATCTCAGGGCCTGGTTGCTGAGAGCATAGACCTTCATAGTCTTAACCTTTCCCAACAAGTAAAAGATATCCTTTATGCTTCTAGGAAGCCTTCCACAAGATGCTCTTATGCTTTCAAGTGGAAGAGGTTTTCCATATGGTGTTCGCAGAAGGGTCTTGACCCCTGGCAATGCCTCTGGAATCATTAGAGTATCTCCTTCATTTATCTAATGCAGGGCTTAAGACTAACTCAGTAAGAGTACATTTAAGTGCTATTTCAGCTTCTTTCAAGCCTTTAAATGGACAACCTATTTCCTCTCATCCTCTCATAGCGAGGATAAACACATAAAAAAGGAAAAACACTCGACATGGTATTCCTACCAAACTCACTTCATAACCTATATAACTCCAAATCACTCTCAAAACATACCAGTCCCCTGGTCAGACCATTACCTTCTGAAATTTGATATTACCATCCCTGACAACAATCACACTAAACGAACACAACCCCCACAAAATAAGAGATTTAGAAAGTTTAATGAGGAAGAATTCTTAGATCAAATAATTCCTCACCTCACCTTAACACCTACAAATTTGGAAGAAACTATCAAATCCTGGAACAAAACTATCTCACTGGCAGCAGAAAAAAACCTAACCTGTCTCAACATAATAGAAACGACAATATAATTGATAAAAAGGATGCCCCAATGGTTCAACATGACACTTAAAAATCTTAAAAGACAACTAAGAATGGAAGAAAGGAAATGGAGGCAAAACAAATCTCCAACAACCTATGAGAAATACATAAATACTCTACACACATATAAAGTAGCAATAGACAATTCTAAGAGAAACTACCACTCTAACTTACTCAATAACTCAATTAACCGACCAAGAGAATTGTTCTGTATAATACAGAAGCTAACAAACAAAACATACAATTCAGATGAAATATCCATAGATATTACCCCACAAGACTTAGCTCAATACTATATCAATAAAACAAAAATACAAACAAATAACCCCTCAACAACACACACTGAAATGAAGCACACAACCTCTCATAACTGGTCCAATTTCAGCCAAATTTCAAAGACCACACTCAAAGCTACCATATCTAACATCAATACAACCACATCATATCTTGACCCATGCCCAGTTGACTGGATAAAAAAGACACTCTCAATACTCTCTCCCTTCATCCTCCCCATGGTTAACATTTCACTAGATGAAGGATACTTACCACCATCACTCAAACATGTTCAAATAAGACCAATACTTAAAAATAAAACACTAGACAAATTATCCCCAAAATCATACAGACCCATATCGAGTATTCCTTTCATGGCCAAACTTATTGAAAAAATAGTTCAAACCCAACTACAGGATTTTATTGACACCTTGAACCTCCTTGACGAACACCAATATGGCTTCCGACCATTCCATGGGGTTGAAACATTGCTAACAGTCCTTTACGACACCTTACTAAGAGGAATTGATGACACAAAACAAGCCTTCATACTAGTATTCCTCGACATCTCTGCCGCATTTGACAGCGTAAACCATATAACAATGCTCAACAGACTTCAACAAATAGGAATTACATCCACTGTCTATAACTGGTTTAAATCTACTTATCAAACAGAACCCAAACAGTAAGAATTCTTAACCAAACATCCAACACATTCAACCAAACACAAGGCCTCCCACAGGGATCCGCACTATCAGCACTTTTGTTTAACATTTACCTACAACCAGTCAGCAACATCTTTAAACGTCATGGCGTCTATTATCATATCTACGCCGACGATATAATGTTTTACCTCCCATTTAAAATCCCACACCCTCCACTACAACAAATAACAGAATGCTTTAAAGAACTAACAATATGGCTCAGCGATCAGAACCTACACATTAACTTCTTAAAAACTGATGTACTATATATTACTAAAAACCAAACATACACACCTCCAAGCACCATCACACTTGATAACCATGAGATCAACATAAAAAAAGAAATAAAATACCTAGGTGTGATACTTGACAATAAGCTTAACATGGATTCACACATAAAATATCTAACAAAAAACATACACTACAAACTTAAGACCTTGAGACAACTAAGACCTTTAATTCACTTACAAGACTTCATAACCATAATTCAAGCTATCATAACCCCACATTTTGATTTTGCAAATTTAATCCTTAATGGCATCACAAAGCAAAACATTAAAAAGATACAACTAACTCAGAACATAGCAGCAAGGATAATAATGAATATAAGTTCAATCGAACATATCACACCGATCTTGGCTGAACTCCATTGGCTACCTATTCACAGCAGAATAAAATACAAGATTCTACTAACTACATTTAAACTAATAAATAACTTAGCGCCATCAGTACTCAATACACTCATCAATTTAGAAATAGATAAAAGATCACAAAGGAGTAGAAACACAAACACTATTACAGTACCAAAAGACTACACAAAAGCTAGAAAACAAACCAACAAGAGAGCCTTCTCTCATTCAGCACCTATCCTCTGGAATAACCTTCCTGACAACATTCGCCTACTATCAGACATAAAGGAATTTAGAAAAAAACTGAAAACCCATTTATTCTCATTACACTATAACAAAGGAGCAGAAACTAGCCAGACTACACAAAGAGACACAGGTTAACCAGCAAATACAACCATTATATAACTACGTGCCTTGAAGATTAAATTAATGTTTACACCTACAAGCGATATATGATAATTGTAAATATCTACTATGTACATATGTTCTAATAGTTTAACGTTCTAATAATTTACTGTTTAAATATTATACTGTTACCTGTACCTAGTTCACCTGTTCTATGTAAAATGACTTGGTATGATACTACCCATACCATATAACATAATGTTCATTGTAAACCGCACTTGATACTTGTGAAAGAGCGGTATAGAAATAATTGTTAAATAAATAAATAAATAAATAAATTTATTTATGAGAGGCCTTCTTCTAACTAAACCTCCCATTAGGCCACCACTGGTGGCATGGGACCTAAATCTGTTTCTTGGACAGCTCATGAAGCCGCCTTTTGAACCTCTAGCTACTACGTCCTTGAAATTCCTTTCCTGGAAGGTTGTCTTTCAAATTGCAATCACATCAGTACGTCGCATTAGTGAGTTGCAAGCATTAGTGGCTGATCCTCCATATAGGAGGTTCAGTCATATTAAGGTAGTCCTTAGGACTCATCCACACTTTATGCCAAAGGTGGTTTCACCTTTTCATTTAAATCAAGCAGTTTACCTGCCTGTATTTTTTCCAAGGCCTCATGCTTCAAATGCAGAAAGGAATCTTCATACTTTGGACTGTAAGAGAGCACTTGCTTTTTACTTACAAAGGACACAGCAACATAGAAAGTCCTCTCAACTCTTTGTTGCTTTTGATCCGTCTCATTTGGGACTTCCAGTCTCCAAGAGAACATTGTCCAATTGGATTGCACAGTGTATTTCTTTTACCTATCAGAGTAAGAACCTTTCTCTGGAAGACCATGTCACAGCTCACAATGTGAGAGCCATGGCAACCTCAATGGCTCATTTACACTCTGTGTCTATCGACGACATCTGTCAAGCAGCTACTTGGGCCTCGGTTCATACCTTCACAGCCCATTACTGCTTAGACAAGGACTCCTGCCGGGATGCCTTGGTTGGTCAGGCTGTTCTACAACACCTGTTCCATACTTAATCAACTCCTACCCACCATTCCCGGTAGGATGCCAGAGATCCATGGGGGGACGTGGAGTCCTTTCACAGGGACACACAACTTCTGGGGTCTCTCCCTGGCATCTGTAGCTAGGGAGTCCCCATATGTGAAGACTACATTGCTGCTTGTTCCTGGAGATAGCATAGTTACTCACCTGTAACAGGTGATCTCCGGGAACAGCAGGAATTTAGTCTTCACAACCCACCCTCCTCCCCTAGGAGTTGTATCTCTCTTTTCTTTTCTTTCCCTCTCTCTCTCTTTGTCTCAGCTTTAAAACTCCACTGGAGAGAGGCAGTTGGGAAAGGCGGGAAGGCAGCACGCAGGCGCTGTGGGATGCTCCCAAAATCTTTCTAATTGGACGCTGGGGAGCGTTCCCGCGCAGGCTCCGTCGGTACCGACGATGCCCATATGTGAAGACTAAATTCCTGCTGTTCCCGGAGATCACCTGTTACAGGTGAGTAACTATGCTATGTGGCGGCAGATAAAAACCAGCATGGTACATCTATTCTGCCCAGCAGCTCCATGCAGGTCACCTCTCCCCATGCCTTTGTTTAGAGTGCTCCCGGGAGGTCACCCCTATTGTTGAGATATAAGAGACAGTTATGTTTATTTTGATTTTATTCTCTTGCTATAAAAGGATCCACTGTGTCTGTCCCATGCCATTTTGAATTCTGTCACTGTATTTGCCCCCATCACTTCCATTGGGAGGGCATGCCAAGCATCCACCACCCTTTCGGTGAAAATCTATTTCCTGACTTTGCCTTTCAGTTTACCCCCTTGCAGCTTCATGTTATGCCGTCTAGTTTTACAGCTTGCCCATCTTTGGAAGAGGTTTGTTTGTTCCTTAATACATACTTTTTAAGTATTTAAAGGTCTGACTCATATCTCCCCTGTCCCTCCTCTCCTCCAGAGTGTACATATTTAGGTCTTCAAGTCTCTTCTCATACATCTTTTGATGCAGACTCAAAATCATTTTGGTCGCCTTCGTCTGAACTGTTTCCAGTCTTTTTATATCCTTTGTGCGATATGGTCTCCAAAACTGCACACAATATTCCAAGTGAGGCCTCACCAATGTCTTATACAGTGGCCTTAGCACCTCTTCCTTTCTGCTGGTAATTCTTCTCTGTAAGCAACTCAGCATCCTTCTGTCTTTTGCCACCTTGAGATCCTCAGAAACAGTCACTCTGAGGTCCTTCTCCTGGTCTGTGCACACCAACCTCTCGCCCCCTTATTGCATACAATTCCCTTGGATCTCTGCTTCCCAAGTGCATGATACTGCACTTCTTCACATTAAATCATAACTGCCAAGCATTAGACTGTTCTTCCAGCTTTTGTAGATCTTTCCTCATGTTCTCCATTCCCTCAGGGGAGTCCACTCTGTTGCAAATTTTCATGTCATCTGCAAAAGACAGACTTTTCCATTCAGTCCTTCAGCATTATCACTCTCAAATACATTGAACAGTACTGATGCCAGGATCGAACCCTGGGGCACACCGCTAATCACCTTCCTTTCATCCGAGTGAGTTTTGTTTACCACCATCTTCTGTCGTCTGTCAGTCAACCAATTTCTGAGCCAGTTACCCACCTTGGGACCCATCCTCAAGCTGTTTAGTTTATTGATAAGCATCTTATGAGGAACTATATCAAAGGCTTTGCTGAAATCTAGATAGATCGCATCCATCACATGACCTTGATCTAGCTCTCTGGTCACCCAGTCAAAGAACTCAATCAGATTTGTTTGGCAGGATCGTCCTTTGGTAAAACCATGTTGCCTTGGATCATGCAACCTTTTGGTTTTGAGAAAGTCCACTATTCGCTCTTTCAGGAGTGCCTCCATTACTTTTCTTCCACCGAAGTAAGGCTTACTGGCCTGTAGTTTGTCACTTCTTCCCTATTACCACTTTTGTGAAGAGGTACCACATCAGCCATTCTCCAGTCCTGTTGAACTTCTCCTATCTCCAAGGATCTATTAAAAACACCCTATAACGTCCCTGCAAGAACCTCTCTGAGCTCTTCCAGTATCCTGGGATGTATCCCATCCGGTCCCAGGGCCTTGTCCACTTTCAGTTTTGCAGCTGTTCTAACACATCATTTTCTGTGAATGATGAGGTATCTACTCCATCCCATTTGTATATTTGTCAATCACAGGTGGTCCTTCTCCATGATTTTCTTTAGTAAAAACAGAGCAGAAGTATTTGTTCAGCATTTTCGCATTTTCAGTGTCACTTTCCACAAATCCATTCCCGGCACTTTTGAGTCCTGCAATTCCACCTCTGATTTTCCTTCTCTCCCGAATATACCTGAAAAACGTTTTGTCGCCACACTTCACATCTTTAGCCATATTTTCTTCTGCTTTTGATTTTGCTGTTCTTATTTCTCTTTTTGTCTTTTTGTTTTATCCTGTATTCTTTTCGGTGTTCCTCTGTTTGCGAACTTCTGAATTTTGTGAAAGCTGTGGTTTTTTGCCTTTGTGCAGCCACTTCTTTGCAGAACCAAATAGTTTTCCTTTTCCTCTTGTTTTTTATTTACTTTCCTTACATATGTATCTGTTGCCCCTTTTATTGCCTTTAGTTTAGCCCACTGCAATTCCACTTCCCTTATCCCCTTCCACCCTGCCAACTCCTCCTTCAGGCACTTGGCCATTTTACTGAAGTCGGTGCTTTTGAAGTCTAGGGGGTATGTTTACTAAATAGCGGTAGCAGACTCCATGCGATATCAGAGCCGCGACCCCATTGATTTCATTGGGGCCATGGCTGCAATATTGCACGAAATCTGCTACTGCCGTTTAGTAAACATACCCCTAGGACTTTGAGCCTGCAGTGCTTGGACTCCGCCTTGGCTTTTATCTCAAACCACACCATATGATGATCATTGCCACTCACATGAGCACCCATTCAGATATTTGACATGCTATCTCCATTGGTGAGTACTAAATCCAACATTGAGCTTTCCCTGGTCGGTTCTGTCACCATTTGTCTAAGTAATGCATCTTGGAAGGCATCTACAATTTTTTTACTTCTTTCCATTTTTTCAGAAAGAATACTCCAGTCCACATTGGGTAGATTAAAGTCACCCAATATGATCACTTCCCCTTTCATGGCTTCCTTTGCAATATTAATAATCAATTCACTGTCCATTTCTTTGGTTTGAATTGGAGACCTGTAGACTACACCAGTATGGATGACAGTGCCATCTCCTGTTTCAAACACAATCCACAGTGCTTCTTCTTTTCCCCACGACCCCCTGCATTTCAGTGGCTTTAATGTTGCTTTTGAAACAGAGCTCTAAGAGAATATAAACAGGTAATAAATAGGCAAAGAAAATTTATATCAAACCCAGCCAAAATAGTAAATATAGAAACTTAGCTTTGTAGCCTCTTGGGGTTGTGCTGGATCAGAACTCCTGCTCAGGTAGCGGAGACTGAATTAACTCTTAGGCAGCAGAGGCTGATTGAATAAACCACACCCTGTGAGGTGGGCTTCTAATAGAGCAATGGCACTTTAAACTTTCAAATGAAATCCTACTTCTATGTATCAGTCCAGTCTACTATGCAAAGGACCTTGGAACTTGAAAATGTATACCTTTACTGTGCAATTTAGTAGGAAACCAGGTCTTTGCAAATCTAAAAGCAAATATGTACTGCAAGTCCTAGTAGACAAATATCAAGGATATTCGAGGGCACACAGTACTGAGGGCACACTCAGATCTAAGAGAATATAAACAGGTAATAAATAGGCAAGAAAAATTTATATCAAACCAACCAAAATAGTAAATATAGAAATTTAGCTTTGTAGCCTCTTGGGGTGTGGTCTCCAGAATTGTATACAATACTGCTTGAAACACATGCAGTCATTGGGTGGTTCTTTACATTTTGCTTGTAGAGTCATTCCGGCTGGCAGTGTTTTTGAGGAAATTGTACAGGTCCATGACCAGAATGCAGATAGTGCACCATCATATTCGGATTACATGGTGTATCAGAGAAGAAGAGGGACTCCTTCAATGGGGAGTGTCTGTCAAGTGCCTGCGACAATGAATGCTGATTTAGAGTTGTTTTCTGACGCGGCTGATGGCGGGGTTTTGGTCTGTTCCTTCAGGGTTTCTGGTGTGCTCGTGAGTGCTCAAGAGTGGGTTCAGGCCAGGACGACTTAGAATATCAGCTTTTTGGAGTTTTTTCCATTACTGTGGCTTTCTTTATTTGGAGTGATTGGTTGAAGGACAAGAAGATTGTAGTTTTAGTGTGATAAACTTGCTGTGGTGCATGCTATATTAAGTATTCTGGGCAGTATGAGGCGGTGGTTAATTTGCTGTGTAGTTTTGTACTCTGATGTTTACAGTTGAATATCTCTCCTCAAGCTCGTCATGTCCCTGGTGTGTAATGTTTTGACTGATGCTTTATCTCATTCCAGTTGTCCTTGTTTTGGAAACTGACCCCTCATGCAGACAAGATCAGAGTTTGAGGACTGAGGAAATGGCATCACAGAGCTGAGCGGTTGGGCGAAACGGAGCTCCGAGGCGAGAAGAGCCGTGTTTAAGCAATTTCACTCCAAATCGACGGAGAAAAGAGCCCACATAGCAGTGAAGGGGTGCGGAGCCAACGGAGAGGCATGGCGACACGAAAGGGGGCCGCTGAGCTGAAAACGTTTGCATATAAGAATGCCGCGGCGGGCTCCGGGGGAAAAACTAAGATGGCGTCCGGGAGCATGGTGAGTGAGGAACACGCGGGCCCTGCAAAGAAAGGTGCGGAGGAGCCAGGAGGTGAATTGGGTGAGCTCAGAGGGGATTTGGAAGGCTGGTTCGGCACATTGAGAGGAGATTTCGCCCACTTTAAGTCAGAGGTACATACGTGGCTGGAAGAGCTGCGGGGCGATATCAAGGAAGTGGGGCAGAGACTTGAAGAGGTGGAAACGAAAGTGGAGACCCAGGCGAACACCTTACTGACTTTGCAAGACAAAATGGAGGCAAGTGAGAATGTGCAGGAGGAACTCTGGGCAAAGGTGGAAGATCTAGAAAATAGATCTAGAAGAGCCAACATCCGCATAACAGGAGTCCCGGAGGTTGGGGAGAAAAGGGATTGCAAAGAGGTGGTGAAGAAGATTTGCAAGCAGATTGTAGCAGAGGCAGGATTAAATGAGACTGAGTTCTGTTGGAACCTGGACCGGGCGCATAGAGCCCTGGGCCCTAAACGGGATGGTCGGGACAGGGATATTGTGGCCTGCTTTCATGAATATGAGACTAAAAATGCGGTGGTGGAGGCTGCGAGAAAGCTGCCCCGCATACAATGGGAGAATCAGCAAATTGAAATCTATGCGGACTTATCGGCAATAACAATGAGGAAGAGAAGAGAATTTGCTGCCGTTACCAAAAGGTTGAGAGAAGGCCAAATCAAATATAAATGGCTCTTTCCCTTTGGTTTGCAGTTTTGCATTTCTGGAGTAACAACACAAGTTAGGAAGGTGCAAGCAGCCATCGAGGCCATGCAGGAGGAAGGCTGGGAGGATTTGCCGGAGGTGGAGACCACGAGACCAGGGAGGCCTCCCGGTTGGCAGAAGGAGATCGGGGGCTGGCAGAGAGTGCAGCAAGGAGATCGGAGACTCCGCAGGCAACAGCGGAAGGCACAGACCCCGATGGAGGGAGATGGATGAACTGTGATATGGGACAAAGGGTTAAAATGTGTTGTTTGGATGCTGTTAAGGGATGGTTGGAGTGGAAAAGGTTATGAAGAAAGGGGGGGGGAGTTAACGTTGCTCGAATTGTTAATGTATATGAGTTGAGACGTATGCTCTGGATGTCATGCCTCGATGGGCAAAGGTTATGCTTTGCAGGAGGGGAGGGGGAGGTGGGGGTGGGGGGGGAAACTGGATCTTTGTGCAGCTGGGAATCAGAGGAGAAGAGGGGAGGAGAGGGGGATAAATGATTAGGTTACGAGTATTGACAATGAATGTGCGTGGTCTTAATTCTCCCATTAAGCGACAACGTATGTATAAGGAGATTGACAGATTGAAAGGAGATATAGTATTTCTTCAAGAGACACACCTGAAGAAGGGAGAAGAGTGGCGGGTGGCCAATAAAAGGTTTCGGGGACAGTGGTTTGCCTCAAACAGGGTGGAAGTAAAAAAGGGAGGGGTGGGAATATTGATTAGGGAGCCCATCCCATATTCGATTTGTGAAATCCAAAGGGATAAAGGGGGCAGATATGTGTTCCTTAAGATTAAAATTTATGAACAATTATTTACTTTGGCCAACATTTATGGTCCCAATACGGAGCAAGGCTGTTTTATGGAAGAAATGATAGTGAACTTAGGCAATTTGCGGGAGGCCAGTTGGTTGTGGGCGGAGATTTTAATTTAACCGTAAATCCGCAGCTGGATAATTCTAGAGGGGTTGCAGCGGGGAGTGCTAAAAGTAGAAGGACATTGAAACAGATGGGGAAGGCCCTGGGGATAGTGGATGTGTGGCGGGAGTTGAAGGGGCGAAAGAGGGATTATACATATTACTCTGCAGTCCATGATTCCTTCTCTAGGATTGATATGATCTGGATGTCCAAACCCCTGATAGCGGGGGTGGAGGAGTGTGGGATTGAGGAAAGAACGTGGTCAGACCATGCGCCTGTTTGGGTAGAGGTCGGGGTGGGGCAGGGAAGGAGGCAGAGAGGGAGTTGGACTTTAAACGAATCCTTACTAGGGGATGAGGAGATAGTTCAGAGACTCCAGGCAGATATCGCAACTTACCTGGAGATTAATGATACTAATGAGTGCCCAATTGGAACTCTTTCGGAGTGTCTGAAGGCAGTGGTTCGGGGATCGTTGATCTCTGCTGGCACGCATGTGAAAAGAGTTAAGGAAAGAAATAAAGAAATGTTAAGGGTGAAAATTAGGGAGTTGGAACCCTTGCATAAACTGGGTAGGTTGGGGAAGGAGGGGAGGAATAAATTAGAATCGGCCCGGCGAGAATTAGGGGAGTTGGAATTGGCAGAGATAAAACATGCCCAAGATTGTCTGAGACAACAATTTTTCGAACTGGACAATAAGCCAACCCGTCTACTAGCTTACAAGTTGAAGCAGCATCGAAATAGGAATTACATAACTAAAATTCGGGACGGTAAAGGGTAAGAGGTTAGGACTGTAGAGGCTATACAGGAGCGCTTTGTGGAGTTTTATAAACAATTATATTCCTCAGAGGAGGGGGGAGGGGTGGAAAAAATAGACTAATTTTTACGGATGGATCTCCCTAGACTTGATTTAGAAGAAGCGGAGTTAATATCAAGACCTATTAGGGAGGAAGAGGTGGCGGCAGTGATTAAATCACTCCCTGCAAATAAGGCCCCGGGCTTAGACGGGTTTACCAATAAATTCTATAAAGTCTGTTGTCCCATGATATGTGCCCTAATGACCCGGTTATTTAATTCCTTTAAGGAGGGGCAGCAGATGCCGGAGTCGATGCGGACGGCGGGGGTGACGGTTCTTCCAAAAGAAGGGAAAGACCCTACTGTTTGTGGGACGTACTGACCTATCTCGCTATTGGGAATGGATTTTAAAATTTTTACGAAAATATTGGCTAACAGGCTTCTTCCATTCCTAACTAAATTGGTACATGAAAACCAGTCTGGGTTTGTTCCAGGGCGGCAAACAGTGGACAATATACAAAAAGTGTTGAATGCAATGTGGACGGGGGGGGCAGGGGGTGAGGAGTTGTTACTTTTTTTTGTTACTGAGGCTTTCCTAACCAGGGCTCCACAGATCAACAAACAGTAAGGATTTGAGGGTTTGTTTGTTTTATTATATTATATTACATTGCTAGCTCTCTGACTGGGAGCTCTTAAAAGGGTTTTTTGTATATTTTTTAAAGCAAGGTTACTTTCTTTTTGGTGCTTTAGGGGAACCTTCCTTGAACACAGTAGGTTGCTGAACTCCAGTAACCTCCTCAGGTTTAGAAACTGTTAACACCTAATCAGGTGTTAGTTCCCTCCCTACCCACCCCGACTCCCACCCACCCCTAGTGAGCAGTCTTGCTTTATAGGGCACCTCCCCCTTTAACAAATCACAGAGAATTGGACCAGCACATTTTGAATATAATTAAAGAGATTTAACTGCTTTTTCTCTGAAAGGACAGCTGCGAAACCTGCTGGTACTTGGTAGATCTCTCTCTTTTGCTTTAACAGATACCTAAGCTCCAAGAACAGAACAATGGCTGGGAAAAATCGTATCACTAAAGCTGTTGCCCCCGTTACAGCTTCTGCCTCGGTCCAGACAGAGGTCCTAATGCCAGTTGAAGGACCGGTTCCATGTGCAGGGTGCCTGCATGCTGAAGCTCTGAGGAAACAAGTGGAGGAACTCAGAGAGGAGGTGGCGAGGCTGAGGAGCATTCAAGACAGTGAGAAGTACATTGATGAGATGCTTCTTGCAGCAACCAAGCTCTCCAGCACAGGAGAAGATGGGTGCCAACAGAATGTCGATGGTTGGACACAAGTCACCAGGGCCTGCAAAATCACCAATCCAACTTCTCCAGCCCTTGAATTGAAGAACCATTATGCAGCCCTGGAGGTAGAGGAGGTGAAAGCATCCCTGGAAAGGGAAGAACCAGAGCTCAAGTACCCCAAAGATTCAGAATCAGTGACCAGAAGGAAACGAAGGGTAGTGGTGGTTGGAGACTCTCTTCTGAGGGGTACTGAGGCGTCCATCTGCCGACCAGACTTGATGTCCAGAGAGGTATGCTGTCTGCCTGGTGCCAAAATCCAAGATGTTACGGAGAGTTTGCCAAGACTCATCAAGCCCACTGACTATTACCCAATGTTGCTAATCCATGTTGGAACAAATGATACTGCCAGGTATACCTCGGAACGTTTCAAAAGTGACTTCATGGCTCTGGGACAGAGGGTAAAGCAGTTAGGTGCACAGGTGGTGTTCTCTTCAATCCTCCCTGTTGAGGGTAAAGGCCAAGGCAGAGAGGCTCGCATCCTGGAGATGAATGCATGGCTGCGTGGATGGTGTCATCGAGAGCGTTTTGGTTTCCTAGACCATGGGATGCTGTTCCAAGGGTTGCAGAGCAGAGATGGCATCCATCTGTCCAAGAAAGGTCAACGCATCTTTGGTAGTAGACTGGCTAATCTAATGAAGAGGGCTTTAAACTAGATTCGTTGGGGATGGGTGAAGAAAGCCCCCAGGTAAGTGAAAGCCCCCAGGTAGGTGATACATTAAATACCTTTATGGAAATGGGTAACAGGGGTAACATATGGAAAGCAGTGTGTATTAATGCCCGTAGCATGGGAAATAAGATCCCTGAAGTTGAAGCTTTGGTGGGAGTGGCTGACTTGGATTTAGTGGCAGTTACAGAAACATGGTTCACAGAAAACCATGACTGGGATGTAACTATACCTGGCTATACTTTATTCAGAAAGGACAGGGTAGGAAGAAGGGGAGGAGGAGTGGCACTATATGTAAAAACTACTATTAAAGCTTTGGAATTACAGAGCTTAAAAGGGAGAGAGGAGGCATTGTGGGTTAAACTAGAAAGAGGGAAAGAGAAATCTATTTGCATTGGTGTGATATACAGACCTCCCTCACAAGAGGAAGAGGTGGACAGAGAGTTAATTAAAGACATACGCAGCATTGCTAGGAAAGGGGAAGTGCTACTTATAGGAGATTTCAATATGCCAGATGTTGATTGGCACATTCCTGCTGCAGTATCATCTAGAAGTAAGGAGATCCTGGATTCTCTACAGGGAGAACTATTCAGGCAATTGGTAACAGACCCCACACGTGAAGGGGCCATACTGGACTTGGTGCTTACCAATGGTGAAAGTGTTTCTGATGTTGTAGTGGGAGATCATTTTGCATCCAGTGATCACCAGATGGTGTGGTTCAGTATTAGGACTAGGGCTGTTAGAATCCATTCCAAGGTGAAGATCTTAGACTTTAGGAAGACTAACTTTGCGAAGATGGGCCAATACCTCAGGGAGTTGTTAGTGGGATGGGAACAGCTGGGGGATGTAGAAAGACAGTGGGCAAAACTGAAAGGGGGTATTTTAAAGGCAACCAACCTTTTTGTTAAAATGGTAAATAAAGGCAAAAGGAACAGGAGACCGCTATGGTTTTCGAAGGAAGTAGCTGAAAAAGTGAAGAAAAAGAGGGAGGCCTTCATGAAATACAAGAAATCACAGAGAAAGGAAGACAGGCATCTGTATTTGGAACAACTTAGAGAAGCTAGCAAAGTAGTCAAGAAGGCAAAGATTCAAAAGGAGGAGGAAATAGCCAATGCAATAAAATGGGGAGATAAGACATTTTTCAGATATATTAGTGAGAAGAGGAAGGGCAAAAGTGGTATTGTCAGACTCAAGGGTACAGGGGGGGAATATGTAGAAGCTGATAAGGATAAAGCGGAATTGCTTAACAAATATTTTTGTTCTGTGTTCACAGATGAAGAACCAGGAGCAGGACCTCAGAAAACACCCACAAATAAGAACAGAAGCGAGGGACATCTTGAACAATTTTCAGAAGACTGTGTTCGTGAGAAACTAGCTCAACTTAAAGTAGACAAAGCGATGGGACCGGATGGGATACACCCTAGAATACTGAGGGAACTTGGGGACGTTCTAGCAACTCCACTGACTGACCTTTTCAATGCCTCGTTGGAGTCGGGAGTGGTGCCAAAGGACTGGAGAGAGGCTCATGTGGTGCCTTTACACAAAAGCGGAAGTAAGGATGTGGTTGAAAACTACAGGCCGGTTAGTTTAACTTCGGTGGTGAGTAAATTAATGGAAACGCTGTTGAAAGAGAAAATAGTGAGGTTTCTGGAGTCCAGCGGATTACAGGATCCGAGGCAGCATGGATTCACCAGAGGCAGGTCTTGTCAGACAAATCTGATTGATTTCTTTGACTGGGTGACCAGGGAGTTGGACCGAGGGAGAGCTCTAGATGTGGTGTATTTAGATTTCAGTAAAGCCTTTGACACTGTTCCTCACAGGCGACTTATAAACAAACTGAGCACCCTAGGGATGGACCCTAAAGTTACTGCTTGGGTTAGAAATTGGTTGGGTGGGAGGCGACAAAGAGTACAAGTAAATGGAGCTCACTCTGAGGAGAAGGATGTTACCAGTGGTGTGCCCCAGGGATCTGTCCTTGGTCCGATTCTTTTTAACATCTTTGTTAGTGATATAGCGGAAGGGCTGTCGGGTAAGGTTTGCCTCTTTGCGGATGATACCAAAATCTGCAATAAAGTAGACACCCAGGAAGGTGTAGATAACATGAGGAGGGATCTAGCTAAGCTTGAAGAATGGTCTAGAATTTGGCAGCTGGGATTTAATGTTAAAAAATGTAAGGTCATGCATTTGGGCTGCAGCAATCCAAGGGAGCAATACAGCATAGGAGGTGAAGTACTTTTGTCCACTAAAGAAGAGCGGGACCTAGGCGTAGTTGTGTCCGATGATCTTAAAGTAGCTAAACAGATAGAAAAGGCGACGGCAAAAGCTAGAAGGATGCTTGGGTGCATACGGAGAGGAATGGCTAGCAGAAAAAAGGAGGTGATAATGCCTCTGTATAAGTCTTTGGTGCGACCTCATTTGGAGTATGGTGTGCAATTCTGGAGACCGCACCTTCAAAAGGATGTGAACAGGATGGAGTCGGTGCAGAGGGTTGCTACTAAGATGATTAGTAGTCTTCATTATAAAGCATATGAGGACAGACTTAAGGATCTTAATATGTACACCTTAGAGGAAAGGCGGGATAGAGGTGATATGATTGAGATGTTTAAATACCTCCGTGGCATAAATGTTCAGGGAGAGAGCCTCTTTCAATTGAAAGCAAGTTCTGCGACGAGGGGACATGGGATGAGGGTGAAGGGAGATAGATTCAGGAGTGATATGCGGAAATATTTCTTTACGGAAAGAGTAGTGGATCCGTGGAATAGTCTCCCAGTGGAGGTGGTAGAGATGAGGACAGTAACTGAATTCAAAAAAGCATGGGACCAACACAGAGGATCTCTAAAGGTAAAAAGTGGACTGTTGTAGTTGTTGTTATGGAAGGACAGACTAGATGGGCCTTGTGGTCTTTTTCTGTCATCATGTTTCTATGTTTCTATGTTTCTATTTTAAGGGCAACCAACCTTTTTGTTAAAATGGTAAATAAAGGCAAAAGGAAAAGGAGACCGCTATGGTTTTCGAAGGAAGTAGCTGAAAAAGTGAAGAAAAAGAGAGAGGCCTTCATGAAATACAAGAGATCACAGAGAGAGGAAGACAGGCATCTGTATTTGGAAAAACTTAGAGAAGCTAGCAAAGTAGTCAAGAAGGCAAAGATTCAAAAGGAGGAGGAAATAGCCAATGCAATAAAATGGGGGGATAAGACATTTTTCAGATATATTAGTGAGAACAGGAAGGGCAAAAGTGGTATTGTCAGACTCAAGGGTGCAGGGGGGGAATATGTAGAAGCTGATAAGGATAAAGCAGAATTGCTTAACAAATATTTTTGTTCTGTGTTCACAGATGAAGAACCAGGAGCAGGACCTCAGAAAACACCCACAAATAAGAACAGAAGCGAGGGACATCTTGAACAATTTTCAGAAGACTGTGTTCGTGAGAAACTAGCTCAACTTAAAGTAGACAAAGCGATGGGACCGGATGGGATACACCCTAGAATGCTGAGGGAACTTGGGGACGTTCTAGCAACTTCACTGACTGACCTTTTCAATGCCTCGTTGGAGTCAGGAGTGGTGCCAAAGGACTGGAGAGAGGCTCATGTGGTGCTTTTACACAGAAGCGGAAGTAAGGATGTGGTTGAAAACTACAGGCCGGTTAGTTTAACTTCGGTGGTGAGTAAATTATTGGAAACTCTGCTGAAAGAGAAAATAGTGATGTTTCTGGAGTCCAGCGGATTACAGGATCCGAGGCAGCATGGATTCACCAGAGGCAGGTCTTGTCAGACAAATCTGATTGATTTCTTTGACTGGGTGACCAGGAAGTTGGACCGAGGAAGAGCTCTAGATGTGGTGTATTTAGATTTCAGTAAAGCCTTTGACACTGTTTCTCACAGGTGACTTATAAACAAACTGAGCACCCTAGGGATGGACCCTAAAGTTACTGCTTGGGTTAGAAATTGGTTGGGTGTGAGGCGACAAAGAGTACAAGTAAATGGAGCTCACTCTGAGGAGAAGGATGTTACCAGTGGTGTGCCCCAGGGATCTGTCCGTGGTCCGATTCTTTTTAACATCTTTGTTAGTGATATAGCGGAAGGGCTGTCGGGTAAGGTTTGCCTCTTTGCAGATTATACCAAAATCGGCAATAGAGTAGACACCCAGGAATGTGTAGATAACATGAGGAGGGATCTAGCTAAGCTTGAAGAATGGTCTAGAATTTGGCAGCTGGGATTTAATGTTAAAAAATGTAAGGTCATGCATTTGGGCTGCAGCAATCCAAGGGAGCAATACAGTATAGGAGGTGAAGTACTTTTGTCCACTAAAGAAGAGCGGGACCTAGGCGTGGTTGTGTCTGATGATCTTAAAGTAGCTAAACAGGTAGAAAAGGCGACGGCAAAAGCTAGAAGGATGCTTGGGTGCATACGGAGAGGAATGGCTAGCAGAAAAAAGGAGGTGATAATGCCTCAGTATAAGTCTTTGGTGCGACCTCATTTGGAGTATGGTGTGCAAATCTGGATACCGCACCTTCAAAAGGATGTGAACAGGATGGAGTCGTTGCAGAGGGTGGCTACTAAAATGATTAGTGGGCTTCATTATAAAGCATATGAGGACAGACTTAAGGATCTTAATATGTACACCTTAGAGGAAAGGCGGGATAGAGGTGATATGATTGAGATGTTTAAATACCTCCGTGGCATAAATGTTCAGGGAGAGAGCCTCTTTCAATTGAAAGCAAGTTCTGCTACGAGGGGACATGGGATGAGGGTGAAGGGAGATAGATTCAGGAGTGATATGCGGAAATATTTCTTTACAGAAAGAGTAGTGGATCCATGGAATAGTCTCCCAGTGGAGGTGGTAGAGATGAGGACAGTAACTGAATTCAAAAAAGCATGGGACCAACACAGAGGATCTCTAAAGGTAAAAAGTGGACTGTTGTAGTTGTTGTTATGGAAGGACAGACTAGATAGGCCATGTGGTCTTTTTCTGTCATCATGTTTCTATGTTTTAACGATTGACGCTGAAAAAGCGTTCGATCGCGTGTCCTGGCCCTTTCTGTTTAAAGTACTGGAGAGGATGGGGATTGGTGGGAACTTCCTGAAGTGGATTAGAGCAATTTATGATCGGCCCCTGGCTATAATTCGCATTAATGGGGAGTACTCGGCTGTGTTTGAGCTAGCCAGAGGAACTAGGCAGGGGTGCCCCCTTTCACCTCTGCTATTCGTATTGTACATGGAACCGTTAGCATACCGGGTGAGGGAGTGTTGTGAGATTACAGGGGTAAAGTGGAGAGCGATAGAAAGCAAAGTGGCACTTTTTGCCGATGATTTGCTTTTTATGGTGACTAACCCCACGGGTTCATTAGAGGCACTGTATAATTTACTGGTTAGTTATGGAGAGGTATCAGGGTTTAAAATAAATGCTTCTAAGTCCGAGATATTGAACATCTCAACTTCAGTGGCCTCGAAATTACGAATTCAGGCCAAGTTCCCATTTAGATGGGTAACACATAGTATTAAGTATTTAGGGATTAATCTGGCTCCAAGGGCAGAGGAGTTATTTAAGGCCAACTATATTAAGATGGAGAAGGTGGTAAAACAGGAGCTCGAGGGGTGGGGGGGTAGAGATTTATCTTGAATGGGGCGGATGCATGCTGTTAAGATGATGATACTCCCGAGATGGATATATCTGTTTAACAACTTGCCTATGAGGGTTCCAAAGAGCTTTTTAGCCCGGATACAGAGGAGTGTTATGAAATTCATAGGGGGAGGGAAGAAGACCCGGTAGCGTGAAAAACACTGATGCGGAGAAGAGAAGATGGGTTGGCGATTCCGGACCTATCTAAATATTTTGAGGCTGCTCAAATACGTGGGGTGTTAGCGTGGGGGGGAGGAGCCTCCCAAAGAGTGGGTACAGATGGAAAATGAGGCGGTGCAGGGGAGATGCTTGAGGGACTTACTGTGGTGCCCGAGAGAGGGAGGGAAAGTGGGTCAAGGGGGGCATCCTTATGTGCAGCTGACCCTGCAAGTGTGGGATAAATGGAAAAAGGTGTGGCTGGGGAAGGAAGGAGTATCCCGTCTGAGCCCTATAAGAGGGAATCCAGAATTTCTTCCAGGAGTAGAGGGAGGGGGGTTTGAGGAGTGGGGATAGCGGGGGTTGGAGGGGAAAGGAATTAAATCTTTTGAGTTGATACGGAAACAGTACCAGCTGGAGGGGAAAGATTTTTTTCGCTACTTACAGCTTAGTCATTATATACGGCTTCAGATTATACCATGGCTACAGCCGGAGCTTTCAGAGTTTGAAAAAAATTTCTTAAAAGGGGACAAAAAACTAAAGTGATATCTGCTGTATATACTATTATGATGAAGGGTGAGCTTCCAAGGTATTTGAATCTAGGGTGAGCTTCCAAGGTAGCTGGGAAAAAGATTTGGGGGTACAGTGGGATGGGGGAGTATGGGAGCGGATATATAAGAATAGATATAAGTGTCTTTTAGCCTCTAATCTGTTGGAAAATAATTATAAGGTGCTGTATAGATGGCATCTAACACCAGCAAAATTACATAAAATGTTTGCGCATGTGGAGGATACATGCTGGCGGATGTGTTGTGGGTCGGGGTCGTATATGCATATATGGTGGAACTGTCCGAGAATAAGTGGCATATGGGAGGAAATATTTTTATTGCTGGGTACTATTGTGGGAAAGGTGATTGTACCGCAGCCTGCTGTGGCGTTATTGGGGGTGAGGCCGGAGGGATGGAGGGAGGAGGAGTTCTCTTTCCTAAATTTAGGATGTACGGCCCTTCAGGTTTTGCTAGCCCGGAAGTGGAGGCAGGCTGCGGTTCCAACTCTAGAGGACTTTAAAACGTATTTGGGGCATATATTTCTCATGAGTAAGCTTACAGCTCTGAAGCAAGCGAGGCCACAGAAATTTATGAGTGTATGGGGGGCATATGTTAGATGGATAGCCAATCCCTAAGTTGGTTATGGATGCGCAGAGATCCAGGGGGGGTGGGGAGGGAGGGTGGCAGGAGGAGGGGGAAGGGGGAGCAGTATTAAGGGTAAACAAAAAGGAGACTAAAGAAAGTTTGGTGTTGGGTTAATTGGTTCAAGTTTTATGGTAATATGAGATTATATTAAGGGGGCCAGACTGGCTTGGTGGGCATATCACATGTTTTGCTGTGTCTTAAAGGTGTTGAATTGTACAGATTTGTTGTCTCAATAAAAATTAAAAAAAAAAAAAGATCAGAGTTTGAGCAGATCTGCTTCTCTAGTTATGAGGCTGCTTTATTATGGGTGGCTTTTGTTGTACTTCACGTGAGTTCATTGGTTCCTGCGTCAGCACACGGAGTGGGGAAGATTTTGTTTGCTACTGGAACATGTAGAAGTATTGGCAAATAGGGTACACTTGAGGTGCACCGTTCAGGAACAAATTAGAGGTGTGTGGGTGCTTATTTGGTGTTGCATGCAGTTCGAGGCTTGGAGATTTGGTAGCTTGGAGGCATCTTCACTAGCACTTTCCATGTGGACTGCATATCTGAGCAGATGTTGGAAAGTGTAATCCTTTCTCTTTCATAAAAGTTGAGATTGGGGTCCAGTTTCAGATGGTGCAATGTTTGATTATATTACTATTATGAAGAGGATGGGGTTTTCATAGGTTGTAGTATTTTAGCATATTGTGGGCTTCTCATTCATTTTGAGGGCTCATGGCTTCATGTACCTGATTGGTCGTTTCCTGTTTGCCTATCACACATGATTGTTGTGACTGTAGTGAGCATTGGAGCGGATCTGCGTCTCGAGTCATGAGGCTGCTTCATTATGGGTGGCTTTTGTTGTAGCCTTTTTTGGAGTGCTTTACGTGAATGCTCTGCTTCCCAGGTCAGCACACGGAGCAGGAAGATTTTGTATGCTATTGGAACATGTACAAGTGTTGACAAATAGGGTACACCTAAGATGCACAGTTCAAAAACAGATTAGAGGAGTGTGGGTGCTTATTTGGTGTTGCATGCAGTTCGAGGCTTGGTTGAATGCCCATTGGCAAATGTCAAAGAATTCTTCCATGTGTATGCTATTTGTGGGGTACCGTTTTTTTGTGCTTGAGGTGGGTTATCCATTTTCCCATTATCAGATTTTGGTGGTGTTGCAGAAGACTTTAGGATTTTTGGATCTAGATGCCTCCCACTATGGAACCCATTCTTTCCACATTAGTGCGGCCACATCAGCAGCTGCTATGGGGATTACTAATGGGGTTATTCAACAGATTGGGCACTGGAAATCCGGTGTGTATCATTCTTAAATTCACCCAGTGGAGTTGGAGGAGGATGCTATGAGTGTTTAACTTTGTTTTGTTTATCAGGGTATTCTGAGATGGTGTGAGTATAAGGATTGGGGCCACTCCTTCGTATTTTGGGAGCACAGATATGTGCTAAAGTGTCCATATGGTCAGCATCTGGGGCGTCTTTAATCGAGGAATGAAGGTGTACTGGTTTGGTAGGGATGGAATGTTTCTGCCTGTAATGCTCGAGCATCTATAGTCATTCACAATGCCTACAGTGATTATCATTCATCTGGGTGGCAACGCTATGGATGTGTGATGTGGTCGCCAGATGATTGACCTCAAGCATAAGGACTTAGCGAGATTATTGTTGTGGCTTTCTGGTGTAGTGATTTGTTGGTCTGATGTCATTGCAAGGCCTTCCTTGAAAGATTCTAAATTGTGGGGGCATTGTAGAGCCCAGATAAATAAACAAATTGGGTCATGGGTTTGCCATCTGGATAGGCAGCACATTCGCCATTCTTGGTCTTGAGATGGGTGTGCAGGGATGTTCAGATCAGATGGAATACATTGATCTGATGTTGGTCAAGCCTTGTCCAACAGTTCCTTTCAGGAGGCCTTGGAAGAAGGTTTAACTTGGGATATTGGGCTGCAATATAGTGGTGGAGGTCATGGGACATGCTGTTAGGATGCCCATGCCTGTGGTGGGCATAAATGGATAGTTATTGCTTATTGTGGGTTCTTCATTACAAACAGGTTGTCATTTCAGTGAATGACTTGTTTGTGGGGGTCATTGTGATAGGGTTCTATCTCCTCAAGACTCAGACCTCTTGCTGGGTTGAAGCAGAAGTGTAGCACATATCATTGTCGGTGCATGCCTGTAGACTTGGTGGTTGGACTTCTTGCTGGAGTGTGGCAGGATGTTCACAAGCGGCAAGTATGGATCTTGACCCACCTGATCTCCTTTTCTTTCCCCTTGCTTTATCCCTGCCTACACCTTCTGTGTTTGTCTTGACTAGACTTAAGCTCTGATGAGCAGGGACTGTCTCTTACATGTCTGTGCAGCGCTGCGTACGACTTGTAGCGCTATATAAATGCTCAGTAGTAGTAGTAGTAGTAGTTTCTATGTTGCTGGTTCTTAAAATAAAGCTGTGGCCTTATACTCCCAATTGCATGAGTTTGTGTTTTTTGTACAGGGATGGGAGGGAATATGCATAATAAGGCCTCATGATACCAATTAATATATATATATTATTTATTTACATTCTCTTATATACCGCGCTATTCTGCGTCAGTGCGGTTTACATTGAACAAACTGAAATTACATTGAACAGGGCATTATAACTTGGAGATAGCTATTTTACAGGGAACATCGGCTATGGAGGGTTAAGTGGCTTGCCCAAGACCACAAGGAGCACCTGTGGGACTAGAAACCCCAGTCCTTCCGGCCCAAGGTTGCTGTCCCCTAATGGGATTTGAACCCCTGTCCTGAAGTACCTTGCCCCAACCACTAGGCCACTCCTCCACTCCAGTATATGATTGACTATATATTTTTCATGTAGTTTTCATAAAGATACTGATTGGAAGCTTAATACCTCTTCTTGGAGGTTGTTACACTGAGGTAATAATATATGTTGAAATGAATTTAATATTTCAAGTTATAATGTAATTAGCATTATCTTTTTATTATTTTATCTTATTGTATTTTATTTATTTTATAGTGTGCATGATCTATGCAAGCCTGAGGACATATATTTTATTTATTGTGTATTTATTTAACTGGTCTTTTATACCGCTTTATCATTTCAATCAAAGCGGTTTACATTGTAACTTAAACTTAGTAATGTACATAAAACAGAGACATTGATAACTTGGATTTTTCTGAGGCACTGGAGGGTTAAGTGACTTGCCCAAGGCCACAAGGAGTGCTAGTGGGAATCAAACACATGGTCTCTTGGTTCCCAAGCCAGTGTTCTAATTAGGCTAATCCTCCACTCCAAAACCTGGCCATTAGGGTCTTTTTATACATAGACAGAACCTCTTATATGTTTTACTTACCTTTTTACTTTGTTCTTTGTGACACTGCTCCAAGTAAGAGTCAAATGCAATTTTTGAGTCCGATGAGGAGGGGACGGATTCAAGAAGGTGTCAGCTAGAGTTTGGTGAGTGGACGACTTGACTGCATGGTGAAGAAGCGAAAGGCGAAGGGAGGGTCTGTTGCCCTCTCTTACCTCTACACCATTGCCTGCCTTGGCCTCCGGGCCCTTGGATACCTTCTTTCACCCATTTCTTTCGCCCGATAGTGCAGGGGGAGGTAAGCCTGGCTGTGGGTTCGCCGACATCAGAGGACTCTGCACCTGCTTCAGGCATTTCATCTCACTCTCCCAACTCACGACCAGTCTTCGGATCTGTGTGCCGCCATTGGAGCCCTGATGGGAATCTGGAGAGGGACCTGAGCCTAGCTTGCAGAGATGACCTGCTTCAAGGGTCATACCCCAGGGCATAAGAAGCTGGGACTTTTGCTCCAGCTCACATTCAGCACACAAAAACTTTGTGGATAACAGGAGGATAGGTAGCAGTGGGCTTAGCTGTTACTGCGGGAGGAAGAATGGTGTCGGGCATTGCTGAAGGTGAGACTGCTGCTCTGGGGAATTGGACTGGCTTTGCTCCAATACATCTGGTACCTTTATTTTGGAAGCTATATGGGCAACTATTGTGGAAGCCCTGAATCCACAAATTTCTGCATTAACTGCTCAAGTTTTGGATAATACCAAAGGCATTGTAAGTGTTAATACTCAAGTTGTTACAGTGCATGCTTTGCTGCTTGAGTCTCAATTGAAAATTGCTGCATTAGAGGGACAAGCTGAAGCTATAGTTAAAAACTCTGTATCTCCAGGAACAAGCAGGAATGTAGTCATCACATATGGGTATTGTCGGTACCGACAGAGCCTGCGCCGGAACGCTCCCCAGCATCCAATTAGAAAGCTTTTGAGAGCATCCCACAGCGCCTGCATGCTGCCTTCCCGTCTTTCCCAACTGCCTCTCTCCAGTTCTTCTTTTTCCGCGGTGCCAGCAGGTCGTGTTCCTATCACCGCAGAAGAATTCTTTTTTATTTCTTTCTTTTTTGTGGTCGCGTCTGCCTTCCTCGATGCTTTACCGGTACCGCCGGGGTTTTTTTCTTATTATTTCTGTCTAAAAAATATATATATATATATATATTCTTTTTTCTTTTTCTTCAGGTGCACACGCCTTTTTGGGCCTTTCCTTACCATGGAGAAACCTGCCTCAGGTTTCAAAAAGTGCACCAAGTGTGGCGGTACCATTTCCGTCACCGACACCCATGAATGGTGTCTAAAATGTTTAGGTACTGACCACTCCATCACGGATTGTATGTCCTGCGCCATGATGTCTAAAAGAGGTCGGCAGAACCGAGCTGCTAAGCTCAGTACCCTGTTTCCCTCTGATGCAGCTTCGGTGGCATCGACGTCTTCCAGGGCTGCTTCTTCCTCCTGTGGATCTCAGGTAACTAAACATAAGTCCAGCCGGTCCTCAAAGGGTAGATCTCCTTCTAAGCATCAAGATGCCTCTGGCGTTGCCCTTGAGGATTCTGCACCGGCAAAATTACCCCAGTGGGAGGCTTCGGTTTCCAAAGCATTATCGGGGTTCCAGGATGTTCTCGAGGCCTCGACCTCAGCAGAACTACTGGTGCCATGCTCTGGGGTACCGGCGGTCTCCTCCGGTACCGACATCCAGGCATTGGCAGCGTCGATAGACCAGAGAGTCCTGGCTATTGAGCGCAGTCTGGCAGCTTTCCTTGCAGCATCGACGCCGTCGGAACCGTGACAGACAATTCCACCGGTACCAGCCCCGGCATCGGTACCGGTACCAATAGCATCGGCATCGGTGTCTGCTTTGCCGGTACCCAGTCATCCGATGACCTCCGGTACCGATACCCCGGTACTGGTTACTCCCGGTACCGACTTCCATCGGTAGGGGTATCGGGCTCTTCAAGAGCATCTGGACAGACGGCACTTCGAGTCCTCAGAAGAATCTGAGGATTCTGACAGTTCTATCGATGCAGCGATGCTTCTCCCAGAGAAGCCCTCCTCCCCTAAACGCAGGATGTCTCCTCCAGAGGATATTTCCTTCCAGGATTTTATCAGGGAGGTGGCTTGGGGCCTGTCCATTACTGTGGTCCCTGAAAAAGAGCCAAGGATTTGGAAATTTTTCAATATCCCAAAACTCCTAAGGAGGCAGCTACCTTGCCCATTCATGAGATTTTATATGATCTCATGTTAAGGATGTGGGAGACACCTCTTACCACCTCTCCTCATTCTTGCAGACTGGATACTATGTATCGAGTCCCTCGTCCTGGTTTCCATAAGACTCAGCTTTCTCACCACTCTATTGTAGTGGAATCAGCTATGAGAAGGATCAAGAGTGCAAAGAGGCATGCCTCTAATCCTCCAGGACGTGAGTGCAGAACCCTGGATGCTTTTGGACGTTGAGTCTTCCAAGCTTCCATGCTTTCTGCCAGGATCAGTTCCTATAGTCTCTACATGGGAATGTTCCTGAAGGAGGTCACAGATGATTTAGAGGCTTTAAGTCCTATTCTTCCTGAGGATAGAAGACAGGATTTTCTCACTTTGGTCAAACATGTCCAAGATGTTTCTAAGTTTGCCAACCGTGCAGCCTTTGACTGCTTTGAGTGCATAAGCAGAACCTCGGCTTTTGCCATAGGTGCACGTAGAATTGCTTGGCTCCAGGCATCTGATCTACAGCTCTGGGTACAAGACAAATTGGGAAATATCCCTTGTACTGGTGAGAACCTGTTTGGTAAAGATTGGCAGGAAAAGGCCAATGAAATGGTTGCTGAAAATTCCACCTTGGATAGATTATCCAAGTCCACTGCTGATCCTGCTAGAAAGAAATTGTTCAAGAAACCATTCTTTTCTAAAAAGAAAAGATTTTATCCTGCTTATGTTCAGCAGGGACGTTCTGCAGGTCAGCTTGCCAGGAAAGCTCAGCAACCACCCAAACAGAAGAAAGCAAAGACTGCTAGGCCTCATCCGGCCCAGCAGGCTCAGCCTCCACAGGGCCTTTGACTCTCAACTAGAGAACTTAGCCTTCCTGGCTCTCGGGGGACAGAGCCTTCCACCATTCCAGGAAGGTTATGTCATTTTGCCCCCAGATGGGGGCAAATAACAGCAGAGCATTGGACACTCTCCATCATAAAGGAGGGGTACAAGCTTCATTTTTCAAGCATGCCCCTCACACAATAGTAAAGCAGTTCAATTCTCCGACCTCTCTCATCAACCTGTTAGGTCAGGAGGTCGCTATCCTTCTTGCCCAAGGGGCAATAGAAGAAGTACCCATTCATCAGCAGGGTACAGGGTTCTATTCCCCTTATTTTCTTATCCCAAAGTAAACAGGGGGTTACAGACCTATCTTAGACCTCAGAGAATTGAACAAATTCCTTGTCAAGGAGAAATTCAAGATGATTTCTCTCGGATCTCTGCTGCCGTACCTTCAGAGTCAGGATTGGCTTTGTTCTCTAGATCTCAAGGATGCGTACACTCATGTCCTCATCAATCCAACCCACAGAAGGTTCCTTCGGTTCCTTTTTCAGCAAAAGTACTACCAATACAGGGTGCTTCCTTTTGGCCTGGCCTCAGCACCAAGGGTGTTCACGAAATGCATGGATGTAGTAGCAGCATTTCTCTGCACTCTAGGGATATTCGTCTTCCCTTACTTAGGTGACTGGCTCATTCGAGCACCAACAGAGTCAGAGGCCAGGACTTCTCTATCCTGCACAATGCGTATCCTTCAGTATTTAGGGCTGGTAATAAACATCCCAAAATCCAGTCTAACTCCCACTCAGTCTTTAGCATTCATAGGAGCTTTGCTGGATACCAAAAAGGCATATGGACAATCATATGGACAATCAAGTTGCCTTGTTCTATGTGAACAGGCTCTCTGTCGCTTTGCAACAAAGCTTTGCGACTATGGGCCCTCGCCAGAGAGCATCAGATTCATCTCCTGGCAGTGTATCTTCCAGGCATACAAAACTCTTGGGCAGACAGACTCAGTCGAGTTCTGCTTCTGCACGAATGGTCTCTGCATGCAGACCAGGTAACCAAGATTTTTCAAATTTGGGGAACCCCGGACATAGACCCTCTGCTTCTACATCTCTCTCAAGCTCCCTCCCTGGAGTTAGGGTCTGCTCCAGATCTCCTATCTCAGGAGGACGGAATGTTATGGCATCCCAATCCCCAGTCTCTGCATCTCAGGGCTTGGTTGCTGAAGGCCTAGATCTCCAAGATCTTAATCTTCCTCAGCAAGTAAAAGATATTCTTTTTGCTTCCAGGAAACCTTCCACAAGACGCTCTTACACTTTTAAGTGGAAAAGGTTTACCATATGGTGTTCGCAAAAGGCTCTTAACTCCCTTGCGATACCTCTGGAATCATTGCTGGAGTATCTCCTCCATTTATACAACCTATTTCCTCTCATCCTCTTATAGCAGGATTTATGAGAGGCCTTCTTCTAACTAAGCCTCCCATTAGGCCACCACCGGTGGCATGGGACTTAAACCTGGTTCTTGGGCAGCTCATGAAGCCACCCTTTGAACCTTTAGCTACTACCTCCTTGAAATTCCTTTCTAGGAAGGTTATCTTTCTCATTGCAATCACATCAGCACGCCGCATTAGTGAGTTGCAAGCGCTAGTAGCTGATCCACCTTATACAAGGTTCCATCATGACAAGGTAGTCCTTAGGACCCAGTCTTTAGAGTTCATTGGAGCTTCCCTGGATACCACAAAGGCAAGGGCCTATCTTCCCCAGGCCCGTTGCCTTCGCTTGGTGCATTTAGCTTCTCAAGCAGTGCTAAAGCCTCATCTAACTGCTCGAGAAATGTTAAAACTACTAGGCCACATGGCATCCACCGTGCATGTGGTTCCCTATGCTCGCCTCCACATGAGGGCAGCTCTGTGGACTTTATCCACCCAATGGACCCAGGCATCAGGAGGCCTGTCAGACAAAATAGCAAACACAAGTCGCCTCATTTTGTCCCTCCAGTGGTAGAAGTCCACTCAAAACCTGTTGCTGGGGTCCCCTTTTCAGCAACCCCTACCCCAAGCAACTCTCACAACAGATGCTTCTCCAATGGGTTGGAGAGCTCATCTGCAAGACCTCTCCACCCAGGGCACCTGGTCTCCACAGGAGAGTTATCTACATATCAATCTCTTGGAGCTCAGAGCAATCTTTCTTGCTCTGCGAGTGTTCCACACCCTGCTCAGCTACAAGACAGTCCTCATTCATACGGACAATCAAGTAGCCATGTTCTATGTAAACAAGCAGGGGGGAACAGGCTCTCTGTCACTTTGCAATGAAGCTTTGCAGCTATGGGCCCTCGCCAGAGAGCATCAGATTCATCTTCTGGTAGTGTATCTTCCAGGCATTCAAATCTCTTGGGCGGACAGACTCAGTCGAGTTCTGCTTCCACACGAGTGGTTTCTGCATGCAGACCAGGTGACCAGGATATTTCAACTTTGGGGAACCCCGGACATAGACCTCTTTGCAAGTCCGTGGAATGCCAAATTTCCCCAGTTCTGTTCCAGAATTTCCTGCTCAGAAGGCTCAGGCCAGGGATGCTTTCCTCCTTTACTGGAGTCAAGACTTCCTGTATGCCTTTCCACCCATTCCCCTAATTCCCAAAACCCTGTTCAAGCTTCAGAGAGACAGAGGCCATGTGATTCTCATAGCTCCACATTGGTCATGGCAAGTGTGGTACCCTCTGCTTCTACATCTCTCTCAAGCTCTCTCCCTGGAGTTAGGGTCTGCTCCAGATCTCCTATCCCAGGAGGATGGACTATTATGGCATCCCAATCACCAGTCTCTGCATCTCACGGCTTGGTTGCTGAAGGCCTAGATCTCTATGATCTTAATATCCCTCAGCCAGTGAAAGATTCTTCTTGCTTCCAGGAAACCTTCCACAAGACGCTCTTATGCTTTCAAGTGGAAAAGGTTTACCATATGGTGTTCGCAAAAGGCTCTTAACCCCCTTGCGATACCTCTTGAATCATTGCTGGAGTATCTCCTTCATTTATCCAATGCAGGTCTTAAGACTAATTCAGTAAGAGTCCATTTGAGTGCTATTGCAGCTTCCCTTAAGCCTCTAAATGGACAGCCTATTTCCTCTCATCCTCTTATAGCAAGATTTATGAGAGGCCTTCTTCTAACTAAGCCTCCCATTAGGCCACCACTGGTGGCATGGGACTTAAACCTGGTTCTTGGTCAGCTCATGAAGCCACCTTTCGAACCTTTAGCTACTACCTCCTTGAAATTCTTTTCTTGGAAGGTTATCTTTCTCATTGCAATCACATCAGCACGCCGCATTAGTGAGTTGCAAGCGCTAGTAGCTGATCCACCTTATACAAGGTTCCATCATGACAAGGTAGTCCTTAGGACTCATCCATACTTTATGCCAAAGGTGGTCTCGCCTTTTCATCTGAACCAAGCGGTCTACCTACCGGTGTTTTTTCCAAGGCCTCATGCATCAAATGCAGAGAGGAATCTTCGTACCTTGGACTGTAAAAGAGCTTTAGCTTTTTACTTACAAAGAACACAGCAACATAGAAAGTCCTCTCAACTCTTTGTTGCTTTTGATCCTTCTCATTTGGGACTTCCAGTCTCCAAGAGAACATTGTCTAACTGGATTGATCAGTGTATTTCCTTCGCCTATCAGAGTAAGAACCTTTCTCTGGAGGGCCATGTCACAGCTCATAATGTGAGAGCCATGGCAGCCTCAATGGCTCATCTGCACTCTGTGTCTATCGACGACATCTGTCGAGCAGCCACTTGGGCCTCGGTTCATACCTTTACAGCCCATTACTGCTTGGACAAGGACTCCCGCCGGGATGCCTTGTTTGGTCAGGCTGTTCTCCAACACCTGTTCCATACCTAATCAACTCCTACCCACCATCCCTGGTAGGATGCCAGAGATCCACAGGAGGAAGTGGAGCCCTGTTCAGGGACACACAACTTCTGGGGTCTCTCCCTGGCACCTAAAACTAGGGAGTCCCCATATGTGATGACTACATTCCTGCTTGTTCCTGGAGATAGCATAGTTACTCACCTGTAACAGGTGATCTCCGAGAACAGCAGGAATTTAGTCCTCACAACCCACCCACCTCCCCTAGGAGTTGTATCTCTCTATCTCTTTCCTTTCCCTCTCTCTCTTTGTCTCAGCTTTAAAACTCAACTGGAGAGAGGCAGTTGGGAAAGGCGGGAAGGCAGCACACAGGTGCTGTGGGATGCTCCCAAAAGCTTTCTGATTGGACGTTGGGGAGCGTTCCCGCGCAGGCTCCGTTGGTACCGACGATACCCATATGTGAGCACTAAATTCCTGCTGTTCCCGGAGATCACCTGTTACAGATGAGTAACTATGCTTTTCTGTAGGGAAAAACAGGAAGACTTAAATCAGGGGTGCATGTTAATGGTGTCTACTGTGCTCATGCTTCCTTAAAGATCCAAAATATGTGGATACAAAAGTACCTGTGTCGTGCATACTGCTTGAATTTTTAAAGAGAAATTCTGCATGCAGGCCAGCAGGTATAAAGCTGCTCATAGGTTATCAAAATTGCTTTGTAATCACTCATTTTAAACATAATTTCTATTATTCATGGGTGGATTTGGCTCTTTTTCTGCCCATTTCTTCTGTCCCGTAATTTTGACAGCAAGTGGGTTCTAATATGAGATGCAGAACTTGTACATTTATCAGAAGTCTTCAAGAAATCTGAGAGCAATTTATAAAGACTTGGGAGGCAAACTCTTGCATCAGACTTGTTTATTTATTTAGCTGTATTTATATATACCGCCTTTCTCTGGTCAAGGCGGTTTACATCGAACAAAAATGTAACTTACATTGAAACGTTGGTATTAAACTATGCACAGCATGCAAACAGAATGTTGGCTCCTAACTATATACAGGTTTCTTTATATATACAATTAGTGCAAGACGGGTGTGCATTGTTGTTCTGGTGGGGGGTTATTCACTGGTGTGGAAGTGTTCGGTAAAGATAAGTGTTTTTAACTTTTTGTGAAACATCTTGAGGTCTATGGTGTTCCTGAGCTGATCCAGAAGTCAGTTCCAAATAGAGTTGGAAGGCTCTTTTGCATGCCTGTTGGTTTGATTTGGTTCTGATGTGGGGGATGTTGAGGGTGTTTATTGTCGCGGCCCACCTGGCTCTGCGTGGTTGTGAGGACTGGATGAGTGATCGCGGGGGGGGGGGGTCTGAGTGAATTGCTTTGTGAGTGAGCATGATGGTTTTGAATGTTATGCAGCTCTGCAGAGGGAGCCAGTGAAGCTATTTGAGTATTGGAGTGATATGTTCTTTCCTTCTTGCTGTTGAGTTGAAAGCTGTTTTGAGGAGGTATGAGTGTGGAATGCGGCACTCCTTGGAAGATGGCATTGCAGTAGTCCAGGTGGGGTATTGATGCTTGGAATACCGTACGGAAGTCTTCTGGTTCAAGGAGTTGTCAGAGGCGTTGGAGTGTCTTTGCATGAAGTAAATTGTTTGGATGGTTTTGTTTAGGTGTTAGTTGATGGTGATTCCTAGGTTTTTCACTTTGGTTTTGGTTTTAATTGTGATGTTCATTGTTATCGTGGGGAGTGGGGCGAATGCATTGTCTCTTGTTACGTAGAGGGCCTCTGTCTTGTAGTTTATTTGGAGGTTGTTTTCTGTTAGCCACTTTGTTACTTCAGTCAAGCACTTTGTGAAGAAAATTAAGAAAGATCTCTCTTGACTTAAAGAGGACAATTTTATAAGGAGGAACTTAGTTAAAGTGCATTTTATGGTGTCTATAATTATAAGCCCATTTTATAAAGATAAATAGGCACCTATTTGTCTTTATAAAATACTCCCGTAAGTAGCCTAACAGTGACTACTTTGTAAGTGTAGACATTTATGCCAGTTTAAAACTGGTATAAATGTCTGCACCTATATTTTTCATAATCACATAAATTTTATTTTATAATCTACACGCATACTTCCACGCTCCATTCACACTTCACTCACTGGCAACGTACAAGCCTTGAAGCCAAAGCATGTACTTTCATTATGGCTGGTATTTTATAAGAGGTCGTTTATAAAATTACCTCCAGAGTGTATGGAGTTTAGGTAAAGTGGTTGGAACAGCACAGAAGATTACAAAATTACCTTCTGTCTCCTTTGGTCAGCCACTCTGCTAGGTTTTCTTCTACCATTTCCTTGAAGTCCAATAACCATGCTTTCATACTGCTGCCAGACCATACATTGGTATCAGTTGAAGTACACACTGTTATGTAATACTGCTTACATACATGCATTACCTTGCATCCACAAGTATGACACATGATGGTAAGCACTGTGCTTTCTTTATCAAACAGGTAGGCTAGAAGTTCAAGGACTAGTGATGAAAGATATTGTCTTGGTTCATCTGTATTTGAGGAAGATGGCAGATTTTGCATCTATCAGTTCTTTGTATGGAATACAGTTTGATGTATGTCCTCCTGCCAGGTAAGACAAAAGTTAATTCTGTTTGTGGATTACTGAAATCTCTGTCCTCATGAATATATATTTGTACATTTCCCATAATTCCTTCTTAATGAATAATAGGGATTTGCATTCATTAGCATGCATTAGAATAATTAGTGCTTGTAAAATCAATTTAATGCACATTGAGCCCAATTCACAAAGGGGCACATCTGGGTTGTCCGGACAGCCCCAAGCACGACAGGCCTGTTTGGACCCGATTCTGTGCCGTGGAAACAAAATGTTCCCACGGCACATAGAATTGGACCCAAGGACGTCCTGGTGTGACTCTTTTGTTGCCATGGGGATGTTCTCCCCGCAGCAGCACATGTGCGGCACACCCCGTGACCCACATGCACCCTGGGCTGACCCAGGGGGGGGGGGCTGGAGAGCGGGATTGGGCGGGCAGCCTGTGCTTATTCCACCTCCAAGGTGGAATAAGCAGGTCAGGTGATCAATTGCAGTATGTCACCTAAAACGTTCTCAATTATTGGAGTATCTCTGGCCCCTGTTCAACTCTTGCACAGGCAGGGTCTTCTTGCCCACAGAGAGAGAAGCAAAACTGTTGTCTCAGCTAGCGACATTCCAGAGGCAGTGACTTCCCAAGGTCTGGGATGACCTCCGGTTCCTGGATTTTGATGGCAGAGATGAAAGAAAGCTAATAATTCATCTTCGACGAGGACTATTACCTAACCTAAAGGTTACATGTTTGAGGCCAAGCTATGTTAAGTAAAAAAAAGGCATTTGTTTTAACAGCCAGTTTAGAATTGCCCCTAGATGCTCCTCCTGTCAACAGAGTTTCCACACCCTTGAAGGCAAAGCCTGACTCTACCTTCCTCGCCTACATGCGCGTCTGGTGTCTGGGCACTGGTGTCACAAGTGTCATGTAGCTCCCAGGAGGGCACCTTCCTTCAGGATGGCTTGATAAAGGACTGTCCCCTCTGTTCCTTGATGGTTCAGGTTTCAGCATTGTCATGTTTTAGAGGGCCGGTGGCAGATCGCTGTATGGCCTCCCAGCTGGATGTTGTTTTCTTCCATCAGGGGATGAGGCATTTACATCCTCCCCTGCATGTAGTTGTTACATCTTGGGATTGAGCTTAGTTCTGTGAGCTAATGATGGAATCTTGGAATGAACGTCTCTTAAGGGATTTGTCCTCCAAACGACCATCTTTTTAATTGCAATCTGCTTGACGCATCATATCTCAGAGTTGCAGGCTCTCTCATGTGGAGACCTGTATCTGTCTTTCTCATGAAGATGTGTTCTTCGGCTGGTCCCTTCCTTTTTGCTCAAGGTTGCACATGCCTTGTCAATCAGATGGTTTGCCTCCCCTCTTTTTCTTAGGAACAGGGCTAGGGGAAGGATAGGGTCCTTCTATGACTGACGTCAGAAAGGTACTCCTTTAGGTACCTAAAGGTCAACGGCTCCTTTCGGAAGTCAGATAAATGCGTGTCCTTCTTGCAGGACTGTGTAAGGATGAGGAAGCCACTAAAGCAACCCTGGGCTGCTGTATAAAAGAGGTGGTGACCTCAGCTTATCTGTTACGAAACTGAACTGTCCCAGAGGAATTGCGAGGGCATGCCACTCGAGCGTGGGCTTTGTTCTCGCCGGAGCATAGTTCTGTTGCCCTTATTGGCATTTGCAAAACAGCAACATGGTCATCCCTTTCCACTTCTGTCAAGCATTATCACTTGGATGCCCATGCTAGGGCAAACATGGCCTTCGGCGCAGAGGTTTTGAGTGGAGTCATAGCTTTGGGCCTTCCCACTCGTCTGGACAGGTCTATCAGGAGGAACTGGAAAGTTATATTTTACTTACCAGATAATGTCCTTTCCTGGAGTCTTGCTAGACCAGTCCAGGACGTACCTTTGTGCTCTGCTGTTTTTCTTTGCAGTTTGGCCAAATGTTCTTGGTAGACATCTTCCGGAGACTATCCTGTACATAATCAATGTTCATAGTTTAGTACATTGATTATGTGCAGGATAGGCATAGGGTTTGCACTTTATCGGCAAAGTGCGCTGTACTAGCTGCGTACTTTGCCATTAAAATTCAAACCCTACGCCTTTAGTTCCTTGCCTGCCCCCGTCTCTTCTGACCCCCTCTCCCCCATCTCTCCTCCCAATTTTAAAGGTCCATCCCTCTCTCACCTCTGGTCCTCCTTTCAGCCCATCACCCTTCCTGAACTGTCCAAGGTCCTTGCCTCCACTCACAAGACCATCTGCCAGTTTGACCACATTCCCTCCCGTTGGTTGTCTGAACCCTCCCTAGCACTTGTACCGGATATTCTATCCATTTTCAATTCCAGCCTCCTCACTGATTCCTTCCCATCCCTCTGAAAGCACGCTCTTATCCGGCCCATTCTCAAAAAGGACTTTCTGGGTCCCTCTGTTCCTGCAAGTTGATGTCCCATCTCCAGTCTTCCTTTTCTCTCCAAGCTCCTAGAAAAGCTAGTTTTTGCCCAGCTCTTCTCCCATCTTGATGCCACCTTAGCACTTCATCCCCGTCAGTCTGGATTTCGCCCCAGCCTTGCAGCGCATGACCATGGCTCCATCTCGATTGCTGTTTCCCTCAATTTGTCCGCCGCTTTCGACCTAGTCGACCATTGCACCCTCCTTACCCATCTCCATGATGTTGAGATCTCCGGTACTGTCTTTCTCTGGTTCCGCTCCTTCCTCACCTACAGGTCCTTCTCAGTCTCTTCTGGGTCCACTTCTTCTCCTGTTATTTATTTATTTGTCAACTTTTATATACTGCCACTTCCAAAAATCAGTGGCTGTTTACATTATAACATCAGTGGAACTATTTACAGAGAACAATCAACATAATAAAAATGATTTAACCTTGTAGTAAGGTGTAACTATTTACAATTGTACAAATACAATGTATAGGTTGTGTACAGATGCATAATCTTTAATGATGCTCGGAGGTACGGTGCTCAAAGAGGTTGAGTAGGAGTATTGAGGTTAAAGTATTGAATGAAGAGCAACGTTTTTTCCTTTCGAAAGGACTGAAGATCTTTTATTAGCCTTAGGTTTTCTCCAGGACCAAGCAGGAAGTCAGTCCTCACATATGGGTGACGTCGGTGCCGACAGAGCCCTCGCAGAGCAATTTCCCCAGCTTTCAAAGAAAGCCTTTGGGAATTGCAGTGCGCATGCGCGGTCCCCTTCCCGCCCAAGGGTGCAATCTTGCTCAGTCTTCTTTTTTCCGCGGAGCCCTACAGACGTTATTTGTGATCGCCACTGAAAAAGTTGATTTTATTTAATATTCTTTTCTCGGTTCGACGCCGGATCCTTTTCCCGCCCGGGTCCGATACGCCGGTATCGAGTCCGTTCTTTCTTTTTTCGGTTTTTGTCCTTCGTGACTAGCGTTCGCGCCATTTTTCTTTTTTCACTGGCAGCCCTGTCTTTTGACCTCGCAGGGGCCCTTTTTCCCCCAATGGCTGCCAGCGGGTTTAAAAAGTGTGATCGGTGTAAGAAACTTATGTCTCTTACCGACACACACGACTGCTGCCTCCGCTGCCTCGGACCCGATCATGAGCAGAATCCTCCAACCACACCAGTGGAGATTGGATCCGTTGGTGGTTCAACGGATCTTTCTCAAATGGGGCCTCCCCACCATGGATCTGTTTGCCAGTCCTCAGAACCGGCAACTTCCCAGATTCTACTCTCGACAACTGCATCCTCTCAGAGTAGCGGCGGATGCTTTTCTGATTCCATGATCCACAGGCCTCTTGTATGCCTTTCCTCCCATGCCACTAGTGTCTCGGACGCTCTTCAAGGTTCTCAGAGACAGAGCCTCGATGATCCTGGTGGCTCCTCGGTGGCCGAGACAGCCCTGGTTCCCGCTTCTGATGCAGCTGGCGGTGGACACTCCTCTTCCTCTGGGGTTTCAACCCGATCTCCTGTCACAGGATCAGGGGACTCTCCTACACCCCAACCTCCGGTCCCTTCATCTGATGGCCTGGCTGCTGAAAGGGTAGTCCTTGCTCCCCTCCTGTTGCCTCGGGAGGTGGAAGAGTTTGTCTTGGCCTCCAGACGGCCATCCACCCAGAAGTCCAACGCTCTTAAGTGGCGTCGGTTCTCCGTATGGTGTACTCAGCAGTCTGAGAATCCCTTCTCCTGCTTGGTGGCAGTGGTCTTGCAATATTTGCTTTACCTCTCCAATCTGGGCCTTAAGTCCAACTCTGTCAGGGTCCACCTCAGTGCTCTTTCTGCGCATCACGCGCCAGTGGACGGCAGGCCTCTTTCCAACCACCCTTTCCTTTTCGGTCATCCAGTTTAGTCAGATACTTCTGGGTAGTGCACCTCCTCCTGCAGCCCGGAGACTGGGCATGTGCAAAAAACGTGACATCACTGCATGTAGCTCCTCCGCTCCCCCAGCCATCTCCAGTGTGTCCAGTCTCCGTGCAGCAGGAGGACGTGTGAGCCTAGTGCTGGGCTCAATTTAGGGCTAGGTTAAGGAGCATAGGAGTTTTGGTTTATTTTTCAGGCTCTTTCTTTGATTCTGTTTTATTTGGCACGGTATCTTTAAAAAAAAAAAAAAAAGAACGTGAAACGAACAAGCGGTGCAGGATTTCTTCTGCCTGTCTCTGCTGAGGTTTCGTTGTGTGAGTGTATGGGCTTTGGCTCACCTTTGATCTCTCCACCCTTGCCAGTTCGGGGGAGAGCTCTTGGCCGGCAGCGGGACACGGATTGCCCTGCCTCAGTTTCCCTTCCCGCTTGGGCTGACACGGCCAGCTGACAACCCGGTACTTTCTCCGTGGTGCAGCGTTTCTCCCAGAGGCGCGGGAGCGCTAGCGCGGATGCCTCGCTTCTCCCTTCTTCCCTTTCTGGGTGCGACAAGGTAAGCAGGGATCTAGCAGGGTTAGAACGGCTGATTTCTTTGCCGTTGTTTGTACAGCGTCAGGCGGTTTTGGTGCCTTTTTTTTCTTTCACTCGAGCGGCGGCGGCCATTTTGACCTCGTGGAAGCCGCGTGCTCATCGCTTGCCGGAGTGCAGGGAGTGAAGAGAGGTTGGGAGACACTTTGTGCTTCGGCCCTTTCACCTTAGCTACCGTTTGGTTTCTTGTTTTATTTTATTTTATTTTCCTGAAGGCAGTGCCCTGGTCTCTTTTATTTCTTCAGAGGAGGGAGGTTTGGGTCTGTGAGTTTTTTGGTTTTGATACAGTTTATGGGAACAAATTACTCTGCAGTTCTAATACTAGCATAAAAAAAAAAAAAAAGTAAATATAAAATTTTTGTTTCTGAATTTGCATAACCTTTATGGCGGCACGCCTTCAGTGTGTGGTGTGTGGCAGCCGGAGGGTGCGATTACGGAATCTGGGATCTGCCGAGGGTGTACGGCAGTGTCCGCCTCTCTGGAACATCATATGGAGATTCAGACGGCTGAGAGTCAAGAGGTGGAGCCGGTGATGGAGGAGTTTCTCCATCAGCGCCTCCACAGCCACCCGTGCAGGCTTCCCAGGAGGGGCAAGGTTTGGCTTCTCTGTCCGGGGGAGCGGAGCACCTGCTCGGTGGTTTTTCTCCCGACTTTCTGTTAATTATGCACGAAGCCTTTTGTAGGCAGCGGCAGGGTAGGCTGCCGGATTCCTTGGCGTCGTCCGCGCCATCTCCGCAGGCTTCCGCAGCAGGTGTGGGCAGCGGATCCCTTCGTCCGCCTAAGAGAGTCAAGGTTCGGGATCCTTTGCCTCCTGAGGTCGAGTGGCAGGACTCAGAAGAACATGAGTCGGAGTTGGAGCCTGGTGTAGCGGAGCTGGAGGAGGGAGAGATTCCTGAGCCAGAGGTTCAGGCGAAGATTATTAGGTTATTCCGCAGAGAGGAATTGGTGCCGCTTATTACAGAGTCTCTACAAACTCTCAAATTAGTGACCGAACAACCGGCGGCAGACGAAGGGGAGGAAGACCCGATTATTCAGGCGGTGAGGCAGTCTCAGGTAGTTTTTCCCGTGCATCGTGTAGTTGACCGAATGATTCAGGAGGAATGGGATTTGCCTGAAGCTGGTCTCAAGGGCATTAGGACTATGTCTCGTTTATATCCTTTGGCAGATAAGGACAAAGAGAGATTTCGCTCTCCGAAGATTGATGCAGCAGTGTCGGCAGTGATGAAAAAGACCACCATTCCTGTCGAGGGCAGTGCTGCTCTAAAGGATGCGCAAGATAGGAAGGTTGATTGCTTGTTGAAGCAGTCCTTTGAGGCGGATGCCCTCTCGCTTCAAGCTTCCATCTGCGGGGCTTGGGTAGCTAGGACTTGTCTCAGATGGACTCAGGGGTTGCGCAGGGTCGAGCAACTAGAGCCCGAGGGCCTGCGGGAGTTAGACCGTTTGGAATCCGGGGCAGCTTACTTGTCCGATGTTCATTATGATTTAATCAGGGCCCTAGCTAATAGCATGGCTTCGTTGGTGGCGGCTCGCCGGTCCATTTGGCTGAGGAATTGGGCGGCGGACGGCTCTTCTAAAGCGCGGCTCAGTAAGCTGCCTTTTAGGGGGAACCTGTTGTTTGGTGAGGACTTGGATAAGTTGGTGAAGGATTTGGGGGAGTCCAAGGGGGGTAGACTCCCGGAAGATAAACCTAAGCAGGGAAGATCCTCTCAGTCCTTTCGAGGGCAATTCCGTGACTTTCGGAGATTTCGTTCTTCCCGGTTGGGGGGCTTCCAACGGGGACGCTTTGCTCCGCGGGCACAAGGTTTTCGGGGGTTTCGAGGCGCCGGTAGGGGATTTGCAGCGACGTCCTCGGCTCCCGACAGAAAGTCCCAATGAAGTGAGGCGGGCTCTGGCCGGCAGTCAGCCATTAGGAGGGAGGCTTCGGGCTTTTCTGCCGGCTTGGGCCCAAATCACGACGGATCAGTGGGTTCTGGAGATAATTCGGGACGGCTATGCTTTGGAGTTGGCCCTTTCGGGATTCCTTTGTTCTCTCCCCCTGCAAGGGCCTACCCCTGGCGATTCGTCAGACGCTAGACCGATTGTTGCAGTTAGAGGTAGTGAGTCCTGTGCCTTCCGGCGACTGCGGCAGGGGTCGATACTCCATCTATTTCATAGTCCCGAAAAAGGATGGTTCGGTTCGGCCCATTTTGGATCTCAAAGGTGTGAACCGCTGTTTACGCGTTTCACATTTCCTGATGGAGACCCTAAGGTCCGTCATTGTCGCAGTGCGGCAAGGGGAGTATTTAACATCTCTCGATCTGACGGAGGCCTATCTGCATATTCCGATCAGGGAAAGCCATCGCAGATTCCTTCGCTTTTCTCTACCGTGGGGGCATTAGCAGTTTCAGGCCTTGCCCTTTGGCCTCGCGACGGCGCCGCGCACCTTTTCCAAGATTATGGTGGTGGTGGCGGCGGCGTTGCGCAAAGACGGCATCCTGGTTCATCCTTACCTGGACGATTGGTTGATTCGGGCGAAGTCCGCAGCCGAAAGCGTTCAGGTTACGGACAAGGTTGTGAGGTTTCTCGAGCAGCTCGGCTGGGTGGTCAATCGGGCGAAGAGTCACTTAGTCCCTAAGCAGGAGCTCGAATACCTCGGGGTACGGTTCGACACTCGGGTAGGGAGAGTGTTTCTACCAGCTTGACGAGTGCAGATTTTGCAGGCGTTGCTTCATCGGTTTCTAGTCTCTCCGGCTCCATTGGCCTGGAGTTACCTCCAGGTTCTGGGAACCATGGCAGCAACGTTAGAGGCAGTTCCTTGGGCCAGGTTTCACATGCGTCCGTTGCAGAAAGCGCTGCTTCGTCGCTGGTCTCACCAGGAGGACTCTCTCAACGCACGACTTCCTTGTCCCGCCAAGGTCCGGAAGTCGCTTCGTTGGTGGCTGCTTCCCGGGTCGTTGACGGCAGGGATGAGTCTGGAGCAACCGGATTGGCTTCCCCTTTTGACGGATGCAAGTCTAGTGGGCTGGGGAGCGCACTGCGGGGAGCTCTTCACGCAGAGGCGTTGGTTGGCCCAGGAATCCACTTGGTCTATCAACAGATTGGAACTTCGAGCAGTGGCTCTGGCGCTGCAGGCGTTCGAGGCTACCGTGACGGGGAGAGCGATCCGGGTGCTGTCCGACAACTCGGCGACGGTGGCATACATCAATCGTCAGGGCGGCACCGGAAGCATACCCATGGAAGCAGAGGCGGAACGGCTCTTTCAGTGGGTGGAAACTCGATTGTTGGCGGTGTCGGCGGCACACATTGCCGGGAAGGACAATGTGACAGCGGATTTTCTCAGCAGGGTGCAGGTAGATGCCGGGGAGTGGGAGTTAAATCCCGGGATCTTTGCGCAGATAGTCCGAAGATGGGGATTGCCCGTCATGGACCACGTGGCGACTTTCCAGTCGGCAAAGGCCAGTCGATTTTTCAGCCGGCGTCGAGAAAGGATGTCAGAGGGGATAGACGCGCTGATGCAACCTTGGCCGACTTCGGGTCTGCTTTATGTGTTTCCGCCGTGGGCGCTAATCGGCAGGGTGGTGCAACGAATCGAGGCTCATCGAGGGAGCGTGTTGGTGGCTCCGGACTGGCCGAGGCGTCCCTGGTACGCAGATCTGATTCGGCTCCTCAGCGGGGATCTGTGGAGGTTACCGGCGTCCGAGGATCTATTACGGCAGGGACCTCTTCGAATGCCGCAGGTGGATCGATTCTCGCTTACAGTCTGGCCATTGAGCAGGCGAGGCTAAAGAAGAGAGGATATTCGGCAGCGGTAATAACGACTTTGCTCAAGGCGCGAAAGAAGTCTACTTCTCTGGCTTATGTGCGCGTATGGCGAATATTTGAGGACTGGTGTTCTAGGGGTCAGATCCGAGCGGCGACAGCGTCGGTGCCGGTGGTGCTCAATTTTTTACAGGACGGTTTTGAGAAGGGCCTGGCTGCTAGTTCCTTGAGGGTCCATTTGGCGGCCTTAGCATGCTATCGGGGCAAGGTGCAGGGGGTTGCGTTGGGGACGCACCCGGATGTGTTGCGTTTTCTGAAGGCTGTATCCAACCTCCGTCCAGCTCGTAGAGTCATTGTTCCTTCGTGGGATCTCAACCTCGTTTTGGGGGCCCTAGCGAAGGAGCCTTTTGAGACATTGCGCCGGGCTTCTGTGAAGGATTTGACGCTGAAGACTGTGTTTTTAGTAGCCATCTGCTCAGCAAGACGGATCTCAGAACTTCAAGCTTTATCTTGCCAAGAACCGTTTTTGTCTTTTTATGAGGACAAGGTGGTTCTGCGGCCTGTTCCGTCTTTTTTGCCGAAGGTGGTTTCGCCATTTCACTTGAATCAGACGGTGTCCTTGCCGGTTCTGGGTTCGCCGGGGGACAGCGAGGCGGACCGCCATTTGCGGCGGTTGGACTTGAAGCACATGTTGCGACAGTATTTGAAGGTGTCTGCGGACTTTCGTAAGTCGGATCGGTTGTTTGTCTTGTTCGGGGGACACCGCAGAGGTGAAGCAGCGGCTAAAGCGTCTATCTCGCGGTGGATTCGAGAAGCCGTTGCTTCCGCTTATATCTTGGAGGGCAGAGTGGTGCCTGCAGGTTTGCGGGCTCATTCTATTTATTTATTTATTTATTTTATTTATTTAACTATTTTCTTTTATACCGCCCCTTCCAGAGATCAAGGGCGGTTTACATATAACAGTTTAACAGTCTTGTACACATTCGTATACATTTTACATCAGGGGTCTCAAACACGCGGCCCGCGGGCCGCATGCGGCCCGCGGGAGAAGGTTGTGCGGCCCGCGACGGCTTCTGCTGCTGCCGTTGCCGAATCAACGGTCAATTAAAAAAAAATAAAAAACTGGCTTCTGCTGCTCCGTCCTGCGGCCCGTTCCCCTCTGCGCGAGAGCCCTGAATGTGCTTCCTCTGCGGCGTGCTTTTCAAGCCGCGAAGGGAGTATTTCCCTCTCGCGAGGCTTGAAAAGTGAATAGGCTTAAGCCGCGCGCGAGAGGGAAATACTCTCTTCGCGGCTTAAAAAGCATGCCGCAGAGGAAGCACACTCAGGGCTCTCGCGCAGAGGGAAAGGGGCCGCGGGACAGCTGATTTTCTGCTGCAGAAGCCAGCAGCAGAAGCCAGGTTGTTTTTATATTTACCGGGGGGGGGGGTATGACTGGAAATGAGCTATTGGCAGGGGGGGGGGGTAAGACTGGAAATGGGCTATTGGCAGGGGGGGGTAGGACTGGAAATGGGAAATTGGCAGGGGGGGTTATGACTGGAAATGGGCTATTGGCAGGGGGGGGTAAGAAAGGAAATGGGCTATTGGCCGGGGGGGGTAGGAAATGAAAAGGGCTAAAGGACGGGGGGGGGTAGGACTGGAAATGGGATATAGGCAGGGGGGGTATGACTGGAAATGGGCTATTGGGGGGGGTATGACTGGAAATGGGCTATTGGCTGGTTGGGTAGTACTGGACATGGAAATGGGCTAAAGGAAGGGGGGGTGTAGTAATGGAAATGGGATATTGGAATGGGGGGGTGTAGGACTGGAAATGGGCTATTGGCAGGGGGGGGTTTATGACTGGAAATGGGCTATGGTGGGGGCTAGGACTGGAAATGGGCAGGTGGGGGTTAGGAAGGACTGGAGGTGGGCTGATGGGGGAATTAGGACTGGTAATGAGCTATGGAGGGGCTGACTGAAATGGGGTAATGGGGGTTAGGGCTGGAAGTGGGCTATTGGCAGGGGGGGTTATGACTGGTAATGGGCTATGGGGGTCTAGGACTGGTAATGTGCTGGGGGGGTTGCTAGGACTGGAAATGGGCTGAGTGGAAGGGGGCTTGAACTGCAAATGGCTGATGGGGAGGGGGGCTTGGAATGGAAATGGGCTGTGAGGGGAGGGAGCTAGGATTGGAAATGGGCTGATGGGGGGCTAGGATTGGAAATGGGCTGTTGGTGAGGCTAGGATAGGACTGGAAATGGACTGATGCAGGGACTAGAAGGGAGCGGATGCTGGGTGGGGCTGGTACTAGAAGGGAGCTGATGTTGGGGGAGGATTAGAATGGGATGGAGCTGGGAAAGTGAAATGGAGAGGGGAAAAATATTTTGTCTGGGAGAGAAGACAAATCTACAATTGGCCAGGTATTGTGAGAGTAAGTGGGGATTGAGGATGGAGGGGTAAAATTTGAGTGGATGAAATAGGAATGAGGAAAGAGAAAAAGGAGAAAGATTAGTATGTTAAAGCAGATGTAGAGAGAGAATGGAAAAAAAAAAAAAAACTAGGAGAGAAGAAAGGGCAAATGGAAGCAGACGATGGAGAGTTAGCAGAAGACATGAAGAAACCAGAAGAAAGTGGCTGGAACAATTGCAACTGAAAAAAATGCACAAAAGGTAGAAAAATCTCTCTTTATTTTGAATTTATTAACTGGAATATGTCAGCTCTGGGAAATGTGCATCATTAATGTTTGCGCTTTGTTTAGTACAAGAGGAAATTAATTTATAGTTTTATTTCTACAGTGTTGTTGTACATTCCAAGTTTGGCTTTTGGGGTTCCCAGTTTAATTATTGTCTTCTTGTTTCTAAATCTTTTAGTCTTTCTTTATCCATACTCATTAAAGAGGCATGTTTACTAAAAGTTAGTGTATGGTAACATTATGCAAATATTTATGCAAATGAGGTCCCTTATGCAAATGAGGCCCCGCGTCTTATGCGGCCCCCGGGTTACTTTACAAGTCCTCATTTGGCCCTCAAAGCAATTTGAGTTTGAGACCCCTGTTTTACATAGAACAATAGAAGGCAACTATTTACAATGAACAATAAATTTAACTTTGTAAGTATTAAAGCAAAACAAACATCGAACTTTTTACAAATGTATATTTACAGTGGTTGTGTGTGGTGTATAGGGCAGATACTGGTGTAGGTGCTGGAATTTAATTCCTTTTCAGTCGTAATTGGGGCGTGTATGGGGAGGGGGACAGACATGTAGTTAGATTGTTGGGATTAAGGGAGTTTGTGCATGTGTAACCACGTTTGTTGTGGAGCTGGTTTTGGGGGAGTAGGGGATTTCAAAGTGTTCAGTGAACAAGTAGGTCTTTAGTTGTTTCCTGAATTGGATGAGGTCTTTTATGGTGCGAAGGTCTATAGGGAGGTCGTTCCAGAGTGTAGGAGCAGTGAATGTGAATGCTCTGGAGCTAGTGGTTTTCTTAGTTTTCCGGATGGCTTTTGGTATGATAAGGGAGTGGGCTGCGTTTTGTCTGTGGGCCCTTGTCGAGGTTGGAGAGTGCAGTAATGTAGATAGGTGTGAGGGGGCTATGTTATTATGAGTTTATAGGTTGTTAGGATAATTTTATATTTAATTCGGCTGTTTATAGGGAGCCAGTGTAGTTCTAGCAGTATTGGGGTTACGTGGTCTGTTAGGCGAGCTTTAGCAATTACTTTAGCACAGATGTTTTGAGCTCTTTGTAGAAGGTATGTGCTACTAGAGCTCAAGCGACGTCTTGGGCGGAGCACGTCTTGGTGCCTCCGGCGGAGATTTGTCGGGCGGCCACTTGGTCGTCCCTTCATACTTTCAGCAAACATTACCGGTTGGACGTGCTTTCAGCGCAGGATGCGGGCTTTGGATCAGCAGTGTTGCATGTCGGTTGGAAAGGTCCCTCCCAATAGTTACTGCTCTGTTACATCCCAGAAGTATCTGACTAAACTGGATGACCGAAAAGGAAATGGAAATTACACTTACCTGGTAATTGTGGTTCCTTGAGGGAATCCAGTTTAGTCCTCATTCCCACCCGAGATGCTTTAGGGTGCTGAACTCGTTCAGGTTCACTGGAATTACTGGTAAGTTCTGTTAGGAACTTCCTTTCTGTTCTTTTCTGTCTGTATGGTGACTCGCTCAGGGGGAGGCAGGTAGAAGAAAACAAGCCTGTCTTCATAAAAACAAAACTATACAAAAACGTAAAAAAATAAAAAAAATAAAAAACAAACCCCAAAAAGGGGGTGTAGGCTTTGGAAAACAGTTGTTGAGCTGTTCTGGTGTCCTTTTTTTCCTCAGACTTGGTTCTGTTTTTATTGATTAGTTACTTACTTATTGCTCCTTTAAGTGTGCTTTGTCAATAGTTCACTGGAGATGGCTGGGGGAGCGGAGGAGCTACATGCAGTGATGTCACGTTTTTTGCACATGCCCAGTCTCCGGGCTGCAGGAGGAGGTGCACTACCCAGAAGTATCTGACTAATCTGGATTCCCTCAAGGAACCACAATTACCAGGTAAGTGTAATTTCCATTTGGTGGCTCGTTTTCTCCGAGGCCTCCTTCTCCTTAAGCCTCCTTTGCGCCCACCAGCCCCTGAATGGGATCTGAATGTGGTCTTACAGAGGATTACCTGTCCGCCCTTTGAACCTATGGCTACCTGCTCTCTTTGTTTTCTTTCCTGGAAAACCTTGTTTTTGGTAGCCCTTACCTCTGCTAGGCGCGTTAGTGAACTGCAGGCCCTAGTGTCTGATCCTCCTTACACTAGGTTCTACAGGAATCGGGTAGTCTTACGGACTCACCCTAAGTTTCTTCCAAAAGTGGTTTCTCCTTTTCATCTCAACCAGGAAGTGGTTCTTCCGACCTTCTTTCCCAGGCCGCACACCAGCCGAGCTGAAATGGTCCTGCATACCCTGGACTGTAGGAGGGCCTTGTCCTTCTACCTTTACCGTACGCGGGAGCATAGGAGGGCTGTTCAGCTCTTCGTTTCTTTTGACCCCAATAAGTTGGGGCTACCTGTCTCCAAGCGTACTTTGTCCATCTGGGTTGCTGACTGTATCGCTTGGGCTTATGGGGCAGCCGGCCTCTCGTTGGAGGGTCGAGTCACGGCTCACCGTGTTAGGGCGAAGGCTGCGTCAGTGGCTCATCTCCGCTCTGTTCCGTTGGCAGACATCTGCCGGGCCGCTACTTGGTCTTCAAGCCAGACTTTTGCGGCCCATTACTGCCTGGAGAGGGAGTCCCGCAGGGACAGTGCTTTTGGACAGGCAGTCCTCCATAATCTCTTTGAGGTTTAGGCAACTCCTACCCTCCGGTCCTGGTGTTGGGCTACCGGTCGGGGGCGTTTTCAGAGAAGATTCCTTCCTTCTGTGCTGCTGAGCTACAGGGAGCTCATTTTTATGCTTGAGGTCTCCGGTAGCCTTAAGCTTGGGAGTCCCATATGTGAGGACTGACTTCCTGCTTGGTCCTGGAGAAAGAGTAGTTACTCACCTGTAACAGGTGTTCTCTAGGAGCAGCAGGAATCAGTCCTCACAACCCTCCCTCCTCCCCTTGGAGTTGCAGTCCTATGCTTTCGTTTTTGCTAATTTTTTTGCTGTCTTTTAGCTATGTCATCAGACTGAGCAAGATGGCACCCTTGGGCGGGAAGGGGACCGCGCATGCGCGCTGCAATTCCCAAAGGCTTTCTTTGAAAGCTGGGGAAATTGCTCCGTGAGGGCTCCGTCGGCGCCGACATCACCCATATGTGAGGACTGATTCCTGCTGCTCCTGGAGAACACCTGTTACAGGTGAGTAACTACTCTATCTGGGAGTGAGTTCCAGAGGGTGGGAGCAACATACATGAATGCTCTTGAACTGGTGGTTTTGTTTGTGTTCTAAATGTGTGTCAGGATTGTAAGGGTGTTCTGAGAACAGGATCTTCTGGATCTGGCGGGGTCCGGAGGTGTAACGAGGGAGGAAAGATAGGAAGGGGCTATTTTATTGTATAATTTGAAAGTTAACATTAAATATTTGTATTTGTTTCTAGCTTCAATGGGTAACCAGTGGAGACTTTAGAGTAGAGGTGTGGTGTGGTCATACTGTAGTAATGTGCCTTCCTTATCTCTCCAGTCTAGTCCTGAACCATTAGAGTTGTGTACATCCTCCCGCAGCTTGGAGACTGAGCATGTCACTCTTTTAGTGACCCTAGTATAAGTAGTCCAGGGACCGCCTCCTTGAATCAGTTTTGCTTAGTCTCCACGCAGCGGAAGGAGGTGTGAGTCCAGTCACTAGAGCAATGATTAAGGCAGTAGCTAGGTTTTGGGAGATAGAGAGTTTTAAGTTAAAAAAAAAAATAAATAAAACGGGGGTCTGTGCCCCTTTTAAATTGGCATTTTTGATTGATTGCCTTACAGATTGTTAAAGGTGCAGGTGAACTGCCCCCCTTCTCCCCCCTCTCTGTAGCAAGAAGCACTGGCAGAGTAGAGTGAGGGAGTTGTGCAGGGGCCTCCGGTGTCTTTTCCCCCGAGGTGGGACAGAGGCTGTTGAGGGGCTGCACGGCTGCGCGCGCCTCGGGAAGCCACGAGGTGCGGCGGCTAGGGCGGAAGTGAAGGCCCGATGGTGAGCGGAGACCGGGGCCGGCGTCTTCCTGCGCAGGAAAAGTAAAAGGTGCCCCAAGCAAGACCGCCCAGTAGGTGGCGAGGAGGTAAGCGCCGGGAGGGGTGGGGGGCGACAGCGGCCTTGCTGGCCGCGCGGCGGAAAACAGCCAGTTTGTTTGCTTTTGAGCAAAGAAGGCCCGGACCGTGGGTAGGCGCACAGGAAATGAGGGCTTCGGGGTTGCCGCACTGAGAGCTCCCCGGGGGCCTAGATTAACACTATCTGGTAGGTATTTAGTTGAGGGTATCAGTGGAAGGAGCGCTGGTTAAAAAAAAAAAAAGAAGGAAAAGATATCGAAAAAATTAAAAGACAGTTGTGCATTAGTGTTCTGGGTTCTTGCAGGGCACGGTGCTTGTGAGCGCTTTTGATGCCTAATAGGCCTAGGTGCCTCTTGTATGGGGTGCGGAGAGGGACAGTCTCTGAAGTGGGAGTGTGCAGAGGCTGTACCCTCGAAGCTTCATGGCAGACATGGCCCAGAAAGGGGGGTCCGATGCTACAGAGGATGCTGCAGTGATAAGACTCCCCTATGTCCCCGGAGGTAAGTCAGGAACCCATGCCGGGGCCGTCGGCGGCTCCAGATGGTCCTGTACCCCAAGCTCCTCTGCAGGGGGGGCTGGGGGCGATTTTTTCACAGCAGTTCTTGACATTGCTACAGCAGGCTCTTGGGGGGTCTGGTACCGGGATGGCTGGACCCACGGGGTGGAGACCCTGGGGTCAAAGAGACCGGGGACTGCGTTAGAGGACACAGCAGGTAGTAGCACAGTCAAAAGAGCTAAACTGCGGGTAGACGGAGAGGAACAGGACTTGGAGGATCAGTCAGACCTGGTGGAAGAGTCAAATATAGAAAAGGACTTGGAGGAAGGTGAGATAGTGGAGCCAGAGGATCAGGCGAGAATAGTGCAGGTGTTCCGGAGAGAGGAGCTCTCGGCCCTGATTGCAGAAACGCTAAAGGCTATGAATGTGCCAGCCTCAGGTCCGGCAGAGGATAGTGCTCTAGAGGATCCATTGTTACAGGCGATTAGAAAGTCACAGAGGGCGTTCCCAATTCATAGGGTGTTCAAGGAGATGATTCAGGAGGAATGGGATACGCCGGAGGCTAGCCTCAAGGGGGCTAGGGTAATGACTCGGCTGTATCTGCTGGTAGAGCCAGATAAGGGCATTTTTAAATCTCCTGAGGTGGATGCAGCAGTTTCGGCGGTAACTAAGAAGACGACTATCCCGGTGGAAGGAAGTGCCGCTCTGAAGGATACGCAGGATAGGACGTTGGATACTTTGCTTAGACAGGTGTTTGTGGTGAATGCCCTGTCGATACAGGCCTCAATTTGTGGGGCCTGGGTGGCGAGGGTGTGTCTGCGGTGGTCCCAGAGGCTGAAGGGGATCCAGGTGAACAAAGCGACTGAGGAGGCTGCCCGCATTAAATCAGGGGAGGCGTATTTAGCGGATAGCCAGTATGATCTGATTCGCGGCCTATCTAAGAGTATGGCATCGGTAGTGGCGGCGCGGAGGTATCTCTGGCTGCGCAATTGGGCGGCGGATGGGGCCTCCAAGGCAAGGTTAGGTAAGCTCCCTTTTAGAGGTAAGCTCCTCTTTGGGGAGGAGTTAGAGAAGTTAGTGAAAGATCTAGGTGAATCAAAAGGGGGCCAGTTGCCGGAGGACAAGCAAAAGCAGAATCGTCCGGGGATGCCGTCTAGGAGTCAGCAGAGAGAGTTTAGGCGTTTTCACCAATCTAGGTTTGGCCCGGTGTAGAGAGGTCGGGTGCCCTATAGATTGCAAGGGTTTCGTGGCTTCCGGGGGGCAGGCAGAGGTTTTTCAGCCTCCTCATTCCCAAGCACCAAGAAGCCGCAATGAAGTGAGGGGGGTCCAGGCAGGAATGGTACCGGTGGGAGGTCGATTAAGAGAGTTTGTTCCTGCCTGGGCCCAACTTACTTCGGATCAGTGTGTGTTGGAGACAGTGCAGAAAGGTTACGCACTCGAGTTCCAACACCCCGTGAGGGATGCGTTTGTGCAGTCTCCTTGCAGAACAAGATCCAAGAGGGAGGCTGTAAGACAGACTTTGAAAAGGTTGTTAGCTCTCGAAGCGGTGGTGCCGGTGCCACCGGAAGAACAAGGCAACGGCTGGTACTCGATATATTTTGTGGTGCCAAAAAAGGGCACCTTACGGCCCATTCTGGATCTAAAATGAGTGAGCAGGTGTCTCCGGGTGTTGCACTTTCGCATGGAGACGTTGCGGTCAGTCATTGTGGTGGTGTGGCAGGGAGAGTATCTGACGTCATTGGATCTGTCGGATGCTTATCTGCACATTCCGGTCAGGTTGGAGCACCAATGGTTTCTTCGGTTTGCAGTGCCCATGGGGCATTTCCAATTCCAGGCGATGGCGTTTGGGATAGCGACGGCACCACAAACGTTCACCAAGTTTATGGTGGTCGTGGCAGCGGCGTTGAGGAAGGAAAGAGTGTTGGTTCACCCTTATTTAGACGACTGGTTGATTCGAGCAAAGTCGCAGGTGGAGAGCCAGCAGGCAACCAGTCGGGTAGTGGGTTTCCTGCAGAGCTTAGGATTGGTAATCAACGTAGCAAAGGGCAGATTGGCAGCATCTCAGGAGTTAGAGTATTTGGGGGCTCGCTTCGACATGCGCAGGGGCAGAGTCTTCTTTCCGCTAGCGCGGATTCAGAAGTTGAGACAGCTAATTCAGGGGTTCCTGGCGAACAGGGCTCCATCGGCGTGGCTGTATTTTCAGTTGTTAGGGACAATGGTGGCCACGTTGGAGATGGTGCCGTGGGCCAGAGCTCGCGGGAGGCGCGCAGGTCGCTACAATGGTGGCTTCATCCGGGGGGGCCTGGAGAAGGGAATGCCGCTGGAGTCGCTGGATTGGAAGCCATTGACAACAGACGCGAGTCTTTTCGGCTGGGGGGCGCACTTCGAGGGACAGTACGCCCAGGACCAGTGGTCGGACCAGGAGAAGGAGTGGTCCATCAACAGGTTGGAGTTAAGGGAAGTATCTTTAGCCCTACAGGCCTTGCAGGGGCTGCTGCAGGGAAAGGCGGTGAGGGTGCTCTCAGACAACGCCACAGCGGTGGCGTATATCAATCGGCAAGGCGGAACCAGCAGCGTGCAGCTGGAGGAGGAAGCGGACGGCTTGCTAGCTTGGGCTGGGTTACACCTGGAAGCGTTGTCGGCGGCGCGTGTAGCAGGGGTGGACAATGTGATGGCCGATTTTTTGAGTCGCGCCCGGGTGGATCCGGAAGAATGGGTCCTTCATCCGGAGGTCTTCGATTCACTGGTGTAGCGATGGGGTCGGCCAGTGATGGACCTTATGGCAATGTTCGAATCAGCAAAGGTGGAAAGATTCTACAGCAGAAGAAGAGAGAGAATGTCAGAGAGACTGGATGCCCTGATGCAAACGTGGCCGGAGGAAACTCTTCTGTACATTTTCCCGCAGTGGGTGCTAATTGGTAGAGTTCTCCAATACATAGAAAGGCACAAAGGGCTAGTTCTGCTGGTGGCGCTGGATTAGCCAAGGCAGCCATGGTATGCCGACTTGATGCGTCTTCTGGTGGAACCTCCTTGGAGGCTGCCGGACAGGGGAGACCTACTAGTGCAGGGTCCTTTAAATATGCCTCAGGTGCATCAGTGTTCGCTTACGGCTTGGCTCTTGAGAGGGCAAGGCTGACGGTCAAAGAATACTCAGCAGCGGTGATTTCTACGTTGTTGAGGTCTAGGTGTCGCTCCACGTCTATGGCATATGTGAGAGTGTGGTGGCTGTTTGAGGCCTGGTGCGAGGATAGGCGGCTGCGGGCGTTAAAGACCACGATAGCTCAGGTTTTGGCCTTTTTGCAGGATGGATTGGATAAAGGCTTGGCGGCGTCTTCTCTGAGGGTACAGTTAGCGGCACTAGCCTGTTATCAAGGGAAGGTGCAGGGGAAGACGCTGGGTGCTCATCCGGACGTGAAAAGGTTTTTGAGAGCGGCCTCTTTGTTGAGACCCTCCTGCAGGATTGCGGTTCCAGGGTGGGACCTTAATATGGTGTTGGAGGCACTGGTTAGGGAGCCTTTTGAGCCATTGGCACAGGCGTCTTTGAAGGATCTTACGCTGAAGGTAGTGTTTTTGGTGGCTATCGCCTTGGCAAGGAGAATTTCGGAGTTGCAGGCCTTGTCGTGTAGGGAGCCATTTTTGGCCTTTTCAAGTAAAAAGTTAGTGCTCCGGACGGTTCCATCCTTTTTGCCTAAGGTGGTTTCGGCCTTTCATGTCAATCAGGCGATGTCCTTATCGGTCTTTGAGAGGTCAAGTGATGAGGTGTCTAAAGGGCAGTTGCATAGGTTGGATATCAGTAGAGCACCAAAGACGTATTTGCAGAGGACGGAGGCAGTGCGCAAGTCGGACAGGTTGTTTGTCCTGTTTGGAGGTTCTTGGCGAGGAGAACCGTCTTCTAAGACATCTATTGCTAGGTGGATTAAGGAAGCGATTGTGGCAGCGTATCTTCTGAAGGGCAGAGTGGTGCCTAAGGGTTTAAAGGCACATTCGACTAGAGCTCAGGCGGCGTCCTGGGCGGAGTTTAGCTTGGTCCCTGCGGCAGAAATCTGTAGTGCGGCAACTTGGTCATCCTTACATACCTTTGTTAAGCATTACAGGATTGATGTGCAGGCAGAAGGGGATGCTAGATTTGGATCAGTGGTGCTTCAGGCTGGTCTGGCAGGCCCCTCCTGGTAAGAATGTTCACTGCTCTGCTACATCTCTAATGGTTCGGGACTAGACTGGAGAGACGATAAGGAAGGTGAAATTAGACTTACCTGCTAATTGTAGTTCCTTGAGTAGCTCCAGTCTAGTCCCGCTTCCCTCCCTAAGGTAGACTGCCAGGTGGTAGCCTGAAGACTGGGGACAGGGAGGTTAAGGGCCATTGAGGGATGAGGCGTGGAGTGAATCAGGCTTGCAAAAGAGTCGAGTATGCTTCTTTGTCGCTAAGGGTGAAGGGCCTCTTTAAGGGGCGCGGGAGAAGGAGCGGCTCATGCATCCAGTATTGTAATTGTAACATAGAAATAGAATAAGTTAAGTGTTCCTTGGTTAGCGGTACGTAGGTGTTTAAAGGTTCAGAGTTGAATGACTTACTTTTTGCTCTGTTGAGTCTGCTTTGTCTAAAGAAAACTGATTCAAGGAGGCGGTCTCTGGACTACTTATACTAGGGTCACTAAAAGAGTGACATGCTCAGTCTCCAAGCTGCTGGAGGACGTACACAACTCTAATGGTTCGGGACTAGACTGGAGCTACTCAAGGAACTACAGTTAGCAGGTAAGTCTAATCTCCAGGAACAAGCAGGAATGAGTATTCACATATGGGTATGTCGGTACCGACGGAGTCTGCGCGGGAACGCTGCCCAGCGTCCAATCAAAGAGCTTTTGGAAGCATCCCACCACGCCTGCGTGCTGCCTTCCCGCCTTTCCCAACTGCCTCTCCTCAGTTTTCGTTTTCCGCGGAGCCGGCAGGACGTCCTCCTGTCACCGCAGAAAATTCCTGTTTTATTTCTTTAGTTTTCTTGTGGTCGCAGCTGTCTTCCCCGACGCCACCGGTACCGCCGGTGTTTTCTTTTCTTTTCCTGTAAAATCTTCCTTTCCAAGGGATATTTTTTCTTCATAGTGTCTCACGGTTTCTTAGGCCTTCTAGGCCTCGTTTTTTCCTCATGGAACCGCCAGCCATTTTCCCCAAGAAATGTTTAAACTGTGGCGGTACAACTTTATTTTTAGACCCTCGAAGTCGGTGTCTAACCTGCTTGGGTCCTGACAACAGTTTGGTGGGAAGAGGTTTTCAACATCGAGGTTCCCTCGATACACGGTTTCCCTCCAACTTCGGGACACCGTCCCTTTCTTCTTCTACACAGGATCAGGTAACCCACAAACAGTCTGTTAAGACTAGCCAGCCCTCGAGTGGTAGGTCTCATGCACAGCATGTAGACGGCTCCGGCCTTGCCCTCGAGGGCCCACTGGCTTCAAAACCCCGGCGGGAGTCTTCGGTCTCCAAAGCGTTTGAGGAGTTTCAGGTTGTTCCTGGGGTTCACCCCTCACAGAACATACCTGAGCCGTATCCGGTGGTGGCATCCGCTTCGAGCGGTACTGATACCCCGGCATCGGCACTGGTGTTGGATGAAACACTCCTCACCAGGGATTGTCATCTGGCGTCCTCTGTGCCTTCGGGACCGGTGGATACCCTCCAGACTGACTTTCCATTATCGGCACCAGCACCGATACTACCACCGACGTCGATACCCTCCAGACGTGCATCGATAGCCTCGCTTCCTTCGATGCCGAGTCTGGAATCGATCTCCAGTCTGGAGGACTGGGTACCGACTCGCCTTGGTACCGGCTCTCGGCGATACCGAAGGCTCGGTTCCGATGATTCGGATCCACAACTCCCGGTTCCCCTGAGGCCGTTTGAGTTGCCACTGGTTGACCTTCATCCACCGGTATCAGACACGGTACCGAAGTCGGTACCAATGTCCTCATTATCCTTGCGATCGGTGCCTTCCATGCTTCGCTCATCAGGCTCTTTGCCCTCGATGCCGAGTTTGGAATAGATCTCTAGTCTGGAAGACTGGGTACCAATACGCTTTGGTACCGACACCGATCGATATCGGAGGCTCGGTACCAAGGATAGCGGCCGGAGGTTTTCAGTTACCTCGGTACCGATTGAACTGTCACCGATGGCTGCTTCGATGGCTGTGTCGAGCTCGGCTCCGACATCGGTACCGGTATCGGTACAGGTATCCACAGTAGCATCGTGGCCAACTCCTGCCATGCTTTTTTCAACAGGATCGCTCCCTTCTATACCAAGCTTGGAGTCGATACCTTGCATGGACGATGTGGTACTGATGGTCGCTGCTCCTGACAGCCAGTACCGGCGACCATCTCTTAAGGATTCCACACTGCACCGTGCAGGATCTTCTATTCCTATATATTTGGATAGCTCTTTTGATGCTCAGGCTAGTTCTTCAGATCTAACCTGTCCAAAGGAAATTCCCGTTGAAGATCCCTCTTTTCGGAGTTTCCTCCTGGATATAGCAAGATCTCTTGCCATTCCTATCCTGGGACATGATCCTGCACAAGGCTCTGTTTCTACCAAAGCAAAGGAGAACATAATGCTTCCTTTGCATCATTCCTTGCAGGATCTCCTTCTAGGAATGTGGGAAACACCTTTAAGGGTACCACCACCTTCCAGAGCAACTGATCTCTTATATCAGGTGCCCCCCTCTCCAGGGTTTCAAAAGACTCATCTTCCTCATCATTCCATAGTAGTGGAATCAGCAATGAGGCGGGTAAAGAGTAAGAAAAAGCACTCTTCTTATCCGCCAGGTCGTGAGTCTAAGACACTAGATGCCTTTGGACGTCAAACCTTCCAGACATCTATGCTTTCTGCAAGAATTCTCTCATATATTTTTTATATGAGTCTATCTCTTGAGGAGGTCACAAAGCAATTACATCTTTTGACTCCTTCCCTTCACAGTCCAAGAGTGCAGGCTATTCTTCACTGCTTAAGCATCTTCAGAATATCTCTTGGTTTCTTACTCGTGCTTCCCTAGACTCTTTTGAGTCTGTTAGCAGGACTTCTGCTATAACTATAGGGGCACGACGTAGAGCCTGGCTCCAAGCTTCAGACTTGGACAAATGGGCACAGCAAAGACTGGGACATACTCCTTGCACTGGAGACAATCTTTTCAACAAGGAGTCTTTACGTCAGGTTACTCAGTTATCCACTGACTTACCTGTTCCTAGGGGCTGTTCTCCAGGACCAAGCAGGAAATCAGTCCTCACATATGGGTGACATCGGCGCCGACGGAGCCCTTGTGCGGAGCATTTCCCCAGCTTTCAAAGAAAGCCTTTGGGAATTGCAGCGCGCATGCGCGGTCCCCTTCCCGCCCAAGGGTGCCATCTTGATCAGTCTTCTTTTTTCCGCGGAGCCCGACGGACGTAGTTCGTTTTTCGCCGAGGAAAAAGTTGATTTCCCTATTTTTTGTACTTCTCCTTTGGTTCGACGCCGGATCCTTTTCCTGCCTGGGCCCGATACGCCGGTATCGAGCCCACTCTCACCTTTTTCGGTTTTTGTCCTTCGTGACTAGCGTTCGCGCCATTTTTTCTTTTTTCACTGGCAGCCCTGTCTTTTGACCTCGCAGGGGCCCTTTTTCCCCCGATGGCTGCCAGCGGGTTTAAAAAGTGTGATCGGTGTAAGAAACCTATGTCTCTTACCGACACACACGACTGCTGCCTCCGCTGCCTCGGACCCGATCATGACCCGATGATTTGTGATCCGTGTGGCAAAATGTCCTCGAAGGCGTTGAGGAGTCGGCAGCACCAGAAGGATAGGATCTTCTCTGACTCCGCGTCCGGACGGGCCCGGACCTCGTCAGAGGCCTCGACGTCTCGGGACTCCGGCCCCGAGCAGCATCGAGGTTCCTCTGAGCGGGGGTCTCCTTCGCGGGAACAGCGCAGGAAGAAGAAACCCGCGAGGGCGGCGTCAGTGGACGCTCCTGGTTCCTCGAGAGCCAGGTCGCATAGCCCCGATAGCCGTCCCGGGTCTTCGGAGTCGGAGAGGCCTGCCAAGCAACCTCGTCTCGAGATGGAGTCTCCTGGACACGTGAGTGCTGTAGTCCTCGTGGACTCTCCTCCAAGGGAGCCGACATCGGGCCCGACGCCGTCGGGGCCCGAGTCGGGGGCGCCTGGGTCTCCTGAGCTCGGATTCAGGTTGACGGCCTTGGAGAGCAGCCTCGCTGCCTTCATGGAACAGCAGCGGGCATTGATCGCCGGTCTCACCGGTGCATCTGCCCCGACCACCGGGACATCGGCATCCAAGTCGACCCCAGAGGCTGAGCCGATCCTCGAGTCCATACGGGCTCGAGTCGATCCTCGGCCACGGTCTCCCTCGGCCTCCCGTTCGGGACTGAGGTCGTCAACGCTGGTACCCTCGGCGTCGGGGCGGAGGGCATCGGTGCCCGCCCGACCGGAGCCACTCGACACCTCCTCCGAGGAGTCGGGCTGGGAGACGGAGGACGAAGAGTCACCCGACACCTATCGGACTCGGTGTGTCCCATCGGACTCGCCGGAGTCCGAACCTTGGAGACGATCCCCACCGGAGGATACCCGGTTCTCGGACTAAGTGCGGGATATGGCCAAGGCCTTGGCCTTCCCCGCGGATCCCAAGGAGGAGCCTCGAGCCGTGGAGCTCAAGGCCCTCCAGTATGACTCTCTCCCGAAGGAGGCCTTTACTGTACCGGTTCCTCCGATGCTGGAGCGGCTGCTCTTCCGCATGTGGGAGACCCCGGCCTCGACGCCGGTGTTAAGCAAGCGAGTCGATTCCATCTATCGAGTCTGCAAGAGCCCCGGGTTCCAAAAGGCACAATTACCGCACCACTCCATGGTTGTGGAATCGGCCATGCATCGACTGAAAAGTCAGAAGATGCACTCCTCGGTGCCTCCCGCCCGGGAGGCCCAGAACCTGGATGCCCTCGGTAAGAAGTGCTTCCAGGGCTCTATGCTTGCTTGCCGTGTCCAGACATACCAGCTCTACATGGGCATGTATCTCCGAGACCTGGCAAAGGAGATTGCCGGGTTCTCTGTTGGTCTCTCCGAGGAACCTTTGCAGAGGTTCCAGGCCTTATCCACCGGTATTCGAGCATGCTCAAAGTTTATCTCTCGAGCAGCCTACGATGGCTTCGAGGCTTCGGCCCGAGTAGCCGGGGCCGGCATCGGTGCCCGCCGACAGGCTTGGCTACAGTCATCCGACCTCGAGCCATGGATACAGGACAAGTTGGTCGATGTCCCCTGCCGAGGTGAAAACCTCTTTGGCAAGCCCATGGCTGAAAAGGCTGCAGAACTCGAGACCGAGACTCTGACCAGGACTAGGCTGTCCAGAAAAACCTCTGCCCCTTCTCAGAAGAAGAAGGGCTCAGGAAAAAAGACCTTTTACCCGAGGAAGTCATCTGCCTATAAACAATATCCTCATTATCAGGCCTCTGCAGCTCCCCAACAGGGTCAGCAGGCCAAGGGGCAGGGTCATGGGCCCCGTAGGCTGAAGGCCCCCAAGCCACCAACACCGGCCCCTGCTCAGCAGGGTGGGGGTTTTTGACTCAGAAAGCATAGCCTCTTCTCCTCAGCTGGCTTCTCTCAGCACAGGAGGCCGGCTGGCCCACTTTGCCCACAGGTGGTCAGCCGTCACATCAGATACCTGGGTGCTTCATATAGTCTAAAAGGGCTATCTTCTCCATTTTCACCAGGTACCTCCCTCCTATTTTCCAGGGGAGCCTCCGAGACTCCCTCTGCACAGGGACCTACTCCTTAAGGAGTTAGCAAGTCTACTAAAGGAACAGGCTGTGGAACCGGTGCCCCACCACCTGAGAGGTCACGGCTTTTATTCAGGGTACTTTCTGGTACCAAAAAGAACAGGAGGCCTCAGACCCATCCTAGACTTCCGCAACCTCAACAAGTTCCTGGAGAGGGAAAAGTTCAAGATGCTTACCCTTGGAATCCTGCTGCCCTACCTCCAGCAGGGAGATTGGCTATGCTCCTTGGATCTAAAGGATGCTTATACTCACATCCTTATTCATCCATACCACAGACTATATGTCAGATTTGTTGTGGGAGGAAACCACTATCAGTACAGAGTACTACCCTTTGGCCTGACCTCCGCTCCCAGGGTGTTCACCAAGTGCCTGGCAGTGGTAGCGGCCTACCTAAGGCTTCAAGGTCTTTTTGTGTTTCCGTACCTGGACGACTGGCTCATAAGGGGCCAGTCTTCCCAGGAGGCCAATCAAGCCACCCTTCGCACTGTGGCTCTGCTTCAGCACTTGGGGTTTGTCATAAACTTCGCAAAGTCCACTTTGCTCCCGTCCCAGAACTTAGAATTCATAGGAGCAAGGCTGGACACTCTTCAGGCGAAGGCTTTTCTGCCAATGGACAGAGCCCACAATCTGATGGATCTGGCCAGGCAGTTTCACAGCAATTCCCTGGTCTCTGCCAGGCAATTCCTGAGACTACTCGGCCATATGGCTTCCACAGTTCATGTCACCCCCAATGCCCGCCTGCTCAGTGGAGCCTTCGCACTCAGTGGCATCAGGCCACAGGGAGCCTGGCGGACTCAGTAAGAATATCCAACCTGCTAGTCTCCTCTCTGCAATGGTGGCTTCATCTTCTGAATCTGGTACTCGGAGTGGTTTTTCAATCCCCTCCGCATTCTCAAGTGCTGACGACAGATGCTTCTCTTCTAGGATGGGGAGCACATTGCCAAGGGACATGTACTCAGGGTCTCTGGACCCCTTGGGAGGCTGCTCAACAATTAAACTTCCTGGAGCTACGGGCGATACGCCTAGCTCTGAGAGCCTTCTCCCACCTCGCCTCTCACCAGTCTGTACTAGTCCAGACGGACAATCAAGTTGCCATGTTCTACGTGAACAAACAAGGAGGCACAGGCTCCTTCCTTCTATGTCAGGAGGCACAACGGCTGTGCTCTTGGGCTGTCAATCACGGAATCCTCCTCAAGGCTGTCTACCTCCCAGGTCAAGAAAATTACCTGGCGGACAGACTGAGCAGGATCCTGCAACCACACGAATGGAGATTGAACCTGTTGGTGGCTCAGCAGATCTTTCTCAGGTGGGGCCTCCCCACCATGGATCTTTTCGCCAGTCCTCTGAACCGGCAACTCCCGAGATTCTGCTCCAGACAACCGCATCCTCTCAGAGTAGCAGCGGATGCGTTTCTGATCTCGTGGTCCACAGGCCTACTGTATGCGTTTCCTCCCACGCCACTAGTGTCCAGAACACTGTTCAAAGTCCTCAAGGACGGGGCCTCAATGATCCCGAGGCAACCGTGGTTCCCGCTTCTGCTGCAACTGGCGGTGGACACCCCTCTTCCTCTGGGGTTTCAGCACGATCTCCTGTCTCAGGATCAGGGGACTCTCTTGCACCCCAACCTCCAGTCCCTTCATCTGATGGCCTGGCTGCTGAAAAGGTAGTCCTGGCTCCCCTACTACTGCCTCGAGAGGTGGAAGATGTAGTCTTAGCCTCTAGACTGGCAATCCACCAGAAAATCCTACGCTCTTAAGTAGCGTAGATTCTCCGCATGGTGTGCTCAGCACAGCGAGAATCCCTTCTCCTGCTTGGTAGCGGTAATATTGCAATATTTGCTTTACCTCTCCAATCTAGGCCTTAAGTCCAACTCTGTCAGGGTTCACCTCAGTGCTCTCTCAGTGCACCACTCGCCGGTGACGGAAGGCCTCTTTCCAACCACCCTTTGGTGGCTTGTTTTCTCAGAGGCCTCCTTCTGCTTAAGCCTCCTTTGCGTCCACCAGCCCCTGAGTGGGATCTGAATGTGGTCTTACAGCGGATTACTTGTCCGCTCTTTGAACCTATGGCTACCTGCCCTCTCCGTTTTCCCTCCTGGAAAACCTTGTTTTCGGTAGCTCTTACCTCTGCTAGGCGAGTGAGTGAACTGCAGGCACTAGTGTCTGATCCCCCTTACACTAGGTTCTACAGGAATAGGGTAGTCTTACGGACTCACCCTAAGTTTCTTCCTAAGGTTGTCTCCCCTTTTCACCTCATTCAGGAGGTGGTTCTTCCGACCTTCTTTCCCAGGCCGCATGCCAACCGAGCTGAGATGGTCCTGCATACCCTGGACTGTAGGAGGGCATTGTCCTTCTACCTTGACCGTACGCGGGAGCATCGGAGGGCTGTTCAGCTCTTTGTTTCTTTTGACCCCAATAAGTTGGGGCTCCCTGTCTCCAAGCATACTTGGTTCATATGGGTCGCTAACTTTATTGCCTGGGCTTATGGGGCAGCCGGCCTCTTGTTGGAGGGTCGAGTCATGGCTCATCGTGTCAGGGCGAAGGCTGAGTCAGTGGCTCATCTCCGCTCTGTTCCGTTGGCAGACATCTGCCGGGCCGCTACTTGGTCTTCAAGCCAGACTTTTGCGGCCCATTACTGCCTTGAGAGGGAGTCCTGCAGGGACAGTGCTTTCGGACAGGCAGTACTCCACAATCTCTTTGGGGTTTAGGCAACTCCTACCCTCCGGCCCTGGTGTTGGGCTACCGGTCGGGGGCGTTCTCAGAGAAGATTCCTTCCTTACGTACTGACGAGCTAGACGGAGCTCAATTTTTCGGCTTGAGGTCTTCGGTAGCCTTAAGCTGGGGAGTCCCATATGTGAGGACTGACTTCCTGCTTGGTCCTGGAGAAAGAGTAGTTACTCACCTGTAACAGGTGTTCTCCAGGAGCAGCAGGAATCATTCCTCACAACCCTCCCTCCTCCCCTTGGAGTTGCAGTCATATGATTTATTTTTGCTATTTTTGCTGTCTTTTAGCTATGTCATCAGACTGAGCAAGATGGCACCCTTGGGCGGGAAGGGGACCGCGCATGCGCGCTGCAATTCCCAAAGGCTTTCTTTGAAAGCTGGGGAAATGCTCCGCACGAGGGCTCCGTCGGCGCCAACGTCACCCATATGTGAGGACTGATTCCTGCTGCTCCTGGAGAACATCTGTTACAGGTGAGTAACTACTCTTTCTGCACCTTCTTCTGTCCCAGTAGGTAGGAAATTGTGGGCTTTCTTAGCACCCCCTCACCAGCAACCTGCAGGGCTCTTGGAGACACAGATAACTACATTCAAAGCAATGAGAAGGTAATCTAAAAGACAGCAATAAAATACCACACAATTCTTTATAGATACACCAAAGCTTTGTGGAGAGAAACAAATTGAACCAAAGTTCTCTTTGTTTACTCTAACTATTAAATAAATTGAAGAAAACTCTGTATATTAACATGAAAAGTGAACGTGTCATCAGAGGCCACTTATATGTTTCTTAAAAAGGCATTTGGATAGCTTAAACCATCATTTACAAAGCAACCAGGGGTCTCAGTCTTCCCGGGCAAAAACAAAACCCGCCAGAAATAATCTGGCTAGGCAAAGCCCAAATAACATCAGCGACCCTTATGATAAAGTTGCTCTGAGATAGATGTACACCAACTCTTCCATTTACCAAAGTTAAACCATATTCATAACGAAAGAGTGGTAACTTAGCTTTGCAGTCGGTAGCAGTGCTCGTGAAGTGGTGCTAAACCAGTAGCAAGATCCCCAACGCTCTTGCATGCACTTGATACGCGTTTCACCAAGCAGGTTTCTTCAGGGGGTAGCTAGAAAGCACTGAAGTTCATCAGTTAATGAACTCTGCTCGTGGTTTTCAGCTCGTGAATTTCAGTGCTTTCTAGCTACCCCCTGAAGAAACCTGCTTGGTGAAACGCGTATCAAGTGCATGCAAGAGCGTTGGGGATCTTGCTACTGGTTTAGCACCACTTCACGAGCACTGCTACCGACTGCAAAGCTAAGTTACCACTCTTTCGTTATGAATATGGTTTAACTTTGGTAAATGGAAGAGTTGGTGTACATCTATCTCAGAGCAACTTTATCATAAGGGTCGCTGATGTTATTTGGGCTTTGCCTAGCCAGATTATTTCTGGCGGGTTTTGTTTTTGCCCGGGAAGACTGAGACCCCTGGTTGCTTTGTAAATGATGGTTTAAGCTATGCAAATGCCTTTTTAAGAAACATATAAGTGGCCTCTGATGACACGTTCACTTTTCATGTTAATATACAGAGTTTTCTTCAATTTATTTGACAATATTAGCTCTGTTGTGATTTGACCACCTTTTATTTGTGTTACTCTAACTGTTAGCCATGGTTCACTTTATTTATAAGGCTCTTTTGGATGATACAGCATAATTTCACTTTATTATGACACGTCAGATATTACGTATTTATCACATCATAGGTCAACTTCTAATCAGTGTAGGTCAGTATGAGGAGACATACATGTATTCCAAGACATAACTGTTTACTGCTGACTGCTTGATATCTAATAACCCTGAGACAGAGAGGCTAGAGTACAGCCTGCCCTTTTCTTTATTTACAGGACATGTACCTCTTCACCTACTTAGTAAGCAAATATATGAAGTTTATTTCTAAGCAAAGTTCTGAACAAAATTAACTCTCTCAGGTTTTCTTAGACAGTCTGGTTGTGTACACCACCCTGTACAAACAAACATACTTTCAGTCCCTCCTCTGATTCTGTAAAGAATCATTTCTAAAGTAAGGAAACTCAGACATTGTCACCAAAGTAGAATTAATACTAGATTCTGGGTCAATCGGTAACATCACTGTAGGGGTCAGTGATTCCACTGATTTCTTACAGCAAGCTGATAGTACACAGAGAATTAATACTCCTAGAATGAGAATTCCCAACAAACCAAGCAACGATGCTAGCATGCCTTGCAAAGGCCTGGATAATGAATTCCAAAATGAAGAAACAGAATCAAATAGAGCTAAAAAAAAAACTTACATAACTATCACTTGAAACAAAAGTACGGTTCTTAACTCTATCCAATAGGCCTTTTACTACTTCTCCATTATTATCATACTACACCATTTTCCTTGGTAGGAGATAGTCTAAAGCCATTCGGTTCTGGGCTTCATAAGCTGACATTTTGTTTACTTGACCTTGCAATACACACTAATTGCCTCAGTAAGAAGCAGAGCAGCCACTATGACTTCATCCTGAGGGGATACATCCCTTTTTCTTCTTAAAAGATTTGTTCAGGATTGATAACAAATTAATATAGTAAAGTTCAATGCACTATGGGGTATCCACCAGGGCTATATAGCAGGTACCTGACCAACCTCTGGGAAGCTCTGTATACACAAAAGTACCACACACACAAAATAATCTCCTTCTAAAGCCACTAAGCCCTCTTCCCAGATTGTCAAATTCTGAGGACAAGATATATTCTGGATACAATTATTCAAAACCCTCTGAGTCATGACCATTTTATTAAATCATTTCACTTTAACTCCGGTTAGGTATGCCTAGGTCCGAACTAGAAGCATCCAAAAGGTAGCCAGAACTACACACTTGGTTCCCTTTAACTGGCATCAATTGTAAATTTCTGAAATATAGGAACCTGTACATGGGATCTTCATACCTATATCTTTAATTATTCTAGGTTCTGTGTTTGTATAAGACCATATGTCACAACTCTTCAAAGGTCTTAGGCCTAACTCTTGGTAGAAATCCATGCTGAGTAGCTGTCACAGTTGGAAGGCAAACAGCACACTTTAATAAATTGAGATGTTTTTGTCATCAAGTGTAAATGTGCCTCAAAAATATTTGGATAGTCCCTCTAACATCCCCAAGATTCTGAATGCAATACTGTTTCATTAATAATATGCCACAGCACATCTAGGACCAGATTAGGAAACATTCATAGCAACACATTTAAAAAGTATTCTAAAACAAACTAAAGATATACCTACTCTTCTTAATACTCTTCCTAAGATGATGAAGATATATACTATAGCTATACCGGCCCTCTAATTCTCAATTACTTTATGAAGTAGAGGTTAAGTACCTAAAGGTCATTACATATATATCAGGAAAATACTAATCTGAACTAACCTCATCCCTCTAAGCCTTACTATAAATGCTAAATAAAAGCATTTTACATGAATAGTCCATTTAGAATTTACTTAATACAATAATCCCTCTGTAATGTCACTGTTGTTCTTTCAGAAAATACTTTAAATCATTAAAGTCCTTTTCTTCAATATCACTGTTGTCTAATAAGTCTCTGCGTTGCAAACTCTTGATTCACCGACACAGGAAACCACCTTCTGATCTTGTGAAAGGGCCACTGTATAAGATGCATCCAATGAGAATGTCTTTTCACTTAACAAGCTGAAAATCCCACCAGGAACACATGACATGGACCAGGAACTTCGGATGCAGTCTTAATCAGGACCCAATCTGGTGGCTTCACCTCTGATAATTCTGTGGATCCCAAATATAAAGAGCTTGTCATCTCGTTAAGGAGTCACTTGCAATAAAAAGGAAACAAAAGAGGACTGAGTGCAACCATGCACAATAAGTTAAGATATCGCTGCGCAAAAACTGGGGTCTGGGATAACTGCCAAGGCATATGGAGAAGGAGCTAGACATCCATTAACTATTTCAAATGGTGTCAGGCTGGAGGAAATACACACTGCCATAAGGGCAAAGGGAAAGGCTTTTGTTCAGTCGGAGGCTCAATCCTGTATCAGAGTGCATAAGTGACCTCCAGAGGAATACCACCTCCCTCCTCTGAGACAGGGCAGATCTACAAAACAGGTTGCAAAATCAAAATAAAATGAATTCGGCAGGCAAGAATCTTAATAACTGACCCTAAGCTAACCCTACAGTGCCAGTCCTGAAACAGTGCAAACAGATTGTACCAAAGAAAACAATAACAAAAAGACAAAATGCATAACCACGGCGGTAAAGCTCATACTGCAGGAACAGGGCAAGTAGAAACAAAAGACGGTCAGGGCAAATAAACAGATGATGCTCTTTCCAGCAGCCATCACGAAGTCCAAAGGAAGTATCTTGCTGCAGGAAAAATGAAAGGGAAAACAAAGTCATCTTTAACAGTGCTAAATACAGCAATGTCAGTAACACTGATATCAGAAGAACGTCTTTTCGGTTCACAAAATGGTGTCCTTTGGATTTCAAAACTGCGACGTGTGCTGGCAAGAAGCACTTTAGAACCAGAAAACCAATAAGATTCAATTGTAAAAACCACCACTACACAGACACTTCATTAATTCACTCTGAGTAAAAAGCCCACTGGCTTACAACCAGTCGGGAAAGTTCACAAAAGCACACAGACAACAGAGAAATCAAAAGTAGCCACAAACAATTTGAATGGTATACAATAAACATGGCACATTTCCCAGTACATGTCTACATTTAAAACAAACCTCCCACTGTGATAATGTGGAAGCTACGCAATAACAACGTTTTGAGAATCAGATTGCAATTGAGACAGATTAACCGTCAAACCTAACTTAGCAATATAAGCTAATAAAGACAAGAAATCTGACCAATAACATACATAATTTAGTCTACATTAAAAGCAAATCATTCACATAATGAACTAAAGAGGAATGGTTGAGTCTCACATCAAATAATGCAGTTCTTAGGGCCTGTGCAAATATGCAGGACTAGCCTTCAAAAAGAACAAATAAAAACAAAACTGCTTTTTCTTTGCCAAGTCATACTGAAAAGAAGCAGGTCGCAAATCTACAACAAAAATCCAGGTGGCCCTTGAAAGTACCAAGGGAGAAATTGGCAAAATCACATTATTTACTGCTCGCAGGTCTTGCACAAATCTATAAGTCTTACCGTCAACCTTTAGCACAGGAAGAATTGAAGTCTTACATAAAGAAGTTGTACGATTATGACACCTTGTGTCTGGAGATCTTCAAGCACCGAACAACTTCCTTCACCGACAGCTGCTGGCAGTGGACACAGCTTGAGTCTAGGAAACTGCATTCCAGGTATCACGATGATCCTCACAGGCGGGATAGAAAGGCATCCAATACCTGATCCCGGCACTGTCCATAAAGAAGAAGAAAGCTCTCCAGGATGAATGATTTCTGGAGATCTGCAGAAAACGGCACTTCAGAGAGAATACAGCTGGAAATATCTTCCCATTCAGCCAGGACAGAGTGACTTCAGCAGCTATCGACGGACGAGGAGGGAAGTCAGCTCTCTGACCATCAAGATGCCGATTCTGGAAACAGTCTCGTTGCAAATGCTCAATAACAAATTTATCAACTGTCTCGCTGAGGATTCCCATGACCTTCTCCTGCTCTGATCCTATCCTTCCCCCTGCTCCTGGGAGGTTACATAGAAGCAATCTGCAAGTTGAGCAATTTAGTCATTTCACATCAAATGTCAGCTTACTGTACTGAGACTTACAGCAGCTGTTCTAAAAATACCTTTTACTTACGGGATTAAACCATTTACAAAAACAATTGGTGAATCCTGCCTTAAAGATGTTAATCTCAACCAATCCTTTTACAAGTTTGCATACTACTGTAAGTGATTCTATCAGAAAATCATCGTTTTTCTTTTATTAACCACTAAAACAAAATTATCTCTTGGAAATCTATCACAGGGTATTCCACAAACTGGATGAGTGACCCTATGAAAATCAGCTGGGTTTATAAAACACAGTTCTAAGCAAATTATCTAAATCAGCCCAAGTAGAACAAGGACTATTATGTTGACATAAAACAGTTTGAAGAAAACCTATAGCACCATGTAATTGAATACATTTCTCTCTATAGGTCATAAAATGCTTATTCAGATCCTTTTCAATATTATCAATAAGTTTACTAGAAATTCCCAATTCCTTTATAGCAGAAATATCATTTCTTACTGTTCCCTTTAAGGAATCTATTATATGTACAATACATTCTATTTCACGACTAAGAAGGTCATTCATTTCTCTGAGCTGAGAAACATTGCAAGTACCGAAATTCTCAATTTGTGCATTCCCCAATATCCTTTGCTTATTCCTTATCTCTTCTCTTAACACTGCTGCACGAGTGACCCTCTCCCTCTCAGAAACTACATAACTCTCAGAAGAAACAAGGGGAGACGTTAGGAATGCACCTGGAACTTTTCCAGCTCCAATTACCATTGCAGCCACATCTGCATCATACTTTGGAGAAAAAATGACTGGGAACTTCCCTGCCCGGTCATTATCAATCTCTTTCTCCTGTGGTTCACCCGTTTTACCAGCATTCTTTAATACAAACTATTCATTTTTCATAACATGTGCCCTTCGCTGCCACGAACTAAACACCTGCCCTTCACGGGCATCACATAATTTATGTTTAGCCTGCAAAGCACAATTCAGATAACAAAGCTTATCTATAGAAAATGTTCCCTCCAAAGGAAACTGTAAAAGCACATTATCGTTAGTCACTGCATACCAGTGTACAATATAATTAGTAGCCATATCCCCATACTTCTCACGCATACAAAAAGAAGGGCTACCTATCTGAACAGCTAAAACCGTAGCTTTGTCATGCCATTCACACAACAAAGATAACTCACGTTCACCTAACAGATTACCCATTGCTGTCACTATACAATACTCACAAACACCTTCCACCCTTGCCAGGAATTGAGAAATCTGTAGAACGGCACGGCACCAACTGTGGGCTTTCTTAGCACCCCCTCACCAGCAACCTGCAGGGCTCTTGGAGACACAGATAACTACATTCAAAGCAATGAGAAGTTAATCTAAAAGACAGCAATAAAATACCACACAATTCTATATAGATACACCAAAGCTTTGTGGAGAGAAACAAATTGAACCAAAGTTCTCTTTGTTTACTCTAACTGTTAGCCATGGTTCACTTTATTTATAAGGCTCTTTTGGATGATACAGCATAATTTCACTTTATTATGACATGTCAAATATTACGTATTTATCACATCATAGGTCAACGTCTAATCAGTGTAGGTCAGTATGAGGAGACATACATGTATTCCAAGACATAACTGTTTACTGCTGACTGCTTGATATCTAATAACCCTGAGACAGAGAGGCTAGAGTACAGCCTGCCCTTTTCTTTATTTACAGGACATGTACCTCTTCACCTACTTAGTAAGCAAATATATGAAGTTTATTTCTAAGCAAAGTTCTGAACAAAATTAACTCTCTCAGGTTTTCTTAGACAGTCTGGTTGTGTACACCACCCTGTACAAACAAACATACTTTCAGAAATGTCCTGCCAAACTTTCTTCCCATAGGAGAAGAAGGTTTTATGCATCATCTGCCCATCATACAGATGTTCCCAAACAAGGGAAGCATCGTCCTGGTCTTCAGAATTCAACCTCTCACCAGGCTCAGCAAACCCAGCAACCACAGGGTTTCTGATCAATCTCCATCAGATGCTTGTGACTCTTAGGGTTAGAATCTGCAGTTGCTTCTTCTCAATAGAGGCAATCCACTGCTGTTATTCTACATCCTAGACATGGATCTCTTCCCAAAAGACATCCATTTTTTCTATGTTCTATGAGCTGTCAGGATGTTCATGCTTATAGGTCACAGGGTTCCCTCTTCTTCCTGCTGGGGAAAGAGGTCTAACCACTATCAAACGATAGTTTTCCTGTGCCAGCATGTCTTTTTTCCTTTCTATAGACTTACTACTTTGTAAGTCTTCTTCAGCTCCATTCTCTTTACCCTCTTCCCAAGCTTTTCATTTGTAAGAGCGGTATTGCTTCACTGGAGGGCTTTTCTTCAGCCTCTCTAGTTTTGTTACTTTTCCAGTGCGGAGTTCTCCTCTCTGAGTTGACTCCTCTTTTTCAATCTTGCTTTGAAGCAGTTCATCAGACATGTCCAGACTTTTCTATTCCTGTTCTGTCTGTTCTTTCTGTTTTTAAACAGTAAGATTCTTTCTGCTGTCTAGCAAGCAGCTGCCTATGCAGGAGCCTTAATGTTTGGACCACTGGTTCTTGTCCACTAGCAACCAGATTTGTCCTCCACTAACTTTCTGTCTAGTTTAGTAGTGATTCCAAGTCATTGCTGTTATCTGTCTTGGAAATTATTTCACTGCAGCCTAGTTGGATTGTCTTCTCTTTCTGCCATCTCCATTCCCCTGGGTTTGGCAGCATAGTTGACATAGGTACTGGCTCTCCAGCAGCCAGTTCTATCTCCTCATTCTCATGCATCATGCTCTCTGCAATTCTACAGAGAAGCTCTCCACTATGGGCCCTTGCTAGAGAGCATGGGGTTTTCTTCTCCAACAGCTATCCTAGATGGTTGGAAAAGGCTTTTTTCAGTCATGTCTCCCATGACTAGAAAGGTTCTCCCTTTGTTCACTATTCCCTTTTTATTATAAAGGACATAGGCCTTCTCTTACGTGAAAGAGTTGTCAATTCCCTGGTCCATAGTATTTCCAATCGGGAATGTGCTTTCTCCTTGCAGCTCGTCCTCATGGTAAGAACACATACCTTTTTTGTCCTTAAGCAGGTCAGCATGGTATCTCATTTTTATGCGTCTTCTGTTCACTTACCATGCTAGAGTTCTAGAATTCTCGGGACTTGCTGGCTGCAGACTGATATCATCCTCTGCTTTTCACGTAACCGTCCTGGTTATTTCACTAGCTAGCATCCCTGTAGCTCATAACCAGTCGGAATAGATTCTCTATATATCTTCTCAAGTAGGTTCCACCTTCTTGTTGTTCGATGAATCTTTCCTCTCCACATTTCCTATGTGAATACCGTTCTGTAGGCATATCTCTGTCTGCTTCATTGCAGACACCCATATAGAGGCCTATATGTTCATTCTATAGCATACATCTTACAGATGTCTATGTCTATCATTTGTGTGTGTTTTATGCCCTTCATATCTCACTATGGATATATTTCTATCTATCTATCTATCTATATGTTATATATATATATCTGTCGAGATATTTTACTATCGGTAGATATGTATTCTGCATTTATCTACCTGACTGTCGAGACTCATATAGCTATATGATTCTGACAAATGGGCTTTACCCATACCTATGCTATCCAGCATGTTTGGGGTTCTACATTCACAACCACTCTGTGGTAGTTAACAACTTCCACCATAACCTTAAGATTTAGGTACCTCTGAAGCTCTCCATGTTCCAGTATCTCTCCTAGCTGACTCCAGTTAGGAGAGACATTACCGATCTTCAGCTAATCACAGGCTCTAACGCCTCAGCCGTTTGTCCTTTCTTTTGGGATACAAGGGGTTTCCATACCTTTTCCTCCCACAAGGACTGTGCCTGTTTATCCAATTCGGTCGGCCTTCTCTTTTTGCTCCCAAGGGTGAGCCACTCTGTCGCCAAAAGAGTTTGGCTTTTATCATAAAGCCCGCTGAAGGCCCGCCGTTTTTTGGTACTACCCCAGTTATTACCGGGGTCCCCTCTTACCTTTCAGGAATCTGACCTCCACTGTTTTTTCCTACAGGTTTATTACCTCCACTTCACAGTGAGGTCCTCCTGGAGGTTCCTCTACTGGGTCCCCAGTAGATCCCATGAACCTCCTTACTGCTGTGTAATCCTGTTAGGGGAGGTCCATATTGCAATATTTCTTCCAATATCATTGATGATAATTATCATCCACACATGGACTCCTTGTCTGCAGTCCTATGCTAGGTTAGCTGTTCCACAGCACCTTTCTTTCTTCAACTCCTACCCTCCATCCTCAGGATGCCTGGCGTTGTGGGGGATAGCATGTTCCAACCCATGACATGCTGGGACTCCAGGCATCTTAGCTTGGGAGTCCCCATATGTGAAGACTCATTCCTGCTTGTTCCTGGAGATAGCACAGTTACTTACCTGTAACAGGTGATCTCTGGGAACAGCAGGAATAAGTCTTCACAACCCACCCACCTCCCCAGGAGTAGTATCTCTATCTATCTTTCCTTTCCTCTCTCTCTCTCTTTGTCTCAGCTTTAAAACTTAACTGAGGAGAGGCAGTTGGGAAAGGCGGGAAGGCAGCACGCAGGCGTGGTGGGATGCTTCCAAAAGCTCTTTGATTGGACGCTGGGAAGCGTTCCCGCGCAGACTCCGTCGGTACCGACGTACCCATATGTGAAGACTTATTCCTGCTGTTCCCAGAGATCACCTGTTACAGGTAAGTAACTGTGCTATTTCACCTTGTGAATTATGCGGGCAGCTAGATTCTGTGCCATTTGGAGTTGGTGTGTGTTTTTTGGGGGGGTAATCCATAGAGAATGCTGTTACGGTAATCAAAGTGTGGAATAATGAGGGCTGTTACCCCCTTCCCTGTGGTGTTCCTCAAGGTTCTGTCCTGGCCTCGCTTCTGTTCAATGTTTTCCTGGCCCCTCTAACCCTTTTGGTTCAGCAGTATGATATCTCCGCGTATTATTACGCAGATGATATAATCCTTCTCCACCATACCGACTACTTTGCTCCTGATATTGCCCCTCTCAACGCTTGCCTTTCCTGTATTACTTCATGGATGTCGTCCAATTACCTACATATTATCTTTCTAAGACTATGGCCACTTGGTTCACCTTTGGTAGCCCCGCTCCCCCTCTTGTCCTCCTGCTCTCCTCTCTGTGTTATCTTAGCGTTATCCTTGATTCCTCCCTATCATTTTGGGATCAATTTCATCCATTGTCCGGTGCTCCTTCCACTCCCTGAGGCAATTCCGTGCTGTCCACCACTTTATCCCTACACCCTCTCTGACCACATTGCTTCTTTCCCTCATTATGTCTCGCCTGGACTATTGTAACGTCTCCTTAGCTGGCTTCCATCAGTATCAGTTGCACAGACTCCAACTCATTTAGAACACGCGGCACATATCCTCACCCACGCTGCCCGATCAGATCACATTACCCCACTCCTCATTCGTCTCCACTGGCTTCCCGTGACTTTCAGAATGAAATGCAAAATTCTTACCTTTATCCATACTGGCGTACCACAATACATCTCCAATCTAGTCCGTCTTCACACCCATGAACGTACACTCAGGTCCATACACTCTAACCGTATGTTCCTCCTGTCCCCATCTCAGGCCTACTTAGAGTCCACCCGGTCTTCTGCCTGCTTTTTCCTTGGTCCTACGCTTTGGAACTCGCTTCTGGCAGACCTACGCCTAGAGCCCTCCTTTCTTAATTTTAAAACAAGGCTAAAGACTAATCTTTTCTGCACAGCCTTTGATCTCACTCCTCTATCCTCCCCCCCCCCCCACCCACCTCCCCCGATGACATATCGTCTCCCTTTTTGTTCAGTGTTCCTCTTTTTCTTTTTATCTATTTCTTTCTCCTCACTATCTCTTTCCTGTCTGACTATTGACATTCTGTTTCCAGCAGCTGTTAACTTTTATTGTAAACCGTTCTGATACTTACATGTGGGTGGTATATTAAATACCAAATAAAGATAAAGTTCTGTATGATCCTTCTTTAATTATCGTCATTTAGGTTGTGTGCAGTCTAGAGTTCTTGACCATGTGCTTGGATATGAATACTGAAGTGTGACTCTAGCTGCATAAGCAGTAGTAGCAATGAAGATGTCATAGGAAGTTTCTAATGTTTTCTCTGTCTTCACATCTGCTGGTAAGGGAACACACCCACTTGTCTGTACTGGTCTAGCAGGACTACAGGAAAGGAAATTATCTGATAAGTAAAATATCTCCTTATATAGTATTTTTTTATCTAAATAGATTGATAGAAGACAATAGAGCAGACCTAATAGTAAGCAAAGCAGAGATTCCCAACCTTTTGGTTTGTGTGGACCCCTTATTAACCTCCAAAATGTTCAGGGACCCCTAATTCATCCCTACCACTCTTCCTGGACCCTCTGCCCTCTGCACAAAGCTTGTCCCCACTAGTTCTCTTTATCTCTCTTCTTCTTCCTGTCTCCATCGGTCTCTTTCTTTCCCCCTAGTGTTGCAGCCAAGCTGCTGAAAAAGCTCGAATTCTCTCACTCACCCACAGAAGGAAACTCACAGACAGGCTGGAATGCAAACAGGATCTTTTAATGTGCGCACAGGCCCAGACAGAGAGCCGGTACCCTCCAACAAAAAATCTGAGCCCCGAAGGACGTCCTACAATGTCTTATATACAGTACAATTTTAAACTCATTCTACAATCTCATTCGTCTCAGGTATTTTCTGTTCACCAATCAGTATCCCCTGGGGAAGGTGCCTGGGTGACCTGCCCAAACCAGTATGATCTGGTCTGCTGATTTCTGGGCAAGGGGGTATTGTGCTCAGACCTGGAGTGGGGGAAGGGTGCCTACTGAAATCTTTATGTCTTCTCTTAGCAAGCTGATCACCTATGTAAGAACCTCATGGCTGGGGGAGGGTTACCCACAGCTAAACCTTATGGCTGCCTCACTCTCCCCTTTTTAAGTGAGACCTCAACCGCTAGAGGCGGTAGAGGGCAGTATTACTGGAGGCAAGCCGCAGAGGGGTGTATTTGGGTCAGGGCCATGACAGTGGTAGCAGCCTTGCGTTCTACTTTCCCCGAGCTCTGCGGATGGTAAGCTGTGGGTAGCTTCTAGTCGATCTGCAAGGCCTTGGCTACCTGCTGTACCACTTGAGCCACAAATGCAGGTCCATTATCCGATCCCACCACTACTGGAAGCCCAAAACGGGGAATGATTTGATGCCGCAGCACCTTTGTCACTTCTCTGGCTTTTTCTGTGTGGACTGGGAAAGCCTCCACCCACCCCATGAAAGTACAGACTAATACTAGCAGATACCAGTACCCATTTGCTCGGGGCTTTTCTGAAAAGTCAACCTAGATGTTTCCCATAGGGGTGACACCATAAGACTGGACCCCTGGGGGTTGGCTTGGACCTTGACGGGCATTGTTTTTAGCACATGTGGTGCATTGTCTAACAATTGCAGCTGCCAACGAGGATAAGCAGGAAATGAAGAAATATGGGCGGAGGGTAGTTTCCATTGTTTTCTTGCCCATATGAGTGGCCTGATGAAAGGATGATAGGAATGCTGGGGCAAGGCTGTCTGGGATGACTATCACTGGAGCTGTCCCTGTTCTAGGTAACCTTATCCAACCATCTGTGTGTAACACCCCACCCTCCTCCTGACAGAAGAAATCTAGTTCTCGTGTAGTGTACCTCTTGGCCCATTGGCTTAGTGGGACCGGAAACAGGGGGGCTTGTAGATCCTGGAAGCCCTCTGGGAAGGACTGCGACAAGGATGTGGTTGCGACTCGCCGGGCTTCTACATCAGCCCGTCTATTTCCCTTGGCTATCTCACTGTTCCCTTTCTGGTGGCCTCTGCAGTGCATAACGGCTACTACTTTAGGATGCCAGACTGCTTCTAACAGGGCCAATACCTGGGGGGCGTTCTTTATTTCTGAGCCAGCTGCAGTAACTAACCCTCTTTCCTTGTACAGGGCCCCATGGGCATGGAGAGTGGCAAAGGCATACCGGGAGTCTGTGTATATATTCACATGACGGTTAGTCCCAAGGGTTAAGGCACGGGTAAGGGCAATGAGTTCCGCCTTCTGTGCGGATGTTCCAGGGGGCAAAGGCTGAGCTTCGACTATCTCTTCCATCGTCACCACCGCGTACCCCGCACACCTGCGGCCCTCCAACACCAGACTGCTTCCATCTACGAAGTAGGTCTCATCCGGATTGCTTAATGGCACATCTGTCAGATCAGGGCGACTGGAGAAGATTGTATCCATCACTTCCAGGCAGTTGTGATCAGGTGGCCCCGGGCCAACAGGCAGGAATGTAGCAGGGTTTAAGGCTTGGCTGGTAGTTATCTGCACTCTGGGATTTCCCCATAACATGCTCTGGTATTTCAGCATCCGGGAGCTGGTGAACCAGTGACTTCCTTTATGCTCTAGCAATGTTTGGACTGAATGTGGGACGGTGACTAGAAGGCCTTGGCCCATGGACAGTTTATCAGACTCTTCCACCAACAAGGCTGTTGCTGCTATTGCTCTCAGGCAAGGTGGCCATCCCTTGGCCACTGGATCCAGCAGTTTAGACAGGCGACTAGTCGCGGCCAAGACCCCAGTTGTTGGGTCAAGACCCCCAAAGCTGTTCCTGCTGCTTCGTGTACATAGAGGGTGAAAGGCTTGGTAACAACCGGAAGGCCTAGGGCTGGTGATGATAGTAATGCCCTTTTCAAATGTTCGAAGGCCTCCTGTTGGTCACGACCCCAGACAGTACCCAGTGGCCCCGAGAAAAGCGCGTACTTGCTTGCGGGTTGTTGGCACTGGGATCCGGCACACTGCTTCCGTCCTCTCGTTCCCCAACCGTCGGCTTCCTTTCGACAGATGGAATCCCAGATACTTCACTTCCAACTGGCATAACTGAGCCTTTTTTCTTGAAGCTCGGTAACCCGCATCGTACAAAAGTTGGAGAAGCTCTGTGGTTGCCAGTATACATTCCGCCTCAGAGTCAGCAGCGATTAGCAGGTCATCGACATACTGCAGAAGTACTCGTCTGCCGGGCTCCCCCAGAGGGAAACTAGCGAGATCTTGGGCCAATGCTGTGCTGAAAATGGTAGGGGAGTTCTTGAATCCCTGTGGTAAGCGAGTCCAGGCAACTTGGGACTTTCTGCCAGTAGCAGGGTCCTCTTTCTCGAAAGCAAACAGGTGCTGGCTCACAGTAGCCAGGCGTATACAAAAGAAGGCATCTTTTAGGTCCAGTACTGAGAAGTGAGAAGCAGTCGCCGGGATGAGGCCCAACAGTGTATAAGGATTTGGTACTACTGGATGCAGAGTCACAGTGGCCTCATTGACACGACGGAGATCCTGAACAGGTCGGTAGTCGGTGGTTCCAGGTTTTCGGACTGGCAGCAAAGGAGTGCTCCATGCCGATTGGCAAGGGCGCAGGATACCATGCTGTAGTAGCTGCACCAGATGATGATGAATTCCTTCCACAGCTGCCCGCGGCAGCGGGTATTGTCGCACATGTACCGGGGATGCTCCCGGCTTTATTTCAGTGCATACGGGAGGAATGTTGATGGCCATTCCGGGGGGGTTTCCTTCAGCCCATACTCCAGGGGGCACTGATTCCCACGTATCCAGGGTAGCCACATCAGATTTGGGCCTGTTCTCATATAACCGCCATTCTTCTTCTCGGGGGACGGACAATACCAAAACTGCTGGGCCCAGTCTGGGTATTTCGAGCTCGGCCTGGCCGTCAGGCCCGAATGAGATTTGGGCCTGGAGTTTTTGCCAGAACATCCCGACCCAGCAGTGGTATAGGACATTCAGGCATATACAGGAACTGGTGAGTGATGGTCCGTCCCCCCAACTGGCATGTGCGGTTTTGCAGAAAAAGTCTCTGGGCCCTCTCCCCCATGGCTCACACAATAGTTACTGATTGGGAGGAGATCGGGGCCACTTGTTGGGTGACCACTGAGTGTGTTGCTCCGCTATCGACCATGAATTGTATTTTCCGGTCCCCTAAATTCATGTTGACCATAGGCTCCTGGGGACCCAACAGAAACTTGGAGCCCGGTCTGGCCTAGTAGCCATCTGAGTCATAATGTTCCATAGTTGCAAGGCCTTCGATGGCTGGTCCCGGTGGAGGCGGGAAAGCATCATGCTGGTCTTGCTCCCGTGTAGGAGGCATAGTGGGTTTTCCAATTCAACGGGTCCGTGGTGGAGAAAGGGACATAAATCAGGCTGGATGGTTCCACTGCCACACGCCCAGCAGCATCAAGGTACGGGAGCCCCTGTACTTGTCGTAGTGGCATTTGGAGATCATGCGACCGCAGGCGGTGGGCCACCGGGGTGGACGATCCAAGCTCAGCCTGTGTGCTCTCAGGGGAGGAGATGGTGGCACTGGAGGTGGTACCAGAAGTGGGAGGGGTGGAGGATGTGGGAGGGGAATCTGAAGATGAGGGGCTGGAATCCGCAGAATCTTCCCTAAATCTGGCATTACCCACCCCAAGAGGAGGTCTTCCTGACCCTTCAGCTATGGGCGGATCCTGCAGTAGTGTGGATGGGACATGGGGTTGAAGCAGAGGGAGGGGGCGTGGAGGAATATCTGGAGAGTCCCGCCCCTGGTAGATAGGGGCGGGCGTCCGTCCCTTTTGGCGACCGATGGCCGCCACCATTATTCTACACTGATCCTCGTGGCAGCGCTGGAGCCATTTTGGCCTGAGCTGGCATATGGCCAGCCATGAATCAATATAGGGAAACTGGTCAGGGTGCTCTTTCGCTACAATTTGATGGACCAAAAACACAGTGGGCAGATCAGTGGACCCCTGGGGAGGCCACAGCTTAACTAAGGCTGGCCATTCCCTTTCACATAGAAAAGATAATCTGGAGGCGGAGAGGGGTACCCCGTAATCCTCCCTAAACCCAGATTTAAAATTGCGAAGCATGCACTGTAGGGGCGTTTGCACTTTTGACTTTCCCGATCCCATGCTCTAATTCTAGTTCAATGACTAAATGCAGTATACAATGTGGATCTTCTAATCTATTCTCAATTCTGGAAATGCTATGTACAATATGGATCTTCTAATCTAATCTCAATTCTGGAAATTGCAATATTACAATATAGATCTTCCAATCTAATCTCAATTCAGGTGAATGAAATATTACAATATAGATCTTCTAATCTAATCTCAATTCAGGAAAATGCAATATTACAAAATAGATCTTCTAATCTAACCTCAATTCAGGAAAATGCAATATACAGTATATACACACTCTAGCTGCAGCATGAGATTTGATTTTATCCCGGAGGATAATAGTGATATGAGAAAGTATAGCTAGCTATTTTTTAAATGTCCACTAGATGGAGCTCCAGGGTTACTTTAACCATGAGGATAATAGCAGTATGAGAAATACAGCTTGCTATTTTAAATGTCCACTAGATGGAGCTCCAGGGTTACTTTAAGGCTGTTTCTTCTTATTAGTATCTCAGTGTAGAGAATTTCTTACACATGGTGCTCACAAAATGGCTGCTACCTCCTTGTGCGTTCCACTGCCCAACAACGATCCAGCTGCTCCTGAGCTCAAAAGACAAGAGATAGGCATCGGGTTAACTCTCTCACACATGTGGGGAGGCTCAGCAAGGAAGGCACAATGGCGACATCTGGGCAACACAAAAGAGATCCCCTCGAAACTCCTGCCGCACGCGCCGAGGCGCCCGGTCCACAACCCCCCCCCCGGAGAGGAAGCTGCGAACCCAGCGACCAGCAGACCAGAGCACAAACAGCGGGAGGAACCACACAAACCTCATCGGCACATAAGGGAACTCTCTCCTGCACTCCGCAGCGCTCATCGGCGGCAATAAATACATGTAAGGGGATTTAACATATTGGAGCAACACTGAGAGCACATGGATGACAGCTGATCAGCACAAAGGAAACCCTCAATGCTCCTGCCACGACACACTGCCCCCAAACGAGATGGCTCCAACATTAGGAAAAAAAAAAAAAACCATCAGGGAAACAGCAGCAGCCACGCTTCAGAAGGGTCGCAGCAACGCCCGTTAGGCAGAAAGGAAAAAGGAGAAGCAGCGATCGTCCATCCTCCTTTACCCCCAGGTATGCTTTATTAGAGATAGCGTGTGTGGGCTCTAAATTGCCCCAATCATCGGGGAATTGCGGTCAGTGCATTTTTTTTATAATAAGCAGCTTGGAGAGCACACTTAAGGGGGTTAAGTGCTAATATAATATTTTGGCAGCGCTTTTTAGTGCTTTAAGGGACCCGAGGTGGCAGAACTGAATTTATACTGCAGTCTTTTACCGGCGCTCGCAAGCGCGCCCCCCCCCCTTCTTATTCCTACCCCCCCTCGTATTCCTACCAGATTTACCAGATACTCAACACAGACTGGACGAGCAATGGTTTCAGGGCCTCTGGGACCCTTACTCGGACTGCTCGTTGCGGGTGATCATGCCGCTACAGGTTCACAGAAATTACCAGATTTACCAGATACAGGAATACAGAACTACCCAAACAGTAAAACAGTAAGGCAGTAGTACTCACCAGACCTCTGATCAGAGAGAGTTTGGATGCCAGTCTATCCAGCCGGTTTTCAATCGGGGGGGGGTCAGCCGCAGGGACCGACCAACCAGATGAGTCAAGGTGTCCTTCCGGAGCACAGAGGGGGGCCCGGGGCGCCAAGGACCGTTAATCACCTGGAGGGGCCGGTCCCTGACTGGTGGAGGCCCGATGCTGCAAGAGCAGAAGTCTTCCCACCGTGGGTGTGATGAGAGAGGCTTTTTATTTAATTTAATTTAATACTGTCCCACCTGGGGTGCCAAATGTTGCAGCCAAGCTGCTGAAAAAGCTCTAATTCACTCACCCACAGAAGGAAACTCACAGACAGGCTGGAATGCAAACAGGATCTTTTAATGTGCGCACAGGCCCAGACAGAGAGCCGGTACCCTCCAACAAAAAATCTGAGCCCCGAAGGACGTCCTACAATGTCTTATATACAGTACAATTTTAAACTCATTCTACAATCTCATTCGTCTCAGGTATTTTCTGTCCACCAATCAGTAGCCCCTGGGGAAGGTGCCTGGGTGACCTGCCCAAACCGGTATGATCTGGTCTGCTGATTTCTGGGCAAGGGGGTATTGTGCTCAGACCTGGAGTGGGGGAAGGGTGCCTACTGAAATCTTTGTCTTCTCTTAGCAAGCTGATCACCTATGTAAGAACCTCATGGCTGGGGGAGGGTTACCCACAGCTAAACCTTATGGCTGCCTCACTAGCAGTCCCAAGTAGTCTTAGGGGCTTGTTTACAAAGCCGCGGTAGCGGTTTGCGATCGTAATCGGAGCCGCGGCCCCATTGATTTCAATGGGGCCGCGGCTGCGATCGCGATCGCGAACCACTACCGCGGCTTTGTAAACAAGCCCCTTAATCTCTTTCTCTCTTCCTTTCCCCAGTCAGTTCACTCCACTCTCTCTCTTTCCCCTAACTAATCCCCACCTAGAGCACAGAATTTGGGGAGGGGGTAGGAAAGCAAGAGAAGAGCAGGCTGATCACAGCCCAAAGAGGTTGAGACTACCCTGCTGCCACAGGAAGGACAAGGAGAGCTGATTGATCATAGTATGGGGAACTGCCTTCCTGGAGCTGATACAGAGAGAAGGTGGGTGGGGGGCACAAGCCACAGCTATTGTCACCGGAAAAGTTTTGATCTCGCTACTTTCCTACTCCTGTGCAGTAGACTCCATTCAGTAGGAGTCAGCCAGAAACTTAGCTGCTGCTCCTTCCCGTTCGACTCTACCAGCTTTTCTTTGAATTCAGAGCCGTGCGGGTGTCCATTGTCTCAAAAGATTTTTCCAGCCCTACACAGTTCTGACAAGAAGGAAGCTAGCAGAGTAGAAGGGAGCAGCTGATAAGAAGAGCTTCTTAACAGATAGATGGGGGAAGAGGAGGGGGAAAGGCAAATGAAGATGATGTTTGCCTGCCTGTCTGTCTGCCTGCCTGTATTTGTGCTGCTTTTTTGCTCTGTCTGCTGTTGCCAACCTGTGCTTTGCTCTCCGACCCTCCAGGTACTGTTTCCAGTTTGTGTCTGCTTGCTCCCACCTTCCCAGAAATGACGCGGCTGGCCCACACGCGGCTGCGTCCCTCACAGTGACTCCCCAGTATAAAAGAAAATCCCCTGCGGCATTCACTGAAGGAGTGCGCCCAAGGAGCACAAAGCGCTCGTTGGGCGAGCTCCTTGGGGCGACTCCTGGGGCACTCACTCTACAGCCTGCCTACTCACTGCATACTTTCTAATCTCTGAGGGCCCGTACTTCCCCGCGCGCCACTCTGGTAAGGCCTCCTCCAGTGTGCCTTCCCTACCCACACTTCTTCAGTCCTTTTTGTTCCTCTCTTCCATGGCCTCCATCCCTCTCCACTGGGGCTGGCGCGTGAGTCAAGTTATCATGTCTCCTTTATTTATTTATTTTTATTTATTTATTTAAAGTCTTTTCTATACTGTGCTCTTTAAAATCAGGGATTTGCGGAAGTCCTTGAGGTCATTTTGGGCTCTTAATTCTTCAGGAAGGGAGTTCCATAGAACCGGCGCCGAGAGTGAAATACCCCTTTTGGACGTAGCTTGTTTTGTCTTATGGAATCCTGCAGGAGTTTGGAGTCTGGAGTCTGTTGCTGCCTTGGGTTCGCCTAGGCCTGCTGCTTGTGTCTTTGGATACTATGGCCTGTAATACATCTGCTGAGCAATGATTTATGATTTTGAATATGATTAGTATTGTTTTGAATCTCGCCCGTGCAATTATAGGTAGCCAGTGCAGCTGTTGAAGTACGGGTGTGATGTATTCGTATTTGGCAGTGCCTGTGATAATGCGTGCTGCAGTATTCTGAACTAGTTGAAGTGGATGGACAGATTGCTTGGGAAGACCCTGGTATAATGAGTTTCTGTAGTCCAGTATCGGGATAATAACTGTTTGGCATACTGTGCGGAAATGTTCCTGGCTGAGGATTGGTTTAAGTCTCCTGATGAGCTTTAAATGGTGAAATGCTTTTGCTGCAGTCTTATTTATGTGTGATTGTAGGTTCAGGTTCTTGTCTAAGGTGATGCCTAGATACTTTACCTCGTCCTTTATTGCTGTTGTCCTATTTAGGATGTTGATTTCTTGTGGTGGGTTGAATGTCTGGCTTCTGGAAAGGAACACTGCTTCTGTCTTATCAAAGTTCACCTTCAGAGGAGGATCTAAGATGGCGACTGATCGGGTGTGCTGATCAGCACGGTTTTACTTATGGAGAAGAAGCAAAAGACCAGAGGGGCAAAACAGCCTGCAGCCCCCCACCCCCCCTGGTTTCGATGCTATTGCCTGCTATGGTGGTTGGTCCTCTGGATACCTTTTTTTCGCCGGTGCCGCAGCAGTCGATTGAAAGGGAGAGTGGCTCGGCTGTGCAGCGGTTGGAGGTGGTTTCCTCGCTGTCTGCATCGAGTAGAAATCTTTCCTCCCTGAGCTCTATTCGGGCCTCAAAGGTCCCTCGGCAGGATAGCAGCGTCTTGGGAAGCCAGTTGAAGGGCGTTGAGTCGGCGGACTCTAATTCTCCTAGCAAACTACAATTACAATTAAAATCGAATAAATAACTACTTGTAAATCTTGTATATAGATATATGTAATAAATCAAAATATGTAAATAAGTTCGTTTGTTATTTAACAAGTTTTACCATATTTAGTCATTCATGATTAATGTATATTGCAAAATTGTACCAAGTTAACAAATGTTCCATGTAAAACAGCTACATTGTACCTAGTTAACAAATGTTCCATGTAAAACAGACTTGTAAATCTGTTCATTCCTTGTTCATTGTAAACCGCACCTGATCTGTGGAAGGTAGCGGTATATAAGCAACTGTTAAATAAATAAAAATAAATAAATAAATGGAACGTGGCCTGAGTTCTGTAGCTCCCCACGGACAGTGTCAGAGGGCAGAGGTCCCTCTGGAATGGCTGAGGACGGTGAAGGCTTTGTCCCTAGCCTGTTGGCACCAGCCTCGTTGACAGGCGATGTTTTGGCGACTGCACCTGAAGTGGAGACTGTTCCTTCAGCGTCCGTTGCTCTCCCAGAGGTTGGTAACATTGGAGGTGATATGGGCTGCTATTATGCAGCTTCGGGAGGAGTTGGCCCCGTGGATGACTACTTTGGCATGTCAAGTTTCTACTAACACTGATGATATCCAGGAAACCTTTGTTAAAATATCAACTCTTCAGGCTTAAGTTTCTGGTTACCAGGCTAAAGTTGTGACTGTTGAGAATGATTTAGAATCTCTTAAAAAAAACCTTTTATACCTATTCGGTCAAAGTTGGAGAATGCAGTACGTGTAGTGAATATCCGTGTGGTTAATTTTCCCAAAGTAGCATTGGTTTCTGCAAGAGATATGTTCCGGATTTATGATTGAAAGCTTGGGTATTCCCCCTGAATTCCATCCCCCTGTAGTTAAAATGTACTATTTGCCATCTAGGAGAAAAGTTGAGGGGTCGGGAGTGATTAGAGGATTATCTAATGTTGATGTTTTAAATGTTACTGATATCCTAGAAACATCACAAGAAGAGCAGGTTATACCTTCTACTCTATTGATTACTTTGGCATTGTTATCGAATAAGGAATGGCTTATGAAGTTGTTCTTTAAAAAATGTCATATGTTATTTAAAGGTTTGACTGTTTGTATGTTTCCAGACCTATCTAGGGAGACTCAGAAGAGGCGACGGGACTTTTACGTCCTGGGATTCAGCAATTGGGAGGCCTTTTTTTTTTTAAATTTCCTTGTAAATGTCTGATCAAGTATCGGTCACATTCCTATATATTTTATGAGCCCTCCCAATTGCTGGACTTCATAAACGCCCAACTTTCTGAGGGGGTGGCTGACCCTCTGTCTGTTTTGATTTGAATGTATTTAGGTAGCGACTGTTAAGTACACCTGATTTCTTTCAGAATATTGGATGTTATACTTTTCTGTCTATAGTACCCCCCTTTTTTGAGGGCTAGTGTGGGTTGGGTATGGTTGTTGTTTTCCTTTAATATTGATGGGACTGTGTTCTATGTTACTTTTTTGTTATCCATCTCAATTTCTGTTTCAAGAATGTATTCTTGATATGCATCATAAACCAATCTTTTAACACTGGGTCTTTCCTCCCTACTATCAAGCAGACCTCTGTCAGACCTCTTTTAAAAAACACCAAGTTAGACCCCCAAAAGGTAGAGTCTTATAGGCCCATATCTAGTATACCTATGCTCGCAAAAATCATTGAAAAAGTAGTACATAGACAATTACAGGATCATATTGACACTACTGCCCCACTACATCCATCCCAGCATGGATTTAGAGAGTCACATGGAGTGGAAACACTACTTACAGCCCTGTTCAACAATATAATTTCAGGCGTTGACAACATACGACATGGTTTCGCACTCATCTTTTTAGATATAGCAGCAGCCTTCGACTCTGTATGCCATGAGATTCTCCTCTACCGCCTAAGAGAAAAAGGTATCAGCGGATCAGCGCTCGAATGGTGCAGATCCTACCTTTCTGGAAGATGGCAGCATGTTCGAGCAAACGGGACTACTTCGGAACCATTTCAACAAAGTCAAGGAGTGCCTCAAGGATCATCCCTATCATCCATGATGTTTAATATATACATCCAACCCATCTGCAAAATCATTAGATCCTTCAATGTTAGTTGCATGTTATATGCTGACGATGTGCTTTTATACATGCCAATATCATTAGATAAACTAGACCTCGCCCCTCTAACTAATTGCTTCAACACTATATCTGAGTGGCTCCTATCACAAAACCTGCGAATCCAACACAAAAAGACGGAGGTTCTTTTCATCTCAAGGAACCCAAATTTCATACCACCCAGCTGCGTTAAGGTAAATGATGCCGAACTACAAGTTAAACCTGCTATACGTTACCTCGGAGTGATGCTAGACCAAAATCTCGACATGAAGAAACATGTAGCCAATACCGTAAGGGCGATCTACTTTAAAATCAGATCCCTCAGACACCTACGCCCGTTACTCGAACCAGATGATTTCCGCACCATTTACCAAACCCTGATTATTCCCCATTTCGATTATTCAAACTCCATACTACAAGGGCTCCCCCGGTCCACCCTGCATCCCCTTCAACTTGCTATGAACAGTGCAGCGCGAGTACTCTTTGGCGCATCCAGGAGAGACCATGTGACACCACTCCTGAAGCAGTTACACTGGCTCCCCATTCAAGCCAGGATTTGTTTTAAGACCTTGCTCATGACTTTCAAAGCTGGCAATGAGCTCTCCTCCTCCTCTCTACCTGACCTCATCCAACCACTTGCACCTAACAGACCAAGAAGATCTGCAGAGTCCAACATGCTAGTAATTCCAAAAGAAGCAACTAAATGCACCAAAACAACAGCTAACAGAGCCTTCCAACTCTGTGCCCCAAGTCTATGGAATACCTTACCAGCACATATCAGAGCAATCCCCAACTTGAGCCAATTTAGAAAGGCCCTTAAACATTTCCTCTTCACCAAATATCTCACTGACATCTCCGATCCTCAGTCCCACTCGAATAACGAGCACCTCAACAATAATAGTAGTCAACTAGGCAAGCCCTCGCAACAGGCGTCCCCTACAATGTAAACACCAAACATTATCCTTTCTCAGTACACCTCATATGTATATAGTGTACCCTTTTTCCAAGTTGCATTTCCTGTTTAATGTAATGACCAGACATATTTAAGTTGTCGGATGTTTCTGTTCCATGTGAACCGCGCTGATTGCAAATAGTGCGGTATATAAGAAATATAAATAAATAAATAAATAAAATAAATGTATGTATAAATTTAAACATTTAAATTTAAAAAAAAAAGTTCACCTTCAGGTTATTGTTGGCGAACCAGGCGTTCATATTGTCGAGGCACTTGGTCATTGAGGTTATATAAGTTGCGCTCAGGTCAATTGGGGTATACACCATGATATCATCTGTGTAGAGGTGATATTGTATTCCGTGTTGTTAGATGATGCTGCATATGGGTTGGATATATAAGTTGAATAGGACTGATGATAGGGCCGATCCCTGAGGTATTCCTTGCATAATGGGAAACTGAGTTGATTTTCTGTCTCTGCATTTGACTTGCTGCGTTCGATTGCTCAAGTAGGAGGTGAATCATTTTAGCGTGTTTTTGCGTAATCCGATTTCTTGTAAGCGCTGTAGGAGTATGGAGTGCGATTCCGTGTCAAAGGCAGCCGAGATATTGATGAAAATTAGTAGAAATCCGTTCTTTATGTTGTCTAGACCTCTCAGGAGGTTGTCAAAGAGGGAGATGAGTAGAGTTTCTACGTTGTGATGTGGTTTGAAACCATGTTGGTGCACATCCAGCGGAGCATGAAGAGCGACGTGATCCTGCAGTTGTTTTTGTACTACATTTTCAATGATTTTTGAGATAAATGGTAGGCTTGAGATAGGGCGGTAAGATTTTGGATCTGAGGTGTTCAGCGTGTTGCCTTTGAGGATTGGTCATATCATGGCTTGCTTGAGTATTTGTGGTAGATGTCCTTGTTGGAGGGACTCCTTCACAATTTTGTGTAGGTGATGGCTTAGTTGGTTCTTGGCAGCTTTGATCCATTCCACTGGGCATGGGTTGGCTGGGGAGGTTGTTGTATTAAGGGTGCCCACTATATTTTAGCCCACTATATTTTATCCTTTTAGCCCATACTGCCTTTGTTACACTGTTGATACATTGCTGTTACATTGTCTACTTCCACAACATTGGCCTAAACCTGCCTTTATTGTTTGATCTCTGTAATTCTGTATCTTGACTTGCTGACCCCGTGCCTGAGTAAGTTTCCTTACATAGGTCACCCTGAAAATGCACCCAATCCTGTCCCTAACTCTTATCCTCCTCTCCTCCTTGTCCTCCAACCTATCGCATGCCTTTAACCCCGGCATCAGTCACATCCCAATCCTCCACAACAATGGGAGAAGATGGTCTGAAATCCCCCGCCACACCACAATAAAAAATAACACAGCCCATCCTCATCTGCTACACATCCCCTTGCAAAACCTTAAGAAGAGCCAAACTGAGAAATACAATCACCAACGCATACTCAAGTGCGCACTTATAAATGCCAGATCAATACGTTCGAAATGACCTGTAGTCAATGACCTGATATCCCACCACGACCTCGATATCCTAATGATAACCGAGACATGGCTATCCAAATATGACAACGTTCTCATCAACCAGATGTCACCACCAGGTTTCGCTATCTACGCCTGCCATAGGACCAACCAGAAGGGAGGCGGTACACTCATCCTCACCAGATCCGAACTCCAATTTAAACTAAGCAACGCCACCAGCACAACCCATCTTGACATGATCACCATAACAAATGAACACTGTGCAATCAACCTACTGTACCGAGCACCAACGGCCTCACCAGATGACCTTCCAACAATAATTGATCTCGCTTGCAATTCCAATAACCCACGCTCCCTAAGTTGGTTAATAGGAGACTTTAACCTGCCTTCCCTGCAAGATGCACATTCATCAGCCTTCCTTGAAGCAATGTACGACCTGGGCTACAAGCAACTCGTCGACTCTCCTACCCACACTAAGGGAAACAAACTCAACCTGATCTTCGCTCCCCAGACTGTTATCAACTCAACCCATTGCCTTGTGACTTCCATAACTTCAGTACCCTGGTCTGACCATAACCTTCTCACATTTCACATACCAACCAACCACCACAGCAATAGCGATAATAAAGCACAGGCCCCTCCCAGAACCATGACAACACACTTTCGGCCCCTTGTTAAGGACAAAGTTCTTGAGAAGGTCTTACCTCTCCTTACCAACACATCTCTCAAACCAGATGAATTGGTATCCCACTGGGACGACGCTCTCAGAACCGCCGCCTGCCTCCCAACCACTAGCAAGAAACCAAAGAAACGGGAACACGCACCATGGTACTCTGAAGACCTGAGAGCATCGCTTCTCCACCTACGCAAGCTCGAGAGACAGTGGCGCCAAACCCGGACCTCCGAGGCACTCTGCGCATACTCCTCTCACCTACAAACACACCAAACAAAGACGATGGAAAAAAGAAAACATTACCATTCAGATATACTAAAGCGGTCGCTGAACAAACCACATGACCTGTTCAGTATTGTAAAGTCCTTAACAGGCGACCCAGCACTTGCTCAACCACCCATGCCCCAGCCACAGGACTACTTCAACTATCTACAGTTGAAGATGATCCAAACTAACATGAATGCATCCTCCATAACCCTCCCCACCCCACACAAAACTCCCCATCCAGCCCCTCTGCTCAAGTTCCGTGAGGTATCCAACAAAGAGACCCAAGACATTATCTCATCCATTAACCTCACCACTGCCCCCAACGATCCCTGCCCAGCTAGCTGGATTAAAGAGCTGCGCCACGACCTCAGTCCTGCCATAAGCAGAATTCTGAACCAATCCCCCTCAATAGGGTCCTTCCCACAGAGCTTAAAGTATACATCAATTCGTCCACTGTTGAAGAACAGCAGACTCGACCCCTCTAAAGTTGAATCCTTCAGACCAATTTCAAGCATCCCCTTGCTTGCAAAAGTCATTGAGAAGGTGGTCCAGTGACAGATTCAACAGCACATCGACACTGTAACACCACTTGACCCATCCCAACATGGCTTCAGGGAAGCACATGGTGTTGACACAACCCTCTTCAACGACCTAGTCACAGGTCTTGAAAACATCCACCAAGAATTTGTGCTCATCTTTATGGACATCGCTGCCGCTTTTGACTTGGTGAACCATGAGATACTACTACTCCGTCTCATAGAGAAAGGAATACAAGGCTCTGCTCTTGCATGGTGTAAATTTTATTTGGCCAACAGATGGCAACAAGTCAGAACAGGCCCCACGACCTCAGATCCATTTCCACTGCAACAAAGTGTGCCTCAGGGTTCGTCCCTATCTGCATTGATGTTTAACATCTATATGCAGCCAATCTGTGCCTTAATCCGCTCTTTCAATGTTCAATGCCTGGCCTATGCAGATGACATCCTGATTTACATACCTTTCAAGATCGATCAACCAGACTTCTTACCAATATTAAGATGCTTTGAAGCAGTAGCAGAATGGCTCCTATCACAGAACCTACGGATTAACCACAGCAAAACTGATGTCCTATTTGTTACGAGAAATCAGAAGCTCACGCCACCCTCCCCATTACAAGTCAACAATGCTGAGTTGAAGACAAAATCCACAATTCGCTATCTAGGCATTACACTTGACCAACGGCTTGACATGTCAGCACATGTGAAAAATACCACGAAAGCAATCTACCACAAGATACGGATACTACGTCATCTCTGCCCTTACTTGACTTCACCGACTACCGAACAATTTTCCAAGCCTTGGTACTTCCACATCTTGACTTCGCTAATATCATTCTCCACGGACTTCCCCAGTCAACGCTAAGCCCGCTCCGTCTAGCCATGAACTCAGCCGCCAAGGTAGTCGTAGGATTATCGAGGTCAGACCACATAACGCCAGTCCTGATGAACCTCCACTGGCTACCTCTGCAGGCTAGAACCCAATACAAGACTCTAGTCCTGACATTGAAAGCCCTAAGGAACCAGCCCCCCACGCCCTTCAGTAAACTTATCCACAGCACGCCAGTCAACAGAAATAGGAGATCCACATTGATGAACACTCTTGAAGTCCCTAAGTTACTGACAAAATGCACAAAGACAACAGCCAGTAGGGCCTTCTCCATATTTGCACCCAGGGCCTGGAATGCCCTCCCTACCGAAATCCGAGCCATCTCGAACTTAACATTATTTAGAAAAGCCCTCAAACACCACCTCTTCTTAAAACATTACCCGGAAGCTATTTCTGGAAAACACACAGCCACCACCACTCCCTACCCAAACCACCCCATAACTCAGCCCCCCAAAGAGAATGGTTAGTCAGTTCACCCCCACCCCTGACTCTTGAACTTATACCTTTGCAAAGTCCCTTACATGTGTCTGATATATGAAAGTGTACTGTATTTTGTAAATAGTTAATTTGTTAAAGTTCCCTAGATAAAACTACTATATCTTGTAAATAGTTCCCCCCCTGTTTTTACCTCCAGGTTTAACTACCCTTGTTCATTGTAAACTCGATGTTCCTGTGGCATTGTAGTATGTTTTTGTTCAAATGTACACCGCATTGATTATAATAGCGCGGTATATAAGAAATATGAATAAAATAAATAAATATATTTTCTATCTGCTGTGTCGCTGGTATAGTGAAATCATTCCAGGTTTGGTCGGATTCATTGCAGGTTTGGTGGGATTCTATCGCTATTGGGTTGTATTCTGTAGAGGGTATGGTGTGTGCTGGATTGGAGTTTTTGTTCATTAAGTGATTTGCGAATTCATGGGGGTCTATTTAATGGACACTGTGGAGAGGGGTGTTTCTAGTGAGTTGTGCACGATGCTGAATAACTCCCTTGGTTTGTTGGCTTATTTCATAATTAGATTGGTGTGGTGTCGTTGCTTGTGATCATTGATCAGGTTGTTGTATGCTAGTTGTTTAGCTCTGTATTGGAGCACTGCATCTTCTGACTTGCTTTATCTCCATTTTTTTTCAAGTCTTCTGAGCGTACGTTTTGCTTCTCTGACTTCATTTGAGTACCAGGGAGCATTTGTTTTCCTGCGTGTGTGCATCTTTTCCTTATTTGGAGCTGATGCGGCTTTGGATATGGTGGAGTTCCATTTCTTTATGGTTTCATCTAGGCCATTACATTCTTGTTGTATTTGTGGCATTATTTCCTTTAGGAAAGTTTGTTAACACAGGGGAACAAATTTCCACTCTAAACATCAGGAAGGCATTTGGAGAATGTTTGGAATTAAACGTATTAAGAATGCTGCTTACCACCCACATCTGAATTCTATAAAAAATCACTCCATATAAACATACAAGTAATCAAAGTGGAAAACTATCTTCCACTGGGAGAACTGTTAGTAAAGCAATATTTCTTTTAGCTCCCAGGAAGTCTCAGAACACAGCAGCGCTCAAAACTGATAGCTTACTTTTAAGTAAAACATTGGCGCCTGATAGCATCAACGACAAACCTGGGAGTATGTTTCTTTTTCTTTTACTATTGCTTTCGAAAAATCAAAAAATCACCAGTTCTCCACCACCTGTGTATCAGAAACTATTAAAATTCAAAAACTCTTATCTCAATTGATCTTCCTCTACACCTCCCTCGTCGCCTCTGTAGCGTTTCACTCCAAAAAGGAGTTTCTTCAGGAGGGTCTGGAAATATAGAACAATAAACAACAATAGCACTGAAACCTCTTCATAATCCCCACTGTGATCAAAATTATGTATATTAATCTTATAAACTCAAAATGTCAAGAAGTTGTTTGAAAAAATGTATAAATACACTTACTTACTAAACGACTGCTGCCCGCGTTCCAAACTAAACTTGTCCGTGCTACTAAAAAAACGCCGCGCATGCGGACTAACCACCCCTAAAGCTCTTAATAGTGTCAACGGGGGCGCTGGTCATGAATGTCCACAGTCTTGGCAAAGGCAAAATATTATTATGACTTGCAAAGGATTGTGGGGGATGTAGTTCATTCATACCAGAATCAGCCGTTCACAAAATAATGAGTTGTGTTGCTCGAGTGTAAGCAAAGAAAAACAGATTTTATTCATGGGGTTAATTCTCCCACACAGATTTACTTGGTAACACAAAAGGACACTTGCTTCCAGTATTGTACTCAGGAAAAACAAAACATGTTATAAGGTAACTGAACTTCTTAAGCAATAAATCAATAAAGACCTTGATGGGAAACAGAAAAGGTCTTTTTGATGGCTCCTGCTAATGACATTCTTAGCAGTGCTTCAAAAGGCAAAAACAAAACCCAAAAGTAACAAAAAAACCCTGTTCTTTATCAAGGATAACTTTCTTCTATTCACACACAAAAAAAAAAAAGAAAAGTTTCCTTCCAGAGCTCATGTGCACTTGTGCCTGGCTCAATCACCAATAATTAGCCAGCTGCAAACCCCTTTGCTGGTTCACTCTCTCTACGTGGCTCAATCCTACCCTAAAGCTTTCTTGCAGAGACTTTTCTGGGTAGATAAAAGAACAAGTTACAGTTCCTTTTGGTGGTTGTTGTATTAGTGAGAAAGTACTTTAAAACAGTAGCCTAGACAGAGAGCAATCCATGTATTCATTCTGATCATTTGATATATCTCCTTCTTCCTCAAATATCATGGAATCAATATCAGGGTCTGGCTCAGAGGAATTCCTTAATTGATCATTCTCAGGATAATATTTGTTTTCCTGCTGTCTTCCAGGAGAAGAGCTAGGGCATAGATCAAAGTTCATACCTGAGCTTCCTTTGCTGTTAGGTTTCCTCTCCAGGTATCCTGGCCAGTAAGTAGTCCAGCTTTTATGTCCAGCCTTCCAATCAAGATCCCTGGACACTGGGTCTCTCTTCACATACCTTCTTGCACCGGTCTTAGGGCCCTTCCAAATGCAGCCGTCTCCTTCAAAGGTGCCGTCTGGGAGTTCCTGGCTCTATACCCCACTCCTCTGGCTTCCTCCAGTCCAATGGAGTATGCTTGCCTCTGGAATCACTCCTAACACACATACTGCTGTGGGCTCCTTCTTTAGACCTCCAAGATGTCTTTCTCTTCTTCCTTCCACGTTACTTCTGCTGTTGTAGTCCTCTCTCCTCTTTCTGTCTGCTCTCCTGGTTCTTTCTGTTCTGCCTGTTCAGTCTCTGTGGAGAATATCTTTTACTTTTAACCTGCTTAGAGGGACACTCCACCCTAGCACAGCCCAGGTGTGCTGAATCAAGCCCTGCCCTTGGAGATGAGTGATTGGGGATTACCTCATAGCTCTCCTGATTGAACACACGTTTCCCCACTTCAGCTCTTCTAGAGGCTGTTTGAAACCTGGTGCATTCTGGGACTGGTAGTCTTTTATGAAAACATTCTGTTTTAGTATTTCTACCAGCAAAGACAGGTTGCTTGTTCAAAGCCAATTCACCTCTTTTATAGCTCCCTCCTGAACTATGATAAGCTTCCTTATCACAATAGGTGACATTGACCTATCACATGACTGATGTCAAATCAGTGATGTTCAACTCTTTTACCCTGATTTCTCAAGGTGTTTATTTCTGCTGCTGGAAAACTCCGCACGTGCGGACTAGCCGCCTCGTTGAACTGTTTTGGATGACGCTGACTTTATTCACTGCTAATGTCAATTAATGGTATTCATCTCTAACTCTTTTATGCTACTTTTATTAAAGGCATACCTTCCATTCTATGGAGGAATTCAGACCATAAGGTTGTAAAGTGTTCACTGAAAAGATCCACCATTGTTCATAAAATAATAACGTCTCATCTAAAGTTTTACCTCTCATTGTTGACCAGTTTTTTTAGTAGCACGGACAAGTTTAGTTTGGAACGCGGGCAGCAGTCGTTTAGTAAATAAGTGTATTTATACATTTTTTCAAACAACTTCTTGACATTTTGAGTTTATAAGATTAACATTATCATGCCGCCCGCTCCCTAACCTTGAGGGTTAAGGAGGGGTTGCCTTGTGATGCCCTTGAGGCAGTTAGTTGTAGTTGTGTTATTGTGCTTCGAGCAGTAAGGCAGGCAAAGAGAAATTTATTTTTCATGAGGTTTATTTTTCATGAGGCTTACTTTGCCATTGTGCAGTTCAAAAAGGCTACAGACGGTGCAGAAGTATAAACCAAAAACAAGATTAACTGAAACTTGCCAAACAGGCTTATAATGCTGTATTATTTCACATTCACTTCATGTGATCCAAACATACAGGATGCAACAGAAAAGTTCCTTTAACAGTAGGGCTCTGGTTCTACCAATCACTGGTACCTTAATTCATTCACCTCCCACAAGCTTTCTTGTGTAGGTCAAGTTAAGTGCCACTGCTATATTTCTTCATATACCAGAAAATCCTTTTCCCTTAATTGCCTCTGTCAATTAAGCATGTAGAGCAGTCCATTAATATATCTTCATCAGGGTAAAGCAGAGAATTAGAAACAGGCGTTTCTTCATTACAGCCAGTAACTGGTTCTGGAATACTGTAGTTAAAACTTGTCTTCTGTTCTAAAAACTCTTTGAATTCTTTGAGAAGTGATTCAGCTGGTGACTTCCCCTCACTTAGCTGTCTTCCCTTCTCCTCGGTGAGCAAATGTTGGCTGAGCCTCTCTATCTCAGGCTGCTTATCATGTTTGTTTGTATCAGGAAAACAAACATTTGCTGTGCTTCCGTTATCTCCCCACCTTTCTCTACACGTGGGTGCTGTGCATAAAAACTTAGCAGTGCTAGGAGGGTACTTAAAAGCATTTACGTCAGCCCTTTCTTGGCTAGGTGTTTCAGCTAGCTTATAGGAATAATTAGTGTTATTCAAAGCTTCTCCCTGCTGACAACAGCTGCCACCATTTTGTCTGACTTGGCTTTTAAAACTAGAACACAATCTTTCTGGCTTTAGAGCATAAACTTCTCCCCCATTGGGTACCTTATACAGAAGCTTTTCCTTTGGAGAATTCTTTGTCCTTCGGCCTTTATTCCATAGCTCTGCCTGGTCCTGTAGCCTTGGATCTCTCAGCGTTCTGAAAGAGTTCTGCCCCCAGCAGTTTCTTTCCTCATCTGAATCTTCCACCACGCTACCTGCCAGCTGCAGACTATTAGAGGAATTACCCCAGCAAGGATCCTTCCTTTCAGACTTTCCTTCTGAAGCACTTGTTTCTCCCTCTGGGAATTCTCTTAGCCTCCGTTGCTCTCTTGGCTCCTGCCCTCTTAGCTTCTCTCGGTCCTGCTCTTGCTCCCGGTTCTGTTTGTTTTGCCTCCTCCATTCACTTCCTGGTTTCTGAGTATTTAACCAGGTGCTTCTAGCCTGCACTGCCCGCCTCCCCTTGGGGCGTGCCCAATCAAAAGCTTTCCTACTCTCCTCCCTCGAGGTGAGCTGTTCTGCTTGATTGAATCTGGGTTTTTTTCTTTCTGCAAAGAAATCCCTGCTTTCTCCTGCAGTACCGGCTTCTACCACCGGATGCTCATTTGTGTCCATCTGTTCCTGGGGAGCTACTGTGTCACAACATACATAATTTTGATCACAGTGGGGATTATGAAGAGGTTTCAGTGCTATTGTTGTTTATTGTTCTATATTTCCAGACCCTCCTGAAGAAACTCCAAGAAGACCAGCATTATTCTTGTATTGGCTTACCACCCACAGCCAAATGGTTGGTTGAAAGATTTAATCATACTTTGATCCAAATGCATAAAAGCTGTACAGTATAGGAGAAAACATGAAAGACTGGGAGCAGGTGGTCTCTTTTGTATTATTTTCACATCGAAAGGTCCCTCAGGCTTCATTGGGGTTCTCACCCTTTGAACTAATGCTGGGTTGTCAACACTGTGGTCTGATGAAATTGGTCTGTGAGAGTTGGACAGGGAGGGAGGAAAGGGTCACCCCAGTTGCTGAGTACGTAAAAACATTGAGAGAAACTTTAGGTACCGCTCCGTCCCTAGCAAGGGAGAATCTCAAGAAAAACCAGACCAAACAGAAGTTCTACTATGATCAGAAGGTTATGGAGAAAGATTTTCAGCCTGGGAAGATAGTGTTAGTCTTCTTACCCACCTCTAATAACAAAGCAATGACCCACTAGAAAGGACCTTTTGTCATCCGCATGAAGCTAAGGTTAGTGGACTATGAAGTAGCACAAGGAAAGAGGAGGGTCCACACCTTCCACGTTAACATGTGTGTCAGGAGGGTCTCGGTGATGGAGTGATGGAGAATGAAGAGGAGCTTGGACCTGAAGTTGCCCAGACCCAGGGAGGGGAATCGCTGTCACAAAAGCAGCAGGTCCAAATAGAGCAGTTAGTGGTCTCATTTCAGGATGCATTCTCTCCCCTTACAAGCCATACCCATTTGGGGATACATCAAATTGTGGCCCAGCCAGGGGAAGTGGTAAAGCAGAAACCCTGTTGGTTACCTCAGGACAAGACAGGAAGTAAAGAAAGATGTTGAGGAAATGCCAAAGTTGGGGGGTAATTGATGAGTCCAAAAGTGAGTGGACAAGTCCTATAGTATTAATACCAAAGCCCGATAGGACTAATCATTTTTGTATAGATTTCAGACAAGTGAATGCCATTTCTCGTTTCAACACCTACCCAGTGGCCAGAATCAAGGATCTTGTAGAGCAATTAGGCCAAGCAAAGTACATACCCACACTAGACCTTACAAAATAATTTTGGCAAATTCCTCTAGATAGAGTCCCGAGAGAAGCACACCTAGAAGCCTTTACCAGTTTATGGTCTTACTGTTTGGCCTCCATGGAGCACCTGCAACTTTTCAAAGTGATGCAAACGTATCTACCTGGATGATGTAGTCATCTTATCGGAGACCTGGGTAGAAGATCTACAGCATTGGAGACGGGTATGTGACTCCCTTAGAAAGGCAGGTTTAATCGCTAACCCTAAAAAGTGTTTGCTGGGACGAGAAGAGATGAAATATTTGGGGCAAGGAGTGGGGAAGAGATGGATCAAATCCACCCTAGATACGATCGAGGCCATAAGAGAAAAAACACACCCCAAACAAAGAAACAGGTAAGAGCTTTCCTAGAGCTGGTAGGATATTATAGAAAATTTGCAGATATAGACGCTTCGATTTAAGTAGGGGCCTGAAATTGGTGTAGTTATCTTCCAGACGGAGTGGAGTGGGAAGAGAGTTCCACAGAGCTGGACCAAGGAAGAAAAAAGGCAGGATGACGGGTAGACTGTAAGTGTGCACGAGATGGTGAGGGGAGGTGAAGTCGATTAATGTGAAGAGAATGAAGACTATGTGTAGGGATGTGGAAGCGGAGAAGACCAGTGAGGTACTGGGGTGTTTGTGTGTGCAGGACGCGGTGATAATGTTTAAAGTAATGTGAGTTGAATCATCACCTAAGATAAGACAGCCTTCCTAATAATTGTTGACAAACAATTGAAATGCGTTTAAATTATTTGTCATAAACTGCTAGTTATGTTTTAATGTTGTTACCCCTTGAATAATCAGATTGACTATATCTTGTATATTGTTAAAGCTGGAGAATACATCACAAATATAATTATTGATATGAATATGTACAATTGTGTTCCTGACAGGAAAAAGCAATGTGACTATCAGGCCACATGCTAACATTTGATTTGGCAAGTAGACAGAATAAGTTTAGGAATGCAGATGAAAAAATAACTATGTTACAGGTTAGCTATGTAATAATTTAGTGCTAGCTATGGATGTATTGTAACTAACAATAGATAATATAATTCTGTTCAACAATTTAAGACTGTCATTAGGGATGAATAATTGTGCTTGTTTGCAATTGTATGGCATCAAGAGAGATGCTGTAGTGGAGAATTGGATTTTTACAAATTATATATTGTATGCACTGAATCTAATGGGCCGAAGAAGGGGAAACTACCGACTGAATGATATCCTACTGAATATGGAGACTCCTGTTAAAGATCAGCGATTCCAGCAGAACTACTCATGTATGCGCAGCAGTGAAGCATGGGTGGATGGTCACTGAAAAAGATTGATCTAAGATGTACATAGCACAGCCCATGGTGAGAAAGGATGCTGCTGACGAATCTGGAGTGATGACTGGTGTCATGATATGAGGGACTAATCTCTGAATTATTGCTAGATCTACGAGAAGCAGTTGGCCACTGCTGGATGAGGTAGTGCTTACAAAAATAATTGGTAAAGTCTTGCTCTCTGTACACATTTTTATTGAGGCTAAGCAAAGGTAAACAATGTCACATGATTTTGTATAACTATTTCTTCCAATGAACAAGATGGTGCTCACCTATGGACCAGATGTGCCTAGGACTTTGAAAGAACATCTGCAAAATGAAGCCTACTGTAGAAGATTATTCTGGAATTGGACATGTTTCAACTACTGCTCTTTAGTAATGATTCTTTATAGAATCACAGGGAGGACTGTAGGAATGGACAGAGAAAGGGATTCCAGAATCCCCAATATGTAATTGAAGATAGATGAATTTTTGATACAGAATGTGTTTAGAAGTTTGACTTTTCACTTACTTCCTCTTAAATAGAATAGGATGTCATGATCATGAGTTCTGTGTAGCCGTCTTTAAAATAGATGGAACAGTGTTAACGCAAGCATAAAGAACATAGGCTATGAACTGTGCAACCATAGTTCATTGTACAGTCACTGCTGACAAAACATAATTTTTGTAACTTTTGCAATTATAAATTTCATCTAATATACTGTAATCAGATCTTACTCTGTAAAAAGAACTTTGGTGACACCTTGTGTTATTTCATGGTTATAATAAATGACTGTTACTTCCTCTTTTTCTCTAATAAAAGGATCTTTTTAGGAGGAGGACTTTGAATTCAATAAGCTTGGAATTATGCCTGTCCATAGACCGCTTATTGTCTTCCCTCTGAACTCAAAGACAGTAACACTTGTGTGTGTGTGATTGTGTTCTGTATTACTCTCTGCCTGTCTCTCACTGCTTGATGGACCAGAGACCTAAAGAGCCGTGGTATTGTGGTCAGATCATGGAGTTTTCTTCAATATATATACAACAATAAGAGAAGATCAATAAATAACCATTTAGCAATATCAATAAAAAGTATCAAAAGGGTGTAAAATGACATTTACATCAAATCATTATGCTATGTGTAGACCCACCATGATTGGGGGTGACTAAGGGGAGCCAGGAGTGAGTGAGCTGAACGAAATAATAAAACGGTCCAGACAGAGTCAGAGGAGGATGCTGCAATATGAGTCTCCTCCCAAGGAGACTCGCACAGTGCTAGTTCCACCCATCCTCGAGAGGCTGCTCCTTAGGATGTGGGGAACCGCAGCCTCGGTACCAGTGGTCATTCAGCATCTGGACGCTATCTATCACGTCCAGAAGGGCCCCGAGTTCCATAAAGAGCAACTCCCCCACAACTCCATGATGGTGGAGTCCTCATTGCAGAAACTGAAGAGCCAAAAACCCTACTCTTTGGTTCCCCGCAGCAGGGAGGCTGGGGCCCTCAACGCCCTGGGCCACAAGTGTTATCAGGGCGTCAAGCTCGGGTGCCAGATTCAGGCATACAAACTGTACATGGGAATGTACCTAAAAGGCCTGATGCAGGAGCACTTGGGGTTCTCGGCGGGCCTCGCCGGGGAACCCCTGCAGAGGTTCCAGTCCCTCGTGGCGAGCATCCGGGACTGTTCAAAATTTATGTTTATTTTATTTGATATACCGCCCTTCTGGAAAAGCAGAGCGGTTTATAATATATACAAAATTTCTCTCTAGGGCCGCCTATGACAGGTTCGAGTCTGTGGCCAGGGTGGTAGCCACCGGCATCAGCACCCAGTTCCAGGCATGGTTACAAACTTCGGACCTCGAGCAGTGGGTGCAAGAAAAGCTGCTGGATGTCCCCTGCAATGGCGAGAACTTGTTCCGGAAGCCAATGTCCAACGATGTGGCTGAAATCAAGACCGAGGTAGTGACCCAGCAAAGGCTGTCTAGGAAGCCCGCGACCCTCTCAAAGAAACGATCCTTGGGGAAAAAAAGCCCTTTTTCTTGAGGAAAATGGGCTATCACCAGGCCAGGCCCTACCAGCCTTACTCGGGGCAGCAGCACCAGGCCGCACAGCCTAAAAGCCAGGGACATGGGCCCCAGAAGCTCAAGGCCCCTAAGCCTCAAACACCAGCCCCCACCCAACCGGGGGGAAGCTTTTGACTCCCTGGGCAGGGCCTCCCCTCCCTCAGAAGTCCCTCTTCAGCCCACACAGAGTCGGATGGTCTCATTTGCCCACAACTGGTCCAGCAACACCATGGACAAGTGGGACCTGCAGGTTGTGAGGTAGGGTTACCACCTCCATCTACAGCAGACTTCTTCCCAGGAGAACCATCATGGCCTCTCCTCCACCAGGCCTTGCTCATCGCAGGCTTACTCAGGGGCAGGACAATAGAGCCTGCACCCCAACACCTCTGGGGAAAGGGGTTCTACTCAAGGTATTTCCTTGTCCCAAAAAGAATAGGAGGTCTCTGGCCCATCCTGGATCTGTGCAACTTGAACAAGTTCCTGGTGAGGGAAAAGTTCAAGATGCTCTCCCTGGGACACTGCTGCCCTACCTCTGCCAGGGAAACTGGTACACTCACATCCTGGTCCATCCCTCCCACAGACAGTACCTGAGAGGGGCAGTACTACCAGTACAGGGTACTGCCATTTGGCCTCTCCTCCTTTCCAAGGGTCTTCACGAAGTGCCTGGCAGTTGTGGCCGCCCATGTGCAATCCAGAGGGTCCAAATCATCCCCTACCGGGACGACTGGCTTAAAAGAGGCAGCACAGCCCTCGAGGCCAGCCAAACCCCCAAGGCTTACAATTCACACCCTGCAGAAGTTGGGATTCATCATGAATTACCCCAAGTCCAGCCTCTCCCCAGTTCAAGACTTGAAGTTCATAGGAGCCCAGCTGGACATTCTGCAAGTCAAGGCCTTCCTCCCGATAGAAAGGACCCGTCGCCTGATGCAGTTAGTGGAGGAGGTTCAAAGCTACAGTTCGGTGCCAGGCTGCCTGCTCCTCCGCTTTGCCTCAATGGTTTATGTCCACCCTTGGCTCGCCTACACATGCAAGCAACCCAGTGGTACCTCAGATCTCAATGGACACAGGCCACAGGCAAGCTGAGGGACAGGGTAAGAGTCAACCACTGACTGGCGGCTTCCCTCACCTGGTGGCAGTCCCTGCAATATCTCAGGGTGGGGATGCCTTTCCAAGCACCAGCACAACAAAGGGTCCGGACAACAGACACCTCCCTGGTGGAGGGCCATTGCACTCAGGGCAACTTGTCCCCAGATGAGTCTCGGTTACAAATCAACCTCCTCAACCTCAGGACCATCTTCCTGGCCCTACAGGCCTTCCGCTTCCTCCTGAGCAACCTCTCAGTCCTCATACAGACAGGCAATCAGGTTGCCATGTTCTGTGTGAACAAGCAAGGAGGCACGGGCTCCTACTCCCTCTGTCAGGAGGTGGTAGCCCTCCACTCCTTCGCAGTGCACAACAGCGTGCTCCTGAGAGCGGTGTAAGTGCCGGACCAGGACAGCCTCCTGGTGGAGAAACTCATCAGGATCCTTCGCCCACCCGAGTGGCATATGGATCCCAGGGTGGCACAGAGACTCATCCACTTCTGGGGTCCTGGCTGGACCTGTTTGCTTCCCTGGACAATGCACAGCTGCCCAGATTCTTCTCACCTCAGCCGCACCACAGCAGTGCGGTACATAAGAACATAAGATATGCCATACTGGGTGAGACCAAGGTCCATCAAGCCCAGTATCCTGTTTCCAACAGTGGCCAATCTAGGTCATATGTGTACCTAGCAGTTTCCCCAAAAGACACAGGTTCCACAGTGCTTGTATTGGGTCAAGCAGTGATATCCTGGGTCCCTTTTTAATAATGGCTTATGGACCTTTCCTCCAGTAACTTGTCCAAACCTTTTTTAAACCCAGCTACACTAACAGCTTTTACTACATCCTCCAGTAACAAATTCCAGAGTTTGATTACACGTTGAGTGAAAAAATATTTTCTCTTATTTGTCTTGAATAGTTTACCCTGTAGCTTCATTGCATGTCCCCTAGTCTTTCTGTATTCTTATAACGTAAACAATCGATCTATGTTTACTCGTTCCACTCCGTTCATTAATTTATAGACTTCTGTCATATCTCCCCTCAGTCGTCTCTTTTCCAGGTTAAAGAGCCCTAATCTTTTTAGCCTTTCTTCATAGGGGTATCCTTCCATCCCCTTTACCATTTTGGTGGCTCTTCTCTGAACCTTTTCTAATAACACTATATCCTTTCTAAGATTTGGCAACTAGAATTGCACACAATATTCAAGGTGCGGTCGCACCATGGAACAATACAGAGGCATTAAAATATCCTTTGTTTTATTTTCCATTCCTTTCCTTATGATACCTAGCATTCTATTTGCGCTCTTAGCCGCCGCTGCACACTGGGCGGAGGGTTTTAACATGTTATCCACAATGACGCCTAAATCTTTTTCCTGGGTGGTGGTTCCTAATGTGGAACCTTGCATTGTGTAACCATAGTTTGGGTTGTTCTTCCCTAGGTGCATAACTTTGCACTTGTCCACATTAAATTTCATCTGCCATTTTGATGCCCAGACTTCCAATTTATCAAGATCCTCTTGCAATTTTCCACAATCCTCATGGGTTTTAACAACTTTAAATAGTTTTGTGTCATCTGCAAATTTGATAACCTCACTCGTTATTCCCTTTTCCAGGTCATTTATGAATATGTCAAAAAGCAAAGGACCCAGCACAGATCCCTGGGGTACACAACTATTCACCTTTCTCCATTGGGAAAATTGGCAATTTAGCCCTACCCTCTGCTTTCTATCTTTTAACCAGTTCCTGATCCACAATAGTACACTGCCTCCTATACCATGACTCTTTAGTTTTGCCAAAAGTCTCTGATGAGGGACCTTGTCAGAGGCTTTCTGAAAGTCCAAATACACTGTATCAACCGACTCACTTTTGTCTACCTGATTATTCACACCTTCAAAAAAACATAACAGATTAGTAAGACAAGATCTTCCTTGTCTAAAGCCATGTTGGCTGTCTCCCATTAAGCCATGACCATCTACATGTTCAGTAATTTTGTTCTTTATGGTGGTTTCTACCATTTTTCCCGGTACTGATATCAGGCTCACTGGTCTGTAGTTTCCCGGATCATCCTTGGAAACCTTTTTTTTTTAAATTGGCATTACGTTGGCCATCCTCCAGTCTTCAGGTATTACAGATGATTTTAATGAAAGTTCACAGATTACTAATAGCAGGTCTGCAATCTCATATTTCAGTTCTTTCAACACCCTTGGATGTATACCATCCGGCCCAGGTGATTTGCTACTCTTAAGTTTATCTTATAGTTGTAATACATCTTCCCGATGTATCAATATTTCCTTCAATTCTTCTGCACCTTTAAATACCACTTCAGTCATGGGTAACATCCCTACATCTTCCTCAGTAAAGACTGAAGCAAAGAATTCATTCAATCTCTCCGCTATCGCCTTGTCGCCTCTTAGTGTCCCTTTAACCCCTCTATCATCTAATGGACCAACTGACTCTCTCACAGGTTTTTTGCTACAAATGTACTTGAAAAAGTCCTTATTACATGTTTTTGCTTCTGCAGCAAGCTTTTTCTCAAAATCTCCCTTTGCCTGCCTTATTGCATTTAACGTGCCAGTGCTTGTGCTGTTTCCAGTTTTCATCATTTGGCTCTTTTTTCCATTTCCTGAAAGATGCTTTTTTGGCAACAACAGCCTCTCTGACCTCACCTTTAAACCATGCTGGCAGTTTTTTGGACTTCCTTCCACTTTTCTTAAGCGTGGAATACAGCTGGTCTGGGCTTCCAAAATAGTATTTTTAAACAACACCCAAGCTTGATGTAAGTCTTTAACCTTTGTAACTGCTCCTCTTAGTTTTTTCTTAACTATTTTCCTCATTTTATTGTAGTCTCCCTTTCGAAAGTTAAAAGGTAGTACTGTGGATTTCCTTACCATCCTTACCTCTATCATATGGCTTTTCTTAGCAGTGGCTTCTTTCTTGCCACCTTCCCATACAGATCCTGTATGTGGAATAATCTTGAGAAAGAGACCTCTAGAGTTCTTTTAATGTAATGTTTATGTTTATTATGTTTATTAAAATGCTTTCTATACCGCCCCATACCAATGGCGTCTGGGCGGTTTACAAACAAAATTAAAAACAGTTACAATATAGGCTGTCGGAAAAGTTAAAAAGAACGCCAGTTAAAATCTTAAAAGGGACAGCGGAGAGACAGAAAATAGAAAACAACAAAATATAAGAAGAAACATCAACAGGAAGAGGGGGGGAGGGAGACAAAGACGGGGGAGTGAGGTCAAACGCCAAGCAAAACAGATGGGTTTTTAGTTGTTGTTTGAAGGCTTGATATGATTATAATCATGTCTCACAGTGATCTTCCTCAGCAGTTTGTTTAATCCACAGTTACTGACTTTGGAGGAACGGCCTGATCAAGACAATGTCATAGTGGTACCAACCCTTTATTTTTATAACAGTGGACCTGCACTGCCCCAAGTGATATTTAGACACAGACAAGTTGTCTTATACCCTTTCTCCAAGCTATACTTTTGAATAAGTTTATTCCAGAGTTCTTTTAGCAGTTCTTTCTTCAGCATGTTTAGACATTAGCTTCAAATTCACTTCATATAACACAGATAGCTTGATTCTTCATCCAATTTATTGTGATTGGTTGCAGGTAGACTCTTTTGAAATACTTATGGGGCTTTTTGGGCATCATTTGGAGCTAAACGCTGACAAAGTATGTGAAAACAATACAATGAAAACCTTTTGTTTTACTCTCAATTACTTTTTAAGTAGTTCTAAATTGTTCTTTCACATTGAAAGTTTGTTATATAGATGAGTGAAACCCCTGCTTTAATTCATTTTGAATTTTTTTTTTGCAAGGAATGTTATGCCCTTTGCAAGATACCGCAAGAGGTTGAAAAACTGCCAGTTTTGGGTGATGAATATGTTGCTGAAATGATGATTATAAATAAATCCAAATTCTTACTACTTTTTCCTTTTTAATGAGTTTGCCTCACTAGTTTACAACAGGATTTAGCATGTTTATATTCTTCGGGGTGATTATTTGCATGTTGGTTTTTGTGTGGGTTAGTATGTATTGTGCCTTTTGTTTTCAGGGTGTGTGTGGAAACATTGCTGCCTGCTGACGTTTTCTTCCAAATGGACTGTCTCATACACCAGCATCCAGCAGTGACTACAGACTCCTTCCATTCTGATAGAGAAATTATGCATGTTCAAAGCATTTCTCACTGGGCACCGGCTAACATTGGCCCTTACAGTCAGGCCATCAAGGTAAACAATCTCAGTTGTACTGTGATAGCTGGAACTATTTTCATGAAGTTTCCCTGCCTTGCTGTTCCTCCTGAAATGTTAATCATTCTTTTTAGTAATGCCACTTCTGCCTCTTATTTTTAATATACAACAGTTCAGTAACATGCAAATTGTGAAGGGCTGTGTCAGACAGCTCGCATTGTCACTAGTTACACTTTGTACTGGTTTGCCATGCAGTCTTCTCCCAGTAAATTTAAAAAAATTCACCTTTGCTCTCTACCTCACTATAATAACTTTATTTACATTAATATTTATCTCCAGGAGCAAGCAGGAATGCAGTCTTCACATATGGGTGAATGTCACCGATGGAGCCCTTGCAGGAATGTTCCCCAGCATCTAACAGGAAAGCCTTTGGGAGCACTCCACTGCGCCTGCGTGCCTGCCTTCCCACCTGCCCAACTCTGCTCCTCAGTTCTTCGTTTTCCGTGGAGCCAGGAGGACGTACATTCCTGTCACTGCTCAAAAACCTATCTTTTTTTATGTTACATAGTGCTTTTGCCTTCCTGCCGCCACTCTTCCATCAATTCCGACACCATCCCAGATAATTCTTTCTTTTTTATTTTATACATTTTCTATTCTCTTCATTTTTAATGCAATTTTCACCACTAAGCTAGGCCTCCAGGCCTCCACAGCCGTATCTTCAATCTCGAAGACAACTTTTTTGAGACATGGACAAGCCAACTAGTGGTTTTAAAAAATGTACCAAATCTGCTGGTACCATATCAGTCACTGATAAACATGACTGGTATCTAAAATGTTTGGGCCCTGAACATCAACCCAATTCTTGTCCTTTGTGCCAGCAAATGACAAGGAGTCCCCCAAAGATCAGCCCTCTCTGCCCTGACATTCAACATCTTCATCCAGCCAATCTGCTCAGTCATTCAAGCACTCAGCATACACCATTACATATATGCCGATGACATCGTGATCTATGTACCTATCAACACACTCAACCTTAACATCGTGAGCATAGCTAACTGCTTCACCAAAATCAATACCTGGCTCACCACCCACAATATGACCATACATTTTAAAAAACCCGAAGCCCTACTTATCAGCAGAGACAGCAGCTTCACCCCACCAGGCACCATAACCCTAAACGGTACTCCAAATACAACAAGAAGTATGATACCTGGGTGTCACCATCAATCAACACCTGACATTTTCCACTCAAATCAAAAACATCACCAGGAGCATATACTACAAGCTTAAGACCATGCAGCTTCTCAAGCCTCTCCTAACTCACCAGAACTTACCACATTTGGACTACTGTAACATCATCCTTCAAGGGCTACCGAAGACAGCAACCCACCCACTCCAACTAGCCCTCAACACAGCAGCATGCAACTTCTACAGTGCACGTAGAACTGAACACATCACTCCCATGCTCAAACAACTGCACTGGCTGCCCATTATGGAATGCACAAGATTCAAAGCCGTCCTTACAATCTTCAAGGTCCTCAATAGTCTTTCATCCACCCATTTTCAAACACATATCCAATCGACAACAACCGTACCAAGCGAACAAGATCCCAGAATATCCTACATGCACCAGCACTCTTCACCAGATCCAATACTACTACCTCCAAAAGAGCCTTTTTGTTATATGCGCCATCCCTCTGGAACTCCGGGCCACAAAGGACAAACTCTCATTAAGAAAGGCCCTAAAGACCCATCTCTTTACAGCATGCTTCTCTGAAGTCACAGCTTAATATCATTGCACACTGTGATAAGGAAGCTTATCATAGCTCAGGAAGGAGCTATAGTAAAGGTGAAGTGACTCTGAACAAGCAACCTGTCAGTTCTGGTAGAAATAAGAAAACAGAATTTTTCCATAAAAGACTACCAGTCCCAGAATGCACCAGGTTTCCAACAGCCATTAGAGGAGCTGAAGTGAGGAAACGTGTGTTCAATCAGGAGGGCTATGAGGTAATCCCCAAGCACTCATCTCAAAGGGCAGGGCCTGATTCAGCACAGCTGCGCTGTGCTAGGGTGGAGCACGCATCTAGGCAGAATAAAGGTAGAGTTTATTCTACAGAGAATTATCCTCAGATTCAGCTTGGACATCTTCATGATCTTGGACAGCTTCATCATCTGGAGGATCATCAGAAGCAGAAGCCAGAGCGGACGGACAGAGAGGGCAAGAAACCCTTTGGAAGAAAGAAGAGAAAAGCATTTGGGAGGTCTAAAGGAGTCCAGAGCAGTACGTATACTGGGAGACATTCAAAAGGCCAGCATACACCATTGGACTGGGGAAAACCAGAAGAGTGGTGCTGCAGAGCTAGGAATCTCCAGACGGTACCTGTGAGGGAGACGGCTGCACTTGGAAGGGACCCTAGGACCCGTGCCAGAAGGTATGTGAAGAGAGATCCAGTGTCCAGGGATCTGGATTGGAAGGCTGGACATAAGAACTGGACTACATACTGGCCAGGCTATTTAGAGAGGAACTCTAACAGCAATGGAAGCTCAGGTATGAACACTGATCTATGCCCTAGCTATACCCTTGAAAGACAGCAGGGAAACAAGTATTCTCCGGAGAGTGCTCCATTGAGAAATTCCTCTGTGCCAATCCATGATATTGAACCCATGATTGTTGAAGAAGGGGTTATAGATACAGGCTGTGAATACATGGATTGCTCTCTGTCTAAACTCCTTTGGTAATTTACTGTTACAAAGTACAACAACCATCACAAAGAAATACAAACTTGTTCTTTAATCTACTCAGAAAAGCTCCTGAGTAGGATTTGAGCCACGCAGTAGAAAGCAAGCCAGCTAAGGGGTTTCAGCTGGGTAACTGCTAGCAATTGAGCCTTACCTAATTGCTTGTGAGCTCTGAGGAAATCACTTCTGAGTCTATGTGTGAAGATATAAGAAGTTAACCTGAAAAGAACAGTTTTTCCCTACTTTGTGGGTTTTGTTTGTTGATTAAAGCACTGCTAAGAAAATATTAGCTAGAGCCTACAGAAAAGACCAGTTTGTTACCAACCAGGTCTTTATTCTTTTGATTTGATTGCCTGTTGTTTTCCTGATTTTGTTTTTTTCTAAGTTTAACACTGAAAGCAAGTATCCTGTTTTATGTGCTACCAAGCATATCTGTGTTGGGAGAAATAACCCCATAAATAAATATCTTATTGGCTTTACACTCAAGCACAACTAATTATTGTGAGCGGCTGTGTCTGGTGTGAATGGACTGCATTTCCCACAATCCCTTGCAAATCATATTGATATATGCCTTTGCCAAGACTGTGAACATTCTCACCCAGGCTCCCGTCTGACAACACTTACCTCTGCCCTGTTTCCCTTATCCCTCCTCCTAACCCTTATTAACCCCCCTTTCCTCCCCTCCTACATTTCAACCCCTACTCCCCCTTACACTAAGTTTTCTCCAAGTTTTTAATTCCCTGTTTAATGTATAATGTTCTGTTTAATGTAAACCGCTTTGACCATAGGATAAAGTAGTATAGAAAAACTGTTAAATAAATAAATACCCTCCTATGCCCAAGGAGGCAGCTACATTACCGGTGCATCGGATCCTGCAAGATCTTATGCTCCGCATGTGGGAGGTTCTGCTCACTGTTCTGCCTGTCAGCAAGAGGCTCGCTACCATGTACCAAGTACCAGAATGCCCAGGCTTCCAAAAACCTCAGCTTCCCCACCACTCAGTGGTGGTGGAATTGGCGATGCGCCAAATAAAGAACTGAAAAAAACATGTATCCATGCCTCCTGGCAGGGACTCAAGGACATTCGATGCTCTTTGGGCGTCGATGCTTCCAAGCATGCATATTGGCCTCCAGAATAAACTTGTACGACTTGCTCTATATGGACATATTTCTGAATGATGTCACCAGAGATCTGGAGACTTTCACCCCTGCTGTTTCCTGAGGATAAGCAGAGTGCATTCCAGACACTCATCAAGCAAAGCCAAAATACTTCTAAGTTTCTTACCAGGGCCTCTTTTGATGCCTTTGAATCGACAAACAGAACTTCAGCAGTCTGCATTGGGGCTCGCAGAATGGACTGGTTACAGACATCAGATCTCAAGCAATGGGTCCAGGATAAACTGGCCAATATCCCATGTACTGGTACTGGAGAAAACCTTTTTGGAAAAGATTGGAGGGAAAAAGTAGGAGAGATTGAGACAGATGATCTCATCCTAAAATGCCTTTCCAGGAAAACAGTTGACCAACCCAAGGCTCATTAAGCCTCAACCAGCTGCACAAGCACAACCTGCACCTGGTTTTTGACTCCTTCCTAGAGAGGAATGCCAATCTGCCTCTGGAGGGTGCCCCGCCCCTCCACATAGCACACTGACATATGTCAATTCTGTAAGAAAAACCTAGAAATGGTGACTTACCTCATAGCTGGCTGTAAACTTCTGATGACAGAAGATTTCTATACAGAAAGGCATAATAACATGCCTCATCCATTGGAAACTTTCTAAGCACTACAACATCACTGTGCCCAAAAAGCAATGGGATCATGACCCTAAGAGAATTACAGAGAATGACGAAGTTATGATCACCTGGGATGCTCCCATTCTGGCTGATAAAAAGCTAGATGTGAGGAAGCCAGATATAGTGTTTAAGAAGAAAAACACTAGAATGGCATTGATAATAGAGGTGTCAGTTTCAAGCAACTACTCTGTGAATCACTTGGAGATGCAGAAGATCCAGTAATATTAAGAAATGCAGTCAGAGACCAAGAAAATGTGGCAGAAAGATACAGAAATATTTTCCATCGTGTTGGATGCCATCAGCTTCATAAAGAAGAATTCCCAAGCACATCTTGACAAACTACCCATACATGTTACATCTTACGAACTCCAGCAGGAGGTTCTCTTTGGCACGATGTGAGTACTACGCCGAGTCTTAGCAGTAAATTTGAGAGACTGAGATCATACTCCCCATGCCCTGGCTTAGAAGTGAGTTTCACGACTATTATGGTATGCACAAAACTAACCCATTTGGAGAAACTGCCCCCAGGCAGACTCTGTCACTATGCCCACACGTGGCACCTCCTAACAGCAGAGCAGTGGACACTCCAAATTGTCCAAAGGAGTTATCAGCTTCACTTCGAAACCTTACCTCCCACCAGTTTCACAGGGGGTTATCCCACTCAACCCCTTCAAAGCACTCTCTTAAAAGAGGAGGTGACTACCCTGTTGTCCCAGGGCACCATAGAAAGAGTTCCTATTCCTCAAGAAAAGATGGGCTTCTACTCTCCATATTTTCTCACTCAAAAAAAAACAGAAGGTTTCAGGCCCATCTTGGATCTCAGAGAGCTAAGCAAGTTCATGGTCAGAGAAAATTTCAAAATGATTTCTCTAGGGTCAGATATAAAATCATCCTAACCACCCACAAAATTTTAAACCAACAGTCCGCGGACAGACTTTTTCCACTTTTAGCGAACAACAACTTCAACAGACCCGAGAGAAGATTCACCCTCAACATGCTTGCAATACCCACAGACAAACCCTCAAGCAGTCATCAAGCCAACAGCAGGGCATTTTTCCTATACGCTTTCTCCTTGTGGAATTCACTGCCACCTCACATAAGATCCATTCAGCTGACCAGTGACTTCCATAAAAGCTTAAAAACATTCCTGTTCATAGAACACTATGGGTCAGATATGAATCTAGGAACAGTTCCCTGAGCTTCATTCGTAACCCTATAACACAATGTAAACAGTTATATGTTAATCTGCCTGTTGCTGATCATTTGTTAAGCTACATATTTACTGTAATGTGCACCCCACTGTTCAAATTTCATTGTTCTGTGCACTGAGTTATATGTAAATTCACTTGACTAGTAGAAAGATGGTATAAAAAAATATGTTAAATAAATAAATGTGCCCTATGCTCCATTACATATGCAACAAGCGCAATGGACTCTGTCTTCTCAATGGACACAAGCAAAGGAGTGTCTGATCAGTCCCTTCATTGGTGGTATTCCCCACAAAACCTAATCATTGGGTCACCTTTTCAGATGCCTCAACCTCAGTGCACCCTGACAACGGATGCTTCCAAGCTGGGCTGGGGGGGGGGGGCATCTGAACAACCTGACCACACAGGGGCTGTGGACACCACAGGAATCTGCCCTGCAGATCAACCTACTAGAATTATGGAAACTAAGAAATGCTCTTCGGGTTTTTCATCCCCAACTTTCGGGGCAACCTGTTCTAGTCAGGATGGACAACCAAGCTGCCATGTTCTACGTGAACAAACAGGGGGGAACAGGGTCATGCCCCCTCTGCGATTTGCCTGTGGTCCTTTGTCATCTCACACTGCATTCATCTCAGAGCAGTGTACCTCCTGGGCAAACTCAATATCCTTGCAGACAAGCTAAGCCGTATCTTTCATCCACACGAATGGACCTAGAGCATCGGTAGACGGCTGCTCAGATCTTCCAGATATGGAGGACCCCACTCGTAGATCTTTTTGCCACTCCGCAAAATGAACAGCTTCCATGCTTCTGCTCCATGGTTCCGTCACTGCACAGACAGGCCCCGGACGCCTTCCTTCTCCACTGGAGACAGGGACTGCTCTACACATTCCCTGCCATCCCCTTGATACCCAAGATGCTATGATTCTCATAGTCCCCTTCTGGCCCCGTCAACCATGGTTTCCTCTACTTCACCTTGCACAGATTCAGCCACTCAATCTGGGATGTGCACCCGACCTCCTCTCTTAGGATCACAGGATGCTCCTCCATCTCAATCTTCACTCCCTACACCTGATAGCATGGCTGTTGAAAGGCTAGTGCTCACTGACCTCGACCTACCACAGGTGGTCAAGGATGTCCTCCTTGCATCTCGTAAGGATTCCACTAGGCGATCTTATGCCTTCAAATGGCATAGGTTTGCCCTCTGGTGCTTCCCAAAAGATATTGACCCCTTTTCTTGCCCGGTGGAGTCACTTCTACAATATCTCCTCCACTTATCCTTGACAGGTCTGAAAACTAATTCAGTGAGAATTCACCTTAGTGCCATTGTGGCCTCTCACAGACTAGTGGATGAACAGCCTATCCTCTCACACATCTTAGTAGCATGCTTCATGCGGGTCTCCTGCTGTCCAAACCACCCATTAATCTGCTTCCGGTGGCCTGGGATGTGAATGTGGTTCTGGCACAGCTTCTAAAGCCATCTTTTGAACCTTTAGCCACCACTTCACTGAAATTTCCATCTTGAAAGGTCAGCTTCCTTATTGCCCTCACTTCAGCTCACTACATCACTGAACTGCAGGCTCTAGTAGTGGATCCTCCCTATACTCTGTTCCACCATGACAAAGTGGTTCTCCGTACCCTTCCACACTTCTTCTCAAAGGTGGTTTCCTCTTTCCATCTAAACCAGTCGATAATCCTCCCGATTTTCTTCCCTAGAACATATGTGTCTCGGACTGAAGCAGCTCTACACACCTTAGAATGCCAGCAAGCACTGACTTACTACTTGAGTAGAACTAAAGATCACAGAAGATCCTCTCAATTATTCATCCCCTTTGATCCTAGTCACCTAGGTCTACCAGGGACGAAATTTACTCTATCCAGATGGATTTTGGGGTTTTTTTTAGTGCCGTCAAGTCAGTACTGACTCCTAGCGACCCAGCTGCCTCTGAGTTTTCTTGGCAATGTATCACTGGAAGTAGATTGCCAGGCCTTTTCTTCCGAGTCATTGGAGGGTAAAGTGACTTGCCCAAGATCACAAGGAGTGCCAGTGGAAATCGGACCCTTGATGTTCTGGGTCCTAGGCAGTTGCTCTAACCACCAGGCTACTCCTCCACTCTATCCAGATGCACAGTACTGTCTAGACAGAGACTCCTATCAGGACACTGTCTTTGGCCAAGCTGTACTCCAGCACAGGTACCAGACTATCATTTGGGGAGTATCGCCTCCTTGAATTAAGTCCAATGGCACACAACTCGTCCATACTCTTCTGCTATCAATTTTATCTCCAGGAACAAGCAGGAATGTAGTCCTCACATATGGGTATCGTCGGTACTGACGGAGCCTGCGCAGGAACGCTCCCCAGCGTCCAATAGGATCGCTTTTGAGAGCATCCCTCAGCACATGCACGCTGCCTTTCCGCCTTTCCAACTGTCCCTCTTCAGTTCTTCGTTTTCCGCGGAGCCGACAGGACCTATTCCATGTCACCGCAGAAAATTCCATCTTTAAATTTCTTTCTGTGGTCGCGTTTGCCTACCGCACGACGCCTACCGGTACCACCTGTTCTTTTCTTTTCTTTTAAAAAAAAAAACAAACGTTGTTTCTTTTCAGAAACTTTCCTCTTTGGTGCTAGGCGCCATTTTGGGCATTAGGCCCCATTTTCCTAAATCATGGAAAAGCCAACTAGTGGTTTTAAAAAATGTACTAAGTCTGGCAGTACCATTTCCGTCACTGACACCCATGATTGGTGTCTAAAATGTTTAGGACCTGATCATTCTCCAACTGAAGGTCTCTCCTGCATGGGGATGACCAAAAGAGGAAGACAGAACCGGGCCGCAAAGCTCGGTACCCTCTTTTCTTCAGATGCCAAATCCATTGCATCGACATCGTCAAGGGCCTCTTCTTCCTCCCATGGATCTCAGGTAACTAAATATAAAGGCCGGTACTCAAAGGGTAGCTCTCCTGCTAAGCATCGAGAGGCCATTGGCCTTGCCCTTAAGGGAACCACACCGGCAAAACAGCCCCGGCGGGAGGCTTCGGCTTCCAAAGCATCGATGGGGCTTCAGGATGTTCTCGAGGTCTCAACCTCGCAAGAACTACCTGTGCCATGCTCAGGAGTTCCGGCCGTCCTCACCGGTACCGACACCCAGGCATCGGCAGCATCAATAGACCAGAGGTTCCTCACTATCGAGCGCAGTATCGCAGCTCTTCTTTCAGCTGCGGTACCGGTGGTCCCAAGGGCACCGGTGCCGACATCGACACCGATGCCGGTACTGACCCTGGTGGGAACTCTTCCCATGCCATCTCTGGCTGGAGTGGACAAAGTGGTACCGGGTCACCTCAGTACCGACTTCGATCGGTACCGTGATCGTGCTTTGCAAGAGCATCGGGGTCAGGAATACTCCAATTCCGAAGACTCTGACAATTCTGCTGGCACTAGAGGGTTTCTTCTAGAAGATCCCTCTTCTCCCCAATGCAGAATGTCACCTCCAGAGGACATGTCATTTCAGGATTTCATCCGTGATATGGCCAAAGGTCTTTCAATCACAGTAGCTCCTGAAGAGGAACCCAGAGCAAAGGAATTGGAAATCCTCCAATATCCTAAAGCTCCTAAGGAGGCAGCTACTCTGCCTATCCATGAAATTCTGCATAGCTTGATGCTCAGAATGTGGGAGACACCTCTGACTACTTCTCCTCACTCTAGGAGACTTGATACTATGTATCGAGTTCCACCATGTCCTGGATTTCAGAAAACTCAGCTGCCACACCATTCAATGGTAGTGGAATCAGCCATGCGTAGGATGAAAAGTGCAAAGAGGCATGCATCCAATCCTCCAAGTTGTGAATGCAGGACTCTGGATGCTTTTGGACGCAGAACTTTTCAAGCTTCCATGCTTTCAGCTAGGATCAGTTCATATATCCTATATATGGGAATGTTCCTTAAGGAAGTCACAGGGGACTTGGAACTTATGAGCCCATTTCTCCCAGATGATAAGAGACAAGATTTTCTTGCTCTAGTTAATGCTCAAGATGTCTCCAAGTTTGTCAACCGTGCAGCCTTTGACTGCTTCGAATGCATCAACAGAACTTCTGCTATTGCCATTGGCGCACAACGGATTGCCTGGCTACAGGCATCAGACTTGGAGACTTGGGTACAGGACAAGTTAGGCAACATTCCTTGCATGGGGGAGAATCTCTTCGGCAAGAACTGGCAGGAAAAGGCTAACGAGTTAGATGCTGACAATTCTACCTTAGATAGATTGTCAAAGTCTACAGCCACTCCAGCCAAAAGGAAGCCTTATAAAAAAAACCCTTTTTTAGCAAAAAGAGGAAGTTTTATCCTTCCTATACCCAGCAGAGTCAGACTCCAGGTCAGGTTGCCCAAAAGGGACAAACTAGACAGCAAAAGAAACCAAAAGGCCCGAGAGCCCAACCAGCTCTCCAGGTTAAGCCCCCTCAAGGGCTTTGACTCCTTCCTAGAGAGCTTTGCCTTCCTGCCTCTGAGGGGTCCTCAACCCCCCAATATTCCGGGCAGGTTATGCCACTTTGTCAACAGATGGCATCAGATAACAACAGAAGATTGGACTTTGTCCATTGTAGGAGAGGGGTACAAACTTTATTTTCACAGCATACCCTCTCCTACAAATTCTAAAGCAATTCAATTCACAAACCTCTGCAGACAATCTGCTAAATCACGAGGTCTCCACACTTCTTGCCCAAGGGGCAATAGAGGAAGTACCCATTTTTCAACAAGGGACAGGGTTCTACTCCCCCTATTTTCTTATTCCAAAGAAAACAGGGGGACACAGACCCATTCTAGACCTCAGAGAATTGAACAAATATCTGTTTCGAGAGAAATTCAAAATGATTTCTCTAGGAACTCTTCTGCCATACCTTCAAAGCCAGGACTGGCTTTGCTCTCTAGACTTAAAGGATGCTTACACTCACATTCTCATCCATCCAGATCACAGGAAATTTTTACGTTTCCTTTTCAGGGGAAGACATTTCCAGTACAGGGTTCTTCCTTTTGGTCTGGCTTCAGCACCAAGGGTGTTCACGAAATGCATGGCAGTAGTAGTGGCATTTCTACGAACCCTGGAGATTTTTGTCTTCCCTTACTTAGATGACTGGCTCATTCGAGCCTCCACAGTTGCAGAGGCCAGCACTGCACTGTCCCGTACAATGTGAATCCTCCAATACTTGGGATTGGAAATAAACTTCCCGAAGTCTCAACTAGTTCCTTCCCAATGCCTAGAATTCATAGGAGCCTGTCTGGATATCAGACAGGCAAGGGCTTTCCTTCCACAAGCCCGGTGTCTTTGCATTATGCAGCTAGCTTCCCAAGCAGCAGGCAAATCCTCCCTCATTGCTCGGGAACTACTGCAGTTACTGGGACACATGGCATCCACAGTTCATGTAGTCCCATATGCTCGCCTCCACATGCGAGCAGCTCAGTGGGCCCTCTCCACACAGTGGACATAGGCCACGGGTCATTTGTCGGACAAAATAACAATCTCTCAATGACTAATTTTGTCCCTCCAATGGTGGCAATCACTAGAAAATCTGACAGTGGGGTCTCCTTTCCATCAACCCCTCTTTCAGGCCACCCTAACAACAGATGCATCACAGGTGGGTTGGGGAGCACACCTGAATCATCTCTCTACCCAGGGCACCTGGACTCCACAGGAGGTTGGTTTACACACAAACCTCCTGGAATTAAGAGCAATTTATTTAGCTCTTCGAGTGTTCCACACCCAGCTCAGCTACAAGACAGTCCTAGTCCAGACGGACAATCAGGTAGCCATGTTCTATGTGAACAAGCAGGACGGAACGGGCTCTCTGTCGTTATGCAACGAAGCTTTACGACTATGGGCCCTCGCCAGAGAGCATCAAATTTACCTTCTAGTGGTATATCTTGCAGGCATTCAAAACCTTTGGGCAGACAAACTCAGTCGAGTACTGCAACCTCACGAGTGGTCACTCCACCTAGACCAGGTGGCAAAGATATTTCATCTCTGGGGCACTCCAGACATAGACCTCTTTGCAAGTCCACTGAATGCCAAACTTCCCCGGTTCTGTTCCAGGATTTCGGCACACAACTGTCAGGCAAGGGATGCCTTCCTCCTTCACTGGGGTCAGGGCTTCATTTATGCCTTCCCACCCATTCCCCTCATCCCCAAAACACTCTTCAAGCTTCAGAGAGACAGGGGTCGCATGATTCTCGTAGCACCACGATGGCCACGCCAAACGTGGTATTCCCTGCTTCTGCATCTCTCTCAAGCGGCACCTCTGGAGTTAGTACATGCTCCAGATCTCCTTTCCCAGGAGAACGGGACGCTATGGCACCCGAATCCCCAGTCCCTGCACCTCACGGCCTGGTTGCTGAAGGCTTAGACCTCCAGGATTTCAACCTGTCCCAGCAGGTAAAAGATATCCTTCAGGCTTCTAGGAAACTTTCCACAAGAAGATCTTATGCCTTCAAGTGGAAACGTTTTACTATATGGTGCTCCAAGAGGGGATTAAACCCCCTGGTCATACCCTTAGAATCGACACTAGAGTATCTCCTTCACTTATCGAATTCTGGGTTAAAGACCAATTCGGTAAGAGTCCATCTTAGTGCAAGTGCAGCTTCTTATAAGCCTCTAAATGGACAACCAATTTCCTCTCATTCACTCCTTTCAAGATTTATGAGAGGCCTTTTATTAACTAAACCTCTCATCAAGCCACCACCGGTGGCATGGGATCTAAATCTAGTTCTCGGGCAGCTCATGAAGCCGCCTTTTGAGCCTTTAGCCACTGCAGCCCTTAAGTTTTTGACTTGGAAGGTCATCTTCCTAATTGCAATCACCTCTGCCCGTCGCAACAGTGAATTGCAAGCTTTAGTGGCTGATCCTCCTTATACTAGGTTTCATCATGATAAGGTTGTTCTTCGAACTCACCCACATTTTATGCCAAAGGTGGTTTCGCCTTTTCATTTAAATCAGGGGTCACCAACCTGCGGCCCGCAGGCCGCATGCGGCCCACGAGGTCCCTTCGTGCGGCCCGCGAGGCTCTACCCCGGTTAACATTACGTGCGGCCTGCCAAGGATTCCCGTCATTGTATCTGCGGCCCGCGGCATGACTGTGAAGTGACTTTGCAAAAGTGCACTTTGTGCACAAAATATCTGCATTTAGGAACTTTTACAACGCGGCCAATAGCCTATTTTTGAAAAGTACACAACTGCAGCATCTCCGCAATGCCACACACTGCACTTTTTTTCCACCAGCTGCACCAACCTATTTTAAGGATCTGCCTGCAGGTGGAGAGCTACTGAGAAAGGCGGGGCAAACCGTGCCGATTGGACCTATGGAGGCGGCTCGTTGACGCCAGGCGCCCTCTGATTGGTCATTCTTCCAGGATGCTCTAGAACTGGCAGCCTCTCCATTCTGGATGGTAGCGGAGGGTGGGGAACGAAGGATATGAAGACGGAGCAAGAGAGGAACGTGGGATAACCCACTGCATTAGGAAAGTCGCTGGTGTGGGCGGTTGTCAGTGCCTGAAAGACGCCTCCCCCCTTTGCTCTTTTCAGCAGCGTTTGCAGGTAGATTTTTCTTCCCTCAATTTCACCCCCCTCCTCCTGCACAGCGGCCGGCGAGTAACCGGCTCCCTCCGACTTCCCGCGGCCCCGCGCTCCTGACATTACAGGCGGAGGTTTGAGTGAGTTACTTGCGCTGCCCTTTTCCCTTCTCGTTGTGCGCAGCCTTCCTTCATGGTTAAAGATCATCTCGACCGCTCGTTGGCGCACCCCGCAAAGAAAACGACCACACCGCTTGGAGAACCCAGGTACTCCCACACAACATGCCACCACTCCTAGCCCCCATCTATCTCCTAACACCCCTCCTAATCCTCCACCCCCACTCAGCCAAACCCTGCAACCCCCTCTGCCCAGACACCACAACAGCTCAACCCATGAGCACCCACAATCATGCACACAACCATGCATCACCGACGACCACCTGCAAGCGTCCCTTCTCCTGTCAGTGTCATCTGTGAAGCCGGACTTTAACCGTTTGTCTGCTAGCATGAATCATCAGCCATCTCATTAAATTCAATAAAGGTGATCAGCCATTGTTTTCATAATTTTGCGTTTGTTTTTTTTCACGGGGGCGGGGAGAAGGGGGGTGCGGCCCGCGAGGCTCCCGGTAGTCGGCTGTGCGGCCCGCGGCCCTCTGGAGGTTGGTGACCCCAGATTTAAATCAATCAGTTTACCTTCCTGTATTTTTTCTGAGGCCTCACGCCTCTAATGCAGAAAGAAACCTTCATACTTTGGATTGTAAAAGGGCCTTGGCCTTTTACATAGAGAGAACACAGCAACATAGAAAGTCCTCAACTTTTTATAGCTTTTGACCATAGTCATTTGGGACTTGCAGTCTCCAAAAGAACTTTATCTAAATGGATTGCCCAATGCATATCCTTTACTTATGCGAGTAAGGGTCTTCCTCTTCAGGACCATGTCACAGCTCATAATGTGAGAGGCATGGCAGCTTCTATGGCTAATCTCCACTCTGTGTCTATCGATGACATTTGTCGAGCAGCCACCTGGGCTTCAGTACACACCTTCACAGCCCACTACTGCCTAGATAAAGCCTCCCGTCGGGATGCCTTCTTTGGCCAAGCTGTTCTTCAAAATCTCTTTCAAACCTAAACCAACTCCTACCCACCAACCCTGGTGGGATGCCATAGATCCATGGGAGGAAGAATTCTCACCTTCGACCTCCCTGGCATCTTCAGCTAGGGAGTCCCCATATGTGAGGACAAAATTCTCCAGGCCCAAGCAGGAAGTCAGTCCTCACATATGAGTGACGTCGGCGCCGACAGAGCCCCCATGCGGAGCATTTCCCCAGCTTTCAAAGAAAGCCTTTGGGAATGCAGCATGCATGCGCGGTCCCCTTCCTGCCCAAGGGTGCCATCTTGCTCAGTCTTCTTTTTTCCGCGGAGCCCAAAGGACGTGTATCGTGGTCACCCGTGAAAAGTTGATTTTTCGGTGTGGATCCGTGTAATTAGTCGGTTCGACGCCAGTTCCCTTTCCTGCCTGGGCCCGGTACACTGGTATCGAGCCTGGACTTCATTTTTCGGTTTTTGTCCTTCGAGACTAGCGTTCGCGCCATTTTTTTCATTTTTCCCTGGCAGCCCAGTCTTTTGACCTTGCAGGGGCTCTTTTTCCCCCAATGGCTGCCAGCAGGTTTAAGAAGTGTGATCGGTGTAAGAAACTGATATGTCTCACCGACACACATGACTGCTGTTTCCGGTGCCTCGGGCCCGACCATGACCCGCTGGTCTGTGACCCGTGTGGCAAGATGTCCTCCAAGGCATTGCGGAGCCAACAGCATCAACTCGAAAGGATCTTCTCTGATTCCGCGTCAGGCCGAGCCCGGACTTCGTCAGAGGCCTCGACGTCTCGGGAGTCTGACCCCGAGCATCGTCGTGGCTCCTCTGAGAGGGGGTCTCCTTCGCGGGAGCACCGCAGGAAGAAGAAACCCGCAAGGGCAGCATCGGTGGACGCTCTTGGCTCTTCGAGGGCCAGGTCGCATAGCCCCGACTGCCGTCCCGGGTCTTCGGAGTCGGAGAGGCCTGCTAAACAACCTCGTGTAGAGATGGAGGCCCCGAGTCGCGTGAGTACTGTAGTCCTCGTGGACTCTCTTCCGGGGGAGCCGACGTCGGGCCCGAGTTGGAGGCTGCTGGGTCTCCTGAGCTCGGACTCAGGTTGACGGCCTTGGAGAGCAGTTTGGCTGCCTTCATGGAGCAGCAGCAGGTACTGATAGCCGGACTCACCGGTGCATCTGCCCTGACCACCCGGACCTCGACATCCAAGTCGACCCCGGAGGCCGAGCCGATCCTCTAGTCCATGAGATCTCGAGTCGATCCTCGGCTGAGGTCCCCCTCGATCTCCCGTGCTGGACCGAGGTCGTCGACGCCAGTACCCTCGGCGTCAGGGTGGGTGGCATCGGTGCCCGCCCGACCGGAGCCGCTCGACTCCTCCTCGGAGGGGTCGGGATGGGAAACTGAGGACGAGGAGTCCCCGGACACTTTTCGGACCCACTGCATCCCTTCGGACTCACCTGAGTCTGAACCTCGGAGAAGGTCCCCCCCGGAGGATACCCGGTTCTCGGACTTCATGCGGGACATGGCCAAGGCCTTGGCCTTCCCCGCGGACCCCAAGGAGGAGTCTCGAGCCGAGGAGCTCGAGGCCCTGCAGTATGACTCTCCCTCCAAGGAGGCCTTTACTGTAGCGGTTCCTCCGATGCTGGAACGGTTGCTCTTCCGTATGTGGGAGGCGCCGGCCTCAATGCCGGTTCTTAGCAAGCGGGTCGATTCCATTTATCGAGTCTGCAAGAGCCCTGGGTTCCAGAAGGCACAGCTGCCGCACCACTCCACGGTTGTGGAATCAGCCATGCATCGTCTGAAGAGTCAGAAGATGCACTCCTCGGTGCCTCCGGGCAGGGAGGCCCGGAACCTGGATGCCCTCGATATAAAGTGCTTCCAGGGCTCTATGCTTTCTTGCCGTGTCCAGACTTACCAGCTGTATATGGGCATGTACCTACGAGACCTGGCAAAGGAGATTGCCGGGTTCTCTGCTGGTCTCTCCGAAGAACCTTTGCAGAGGTTCAAAGCCTTGTCATCTGGGATCCGGGAATACTCGAAGTTTATATCTCGAGCAGCTTATGATGGCTTCGAGGCTTCGGCCCTAGTAGCCGCGGCCGGCATCGGTTCACGCCATCAGGCCTGGCTACAGTCATCGGACCTCAAGCCATGGGTGCAGGACAAGTTGGTCGATGTCCCATGCCGAGGTGAAAACCTCTTTGGCAAGCCCATGGCTGAAAAGGCTGCAGAACTTGAATCCGAGACTCTCACCAGGACAAGGCTGTCCAGAAAGACCTCTGCCCCTTCTCAAAAGAAGAAGGGCTTGGGGAAAAAGTCCTTTTACCCGAGGAAGTCCTCTGCCTACAAATCTTACCCTCATTACCAGGCCTCCACAGCTCCCCAACAGGGTCAGCAGGCCAAGGGGCAGGGACATGGGCTCCATAGGCAGAAAACCCCCAAGCCACCAGCTCCGGCTCCTGCACAGCAGGGAGTAGGGTTTTGACTCCAGTGGCATAGCCTCTCCTCATCAGCTGGCACCTCTTAGCACAGGAGGCCGGCTAACCCTGTACGCCCACAGGTGGTCAGCCATAACAGGGGATACCTGGGTGCTCAGCATAGTCCAGAAGGGCTATTTGCTCCACTTCAACCAGTTACCTCCCCCCCTCCTACTTTCCAGGGGAGCCTCCAAGACTCCCTCTGCACAGGAACTTACTCCTTCAGGAGTTGACAAGTCTTCTAAAGGAGCAGGCGGTGGAACCAGTGCCCCACCACCTGAGAGGGCAAGGCTTCTATTCCAGGTACTTTCTAGTACCAAAAAGGACCGGAGGCCTCAGGCCCATCCTCGACTTGCGAAATCTCAACAAGTTCCTGGTGAGGGAAAAGTTCAAGATGCTTACCCTTGGAATACTGCTGCCCTACCTCCAGCAGGGAGATTGGCTATGCTCCTTACGCCTAAAGGATGCTTATACTCGCATCCTCATTCATCCAGACCACAGACAATATCTCAGATTTGTAGTGGGAGGAAATCATTTTCAGTACAGAGTACTTCCATTTGGCCTAACCTCCGCACCCAGGGTTTTCACCAAATGGTGGCGGCCTATCTCAGAGTCCAGGGCATATTTGTCTTTCCATACCTGGACGACTGGCTCATCAGGGGTCAGTCTCCACAGGAAACCAGACAGGCCACCCTCCGCACTGTCTACCTTCTACAGCATCTGGGGTTTGTCATAAACTTCGCAAAGTCCTCTTTGCACCCCTCACAAAACATAGAGTTCATAGGAGCATGGCTGGATACCCTTCAGGCAAAGGCTTATCTGCCTGTAGACAGGGCCCACAGACTGATGGACTTGGCCAGACAGTTCCACAGCAATTCTCTGGTTTCCGCCAGGCAATTCCTGAGACTGTTAGGCCACATGGCATCCACGGTCCATGTTTCTCCAGGACCAAGCAGGAAGTCAGTCCTCACTTATGGGTGACGTCGGCGCTGACGGAGCCCTCGCGGAGCAATTTTCCCCAGCTTTCAAAGAAAGCCTTTGGGAATTGCAGCGCGCATGCGCGGTCGTCTTCCCGCCCGAAGGTGCCATCTTAGCCAGTCTTCTTTTTTCCGCGGAGCCCTACAGACGTCCCCGTCTTGTCCCCGCGAAAAAGTTGATTTTCCTCTTTATTTTATACTTTTTTCTTTCGGTTCGACGCCGATCGTTTTCCCGCCCGGACTCGCGACGCCGGTCTCGAGTCCTCTTCCGTTTTTTCGGTTTTTCTGACTTAGTCAGCTTTCGTTTTCGTTTTCCCTGGCAGCCCGGTCCTTTGACCTCGCAGGGGCCCTTTTTCCCCCGATGGCTGCCAGTGGCTTTAAGCGGTGTGGTCGGTGTGACCGAAATATGTCACTAACCGACACACACGACTTTTGCCTCCGCTGCCTGGGCCCGGATCATGAGGAACTGATCTGTGGGCCCTGCAGCAAACTGTCCTCGAAGGCGTTGAGAAGTCGGCGGCATCAGCGCGAGAGAATCTTCGCTGACCCCAGCCGTACCCGGACCTCGTCGGAGGCCTCCGTGTCGAAAGGCTCCAGCTCGGACCGTCGCCGGAGCTCCTCCGACCGGGGTTCTCCCTCCGGGGACCATCGTCGGAAGGAAAAACCCGCGAGGGCGGCGTCGGTGGACGCTCCTGGCTCCGCGAGGGCCAGGTCGCATAGCCCCGACAGCCGCCCCGGGTCCTTGGAGAAGGAGCACCTCCCGAAGCGACCTCGCCTGGAGTCGGAGATGCCTGCCCGGGTAAGTCCTGTAGTCCTTCTGGACTCGCCTCCGCGACAGCCGACGTCGGGCCCGACGCCGTCGGGGCCCGAGTCGGGGGCTGCTGGGTCACCTGAGCTCGGACTCAGGTTGACGGCCTTGGAGAGCAGACTGTCTGCCTTCATGGACCAGCAGCGGGCACTGCTCGCTGGCTTCGCTGGCGTCGCTGCCCCGACCGCCGGGACGTCGACGTCCAAGTCGACCCCGGAGACCGAGCCGATCCTCGAGTCGATGAGAACTCGAGTCGATCCTCGGTCGAGGTCGCCCTCGGCCTCCCGTTCGGGACCGAGGTCGCCGACGCCGACTCCCTCGGCGTCGGGGCGGCTGGCGCCGCACCCTGCCCGGGCCGACCCCACCGAGTCCTCGTCGGAGTCGGTCTGGGAGTCTGAGGAGGAAGAGTCACCTGATTCTTTCCGGACTCGGTGTGTCCCATCGGACTCTCCGGAGTCCGAGCCTCGGAAGCAGTCCCCCCCGGAGGATGCCCGGTTCTCGGACTTCGTTAGGGATATGGCCAAGGCTTTGGCCTTCCCTGCGGATCCCGAGGAGGAGCCTCGAGCCGAAGAGCTCGACGCCCTCCAGTATGACTCTCCCGCGAGGGAACACTTTACTGTGCCGGTTCCTCCTATGCTGGAACGACTACTCTTCCGCATGTGGGAGAGTCCGGCCTCCTCGCCGGTCCTGAGCAAGCGGGTCGATTCTATCTATCGAGTCCGCAAGAGCCCTGGCTTTCAAAAGGCACAGCTGCCACACCATTCCATGGTAGTGGAATCGGCCATGCATCGTCTTAAGAGCCAGAAGATGCACTCCTCGGTGCCTCCTGGAAGGGAGGCCCGTAACCTGGATGGCCTTGGCAAGAAGTGCTTCCAGGGCTCTATGCTCGCCTGTCGTGTCCAGACTTACCAGCTATACATGGGCATGTATCTCCGGGATCTGGCTAAAGAGCTAGCCGGATTCTCCGCTGGTCTCTCCGAGGAGCCCTTGCGGAGGTTCCTAGCCTTGTCCACGGGTATTCGGGAATGCTCAAAGTTCATGTCCCGAGCAGCCTATGATGGCTTTGAAGCCTCGGCTCGAGTGGCCGCAGCCGGCATCGGTGCCCGCCGACAGGCTTGGCTTCAGTCGTCCGACCTTGAGCCCTGGGTACAGGACAAGTTGGTCGATGTCCCCTGCCGAGGCGAAAACCTCTTTGGCAAGCCCATGGCGGAAAAGGCTGCACAAATTGAGACTGAGACTCTCACCAGGACCAGGCTTTCTAGGAAGACCTCCGCCCCTTCCCAGAAAAAGAAGGGCTCGGGAAAAAAGTCCTTTTACCCGAGGAAGGCAGCTGCCTACAAACAATACCCCCATTATCAGGCCCCTGCAGCTCCCCAACAGGGCCAGCAGGCCAAGGGACGGGGTAACGGGTCCCGTAGGCAGCAAGCCCCCAAGCCTGCACCACCAGCCCCTGCTCAGCAGGGTGGGGGTTTTTGACTCGCTCAGCATAGCCTCTCCCCCCCCGCTGGTTCCCCCCAGCACCGGAGGCCGGCTGGTTCACTTCGCCCACAGGTGGTCCAGCATCACCGCAGATGCCTGGGTGCTTCAGGTCGTGCGAGAGGGCTACCTTCTCCACTTCCACCAGGTCCCTCCCTCCTATTTTCCGGGAGAGCCTCCGCGCCCCCCTCTGCACAGGGAGTTGCTCCTTCAGGAGTTAGCAGGTCTTCTGCAGGAACAGGCGGTGGAACCGGTGCCACACCACCTGAGAGGTCAAGGCTTCTATTCAAGGTATTTTCTGATACCAAAGAGAACAGGGGGCCTCAGACCCATCCTGGACTTGCGCAACCTCAACAAGTTCCTTGTGCGGGAGAAGTTCAAAATGCTTACCCTTGGAATCCTTCTGCCCTACCTCCAGCAGGGAGATTGGCTATGCTCCTTGGATCTAAAGGATGCCTACACGCACATCCTCATCCACCCAAGCCACCGCCAATACCTAAGGTTTGTGGTGGCAGGAAATCATTACCAGTACAGAGTACTGCCCTTTGGCCTGTCCTCCGCACCGCGAGTCTTCACAAAATGCCTCGCGGTCGTGGCGGCCCATCTCCGGCTTCGCGGCCTCTTTGTCTTTCCGTACCTCGACGACTGGCTCATCAGAGCAGCGTCCGCTCAGGAGGTCACCCACGCCACGTGCCGCACGGTGACTCTGCTGCAGCACTTGGGCTTTGTCATAAACTTCGCAAAGTCCACTTTGCTCCCCTCACAGGATCTCGAGTTCATCGGCGCAAGGCTGCACACCCCTCAGGCGCGAGCGTACCTACCGCTCGACAGGGCTCAGCGGCTCATGGACCTAGCCGACCGCTTTCGCAGCCAGCCCCTGGTCTCCGCCAGGCGCTTCCTGAGACTGCTCGGCCATATGGCTTCCACCGTCCATGTGACCCCCAATGCCCGCCTGAATATGCGGTCTGCTCAATGGTGTCTCCGCCGGCAGTGGCGACAAGCCACAGGCGGCCTAGCAGACCTGGTGCGCGTCTCCGAGCCGCTGGTCTCGTCTATCCGGTGGTGGCTCCGGCAGCCGAACCTGGTATTAGGAATGCCTTTCCAGTCACCTCAGCCGACCCGGGTGCTGACCACCGATGCATCCCTCCTGGGCTGGGGAGCCCATTGCCAAGAGGCACGTACTCAGGGCCTCTGGACCAAGTGGGAGTCTGCTCAGCAGATCAACTTCCTGGAGCTCAGGGCGATCCGCCTAGCTCTCAAGGCCTTCTCCCACCTGACCTCCCAACAGTCCGTCCTTGTCCAGACGGACAATCAAGTTGCCATGTTCTACGTGAACAAGCAGGGGGGCACGGGCTCCTTCCTCCTCTGCCGGGAGGCACAGAAGCTCTGCTCTTGGGCCGTCAGTCACGGCATTCTCCTCAAGGCAGTTTATCTCCCGGGCCCAGAAAATTGCCTGGCGGACAAACTCAGCAGGGTCCTCCAGCCGCACGAGTGGCGTCTGGATCCCTTGATCGTCCAGAAGCTCTTCCTCAGGTGGGGCCTCCCCACGGTGGATCTCTTTGCCAGTCCTCGCAACCGGCAACTTCCTCGCTTCTGCTCTCGTCAGCCTCACCCCCTTCGGGTTGCGGCGGACGCCTTTCTGATCTCATGGTCGGGGAGCCTTCTGTACGCTTTCCCTCCCATTCCGTTAGTCTCTCGGACTCTTTTCAAGGTTCTCCGAGACAAAGCCTTCATGATCCTGGTGGCCCCTCGCTGGCCCAGGCAGCCGTGGTTTCCGCTCCTGCTGCAACTGGCGGTGGAGGATCCAATCCCTCTGGGGGCGCAACCGGATCTCCTCACCCAGGATCAGGGGTCCCTACTGCACCCCAACCTCAGGTCTCTCAACCTCATGGCCTGGCTGCTGAGAGGGTAGTCCTTGCTCCCCTTCTCCTGCCGGCGGAGGTGGAGGAGGTCGTCTTGGCTTCGCGACGGCCTTCTACCCGCAAATGCTACGCCCTTAAATGGCGTCGCTTTGCAGTCTGGTGTACCGAACAGTCTCAGGATCCCTTCTCCTGCCCGGTGTCGGTGATCTTGCAGTACTTGCTACACCTCTCTAATCTAGGACTTAAGTCCAACTCCGTCAAAGTTCACCTCAGTGCTCTTTCAGCACATCATGTGCCGGTGGACGGCAGACCTCTCTCCAGCGACCCTCTCGTAGCGAGGTTTCTCCGAGGTCTCCTTCTACTTAAACCACCTCTGCGCCCGCCAGCGCCGAACTGGGACCTGAATGTGGTTTTGCAGCGGATCACCTGTCCGCCTTTTGAACCCATGGCTACATGTTCTCTCCGTTTTCTGTCTTGGAAAACACTGTTCTTGGTAGCCCTCACTTCCGCTAGGCGCGTAAGTGAGTTGCAGGCCCTCGTGTCTGATCCCCCCTACACTAGGTTCTACAAGAATAGGGTAGTCCTACGGACTCACCCTAAGTTTCTGCCTAAAGTGGTCTCCCCTTTTCACATCAATCAGGAGGTGGTACTTCCAACCTTCTTTCCCAGACCACACTCCAGCCGAGCTGAGACGGTCCTCCATACCCTGGACTGTAGAAGGGCATTGAACTTCTACCTTGACCGTACGCGGGAGCACCGTAAAGCTGCTCAGCTTTTTGTGTCTTTTGACCCCAATAAATTGGGACTCCCGGTCTCCAAGCGTACTCTGTCCATCTGGGTTGCGGACTGTATCTCTTGGGCTTATGGGGCAGCCGGACTCGCCTTAGAAAGTCGAGTCACGGCTCATTGTGTTCGGGCAAAGGCCACGTCAGTGGCTTACCTCCGCTCTGTTCCGCTGGCAGACATCTGCCGGGCCGCTACTTGGTCTTCGAGCCAGACTTTTGCGGTCCATTACTGTCTCGAGAGGGAGTCCCGTAGGGACAGTGCTTTCGGACAGGCAGTCCTCCGTAATCTCTTTGAGGTCTGAGCAACTCCTACCCTCCATCCCGGATGTGGGCTACCGGTGGGTGATAATTCAGCGAAGATTCTTTCCTTCTGTGCTGCTGAGCTAGAGGGAGCTCATTTTTGTGCTTAGGGTCTCCGGTAGCCTTGAGCTTGGGAGTCCCATAAGTGAGGACTGACTTCCTGCTTGGTCCTGGAGAAAGCGTAGTTACTCACCTGTAACAGGTGTTCTCCAGGAGCAGCAGGAATCAGTCCTCACTACCCTCCCTCCTCCCCTTGGAGTTGCAATCGTCTGCTTATGTTCTTTTTGCAAATTTTTATGCTGTCTTTTTTAGCTATGTCATCTGACTGGCTAAGATGGCACCTTCGGGCGGGAAGACGACCGCGCATGCGCGCTGCAATTCCCAAAGGCTTTCTTTGAAAGCTGGGGAAAATTGCTCCGCGAGGGCTCCGTCAGCGCCGACGTCACCCATAAGTGAGGACTGATTCCTGCTGCTCCTGGAGAACACCTGTTACAGGTGAGTAACTACGCTTACTCCGCATGCCCGTCTGCACATGAGGGCTGCTCAGTGGGGCCTCAGAACTCAGTGGCTGCAAGCCACAGGACACTTGGGAGACAAAATAAGGGTGTCCAAACTGCTGGCGGCCTCCCTGCAATGGTGGCTGCATCTCCCGAATCTAGTGCGAGGAGTGCTTTTTCAGCCACCGCCACAAATGCAAGTGATGACAACAGATGCTTCTCTTCAGGGTTGGGGTGCACATTGCCAAGGGGCATGCACCCAGGGCCTCTGGTCCCCTTGGGAGGCTGCACAGCAGATCAACCTCTTGGAGCTGAGAGCTATTCATTTGGCTCTCCAAACTTTCTGTCATGCCCTCTCTTACCAGTCTGTTCTGGTTCAGACAGACAATCAAGTCGCCATGTTCTATGTGAACAAACAAGGAGGCATGGAGTCCCGACTTCTGTGTCAGGAGGCTCAAGCCCTGTGCTCATGGGCAGTCAAACAGGGCATGCTTCTCAAGGCAGTTTATCTGCCCAGCCAAGAGAATTACCTGGCAGACAGGTTGAGCAGGATTCTGCAGCCACACAAATGGCAGCTGAATCCTCTGGTGGTCCAGCGCATCTTCCTAAGGTGGGGTCTTCCAACCATCAATCTCTTTGCCAGTCCACTCAACCGGCAACTACCCAGGTTCTGCTCCAAACAACCGCATCCTCTGAGAATAGCAGCAGATGCGTTTCTAATCTCTTGGTCTACGAGCCTACTGTATGCGTTTCCTCCCATGCCTCTAGTGGCCCGCACCCCTTTCAAGGTGCTTCAGGACAAGGCCTTGGTGATCCTGGTAGCCCCCAGATGGCTGAGGCAACCGTGGTTTCCACTCCTTCCTCAGTTGGCTGTGGATACTCCACTCACTCTGGGGGTGCAACCCGATCTCCTATCTCAGGATCAGGGATCTCTCTTGCACCCCAACCTCCAGTCCCTCAATTTGATGGCCTGGATGTTGAAAGGGTAGTTCTAGCTCCCTTACTGCTACCTAGGGAAGTGGAAGAGGTGGTCTTGGCCTCTAGGAGGCACTCCACCAGAAAATCTTATGCCCTCAAGTGGCGTAGGTTCTCCACCTGGTGTGCTCAGCACAAGGAGGATCCTTTTTCGTGCCTGGTGTCAATGGTGCTGAAATATTTGCTTCACCTGTCTGACCTGGGCCTTAAATCCAACTCTGTTCGGGTCCACCTCAGTGCTCTGTCGGCACACCATTCACCGGTGGAAGGTCAGTCTCTGTCAGGCCACCCTTTAGTGGCCCGCTTCCTCAGAAGCCTCCTTTTGCTCAAGCCTCCGATTCGTCCACCTGCACCTGAGTGGGATTTGAATGTGGTCTTGCAACAACTTACTTGCCCACCATTTGAGCCTATGGCTACTTGTCCTTTACGCTTTGTCACCAGCTCTCCTTAAAACCCCGAGTAGAGGTTAAGGGAGTGGGTTTTTCCCTATTGAAATAGCTGTTTTACAGATCCTGGAGCAATGCCCCTTGGGAAATGTAGTCTTTTCACTCAATCAATAAGGAGAAGTTGTGGAAAAAGTGGTTAAGCAACCAAAGGATTTTATTTCCCCTCCCGGGGTGGATTTGACCATGAACAGAAAACACACTCCAGGTATTTACTGGTATTTGGACAAACAAAAGTTCCTTAACAGAAACAGGCTTTCTTCAGCATTAACCAAGGTGAAAACAAACATTCAAACAAAACCATGCTGTTTCCTCACAGCTCTCTGTTTCCACGTGCTATCTGTGCTGTACTCTCTTTTTCAAACAGGTTTTCAACGCAATGAAATTATTCCATTGGCCAGAGATAATGTACAGTCCATTATATCTATATCTTCTCCAGTATCAATACACTCTGGTTCACAGTCCATCAATTCCTCCTGCTCATAAGGAAATGTTTGAACCGGCACTGCTGGTGCCACGCCCTTTCTTACTGCTCCAGGCTTTACACGATATGCTTGGGTCAAATACTGGCTTTCACACAGACTATCAGGCCCAGTATTCTTTTCCCAGCACCACCCTTCTGGGTACAAACAGTCACTGTAATTAAGTATATTCAAGCCTTTTGGCTTACCTTTCAGCCTTACTGGTGAAGGTTTTCTCTGGTGCTTTTGAATAGCTGTAGGTTCCCAACCTAAGCCCTGCTCATAGCATTTCACTTGCCTCCTAGGCTTTCTGTCTCTCCCGTGCTCCCCAGGATATTGCGGACAATCTCCTTTGCCCTTGTTATATCCTGTCCTCGGGGTTTCTTTCTTTCTCCTCAAGAAGGAATCTGTCTCTCCTTTCCATAGAGACTCTGGCTTACTCTGGGCATAGCTGTCTTCAGTGTAGCTCTCAATAGCTTCTCTCTCCAGCTCATATGCCTCACTTCCTACTTCTTCAGCCAGCTCTTCATTACCTCCTTCTCTACCTACCTTACTCCACCTACTCCACTTACTTAACTCACCTGAACCTTCTTTAATAGGGTGAATTCTGGGGCCGTGCTCAACTCCACCCCCTAGCAGGTGTCCTGCATTACCTTGTGATTCACCCCTTGAATGATAGCACCGGCGTTTCTCTTGCTTCCGTGCTTGGTTCCCACGGTAACCAGGAGCCATGTGCTTCTGTTTACAGCTCAGCTCTACTTTTGTTCCTGGCTTTTTAGCTTCATTACACAGGCTAGAAGGACCCACTATGTCACAGCTTTCTTTCCTGGAAGGCGTTGTTTTTGGTAGCTCTTACCTCAGCCAGGCGAGTCAGTGAGCTACAAGCTCTGGTCTCAGAGCCACCATACATAAGGTTCTATAGGAACAGGGTGGTCTTACAGACTCACCCAAAGTTCCTTCCAAAAGTTGTTTCCTCCTTCCATCTCAGTCAGGGGGTGGTTCTTCCGACTTTCTTTCCCAGGCTGCATGCCAGCCGGGCTGAAATGGTCTTGCATACCCTGGACTGTAGAAGGGCGTTGTCCTTCTACCTTGACCGTACGCAGGGACATCGAAGGGCTGTTCAGCTCTTCATATCTTTTGACCCTAATAAGCTGGGGTTACCTGTCTTCAAGCGTACCTTGTCCATCTGGGTGGCAGACTGTATCACCTGGGCATACAGGGTAGCCGGCCTCTCCTTGCAGGGTCGAGTCACGGCCCACCATGTCAGGGCGAAAGCCGCGTCAGTAGCTCATCTCCGCTCTGTTCCGTTGGCAGACATATGCCGGGCCGCTACTTGGTCTTCAAGCCAGACTTTTGCGGCCCACTACTGCCTCGAGAGGGAGTCCCCGCGAGGACAGTGCTTTCGGACAGGCAGTATTCCGTAATCTTTTTGAGGTATAGGCAACTCCTATCCTCTGGCCCTGGTGCTGGGCTACTGTACGGGGGCGTTCTCAGAGAAGATTCTTTCACGTATGCTGGAGCTCTAGAGGGAGCTCATTGTTCAGCTTTTGGTCCCCGGTAGCCTGAAGCTGGGGAGTCCCATATGTGAAGACTGACTTCCTGCTTGGTCCTGGAGAAAGAGTAGTTACTCACCTGTAACAGGTGTTCTCCAGGAGCAGCAGGAATCAGTCCTCACAACCCTCCCTTCTCCCCTGGGAGTTGCAGTCATATAATTCATTTTGTTTTTTGCTGTCTTTTAGCTATGTCATCAGACTGAGCAAGATGGCACCCTTGGGCGGGAAGGGGACCGCGCATGCGCGCTGCATTCCCAAAGGCTTTCTTTAAAAGCTGGGGAAATGCTCCGCATGGGGACTCCGTCGGCGCCGAAGTCACCCATATGTGAGGACTGATTCCTGCTGCTCCTGGAGAACACCTGTTACAGGTGAGTAACTACTCTTTCCTGCTTGTTCCTGGAGATAGCGTAGTTACTCACCTGTAACAGGTGATCTCCGGGAACAGCAGGAATTTAGTCCTCACAACCCACCCACCTCCCCTAGGAGTTGTCTCTCTATCTCTTTGTCTCTTTCCTCTCTCCCTCAATCCTTTCACTTAGCTACAAACTTAACTGAAGAGGGACAGTTAGAAAGGCGGGAAGGCAGCGCGCATGTGCTGAGGGATGCTCCCAAAAGCGTTCCTATTGGACGCTGGGGAGCGTTCCCGCACAGGCTCCGTTGGTACCGACGATACCCATATGTGAGGACTAAATTTCTGCTGTTCCCGGAGATCACCTGTTACAGGTGAGTTAACTACACTTTATCTCAGGGATCACACTGCTCTCCCCCCCCCCCCCCCCAATACCAGTCTGGTACCTGTGAGCTAGCGAGTCCCATAGTGAAGACTGCATTCCTGCTTGTTCCTGGAGATAGTGTAGTTACTCACCTGTAATGGTAGGAATCAGTCTTCACGACCCACCCTCCTCCCCTAGGAGTTGTAGGGTTTTTTTTACTCTTCTCAGCTACAAACTCAACTGAGGAGAGGAGTTGGCAAGACAGGCATGCAGATTCAGTGGTGTGTTCCCAAAGGCTTTCCTATTGGATGCTGGGGAGCGTTCTCACACGGGCTCCATTGGTGACATTGACCCATATGTGAAGACTGATTCCTTCTGTTACAGGTGAGTAACTGCACTTTATGTGCGATTAAGATTTATTTTACGTTATAGTTTCAAGTTGGATAGGTCTTTCTGGAGCAGTTAGGCAGGCATGTATGCCAATTTGGCTTAAAGATTGTCCAGGAACAAGCAGGAGGTCAGTCCTCAATTATGGGTGACGTTGGCACCGACTGAGCCCACACAGAGCAATTCCCCAGCTTTCAAAGAAAGCCTTTGGGATTGCTGCCATGCATGCATGGTCCTCTTCCCACCCAGAGGTGCCATCTTGCTCAGTCTCCCTTTTTCCGCAGAGCCCTTCGGACGCACGTCCTCGTCCCTTGGAAAAAGTGTTTCATTTTCGGCCTCTGGCCTGTGTTTTTTCCGGTAGCACCAGTCCTCTACCATCCTCCCCTGCTCTTCTTTTTCCTTGAGCTAGGAGACATCCTTTTCTGTAAAAGTTTTCCTTTTATGGGCTTTGCTCCCTTTTTTCCTTTAACCGCTGGCTGCAAAGGTCTTCGACCTAGCGGGGGCCCTTTTTGCCCCAATGTCCACCGGTTTTAAGAAATGTGACAGATACTCCAAAAACATGTCGCTCACAGACACCCATGACTGCTGTCTTCAGTGCGTTGGGGCTGACCATGACCCGGAGCTCTGCTCTCTTTGCAAGAAAATGTCCTCCAAAGCCTTGCTAATTTGTAAGCAGAAGTCCGATGACATTTTTCGGAAGGTGGCCCCGGAATCTCCGGCGGCACCCTCAGTCGTCCCTCCACTGGTGGGATCCCCCCACTTCGGCCGCACACTGTCGACGGTACTCCGACCTGGGCTCCCCTGAAGTGGAGAGATATAAGAAGAAGACCTCGAAGTCACTGTCAGGGTCTCCAGACAAGCGCAAGCGCTCCAACGCTCGGTCGCTCAGCCCCCCTGGTGTTCCTGAGAGTCGGACAAGGAGCAGCCTCAAAAGGTACCTTGTACAGATACGGAGGTCTCTGGCGATGGCGCTCGGTCTCCTGAGGGTCGTCCCCGTGAGGACCCCCTCTCCTCCTTCACACCAGACCCGGTAGCCCCGGTGTCCGCGGTGGAGTCACAAATGCTGGCACTAGAGTGCAGCGTTTTTGTCGTCTTAGCTGCCCAGCAGGCGCTCATGCTTAGCACGGCTGGCCCACGCCTTGAGACTGAGGTTCCCTCAAGAGGGACACCGAAATCCGCCCTGGAAACCCCCAAGAGCAGTGGGCCTCGTGAGGGTCCTCAGCGTCGGTCTCGCTCGCCTTCCCAGTCCTCAGGATTGAGATCCTCCAAGGCCTCTGGCTCCAAACGGGCCTCGGCCTCTGGATGGGGTGACCAGCCCAAGTCGGACTCCTTCTCAGACCTCTCGGGTGGGGAGTCGGACGGGGATACTTCCCCAGAGACCCGTGCCCACAGGGAACTCCATTCAGATCTGTCCCTGCCTGCCTCTCAGAGGTGTTCGCCGCCCGAGGATACATCATTCCTGGTGTTCGTGCGGGACATGGCACGGACTCTCAGCCTGGCTATGCAGACTGAAGAGGAGCCACGAGCTGAAGAGCTCGATATTCTACAGTATGAGTCCCTGCCTCGGGAGTCTCTTACTGTTCCAGTTCCCCTCATTTTGTCAAGGCTGCTCCTCCGCATGTGGGAGACACCTGCTTCAGTCCCCATTGTAAACAAGCGCTTCGACGCCATGTACAGGGTCCAACGCGGCCCGCGGTTCCAGAAGACCCAGCTTTCACACACCTCCATGGTTGTGGAGTCGGTGATGTGGAAGCAAAAGAGCCCAAAGTCACACTCTTCGGTCCCCCCGGGCAGGGAGTCGAGAGCCTTTGACGCCCTTGGGCGCAAAGCCTATCAGGAGTCTATGCTCACATGCCGCATCCAGGCATACCAATTGTATATGGGCATGTTCCTTCGTGACCTCGCCAAGGAGCACGGCAGGTTCTCCGTAGACCTCAGTGGTGAACCCCTTCTCAGGTTCCAAACCCTCCTCAGATCCATCGCGGAGTGTTCGAAGTACATCTCCCGCACTGCATATGATGGGTTTGAGTCCTCCGCCCGAGTGGCAGCAGCCGGCATCAGGGCCTGACGCCAGGCGTAGCTCCAGTCCTCGGACCTGGAGCAGTGGGTCCAGGAGAAACTCCTGGACGTCGCCTGCCTTGGTGAGCAACTGTTTGGTAAACCTATGGAGGATAAGGCCGCTGAGATAGAAATGGAGTTTGTGACTGAAACTCATCTCTCACGTAAGACCTCCCTCCCTCCCTAGGAAGAAGCAGCAAACAAAGAAACCATTCTTCCAAAGAAAGGGGCTCCCCTACCATGGTTACCCACCCTTCACGCCCACTCCTACGCGGCTCCCGGCACGCAAAGGAAGGGAGGTACGCATGGCCACCGCAAATCTATAGGGCCTGAGGCCCAGCCACAGGCGCCACCCCAGCCTGTGCAGGGTTTTTGACGCCAACGGCATAACCTCTCACCCCGCAGCAGCACTTCCACCGGTGGGGGGACGCCTGTCCCTGTTCGCCCCACAGTGGGTGTCGATCATGTCAGATACCTGAGTCCTCTGGGTGGTCCGAGATGCATACTGTCTCCACCTGGACAGGCGCCCTCCTCCCTTCTCTCCAGCAGAGCGTACTTGGCTCCTTTTGCACCAGACCTTCTTGCAGCAGGAACTGTCCAACCTCCTCGCCCAACGGGCGATCAAGAAGGTACCGCTGCACCTTCGAGGCCATGGGTTCTACTCCCGATACTCTCTCGTTCTGATAAAGATGGGGGACCTACGCCCCATCCTCAGTCTCCAGAACCTAAACAAGTTCCTGGTGCGGGAGAAGTTCAAAATGTTATCGCTTGGCGTCCTGCTGCCCTTCCTTCAGCAGGGCGATTGGCTATGCTCCTTGGATCTCAGGGATGCTTACGCTCACATCCTAGTCCATCCCCAGCACAGGCAATACCTGTGCTTCAGGGTGCAGGGGGAACACTACCAATACATAGTGCTTCCCTTCGGGCTCACATCGGCACTGCGGGTTTTCACAAAGTGCCTTTCCACGGCCGCTGCCTCCCTCAGGCAGCAGGACATACCCGCTTCCACTACCTCGACAACTGGCTCATCACAGGGTCCTCGATCAGTGAAGCCCACGTGACGGCATCGCGCACGATCCTTCTCAAACGTCTCAGCTTCTTGGTCAACTACTCCAAGTCCCACCTCAATCCGGTGCAGACCCTGGAGTTCATCGGCGCATGCCTCAACACAGTGCGAGGGACCACCTTCCTACCCGCAGACCGGGCAGACCGCCTCTGGGCTGTGGCAACCCAGGTCCAAAACAGGGCTTGGGTTACAGCACAGGCCATGCTGCGCCTCCTAGGACACATGGCCTCCACGGTCCATGTGATTCCCCCACGCCTGCATACACATGCGGACAGCCCAGTGGTGCCTCAGGGCACAATGGAGCCAGGTCTTTGGCCATCTCAGAGACCCTATCCGGATCTCCCGTAGGCTCCACAACTCCCTGAGTTGGTGGCGGGACCCCCGAAGTCTCCTTCAGGGAATGCCCTTCCAGACCCCACAGCACGAGCTCGTCCTAATGACGGATGCTTCCCTGTTGGGGTGGGGAGCCCACTGCGGCTCATTGTGCACACAGGGGCAGTGGTCGCCCGAGGAGTCTCAATAGCAGATCAACCTGCTCGAGCTTTGGGTGGTCTGATGGGCCCTGAGGGCCTTCAAGGGCTATCTGTGGGGAAAGTCGGTGCTTGTGCAGACCAAAAACAGGGTAGCCATGTTTTACATAAACAAGGAGGGGGGAACAGAATCCTGTCCCCTCTGCTGATAGGCGATCCTCCTTTGGTTTTGCTAGGGGATGACCCTACGAGCAGTCTACCTCCCAGGCCAGGAGAATGTCCTCGCGGACAAACTCAGTAGGCTCCTCCGCCCACATGAGTGGCGCCTGGATCCAGAGATCGCTGACCTCTTGTTCCATCGGCGGGGGACCCCATCCATGGACCTGTTCGCCAGCCCGGTGAACGCGCAGCTTTCCCGCTTCTGCGGCCCGGTTCCGCACCCGAGCATGGTGGCCCTGGATGCGTTCCTCTTGAGCTGGACCTCCGGCCTTCTTTACGCGTTCCCTCCCACTCCTCTCATTGCAAGGACCCTCCACAAGGTTCAGCGGGACCGAGCTTCAGTGATCCTCATGGCGCCCTCGTGGCCTCGACAGCCTTGGTTCCTGCTTCTGCTCCGGCTCTCGTCCGAGCCTCCAATCCCCCTGGGCTGTGTCCCGCCTGGGCCTTCTAATGCAGGAGGAGGGTCGGGTGCTCCACCCAAACCTGTTATCGCTGTCCCTTACAGCCTGGCGGCTGAATGGGTCACCTTAGCTCCGCTGTACCTCCCAGAGGAGGTCGAGGAGCTTCTCCTCACCTCGAGGAAACACTCAACGAGACGGATGTATGCCTTTAAGTGGCTACGCTTCTTGGTCTGATGCTCCAAGCTCCTGATTGACTCGTTCTCCTGCTCTACCCAGTGGGTTCTTCAGTATCTCCTCCACCTCTCGAAGGCAGGGTTGAAATCCAATTCGGTCAGGGTACACCTGTGCACCATTTCGGCGAACCATCTCCCCGTAGAAGGGAAACCCCTCTCGGGGCAGCCCTTGGTCTCCTGTTTCATGCGAGGTCTCTTGCTTTCCAAGTGGGACCTCAACTTGGTGCTTATGCAGCTTACACGATCACCCTTCGAGCCGATAGCAACATGGTCGCTTCGGCATCTCTCCTGGAAGGTGGTCTTCCTGGTGGCTTTGACTTCGGCTCACCGAGTCAGCGAACTCCAGGCCCTCATGGCTGAGGCTTCATACACCAGGTTCTACGGGAACAGGGTGGTCCTCTGCACACATCCCAAGTTCCTACCAAAGGTGGTCTCGGACTTTCATCTCAATTGGGAGATAGTCCTACCGACCTTCTTCCCGAGACCGCATGCCGACCGGGCATCAGCGGTATTACATACACTCAACTGCAAGAGGGTTCTTTCTTTCTACCTGCAGTGTACCCAAGCTCATTGCAAGTCCGACCGGCTCTTTGTCGCCTATGATCCCAGTCGCCTGGGGCAGGCAATCGCCAAACGCGCCATCTCTGTCTGGGTGGTGGACTGCATCTCCTTCACCCAAACAAAGGCGGGCGCCCCACTGGATCGATGGGTCACCGCGCACAGTGTCCAGGCCAAGGCGGCTTCGGTGGCTTCTCTGTGCTCAGTGCCTCTAACGGACATCTGCCGGTCTGCAACCTGGTCTTCAGCGAACACTTTCGCTTCACACTACTGCCTGGAGAGGGAGTCCTGCTGGGACAGCACCTTCAGCCAGGCTGTGCTCCGTAATCTGTTCGGGGTATAAGCAACTCCTGCCCTCCGACCCTTCTTCGACAGCTGCTGAGAGCTTCGCCCCGGGGCCCCAAAGACTCAGGCTCCTTCAGGCATCGACTTCTTCTCATGGCCTCGTGGAGGCATTTTTGGGTTACAGGCTCAGTAGCCTGTAGCTGGAGAGTCCCATAAGTGAGGACTGACTTCCTGCTTGCTCCTGGAGAAAGCATAGTTACTCACCTGTAACAGGTGTTCTGCAGGGACAGCAGGAATCAGTCCTCACTACCCTCCCACCTCCCCTGAAGAGTTGCTATTTTTGTCCTTCCCTTGCCTTCTGCTGAGTAGGGCTCTACCTAGGGGACCTGACTGAGCAAGATGGCACCTTTGGGCGGGAAGAGGACCACGCATGCATGGCAGTAATCCCAAAGACTTTCTTTGAAAGCTGGGGAACTGCTCCGCCCGGGCTCCGTCGATGCCAACATCACCCATAAGTGAGGGCTGATTCCTGCTTTCCCTGGAGAACACCTGTTACAGGTAAGTAACTATGCTTCCTGTTCGGTAATCCAGTTTAGTCCTCCAACATCGGGTAGTGCCCCTCCTCCTGCAGCCTGGAGACTGGACCAATCAAGTCTTCTGTAGTATATATGCAGACAGAGCTCCCAGAAGCCCCCAGTGTGTCCAGTCTCCTTGCAGCTTGCAGACTTCTGTGCCCTTGCTGGGCACACTAAGTGACACTTGAAGGAGCAACACTAGTTAGTTAGTTCTTTTGGGGTTTTTATTTTGGGTCCTTTATTTACCATTTCTTTACTAGGTAGCTGTATCTTTAAAAGATCAGTATGTATCTTTGCCACAGGGGATATCCTGGGGGCAGCCAGACCTGCATTGGGCTCCTGCCTTCCTGCCTGGGAATATCTGAAACCTGGGTTGAGCTCTCCCCAAGACTGTTCGGGGAAGAGCCATACCTGCTACAGCATTGCCTGTCACTTGGAGGAGTTGGCTGAGTTCCTTGCTGTTCCCTGAGCTGGTAGGAGTTTTTCTTGCCTTTTCTTTTCAGCTCTGTTTTTTTTTTGCATTGTCAGAGGCTCTGTCGGCTCCCCTGGCTTCCGAATTGCACTTTTTCCTGATTTTTTTCGCTTGCCCTGTATTAGAGGGTCGTTTTCTTTCTTTTCCTTATTATTTGGTTACCTTTGGATTTTCGCGCCTTTTTTTTTATTGTGTGTGAAAAAGTGCGGCGGCCATTTTGGATTTCTAAAGTGTGCTTTTTAAGGGCACTTTTTATCACTTGTGCACGGGTTCCCCTGGCATTTTTGGGGTTTATTTTGCTGGCGATTTTGCTCAGGGCACCCCTAGGATTCTGGGGAGTATTTTGTTTTCTGTAAAAAAAAAAAAAAAAAAAAAGAAAAAACGTTTTAAGTTTAAAGCTGTACTGATTTGAATATGGTTAGTCCCTTTGCTGTGGGCTTCCCTGTTCCTTTTTCCTTCTTTCCCCCTGGAAGCAGGTTGCCTTAGCATGGCTGCCAAACCTCAATGTGTAATTTGTGGGTCCCGCAGAGGTACAATGACTGACTCTGGCATCTGCAACAGCTGTGCTGCAGTTTCTTCAGAACTAGAATGTCTTCTCCCACTGCTGTTTGCAGCTCTGTGGTAACTCGATTGATTTTTCTTGATTTTTCAGCAATTTTAGGCATTTCTCTCATGCCTGCAACCCTCCCACCTTCTTCTGTGACTTTTTAAGTTGATTCCTTAGCTTTTGGGGATTTTAATTCACTCTTTTGGTGTTTTATTTTTGCTGGTGGCCATTTTGAATAGCTAATGAGCCTCGGTTTTTGGCGGGAAGCCAGATTACTTATCTGCTGGCTTCTAAAAGCTATATTGTTGTTTCAGTTTTTTTCCACAACACTTGCTGGATGTCAGTTGTGCAGAGGTTACTTTTTTCTCTGCCTATGTATGAACATAATGGATAAAAAGTACAGAAGGCATGGATAGAGAACAGTATGCAATTCAGAGCCACGGTACAATGCTGAGTCACTGACGAAGGGTGCAGGACTCATGGGTTACATTCCCCACTGTGCCAAACAAAGAAGGCTGGCTGAGGCATTACCTATTATGGGGAATATTGTTAAATGCCTGTTCCTGCGGGACGCAGTGATTTGTTTTTAGTTCTCCCTGTGCCTTATTCAGGTTTACGCTGCATAGGCTGTCAGAAGAAACACAGGGACCTCAGGCATCAGCTATGCTCTTCCCCCAGCATCTTGCTTCCCCTGAGGAACTTGGGAACTCCAGAGCTTGGCTTCGGGGGAGCTCTCCATTGGCTTTACGCTGCACTGAGTCTTTACCACGAGAGTTTGGATACCTCCAGGAAGTTCAGGTATCATTTTCTGTAAGAAAACTGTGAGTACTTTGTTTTTGTTTTTTCTTCCTTGCCTCAGCTGCTCTGGGATGCTTTCAGCTGTATCCGGACCGGCTGCCCCTGAGTTTGGAAGTGCCTACTTTGACTTTTTAGTCCACACACTGCAGCCGGGTTACTTTGTATGTCCTTCTGATTATTGTACCTGTCTTATTCAATATACCATTTGGTTAAGGTTTAAGTCAGGGTTTTGGATCCTGACTGTTTTGGGCTCGGCCTAATTAAGCATGCTCACTGTAAATTTCCTGTGGCTGGATTGAGCTTCTACATCCCTCCCCAGAATCACCTTTCAGCCCCTACCTTGGAGGTCTGAATGGCTGCGGAGGGATCCCACTCTAATTTCCCTACTTTCAGTCACTGTAATTGCCTTACCCTGACCTTGAAAGTTTCTCTATGCCAGCACAGTGAATGACTGACAGTTTTTCGGTGCCAGCGGCTGTTTTGTTTTTCTCTTCAGTGTTTCTTTTTAGAGGAAACAGCTCTAAACAGCGGTTTCCACACACTTAATCATGCTGTGGAGGCACGTGGAGTTTCAAAATCCTTTTCTTAAACAGTCTTTTGTTTCCCTGAGCCTTCCTTGCTTTTTGTTTTAAATGCAAAAAAAAAAAACAAAAAAAAAAACATAAATAAATAAATAAATGAAACTCCACACAAGAAGAGGAAAGGTGGTTTAAGTCTCTACAATGCTTTTTTCTCTGGCTGTAGTATATGTGAAATGTAATCAGCCGAAGGGTACATTAATAGCTTGCTTGTGTTACACCTGCACGCTGCATCCCGGAGGCTTTCCCCATACCCACTGCGTTGCTAGCTGGGTCCCTCAGCACCTTATCTCCCCCCCCCTCAGAGCCCCTGCTGCAGGATCTTCCACAGCCGCTGCAGACCACATTACACATTCCCATCCGGCCGTCTCATCAATGGTTTCTCCACTTCGCTCTTACGTGGGGCCACTTCCAACTTCCGGCCATGCCGTTTGGTCTCGCCACGGCCCCCCGCACCTTCACAAACGTGATGGTAGTGGTCGCGGCGGCCTTGTGCAAAGAGGGCATCCTGGTCCATCCGTATCTCGACAACTGGTGGATTCGGGCAAAGTCCAGTCGGGAGTGTGTGCACGTCACGAGCAGGGTGGTGGCTCTGCTGCGGTCCCTCGGCTGGGTGGTGAAAGAATGCAAGAGTTGTCTGTGCCCGACTCAGGATCTCGAGTATCTGGGAGTGAGCCTCGACACAGCACGGGGCTTGGTGTGCCTACCGGAGCGCCGCATTCGGTCTCTTGTCAGACTCTTCAGGGGGATGCCCGCTCCGTCTGCAAGGTGATAGCTGCAGCTCCTCGGTACGAGGGCAGCAACCTTGGAGGTGGTGCCCTGGGCGCGCTTCCACATGCGCCTGCTGCAGAGTGCTCTGCTGCGCCGTTGATCCAACCAATTCAACTCGTTGAACAGGAGATTGACTTGCCCAAGGGCGGTTCGCCGATCACTCCGGTGGTGGCTCTCCTCCGAGAACCTGGCGCGGGGGATTCCCTGGAGCCTCCACTTTGGGTTCCGTTCACAACGGATGCCAGCTTAACCGGCTGGGGGGCTCACTGCGAGACCCGCTTCGCTCAAGGGGAATGGTCTCCCCTGGAGACTTCTTGGTCGATCAACCGCCTCGAATTGCGGGCGGTGCGGCTAGCCCCTTGGCCTCAAAGCCCTAGTTCTCGACCGGCCGGTGCGAGTCCTCTCGGACATTGCGCCCACCGTAGCTTACATCAATCGCCAAGGGGGCACCGGCAGCATGGCCCTGGAATCAGAAGCGATGGCCTTGGTCAATTGGGTGCAGTCTCGTCTTCCGGCCATCTCGACAGCGCCTATTGCAGGCGCAGACAATGTTCAGGCCGATTTTCTCTGCAGAGTGCGGGTGGACCCCGGAGAGTGGGAGCTAAACCCGCAAGTTTACGCGCAAATAGTTCGTCGGGGGGGGAGGCGCCCTTCATGGATCTCATGGCGACATTTCAATCGGCCGAGACAGGACGCTTCTTCAGCAGGCAAAGGGAGCGCATGTCCGAGGGGCTCGACGCTCTCATTCAGCCGTGGCCAACGTCCGGCCTTCTTTATGTCTTTCCTCCGTGGGTTCTGATTGGCCGGGTCGTTCAGCGCATCGAGGGCCATCGGGGTCGAGTATTACTGGGGGCCCCGGACTGGCCTGGGTGGTCCTGGTATGCTGCTCTGGTCCGGCTGAGCGACGGCATTCCTTGGCTCCTATCCACGCTGCCGAATCTTCTTTTTCAGGGACCCTTGCGGATGCCCCAAGTGGGTCAATTCTCGCTTACGGTTTGGCCATGGAGAGGGCTCGGCTGAAAAAAGAAGGGTTACTCCCCCCGCGGTGATTTCTACCCTACTGCGGGCGGGGAAACCGTCCACTTCCCTTACTTACGTTCGGATTTGGGGGATCTTTGAAGACTGGTGCTCCCGGCGTGGAGTCCGGGCGGCGACGGTTCCGTTTCCGTCGTGTTAAGTTTCTTCTGGTTGCTTTTGATAAGGGCCTTGCGGCTAGTTCCCTGAAAGTCCAGTTGGCGGCTATCTCGTTATCGAGGCAAAGTTTTAGGCCGTCTCCGTGGTTCTTATCCGGACGTACGTCGTTTCTTACGACTGTTTTTCATTTGCAGCCCTCCCGCAGGATTTTCGTTCCTCCAGGGGACTTGAGTCTAGTGATGCGGGCCCTGTTTCGTGAACCTTTTGAACCCCTGAGTAGGGCGTTTCTGAAAGATTTTACGCTGAAGACGGTTTTTCTTGTAGCCATCTGTTCGGCACGGCGTATTTCAGATCTACATGCGTTGTCCTGCCAAGAACCTTTTTTGTCTTTTTCCCCGGTCCCTTCCTTTTTGCCGAAGGTGGTTTCCCCTATTCTGGTGAATCGGGCAGTGTTTCTTCCAGTTCTTTCTTCCCACTCTGTCGGGTCGGCGGACAGAAGTCTTCACCGTCTCGATGTGGGTCGTGCACTACGTCGTTATTTGAAGGCTACCGAATCTTTTCGGAAGACTGACCAGCTATTCGTGCTCTTCGGTGGTGCACGTAAAGGGGAAGCGGCGGCTAAGGCCTCCGTTGCAAGATGGCTCAAGGAAGCGTTCGCGTCTGCGTATCTGTTGCAGCAGCGGTCTGTTCCGGAGGGGCTACTGGATCATTCCACTAGGGCTCAGGCGACCGCTTGGGCGGAGTATAGCCTAGTTCCGCCAGCAGATATCTGTAAGGCGGCCACCTGGTCGTCTCTGCATGCTTTCAGTACACACTATCGTTTAGATGTGTCAGCGGCTCGGGATTCCTCTTTTGTTCGGCGGTTCTGCGCGCCGGATGGCAAGGTCCCACCCGGTCTTAACTGCTCTGTTACATCCCGATGTTGGAGGACTAAACTGGATTACCGAACAGGAAATGGAAATTACACTAACCTGGTAATTGTAGTTCCTGGAGGGTCCAGTTTAGTCCTCCTTCCCTCCCGACTATCTGTTATAAAAATGCGGCGCGCTTTCCGAACGATGGATCATAAGACGGTTCCTCTTGCCGTTCGAACCTTTTTTGCAGCCGCGCTTTTGGCTATCGCTCTTTCTGTCTCAGGTGTTCAGTCAGCTCCTGAGATTTCTGATACGGAGCTGTGTTTTGATTTCTGGGGTGTTGGTTCCAGCGCAATACAGTGTTCTGACTTCCTCGTTTGGGGAGAAAGTTGGATATTTTTTTGGGGGGGAAACAAATGGTTCCTTATGTCATTTTCATTATGTCATTTTGTATATTAATCTAATGTGTTGCTTCGTTAAGTATGCTTTGTTACTAGTACACTGGGGGCTTCTGGGAGCTCCGTCTGCATATATACTACAGAAGACTTGATTGGTCCAGTCTCCAGGCTGCAGGAGGAGGGGCACTACCCGATGTTGGAGGACTAAACTGGACCCTCCAGGAACTACAATTACCAGGTTAGTGTAATTTCCATTTTCTCTGTTACATTGTAAAAAGAAACAGCTGATTAATTATAACACTCTGGAATGGTTTAAAAAACATGAATAACACAATTCAGCACAGCAGTTGTTCTGATGTGTGTCAGCACAATAGCTTTAATTTTTTCTGGGGAAATATTGCAGGTTTCTGACTGGCTATAATGTTACAGCTTGCTGTAACTTCCAATCTTGTCACGGCTGTTTACTGCTACCAAGGCAAGTTTACAAAAGCAGAGAGAACAAAGCAAAATTAATGCTGAGCCCCTAAATGTCGGCACCTAAGTTAGGTTCCTAAATGTGTCCCTATTTCCTGTCAAATGTAGAAACCTACGTTTTCAGCTGAAATTTCACCTAACTTTAAGATCCTAAGGAGCCGATATTCAAAACCCTTATCTGGATGGCCTACAGAAGGCTATCCAGATAATTGTGCTGAGAGATATTCAGCTCTTTGGGACACGTTGAAAAGCTAAGAGAAAATTTTTTTCAGAACTTTTTGACAATATAAGAGAAATTCACCTATGGTGTTATCTTTATATAAAATAAAAAATGCATATTGGTCATTGATGCTATCAGGCACTTCTGGAGTTTTATGATCAACTGCTGTGCCGACGACTCTGAGACCATAAGCATATATGCTAGTTAATATGACTATGGGATTTTGACCATAGGTGAATCATTACATGTGAAGTTGCAGTGAAGTGATTCTCTTTTATTATATATGGAAAGATATTCAGCAGCATTATCTGGATAATGTTGCTGAATATCTCCATAAACCGCTCCAGCACTATCTAGTTAGTGCAGGAGTGGTCTGTGGACAGAGCGATGGCAGTACCACAATTAACTGAATAAGTGCCGACAGTGCCGGATTTTTTGCCCATGTGCCCATAGACATTGTGTATGGGGGAGGGCACCATTCCTTCCCTTTTCCTCAAGTTTGCCTTTTGCTAATGGGCAGAGGGGGGAAGTGCTCCATGTTCTTTCCTCCCCTCCCCCGATTCTGTCAACTCACCTTCAAAAGGATATAAACAGGTTGAAGTCGATGCAGAGGTTGGCTACTAAAATGGTTAGTGGTCTTCGTTATAAAGCATATGAGGACAGACTTAAAGATCTTAATATGTATACTTTAGAGGAAAGGCGGGATAGAGGAGATATGATAGAGACATTTAAATATCTCCGTGGCATAAATACACAGGAAGAGAGCCTCTTTCTATTGAAAGCAAGCTCTGCTACGAGGGGACATAGGATGAGGGTGAAAGGGGATAGACTCAGAAGTAATATGCAAATATTTTTCTTTACAGAAAGAGTGGTAGATGTGTGGAATAGTCTCCCAGTGGTGGTGGTAGAGATGAGAACAGTATCTGAATTCAAAAATAGCATGGGACAAACATAAAGGATCTCTAAAGGAAAAAAGGAGACTATTGTAGTAGTTGATAAGGAAGGGCAGACTAGATGGGCCATGTGGTCTTTTTCTGCCGTCATGTTTCTGTTTCTATGAGATATTTGAGAAGTGTGTTACTACTGTATGTTGGTTTAAAATCTAATTTACAGCCTGACTAAAAAGATTTCATGAAGTCAAATAATTGTCCATTGAGAATGTATTGGGTATACCTTTCCTTTGCTTTTGCATTTTAGATAGAGAGAAAGATATTCTGTGCTGGACAGATCGCTCTTGTTCCATGCACCATGCAGCTTGTCACTGGTGGAATACATGCTGAAGCTATGATGTCCCTGAACCACGTGGAGAAAATTCTGGAAGCCATGAACCATGGTACTACACTCCATCATGTCCTCATCGCCAGCTGTTATGTGACTCACTATAATCACATTCTCACTGCTCACACCATGTGGCAAAAGAAACTCAAAGAGCAAAATGAGGTACAGTATAATCTCTCCCATTTCTGTCAGGAAAGCAGATGCAGAGATGGGAATCGTATGTATTTCCCCAGTAAACCTGGACACGCATATAGATAAGAACATAAGATATGCCATACTGGGTCAGACCAAGGTCCATCAAGCCCAGTATTCTGTTTCCAACAGTGGCCAATCTAGGTCATATGTACCTAGCAGTTTCCCCAAGAGACACATGTTCCACAATGCTTGTACTGGGTCAAGCATTGATATCTTCGGTCACTTCTTAATAATGGTTTATGGACCTTTCCTCCAGGAACTTGTCCAAATCTTTTTTAAACCCGGCTACACTAACAGCCTTTATTACATCCTCCGGTAACAAATTCCAGAGTTTGATTACACGTTGAGTGAAAAAATATTTTCTTTTATTAGTCTTAAATAGTTTACCCTGTAGCTTCATTGCATGTCCCCTAGTCTTTCTATATTCTGATAAGGTAAACAATCGATCTACGTTTACCCGTTCCACTCCGTTCATTAATTTATAGACTTCTATCATATCTCCCCTCAGCCGTCTCTTTTCCAGGTTAAAGAGCCCTAACCTTTTTAGCCTTTCTTCATAGGAGTATCCTTCCATCCCCTTTACCATTTTGGTGGCTCTTCTCTGTACCTTTTCTAAAATCGCTATATCCTTTTTAAGATACGGCGACCAGAATTGCACACAATATTCAAGGTGCGGTCTCACCATGGAACGATATAGAGGCATTATAATATCTTTTGTTTTATTTTCCATTCCTTTCCTTATCATACCTAGCATTCTATTTGCTCTCTTGGCCGCCACTGCACACTGGGCCGAGGGTTTTAACATAGTATCCACAATGACGCCTAAATCTTTTTCCTGGGTGGTGGTTCCTAATGTGGAACCTTGCATCGTGTAACCATAGTTTGGGTTGTTCTTCCCTAGGTGCATAACCTTGCACTTGTCCACATTAAATTTCATCTGCCATTTTGATGCCCAGTCTTCCAATTTATCAAGATCCTCTTGCAATTTTTCACAATCCTCTTGGGTTTTAACAACTTTAAATAGTTTTGTGTCATCTGCAAATTTGATAACCTCACTCGTTATTCCACTTTCCAGGTCATTTATGAATATGTCAAAAAGCAGCGGACCCAGCATAGATCCCTGGGGTACACCATTATTCACCTTTCTCCATTGGGAAAATTGGCCAGTTAGCCCTACCCTCTGCTTTCTATCTTTTAACCAGTTCCTGATCCACAATAGTACATTGCCTCCTATCCCATGACTCTTTAGTTTTGCCAAAAGTCTCTGATGAGGGACCTTGTCAAAGGCTTTCTGAAAGTCCAGATACACAATATCAACTGACTCACCTTTATCCACCTGTTTATTCACTCCTTCAAAAAAAACATAATAGATTAGTAAGACAATGTTGGCTGCCTCCCATTAGATTGTGACTATCTACATGCTGAGTAATTTTATTCTTTATGATGGTTTCTACCATTTTTCCCGGTACTGACGTCAGGCTCACCGGTCTGTAGTTTCCCGGATCACCCCTGGAACCCTTTTTAAAAATTGGTGTTACATTGGCGATCCTCCAATCTTCAGGTATTAGAGATGATTTTAATGATAGTTCACAGATTACTGATAGCAGTTCTGCAATCTCATATTTCAGTTCTTTCAACACCCTTGGATGTATACCATCCGGCCCAGGTGATTTGCTACTCTTCAGTTTATCTAATAGTTGTAAGACATCTTCCCGATGTATCGATATTTCCTCCAATTCTTCCGCACCTTTAAATACCACTTCAGTCATGGGTAACATCCCTACATCTTCCTCAGTAAAGACCGAAGCAAAGAATTCATTCAGTCTCTCCGCTATCGCCTTGTCGCCTCTTAGTGCTCCTTTAACCCCTTTATCATCTAATGGACCAACTGACTCTCTCACAGGTTTTTTGCTACGAATGTACTTGAAAAGGTCTTTATTTCGCGTTTTTGCTTCCACAGCAAGCTTCTTCTCAAATTCTCTCTTTGCCTGCCTTATCAATGCCTTGCATTTGATTTGCCAGTGCTTGTGCTGTTTCCAGGTTTCGTCGTTTGGCTCTTTTTTCCATTTCCTGAAAGATGCTTTTTTGGCAACACCCAAGCTTGATGTACGTCTTTAACCTTCGCAACTGCTCCTTTTAGTTTTTTCTTAACTGTTTTCCTCATTTTATCATAGTCTCCCTTTCGAAAGTTAAAAGGTAGTACTGTGGATTTCCTTACTATCCCTCCTCCACTAATTAAATCAAAGGTGATCATGCTATGATCACTATTGCCAAGTGGCCCCAACACCCTTATCTCTTGCACTAGATCTGGTGTTCCACTAAGGACTAGGTCTAATATGGCTTCCCCTCTGGTCGGTTCATGAACCAGCTGCTCCAAGAAGCAGTCATTTATTTCATCTAGGAACTTTATCTCCGTAGCATGTCCTGACATGACACTGACCCAGTCGATACCGGGGTAATTGAAATCACCCATTATTATTACTGCGCTGTAACGTTTGTTAGCTTCCTTGATTTCTTTGAGCATTTCATCATCCATTTGGTCATTCTGGCCAGGCGCTCGATAGTACACCCCCACTGCCATTGCCTTCCCCCTTTTATATGGAATTTCAATCCATATAGATTCTACAGCAGATTTTGTTTCCTGCAAAACTTTAATCCTTTCTGAGTCAATGCCCTCTCTAACATAGAGCGCAACCCCTCCACCAATTTGATCAGCTCTATCATTACGATATAGTTTGTACCCAGGTATCACAGTGTCCCACTGGTTGTCCTCCTTCCACCATGTCTCTGATATTCCAATCATATCTAACCTTTCATTTAGTGCTATATATTCTAACTCTCCGATCTTATTCTTTAGACTTCTAGTATTTGCATACAAGCATTTTAGAGAATGTATTTTATTCATGTTAATTTGGCTATTGTTAGACATGGGTAAATTGGGATCTTTAAGCTCTGTCTGCTCCATACTTCAGGGCATTTGGGCTACTTTACTCTTTTGTGGAATCTCTCTGCTTTTGGTAGTATCCTTCAAGGATACATTCTTCCGAACCATCCGCTCTTGGGCGACTGTCGGCTTTCCCCTAATATCTAGTTTAAAAACTGCTCTATCTCCTTTTTAAAGGTTAATGCCAGCAGCCTGGTTCCATCCTGGTTAAGGTGAAGCCCATCCCTTCGGAAGAGCCCCTCCTTTCCCCAGAATGTTCCCCAGTTCCTAACAAATCCAAAACCCTCATCTCTGCACCATTGTCTCATCCACGCATTGAGACTCCGGAGCTCTGCCTGCCTTTTGGGTCCTGCGCGTGGAACAGGAAGCATTTCGAAGAATGCTACCCTGGAAGTTCTAGATTTCAACTTCCTACCTAAAAGCCTAAATTTAGCCTCCAGAACCTCCCTACCACATTTTCCTATGTCATTGGTACCGACATGTACCAAGACAGCAGACTCCTCCCCAGCACTATCTAAGACCTTATCTAGGTGGCGCGTGAGGTCCGCTACCTTCGCACCAGGCAGGCATGTTACCAGGCGATCCTCACGTCCACCAGCCACCCAGCTATCTACATGCCTAATGATCGAATCACCAACTATAACGGCTGTCCTAACCCTTCCCTCATGGGCACATGGCCCTGGAGAAACTTCCTCGGTGCGAGAGGGTTTTACATCACCTGGAGGACAGGTCCTAGTTACAGGATCACTTCCTGCCACACCAGGGTGATGCTCTCCTGTCACGTGACCTCTCTCCTCCATGGCAACAGGGGTGCTGCCAGACTGGAGGTGGGACTTCAGGACTATATCCCTGTAGGTCTCGTCTATGTACCTCTCTGTCTGTCTTATGTTTTCCAAGTCTGCTACTTTAGCCTCTAGAGAACGGACTTGTTCCCTGAGAGAAAAGAGCTCCTTGCACCTAGTGCACACGTAAGACCTCTCACCAACTGGGAGAAAATCATACATGTGACACTCAATGCAAAAGACTGTAAAGCCCCCATCCCGCTGCTGGACTGCTATCTGCATCTTAGTTTAAGTTTGTGTCTAGATCTTTAAGTTCTTACTTACTAGGGGTTGCTATGGGTATTTATACCAATAAAACTGTACCTAATACGTTTAATATACCTTGTTGACCTGAAGCTTAATTAATCTCAGGTCCTTAGTGTATGACTGATTTGGGTAATGAGCTTCACCTGAAAGCACCTCCTGTCTTTTAAGATGTGTAAGTACCTATAAAGCTATGATTATCCCAGGGGAGGGGGGTGTGGGGAGGGAGGGAGGGAAATAACACTTATTAAAAGAGGGCTGCTACACAGTACCCTGTCTTGTGCTGCTGAGGTAAGCTAAATTCTGATTTGATTTAAATTATAGCTCTTAGCTGCTGCTAGGCTGTAACTTCTTATGAAATTTAAACTACAAGCTCTCTGCTGGGTTCTAAATTTAACCAGAAAGCTCTCTTCTGTGTGTTAAATTTAAACTAAAAGTACTTTGCTGTTACTTGGCCCTGAGTGACTATTAAATTTAAACTACAAGCTCTCTGCTGGGTATGAAATGTAACCAGAAAGTTCTCCTCTGTGTTTTAAATTCAAACTTTAATTGCTGCTACTAGGCCCTAACTGATCCAACAAAAAACAGTGGGTTCACAGATTAAGTAGCTTTAATACAAATAATTATTTTTAGAAAATTACCAGAAGTATATACTCACAGTTGCAGATTTCTCTCCAGAAGTAACAGTCCCCCTTTCTAGTCCTTCAAGACCAAAATCACATCTCAGCCCAACTCAGGACCTCGAGTTCATAGGAACTCGCTTAGATACAATAAGAAGCAGAGCCTTTCTCCCAGAGGACAGATGCCTCCATGATGTAGCCTTAGCCACACAGGCTCAGTAGCAACCATCAGTTACTGCCAAGACATTTCTACGCTTCTTAGGCTTCCACAGTTCATGAGGATTGGACAGTGGACTCTCTCACAATAGTGGAAGCAGTCCACGGGTCATCTCTCAGACCTTGTCAACATTACTCCGCAGATGAGGGCAGACCTTCAGTGGTAGTGCACACCACAGAATCTAGTCAAAGGGTCTCCTTTTCAGAAGTCTGTACCACAGTCTATCCTAACGACCGATGTGTCGAAACTAGGCTGGAGAGCCCATCTCCAGGACTTCACAACACAAGGTCTTTGGTCCGCTCAGGAAACACTTCTACAGATCAATCTTTTGGAGCTCAGGGTGGTCTTCAATGCCGTCAAGGCCTTCTCTCCCCAACTCAGGGGACAGTCCCTTCTTGTGCAGACTGACAACCAGGTAGCGATATTTTACATAAACAAACAAGTAGGGACAGGCTCTCTACCCCTATGCAAGGAGGCCATTCGCCTTTGGAACTGGGCAATTTCTCAAGGTATGCACTTTCATGCAGTTTACCTTCCGGGAGATCAGAATCAATTAGCCGACAGGCTAAGTCGGATCCTCCATCCACACGAGTGTATGCTGGATACCCAAGTGACCCAACAGGTGTTCCAATTAGGGGGACGCCACTGATTGACCTCTTGCATCTCCCCTCAGTGCTCAACTACCTCGGCTTTGCTCGAAGATTCCTTATCCCCACAGGGAATCATCAGATGCCTTCCTCATCCATTGGGGTCAAGAGCTCCTTTATGCTTTCCCTCCACTTCTGCTCATAGCGAAAACGCTTGTCAAGCTGCAGGCCGACAGGGGGCAAATGATTCTCATTGCCCCTTATTGGCCCAGACAGCCTTGGTTTCTTCTCCTTCAACTTGCTCAAGCACCTCCCCTCTGGCTCGGTTATTCACCAGCCCTATTCTCCCAGGATTAAGGGACACTGCTACACCCCAGTCTCAAGTCGCTCCACTTGACGGCCTAGAGGCTGAGAGCTTTGTGCTCTCACACTTAAATCTCCATGAGGATATGTTGCATGTCCTTTTATCATCAAGAAAAGATTCTACCAGACGCTCTTATGCCTTCAAATGGCACAGGTTTTCTATCTGGTGTTCCCTTAAAACACTAGGTCCCTTTACATGTCCCATGCCGGGCTGGCTGCAGTACTTACTGCATTTATCTTCTTCTGATCTCAAGACCAGCTCAATGAGAGTACATTTATCTGCCATTGCAGCCTCACACCGTATTCTAGGGAGTTGCCCAATCTCAGCGCACCCTTTAGTGGCCAGGTTCATGAGAGGTCTTCTCCTGACCATACCACTCTTCCATCCACCTCCCACTCCCTGGGATCTAAATGTTGTTCTCGCACAACTCATGTGCAGTCCCTTTGAACCAATGGGTTCAGCTCCACTAAAGTTCCATACATGAAAGCTCCTCTTCCTTATAGCAGTCACCTCAGCTTGCAGAGTCAGTGAACTGCAGGCTTTAGTGGACTATGCATCGTATACTACTTTCCAACATGACAAGTTGGTCCTTCGCACACATCCAAAGTTTTTACTGAAGGTCGTCACCTCCTTCCACCTGAACCAATTGATCTCACTACTGCTTTTCTTTCCAAGACCTCACGCCTCTCCTGCTGAGGCTAAACTCCATACTCTTGATTGCAAAAGGGCCTTAGCGTTCTATCTAGACCACACCAAGGACCATCGCCAGTCCTCTCAATTGTTTGTCTCCTTTGACCAAAGTAATTTGGGGTCACCAGTATCCAAGAGAACTCTCTCCAATTGGTTAGCAGATTGCATATCCTTTGTTTATTCGCAAACAGGGTTACAGCCCATAATGTCAGAGCTATAGCAACTACGCTCTGTCCCTATCTCAGAGATCTGCCAGGTGGCAACTTGGTCTTCTCTGCATACCTTTGCAGTGCACTATTGCCTGGTAAAGACTTCAGATCTGACGCTCAATTCAGACAAGCTGTTCTGCGAAACCTCTTTCAAATTTAGGCAACTTGCCCACTACCTATCCAACTACCTCCCGAGGAGTGCTCTGAACGAGCTTAATCTGTCGGATCCCTGCTGCAACCTTTAGCTGTGTCGGGATCCTTCCCCCGCTCGGTAATCTTGGGCTTGGGAGTCCCATATGTGAAGACTGACTTCCTGCTTGTTCCTGGAGATAGCGTAGTTGCTCACCTGTAACAGGTGATCTCCGGTAACAACAGAAATCAGTCTTCACAACCTGCCAACCTCCCTTTCAAGTTGTCCATTTTTGGTTTTCAATTCTGGTATCTAAAAAATTTTTTATTCTCCGTTATACACCTGACTGAGGAGACCAGGAGGGAAGGCAGCCACGTATGTGTGGTGGAATGCTCCCAAAAGCATTCCTTTTGGATGCTAGGGAGTGTTTCTGTGCTGAGCTCCGTCAGTGCTGACATCAGCCATATGTAAAGACTGATTCCTGCTATTCCTGGGGGCATTGACATTGGGGCATCAAAAGACCTTGACACCGATACTTGACCAGTCAATATCGCTCTTTAGTGCCTAGAAAGCCATCAGCGCATCAATACTCCTGGAGGAGCTCTGGAAGGCTAGTCGCACAGGAAGAGGCTCCGAAATATTTTTACTTTTTTTACGAATCAAATTCATAAGGCTGGATCACAAATGAGGAGTCTGACTTCGTGGTGGATGATAGGTCTCCAGAGCTCATCTCTGATCCCTCTTCACTTCATGAGAGGTGCAGGTCCCCCTCCTGCTGATATGACTTTCCATGATTTTGTCTTGGATATGGCTAAGGTTATACCATTTTCATTTGAGATGGAGGAGGAACCAGGGCAAGCCCTCAAAGAAGCAGTGACAGTGCCTGTGCACCCCATCCTTTAGAGGTTACAAATAAGGATGTAGGATATACTCCTCCCTTCTGTTCCTCCAGTAAGTAGAAAGATAGACTGCATGTATAGAATTCAACATGCTCCTAGATTTGAGAAGCACCAGCTTCCGCACCACACTCTGGTCATTGAATCTGCTCTCAAGAGGTCCAAGAAGCACCAAATCAGACTCCTTGGTGCCCCCAAGGATAGAGATTTAGATTCTGTATTCTTTTGGGAGGAAAGTTTTTCAGAATGCCATGCTTGCTTCCTGCATAGCTTCTTACCTGTTCTGCATGGGCATATTCTTACAGGACATTGAGCGCAGCCTAGATGATATGTCTAGGTTTCTTCCTCCAGTGAAATTTGAATACTATCATTCTCTAGTAAGCCATGGCAAGGACTGCTTGAAATACATGGTCTGGATGACCTATGATATTTTCAGTACAGTATCTAGAACTTCTGCCATGAGTATTGGTGCCCGGAGACTCTCATGGCTTTCAGACTTGCAACCATCTGTGCAAGACAAGCTCGTTAATGTACCATGATGCGGAGATAGTCTCTTCAGAGATAAAGTTGAGGAAATGGCCATCTTCACTGAGTAGGTAGTATATAGATATTTTTAAGTAAATATATAGCATGCTTCAAATGCACTCCAGGCACTTGTCTGAGTCGGCCTCCTATCACAGGAGGTTTCATGATGGCAGTCAGAGGAAATCCTGTTACTCTCAAAGGCATAGGTTTTTCTCTGCCTTTCACTACACTCAATCCAAACAGACCTCTCATATCTGACCTAAGCAAGAGAAGTCTCAAAAGGCTCAGCCTACATCCCATCCAAAACCAGGGGGGAGGGGAGGCAGGGTTTTTACTAGTTCCTACAGAGCATAGTCTCTCTTCCCGTAGCCTCACTATCTTTGTTCAAAGGTGACCCCTTGTAACCTCCATCTCCTGGGTTTTACAAATTATACAAAAGGGATACAAATTTCTTCTATTCAAACTCCCTCCAAATTGTCTTCTGAGGGTTTAATCTCTAGGCCTTCAGCATCAGGAGTTGTTTTTTCAGGAAATTTCCACTCTTCAGACTGCATCTGTGATCAAATCAGTTCCACCAGGGCAGGAAGGGCAGGGATTTTAAGCGAAGTACTTCCTGGTCCTCCAAAAGATGGGGGAGATTCTGTCCTAGCCTGTCCTAGAGCTAAGAGATCTGAACAATTGTTTGATCAAGGAAAAGTTCAAAATGATTTCTCTAGGCACCCTGCTTCCCTCTCTACAAGAGGGAGATTGGCTGGATCTCAAGGATGTGTATACCCACATTCAGATACATCCCACTCATAGGAAGTACCTCAGATTTATTGTGGGGAAGCAGCACTTTTGACCTCGTTTCAGTACCTCACCTATTCACAAAATGCCTCGCCATAATAATAGCATTTCTTTGTAGGCTGGGAGTGCACATTTTACCCTACTTGGACGATTAACTGCTCAGCAGCACCACTCCAGAAGGCACTCTGGAATCTCTACAAGTCACCATTTTGATGCTGGAACTGCTGGGGTTCATAATCAATTACCCAAAATCCCATTTCCATCTCTCTCAACAACTGGAGGTCATTGGGGCTCTGCTCGACATGACTCAAACTAAGGCCTTCCTCTGCACAACAGACTAACCAGTTTGTTAGCGATACTACTGGAGGTTCAAATGAATCAGCAGACAGCTTGTTCCATTGTAAGGCTTTTAGGCCACATGCCTTAACTATTAATGTAACAATCTTGACATGTCTCCATATGAGACGAGCTCAATTGACTTTGAGTACTCAGTGGATTTGGGCCACTGGGAAGCTCACCTAGGAAAGAACAACCCACACTATAGTTACACGATGCAAGGCTCCACATTAGAAACCACCACCCAGGAAAAAGATTTAGGAGTCATCGTGGATAACATGTTAAAACCCTCCGCCCAGTGTGCAGCAGCGGCCAAGAAAGCAAATAGAATGCTAGGTATCATAAGGAAAGGGATGGAGAATAAAACAAAGGATGTTATAATGCCTCTGTATCGCTCCATGGTACGACCGCACCTTGAATATTGTGTGCAATTCTGGTCACCGTATCTTAAAAAGGACATAGCGTTATTAGAAAAAGTACAGAGAAGAGCCACCAAATTGGTGAATGGGATGGAAGGCTACTCCTATGAAGAGAGGCTAAGAAGGTTAGGGCTCTTTAGCCTGGAGAAGAGACGGCTGAGGGGAGATATGATAGAGGTCTATAAATTAATGAATGGAGTGGAACGGATAAACGTGGATCAATTGTTTACGCTATCAGAGTATAGAAAGACTAGGGGACATGTAATGAAGCTACAGGGTAAACTATTTAAGACAAATAAGAGAAAATATTTTTTCACGCAACGTGTAATCAAACTCTGGAATCTGTTACCGGAGGATGTAGTAAGGGCTGTTAGTATAGCTGGGTTTAAAAAAGGTTTGGACAAGTTCCTGGAGGAAAGGTCCATAAACCACTATTAAAAAGGGACCCAGGATATCAATGCTTGACCCAGTACAAGCATTGTGGAACCTGTGTCTTTTGGGGATATTGCTAGGTACGTATGACCTAGATTGGCCACTGTTGGAAACAGGATACTGGGCTTGATGGACCTCGGTCTGACCCAGTATGGCATGTCTTATGTTCTTATGACACATTGTCTGTCACTTGTCCACTCATGGACTCTCTCACTTGGTAGACTCTCCACTGCAATTTGGCCAAAGGTCTACCCTTCCAAATTCCTCCTTATCAAAAGTTTCTCATGACAGGTGCATCCAAACTGGGTTCGGGAGCTCACCTCGATAGGTTGCACACTCAGGGAACTTAGTCCTCCAAGAGAGTCTCCATCAAATAAACTTGGAATTGAGAGCAATAGCAAACCCTCTAAGGACTTTCACAGATCAGTTAGAAACCCAAATTGTTCTAATTCAGACCGCCAATCATGTCATCATGTTTTATATCAATAAGTAGTGTGGAATGGGATCGTACGTTCTGTACTGGGAAGCGATCAGACTGTGGAACTTTTCCACCTCTCAAGGGATGGAGTTGAGAACCACTTACCTACCTAGTAAACAGAATTCTCTGGCAGACAGGCTGAGTTGAGTCCTTCAATCTCACAAATGGACCCTGGACAGGGAGATAGCTGAGAGTGGGGCACCCCCCTTAATAGATCTCTTTGCTACTTCTTAGATTGTCTAGGTGCCTTAGTTCTGCTCCAGAGTAGGATCACACAGCAAGGCTGAGCTGCCCTATAACCTGCTATAGCCAAAGTGTACATAGTTACCCTGTTAGCCCTGTATATAGAACCCCGTTCATTGTAAGTCCCTTGCAGACCTGCCTGCACTGGACAAATGTGTTACATGTAAACCGCACTGATTTCAAATAGCGTGGTATAAAAGAAACATTAAATAAATAAATAAACTACGCTTGGATACTTTACTCCTCTTTGGTGGGGGGGGGGGGGCTTCTGTCTGTTTAACTTCCAGTACCACTGATTGTCAAGACACTTCTGAAACTCAAAACTGACAGAGATACGATGATTCTCTTGACGCCTTATTGGTCCTGGCAATCCCTCTACTTCTGGAACTTTCCATCCAGGAGCCAGTGCATCTGGACCATGCACCAAATCTGATTTTGCAGGAGAATGGAGCCATGTTAATCCCAATAGCCCTCACAGCTTGGATGTCAAGAGGTTAATTTTGTCTAATCTTAGCTTATCTATTGGTGTTACTAGTGTCTTTTTGGTGTCCAAGAGGGCCTTTACGAGAAGGTCTTATGCTTTCAAATTGAGGAGGTTTGCTGTCTGGTATTGTGAACGATCCATAGATCCTTTCGCCTGTCACACACACACTGCTTGACTATCTTCTACACCTTTCAGAGTCTGGACTTCAATCCAACTCAGTAAGGGTACTACACTCAGTGCAATTGGAGCTTGCCATCGTGGTGTAAAAGGTAAACCTATCTCTGTACAGGCCTTGCTTCTACTCAGACTTTCCCTCAAGCCACCTGCAGTGACTTGGGATCTCAATGTGTTTCTGACCCAGCTGATGAAAGCTCCTTTTGAGCTGCTCAGTTCCTGTCCTCTGAAGTTCTTAAACTGGAAGGTCTTATTCATGGTGGCAGTCACCTTAGCACACAGAATGAGTGAGCTTTTTCATATTCATCCCAATTTCCTTCTAAAAGTGGTTACAAATTTTTATCTTAACCAGTCAGTCCATCTCAAAATGCACTTTGTCAATTTAGCTCGCAGACTGCATCTCTTTCTCTTATGCCCAGGCGAGCCTCAAACTTGAGGGTCATATCACGGTTCATAATGTCAGAACCATACTCGTGTCAGTGGCTCATTTGCACTCGGTTTCCATGGAAAAGATATGTAAACCTGCAACGTAGACTTCAGTTCACACCTTCATTTCTCACTACTGTTGACAGCAGATTCGATCAATCAGTACTGCAGAATCTTTATGGGAAGTAGAATCAAGCTACACCCCTCTAGGCCCACTTCTTTTTGTTTAGGCTGTCTTAAAAAAATCTAAGGCCTATTGCCAACAAAAATGTTACAGACTAAAATTGGGCTTTATGTATGTCCCCTTTTTTGTTCAAAGCAGTCTGTAGCTAGAGATTCCCATATGTGAGGACTTTTTTCCTGCTTGTCCATCTGTAGCAAGTACTCTCCTTGGACAACAGGAAAAGGTCTCCCCTTGGAGTTGTATTCTCCTCATCTTTATATAGGACTGAGGATAAGATGGCACCGTGGTGGGAAGGCACACGCATGTATAGTTGAGCTTCCAAAAATTTCTTGGAGGAGCTGGGAAAGCTCCCACGCGGGGCTAGGTTGGATGATGTCACACATATGTGAGGACTTTTTCTGCTGTCCACAGAGAATAGCTACTACAGGTGACTAACTTTGCGTTATCTCTCTTAATCTCAGTTCTAATCTCAGCTCTGTTGCTGAGGTTCTGTGTAACTTAAGGTAAATCTCTCTGTTTTAAAAATCAAGTACAGTAAATGTAATCAGGTATCTATTAAAACAGTGTTGTCAGAAATGTATGAATGGAAGTGAACAATGGAATGCCTATGGAAGTAAACAATTTGGTTGAGAGATATCACATTTACATCACTGCCATATTATTTTGGGAAAGTCCAAATTTTGTTATCTTATCTAATCTAATCTAATATTTAAATTCTCCGGGAACAATCAGGAAGTCGGTCCTCACATATGGGTGGCATTGGTGTCGACAGAGCCCCCACGGAAGCATCTCCTCAGCTTTCAAAGAAAGCCTTTGGAAGATGCACCACACATGCGTGGTCCCCTTCCCATTCAAGGATACCATCTTGCCTCAGTCTACTTTTTTCTGCAGAGCCCTCTGGACATCTGTCCAGTTTCCCCCAGAAAAAATGTGTTTTTTGATACATTCCTTCTGGTTTGCATACCGGTTCCTTCCTGCCCCCGAGGCAGCTTGCCTCAGCATCACATCTTGGGTTCATTCCTTTATTTTTCCCTTTTTTGCCTCAAGGTGTCCCTCAACAGGCGTTCGCACCCTTTTTCATCCGAAGGCCTCGGACCCCCACTGGGTGACAGGGACTCCTTTTTTCCAGTGGCCTCCAGTGGCTTCAAGAAGTGTGATCAGTGCAGCAAAATGATGTCCCTCACTGATCCGCATGATTGCTGCCTCCATTGTCTTGTCCCGGAACACAACGACTCGGACTGTGAACTCTGCAGAACAATGACTTCAAAGGCTCTGAAGAACCATCACTAGCAGCAGGAAAAGTTTTTCCAGAAGTCCGACTCCATGCCGGAGTCTCCGGTAACACCCCGCTCCAGGGCCCCCTCCAGTACCTTGGTGCCCCACAAAGCCTGGGCCTCCTCAGCGTCCTGCAACCATGGTTCATCCGAGAGGAAATCCCCAGAGGTGGAACGCAAGAAGTTGAAATCCTCAAAGACCACCTCGGAGGACAGGTCCAGAAAGAATGGGAAATCCCACTGTAGGCCCTGCAATCCCTGGCATGAGTTAGAGGAGTTGGAGCAGGAGTAGCCTCACAAACTGCCCCAGAAGAAATCATCGGCACCCGCTGACCGCCTCAGACACCCGAGGCCATCCTTGTTGAGGACTCCCCCTCAACAGTACCGACATTGGGCCCGAAATCTTCAGTGCCCGCATCAAAGGCTGTCGAGCCAACTGGCATGGAGACCAGGATGATAACCTTAGAGAGCAGAATGTTTGTCCTCATAGCCATGCAGCAGACATTTATATCCGGTTCATCCGCCTTGACGACAGGACTCTCAACATCGAGGGCGTCCCCAGATGCCGGGCTGATCCTCGAGCACCACCAGCCAAGAGAGACTCAGCAGCTTTGGACGAGGTCCTGATCCCATTCCTGGGGACACCGGTCCTCTCCGGCGAGCGCCCGCAGCTTGGACCGCAGATCCTCCAGAGTTTGCGGACTGCTAGAAGTCTAAACTTCTAGCAAATGCTAGAAGTCTAAACAATAAGATGGGAGAGTTAGAATATATAGCACTAAATGAGAGGTTAGATATGATTGGAATATCAGAGACATGGTGGAAGGAGGACAACCAGTGGGACACTGTGATACCTGGGTACAAACTATATCGTAATGATAGAGCTGATAAAATTGGTGGAGGGGTTGCGCTCTATGTTAGAGAGGGCATTGAGTCAGAAAGGATTAAAGTTTTGCAGGAAACAAATTTACTGTAGAATCTCTATGGATTGAAATTCCATGTAAAAAGGGGAAGGCGAAGGCAGTGGGGGTGTACTATCGACAGCCTGGCCAGAATGAACAAATGGATGATGAAATGCTCAAAGAAATCAAGGAAGCTAACAAGTTACAGCGCAGTAATACTAATAGATGATTTTGTTTACCCCGGTATCGACTGGGTCAGTGTCACGGCAGGACATGCTAGGAAGATAAAGTTCCTAGATGAAATAAATGGCTGCTTCTTGGAGCAGCTGGTTCATGAACCGACCAGAGGGGGAGCCATATTAGACCTAGTCCTTAGTGGAACACCAGATCTAGTACAAGAGATAAGGGTGTTGGGGCCTCCTGGTAATAGTGATCATAGCATGATCGCATTTTATTTATTTTATTTATTTATTTAATAGTATTTCTATTCCGCCTTATCCTACAATCAAAGCGGTATAACAGCAAAACAATCAAAAGAGGTGATGGTGTAATCATGCAGTGAGGGTTAAAACGTAGTTTGAGATTATGATGTGTTGTGTGTTACCATATATTGAGCTATGTACATTGTGCGCTATTATACAACATGTGCTATAATACAATCTTCTATATGTTTACTGTTAAGAAACAACAAGTGCCGATATACATTCTTTGTCCGTGTGTCTGAGGGTAAGAAGTTGGTCGTTCCTGTTATATGAATTGATTATGTAACTTGACCATAGTGTTCTATGAACAGCGTTGTCTTCAGCTGTTTGCGAAAGTCCTTTAGGTCCAATGTTGATCTCAGATCCTCTGGGAGGGTGTTCCAGATTGTTGGCGCAGCAAGAGAGAGTGCCCTTTCTGTAGTGTCCTTGCGTGCTTTTCTGAAGTCATTAGAGGAGATGACTCGGTTGGAGGTTCTTTTTCTTCTTGGTCGTGTGCTGTTATCTGTCTGTATGAGAGAGATCAGGCTGTTTGCTGAGGTGTGTTGCTTGATCTTGAATATGTATATGATTGTTTTATATTTGATGCGTGAAATTATTGGTAACCAGTGTAGCTCTTTCAGAATGGGTGTGATGTGCTCCTGTCTTGACGATCCAGATATTATGCGTGCAGCCGTGTTTTGTGCCAGCTGTAGTGGCTTGAGTGTTTGGTTTGTTAGACCAAGGTATATAGGGTTGCAGAAGTCCAGTAATGGGGTAATTAGAGCTTGGCATACATTACGGAAGTGGTCAGTTGCGAGGAGAGGTTTTAGTCTTCTAATGATTCTCATCCTGTAGTATGCACTTTTGATTGTCTTGTTTATATGTGCTTTGAGATTCAGTTCATTGTCCAGGGTCACTCCGAGATATTTTACTTCTGATTTTATTGGTATAGTTGAGTTTATTATCATGATGTCCGGTGGATGGGCGAAGTCAGGGTTACGAGTGATGAAAAGAGCCTCGGTCTTGCTGAAATTAATTTCAAGGTGGTTGTTTTTACACCATATGGACATTTGTGTGAGGCAGTTTATAATTTTAGAGTAATCAGGGTTGTCAATTGAGATTGGAGCGTATATCATAATATCATCTGCATATATTGTATAATGAATGCTATTCTTCTTCGGGATGTTGCAAATTGGCTGGATGTAGATGTTGAACAGAAGAGCTGATAGGGCAGATCCTTGTGGAACTCCTTGGAGGACTTTTATGGGTTGAGAGGTTTTGTGACCTATCTTTACCTGTATCTGCCTCTCAGTTAGATATGAGTGGAACCATTTTAAAGTGGTTCCATATAGCCCAATTTCTTCTAGTCTTTCCAGTAAAGTTTTGTGTTCTACTGAGTCGAATGCTGCAGATATGTCAATGAAGATCATTATGATTCCATTCCTAATGTTATCTAAGGTACGGAGGATGCTGTCGAAAAGATAAATCATTAGTGTTTCGACTCCGTGATTTGGGCGAAAATCGTGTTGATTGTCATCCAGTGGTGCATGATCATCAATGTGTTCTTGTAGTTGATGTTGTACTGTTTTTTCTATGATCTTTGCCAGAAAGGGTATGCTGGATATTGGTCGGTATGCTGCCGGGTTGCTCTTGTCTAAAGTTGTTTTCTTTGGGATCGGTCTTACTGTGGCAAGCTTTAATTGTTCTGGCATCTGACCTTGAGTGAGGGAGACGTGCACCATGATGTGTATGAAGCTTGATTTTGTTGTTTTGATTCATGAGACTGGGCAAGGGTCTGTGGGAGAGGTGTTTGAATTTATTGAGGAAATGATGTGGGAGAGCTGCTCAGTTGATGGTGTGCTGAATGTGTCCCAAGTCTTGGTATGTGAGATGGGCTTCTTGTGTAAGCTGTATCTTGTTTGTTCCGCAGAGTGAAATTTTTCCTCAATATAGTCAGCAAATTTTTGAGGGTCAATTTGTACTTCACATTCTGTCCTTTGCTCTTTTGTGAGGATTTTCACAATTTCAAAAAGCTTTCTGGGCTTGTTGATGGATGTGTTTATTATGTTTGTATGGTATTCTCTTTTTGAATGATTAATGTATTCGCTGTATTGTTTTTGCTTTGTTAAGTATAGTTGCTTGAAGTCAGGTGCTTTGTATTTTCTCCATTTTCGTTCTATCCTTCTGAGCTCCCTTTTCATCTGTCATATGGTTATTGAGTACCATGGCTTGTGTTGTAGTCTGTTGTGCCAGAGCTTCTTGGGTCTTGTATCTGCTGCTTTGGCGGCGTTAGATATAATGCAGTTCCATTTGGTTATTTGTGTCTCCAGGTCAACTGCTTCTGTGGACAGTTGTTGTAATGTGTCTTGTAGAAATGTGTCCCTGTCGAAGTTCTTGAATCGTCTTTGAATGGTTGTGTTGTCTAAGTAATCATTTAGATTGTTCATTTGTAGTAATATCCCTATCTTGATTATGTAGTGATCTGACCATGGGACTGGGATGATGGAAGGTGTTGAAATTAGACCTCTTGAGGTTAAGTCATTGGATGCGAAGATGAGGTCTGGAGAAGAACCGTATCTGTGCGTAGGGGCATCGACTATTTGGGTGAACAGCAGAGAAGTCATTGCTTGCAGAAAGGCCTCAGAGTCTTTGTTGTTGATTGACTTGAGGTTGAAATCTCCTAGCAATATTGAGGGCTTGTTAGTTGAAGTGATGGCACAGACTGCTTCGAGCGTTGAAGCTAGTTCTACAGGTGAAGCTTTAGGCGCTCTATAGGTTAGGCAGAGTGCCATGTGTTTGTTCTCGATGCTGATAGTATTACTTTGTTGTGTTTCTGAGAGACTTTAGAAACATAGAAATATGACGACAGAAAAAGACCACATGGCCTATCTAGTCTGTCCTTCCATAACAACTACAACAGTCCACTTTTTGCCTTTAGAGATCCTCTGTGTTGGTCCCATGCTTTCTTGAATTCAGTTACTGTCCTCATCTCTACCACCTCCACTGGGAGACTATTCCACGGATCCACTACTCTTTCCGTAAAGAAATATTTCCGCATATCACTCCTGAATCTATCTCCCTTCACCCTCATCCCATGTCCCCTCGTAGCAGAACTTGCTTTCAATTGAAAGAGGCTCTCTCCCTGAACATTTATGCCACGGAGGTATTTAAACATCTCAATCATATCACCTCTATCCCGCCTTTCCTCTAAGGTGTACATATTAAGATCCTTAAGTCTGTCCTCATATGCTTTATAATGAAGCCCATTAATCATTTTGGTAGCAACCCTCTGCACCGACTCCATCCTGTTCACATCCTTTTGAAGGTGCGGTCTCCAGAATTGCACACCATACTCCAAATGAGGTCGCACCAAAGACTTATACAGAGGCATTATCACCTCCTTTTTTCTGCTAGCCATTCCTCTCCGTATGCACCCAAGCATCCTTCTAGCTTTTGCTGTCGCCTTTTCCACCTGTTTAGCTACTTTAAGATCATCAGACACAACCACGCCTAGGTCCCGCTCTTCTTTAGTGGACAAAAGTACTTCACCTCCTATACTGTATTGCTCCCTTGGATTGCTGCAGCCCAAATGCATGACCTTACATTTTTTAACATTAAATCCCAGCTGCCAAATTCTAGACCATTCTTCAAGCTTAGCTAGATCCCTCCTCATGTTATCTACCCCTTCCTGGGTGTCTACTCTATTGCAGATTTTGGTATCATCCGCAAAGAGGCAAACCTTACCCGACAGCCCTTCCGCTATATCACTAACAAAGATGTTAAAAAGCTCTGAGCTCTGAATCTTAGGTTCTTTTTTGCAATTATCAGGATTCCTCCTCCACGTCTGAAGGTGCGTGGGCAATTGTATGCAGAATATTTGTCTGCGACCAATTAGTTGAGAATTACATTGTCGGTTGGATTTAGCCATGTCTCTGTGATACAGAGTACATCGGGCTGACTTTCTTCTGTATGGTCTGCTATCATGTGAATCTTGTTGCATATGGATCTGGCGTTTATGAGTTCAATGTTGATAAGTTTTGAAGACCTTGTTGTAACTTGTGTTTCTTTTGTGCTGGAGTGAGAGTTTGCTTTGTGTATGGTTAGCTTTTTGACCCTGGTGTACTGCTTGTGCCATTATGCGTGTTGTGGTACTATGTATATATATATGTATGTATATATCCAAGTGAGTGGTGGAAGCCATGTTGAGTTGGATTGCAGGTATTGTTGTTGTGTAATTGATGGGAGAATTTGTGTGCAGAGGAAGCAGATTGGGATAAACATTGTTGCTTGCATATTTGATTTTATGAAGCCCCGTTAGAGTTTATACTTGCGTTTCAGTTGACTGAGGCTTCTTACTCTGTTTGCAGTCTGAAGTTCTCCTCAAAGAAATTGTTGGCTTGACTATGTCTCCTATTTAGTTTTCTTCACTTCGCCTAAGGGCCACGCTAAAGGGCCCTCTTGTGAGGCCCTCAGGCGCAGGCCCGCCTCCGGAGCGGCGGTTTTATTGCCATTGAGCAGGGCAAGTGATTGGCAGGCAGTGAGCTGAATGGCAAGTCCCGCCCACACACACAGCTGATGACTGCTGCTTTCCCCGGTCCCCGATGAGCCTCCGGAGCGGCGGTTTTATTGCCGTTGAGCATGGCAAGTGATTGGCAGGCAGTGAGCTGAATGGCAAGTCCCGCCCACACACACAGCTGATGACTGCTGCTTTCCCCGGTCCCCGATGAGCCTCAGGAGCGGCGGTTTTATTGCCGTTGAGCAGGGCAAGTGATTGGCAGGCAGTGAGCTGAATGGCAAGTCCCGCCCACACACACACATTTGATTTAATTAGTGGAGGAGGGATAGTAAGGAAATCCAAAGTACTACCTTTTAACTTTCGAAAGGGAGACTATGATAAAATGAGGAAAATAGTTAAGGAAAAAACTAAAAGGAGCAGTTGCAAAGGTTAAAGACTTACATCAAGCTTGGGTGTTGTTGAAAAATACTATCTTGGAAGCCCAGACCAGCTGTATCCCACGCTTTAAGAAAAGTGGAAGGAAGTCCAAAAAACTGCCAGCATGGTTTAAAGGTGAGGTCAGAGAGGCTGTTATTGCCAAAAAAGCATCTTTCAGGAAATGGAAAAAAGAGCCAAATGACAAAACCTGGAAACAGCACAAGCACTGGCAAGTCAAATGCAAGGCATTGATAAGGCAGGCAAAGGGAGAATTTGAGAAGAAGCTTGCTGCGGAAGCAAAAACGCGAAATAAAGACTTTTTCAAGTATATTCGTAGCAAAAAACCTGTGAGAGAGTCAGTTGGTCCATTAGATGATAGAGGGGTTTAAAGGGGCACTAAGAGGCGACAAGGCGATAGCGGAGAGACTAAATGAATTCTTTGCTTCGGTCTTTACTGAGGAAGATGTAGGGATGTTACCCATGACTGAAGTGGTATTTAAAGGTGCAGAAGAATTGAAGGAAATATCGATACATCGGGAAGATGTATTACAACTATTAGATAAACTGAAGAGTAGCAAATCACCTAGGCCGGATGGCATACATCCAAGGGTGTTGAAAGAACTGAAATATGAGATTGCAGACCTGCTATTAGTAATCTGTGAATTTTCATTAAAATCATCTCTAATACCTGAAGATTGGAGGATCGCCAATGTAACGCCAATTTTTAAAAAGGGTTCCAGGGGTGATCCGGGAAACTACAGACCGGTGAGCCTGATGTCAGTACCAGGAAAAATGGTAGAAACCATCATAAAGAATAAAATTACTCAGCATTTAGATAGTCATGGCCTAATGGGAGACAGCTAACATGGCTTTAGACAAGGAAGATCTTGTCTTACTAATCTGTTATGTTTTTTTTGAAGGTGTGAATAAACAGGTGGACAAAGGTGAGTCGGTTGATATAGTGTATCTGGACTTTCAGAAAGCCTTTGACAAGGTCCCTCATCAGAGACTTTTGGCAAAACTAAAGAGTCATGGGATAGGAGGCAGTGTACTATTGTGGATCAGGAACTGGTTAAAAGATAGGGTAGGGCTGAATGGCCAATTTTCCCAATGGAGAAAGGTGAATAGTGGTGTACCCCAGGGATCTGTGCTGGATCCACTGCTTTTTGACATATTCATAAATGACCTGGAAAGTGGAATAACGAGTGAGGTTGTCAAATTTGCAGATGACACAAAACTATTTAAAGTTGTTAAAACCCAAGAGGATTGTGTAAAATTGCAAGAGGATCTTGATAAATTGGAAGACTGGGCATCAAAATGGCAGATGAAATTTAATGTGGACAAGTGTAAAGTTATGCACCTAGGGAAGAACAACCCAAACTATGGTTACACGATGCAAGGTTCCACATTAGGAACCACCACCCAGGAAAAAGATGTAGGCATCATTGTGGATAACATGTTAAAACCCTCGGCCTAGTGTGCAGCGGCGGCCAAGAGAACAAATAGAATGCTAGGTATCTTAAGGAAAGGAATGGAAAATAAAACAAAGGATATTATAATGCCTCTATATTGTTCCATGGTGAGACCGCACCTTGAATATTGTGTACAATTCTGGTCACCGTATCTTAAAAAGGATATAACGTCATTAGAAAAGGTTCAGAGAAGAGCCACCAAAATGGTAAAGGGGATGGAAGGATACTCCTATGAAGAAAGGCTAAAAAGGTTAGGGCTCTTTAACCTGGAAAAGAGACGGCTGAGGGGAGATATGATAGAAGTCTATAAATTAATGAACGGAGTGGAACGGGTAAACGTAGATCAATTGTTTACGTTATCAGAATATAGAAAGACTAGGGGGCATGCAGTGAAGTTACAGGTTAAACTATTTAAGACTAATAAAATAAAATATTTTTTCACTCAACGTGTAATCAAACTCTGGAATTTGTTACCGGAGGATGTAGTAAAGGCTGTTAGTGTAGCTGGGTTTAAAAAAGGTTTGGACAAGTTCCTGGAGGAAAGGTCCATAAACCATTATTAAGAAGGGACCCAAGATATCAATGCTTGACCCAGTACAAGCATTGTGGAACCTGTGTCTTGGGGAAACTGCTAGGTACATATGACGTAGATTGGCCACTGTTGGAAACAGGATACTGGGCTTGATGGACCTTGGTCTGACCCAGTATGGCATATCTTATGTTCTTATGTCCAGCCCAGACCTCGACCGTGGTGATCACGGAGTCTCAGACTCATACTCAGACTTATCCAAATGGGAGACCGAGGAGTCCCCGCACACTCGGTGACACAGAGATGTGCCATTGGACCCGTCTCCCCCAGTGTCCCAATGCTATTCCCCGCTCAAGGATGTCGCCTTCCTCGACTTTGTGCAGGACATGGCTAAGGTGCTCACCATTGAGACCGAGGCTGATTAAGACCCGCGCATGGAGGAACTGGAGATACGCCAGTGCAAGGTCCCTTACCCCCCCCCCCCCCCCAGGAAACCCTTACAGTACCAGTGCCTCCGATCCTCGAACGCCTCCTCCCCTGGTTGTGGGAAACACCGGCGTCAGTGCCCATTGTCAGCAGGCGACTTGACTCCATGTGCCGAATATGCCGAAGCCCTGGGTTCCAGAAGGCCCTCTTCCCCACAACTCGATGGTCGTTGAGTCAGCCATGCGCAGGCTCAAGAGCCAAAAGACTCATTCCTCAGTGCCACCCGGCTGGGAGGCCCAGACCCTCGATGCTTTTGGCCGTAAGGCTTTTCAAGGCTCAATGCTGACTTGCCAGATCCAGTCAAACCAGCTCTGTATCGGCATGTACTTCAAGGAGCTGTCGAAGGAGCTTGGTAGATTCTCGGCAGGCCTCGTCGGGGAGCTTCTCCAGAGGTTCAAGTCTCTAGCCTCAGCGGTCAAGGCGTGCTCAAAGTTCTTGTCTCGAGCAGCCTACGATGACTTTGTGTCTTCAGCCAGGGTGGCCGCCGCAGGCATCGAGGCCCGACGCTAAGCATGGCTGCAGACGTCAGACCTAGAACAATGGGTTCAGGATAAACTTATTGATGCGCCCTGCATCAGAGATAACCTCTTCGGGAAATCCATGGCAGACAAAGCCGCAGAGATAGAGACCAAGTTCCTAACGAGAACCAGACTCTCAAGACCTTGGTGCAGCCCCGTAAGAAGGCCCCAGCGAAAAAGCCTTTCTTCCCAAGGAAAAAGGGGGGTTTGGCAATTCCTCACAATTCCAGGCCTTCTCGGCCCCACAGCAAGGCCAGCAGCATAAGGGACAGGGGCATGGCTCCCGTAAGCAAAAGACCCCTAAGTCCCAGGTGCTGGCCTCGGCCCAGCCTGGGGGGAGCTTTTGACTCCCTGGGCATGACCTCATCTTCTCCAGGAGGTCCCCTGCAGCACACGGGGGCATCTGACTCTGTTTGCCCACAGGTTGTCTGCCATCACCAACGATATCTGGGTGCTACAAGTGGTCAAGAAGGGCTACCTCCTCCACATACAGGGGGCGCCACCCTCATACTTCCCAGGAGAAGTTCGTAAGACCTCTCCTTCACCAGACCCTGCACCTCACAAACCTCACAGGCCTCCTCGAAGACAAGGCAGTGGAGCCCATGCCAAAACATTTCTGTAGCACCAGCTTCTATTCCAGGTGTTTCCTCATTTCCAAGAGGACAGGAGGCCTCAGCCCATCCTGGATCTGCGGAAGATGACAGATTTCTGGTAAGGGAGAAGTTCAAAATGCTCTCCCTTGGAATACTGCTGCCATTCCTCCAGCAAGGAGATTGGCTATGCTCCTTAGACCTAAAGGATGCCTACACACATATCCTGAGTCATCCCAACCACAGAAAATACCTCCAGTTCATGGTGGGAGGAGAGCATTACTAATATAAGGTACTCCTCTTCAGGCTTGCCTTCTCACCAAGGGTCTTCACAACGTGCCTAGCGGTGGTCGCAGTCCACCTCCGCCTCTAAGGAGCCTTCGTCTTTCCCTACCCAGACAACTGGCTCATAAAGGGAGGCTCAACTGCATAGGCACAACACGCCTCAGGGCACACCATCAACACCCAGCAGCACCTGGAGTTCATCATCAACTACCCCAAGTCTCACCTCTCTCCGATTCAATGCCTAGAGTTTATAGGGGCTCAGCTAGACACCCTCCAGGCCAAGGCCTTCCTCCCTCAGGAAAGGTCAGGACACCTCAGGGAGCTAGCCGCACAGCTACAACGCCACCGGTCGCTAACCACCCGGCTTCTACGCCTGCTGGGCCACATGTCCTTCATGGTCCATGTGGCCCCTGCTCCTATAAGAGTAGTACTGGGGCTTGGCCTAGGGGAATCAGCGATGCCACTGACAGGAAGAGGAACAGCGGGAACCGGGGTGATTAGTATTAGTGATGCCCTGTTATGCTGGACCTTGAAGAGGGTCTTGGCGACCAGTGGTGTCGGAGGGAAGGCGTAAAGGAGATCTTCCATCCATTTAATGAGGAAAGTATCCGCTGCTACCTGGGAGGCAGCACTGAGCACATGAAAGCAGCTCAGTGCTGCCTCCGCTCTCAGTGGACACAAACCATGGGCAGGCTCCGGGACAGAGTGAGAGTGGCCTGCCAGCTGGCAGACTCCCTAGGTTGGTGGCAGATTACCTGCCACCTTCGGGCTGGGATGCCCTTTACGCCTTCCCTCCGACACCACTGGTCGCCAAGACCCTCTTCAAGGTCCAGCACAACAGGGCATCACTAATACTGATAGCTCTCTGGTGGGTCAGGCAACCCTGGTGCCCGCTGCTCCTCTTCCTGTCAGTGGCATCGCTGATTCCCCTGGGCCAAGCCCCAGTACTACTCTTATAGGAGCAGGGCTCTCTCCTGCACCCCAACTTGGGGTCCCTGTCGCTCACAGCTTGGCTGCTGAAAGAGTAGCTCTATCTCCCTTCGACCTCCCACAGGACATGGAAGGGGTTCTTATGGCCTCTCACAAGGCCTCCACAAGGAGGGCATACGCCTTTAAATGGTGTCCGTTCTCGGTGTGGTGCACTGAAAGATGGGCGAACTCGTTCTCCTGCTTGGTACAGGTGGTACTCCAGTACCTGCTCCACCTGTCGCAGGTGGGAGTGAAGTCAAACTCAGTAAGAGTGCACATGAGCACTATCGCAATGCACCACCATTCTGTCGAGGGCAAACCCCTCTCGGCTCAGCTCCTCATATCCTGGTTCCTGCCTTATGCTATCCAAAAGACCCCCCCCCATCCGTTCACCAGCAGCGGAGTGGGATCTCAAGGTGGTGCTCTCACAGCTTGCTAAGCTGCCCTTCAAGCTCCTGGCTACCTGCCACCTTAGGTTCCTTTCCTGGAAAGTCGTCTTTCTTGTGGCACTCACAGCAACTCGCAGGGTCAGCGAGTTCCAGGCTCTGATGGCAGAGCCTCCCTACACAAGATTCTACAAGAACAGGGTGGTGCTTCGCACACACCCCAAGTTTCTGCCAAAGGTGGTGTCCCCATTCCACCTCAATCAGGAGGTGGTGCTTCCCACCTTCTTTCCCAGGCCTCACGCTGGCATGGCAGGGACCATTCTCCATACTTTGGATTGTAAAAGAGCCCTGTCCTTCTATCTACAATGGACCCAGGGCTACCGCAAAGCACCTCAGCTTTTCGTTTCCTATGACCCTCATCATATGGGTCTTCCAGTGACTAAGCAAACTTTGTCCACTTGGGTGGCGGACTGCATTGCCCTTGCCTATGAGCAGGCAGGGATCTCACTAGACCAGTGGATCATGGCTCACCGTGTCAGAGCCATGGCTACCTCCATGGCAAATCTGCGTTCTATACCTGTGATGGAAATCTGCTGGGCCGCCACCTGGTCTTCGGTCCATACCTTCACAGCTCACTACTGCCTGGAAAGGGAGTCCTAATGAAACAGCGCCTTCGGCCAGGCCACACTCCGTAATCTCTTTGGGTGTAGGCAACTCCTGCCCTCTGACTCTTCTGTGTCCAGGCTACCAGAGTGCTGGTTCTTTGCCAGACACTTGGGTCTTGTGAGAGTCTCCCAGTTGACTCAACTCTGCTGCTCATGGCTTTCCCTTTCAGATCGTCGTAATGTTTTGTACAGGTTCTTGGTAGCCTGTAGCTGGGGAGTCCCATATGTGAGGACTGACTTCCTGCTTGTTCCCGGAGAAAGCGTAGTTACTCACCTGTAACAGATGTTCTCTGGGGGCAGCAGGAATCAGTCCTCAGAACCCTCCCTCCTCCCCTTGGAGTTGCTTCTTTACCGTATTTTAATTTTTGCCGTCTTAGCTATTGCATTAGACTGAGGCAAGATGGCACCCTTGGGCGGGAAGGGTACCATGCATGTGTGATGCATCACCCAAATGCTTTCTTTGAAAGTTGGGGAGATGCTTCCACGGGGGCTCCGTCAGTGCTGACATCACCCATATGTGAGGACTGATTGCTGCTGTCCCCGGAGAACACCTGTTACAGGTGAGTAATAACGCTTTCCGTCTTATCAGTCCTATAAGATTACCAAAAATGGCTTCTATTAGTAATGCATGAACTTAACTATTCAATTTAAACTCTGTGAGTTAATTTTCTACAATTTTATTTGTGATCTACAGGAAGAAGGAGAAGGAAAAGGCAGTGATGATCCACAGACTGTCTCTGGAATTTTGGCAATTGTCGTAGTTCCGAACCTACCCAAAGGTTCTGCTATTGAGTGGCATGTCATTGCAGCTACAGACAACCCATGGCGAAGAAAACGTTTCAGGCTATCAAGGAAATTGCAGGGCTGCCAGATAGAATGTGAGGCTGTCGCATTGAGCTGTGCCTCCAGTGCATCTATTTCATTGTCCCTTTCCTGGCATTGCTCAGCACCCCCTTCCATAGATCTGGAGTATGCACTGAAAGAACTGTTCACTGTGTTCCTCCAAGCCTTAAAAAGGCTTGCTGTAAATGGCAGCCTAAGCCCCCTGTGTTTCAGGACTTTCTATAAAAAGGATCGTATGGATACTGCAGACCTCCAAACAGGTAACACCTTGGGAGATTTAGAAAGATTAAGAATACGATTTGATTAGGATGTAATTGCAAACTACATAGGCATTTTTAATGTGCATACTGTTCACAGATTTTCAGCAGGAAATTGCCCTGTTTTTTTCTCTTTAAACATTAGCAAATGTAAAGTATGCACGTTAAAATGCATCCATGTACTTTGTACCTTAACAAGTGGCTGAGGGGGAAAATTAATGCCTATATATTTGAAAATAAAATATCCTTGAGCTTTTTGCCTCCTTTGACCTATGCAGTCCACAAGAATGTCTTACCTTAATAACCAGGGAAATATATTTTCTCCAGGAACAAATAGGAAGTCAGTCCTCACATATGGGTGATGTCTGTGCCGACAGAGCCAGTGTGATAGCTTCTCCCCAGCTTTCAAAGAAAGCCTTTGGGAGATGCACCGTGCATGCATGGTCCCCTTCCCGCCCAAGGGTGCCATCTTGCCTCAGTCTTCTTTTTTCCGTGGAGCCAACTGGACATGTGTCTGTTTTCCCCAGAAAAAGTGTTAGTTTTTTGTCTTAATTTTTTCTTCTCTGGTCACGTATCGGTTCCCTTTCCCGCACCCAAGCTCGCTTGCCTCAGCAGTGCATCTTAGGTCCATTTCTTTTTTCTCTTTTTTCTTTGAGAGCTTCTTAACCGACTTCACACCCTTTTTTTCCCTGGCTGGGCCTGAGGTTTTCGACCTTGTGGGGGCCGTTCTCCCACCATGGTCTTGGCTAATGGCTTTAAGAATTGTGACCAATGCGCCCATCCTATGTCATGCACCAACTTACACGACTGATGGCCAGACCATGAACCCTTGGACTGTAGTCTCTGTAAGAAGATGACCTCCAAGGCCATCAAGGGCCATCAACAGCAGCGGGAGTCCTTCTTCCATAAGGCGTACTCTGCGCCAGAGTCTGGAGACACCGCAGTCCAGGGCCCCCTCCAGAAACCCAGGGAGACCGTGCTGCCTCAGAATCCCGAGGCCACGGGTCCTCCAGCCGGATCCTGGAGGAAAAACCCAAGAAGAGCCAGAATCCCTCGAAGACCAAGTCGGTGGACATGCCTGGGAAAGTGAGTAAGTCCCACGGGCCCTGGGCCTGCAGTCCCTGTCGTCAGTCTGAGGGAAAGGAGCGGGAGCGGCCAACCAAAATACTCCGATAGAAGTCATCGGCATCTGGCGACTGGCCTCAGACCTCTGAGGCCATTCTAGTCGAAGACTCCCCCTCGACAGAGCCAGGGTCAGGCCATAGTCCCTCAGCGCCCACGCAGAAGGCTGCAGAATCATCTGGCCTCAAGACCAGGATGACGGCCTTGGAGCGCAGCTTATCTTGCCTTCATGGCCCAGCAGCGGGCTCTGATGTATGGCTTGGCTGGGTCATTACTCCCAACTACCATATGTGAACTGCCATGGGATGCTCCTGCAGGCAGTGTATCTGCTGGGCCAGGATAAAGCCCTGGCGGATAGGCTGAGCAGGATCTTCCAGCTGCACAAGTAGTGGCTAGACCCCAGAGTGGCCTACCGGCTCTTCCAGCTCTGGGGGACCCCACGGATGGACCTTTTCTCCAGTCTAGCCAATACTCAGCTGCCCTGCTTCTACTTCAGGCAGCCACACCCATCCCCGGTAGCAGCGGATGCATTCCTCATCCCGTGGATGGAGAGCTTTCTCTATGCCATCCCGCCCACGCCGCTGATTGCCAAGACCTTGTTCAAGGCTCAGCATGACAGGGCATCACTGATACTAGTAGCCCCTCGGTGGCCCAGGCAACGGTGGTTCCCACTGCTCTTTTGCTTATCCACAGCACCCCCGGTCCCTCTGAGAAGTGCCTCGGGGCTGCTGTCGCAGGAGGAGGACCTCCTACACCCCAACTTGGGGTCTCTGACGCTAAGGGCCTGGCTGCTGAAAAGGTAGTCTTGGCCCCTTTCATCCTTTCAGGGGAGGTGGAGGAGGTCCACCTGGCCTCCCGTAGGACCTCCACAAGACGGGCTTACGCCTTCAGATGGTGCAGATTGTGGTGCACGAAGAGATAGGTCAACCCGTTCTCATGCTCTGTGCAGCTTGTGCTCCAATATTTGCTTTACCTTTTTCAGACAGGTCTGAAGTCCATCTCTGTTAGGGTTCTCCTAAGTGAACTCGCAGTGCACTACCACCTTATCGAGGGCAAGTCCATCTCTGTCCAGTCTCTCATGACCTGCTTCTTGAAGGGTTTCTTGTTGTCCAAACCTGCGTTCCGTTCTCTTACCGTAAATCTGCTGGGCCGCTACCTGGCCCTCAGTCCATACCTTCGCAGCTCATTGCTGCCTGGAGAGGGAGTTCCATAAGTACAGTGCCTTTGGCCAGGCGGTACTCCGTCATCTATTCGGGGTATAGGCAACTCCTGCCATCTGGCCCTTGTGTGTTCAGGCTACCACAGTTCTGGTTTCTCGCTGGACACTTGGGCCGCTTGGGAGTCTGTCTTTTCAAGGACTCCTTGCTACTGTTCACAGCTCATCTTTTCTTGTTCACCTTTGGCTTTTTACAGGTTTTCGGTAGCCTGTAGCTAGGGAGTCCCATATGTGAGGACTTGACTTCCTGCTCATTTCCGGAGAAAGTGTAGTTACTCACCTGTAACAGGTGTTCTTTAGGGACAGCAACCCTTCCTCCTCCCTATGGAGTTGCTTTTGTGTTAGCTTTTGCCTTTGAGTCATATTATCCTACTGAAGCAAAATGGCACCCTTGGGCGGGAAGAGGACCATGCATGCATGGTGCATCTCCCAAAGGCTTTCATTGAAAGCTTGGGAGAATCTACTGCACAAGCTGCATCAGCGCCAGCATCAGCCATATGTGAGGACTGATTCCTGTTACAGGTGAATAACTACGTTAAATTACTATAAATGCACAAGGAATATAGTTAACATTTGAATCTTAAAAATTCAGACATAAATGGTATAAGTATGTATGGAATTTTTCACTGCTGAAAGTTATGAGCTGTTTATCTTATGTTTCACATGCTTATTAGAATGAAATCAGGTAAAATGTGAACCCGTTTTTAAGGCACTGTCAAGATTCTAGAAGAGTCATGGAATTCAGTTGTTTATACCAGTGATGCTCAAGTTACTTCATCTCTCTGTGTTGTAATTCTAACCCTAGTTAGAAAATTGACTAAGAATGTGACCTTGGACAAGTGATTTTTTTTCCAAAGAAGCATTCCCAATAGAATCATACTAAATCTCCAGGAACAAGCAGGAATGTAGTCTTCACATATGGGTGACATCGGTACCGATGGAGCCCACGTGGGAATGCTCACCAGCGTCCAATTGGAAAGCTTTTGGGAACACCCCACTGCATCTGTGCGACTGCCTTCCCAATTCCCTCTCTTCAGTTCGTTTTCCACGGAGCCAGCAGGAAGCCAATACTGTCACCGCAGAAAAACTTATTTTTGTGGATAGTGCCTTTGCCTTCCCATCGACACCGGCACCATCTAAGACATCACTGGTTCCCTTATTTTTTCTTATTTTTCTTATCTTCTTCTTTCCTTAAATTTTTTCTTCACAAAAAAAGAAAACAAACTTGGGCGTCAACACCCTTTTGAGGCCTTAAGCCTACCATACTCTCATAATTTGAAGGTATGGAGAAACCACCAAAAATTAGATAAAGTACAAAGAAGAGCCACCAAAATGGTAAAGGGGATGGAAGGATACCCCTATGAAGATAGGCTAAAATGGTTAGGGCTCATCTCCAGCAACAAGCAGGAATGTAGTCTTCACATATGGGTATCGTCGGTACCGACGGAGCCTGCGCGGGAACGCTCCCCAGCATCCAATTAGAAAGGCTTTGGGAGCATCCCACAGCGCCTGCGTGCTGCCCTCCCGCATTTCCCAACTGCCTCTCTCCAGTTCTTCGTTTTCCACGGAAACAGCAGGTCGTTGTTCCTGTCAACGCAGAAAATATTTCCTTATTCCCTTCTTTTTTGTGGTCGCGTCTGCCTTCCTCGATGCTATACCAGTACCGCCGGTTCTTTCTTTCTTTCTTTAAAAAAAAAAAAAATAGTATTTTTTTCCAAACTTTTCCAGGTGCACGCGCCATTTTGGGCCTTAGGCCCAAAATTTCCTCCACTATGGAAAAACCCGCTTCGGGTTTCAAAACGTGTACCAAGTGTGGCGGTACAATTTCCGTCACCGACACCCATGAGTGGTGTCTCAAATGTTTAGGTCCTGACCACTCCATCTCCGACTGTATGGCTTGTGCCATGATGTCCAAGAGGGGTCGAGAAAACCGAGCTGCTAAGCTCAGCACCCTTTTTCCCTCCGATGCAGATTCTGTGGCATCGACGTCTTCCAGGGCTTCGTCTTCCTCCCATGGATCTCAGGTAACTAAACATAAATCTAGCCGGTCCTCAAAGGGTAGATCTCCTTCTAAGCATCGAGATGCCTCTGGCGTTGCCCTTGAGGGTTCTGTACCGGCAAAATTGCCCTGGCGGGACGCTTCAGCTTCCAAAGCATTATCGGGGCTCCAGGATGTTCTCGAGGCCTCGACCTCGGCAGAACTACTGGTGCCATGCTCTGGGGTACCAGCTGTTCTCTCCGGTATCGACACCCAGGCATCGGCAGCGTCGATAGACCAGAGGTTCCTGGCTATTGAACGCAGTCTGGTGGCTCTCCTTGCGGCATCAACGCCCTCGGAACCGCGTCAGACACTTCAACCGGTACCGGCACCAACTCCGGCACCGGTATCAGTACCAGTACCAACAGCATCGGCATCAACATCGGTGTCTGCTTTGCCGGCACCCAGTCAAGCGATGCCTTCCGGTACCGATACTCTGGTACTGATTCCCCCTGGTACCGACTTCGGTCGGTACGGGTATCGGGCTCTTCAAGAGCATCTCGACAAAAAGGCACTTCGAATCCTCGGAAGAGTCTGAGGATTCTGATAATTCTGTCGGTACTGGAATACTTCTCCCGGAGGAGCCTTCCACTCCTAAATGTAGGATGTCTCCACCAGAAGATATCTCCTTTCAGGATTTTATCAGGGAGGTGGCTCGAGGTCTTTCCATTACTGTGGCTCCCGAAACAGAGCCCAGGGCAAAGGAGTTGGAGATTCTACAATATCCCAAGGCTCCTAAAGAGGCAGCTACCTTGCCTATCCATGAGATCTTACATGATCTCATGTTAAGAATGTGAGAAACACCTCTTACCACCTCTCCTCACTCTCGTAGACTGGATACCATGTATCGAGTCCCTCCTTGTCCTGGTTTCCAGAAGACTCAGCTTCCTCACCACTCTATTGTTGTGGAATCAGCTATGAGAAGGATCAGGCATGCAAAGAGGCATGCCTCTAATCCTCCAGGACGTGAGTGTAGAACTTTGGATGCCTTTGGACGTCGTACTTTCCAGGTTTCCATGCTTTCTGCCAGGATCAGTTCCTATATCTTATATATGGGAATGTTCCTTAAGGAAGTCACAGGAGATTTAGAGGTTTTCAGCCCTCTTCTTCCTGAGAATAAAAGGCAGGATTTTCTCACACTGGTTAAACATGCCCAAGATGTTTCTAAGTTTGTCAACCATGCAGCTTTTGACTGTTTTGAGTGCATAAGCAGAACCTCTGCCATTGCCATAGGTGCACGTAAAATTGCCTGGCTCCAGGCATCTGATTTGGAGCTCTGGGTGCAGGACAAACTGGGCAATATCCCTTGTACAGGTGAGAATCTATTCAGCAAAGATTGGCAAGAAAAAGCCAATGAGTTGAATGCTGACAACTCCACTTTGGATAGGTTATCCAAAGCCACAGCTGATCCTGCAAGGAAGAAATCTGTCAAGAAACCATTCTTCTCAAAGAAGAAGAGGTTTTATCCCTCTTATTCCCAGCAGGGACATTCTGCAGGTCAGCATGCCCAAAAGAGTCAGCAACCACCTAAGCAAAGGAAAGCAAAGGCTACTAAGCCTCAACCGTCTCAGCCTCCACAAGGCCTTTGACTTCCATCTAGAGAACTTAGCCTTCCTGGCTCTCATTGGTCCAGAGCCTTCCACCATTCCAGGAAGGTTGTGTCACTTTGCCCCCAGATGGGGGCAGATAACAGCAGAACATTGGACTCTATCCATTATGAAAGAGGGGTACAAGCTTCACTTTCTTTGCATGCCCCCTCCCACAATGATAAAACAGTTCAATTCTCAGACCTCTCTCATCAACCTGTTAGATCAATATGCTTCTTGCCCAAGGGGCAATAGAAGACGTACCCATTCCTCAACAGGGTACAGGGTTTTACTCCCCCTATTTCCTTATCCCAAAGAAAACAGGGGGACACAGACCTATTTTAGGCCTCAGAGAATTGAACAAATTCCTGTTCAAAGAGAAATTCAAGATGATTTCTCTGGGAACTCTGCTGCCATACCTTCAGAGTCAGGATTAGCTTTGTTCTCTAGATCTCAAGGATGCGTACACTCATGTTCTCATCTATCCAACTCACAGAAAGTTCCTTCGGTTCCTTTTTCAAGGAAAGCACTACCAATACAGGGTTCTTCCTTTTGGCTTGGCCTCAGCACCGAGGGTGTTTACGAAATGCATGGCTGTGGTAGCAGCATTTCTCCGCACTCTGGGAATATTTGTCTTTCCTTACTTAGACGACTGGCTCATTCGAGCCCCATCAGAGTCAGAGGCCAGGATTTCTCTAGCTTGCACAATGCGTATCCTTCAGTATTTGGGTCTGGTCATAAACATCCCAAAATCCATTCTAACTCCCACTCAGTCTCTAGAGTTCATAGGAGCTTTACTGGATACCAGAAAAGCAAGGGCCTACCTTCCCCAGACCCGTTGCCTTCGCATGGTGCCGTTAGCTTCTCAGGCAGTGTCAAAGTCTCATCTCACTGCTCGAGAAATGTTACAACTACTAGGCCATATGGCATCTACTGTGCATGTGGTTCCTTATGCTCGTCTCCATATGAGAACAGCCCAGTGGACTTTATCCACTCAATGGACCCAGGCATCAGGGTGCCTGTCAGACAAAATAGCAAACACAAATCGCCTTATTTTGTCCCTCCAATGGTGGCAGTCCACTCAAAACCTGTTAGTGGGGTCCCCATTTCAACAGCCTTTACCCCAAGCAACTCTCACAACAGATGCTTCACCAATGGGTTAGGGAGCTCATCTACAAGATCTCTCCACCCAAGGCACTTAGACTCCACAGGAGACTCATCTACATATCAATCTCTTAGAGCTCAGAGCAATCTTCCTTGCTCTTCGAGTGTTCCACACCCTGCTCAGCTACAAGACAGTCCTCATTCATACAGACAATCAAGTAGCCATGTTCTACGTGAACAAGCAGGGGGGAACAGGCTCTCTGTCGCTTTGCAACGAAGCTTTGCGACTATGGGCCCTCGCTAGAGAGCATCAGATTCATCTCCTGGCAGTGTATCTTCCAGACATACAAAACTGTTGGACAGACAGACTCAGTCGAGTTCTGCTTCCACACGAATGGTCTCTACATGCAGACCAGGTGGCCAAGATTTTTCAAATTTGGGGAACTCCGGACATAGACCTCTTTGCAAGTCCGTTGAATGCCAAACTTCCCCGGTTCTGTTCCAGAATTCCAGCTCAGGGCTCTCAGGCCAGGGATGCTTTCCTCCTTCACTGGGGTCAAGACTTCCTGTATGCCATTCCACCCATTCCCCTTATTCCCAAAACCCTGTTCAAGCTTCAGAGATACAGAGGCCGTATGATTCTCATAGCTCCACATTGGCCATGGCAAGTGTGGTACCCTCTGCTTCTACATCTCTCTCAAGCTCCCTCTCTGGAGTTAGGGTCTGCTCCAGATCTCCTGTCTCAGGAGGACGGAATGTTATGGCATCCCAATCCCCACTCTCTGCATCTCAGGGCTTGGTTGCTGAAGGCTTAGATCTCCATGATCTTAACCTCCCTCAGCAAGTAAGGGATATCTTTTATGCTTCCAGGAAGCCTTCCACAAGACGCTCTTATGCTTTCAAATGGAAAAGGTTTACCATATGTTCGCAGAAGGGTCTTAACCCCCTTGCGATACCTCTGGAATCATTACTGGAGTATCTCCTTCATTTATCCAATGCAGGACTTAAGACTAACTCAGTAAGAGTCCATTTGAGTGCTATTGCAGCTTCTTTCAAGCCTCTAAATGGGCAACCTATTTCCTCCCATCCTCTTATAGCAAGGTTTATGAGAGGCCTTCTTCTAATTAAGCCTCCCATTAGGCCACCACCGGTGGCATGGGACTTAAACCTGGTTCTTGATCAGCTCATGAAGCCACCTTTCGAACCCTTAGCTACTACCTCATTGAAATTCCTTTCTTGGAAGGTTATCTTTCTCATTGCAATCACATCAGCACGTCACATCAGTGAGTTGCAGGCACTAGTGGCTGATCCACCTTATACAAGGTTCCATCATGACAAGGTAGTCCTTAGGACTCATCCACACTTGATGCCAAAGGTGGTCTCGCCTTTTCATCTAAACCAAGCGGTCTACCTGCCTGTGTTTTTTCCAAGGCCTCATGCATCAAATGCAGAAAGGAATCTTCATACTTTGGCCTGTAAAAGAGCTTTAGCCTTTTACTTACAAAGAACACAGCAACATAGAAAGTCCTCTCAACTCTTTGTTGCTTTTGATCCTTCTCATTTGGGACTTCCAGTCTACAAGAGAACACTGTCCAACTGGATTGCTCAGTGCATTTCCTTTGCTTATCAGAGTAAGAATCTTCCTCTAGAGGGCCATGTCACAGCTCACAATGTGAGAGCCATGGCAGCTTCAATGGCTCATCTGCACTCTGTGACTTTCAATGACATCTGTCGAGCAGCCACTTGGGCCTCGGTTCATACCTTCACAGCCCATTACTGCTTGGACAAGGACTCCCGCCGGGATGCCTTGTTTGGTCAGGCTGTTCTCCAACACTTGTTCCATACCTAATCAACTCCTACCCACCATCCCTGGTTGGATGCCAGAGATCCATGGGGGGAAGTGGAGCCCTTTCACAGGGACACACAACTTTTGGGGTCTTTCCCTGGCATCTAAAGCTAGGGAGTCCCCATATGTGAAGACTACATTCCTGCTTGTTCCTGGAGATAGCATAGTTACTCGCCTGTAACAGGTGATCTCCGGGAACAGCAGGAATTTAGTCTTCACAACCCACCCACCTCCCCTAGGAGTTGTATCTCTCTATCTATCTCTTTCTCTTTCCCTCTCTCTCTCTTTGTCTCAGTTTTAAAGTCAACTGGAGAGAGGCAGTTGGGAAAGGCGGGAAGGCAGCACGCAGGCGCTGTGGGATGCTCCCAAAGGCTTTCTAATTGGACGCTGGGGAGCGTTCCCGCGCAGGCTCCGTCGGTACCGACGATACCGATATGTGAAGACTAAATTCCTGCTGTTCCCTGAGATCACCTGATCTCCAGGAACAAGCAGGAATAAGTCCTCACATATGGGTACGTCGGTACCGACGGAGCCCGTGCGGGAAAGCTCCCCAGCTTCTTAGAATAGAAGCTTTTGGGACCTCCCACTGCACATGCGCACTGCCTTCCCGCCTTCCTGAACAGCTCTCCTCAGTTTCTCTTTTTCCGCGGAGCCAGCAGGTCGTATTCCTGTCACCGCTGAAGAAATTGTTATTTTATTTGTTTCTTTAGACCGCGTACCTGCCTTCCCCATACCGATACCGGTATCGCCGGTCTTTTCTTTCTTTCTTTAAAAAATTATAATTCTTTTTTCTTATTTTTTAGCTTTTTGGTCACTTCAGAGAGGCCTCTCGGCCTACTCAATTTTCTCCTCATGGAGAAGCCAGCCCCTGGATTTAAGAAGTGTACCAAATGTAATGCTGTTATTTCAGTCACAGACACCCATGACTGGTGTCTGAAATGTTTGGGGCCTGACCATTCCATACCGGACTGCCCATCTTGCTCCCACATGTCTAAACGTGGGCTGCAGAACCGGGCCAACAAATTCCATGTGCTGTTTGCTTCAGAGAATACAGCATCACAGTCATCCAGGTCTTCTTCTCCGGATGGATCTCAGGTAACCAAACCTTCTGTGGGCAAGTCCTCAAAGAGCAAATCTCCTTCAAAGCATCGAGAGGCTCTTAGCTTAGAACTTGAGGACCCTGCCCCAGCCAAACAACCCCGGCGGGAAGTCCAACTTCCAAAAACGCCAATTCAGGGGTCTCAGGTTGATATCGATGCTACGGCCTCGACAGATCACCTGTTAGCCTGCTCTGGGGTACCGGGTCACTCCGGTACCGACATCCAGGCAGCTATGGCGTCCATGGGCGATACTGTACAGTCCATGCAGCAGGCCGTCATGGCTTTCATTAAAGCTGCAACGCCATCGGTTCCGCTTTCAGCGGTTCCGGGCCCGATACCGGTATCGTCCGCCATGCCGGTATCGAGGCCGTCCACCTCTAAACGCAAGTCGGTACCGTATGGGCTTTCGCTCCATACCGGTTCCATACCCGATACGCCCGATATCGATACCGATCGGTACGCGTATCGTGCGTTAGAGGAAAGCACCGATTCCTCTGAGGATTTTCACTCCTCTGATGATTCTGCTGAGTTTTCACTCAACTTACCTGAGGAGCCCTCTTCTCCTAAAAGGAGAATGTCCCCTCCAGAGGATTTGTCCTTCCAGGACTTTGTTTTAGATATGGCTACAGCCCTTTCTATTACCACATCCTCTGAAAAGGAACCCAGATCCAAAAAACTGGATATTTTGGGATACTCAAAGGCCCCTAAGGAGGCAGTTACCCTGCCTATCCATGAAATCCTTCAAGAACAACTGATGGATTTCTGGGAAAATCCTTTGACTTTGTCTCCTTATTCCCGTAGGTTGGACACCATGTATAGGGTCCCTCCTTCTCCTGGTTTCCAAAAGACTCATTGCCCCACCACTCTATTGTGGTGAAGTCTGCAATGAAGAAGATTAGGAGTACCAAAAGGCACTCTTCCACCCCTCCAGGACGGGAATGTAAGACTTTGGACTCTTTTGGTAGGAAAATTTTCCAGGCTAGTATGCTTATAGCCAGGATTAATTCCTACAGTCTCTATATGGGCATGTTCCTGGAGGAACTTGCCAAAAAGGTGCGGCATTTTGCCCCCTTTATCCCTGAGGATAAAAAGCAGGGTTTCCTTTCCCTAGTGAAACAACTCTTAGAGGTTTCTAAGTTCTCTAATAGGGCAGCATATGATTCCTTTGAGGGAGCCAGTAGGGCTTCGGGCATTGCTATTGCAGCCCGACGTCTTGCTTGGCTCCAGGCCTCTGATCTGGAACCTTGGGTTCTAGATGGCTTACGTAATCTGCCCTGTACAGGTGAGAACTTATTTGGGGAAGAGTGGCAAATCAAAGCCACCCAGATGGATGCTGAAAATGCCACCTTGGAAAGACTTTCAAAGTCCACTTCAATTCCTACTAAGAAAAAGTCTTTTAAAAGGCCTTACTATAAGAAGGCCAGAGTTGCTTCAAATACTGGCCAGCAGTCTTCTCAACCTCGCTATACTGCTAAGCGTCAGCAATCCAAACAAGCACGAGCTAAGCCTGCAGTAGCTACTGTAGCTCAGCAGGCTCCAACCCCTCAGGGGTTTTGACTTGCTCCTAGGGAACTTGCCACTTCTGGTTCTAACACAACCAGAACCTCTCACCATACCCGGAAGGTTGGTTCACTTTGCTCCCAGATGGGAACAAATCACAACAGAACAATGGACCCTCTCTATCATTCGAGAGGGTTACAAACTTCATTTCTCCAGCCTTCCTCCCCATCATATGGTGAGACCATTCAATTCTCCCCCATCTCTCCTAACCCTGTTGGGTCAAGAGGTTTCCTCTCTTCTTGCCCAAGGGGCCATAGAAGAGGTTCCTCTTCCTCAACAAGGGTCCGGTTTCTACTCCCCTTATTTTCTCATTCCAAAGAAGACAGGGGGATTCAGACCAATCCTAGATCTGAGAGAATTGAACAAATTTCTCTTCAAGGAGAAATTCAAAATGCTGTCTCTCGGCATTCTCCTTCCTTACCTCCAGGGTCAGGACTGGCTTTGTTCTCTAGACCTACAGGATGCGTATACACATATACTCATCCATCCATCCCACAGAAAGTATCTTCGCTTTCTGTTTCAGGGAAAACATTTCCAATACAGAGTACTCCCCTTCGGTCTAGCCTCTGCTCCAAGAGTATTCACAAAATGCATGGCAGTCGTAGCCGCATTTCTAAGAGGCATGGGAATCTTTGTCTTCCCATATCTGGACGACTGGCTCATCCGAGCTCCAACTCAGTCACAGGCCCAGATTTCCCTGGACCACACAAGGAGCCTTTTGCAGTATCTGGGACTGGTAGTAAACCTTCCCAAGTCCCAACTCATCCCTACTCAATCTCTAGAATTCATAGGGGCCCAGTTGGACACCATCACTGCAAGGGCCTACCTTCCACAGGTTCGAGGCCAGCGCCTCCTGAGTTTGGCCTCCCAAGCTCAGTCCAGCACTCACTTGACAGCCAGGGAAATGCTACGCCTACTGGGTCATATGGCCTCCACAGTGCATGTGGTGCCCTATGCTCGTCTTCATATGAGAGCAGCTCAATGGACCCTGGCCACTCAGTGGACTCAGGCGTCAGGAGCGCTCTCAGACCAAATACAAACCTCCGATCGTCTGTTTTGGTCCCTCCACTGGTGGACTTCCACCAAGAATCTGTTGTTGGGGGCTCCATTTCAACCATTGCTACCCCAAGCAACCCTCACAACAGATGCCTCCCAAACAGGGTGGGGAGCCCATCTGCAAACTCTCTCCACTCAGGGCACTTGGTCTCTACAGGAGACCACCCTTCATATCAATCTTCTGGAACTGCGAGCAATTTACCTTGCCCTCAAGGTCTTCCACTCCCTCCTAGCCAACCTCACTGTCCTAGTTCAGACGGACAAACAGGAGGCCATGTTTTACATAAACAAACAAGGAGGGACGGGCTCTCTGTCGCTTTGCAACGAAGCTCTAAGACTATGGGCCTTCGCCAGAGAGCATCAGATTCACCTGCTAGCAGTGTATCTCCCAGGAGTTCAAAACTCTCGGGCAGACAGGCTCAGTCGAGTTCTGCTGCCACACGAATGGTCCCTACATTTGGACCAAATAAACCGAATCTTTCAGGAATGGGGGACCCCGGACATAGACCTCTTTGCAAGTCCGTGGAATGCCAAACTTCCCCGGTTCTGTTCCAGAACTCCGTGTCAGGGAGCTCAGGCTACGGACGCCTTTCTCCTGAATTGGAATCAGGCATTCCTATATGCCTTTCCACCCATTCCTTTGATTCCCAAGACTCTGTTCAAACTCCAGAGGGATCATGGAACTATGATCCTCATAGCTCCACGCTGGCCACGCCAAGTGTGGTTCCCTCTACTTCTACAGCTCTCCCAGGGATCCTACTTGGATCTGGGAGCTGCGCCAGACCTCCTGTCTCAGGAGGACGGGACTTTGTGGCACCCAAACCCCAAATCCCTTCACCTCAGTGCTTGGTTACTGAAGGCTTAAGCCTTCAAGACTTTCATCTTTCCCAACCAGTGAAAGATATCCTTTCTGCCTCTAGGAAACCCTCTACCAGGCGTTCCTATGCTTTCAAATGGAAACGTTTTTCCATTTGGTGTGCTCAGCAGGGTCTTGACCCTCTGGCACTTCCTTTGAATTCTCTTCTTGATTATCTCCTGCATCTATCCAATGCAGGCCTCAAGACGAATTCGGTAAGAGTCCATTTAAGTGCTATTGCAGCATCCTTGAAACATATAAATGGACAACCTATCTCCTCTCATCCTCTTGTTGCAAGATTCATGAGAGGCCTGACTCTCACTAAACCTCCCATCAGACCACCCCCGGTCGCATGGGATTTGAATCTAGTGCTCGGTCAACTTATGAAGCCACCTTTTGAGCCAATGTTTTCCACCTCCTTGAAATTTCTTTCCTGGAAGGTCATCTTCCTCATTGCAGTCACTTCGGCTCGCCGCATCAGTGAGCTGCAGGCTTTAGTGGCTAATCCACCTTACACAAGATTTCATCATGATAAGGTGGTCCTTAGGACGAATCCCCACTTTATGCCTAAAGTGGTCTCGCCTTTTCATCTTAATCAAGAGGTATATCTACCTGTCTTTTTTCCAGCTCCTCATGCATCCAATGCAGAGAGGAACCTTCATACTCTGGATTGTAAAAGAGCTCTCGCTTTTTACCTTAATAGGACTCAGCCACATCGAAAGTCTTCTCAACTTTTTGTGGCCTTTGATCCTTCCCATTTGGGACTTCCAGTCTCCAAGCGTTCACTTTCCAATTGGATTGCTCAGTGTATTTCTTTTGCTTACCAGAGCAAAAACATTTCTCTGGAAGGCCATGTCACTGCTCACAATGTGAGGGCCATGGCAACTTCTATGGCTCATCTGCACTCTGTTTCCATAGATCAGATCTGTCGAGCCGCTACCTGGGCCTCGGTTCATACCTTCACAGCCCATTACTGTTTGGACAAGGACTCCCCGCCGGGATGCCTTGTTTGGCCAGGCTGTCCTCAAGCACCTGTTCCATTCCTAAACAACTCCTGCCCACCTTCCCAGAATGGATGCCTGAGATCCATACGAAGATGGCGAACCTTTACAGGGAATCCCATGCATCTAAGCTAGGGAGTCCCCATATGTGAGGACTTATTCCTGCTTGTTCCTGGAGATAGCACAGTTACTTACCTGTAACAGGTGATCTCTGGGAACAGCAGGAATTAGTCCTCACAACCCACCCACCTCCCCTAGGAGTTGTATCTTTTATCTATCTATCTTCCTGTCCTCTCTCTGTTGACTCAGCTATAAACTCGAAACTGAGGAGAGCTGTTCAGGAAGGCGGGAAGGCAGTGCGCATGTGCAGTGGGAGGTCCCAAAAGCTTCTATTCTAAGAAGCTGGGGAGCTTTCCCGCACGGGCTCCGTCGGTACCGACGTACCCATATGTGAGGACTAATTCCTGCTGTTCCCAGAGATCACCTGTTACAGGTAAGTAACTGTGCTTTACAGATGAGTAACTATGCTTTCAACCTGGAAAAGAGACGGCTGAGGGGAGATATGATAGAGGTCTATAAATTAATGAATGGAGTGGAACGGGTAAACGTAGATTGATTGTTTACGTCATCAGAATATAGAAAGACTAGGGGACATGCAATGAAGCTACAGGGTGAACTATTTAACACAAATAAGAGAGAATATTTTTTCACTCAATGTGTAATCAAACTCTGGAATTTGTTACCGGAGAATGTAGTAAAAGCTGTTAGTGTAGCTGGGTTTAAAAAAGGTTTGGACAAGTTTCTGGAGGAAAGGTCCATAAACCTTTATTAAAAGGGACCTGGGATATCACTGCTTGACACAATACAAGCATTGTGGAATCTGTGTCTTTTGGGGAAACTGCTAGGTACTTATGACCTAGATTGGCCACTGTTGGAGACAGGATACTGGGCTTATTTATTTATTTACATTCTCTTATATACCGCGCTATTCTGCATCAGTGCGGTTTACATTGAACAAACTGAAATTACATTGAACAGGGCATTATAACTTGGAGATAACTATTTTACAGGGAACATGGGCTATGGAGGATTAAGTGGCTTGCCCAAGACCACAAGGAGCACCTGTGGGACTAGAAACTCCAGTCCTTCCGGCCCAAGGTTGCTGTCCTCTAGTGGGGTTTGAACCCCCGACCTTCCGGCCTGAAGTACCTTGCCCCAACCACTAGGCTACTCCTCCACTCTTGGATGGTCTTTGGTCTGATCCAGTATGGCATATCTTATGTTCTTAACCAACTAGTGGTTTCAAGAAATATACTTTCTCTGGGAACAAGCAAGAAGTCAGTCCTCACATATAGGTGACGTTGACGCCGACGGAGCCCGCATGGAGCAAATCCCCAGCTTTCAAAGAAAGCTTTTGGGAGTTGCTACCATGCATGCGTGGTCCCCTTCCTACCCATAGGAGCCATCTTGCTCTGTCTCCTTTTTTCCTCAGGAGCCCATCAGACCTAGTCTGTCCCTGTCCCGGGAAAAAATTGAATTTTCTTCTTGCCTTACTGGCTGTTTTCTTTTCCGGTTAGCACCAGTACCCTTTCCCGCCCGTCCCCGGTATCAGGTTGGTCCTCTTTTTTTTTTCTTTTCTCCAATTTTTCCTTTTGGGCATCTCTGCCCTTGTTTTTCCTCGCTGGCTTCCCGAAGGGTCTTCGATCTTGCTGTGGTCCTTTTTCCCCCCATGGCTACCAGTGGGTTCAAAAAGTGCGATAGGTGCAGGAAACTTATGTCCCTCACTGATACGCACGACTACTGCCTCTGTTGCCTCGGCCCGGACCACGACCCAGCGGTCTGTGTCCACTGCAAAATGATGTCCTCAAAGGCCTTGAGAAACCGCCAGCAGCAGCATGGAAAAATCTTCCCTGATTCCCCCATGCCTCCGAAAACCAGGACCTCATCTGAGGCCTCCACAGAGAGGGGGTCCCCCTCGAGGGAACTGAAAAGAAGGAAAAAATACTCGACGGCTGCGTCTCTGGATGTCTCAGAAATGCCAGGTCCCTCGCAGGGCCGGTCGCAGAGACCCCGAGCATCAGCCTGAGGCGTCGGAGAAGGAGCACCCAGCCAAGCTTCCCTGGAAGGAACCGGCCACGGACCGGCCCTGGCAAGTGCATCCTATCCTAGTCGAAGACTCCCCTCCAGGGGAACCGGCTTCAGGCCCGAGTACATCTGTGCCCGAGCCGGATGCTGTGGAGCCTCCGGAACTGATGTCCAGGATGGTGTCCTTGGAACGCAGGATCACTGCCTTCCTGAAGCAGCAGCGGGCACTGGTATCCAGCACGTCTGGTTCCTCCGCCCAGACCACTGGCTGTTCGACGTCGAAGTCAACCCCAGAGGCTGAGCCGATTCTGGAAGCCCTGCTGGCCCGAGTAGATCCTCGGCTGTGGTTCCACTCGGTCTCCCGTTCCTCGGGACGGAGGTCATCGCCAGCGAGCACCATAGCAGATGGCGCCTGGCCCCTTGGGGCCCAAGGAATGCCACCTGTCTTCCTCGGAGGCCTCTGCTTGGGAGTCCAAAGACGAGGTGTCACCGGACACTCACCTTCACCGAAATGTCCTGTCCAATTCCCCAGTATCGGAACCTCGGAGAAGGACCCCTCCAGAAGACATGGCTTTTCAGGACTTCATTCGAGATATGTCTAAGGCCTTGGCTTTCCCAACGGAGTCCAAGGAGGAACTCGAGATCCTCCAATATGAGGCCCCCCCTCAGAGAAACCTTCATAGTGCCCATCCCTCCTATCCTGAACGCCTCATGCTCCGCATGAGGGAAACACCGGCATCAACACAGGTGATCAGTAAGCGGCTGGACTTGATGTATCGGGTCCGCCGGAGCCCTGGGTTTCAAAAGTCACAACTGCCGCATAATTCCATGGTGGTGGAATCGGTCATGGGTCGACTAAAAAGTCAGAAGACGCATGCCTCGGTGCCACCCGGCAGAGAGGCCTGCACCTAAAATGCCCTCAGCAGGAAATGTTACCAAGGTGCAATGCTGAATTGCTGGATCCAGGCCTACCAGCTGGACATGGGCCTGTACCTGAGGGTCCTGGCAAAGGAGATCGCCAGGTTCTCGGCTGGTCTCTCCGAGGAGCCTTTGCAGCACTTCAAGGGCCTATCCAGAGCCATCGGTGAATGCTCCAAGTTCATGTCTCGAGTGGCCTATGACGGGTTCAAGTCGGTGGCCAGGGTAGCCGTGGCGGGCATCGGTGCACGCTGCCAAGCCTGGCTACAGTCGTCAGACCTCAAGCAATGGGTATAAGACAAGTTGGTCAATGTCCAATGCCATGGGGAGAGCCTCTTCAGCAAACCCATGTCTGACAAAGCCGCCGAACTGGAGACTGAATTCATGACGAGGACTAGGCTCTCTTAGAAGACCTCGGCCCCTTCCCGAAAGAAGGGCTTGGGTAAAAAGCCCTTCTACCTGAGGAAGTCCACTGCGTATCAAAATATCCCCCCCCCCTCCTTATCAGGCCTCTTCAGCTCCTCAGCAGGGGCAGCAGGCCAAGGGACAAGGGCATTGCCCTTGTAAGCAGAAGGCTCCCAAGCCCCAGGCTTCGACTCCGGCCCAATCCAGGGGGAGCTTTTGACTCCTGCAGCATGGCCCCTCTCCCAACAGACTTGGCAGCCTACAGGAGGTCGGCTCACCCTGTACGCCCACAGGTGGGGAGCTATCACCACTGATGCATGGGCATTACAGGTGATCAAGGAGGGCTACCTCCTCCGCCTAGCCGAAGTGCCTCTGCATTATTTCCTCGGAGAGCCCCTCCAAACTTCCCTTCACTGGGACCTTCTTTTGAAGGAGTTAGTAGGTCTTCTCGAGGACCAAGCGGTGGAACCAGTGCCCCACCATCTCAAGGGCAAGGGGTTCTACTCCAGATATTTCCTCGTGCCAAAGAGGACAGGGGGCCTAAGGCCCATCCTCGACCTGCGCAACCTCAACAGATTCCTGGTGAGGGAGAAGTTCAAGATGCTCTCCCTTGGAACATGGCTGCCTTACCTCTGCCAGGGAGACTGGCTATGATCCTTAGATCTAAAGGATGCTTATACACACATCCTAATCCACCCGAACCACAGGCGATACCTACGCTTTGCGGTCGGGGGCCATCATTTTCAATACAGGGTGCTTCCCTTCGGCCTCGCCTCGGCCCCCAGAGTATTCACAAAGTGCCTAGTGGTAGTCACCGCCTTTCTCTGGCTTCAGGGGATCATTGTCTTCCCCTATCTTGACGACTGGCTCATCAGGGGCACCACAGCCCCGAGTTGCAGCAGGTCACGGCATGCACTATCCAGGTCCTTGAGCACTTGGGTTTCGTTATCAACTATCCCAAGTCCAGCCTTTGCCCGACTCAAGAGCTGGAATTTATTGGGGCAAGGATCAGTACCCTTCATGCCAAGGCCTTCCTACCACTAATATATATGGGAAACCCTCTATTTTAATCAAGAGAAGATTCTGATTTTATGCCCTATGTGTGACCAAACTATTGCATCATTAGCATGTTAGTTGGAACCCTTGGTCTCAGTTCAAAATATTTTGCAATATGGAGCCACTTGCTCCGAAGCTGCAAAAACTCCGATTACATCAACGACCAAACATCGGGTTCAGGAATTTTTTAAAGATATTAACGCTTTTTTCTGGTCATACATTTAAAGGCTTAAATAGAAACAAAGACTTATCTTGAATAATTGAAGCTTGTTCTATTTTATGCTGACAGTAGTCATGCAATAGGTTCGCCACAGGTTGCACATTATCCCCGTTCTTTGAGAAAACTTTTGAACACGCAGTTATACTACATGCCTGGTTTAAGCTTTAATATCTTGAACGATTCCACAGAGACAGTGCTAGGTTTTGCTCTACAAGAACCCCCTGAGGAAGAGTTGAAACGTGCGGTACCAGAGAGGTCGCGTTGGGGATAATGTGCAACCTGTGGCGAACCTATTGCACAACTACTGTCAGCATAAAATAGAACAAGCTTCAATTATTCAAGATAAGTCTTGGTTTCTATTTAAGCCTTTAAATGTATGACCAGAAAAAAGCGTTAATATCTTTAAAAAATTCCTGAACCCGATGTTTGGTCGTTGATGTAATCGGAGTTTTTGCAGCTTCGGAGCAAGTGGCTCCATATTGCAAAATATTTTGAACTGAGACCAAGGGTTCCAACTAACATGCTAATGATGCAATAGTTTGGTCACACATAGGGCATAAAATCAGAATCTTCTCTTGATTAAAATAGAGGGTTTCCCATATATATTAGTATTTTACCCCTCTGTATAGTGGACCACTAATTACCACTGTGAAGGCCTTCCTACCTGCAGACAGGGTAGGCAGGCTTATGGCGCTGGCCAAAGACATACAGCGCCGTTCCTCAGTGCCAGCAAGACACCTGTTGCACCTCCTCGGGCACATGGCCTCCACGGTCCATGTCACGCCAGATGCCCGCCTCCACATGCGAATTGCGCAGTGGTGCCTTAGGGACCAGTGGTCCCAGGCCATGGGGCATCTCCAAGACAGAGTCAAAGTGACCAGGTGCCTGATGCAGTCCCTGACCTGGTGGCTATCGCCCCGCCACTTACAAGCGAGGATGCCTTTTCATGCCCCTCATCACTCGAGGGTCCTCACCACAGATGCTTCCCTGCTGGGCTGAGGAGCCCACTGCCAGGGGTACTGCACTCAGGGTGTTTGGTCCCATGACGAGAGTGCCCAACAGATCAACCTGTTGGAATTGCATGCGATTAATCTCGCCCTAAAGGCATTCCGGCGGTCCCTGAGCCACACGTCCATCCTGGTCCAGACCGACAACCAGGTCGCCATGTTCTATGTGAACAAGCACGTGGGCATGGGATCCCGCGCCCTTTGCCGGGAGGCCCTGGACTTGTGCTCATTCGCAGCCTGACAGCATTCTCCTCAGGGCAGTGTACCTGCCGGGCTAGGACAACTGGCTGGCCGACAGATTCAGCAGGCTGCTCCAGCTGCACAAGTAGCAGCTGGACCCGGAGGTGGCCTGCGAGCTTTTCCAGATCTGGGGGGAACCGGTGATGGACCTGTTTGCTAGCCTGAACAACCACCAGTTCCCCCGCTTCTGTTCCTGGCAACCACACCCTGCCAGAGTGCCCGCCGATGCCTTTCTAATTTCATGGGTGGTGGGTCTTCTGTATGCATTTCCCCCGACACTTCTGATCGCCAAGACCAAGATTCTTCACGATAGAGCTTCAGTCATTCTGAAAGCCCCATGGTGGCCTCGGCAAACGTGGTTCCCACTCCTCCTGCAGCTAGCGGTGGAGACCCCCATCCCCCTGGGGACAGCTCTGCAGCTCCTCTCCCAGGAGGGGGGCTCTCTCCTGCACCCCAACCCCAGCTCCCTTTCACTGACGGCGTGGCTGCTGAGAGGATGTCACTAACTCTGCTCCTACTTCCGAAGACGTGGAGGATGTTCTGCTTGCTTCACGCAGAATGTCTACTAGACGGGCTTACGCCTTTAAGTGGCACAGGTTTGCGCTTTGATGTGCAGCACGGGGGGCCGACCCCTTTTTCTGCCCGTTGGTTATGATGTTGCAATACCTTCTCCACCTCTTCAACACGTTGCTCAAGTCCAACTCTGTCAGGGTGCATCTCAGTGCCCTAGCGGCGAACCACCATCCGGTGGATAGGAAACCCCTCTCGGCTCACCCACCGGTGTCCCGGTTCCTTAAGGACCTACTCTTGTCTAAGCCCCCGGTCCGCCCCCCTGCAACCGAATGGGATCTCAATGTAGTGCTGGAGTGGCTCACCCTGCCGCCTTTCGAACCAATGGCTATGTGTCATCTCTGCTATCTCTCCTGGAAGGTGGTGTACCTTGTCGCACTCACGTCCGCCCAAAGGGTGAGCGAGCTTCAGGCCCTCGTGGCGGAGAGGCCTTATACCAGGTTCTACAAGAATAGGGTGGTGCTTCACACATACCCCAAGTTCCTTCCAAAGGTGATGTCCTCGTTCCACCTCAATCAGGAGGTGGTCCTCCCTACCTTCTTTCCCAGACCACATGCAAGTCGTGCTGAGGCGGCCCTCCATACACTGGACTGTAGGAAGGCCTTATCCTTCTACATTCAACGTACTCAAGGCCACCGAAAAGCATCTCAGCTTTTCGTTTCCTATGACCCCAGTAAGCTGGGGCAGGCGGTGACTAAGCGTACACTGTCCACATGGATGGCGGACTGTATTGCCTGGGCCTATGAGGAAGCGAAGCTTCCATTGGAGGGCCGTGTCACAGCTCACAAGGTCAAGGCCATGGTAGCCCCTGTGGCTCATCTGTGCTCCGTTCCTCTAGCAGAAATCTGCCGGGCCGCCACCTGGTCTTCAGTTCATACCTTCGCAGCTCATTACTGTCTGGATAGGGAGTCCCAACGGGACAATGCCTTCGGCCAGGCTGTACTCCGTAACCTTTTTGAGGTCTAGGCAACTCCTGCCCTCCAACCCTTCTGTGTTCAGGCTACCGGAGTGCTAATTCCTTAGATGCAGAGTTTTTCATTGCGGCTGCTTGCGGCTCTCGATGAGGGAGCCGGTTTTGTCTATGGGTTCATGGTAGCTTTAACTGGGGAGTCCCATATGTGAGGATTGACTTCCTGCTTGTTCTTGGAGAAAGCGTAGTTACTCACCTGTAACAGGTGTTCTCCGGGGACAGCAGGAATCAGTCCTCACAACCCTCTTTCCTCCCCTTGGAGTTGCAGTCCTCCTGTATTTACTGTTTTGTTCTTTTTGCCATCTTCAGCTATGTCATTTGACTGAGCAAGATGGCTCCTTTGGGCAGGAAGGGGACCACGCATGCGTGGTAGCAACTCCCAAAAGCTTTCTTTGAAAGCTGGGGATTTGCTCCGCACGGGCTCCTTCGACGTCGACGTCACCCATATGTGAGGACTGATCCCTGGAGAACACCTGTTACAGGTGAGTAACTACGCTAAGTGTGCCAGCACCATATCCGCAACTGACATACATGAATGGTGTCTGAAATGCTTCGGCCCAGACCACCAGCCAAAGGACTTTCCCCTTTGCCAAAAAGTAACTCAGAAAGGCCTTCAGAACCACACTTCTAAATTAGGAGCACTCTTCTCGAACGCGGTATCGTTGGCTTCCACCTCTTCAAATGCCTCATCATCCTCCCATGGATCTCAGGTATCTTTGACGTCCAAGCAGAAGGCCACATCAACGTTTGCAGGCACCTCAAGGGAGAGATCTCGTTCAAAGCACCGAGATTCCTCAGGGGTTGCCTCGGAGCGGATCGGCATGCCAAACAGCCCCGACGGAAGGCCTTGTCCTCCAAAGTCATCAAGGAGCTCCATGATGCTCCTGAGGCCTCGACCTCTGGAGAGCTACTGGTGCCATGCTCTGGGACAGTACCGCAGATACTCGTCACTGATACTCAAGCATTGGCAATCTTGATGGACCACCGTATACTGGCCATCAAGCGTAGTTTGGCAGCCCTACTTGAAGCCTCGATACCCATAAAGCCCTTGGCTATGGGTACCGGGCCGTCAGTATCGTTCCCTGTACCGACATCAACACTGGTTCTGGGTGCAGCAACGGGTATGCTACAGATGTTATCAACATAGTTCCCATCCGTGCCCTCCCTGTTTTGCTTGTTTCCATCTGGGTCATCTCTCTACCCTTCCCTCTGGTCAGGGCTCTGCTGCGCAGGTGCACTTATGCCTGCCATACTGTACATAGCAGACTCCTCTTCCCAGCGCATGTCCTTTCCTCCCCTTGTGCTTCAGTTGACAGTTCTCACCCCTCCTCCTGGACCATGCCAGGCTCAGTGTGATTGCTCCTCTCTATTGTGGCTGTCTCTTTCGCACCATGGATCCCTACCCATGCGTTGCAGTCCTCTACTGGCACACGCCACTCATTGCCTTCTTGTCCACTGCTTGAAACAGACCTTGGTTCCTCCACCATGTGCCCCCTCCTGCCTGGGACGTGCTTCCAGGTTCTGTCTGTCTGTCTCTGTCTCTGCCCCTTTTCACATCTGTGCTTGCGACACACCTCTTTGTTGCCACCTTTGGCTCATGCTCCCTGGTTCCATTGTGTCTCCTTACCCTTCCCTTCTCTATCTGTGCTTCTCACTTTGGCTCTCTCTGTCCTGCATATGTTGTGCGATCTGAAAGGTGGGATCAGGCTCTTTCTGTATTTGTACAGTGCTGCGTCTGCCATATGCTGCTTTCCACATGTTTTTTGGTGTTAATCATGCTCATGCCGCCCTCTGATACATTTAGGTTCAGTATGTGGACAGCACATGTGTTGGCAACAGCACTGGTCGTGCACCTCTGCACCATGGTCTGGTGGCTGGACACTAGGCTCTGTCTGTTCATGTGTGTCTTCCATTCACATTTCACTTCTCATGCAGGTATGTGATGGCATACGGGAGATGCTACAGATCGAGCAGCTGGGATCCCATGATGTGGCTGATGGTGGTGCAACAACCGACCACCTGTCTCTCTGCATTGTCCACAATATGAGACACACCTGTCAATCTACATGGAGATCCAGACATACCTGCTGATCACAGTTCCTCTCTCCCCTCTCCCAGTCTCATATTTGTGGACATTCCTCCCAAATCTGACCAGTGCACCTTGTCTGTGTTGGCTCCCACTGTGTCACCACCTTTGTTGATGTGTCTTCTGCCAGGACTAGTTGCACAGGCATGGTGTCTCTATGACATCAGCCTACTCCTGTGCCTCAGGCTGGGGGGGGGGGGCAATGCTAGCTTTTGTGGCTCCACATCCTGTTTGAGGACATGTCTGGTGCGGTTATTGTAACATGACAACTGTCCAGACACTGTACATGCGCACTCACCTTTCTCCTGCTGCAGCTGCTGCCTGAGCCTCGGCCTGGTGCGGCAAATAGTCCAGTACCTGACCCTACATGCCTCGGTATCTCTGATGTGGAAGCGTCTGTGGACATGAATGTTGAAGAACTCCATAAGTGCATATGGTTTCCCCCCCCCCCCGTCAGACCCTACAGCTGCCTGCCCGCATCCCTGAGGTGACTGGATCCAGTCCCATTAAGCTGACACATCTCCACAGCTACCTCACCCTGAACTTCCACTTGCCCTGCTCCCCCAGGTCTCTTGACTCATGTGTGGCTGCATAGCCTACTGGCTGGTGCATGGGCTGGGGAGCCAGGGGACAGGGGTTCATTTCCCACTGGCTCTCTATGTTTTGCACGACTTGTTGGTGTTACTCACATATGTTCTCAGTTCTGGGTACTCTTGGTCTCTGTGGCTTTCTCTGTGTATTCTTTTATGGCGCTCTCCTGCAGGTCTGAGCAGTGTTCTGTTTGCACACCTGGGTTTTACAGCACACAGTGTGTCTTGCTACTTTGCCTCATTTTCACAGGGCTGTCAGTGCCTTTGGCTCTGGAAATGTTTGTGGTTGCAACACCTTGTCTGTCTACATTGGAGGGGAGGTGTAGCCTAATGGTTAGAGCAGTACCTTGGGGAACAGGAGACTGGGGGTCAATTCCCGCTGGCTCTCCATGTTTTGCACAACCTGTTGGTGTTTCTCACACATGTTCTCAGTTCTGCTACTCTTTGTCTCTTAGCTTTCTCTATATTCTTTCATGGCACTCTCCCGCAGGGCCGAGCAGTTTTTGTTTTGCATACGTGGGTTTTACAGCACACAGCGTGTCTTGCTACTTTGCCTCATTTTCACGGGGCTGTCAGTGTCTTTTGCTCTGGAAATGTTTGCGGTTGCTGCACCTTGTCTGTCTACATTGCAGGGGAGGTGTAGCCTAGTGGTTTGAGCAGTGGCACTAGAGTTCAGTTCACAGTGGCACGCCTTGTGCATGTCACTTAACCCTCCATTGCCTGAGATACATACAAGTTCTTGGTGTTCCTGTTAAATGTACATTACCATGTTGCAGTTTCACTGTACACAGCATCAGTTGATATGTTCTAGCATTATTACAACACTGTTACATATGTACATTTATAACATATGGCGGATGTGGGGATGGTGTGTGGGATGGTTGGTATGTTCATCTGTGTGTGTGTGTGTATTGATATTTTGGGTCATCTGGCTTTTGTACCAGGGCATATGAATTGTCTCCATAGTATTCTGTGGGCCAGTATATTTCTACTTCCATGTTTCCTGCTACCACCTATGTGCTGCCTTCAGTGGTCACTGCTCTGTCTACATGAGATTCTGGTGTGGGCACCCTGTGTCGTTTTTCCAGGATGTGGGCCCTGTTATGTGTGTCCGTACATTTGGTGAAGTGGTCTCACTGTGTGCCCACTCTCTGGGTCCACAGGACCCTCCCGGCAGTGCGCATCAGATCCTGTCACTCACAGTGGGGTTGTGCTGTGGGGCTACCCTTCTTTGCACTGTTCTTGTTCCTCCACATGCATTCATCCTGCCCATACCTGGACCAACCCTTTCATGCCCTCTGTCACTCACATTTTGTTATATGCTTTCCACAGTACATGTCTGCCAGCTTTACTGCTATTTCTGTACTTGCTGAGCTAGGTTGGTCTTTATCTGCTCCAGCCCCTGCGTGCAGCAGCATGGACTGGCCGTCTGTGCTTCATGGGGAGCAGCACTGCCTCATCCTGCAGGACCAGTCTGCAGAACAGGCGGGTTTCCGGCTCTGAAAAGTTTGTTTGGCGTGTTTCCATTGCTCCAACTCTCTCTCTCTGGGTTTCACTGTTTCCTGTTGCATGTGGACCAGAGTGCAGGTGGAAACGTTTTCGAACTTACACGTGGACGGCTGTATCAGAATTGTGTGCAGCCGTAGACTGGTAGTGCACATGTAATGCAGAGGCAGTTTAGACAGGCGGCAGAGGGAGATGTTTTTGTTGTTTGTACGCATGGGGTGTATATGCACAGCGGGCACCGCTATATTTGTAGGTGCAGATACGTCCCTGTTGCAATTCCGTTGATGCGCATGCGTACGTACATCCACAGGCCTACTGAATTGCCTTTGCTGGATATGCCTTTCCAACATACACGTTTACAGCATTCCTGAACTTTCTGGTCTGAATTGGCCTCCACATGTCACCTCCACTCACCAGGTAATCTCCCTTTTTTCTCAGTCCTTCAGATTAGATGTTGGTCCTGTTTAAGGTCTAAGTAAACTGCAAGAGTGTTGTTACTCTCCACAACTGGTTAATTCAGTGGTTCAGGAAGTTTCTCAAGATAATCCCCACTTCTTAAACCTCTCATCTAGTGAGCCAAGACATTTCCTTATCGTCCCTCCAGTCCAGTCCCGCACCTCTGGGTAGTGTGCAGTCTCCAGCAGCTTGGAGACTGAGCATGTCATCTTTTTGATGACACTAGTGTACATATGCAGTTGGCACTGCCCACCAGCCCCAGTAAGCTCAGTCTCCAAGCAGCTGGAGGAGGTTGTGAGCCAGGGTGCTGGACTCACTGAAGAGACAACTAAGGAGATAGGTTTAGTTAGAGTTTGCTTTTATTTCCCCTGTTAAGGTGCAGGTTTCTCTCTTTTTAAAGGCAGAAGTGTAAAAAAAAAAAAAACAGAAGGAACAGAGAGAACCTGGGGGACAACAGGGCTGAGGGGAGGATATTCCTTCTTCCCCATCTCCCCCCAGGATTTCGGGGGGGGGGGATTTCTGTGGGGGCCTTCCTCAGTCCGAGACTTCTGGCTGCTCCCGAACCCGTTATCGGGTGAGGAGCCACTGCAGGGGCTTCATTTGCTTGACAGGAGTGAAAGCTGGCAGCCCCGAGTTACCCCCCTCAGCGCCGAAGCCGGGAAGGAAGGCTGAGCGCGAGGGGTAGGAAAGCCATGCGGCAAAGAGGCTCCAAGGTAAGAGTGGCGGGGGGGGGGGAGAACAGCAGGAACCCCTAGAAACCGCCAGAACACGAGGAGACAGAGAGCGGCCTGCAGCCGCATGTTTGGGAGCCTGCAGCAGTGTGGGAAACTCCCCTTGCTGCATTTAGGTGCGATTTCTTCTTATTCAGGCCTGCATGTGTTTAACCCCTTGCTGTGTTTTGGGTGCTGGGAGAGGCAGCCATCAGAGAATAAAGCAGGACAGAGCAGCCTCTTTCTAGGGGGCCATTTGCAGTTTCTTTTTAATTTCAGTTAATTAGATTTTGGTTTGGTTTGATTTTATTTTATTTTAGTTCAAGTACTCTAGTGCTCTGTGCCTGAGCCTGTGGAGGTGCACTGTGCTGGGGATCCTTTTACCTACCCGGGTACAAATTGAGGGCGTTCCTGGGAAGTGCCCCCAGCCCTTCCCACCATGCTAGCCAGACCGCAGTGCCTGGTATATGATGGTATCAAGGGGCGTGAACCCCACTTAATCCTTAAGTATTCCTTGTGTTATACAGCTCAAAACTGATTCAGTGCACAATGACTTGATGCAAACGTGGGAAAGGCCTAATCAGATAGGCTATTGTGTGTTGCTGGGTGGATTTTCAGAGGGCTGTTGTGCTAGGTCAGGTGATTTAACTGGCACTTGGTTGAAACATTGTTGCTTTCTCCTGAGAAGGGTCTGATAAAAAGTCAGAGACAGAAATAAAGATGTGTGTAAAAAAAAAAAAAAAAGGAGCTCTGGAAAACAAGAAGTACCTGCATACAATAAATGTATGTAATTTGAAAGATAGTCAGTCAGTGGATTAGACACAAATGAAATCCTTCCATTTGTCTATGGTCAGTGAGTAACCTGACATGATCATCTTGTCACTTCGCCCAGATTATGTACCTATTAAATCTGTAATATTGCTTGTAAGGGAAGCTGTACTCCCTTATAGCCATTTGTAGTATTTGAAGAAAGACGTAAACTTTACTCGGAGAACGTGTCAGTTTGATTGGATCAGGGCAAGGTCCATTTCATATCTTTAAGATACAACACTGCAGCTTAATTTAAAAATCCTCAAGATATGCAGTCCCCGATGTGGTGTGGTCTCGGAAGCAGGCGTCTGCCTAAACTGCACCCAAGAGGCTGTCATGGGAGCAGGACCTGCAGGATGAGATGAGGCAGGAGAGTCCCTCCCGGATGCAAGAGACCCTGGGGACGGGGGGCACCATGTTATCTTCAACAGATCTAGCCCCCGGTCCCTGCACGATGCCCGGACCATCCACCCCTTGAGCCCAGGGAGCAGTAGGGCTCCTGGGGGAGTTCTCACCGGAGTTTTTCTTACTTTTGCAGAAGGCGATTGCCTACCAAGTAGCTCCTCAGCCTCAGAACACAGGGCTAAGAGGATGTCAGATGCAAAAGAGCACAAATCAGGAGCAGTGGCGTCTAAGCGGGCTAGAGGCTTAGAGGAGTGACAGCAATTGCCATTGTCAGAGGAGCTGGATGGGGAAGACCTTGACTCGGAGCTAGATCTGCAGGAGGAGCTGGAAGAAGGAGAGAGCCTAGAACAGGAGGATCAGGCCCGGATTGTTCGGGGTTTCTACCGGGAGGAGCTACCAGTGCTCATCTTTATGCTTATGTTTATGCAATTTCTCGATATACTGCCCAGGCTGAAAGCCAATAGGGTTGTTTACAATCACTACAAGTGGGTACTGATACAATTCCTCGTCTCCAAAGGGCTCACATTCTATGTGTACCTTGGAGACCCTCAAGGCCCTAAATATGCCTGCTAACCTCCCAGCAGAGGACGAGGCGCTGTAGGATCCGCTGTGTATGGAAATCGCAGAAAGTCTTACCAGTACATGGAGTAGTAGGACAGATGATCCAGGATGAGTGGGATCTGCCGGAGGTTGGCCTTAAAGGGGTGCAATCCATGACGCGCCTATACCTGCTGCTGGAGCAAGAACGAGCTCCTTTTATCACCCAAAGTGGGCGCAGCGGTGTTGGCAGCAGTCGAAGAGACCTTGACTTGTCTCCTACAGCTGAGAGCCGAGGAACAGGTTCCACGAGACCAGTATGTCTGCGGTCGATGCTTCATGTATTTCGTGGTGCCCAAATGGAAGGTTCCTTTCGCCCAATTCTCGACTTTAAGGGAATGAACTACGGTCTCCAGATACCGCATTTTCACAGTAATAATGGCAGTAGGAAGCGGAGATTTTGGGCGACTCTCGATCTCACAGAGGCATATCTGCACTTTCCCATCCATCCAGGACATCGGCATTTTCTCTGCTTTGCGGTGCAGAGGCGCCATTTCAAGTTTCGAGCGTTGCCCTTCGGTCTGGCGACCACCCCCCATACCTTCACCAAGGTCATGGTGGTGGTGGCGGCAGCTCTCAACAAGGAAGGGGTTCTCATCCACCCGTACCTAGACGATTGGCTGATCCAGGTGAAGTCCAGGGACAATAGAGAAAAGAGCAACAGCGCGGGTGGGAGAGTTTCTTCAAAGTCTCGGTTGGGGTCAACCTGGCCAAGAGTCAGTTATGGCCAGCCCGGGAACTAGAGTATTTGAAAGCGTGCTTTGATACCTGTGTGGGCAGGATTTTCCTGCTGGTTCGCCGGGCGCAGGCGCTACGACAGTGGATATGACAGGTCCTGAACATGGCAAGACCATCAGAGTGGTGGCATCTGCAGTTTCTGGGGACCATGGTGGCCACACTCGAGCTAGTCCCATGGGCAAGGGCGCACATGCAACCGCTGCAGATGGCTCTGCTCAGTCGATGGTCCCATTCAGAGTCAACCCCTGTCCCAAGGACTCCCCTGCCCATGGAGCGCCAGGAGAGCCCTCAGTTGATGGCTGCATGTGGGGAGCCTGGAAGGAGTCCCCGGTGTGGGTTCCTCTGATGACCGATGCCATCCTGTCAGGTTGGAGAGCCCATTGCGAAGGACACTTTGTTCAGGGACAAGAGTCCGCAGGAGCCCTGTGGTCGATCAACAGGTTTGAGATGCGAGTGATGAACTTGGTGCTAGAAAGTTTCGAGCTATGGTTGCAGGGAAAAGTTGTACAAGTCCTCTCAGACAATGTGACCATGGTTGCTTACATCAACAGCAAGTAGGCACAGGCAGTGCAGCCCTGGAGGAGGAGGCCGAAAAGCTTTTCGGATGGGCAGCGATTCGTCTCCAGGCGTTATTGGCGGCGCATGTAGCTGGAGTTGACAGTGGGCCGGCAGCCTACCTCAGCCGAGTGCGCATGGACCCCATAGAGTGGCAGCTCAATCAGGAGGAGTTCGAGCAGGTGGTCCGCTGATGGGGCACACCTGTCATGGACCTAATGGCAATGTTCGAGTAAGATAAGGCCTGCCAGTTTTTCAGCAGAAGAAGAGAAGAAGTCCAAGGGCCTGGATGCTCTAATTCAGCAGTAGCTCGAAGAGGATCTTCTCTGTTTTTCCCCTTGGGCGTTCATAGGCCGGTTAGTGCAATGGCATGAGGTGCACCATGGATTTGTAATTCTGATGGCACCAGACTGGCCGAGGTGCCAGTGGTGTGCTGACCTCATTCGGATACTGGTGGATAGACTGTGGTTGCTTCCAGTTGGAAGGACCTCTTGACACAGGAGCCGCTTGGTATGCCCCAGGTGGATCTTATCGCTTACGGCATGGCTCTTGAAAAGGCGAAGTTGAAGAAGAAAGGATAATCAGGCTCGGTGATAGCGACCTTGCTACAGGCCCAGAGGTGGTCTACGAACCTGGCGTGCATCTGTGTAGGGTGCATATTTGAATCATGGTGCGGAGAGAGGCAGGCGCCCTTCCACTGCCTCCATCCCAGACATCTTGGCGCTCTTGCAATCCGGTTTTGATAAGAGTTCCTTGAGGGTGCAACTGGCGGCGATTTCCGGTTATTGCGGGAAAGTCCACAGGGTGCTGTTGGGTACACACCCAGATGGGCTGAGCTTTCTAGGGGCAGTGACCCACCTCTGTCTGCCAAAGAGGACAGTGGTACCGCCTTGGAATCTCAGTCTGGTGCTGTATGGGGAACCCTTTGAGCCATTGAGTCGAGTTTCCCTGAAGGAGCCATTCCTTTCCTTCTCCAAGGAGAAAGTGGTCCTGCGCCCGGTACCTTCATTTTTGCCCAAGGTGGTGTGAGCATTTCATGTAAATCAAGAGTTTCCTTACCAGCTCTGGCAAGCTCGGATGTGGGAGAGAGCGGATATGGGCTCTGCCACTCCACAGCTGTGCCACTTGTATGTGAAAAGGGCTTCATCTTTTTGGAGATTGGACCGTCTTTTGGTTCTGTTTGGCAGGTCGCGCAAAAGTGAAGCTGCAGCTAAGTCTCCATTTCCAGATGGATAAGTGAGGCAATCACGCCTGCATACATCTTGAAGGGTAGAGCAGTGCCGGCGGGGTTGCAGACGCATTCCACGAGGGTTCAGGCAGCCTCATGAGCAGAGTATAGTTTAGTTCCGCCAGTGGAGATCTGTAGGGTGGCATACTTTATCTGAACATTTTCGCCTGGATGTCCAGGTGGCGGGGGATGCTCATTTCGGCTCGGCAGTGCTTCAGGCTTGTTGTGCAAGTCCCTCTCATTAGTTTAACTGCTCTGATACATCCCAGAGGTGCGGGACTGGACTGGAGGGACGATAAGGAAAGAGAAATTAGACTTACCTGCTAATTATTGTTCCTTGAGGAACTCCAGTCCAGTCCCAGAATCATCCCTGAGTGCTTTCTCTGATAATCTGTGCACACCCTGGTCCTGAAGCTGGTTCCCTTGGTGGAGGAAGTGGCCAGGGGGAGCCGGGGAGGGATGTGTAATCAGTATTTGGGGGAGGGGTGGACCAGAAGAGCTATCGGTTGTTCGCTTCCCGCTGATTGGAGTTGCTCAAGCACTCAACACTTAGGCCTCCCCATCCTGGAGGGGGGGACGGGGTATCCTTTCTAGGGGATGGAGGGGGTACTAGTTTATTTAGAAATAGAAGTGTGTGTTGCATGTTTAACTACTTATTTGTTGCTCCTCTGAGTCTGCTTTGTCAATAGGTACTGGGGCTGGTGGGCAGTGCCAGCTGCATATGTATACTAGTGTCATCAAAAAGATGACATGCTCAGTCTCCAAGCTGCTGGAGGAGGTGCACTACCCAGGGGTGCGGGACTGGACTGGAGTTCCTCAAGGAACAGCAATTAGCAGGTAAGTCTAATTTCTCTTTCGTGTAGCTGTATCTGGCAATTTTGGCGTGGCCCTTAGGCGTTGGTCCTTGGCGTCTGTTGCTGAGAGTCGCATCGATGACATGGACCTGGTTGATGTGTTCCTATGTCGTGGTAATTTGCTGTTCCATGTTCCTCCTCCTCTTCTTTTATCTGTCTGATTATCTCTGTTCTCTATTCTGTCCTATTATATAAATGGTGTTCCTTTCCTAATTTCCTCTAATGATGTAGCATTGTAAACCGCTCTAATGCCTCTGGCCGGAGCGGTATATCAAATTCTATTAAACATTAAACATTTTAAGACAGCTTCTGAATTACCCATTCAGCTGGAAGTTCCCTTTTCTAGTTCCTTCCAGTCTTGTTCAGAGTAATTGTAATCCTTCAGACAAGTTCTGACTCACAGCTTTCCTCAAAACCCTTTGGTACCCCTCAAGCACAGTCATGTGACAATCTCTGTTCAAAAAGAAACCCATCTGGCAGTCCCTCAGATAAGGGTTTAAGCTACTGTTTCAGTTTAACAGCAGCAGCTTTCTTGACACACTTATTTATGTATTTTATTTAACACTTGAAGCTTTTAAATTTGTATTTCTTCTTCAATTTAACCATTCCAAATCAGAGCCAACCAGGGCCAGTGCCACAGTTAGGCAATTGCCTAGGGGGCCGGCCCTCCAAGGATGCCCATTGCTGCCTCTGCTGTTCCTCTCCAGGGCCTGCAGTGTTGGCAATAGCCTCCAAACTGCAACGCAGCACTAACACACTCCGGCGCTGAGTCGCTGTTTCCTTCTTTTCACAATGTGCCATTTCTATCCCTGTCTCCCTTTGAAGCCAAAGCGGTGTCAAAGGTAGCGGAAATGGCACATTGTGAAAAGAAGGAAACTGCACCGGAGTGTTAGTAAGCGCTGCATCGTGGTTTGGGGGGACTATTGCTGTTGCTGCAGGCCCTGGAGAGGGGCAGCACTGTGGGGGCGGGGAAGGCCACCGTGGGGCTGGAAGGATGGAGGACCTATCGAAAGCTCCTCCAATCCTTGCATCAGCCTTGGAGCCAACACCACCTGCACATCAGGAATATAAAAACCAAACATTTCTTCAACAAGCAAAGCAGTCATTTTCAAACAGAGGAACAAAGAAAAGAATACATGATAAAGCTAAAAGAGACTGAGAAGAGAAATAAGGATAGCAAAAGCAAAGGCATAAGAAAAAATTGCTAAAAATGTGAAGCGTGAGACAAAACCTTTTTCAGATATATTCGAGAGACGGGGAAGTTCTGAGGATAGATTTGTGGAGAGTGACATTGAAAAAGTGAAAATCCTAAACAAATACTTCTGTATTCGCTAAAGAGAATCCTAGAGAAGGACCACGTATGCTTGACAAATATACAAATAGAAATGGAGTAGATACCACACTATTCACAGAAGATGATGTTTTTGGAACAACTTGAAAAACTGAAAGTGGATACGGTCATGGGACTGGATGAGATACATCCCAGGATACTGAAAATGCTCAGAGAGGTTCTGGCAGGGCCTTTACAAAATGTTTTTAATAGATCCTTGGAGACAGAAAGGTTCCGCAGGACTCGAGGAGGGGCTGATATGGTACCTCTTCACAAAAGTGGTAATAGGGAAGAGGTGACAAACTACGGGCCCGTAAGCTTTACCTCGGTAGTGGGAAAATTAATGGAGGCGCTCCTGAAAGAAAAAATAGTGAATGTTCTAGAAACCAATGGGTTGCATGATCTGAGGCAACATGGTTTTACCAAAGGACGATCATGCCAAACAAATTTGATTGAGTTCTATGACTGAGTGACCAGAGAACTAAATGCAATGGATGTGATCTACCTAGATTTCAGCAAAGCCTTTAATACTGTTCTTCATAGGAGGCATATCAATAAACTGAGCAACCTGGGGATGGTTCTCAAGGTAGTGAACTGGATCAGAAATTGGTTGACTGACAGACCACAGAAGATGGTGGTAAACGAAACTCACTCAGAAGAAAGAAAGGTGAATAGTAATATGCCCCAGGAATCAGTCCTGGGACTGGTACTAGTCAATGTATTTGTGAGCAATTTTGCTAAAGGATTGAAGGGGAAAGTCTGCCTTTTAGCAGATGACATGAAAATTTACAACAGTGGACTCCTTTGAGGGAGTGGACAACATGAGGAAAGATCTACACAAACTGAAAGAATGGTCTAATATTTGGCAGCTAAGATTTAATTGAAAGAAGCGCAGTCATGCACTTGGGATGCAGAAATCCAAAGGAATTGTATGCAATAGGGGGTGAGAGGTTGGTATGCACAGACCAGGAGAAGGACCTCGGAGTGATGGCGTCTGAGGATCTCAAGGTGGTGAAATAATGTGACAAGGCAGTAGCCAAAACCAGAAGGATGCTGGATTGCATACAGAGAGGAATAACCAGCAGAAAGGAGGAGGTATTAATGCCTCTGTACAAGTCGTTAGTGAGACCTCACTTGGAATATTGTGTTCAGTTTTGGAGGCCATATCTCAAAAAGGATATAAAAAGACTTGAAATGATTCAGAAGAAGATGACCAAAATGATTTGGAGCCTGCACCAGAAGACATATTAGAAGAGACTTAAAGACCCAAATATGTATACCCTAGAGGAGAAGAGGGACAGGGAGCGATATGATACAGATGTTTGAATATTTAAAGGGTATTAGTGAACAAAAAAAATGTTTTCAAAGAAGGACAAGCTGTAAAACTAGAGGGCATAAAATGAAGCTGCAAGGAGGTAAACTTAAAAGCAATGTCGGGAAATACTTTTTTCACTGAAAGAGTGGTGGATATTTGGAATGCCGTCCTGATGGAGATTGTGGGAGCAAATACAGTGATGGAATTCAAAATGGCATGGGGCAGACACATATAGCAAGAGGATAAAATCTTTTATATGTCAACAATTCTGCACAGAGCGGCGGGTGCAACCCTAAACAGAAGCATAGATGGGGTGACCTGCATGGAGCAGCAGGTACGCTAGCCATTTTACTGGGCAGACTAGATGAACCATATTGGTCTTTATCAGCAATCATATACTATACGATGTTACTATTCACTGAGGTTTTCAGGCAGTCTAACCCTCTGTCATATCCTTGTAGCTTTGTTCCCAACTTGGAGACTCTTCTCTGTCTCTGTTCCCTGCTTTTATACTCTGGCAGGCTCTTCCTTTTCCAGCTCCAGACTTCCTGATTGCCTGGGATATCACTAGGAGTATGCAGGCTAAGATTTTTCATTTTATTTTATTTCCTGTGTCATTTACATGATTTTTTTTCACTTAAAACATTTTTGTTACTTTTCTTTTTTAAAACAAATTACAGACATCAATTCACCAAGTTGAAACCTGTACAGACAACAAAGCTCCAACAATCATCATCCCACCCCTACCCATCCCCTTCCCTTGCTCTTGCTCCTTCTTATTATTCCTCCCCCTCCTCCATCCCTTACACAGACGTTGTGGAACCAGTGTATTATTTTATAGTGCAATTCCCCTCTAGACATCCAGAGCCCCCAACTGGTCAAACCCCTTAACCCTCCAGCCAATATCATACATGTTTCCATTGGTTTGCTACCCGTTCTCCCCGTCCTTTCTTCAAGGCTGTGAGTTTATGCATCTGATAGAGGTTGGCTAAGTGCTTTCTATAGCTATCCACTCCCGTCCAATACCGTCTGGTTCCAGTCTGCTGATATTTCATACCTTACCACCAGTATACAGTGTTCCACCATTTCTTGATATTGTCTGGGGATCATGTCTACCTTTTGGTGGAGCAGAAAAATTGCTAGTTATTGGGATAGGTGCCAATCCCCAATCTCCTCCACAATTCTAATAACCATGTCCTAATACTGTTGGACATTGCTACACTTCCACCACATGTGAATATAGATACCCCTTCCCCCACATTGTCTTCAGCAGTTCACTGCTCCCCTTTTTCCTATCCTTACCAACCTCGCTGGAGTGAGATATCAGCGGAGAAATGTTTTGTACCCATTCTTGAGTAGATTGGCTGCTATCGAGAGCTTCGCCACCCTCTGCACTTTTTCATTCCATCACTCCATCTCCCAGGTCTCCCCCAGATCCTCCTCCCACTTTAACAAATATCCTAATTTTGTCCCTCCTCCCCCAGTAAGTCCCCGATAAAACTGGGAAAGCACTTTCTGCTTCCCTAAAATGCATAGGCTTTCAAAGCACCCATTTTCCTTACGCATCTCTTTCCGGACCTCCCCTGTTTGCAAGAGGTTCTGGAAATAGCAAATAGCTACAGCGGTCGCTTTCTTTTAAGTGGTACAGATCACACACCCTTTCAAAAGGCCCAACTACCCCTTGATGTATTAGCTGGAAGACCCATCGTAAGCCCTTTGATTCCCACACTTTCAGTAGTGATCTTCCTGGGCCTTCCTCCCTGCCAAAGCTGGCTGCCGGGGCATTATCCTGGATATCTTTTTAACTGCCATCAGTGTCTGCCTCTGCTGTTGCCATAAACCCAAGATGAAACGTACAAAGGGGTTTGGCCCCCAGCTTTTCCCCCTCTTCCATATCAGTGTGTCTAAGGGGTCAGTTCCTGTCAAGTCCCTTCTGTAATCACCCATTGTCTGGACCGTAGCCTTGAGTAAAAGGCCTTTAATTGCGCTGCCTTGCAGTATTTCATAAAGTCAGATAGCCCCAGACCCCCCTCACTTCTAACTCTATACATAATTGACCTTGCTACCCTAGGGTCTCTCCCCCATGTAACTTTTTTCTGTATCTGAAGTAGAGTTTGCTGAGGTATCTCTATTGGGAAGACCTGGAAAAAGAACAGAAATATCGGTAGCTGCAATTCTACCAAGCCAAGAGAGTGGTTTCCCTCCCTAGTCACTCAGGAGAGAATCTACTTCCTGCACTAGTTTTACATAATTCAATGTGTATAGGTCCCTATAGTCGCTTTCCATACGAAGCCCAAGATACTGAATATTTTTCCCCGCCCAGTGAAAGGGCAACGAGGCTTGTAAACATATTCTTAAATTATCAGGGATGATGAGATTAAGAATAGTGGATTTATCCCAGTTCAGACGGAACCCCACTAGACAGACATATTCTTTTCGTTTCCACATAATCAACGGGAGAGAGATATTAGGCCTAGACACCACCAAGATCACATCATTGGTGAACAATGAAGCACAATAATCCTGTTTGCCCACCACAATCCCCTGTATGTCCCGGCTTAGCCTAATTCGGGCCACCAGGGGCTCCATCGTGATCATAGCTAAGAGGGGGGACAGTGGACAACCCTGTCTTGTGCCTCTTTCTAGAGGGAAGAATGCCAAGTAGAGGTCGTTGAATTTCACACATGCTCTAGGTTTCTGGGTATAGGGTCCACACCCACTCTATAAAACTTTCTCCAAGTCCTATTTTCACCAGTACTTGAAACATAAAATCCCAGGAGACATGATCAAATGCTTTTTCCACGTCTAATGAAACCAGCAATGCAGGTTCCTGCCTACGCTTTGCAACCCAGATAAGATGCAAAATTTTCCATATGTGGTCTGCTGCTTGCCTCCCCAGTATAAAACTTGCCTGATCTTCATGTATCAGACTCCCAATAACTTTATTAAGGCGTTGGGCCATAATTTTAGCAAGTAATTTTACATGGATATTCAAAAGCAAGATTGGGTAGTATGATGCTCATACCTGCAGATCCTTCCTCTCTTTGGGGATTAAGGAGATCCCCTCCCACCCCAGTGTTTCTGCCAATTCACCCTCTTCCTTAGGTAAATTAAATAGCCACCTTAACGGTTCCTGTAAAAGAATCCCAACTTTTTATAAAAGCAGGCCGTGAGTCCGTCAAACCCTGGGGCCTTATTATTTAAATTTTTAATCGCTTGAAGCACTTCTTCCCCCGTCACCTTCTTGTCCGGTACCCGCCACTCCTCCTGCCCTAATTGGGGGAGAGAAACGGAGTCAAGATAACTTTCGGCATGCTCCTCGGGCATTGGGGCAGGTGCCTTATGCAAGCGTTGATAGAAGTTGTCAAACTTCTCCCTCATCTCCCCCCTACCTGCATCACCAGCCCTCCATCCCTTTGAATGGCCAGAATGTATGACCGCAACTTCCTTCACCTTAGCTGTTGCACAAGATATTTTCCTGCTTTGTTACCCTCTTGAAAATATTCTTGGCGTACTTTTTGCATATGGAACTGTATGTCCACCATTTCTAAAGCATTCAATTATGCCCTAGCTGCGAGTACCTGCCCTTGCAATTGTCCCCTAGAATTTAGAGCGTCTGCAGACTCCAGCTGTTGCAACCGGTTGTGAAGCTTCAGTGTTTGCTCAATCCATTCCCTTCTTTTCCTTGCCCCATTTTACTAGTACCCCCCCCCCCCCTCATTACTGCTTTAAAACTGTCCCAGACCATCCCCATCTTACTTCCCTGTTATCATTTGTGACAAAAAATTCCAGGATTAGTTCTATCTCCTGGATCGCTCTAAGGTCCTCTAATAGGGAATCATTGAGCATCCAGAATTTGCGCCCCTCTGTTCTTCCCTGCCGTGCAACTTTAACTGTGGGTGCATGATCTGACCGTGTTATGGTGTCAATATTTGTGCTGTTTGTTCTATCAGCTGCTTCTTTCCTAATCCATATCATAGAAATCTGTGAGTGCATCCCATGCACTGGAGAGAAGAACGTAAATTGTCTCCGCCCCGGCTGCTGGAACCGCCATGTATCGATCAAGTCCAGATTATGAAGGTACTTCCTGAAGCGCATTCTGTCCACCCTGCAGCCTTCCCCCCTCCAATACTGTCCTGCTTAGGATCATAGGTTAAGTTGAAGTCCCCTCCACAAACCAACAGTCCCTCTCCTAGATTTTCCAGTTGTTCTTCCACCTCCTGGAAAAACCCACCCTGATTCCCATTGGGCACATAGATAACTGCCACTGGGTATCATTCACCCCCTGTTTTCAAGCCTACCAACAGATATCTCCCCGCACGGTCCCATACCACATCTCATTCCTTTGCCCGTAAGTGCGAGGCTAGGTAGATTGCCACCCCCCTTTCTTCTGCTCCACCAAATTAGAGGCATAGAGACTCAAGGGATAGCCTTTAGGGTTCACCAGCCGCTTATGTTTCTTGCGCAGGTAGGCTTCCTGCACTAAATATAAGTCTGCGTCGAGCCGCTTCATTTCTTTATACAGCTGTTGACGTTTATAAGGTAAGTTAAGCTCTCGAACATTGAGGGAAACTATCTTGAGCTCACCTGTCTTTATACCCTACCCTCCCTAGTATCCTCGGTTCCACAAATACCTGTCCATCCCCTCCCCCCTTACCACCCTCCCTTCCTCACCCGTCCCTTCCATTCCTTCTATTCTCTCCTCCTCCCCCACCCCCAGATATCTGGAGTCAACCTCACCCTCACAAGTGGTCCTGGCCCTTCTCCCTGACCTGCTCCTGTCCCCTTATGCCCTCCCACCACTCCTCGCCCTCCACAGGCTCCAGAAGTCAGATATCTCTACACTACTATCATTCCCCCTCTTCCCGCTCCCAATCCACAGCAAAATGCACCCTCACAACAAGCCCAACATAACCAACAATGCTTACAACTATTCATTTAGGCACATCACGGCCCCCCTCCTTGGTTAGCCCATCCTGTTATGGCTCCCTTCTTTGTCCCGCAGCCACCACAACTATAACAGAATATATCATGGTGGTGCCTGCTGCTCAACATTACACTGTCCCAAATCTCGTAACCAAGTCAGGTCGGCTCGTTGGTCTCCTGGACACTGCCGCCGCCTGCTGACTGACACCTGAGTCGCCTCCGCCCATGGGCCACATGTTGCCATTTTGGAAGTTCTCTAGGTGCTGCTCTGTCCTCTCTGGGCCCTGCCTCCACTCCTGTAATTCCCATTGCCAGCATTAAGTGCACTGCCTCATCCCTTGTCCGCGCCCTCAGTCTCTGCCCTCTAATCGTGAATGAGAGTCCAAATGTACCGGATCCCTTCCTCTCGCAGTTTGAGCAGTACATCTTGCTCAATTACATCACCAGACTCCTTTACGTGATTTTTAATGTTTTCCCTTTATTTGTTTTTTAATTTTCTTCATTTCAGGAGCAATATCATCAATAGTGAACACTAATATGCAATAGTACTCTCTGTGGCTCGATAGTGCATGCTGTTGCTCAAATAGTGTGGGCTATTGGTCAGTTGTGCACCTTAATGCTCAGTAGCATGCACTATAGTGCAATAGTCCACCCTATACTTCAAGTAGTGCTTCCATTGGTAAATAGTGTGCCCTGTTGAGCAACAGTGGGCACTATTTGAGCCCTAGTATGCAGTATTGATGACATGGGGAAAGCACAAAATTTGGGGGGGGTTACCTGTCATTTCAGATTAAAAACAGCATTAGGACTTCCGGTTGGGCAATGAGCTGATCGGGTCGCATACGATCAGCTCCGGGAAATCTGCCCCGCAAATCGGCTATAAACTCTTTTAAAAGTGGGCGCAAACCCCGTATACCTCTCACCTGAGACACAAGGGTTCTTTCAAGCTGAGTGCAGTCTCCTACCGCCACCGGGAGCCCGATGGCAGCGAAAGCACCGCGGAAAGAGAAGCTGAGAGCCACGGAGGGTAAAATGGCGGAGGGCTCTCCAGCCAGCCCGAAAGCTAATGGCTCCCCAGATTTGGTAAAGGAGGTGAGCGCGACAGTGGTCCAGGCTCTAGATGCTCGCCTCCAGGAGTTGGTGGATCGGATCCAGACTGTGAGCCAGAATCTGACCGATTTCACAGGGCGCATGGACCAGGTGGAAGCCAGGGTCTCGGATGTTGAGGACGCCCGTCACTCACTGGAAACCAAAGTTGCGACTCTGGAGGCTATCGTCAAGCAACAAGGGGACAAGTTGGACGAACTTGAGAATCGGGGACGCAGAAAGAACCTCCGTTTCATCGGAATCCCGGAGAGCGTGGCTGACGGCGCGCTGTTTGCACACTTACAGTCCTGGATAGAAAACCTACTGCAGGGCCAAAACACGGAGCCCATCAAGCTGGAACGTGTCCACCGGCTGAGCCAACGGCGGGAACAACTGCGGCGCCCGAGGGCAGTCATAGCCCGATTCCTGGACTATAGACAGAAAGAACTGGTACTCCGGGCTGCCCGTGGCCGTACTCTACAGCAACAGGACTCGCCGCAAATCCTTGTCTTTCAGGATTACTCGGCGCTGGTGAGCCAGCAGCGGCGGGCCTTTTCCGAGGTCTGTACGCAACTCAGGAATCGCGGTGTGCGCTTCTCGCTTCTCTACCCAGCTCGCCTGCGAGTGGAGACTAACGGACAGACACGCTTCCTGACGACACCAGAGGCGGCTGCCTCCTTACTGGAAACGATGTCTTCCCCAGTCGCGTCTCCCTCATGAGGCCTACATCGCACACATGGCTGGAGAATCAATGGTTCCTCGACGGTGTGAGCCTCGGGCTCAGTAAGAGGCCTGGACTGTGGTGCTGGTAAAAGCTCGACGCTAGCAGCTACACTGTAGCATGTTCGGCACTGCCTTAGATCTACCTGTTACAGTTAGTTACATGATTACAAGGTTCATTGTGTTATAATTGTTACTGTTACTGTGTTACACTGTGGCCTTCTCTAAGCTACCCCGTAGGTGGTAAATTCGGAGTAGTACAGAGCCCCGGGGGGGCTGGTTGGGGGGGGGAGGGGGGGGCAGACTTGGATGTGAAGCTATTCCGCGAATAGAATCTATTCTTTCTCATTTTTATTAATATTGATTTACTTATTCTTATGGATTTATTTTTGCCAATGTCTGTCTTCCGTCCGGGGGCCACGGCTCCTCCCCCCCTCCTCCCTTCTCCCGCTAAGCGGGAATAGCACTGGGCTTCGCACGCTAGGTGCTGAACCGGTCCCTCGGCCAGTTTAATTTTTATTTTTCTTATATCTGGGAGCCGGCTGAAGCGGCATTTAAAACTGCGCAGTGGGGTAATTTCGCTGGTAGGCCCCATTTCTTTATTATGTTGGGCCCCCCCTTGAATGATTGAAGGCCCCCCCTTCCCCCCTCTTCTCCTCTGCTGAGTGGGCCTAGTAGGGGCCCTCGCCCGTCAGGTGCTGGCCCGGCCTCTATGTAAATTTAAGCGGCACCGTCGTTGGGAGCCTGCTATGGCGGTGCCCCGGGACCAGCTTGTAGTGACTCCCCATCTCAATAGTTTAGCGTGCAGGCGGACCGGCGGAGCCAGAGCCGATTAAAAGCTTGAACATGCAGGCTCTGGCCGGATACCCATCTCCTGGGGCCCAGTAGAAGATGCTGGGTAGAACCGCTGATGGGATACTTGGGCCGGGCCGTATATCCGGAGCTGAGCAACGAATGGAGGCCCGCTTTTGGGGGGGAGAGAGGATTCTCATTGACACTTCTTGGGAGGGGGGCCTAATTGGGGGTATTGGATGGCTCAGGGGGGGGCCTAGTTAGCTGGGTCAGAACTTTGGTCAACTCCAAGGGTTTGTGTGGAGTTGCTCGGGTGGGAGTGAGGGAGGGGTGCTGGGGGAGTCGACTGGACCACACCGGTCCGGGCCAGTGAAGTAGATCCTTACTAGGACTGCTTTAGGCTCACCGTAGTGAACGGGGAAGTTTGGGGCAGTCCCGATTGCCACAGGGAAGTCGGCCATCCATGGGTGGATTGGTAAATTGGATAATGGGAGGGTTGGGGGGAGGGAATTGGGCGGGGGGAGGGGGGAGGCGTAGGGAAGGGATAGGGCACACCTTATTGTCTCCAGAAACGCTGTATTGTGTGGCTCTGGCAATCATTGGAGGGGAGCTCCAGGCTGGGGGAGCTCCCTTAAAGGGCATGGGTTTTCTGCCTTGGAGGATTTTTGACACTGCCCCATGCCTCTGAAAGTAGTCACTTGGAATGTTTGTGGCTTAGGGACCCCAATCAAGCGATATAAAATCTTGCAGGCCTTATCCAGACAACACTGCGATGTGGCCCTGCTCCAGGAAACACATCAGTCTGAGGCAGAACATGCCAAACTCTGTCGGGGTTGGGTGGGTCAGGTTTGGGGGTCCCCGGCGCGAGGGAAAAAGGGCGGTGTAGCCATTCTGATACACAAGAGGGTGAGATTCGCCATGGAAACAACCGTGACGTCGGACGATGGGCGGTTTGTTCTCCTAGCTGGGAGCCTGGAAGGGCGATCGGTGATTATTGGCAATGTATATGGCCCAAATGGTATCGACTCTGGCTTCTACAATGCTCTTGCCTCCAAAGTCGATCAGCTCCCAGAATATCCACTAATCTTGGGGGGAGATTTCAACGGGGTATTAGACGCTGACCTTGATACCTCTCGGGGTGAGACGACGAGAGAGCGGATTCTACTGGCTCGGGTGCTACAGCGCCTCCGCGATAGGCTAGGATTAGTTGACCCATGGCGCTTGCTTCACCCTGCCGAAAGAGATTTTACCCACCAGTCTCGGGCCCACGGCTCTAGTGCCAGAATTGATTATTTCTTAGTGTCCGGGGCCCTGTTTGCTCATGTAGGGGAGGTGCAGATCGGCCCCCTGGAAATTTCCGACCACGCGTTGGTTGGGATGGAGCTACACTGGGGGTTCGCACAGAATCGGTCGAGACTCTGGAGACTTCCCTTGGGGTTGTGCCAGGATGTTGAGTTTCAGCATTTTTTGCAACAGCGCTGGCGGGAGTTTGTGGCTGACCATCAATGCCATAAGGATGACCCCGAGTTGGTGTGGGAAACCGCAAAAGTGGTGCTGAGGGGTGACATCATCGGGTTCGCGGCCCGGAAGCGTCGACTGATAGCGGAGCGGGTGATTGGTTTGGAGCGACTGGTTACCCGTCTGCGACGGACGTGTGCTCATCACCCGACTACAGCAAACAAGAAGATGCTTTGGGAAGCCCAGGTAGACCTCAATGAATTGCTCCATCAAAGGGCCAAGAAATCTGTCCTTTACTATAAATACCGTCTACATTGTTTTGGGAATAAACCAGGGAAGCTGCTGGCGCGCTGTTTACGGGGGCAACGGGGATCCCCCTTAGTGACCGCCCTCCGAGATGATCAGGGACGCTTATTGAAAGACTCTGTAGAGATAGCCCGGGCCTTCCGGGACTTTTTCCACAAATTGTATAAGGCGCAGCCCTCATCGTTGGTGGAGCTCGATGAATACCTGAATTCGCTGCGCCTACCACGGCTAACGGACGAACAAAGAGAGGCACTAGAGTTGCCCATCACCGCCCGAGAGATATCTTCCGCAATTTCCACTGCTAGTTGCCATAAATCCCCGGGGCCAGATGGCCTGGGAGCTGAGTTTTATAAACTCCTGGCTGAACCGGCGAGCCCTCTGCTTGCGGAGGTTTTTAATGTGAGAGCGGAAAGAGGGGCTTACCGCTGGGGGCATAACCATGCCCATCTCACGCTGATCCCCAAGCCGGGTAAGGACCCCTTATTGGTGGGGTCATACCGCCCCATCTCCCTGCTTAACTTTGATATCAAATTGAACGCGAAAGTGTTGGCGACGCGACTGGCCGAGGTTATAGGTCACCTGGTGCACGACTCCCAGGTGGGGTTTGTTAAGGGGAGACATGCGGTTCGTAACCTACGTAAGATTCTGGCGTCCTTAGAGTGGGTGCACGCCCAACAGTTGCCTTCCCTACTTATAAGCTTTGACGCCGAGAAGGCTTTTGACAGAGTGGATTGGCACTTTCTTCGCAAACTTCTCCCGCGATATGGACTCGGCGATAAATTTTGCGGGATGATTGGGAGCTTGTATGTACAACCCACGGCGGGGGTGCTTTGCAATGGTATCCTCTCCGAGGAATTTCCGCTGGAGCGGGGCACAAGACAGGGGTGCCCTCTTTCCCCTTTATTATTTGTGTTGTCATTGGACCCGTTGATCCGGAATATAGAGACTTCCAAAGAGATACACGGGATTTGAATCGGCTCCCAGGAATTCAGGCTCTCGGCCTTCGCTGACGATATTTTGGTCCATTTACTCTCCCCAGAACGCTCACTGCCGAAATTATTGGAGGAATTTGAGCGATATGGCGCCTTTGCCGGACTGCGCATTAACCGCGACAAGTCCGAGGCGCTGGACGTATCCACTCGGCTGGCCGGGAGCTGGGCGGGGACCTTTCCCCTTAGGTGGGCGGGAGACGAATTCACCTACCTAGGTATAGTGTTACCTCGTAACCCACGTCTGTTGTATTCGCGTAACCTAGTAAGATCCCTACAACGGCTCCAGCAACAGCTAAAAACCTGGGAATTGCTCCCGCTATCCCTTTCTGGGAGGATCGCAGCGATTCAAATGGTGATCTTACCAAGACTATTGTATTGGTTTCAAACACTGCCCGTCTGGTTGTTAAGACGTGACATCCGGCGCTTTGAGACCACTATTAGACGATTTCTCTGGAAGGGAGGGAAGGCACGCATCGCCTGGACACGGATGGTGGGGTCTTGGCGTGAGGAGGGGATGGGCCTGCCGGATCTTAAGTGCTACGCAGTGGCATGCCAGGCGCGCCACCTTGGGGACTGGTTGGGAGGAACAGAGGTTTATACCCCTCGAGCCCTTGAAGAGTGTTTTGTGGCGCCCTGGGCACTACTGGGGGTTTTGCATGGGACACAACATACCCTTCCTCGTCATGTAGTGTGCAGTGAGTTGATTGGCTCCGCTCGGCGTACCTGGCAGTATCTTAATCTTTGCTGGCGTAGCTCGTGGAGGGTCTCCAGCTGGCTCCCCTTACAGGGGAATGCAACTTTCGCCCCCGGCTCGGAGACGAAGGTGTTTCGGGAATGGGCCGCCCGAGGTATTCAGAATATCGGACATGTAGTTGAGCCCTCTGGAAACTGCAAATCTTTTTCGACCCTGAGTAGAGAGTATGACCTATCTCCTCGGCATTGTTTTGCCTACCTGCAGCTTGCGCACTACGTGGCGTCCCTTCCTCGCGAGGAGCTACAGGTGGACCACTCGGCGCGGATTCTGGAGTTTTTTGGCTTGGGAGAGGAGAACCCCCTAACGATCTCGGCTTATAAGAAGCGTTGGGCTAGGCTCTGCTCGGCCCCTGACTATCGGGGCGTCGAGGTAGCCTGGGGAAGGGAATTGGGAGAAGAGGTGCCCCCAGGGGCAGTCCTTCAGGCCTTAAAAGGCATCGGCAAGCTGTCTCTAGAGGCCCGCTGGAGGGAAACACAATTCAAATGCGTCACTCGGGCGCATTTTTCCCCGCGGAGGGCGTTCCGCAGTTGCATAACGTTAGACGGGTCTTGCCCGAAATGCTCCGAGCCCATGGCAACTCTCCTCCATATGTGGTGGGGGTGTAGATTTGTGCGCTCTTATTGGGTTAAGATTAGTGCTTTTCTAAACCGACTATTGCAGCGGCGCGTGCGATGGACTGGGGCCCTTGTAGTACTGGACCGACTGGACCCCCCCTGCCCAGTGACGGAGGGGGAACGGGTGTTGGTGCGTAAGGCCTGCTTGGTTGGGAAGGGGTCCATCCTGCGCCTCTGGAGGGAGAATAGCCCACCTTCCTTCGGAGAGTGGCGCAATTGTTTTCACCAACTATTGCTCACCGAGAGATGGAGGGCACGGGGCAGTGTCAAACGCTGGGCAGCGTTTATGCGTGTTTGGGAGCCTTACATACAGCAGCTTACTACCAGATGTCGCAATGAGATTTTACATGTTGGTAACTGAGGAGTCATGTGTTTAGAGATCATGGGGAACTGTCTGGAATGCAGCGGGGGGTGACTGGAGGCAGTTGGGTGGTGTGCTCTGGGTGGGGAGTGGTGGGGAGGTGGGTAGTGGGTGGGAGGGGAATGGGGGATTAAGGGGGAAAAGCATTCCATCTGTTATCTCTGTTTTGTCTATCCTCTGTGAGGGGATGAGAGTCCACCCCTCTGAGGATTGTTGTATATTGTACGTTAATTGTGATGATGGTTAATAAATAAAGTCTATAAAAAAAAAAAACAGCATTAAACATGGGAAATGTAATTTCAAATGAATGCATATCCCTAGAAACCACCTCCCTTTGACTTATGTGCCTGGCTTTTAGAAATCGTTTTTCTGGAATACTGGCTCTGTGTTCCTTCTTTCACAATATGCACACAATCACAATATTTTATGTCACCTCGCCAAGTACTCTCACTTTATACAAACTCTCTTTTGGAAAAGGATGTCTAGGTATTGACATACTCAGTAATTCAGAAGCAGCACCTTCTAGCTCCAGTAGGCAGGGTAAAGGAAGAAAAGAAACACAGATGTCCTGGATTCACGGAATTTGTACATTTTAAAGTTATTTATTTTTAGTAGTATAGGAGTATTTAGCTCACGCTTTTCCAGTAATTCAAGACAAGTTACATTCAGGTACTGTAAGCATTTCCCTGTCCCCAAAGGGCCTACAATCTAACAGGCTGATGCAGAAAGCAGCGCTGAAGTCACACTGTTCCAGCTTTTTACACCTGTTTGCAGTGCACCAATAGCACACGAATTCAGCGCGGGCATGCAAAAAAGAGCAAGTATGCTAATGAGCCACATATTAGCCATTTGTTAAACTGGGTGCAAATGACAGCATTAAACTGGGAAAGTAAACTAAACACATGCGTACAAGAAGTTGGCACAAGTTTGGCATGCTATCCCAGAGAAACGGGCACCGTGTGGCTAATTTGCATATCAACCCCAACAGTATTTTGATGGCATCGGGGGCAATCCAAATCAGGAAAAGCCCCTGATAGCATCAAAATACTGTCGGTGCCGGTGCCCCGACAGAAGATGAATCACTGGTGACTCAACGGCCCAGATCCCCCACCCACCCGAGTAAAAACAATCCCAGGTGGCCTAGCGCTCCCGAATCCCCCACCCAACTTAAAAATAAAATACCTGGTGGTCTAGCAGCCCCAAACCCACCTCCCCCCTGACTAAAAAATAAATAATACCTGGTTGTCAACCGGCCCTGAACCCACCACCTAACAAAAAAATAAAACATCTGGTAGTCTAGCAGCCCCAAACCCCCACCCGACTAAAAAAATAAAATAATATCTGGTGGTCTAGTGGCCCCAAATCCTTCACCTCCGCCCCAACTAAAAAAATAAAACACCTGTTGATCTAGCAGCCCCACCCCCGACTAAAAAATAAAATAATACCTGGTGATCTAACGGCCTCCAACCCCCCACCCGACTAAAAACTAAAACGCCTGGTGGTCTAGCAACCCGCGAACCCCCCAGCCTCCCTCCCGATACCTTTAGAAATGAGCAGGAGCGCCACCCACATGCTCTCGCTCCTGGCCCCCCATCTTGAAAAATGGCAGCACCTGGCCCAGGAAGGTGCATCCTGGGATTTACCAGGTGGGGTCAGACTACCATATAAGGCATATTCTACCTTATATGGCAGTCTAACCTCGCCCAGTGAATCCCATATATTTTATCTTTTAGTCGGGTAGGGGGTTCAGGGCCATTAGACTACCAGGTGTTATTTTATTTTTAAGTCAGGTGGGGGTCATTGGGCCACCAGGGATTTGCTTCTGTCAGGGCACCAGCCCCCAACAGTATTTTGATGGCATCATGGGTTTTTCTTGATGCCTGAATCGCCCCCGATGCCATCAAAATACTGTTGGATGGGGGGATAGGGGCCGCTGGGCCACCAAGGATTTGCTTTCAGTATTGTGATCAATTTCAAAGAAAACACCCCTGGGAATCAATCCCATAAATACTTGATTCCCCAAACTACCTATTAAAGAACTACTCCCACCCCCCAAAAAAGAAAATAAATATTTTTTGTCGGATCACTCACCCTGACAGGAAACATTTCATGTCTCGTAGTGAGTCCTCCTTTTTAATCAATTTAAAAGACCGACTATCTCGGTCCTGATTAGACAGGACAACACCCGTTGCCGTCAACTGTTACTACTTGAAGCAACAGAAAAATTTATCCCTTAGCTGGTTTAGTGTAGGCTAAAATAGACAAGGTAATCCACAGCGTCACAAGATGCCCAGCCTCAAACAACAGCAAGGAATCAAAAAGGACTTAGCTGACTCTCCCCATGGAGTAACTAGCACTGTCCAACCTTCGGGGGTCAGCTCACAGAATACATCCCCGGTAGGATTCTCGCAACACTGACAGTGTTTCAAGCCGTTTTTCAGCTCTTACAGCTCTTCTTCAGGCGAATAAATCCTCCAGCAATGCAGTTCAATTTAAGTAGAGCAAGAGATGACGTCAGGACCAGCAGCAATAGGAAAAACTCCAACTCCTCCTCCAAATATCACAAGTGTAGGCTCCACCAATCAATGTCCACATTCATACCTGCAGGTGCTACAGACCCCAGCCGATAAATCCAGTACTGTTCGGCATGTTGTAATCGTGCCTGGCGATCTCCCCCCCGAGACATCAACGGAATGACTTCTAAAATCCGCCATCGTAAATCTTCAAAATAATGACCCGCCTGTTGGCAATGTGGTACTAAGGGGGCAAAATCCTGGCGAGCATTTATCCTCGATCGATGTTCCAGTAGTCGCTTCCTTACAGGGTGGATGGTTCGTCCCACATACAGCTGGGGACACTGACAAAGTAACAGGTAAACCACAAAAGAAGTCTGACAGTCCGAATAAGACTTGGAGGTATAATGCATGCCAGTAATCGGATCTTCCCAACTGGCTCCTTCTAACGATGTGGCACAAAAATCACATTTACCACACATAAAATGTCCAGTTTGTGAAACCTGAACTCCCGAGTCAGACCCCTCAGGGTGTATTAACCAATTAGCTATTGTTCGAGTCCTCCGATAAGCAACCATCAAAGGTTGTTGAAAACAAGGGTGCCAAGATAACATACCCCAATGATTTTTAAGTATACGCACCACCTGAGCAGCTCTAGGAACAAAAGGAACTACTCCAATAACCCTACGTTCATTTTTAAGGGCCTTAGAGTCAGTTTCCCACCAATCTGGATGATTATTTAAAGCCCATTTAAAAGCTTTACGCAACAAAGCCTCAGGATATCCTCTAGCTAACAAGCGTTGGGTGAGATCTTTTGCATGTATTCGATACTGTGCTCTTGAGGAACATAACCGGCGAATACGAAGGAACTGTCCAAAAGGAAGCCCCCGCCGAAGGGCCGGAGGATGAAAACTAGTGTACTTCAGAAGTACATTCCGCTGAACGGGTTTTCTGTAAAGAGTACTCTGTAATGAAAACCCCTGTATAAATAACTGTAGATCCAGATATTCAATTTGATGACGATCATACTTAAGAGTGAACTGGAGATTGGTATCTAAGGAATTCATCCAACTACAAAATTGTTGAAGGGATACCTCCGATCCGGTCCAAACAAAAAAGATGTCATCTAAAAACCGGCTCCAGGCTAAAACATAGCTAAACGCCTCAGACCCATAAATAAATTTCTCCTCAAAATCAGCAACATACAACGAGGCCACCGATGGGGCCACAGTGGCACCCATCGCAACTCCGTATATTTGATGGTAAAAATGGCCATTATATAAAAAATAATTATGATGTAACACCAAATGTAATAAAGCCAATATGAAATCTCGAGGAATGCGAGCTGGGGGACTCCAATCCAAACATGCCATTATATTATAAGCCTGCTCCTGAGGGATGTTGACTCGAACAATAGCTAATTGGTTAATACACCCTGAGGGGTCTGACTCGGGAGTTCAGGTTTCACAAACTGGACATTTTATGTGTGGTAAATGTGATTTTTGTGCCACATCGTTAGAAGGAGCCAGTTGGGAAGATCCGATTACTGGCATGCATTATACCTCCAAGTCTTATTCGGACTGTCAGACTTCTTTTGTGGTTTACCTGTTACTTTGTCAGTGTCCCCAGCTGTATGTGGGACGAACCATCCGCCCTGTAAGGAAGCGACTACTGGAACATCGATCGAGGATAAATGCTCGCCAGGATTTTGCCCCCTTAGTACCACATTGCCAACAGGCGGGTCATTATTTTGAAGATTTACGATGGCGGATTTTAGAAGTCATTCCGTTGATGTCTCGGGGGGGAGATCGCCAGGCACGATTACAACATGCCGAACAGTACTGGATTTATCGGCTGGGGTCTGTAGCACCTGCAGGTATGAATGTGGACATTGATTAGTGGAGCCTACACTTGTGATATTTGGAGGAGGAGTTGGAGATTTTTCTATTGCTGCTGGTCCTGACGTCATCTCTTGCTCTACTTAAATTGAACTGCGTTGCTGGAGGATTTATTCGCCTGAAGAAGAACTGTAAGAGCTGAAAAACGGCTTGAAACACTGTCAGTGTTGCGAGAATCCTACCGGGGATGTATTCTGTGAGCTGACCCCCGAAGGTTGGACAGTGCTAGTTACTCCATGGGGAGAGTCAGCTAAGTCCTTTTTGATTCCTTGCTGTTGTTTGAGGCTGGGCATCTTGTGACGCTGTGGATTACCTTGTCTATTTTAGCCTACACTAAACCAGCTAAGGGATAAATTTTTCTGTTGCTTCAAGTAGTAACAGTTGACGGCAACGGGTGTTGTCCTGTCTAATCAGGACCGAGATAGTCGGTCTTTTAAATTGATTAAAAAGGAGGACTCACTACGAGACATGAAATGTTTCCTGTCAGGGTGAGTGATCCGACAAAAAATATTTATTTTCTTTTTGGGGGGTGGGAGTAGTTCTTTAATAGGTAGTTTGGGGAATCAAGTATTTATGGGATTTATGGGGTTGATTCCCAGGGGTGTTTTCTTTGAAATTGATTATTATGAGTGACCCGATCATGAGTGCGACGTCTGAAGATTTGATTCTTCCCTCTAACACTGCAACTTTTGCTTTTTCGGAAGCAGCAATATCTAAACTTTTGAAACATCCTTCTCTGCTTGATGATCAGGGATTGGCTAAGATTCAATCTACCACTACGACTTCTTGGTCAGAATTCAGAAATTTGCATAAGAAAACGATTCGGGTACAGCTGCATGCTGCCACAATGACTCAATATCTGAAACAACAGATGATTCCTAGGGGTCTACGAGTTTTAAAACCCCCGCACATGTTTGTGGATGATAAGTTGTTTGGAGCCACTTGGAATAGTATTTTAAACAAGTGTGGGTTGGATTTGATAGCCCTTTTGGTACAGCGGTTATCTGATGAGGAGAAGATTCTACAAGAACAAGTGCTTGCGTTGGAAAAGAAATTGAAAGAAGAGATGGTTGAGGAGAGTTTCAAAGCCAATAAGTCTGAATTGCTTGAGTTTAATCAGCATTTTCGTGATCAATTGCGTTTAATTAAGATCAGTAAATTTTCACGTGATACTGAGGATTACGCTAAGGACCAGGTTTATACCTGGCGTAAGAATAAAATGGGAATTAAGGAAACTCCTAAACAGGTGACGTTTGATGATTCAGCGGAGGATAGATTTTCTGATTCTTCCGAGGAAAATCCTAGGAGTGGGAAATCTACTGGGGCTCCACAACATAGTGGGGTTTTTACAGAGGCCGCCCTCCATTTCGTCGGCCGCCCCGTCAATTTCAGGAGGGTTGGAGGGGCCCTGCCACTCGATCTCAGACACGTCAACAGTTATCAACTTATCCGGAAGTTCCTTGACGGTGGAGCAGCAGGAGGTGTTAGAACTAGGATTGGGGTTTGTTCCCGTACCTAGATACGATCCTTTTCAGATGAGGATAGCATTACATCAATTTTTTAGGAAATTGCACACCATCTTGTATTTTTCTGGGGTTCGATCTACCCCTGGTGAAGTATCTCTTTTTCGTAACAAATCCTGTTGGAAACCTCCCATTACCACTGATGCGGCCTTAATCACGTTTCAGAATTTGGTTTTACGAGACCTTCAATTTTTGGAATCCTCGGATCTTAAATATTGTTCTAATCTCACTGCACCCCAGTATGAGGCTTTGAAGTCTCTTCAAGATAATTCTGCTATAGTTTGTCGTAGGGCAGATAAAGGGGGTGCAGTGGTGCTTTTGCGAGCTGAGGATTACCATAGTACAGTGATGTCCCATCTAGCTGATACCAAATATTATTTTCAGTTGGAAACGGATCCTACAGCTGATTTACAGTGCAGGATTCGAGCGCTTACTGTGGAAGCGTTGGAACGCTACTGGATTACCCGTAAAGAATTTGAGTTTCTGAATTCAGCCCATCCTGTTATACCTGTTCTGTATATGGTCCCTAAGGTCCACAAGTCATTAGTGGATCCTCCAGGAAGACCCATTGTCTCTTGCAGGAATTCAGTACTAGAACCTCTGTCTAAATTTTGCGACTATTTTTTTCAACCTTTGGTGAAGTCCATAAAGTCATATGTACGGGATTCTTTTCATTTTTTATCAGTGGTTTCTAGATTGCATATTCCCCAGGGATCTATTTTGGTGACCCTAGATGTGGCCTCCTTATATACCAACATCCCTCAGGAGCAGGCTTATAATATAATGGCATGTTTGGATTGGAGTCCCCCAGCTCGCATTCCTCGAGATTTCATATTGGCTTTATTACATTTGGTGTTACATCATAATTATTTTTTATATAATGGCCATTTTTACCATCAAATATACGGAGTTGCGATGGGTGCCACTGTGGCCCCATCGGTGGCCTCGTTGTATGTTGCTGATTTTGAGGAGAAATTTATTTATGGGTCTGAGGCGTTTAGCTATGTTTTAGCCTGGAGCCGGTTTTTAGATGACATCTTTTTTGTTTGGACCGGATCGGAGGTATCCCTTCAACAATTTTGTAGTTGGATGAATTCCTTAGATACCAATCTCCAGTTCACTCTTAAGTATGATCGTCATCAAATTGAATATCTGGATCTACAGTTATTTATACAGGGGTTTTCATTACAGAGTACTCTTTACAGAAAACCCGTTCAGCGGAATGTACTTCTGAAGTACACTAGTTTTCATCCTCCGGCCCTTCGGCGGGGGCTTTCTTTTGGACAGTTCCTTCGTATTCGCCGGTTATGTTCCTCAAGAGCACAGTATCGAATACATGCAAAAGATCTCACCCAACGCTTGTTAGCTAGAGGATATCCTGAGGCTTTGTTGCGTAAAGCTTTTAAACGGGCTTTAAATAATCATCCAGATTGGTGGGAAACTGACTCTAAGGCCCTTAAAAATGAACGTAGGGTTATTGGAGTAGTTCCTTTTGTTCCTAGAGCTGCTCAGGTGGTGCGTATACTTAAAAATCATTGGGGTATGTTATCTTGGCACCCTTGTTTTCAACAACCTTTGATGGTTGCTTATCGGAGGACTCGAACAATAGCTAATTGGTTAATACACCCTGAGGGGTCTGACTCGGGAGTTCAGGTTTCACAAACTGGACATTTTATGTGTGGTAAATGTGATTTTTGTGCCACATCGTTAGAAGGAGCCAGTTGGGAAGATCCGATTACTGGCATGCATTATACCTCCAAGTCTTATTCGGACTGTCAGACTTCTTTTGTGGTTTACCTGTTACTTTGTCAGTGTCCCCAGCTGTATGTGGGACGAACCATCCGCCCTGTAAGGAAGCGACTACTGGAACATCGATCGAGGATAAATGCTCGCCAGGATTTTGCCCCCTTAGTACCACATTGCCAACAGGCGGGTCATTATTTTGAAGATTTACGATGGCGGATTTTAGAAGTCATTCCGTTGATGTCTCGGGGGGGAGATCGCCAGGCACGATTACAACATGCCGAACAGTACTGGATTTATCGGCTGGGGTCTGTAGCACCTGCAGGTATGAATGTGGACATTGATTGGTGGAGCCTACACTTGTGATATTTGGAGGAGGAGTTGGAGTTTTTTCTATTGCTGCTGGTCCTGACGTCATCTCTTGCTCTACTTAAATTGAACTGCATTGCTGGAGGATTTATTCGCCTGAAGAAGAGCTGTAAGAGCTGAAAAACGGCTTGAAACACTGTCAGTGTTGCGAGAATCCTACCGGGGATGTATTCTGTGAGCTGACCCCCGAAAGTTGGACAGTGCTAGTTACTCCATGGGGAGAGTCAGCTAAGTCCTTTTTGATTCCTTGCTGTTGTTTGAGGCTGGGCATCTTGTGACGCTGTGGATTACCTTGTCTATTTTAGCCTACACTAAACCAGCTAAGGGATAAATTTTTCTGTTGCTTCAAGTAGTAACAGTTGACGGCAACGGGTGTTGTCCTGTCTAATCAGGACCGAGATAGTCGGTCTTTTAAATTGATTAAAAAGGAGGACTCACTACGAGACATGAAATGTTTCCTGTCAGGGTGAGTGATCCGACAAAAAATATTTATTTTCTTTTTTGGGGGGTGGGAGTAGTTCTTTAATAGGTAGTTTGGGGAATCAAGTATTCAGTATTATGATGGCATCGGGGGCGATCAAGGTATCGGGGAAAGCCCCCGATGCAATCAAAATACGTTTGTGGGCGCGTGCTAGTGTTAAGTCACCTCAGACCTAGGCTCAGAGATATTGGTGCCAAGGCTAGTTGTGAAATTCTCTACACCTGTTTCTGCATCAGGCACAGCCATCATTTATTATTTATTTATTTATTAGTTGTTTTCTAAACTGCCCCTTCCAGAAATCAAGGACTGTTTACATTGAACATAACACGATAACTTTACATTATAACATAGAATATACACGTTAACATTTTAACAGCTGCCAAATATATTACAACAACTTATATACAATAAAGCAGTTAGGAGTATTTAGGTATTCCATTATCCAAGGGTAAACATTAATAGTGACCTATATATGTTGTGACTAGGTTGGTTGGGTTTGCAGATTGTCAGGTGGGTTACTATAGTAGTCAAGGAACAGGTATGTCTTGAGTTCCTTGCGGAACAGTTGGAGATCCTTTATTGCTCTCAAATTATCTGGAAGTGCATTCCAGAGTACTGGGGCAATGTATGTGAATGCTCTAGTACTTGTAGTGTGATTGGTGTAGCATATGTGACATGGTATTTCAAAAGTGTTCTGTGAACAGCTCCTTCTGTTTCTTGTGTTTGACGGTGACTTGAGGAGGGAGGATAGGTATGAAGGGGCTATGTTATTGTAGAGCTTAAAAACTATCATCATGTATTTGTATTTTATTTTTGTTGCAATGGGTAACCAGTGAAGCTTATGCAGAAGTGGGGTGATATTGTGAGAATGGTGGGCCTTATGAATTATGCGTGCGGTAAGATTTTGTGCCATCTGGAGTTGTTGGATAGTTTTCTTAGGAAGCCCTTGCAGAATACTATTGCAGTAATCAAAATGGGGTATGATTAGAGCTTGTAAGACTGATTTAAAGTCATAGCTTTCTAGGAGGGCTCTGAGGTGTTGAATCTTACGTAGCTTGAAGTATATGACTTTAGTAATTAATTTATGTGAGATACCATGTTTAGTTATTGATCTAGAGCAGTGGTTCTTAACCTTGTTGGAGGTACTGAACCCCACCAGTTTCATATGCACATTCACTGAACCCTTCTTTATTGAAAAATAAAATACGATTTTTTTTTTTAATTCAAGACATAGGTATATGTTTTACTGGTTCACAAAATGAATCGTGCATTAACATCACTGTGTTCAAAGAACAAAACCAATACAATGCATGAACTCACAACAAATTACATACATAACTTTTCACAAAGACATGACCTTTTTTAATACTACCACACTAAAATGGTTTTAATTTTTAACCTTATGTATTCCAATAATGAACTTATTGTATTTATGCTATTTATTGTTTTTAACATTTTAACACACACCCATCACCTAATTTCCATCAGGTTACACCGCTACAATAATAATGAATATTTACTGCAAATCAGTGTGACTTCTGCTGTTGCCTTTGAGAGACCAGTTCAGAAATGCGTGGCTTCACCTTGGCAAGTGCCACTCTCATGTCATTTTCACAGCAAAGTCTGTTCCTTTTCTTCGTTTTTATGTCCAGCATCCTTGAAAAGGATTGCTCGCAAAGATATGTTGTAACAAATGGTATAAAAATTTCCAGGGCTTTCCTAGCAATAACAGGATACGTTACCATTTGTCGACACCAAAACGTTGAGAGCGTTGTTGTTCTGAAGAGTTGCTGTTGAACCTGGCTCTGCTGAATTTCAATGATTTCGTCGAGGTATTCATCATTGACATCTGCTGTCTCAACACCAAACGTGAACGGCTGTCTCACCCATGCTGGATATGACTCTCTTGTAGGGAAGTATCCATCGAGAGACTTTGCAAGCTCATCTAAGTGCGTAGCAATTGCTTGCTTCAGTTCCGTGGGTACAGAAATGTCTCCGATTCCAGACACATCTTCGATCTTACTTACACAGTCGTCCAGCAGGGGAAAGTTTGAGAAGTTATCGTTCTCTGTTCATCGTTTCCATAACGGTAGCTTTTTTTGAAAAGCCTTTAGATTTTCTTCCGCTTCGATGATGTTGACTCCACCACCCTGCATCTGCTGATTGAGATGATTGAGAGATGCGAATATATCAGCCATGTACGCTAAAATGAGAATGAACTTAGAATTTTTGAAGCAATCTGCATGACGATGTTGATGCTCTTGCAAAAACAGGGCTAATTCCACACGCATGGCAAAAACACGATTCAGCACCTGTCCCCGGGATAACCACCGAACGTTAGAATGGTACAGAAGTACCTCGAATTCAGAGCCCATTTCTTTACACAGCTCACTGAAGATGCGGTACCTCAGTGCACTATTTCGCACATAGTTCACACATTCCACTACAATTTTTAATACTTCTGTCATTTCTGGAGGCAAGGTATTTGTTGCCAAGCATGCCTGTGCAGAATACAATGCGTAATAATGATGTGTGGTGCATCAGCTTTCACTAGCGCATCAAAATCAGACTTTCTTCCCAACATAACTGGAGCTACGTCCGTACAAACTGCAGAAACCATATCCCACGAAAGATTGTTGTCTCTGAAGAAGTCATCCACAAGTTTCTTCACATCGGCTGCCTTAGTTGTTGTAAGAGGCTTACAAAATAAAAAATCTTCCTTTATCATATCGTCTTTCACATAGCGCACAAATACAGCAAGCTGACTTAGATTAGAAACGTCTGTGGTCTCGTCGAGTTGGAGGCTGAATTTTGCTGGGCTTGAAATCAGATCTGCAACTACTTGAGCCAAGATGTCTTTGCTCATGTCCTCTATTCTGTCGCTGATGGTGTCATTTGAAAGAGGAATTTGGGATAATTTAACTTCGGCCGCTTTTCCCAGCATCAGATTCGCCATCTTCAACACAGCTGGTTTTATGAGTGTTTCACCAATGGTGTGTGGTTTGCCCTGCTTTGCGATCAGGTAAGCAACTTCGTACGCTGCTGTGAGGGTCGGTGGTTGATGGGTACAAAGCCGAGAGCAGGCAGATTAGCCTTTTCATCGAATCTGAATTGAATTCAGCAAGCGTTGTGTTCTTGTATTCCCTATCTCCATGCAGGTTAAGGAAGTGTTCCTTTAGTTTAGCCGGTACTAGACTAGAATTGCTTAACTTGGCATTGCAAATCATGCAGATAGGATGCTGACTCCCATCACGTTCTGTGATATATGCGAATCCATGTTGTACGTATTCGTCTGACCACTTTCTTTTTTTGCTAGACATAGTTAGTATGGATTAAAATATTAAGAAAGAAATCACACGACATACCATCACAACAGTCACAAGTCAACTACTGAGTGCACCAAATTCCCTGCAGCACAGATTGGCCAAGCAATGTAGTGTGATCACCTGCAGCCAATGATGGCCAAGCGGGGCGTGTCATCACAAATCATATGAGTCGGGTGCATGTTTTGTGTCTTGACCTCCGCCGAACCCCTGAGACTGACTCATCGAACCTCTAGGGTTCGATCGAACCCAGGTTAAGAACCACTGATCTAGAGTGATTCCAAGGTATTTCACTTCTTTTTTGATGTCCAGCTCAGACACTTGTATGTGGAATTTTGATGGAGGATTAAAATTTTGGTTACGGGATACATAGAGAACTTCTGTTTTATTGATGTTTATTTTTAGGTTGTGCATTTTTAACTATTCTATTACATCATCAAGACAGGATGTTATCTGAGAGTGTGTAGGGTTGGATATGTCTATGGAAAGATACAACATTATATCATCAGCATAGATGTGGTAATTTACCTTGTGTTTTTTAAAGCTTTTACAGATTGGTTGTATATAAAGATTAAAAAATAGGGCAGAGAGGGAAGAACCTTAAGGAATACCTTGTTCCTGTTTGAAGGTTGAAGAAGTTCTTTGTCCGATCTGAATCCTGTTGAGTGCAGTTGGTTAAGTAGGTTTTAAACCATTGAATTACTGTACCATTTAAACCAATCTGTTGTAGTCTTAAGGATGAGAATTTTATGACTGATACTGTCAAAGGCTGAGGCACTGTCAAGGAATATTAAGATAAATGCTTGTTTGCTGTTGTTCAAGCCACATATGAATCTGTCCATAAAAGTTAGCATAAGTGTCTCTACACTATGATAAGGTCTGAACCCGTGTTGTTGCTCATCAAGGGGTGTGTTTAATTCAATGAAGTCTTGAAGTTGGAGCTGTACTACTTTTTCAAGAACCTTCGCCATAAACGGTAGATTGGAGATGGATCTGTAAGAGTTAGGGTGATCTTTGTCAGTCGTATTTGATTTTAAAATTGGGCAGATGATTGCTTGTTTTAGGGCGGTGGGCATACGTCCATCTTAAGGATTGGTTTACTGTTGCTAAGATGGCTGGAGTGAACTCATTTTTCGTTGCTTTTAACAAACTGACCGGGCAGGGGTCAGTGGGAGAAGTAGTCGTATTGATGTTTGTAATTATGTTTTTGAGGTGTTTTTGGTCTATAAGGTGGAATAAAGTCCATTTGTCATGAATACATGGGTTAGAGTCATTTGGTAGGAGATTGATTGACTTGGAGGTGATGTCATCACTATATAGGGGTTTAGTTATTCCATATAATGATTAGCTAGTGCCTGTGGTTTGATAGGTTTGACAGGAGGTGCTCTCAGGTGAAGCTCATTACTCAAATCAGTCATACACTAAGGACCTGAGATTAGTTAAGCTTCAGGTGAACAAGGTATATTACACGTATTAGGTACAGTTTTATTAGTATAAATATCCATGGCAAACCCTTAGTAAGTAAAGAACTTAGATCTAAACACAAACCTAAAACTAAGATGCAGACAGCAGTCCAGCAGCGGGATGGGGGCTTTCCAGTCTTTTGCATTGAGTGTCACATGTATGATTTTCTCCCAGTTGGTGAGAGGTCTTACGTGTGCACTAGGTGCAAGGAGCTCTTTGCTCTCAGGGAACGAGTCCGTTCTCTAGAGGCTAAAGTAGCAGACTTGGAAAGCATAAGATAGACAGAGAGGTACATAGACGAGACCTACAGGGATATAGTCCTGAAGTCCCACCTCCAGTCTGGCAGCATCCCTGTTGCCATGGAGGAGAGAGAGTTCACGTAAAAACACAAAAAGGAGCAGCGTGTCTTGCACTACCAGCCAGGAAACACAATGGAGCAAGAAACGTAGGTATGGATGTTTGTAGAGCCTTTAATGGTGAAGGTCAGAGACCCCGACGCGTTTCGGCGTGGGACGCCTTCTTCAGGGGGTACAAAGCTTAAAAGTAGGGAAATAATACATAATGTTTAATTAAAAATATAAATATATGCAAAAAATAATAATAATATAACAAACAATACATAGAAAACATATTAATAAACAATCAGATTAATACCGTAAATCCATTAAAAACCGTAAATATATCACTACAATTGACAAAGTGATACACCCTTATAGCTGTGTAAACTAATTTAGAACTGTGGACATAAACCATAAACCCTATGTATTAGTTATGGGGATCACATGAATATACAATAAAACTTCAAAGAAGTGCTAGAGAAACGCAGGACATGAGGGTTAAACCATATTAGCAGACAGACAACCTAATTGAATAATTGATATATGTAATTAAGATATGTTAAAAATAAGTGTATAAAAGGGATGATACTATATTAAAAAACAAATTATTATTTATTTTATTTATTTAGCGTACATTTGTAACCTGCTGCTTCCAGTGATCAGTAGCGGCCTCTATACATGGGGATTTGGCTGTACCGGCCAGAATTAATGTATATACAATGCGATTAGGGGGGGCGATAGTGCACAAAAATCAAGGGGTTAAAGGATTTACAGTTAATTGATTATTGCAGGTACATACAGGATACTTAATACATATTTACAATTGTCTGTTAGGACTTACAAAGGATCCTTATATACAATTTACACATTGCTGAGATTGTTATGAAACAACTGAACATATGGAAAAAGGTATAAGTGTATAAAATTACTATGATAGTGATAAACATCAGCGAAGTAAACCGTTATAAAGTAAAATTGAAACCTCGTATCACTGCTGCTTAAAAAACAAAATAAAATAAAAATAATAATAATAATAATAATAAAAACTATGCCATCGATCATTCAGAAGATATGATTAATCCTACTAATTAATCCTACTATTATTTCCCTACTTTTAAGCTTTGTACCCCCTGGAGAGAGTTCACGTGACAGGAGAGCATCACCCTGGTGTGGCAGGAAGTGATCCTGTAACTAGGACCTGTCTTCCAGGTGATGTAAAACCCTCTCGCACCGAGGACGTTTCTCCAGGGCCATGTGCCCATGAGGGAAGGGTTAGGACAGCCGTTATAGTTGGTGATTCGATCATTAGGCATGTAGATAGCTGGGTGGCTGGTGGACGTGAGGATCGCCTGGTAACATGCCTGCCTGGTGCGAAGGTAGCGGACCTCGCACGCCACCTAGATAAGGTCTTAGATAGTGCTGGGGAGGAGTCTGCTGTCTTGGTACATGTCGGTACCAATGACATAAGAAAATGTGGTAGGGAGGTTCTGGAGGCTAAATTTAGGCTTTTAGGTAGGAAGTTGAAATCCAGAACTTCCAGGATAGCATTCTCCAAAATGCTTCCTGTTCCACGCGCAGGACCCAAAAGGCAGGCAGAGCTCCAGAGTCTCAATGAGTGGATGAGACAATGGTGCAGAGATGAGGGGTTTGGATTTGTTAGGAACTGGGGAACATTCTGGGGAAAGGAGGGGCTCTTCCGAAGGGATGGGCTTCACCTTAACCGGGATGGAACCAGGCTGCTGACATTAACCTTTAAAAAGGAGATAGAGCAGCTTTTAAACTAGATATTAGGGGAAAGCCGACAGTCGCCCAAGAGCGGATGGTTCGGAAGAATGTATCTTTGAAGGATACTACCAAAAGCAGAGAGGTTCCACAAAAGAGTAAAGTAGCCCAAATGCCCTCAAGTATGGAGCAGACAGAGCTTAAAGATACCAAATTACCCATGTCTAACAATAGCCAAATTAATATGAATAAAATACATTCTCTAAAATGCTTGTATGCAAATGCTAGAAGTCTAAAAAATAAGATGGGAGAGTTAGAATATATAGCACTAAATGCAAGGTTAGATATGATTGGAATATCAGAGACATGGTGGAAGGAGGACAACCAGTGGGACACTGTGATACCTGGGTACAAACTATATCGAAATGATAGAGCTGATCAAATTGGTGGAGGGGTTGCTCTCTATGTTAGAGAGGGCATTGAGTCAGAAAGGATTAAAGTTTTGCAGGAAGCAAAATCTGCTGTAGAATCTATATGGATTGAAATTCCATGTAAAGGGGGGAAGGCAATGGCAGTGGGGGTGTACTATCGAGCGCCTGGCCAGAATGACCAAATGGATGATGAAATGCTCAAAGAAATCAAGGAAGCTAACAAAAGTTACAGCGCAGTAATAATAATGGGTGATTTCAATTACCCCGGTATCGACTGGGTCAGTGTCACGTCAGGATATGCTAGGGAGATAAAGTTCCTAGATGAAATAAATGACTGCTTCTTGGAGCAGCTGGTTCATGAACCGACCAGAGGGGAAGCCATATTAGACCTAGTCCTTAGTGGAACACCAGATCTAGTGCAAGAGATAAGGTTGTTGGGGCCACTTGGCAATAGTGATCATAGCATGATCGCCTTTGATTTAATTAGTGGAGGAGGGATAGTAAGGAAATCCACAGTACTACCTTTTAACTTTCGAAAGGGAGACTATGATAAAATGAGGAAAACAGTTAAGAAAAAACTAAAAGGAGCAGTTGCAAAGGTTAAAGACGTACATCAAGCTTGGGTGTTGTTGAAAAATACTATCTTGGAAGCCCAGACCAGCTGTATTCCACGCTTTAAGAAAAGTGGAAGGAAGTCCAAAAAACTGCCAGCATGATTTAAAGGTGAGGTCAAAGAGGCTGTTGCCAAAAAAGCATCTTTCAGGAAATGGAAAAAAGAGCCAAATGACGAAACCTGGAAACAGCACAAGCACTGGCAAGTCAAATGCAAGGCATTGATAAGGCAGGCAAAGGGAGAATTTGAGAAGAAGCTTGCTGCGGAAGCAAAAACGCTAAGTAAAGACCTTTTCAAGTACATTCTTAGCAAAAAACCTGTGAGAGAGTCAGTTGGTCCATTAGATGATAAAGGGGTTAAAGGAGTACTAAGAGGCGACAAGGCGATAGCGGAGAGACTGAATGAATTCTTTGCTTCAGTCTTTACTGAGGAAGATGTAAGGATGTTACCCATGACTGAAGTGGTATTTAAAGGTGCGGAAGAATTGAAGGAAATATCGATACATCGGGAAGATGTATTACAACTATTAGATAAACTGAAGAGTAGCAAATCACCTGGGCCGGATGGTATACATCCAAGGGTTTTGAAAGAACTGAAATATGAGATTGCAGACCTGCTATTAGTAATCTGTGAACTATCATTAAAATCATCTCTAATACCTGAAGATTGGAGGATCACCAATGTAACAGCAATTTTTAAAAAGGGTTCCAGGGGTGATCCTGGAAACTACAGACCGGTGAGCCTGACATCAGTACTGGGAAAAATGGTAGAAACCATCATAAAGAATAAAATTACTTAGCATGTAGATAGTCATGACCTAATGGGAGACAGCCAACATGGCTTTAGACAAGGAAGATCTTGTCTTACTAATCTGTTATGTTTTTTTGAAGGAGTGAATAATCAGGTGGACAAAGGTGAGTCGGTTGATATTGTGTATCTGGACTTTCAGAAAGCCTTTGACAAGGTTCCTCATCAGAGCCTTTTGGCAAAACTAAAGAGTCATGGGATAGGAGGCAGTGTACTATTGTGGATCAGGAACTGGTTAAAAGATAGAAAGCAGAGGATAGGGCTAAATGGCCAATTTTCCCAATGGAGAAAGATGAATAGTGGTGTACCCCAGGGATCTGTGCTGGGTCCGCTGCTTTTTGACATATTCATAAATGACCTGGAAAGTGGAATAACGAGTGAGGTTATCAAATTTGCAGGTGACACAAAACTATTTAAAGTTGTTAAAACCCAAGAGGATTGTGGAAAATTGCAAGAGGATCTTGATAAATTGGAAGACTGGGCATCAAAATGGCAGATGAAATTTAATGTGGACAAGTGCAAGGTTATGCACCTAGGGAAGAACAACCCAAACTATGGTTACACGATGCAAGGTTCCACATTAGGAACCACCACCCAGGAAAAAGATTTAGGCGTCATTGTGGATACCATGTTAAAACCCTCGGCCCAGTGTGCAGTGGCGGCCAAGAGAGCAAATAGAATGCTAGGTATGATAAGGAAAGGAATGGAAAATAAAACAAAAGATATTATAATGCCTCTATATCGTTCCATGGTGAGACCGCACCTTGAATATTGTGTGCTATTCTGGTCGCCGTATCTTAAAAAGCGATTTTAGAAAAGGTTCAGAGAAGAGCCACCAAAATGGTAATGGGAATGGAAGGATATTCCTATGAAGAAAGGCTAAAAAGGTTAGGGCTCTTTAACCTGGAAAAGAGACAGCTGAGGGGAGATATGATAGAAGTCTATAAATTAATGAACTGAGTGGAACGGGTAAACGTAGACTGATTGTTTACCTTATCAGAATATAGAAAGACTATGGGACATGCAATGAAGCTACAGGGTAAACTATTTAAGACTAATAAAAGAAAATATTTTTTCACTCAACGTGTAATCAAACTCTGGAATTTGTTACTGGAGGATGTAGTAAAGGCTGTTAGTGTAGCTGGGTTTAAAAAAGGTTTGGACAAGTTCCTGGAGGAAAGGTCCATAAACCATTATTAAGAAGGGACCCAGGATATCAATGCTTGACCCAATACAATGCTTGACCCAATCCTGTGTGGAACCTGTGTCCCTTGGGGAAACTGCTAGGTACATATGACCTAGATTGGCCACTGTTGGAAACAGAATACTGGGCTTGATGGACCTTGGTCTGACCCAGTATGGCATATCTTATGTTCTTATGATCTTCATCTGGAGTAGGTATTTTTGTTAGGAATTTGACAATAGAAAAAAGCTCCCTTGGCCTATTAAGTGATTTAGTGAGCAGGGTAGTGTAACATTTCTTTTTTATATTATTCATAGCTTCCTTGTATGTTTGCAGTGTGTACATGTATAGTCTATTGTCATTTTTAGATCTTGTGCACCTCCATCTGTGTTCTTATTTTCGCAAATTTTGTTTTAATTGTCTTAAATCAGATGTATACCATTTTTTTAGATTCTTTCTATCTTGTCTTGTAGTGTGTGCGAGGAGCTTGCGCTGCCTTAGAGATAGTTGAGTTCCAGTTAAGTAGGATATCATCTAGATCAGTGTGGAATCTATGGGGGGGAGGATATTGTTCAAGAATGTTTTAGTCAAAGGAACCAAATTTCCTTTTATATGGGGTTGGTTCATTAGTAGTATGCAATGAGGGAGATGCCGGATGAGTGCATTCTAATAAGTGGTCCTTCCATGGAAGTGGTAGAGATTTATTGGGTGAATAAAGTTTGTCTCGTAGGATATTATTCAGGAGAAATATTAGATCTAAGATATTTCCTTTTCTGTGGGTAGGTATCTGAAGTACATGCTGGCAGCCTATATCTGACATGGCATTTATGAAATGAGATGCATATTTGCTGTGCAGGGCTGCTAGGTTGAAGTCGCCAAGAATAATGTGTAACTTATTTAAGGAAGTAGTACATGCTGTCTCTAAGATGGAAATAAGGTTGTCAGGTGTGGGTGAAGGCGGCCTATAAATTAGGCTGATCATTATGTTTTTATTTTCAATGATTAAGACATCCATACCTTTGATGTTTTTACTTAAATTAAGATTGGTTTTTAGATCTTTTTTTTTTGCTATAATTAGGACTCCTTCTTGTTTGGCTGCCCTTGGGCATTGGAATAAGTTATATTCAGAGACAGCTAGTTGATTAGCTAGTACTGTGTCTGAATCTGATAACCAAGTTTCAGTTAGGCACAGTAAGTCAGGGTTGTTGTCATTAACAAAATCTAATATTACTGGTATTTTATTTCTGATAGATCTTGTATTCAGTAGGAAACATTTTATAGGGTATGCTGTGATTGTGCATGTTTGTAGAGAGTGAATATCTTGAGGTTTTATGTATATTAGCCTGTGTTGATTATGTTTATGACAGTGGAATGAAGACGGGTGAAATGGGAATGAAGGACTACTCTTGGTACGATGCTGTATGATAGGAATTCGGAAGTGTTGCGAAGTAAATGGTTGGAGAGATTGAGCTAGTGGTGCTAAAAGTGTGATTAGGAGATTAGGAGAATGCTGACACAATATCATAGACTAGGTGTCAATAGAGTGCCACTGTAGATAAGAATTGAAATACAGAATTCATTAACTAAACAGTGAAATTATACCTGAAGGTCTACCTAGAAATATCTTAACTAGACACTTGCCTGATGTATAACAGTGAAGTAATTAGACATTAAAAGTGATAAAAATATCAGCATCAGTTTAGTCTAGCAGCAAACCGCTATAATTGCAAAGATATACATGCCGGATGTAAGATGTAAATAAACGTGCAGATCAATTTTGCAGGGGTGAAACAATAACTTTCTAGTTGTGCTGTAAGGCTGACTGAAAACAAGCTTAGTGTTGGAGCAAATAGAGTCTTTCTTGGAGTTGTACATACCTATGATCCATGCCTAAGGCGCGGGCCTGCCTGGCGTGGATGTGCCAAAGAACTGAACTTAATTTAATGGGTGGACAAGCTGTATGCATGCAGATCTTCAGCGCCGAGCTGATTGTGTGCTTTGGCTGGGAGCAGGAAGGAGCTTACCTCCTTGCTCCTTGCTGATGTCCCGATCGGTCCAGCGTTCATTGAGGCAGAGAAAGACTGGTTCTCCCAGGGCAAGCAGGATGAAGTCAGCCACAAGTGGTGACGTCATCCGACGGAGCCAGGACGGAAGTACTCTCACTAGCCCAGAAGGCTTAAGCCTCCTGGGCTGGACCGGTAGTCCCACCTCCCGCTCCGCCCCTAGCTGGCCAGTCTTTCGTCTTCCGCCTTGCCAGCAAGAAGTTTTTATTTTCACTCTCAAACAACTAATTAAACTCAACCAAAAGAATGAAGAAACCAGGTTTTTGAAAGTGCCCGGCCTGCTCTCGCAATATGGCCCATTCATATCCGATGCCTCGGATCTGAGCACTTAAAACTCCCTGCCTACAATCTCGCCCCAGGCTTGATCCCGTCGGCTGCCCTCGCGGACTTCCTACCCTTGCCGCTGTGAGTGCCGCTGCTGCTGGAATCACCTATGCCTTGCCGCAGTAAGTACCGCCACTGCAGAAATTCCCGACGCTCTGCCGCTATGAATAATGCCGCTGCTGAAATCACCCTACTCTCTGCAATGAGTGCTGCAGCTCCAGGATTCTTCTATGCTTGCCGCAGTGAATGCCGCCGCTCTGGAATCACCGATGCTGTTGCTCCGGCCGGGGACGCGCCTTTTCAGGCCTCCGTCCCCCGCCGCGAGACCGGGACACCTTCCACGTGTCTCTCTATGGAAGCGGCCATCTTCACCAGGGCTCCCCTCGGACACCCTCCACGTGTCTCTTATGGAAGCGGCCATCTTGACCGGGGCGCCTTACTTCCGTCTGTGCCATCTACTTCCGGCCAGCCTCGGCACAGCGCAGACCGCATCAGCTTCAGCTCCTTCAGCGGCAAGCAGGATAAGCTCTCCTCAGCAGCACCTTCGTGCCCGGAGCTCTGGGCACCATCGGTACCACGCCGATCGCGCGCAAACTAAGGAGAGCCCGCGCAGATCCAGGGCTCAGCCAAGATCCCCTGCGCAGATCTTCAAGGTCTCGGCGCAGACCTCTGAGCCGGAACAAGCACAGACACGGAGCAGGTCTCGGAGCAGGCGCAGACTCAGGCAGACACGGATCTGACAGCAGTCATATGTCAAGGAGCCGGCTTAGATGCAAATCTCGGAGCATTTGCAAGGCCAGTCCATGGCGCAGGAACCGCCATCGCCCCAGGAGTCACAGCTCAGGTCGGGGCAGGAGCAGCGCAAAGTGAGTCAGGCGCAGCACCCCCTAGCTGGCCCCGTTCCAGAAGGTGAAAATCCCCAACGCCCCTGTCTGTGGGGCTGCCTTGGAGCCCCGGCGCCGTTGCGCTACGATGCTCGAGCACATCACAACCTCCATCTCCATCCCTACGCGATCTCCCATCAAACCTTGCTGATGTCCCGATCGGTCCAGCGTTCATTGAGGCAGAGAAAGACTGGTTTCAGAGTGGAGAAGCGTTTTAAAGAAGCAGGCAGCTGTGCGCAGATCTTCAGCGCCGAGCTGATTAGATGCCTTGGCTGGGAGCAGGGAGGAACTTACCTCCTTGCTGATGTCCCGATTGGTCCTGCATTTGTCGAGGCAGAGAAAGGCCGGTTTCAGAGCGGAGCAGAGTTTTAAAGAAGCAGGCAAGCCATGTTCAGGTCTTCAGCGCTGAGCTGATTAGACTGGGAGCAGGGAGGAGCTTACCTCTTTGCTCCTTGCTGATATCCCAATCAGTCCGGCCTTCATCGAGGCAGAGAAAAGCCGATTTCAGAGTGCAGCAGAATTTTAAAGAAGCAGGCAAGCCGTGTGCAGATCTTCAGTGTCGAGCTGATTGGGTGCAGGGAGGCGCTTACCTCCTTGCTCCTTGCTGATGTCCCGATCGGTCCGGCTTTTGTCGAGGCAGAGAAAGGTTTGATTTGCATACCAGTTTAGAATGTGCAGCTCATTTGCCTACATTTAAATACTCTTGGCGTTAATTGTGCGCTAGTTTTTCGGTCACTGTTTTCCCGCATGTCTGTCTCTTTTCTGCATTTGATGTTAGCTTAAACATGCTTAAAATGTACTTAAAGGCCACGCTAGTTTTCTCCATCAGCTTGTAAGTTTGTACCTGAGGCAGTGGAGTGTTAAGTGACTTGCAGAAGGCTACAAGGAGTGCTAGTGTGATTTGAACACTGATTTTTCTGGTCCCACGCAGTTGCCGCAACCACTAAGCTGCTCCTCCTTCATTTATTTATCTTATATTCTGCCACATCTAACATGCCTATTTCAGATGTTGAATTATAATCTGCCCGCAATACATTAAAAAACAACATAAAATGTGGTCATAAACACAAGAAAAAGAATGCACTTCTAAAGAGGACAGGTTATTTACTTCACAGCCATGCTTTATAATACACATATAATACACAGTCCATGAGTTCAGTATTTCAGCTGAACCAAAAAACAGTAAGTTTACTTTAAATTTGGCAAAACTGCCTTCAAAGGTTCCAGCATGACTCTACAGCTAAGTCTCCTCTTCCATCAAGCTGCCTCTGTGTCTTGTAACCAAAAGATATTTTTTAAAAAAATCCCTCTTTAAATTTGGCTTGGATGCCTTGAAGGTCCCAGCTGCAATACGGCAGCCACTGCCTTTTATCTCACAGACTATCTCTGAATCCTGTGGGTCAAAGCCTCTACACACACACAGCCAAAAAGGAAAAATGCCTCTTTAGATGTCTCTAGCACACTCAGCAAAAATTGATAGCTAGTGCTTCACTCAAACTGTTGTGTTCTCTCTTTCTTTATTACAGCTTCCTCTCTTAGGATCAATGAAGAGAAGGGAGGCACCGACCCTCTGCAACAACACACCTGTAAACCTCCTGCTACGCCTCTTAAGCCTGTAGGTTTTTTTATGAGAAAGCTGAGCTTATTCCATTACCTTCCTCTTAAGAACTCTATCTCTTCTTCATCATTTGGGAGCAAGGGCTTTTCCTCCACAAGAGCTACCCCCATACTCTAATCAGAGGTATAACGGTTGAAGTGAGGGAAACTTTCATTCAGTTTGCTCCCCTTCTTTTCTGGCTCTAAAGCATATATATATATTTCCATGGGAATTGGCAGTTCCCCCTCCCCCTTCTTCTGGACAAACTTCTGAATCATTCCCTATCTCTGACTGGGTAGGAGGTTTTCCTAATCCCAGGAACTGGCTTTTTTTATTTACCTCCTGACAGCTGCCCTGGCAGCGAACTGAAGAGCTCCTCTTAAAATTATCTTTCTCCTAGGGAAGATGAGCTGACTGAAATTGAGTAAAATCACTTGCGAAATGCAATGTGTACTTCTGAGTCAATGCTGACCCAGCAGCTCCTGCGGGGTTTTGGCAGTAGTTGCCAGGCCTTTCTTCTGAGGCAATGTAGGGTTAAGTGATTTGCCAAGGCCACAAGGAGTGCTAGTGGGAATCAAACCTTGGTCTCTTGGTTACCAAGCCAGTGCTCTAACAACTAGACTACTCCTCCACTCCTTTAAAATCCCATCTCGAGGATCAAGCAGGAATGCAGTCTTCACATATGGGTGACATCAGCACCACGGAGCTCTCACGGGAATGCTCCCTAGCATTCATTAGGAAAGCCTTTGGGAGTACTCCACTGTGCCTGCATGCCTGCCTTCCCAACTCCTCTCCTCAATTCTTTGTTTCCGCAGAGCCAGCAGGATGTGCTGTCCTGTCACTGCATTAAAAACTATTCATTTTGGTGTGAAACATCGTGTTCTGCCTTCCCATTGATGCCGGTCCATCGAATCCGACACCAGTCCTGATATTTCTTTTCATTTTTATTTTTCATTTTTCAATACCTTTTTTCTTTCACGCGGTATCACCACTAACTAGGCCTTTAGGCCTCCATAGCCTTCTCTTCAATGTTGACGATAATGTTTCAAGCATGGAAAAACCAACTAGTGGTTTTAAAAAATGTACCAAGTGTGCTGGTACTATATCAGTCACTGATAAACATAACTGGTGTTTAAAATGTTTGGGACCTGACTATAATCCCAATTCTTATCCTTTGTGTCAACAAATGATAGAAAGGCCTAAAGAACCGAGCCAGTAGCTTCCACTTCTTCGAGAGATCAACTTTTTCTCAGAGATCTCAGATTTCTTCGAAGTCCAAACATAAGTCAAAACCCCTGGCCACTCCAAAGTCATCGGCATCAAAGACAGATACCGAGATGAGAAAGAAGTACCAGAATAAGCATTGTGACTCCCCCAGAGGTGCTTCCGATGCAGACCAGCCAGCCAAACAGCCCCGGTGGGAGGATTTATGTTCCAAAACACAAATGGGGATCCGGGACACTCCTGAAGCATCATCCTCTGGAGAGCTACCAGTTCCATGTTGTGGGACAGTGGCCCAGAGCCCCATTAGTGATTCCATCCAGACATCGGCCATCTCCCTGGAGTAGCGCATGCTGGCTCTCAAGAGGAGGTTGGCCACACTCCTGGCAGCCTTGGAACCAATAACATCGAGAGCTCCAGGAGTGCAAGCTTCGACACAGGGACTACAGTCAGGTGTATCTGGCCCAATGCCAGCCTAGAACCAGTATCAGTGGAACCCTCAAGGTCACTACTGCCCTTTGAACCGACTGAAACCACTGTTCTCCAGGAATAAGCAGGAAGTCGGTCCTCACATATGGCAGATGTCAGCGCTGACGGAACCCATGCAGAAGCATCTCCACAGCTTTCAAAGAAAGCCTTTGGGCGATGTCACCACACATGTGTGGTCCCCTTTCCGCCCAAGGGTGCCATCTTGCTCAGTCTCTTTTTTCCGCAGAGCCCACCGGACATATGTTCTGTTTCCCTGCAACAGTCCTTGACAAAACTGTTCCTAAAAGTTAGTTTTCCAGTAGGCGTATGGGTTCCTGTTCCTGCCTCGAGCGGCACCTCCTGGCGCCGTTCTCGACCCCTTTTTTATCGAGGTCTCCCTCGACCGGTGTTCGTGCCTTTTATCACCCAGGGGTTGTCGACCCTGTCCGGGTGGTTCCCCACCATGTCTCCCGGTGGGTTCAAAAAGTGTGACTGCTGCAGTCAAACCATGTCCATTACTGACACCCATAACTGATGCTTCTGCTGCCTGGACCCAGACCATGACAGCACCTCCTGTGAGCTAAGCCAGGCCATGTCGGCCAAAACCAACAAGGTTGGAGTTGCAGGAGAATTTGTTCCCCAGATCTGACTTGGCTCCCGCCTCCCCGGCACCAACCTCCAAGCCCAGCACATCCCACGATGCCCAAGCATCCTCGAAGTCCCGCGGCTGTGGTGCCTCCAAGAAGACCCCAGAACTGGAAAGAAGAAATAATCGAAGTCTACTGCGGCTGCACTGGAGAAACCCAGAAAAACCCCGTGGAGGGACTCGGGTGACTGAGAAGTGCCCCACCGAGGTCCTCAAGAAAGATTCCTCGGCTGGCTGAGACTGTGCGAGGTTCCTCGAGGCTGTAGTTCTCGTCGAGGATGCACTCCCTAGAGTGCCTGCGCCAGGCCCAAAATCCTTGGTGCCCACGCCAAAAGCTGAAGAGCTTTCTGGCTTGGAAATCAGAATGGCGGCCCTGGTCAGAACATCACTACTATCTTGGCCCTGCAGCAGGTGATGATGGCTGGTTCCTCCATCTCATTTGCCCCGATTACCGGGCCCTCAACCTCGAGGGAGTCCCTGGTCATCGAACTGAGCATCGAATGTCCTTGACCTCGAGAAAGCCCTTGACACTGGTCAAGGCCCCAGTCCCATTCGTTGGGTATCTGGTCCTTGCCGGCCAGTGTCCACAACTAGGACCCCAGGTCCTTCACAAGCTGTCGGCCCTTTGGCACCGACCTCAATACCAGGAGTTGCAGGGCCTCATCACTGCTCGACTCCAAGTCAGAGACGGAAGACGAGGTGTCCACGGACACAAGAAGGCACTGAGACATTCCCTTGGACCCATCTCCCCCATCACCTCGACACCTCCTCCCGAGGACATAGCCTTTCAAGACTTCATCAGGGATATGGCCAAGGCCTCTCGGTGCAAACCAAGGTGGAGGAGGACCCACGCACCAAAGAGTTGGAGATTCTGCAATACGAGACTCCACCTAGAGAAACCCTCATGGCGCCGATCCTCGAGAGACTTCTCCTCCGAATGTGGGAGACACTGTAGAAACTTTGTGTGCGATTGTATTCTGTGTTACTCTCTGCTTATTTCTCACTGCTTGAGGGACCAGAGACCGAAAGAGCTGTGGTATTGTGGCCAGATCACGGGGTTTTCTTCAGACACCAGCATCAGTGCCCATAATCAGCCATCGGCTCGACGCTATGTACCGTATCAGGAAAGAGCCAGGGTTTCACAAACCCCAACTGCCACACAACTCCATGGTCAAGAGCCAAAAAGCCCACTCCTCCCTGCTGGGAGGCCCCGGCCCTCAATTTCCTCAGGCGCAAATGTTATCAGGGCTCGATGATGGGTTGCCGGATTCAGGCCTATGGACTGTATATAGGCATGTACTTAAAGGCACTGGCCAGAGAGCTGTCTGGGTTTGCATTGGGTCTCATCAGGGAACCCCTCCAATGGTTCCAGACCCTGACCTTAGGAGTGAGGGACTGCTCCAAGTTCCTCTCCCGGGCCACCTATGATGGCTGTGAGTCAGTGGCTCAAGTTGCAGCGGCCAGCATTGGGGCCCGGAGCCATGCCTGGCTGCAATCCTTCGACCTCAAGCAGTGGGTCCATGACAAACTGCTTGATGTCCCCTGTGCTGGTGAGAACCTTTTCGGCAAACCCATGGCCGACAAGGCCGCTGAGATTGAAGCCAAGTTTGTGACCCGTCAGAGGCTCTCTAAGAAGATCTCATCCCATCCCTGCAAAACATCTTCAGGGAAAAGTCCGCCTTTGCACAGGGTCATCAGTACCAGCCCTACTCTGACCATCAGCAAGGTTCTCACCCCAAGAGGAAGGGACACAGGGCTCAGAAGGCAAAAACATCTAAGCCCCAGGCTCCAGCTCCCACCCAGCCTAGGGAGAGCTTTTGACTCCAAGGGCAGGGCCTCACCTCCCCCAGGAGACCTTCACCACCCAATAGGGGGATGCCTGGCACTCTTCACCCACAGGTGAGCCTCAATTACCTCGGACCTCTGGATACTGCAAGTGGTGAGAGAAGGTTATCTTCTCCACTTACAGCAGATACTACATAGGTTCTTTCCTGGAGAGCTAGTGCGGCCTCTCCTTCAGCAGACCCTGTTACTCATAGAGCTCACAGGTCTTCTTAAGGACAAAGCAGTAGAACCTGTGCCCAAACACCTGTGGGGCAAAGGCTTCTACTCCAGTTGATATCCGGATAATTGAAATCACCCATTATTACTGTGTTGTAACTTTTGCTAGCTTCCCTGATTTCTTTCAGCATTTCATTATCCTTCTGTTCATTCTGGCCAGGCGGTCGGTAGTACACCCCCACTGCCCTTGCCTTCCCCTTTTTACATGGAATTTCTATCCATAGAGATTTTATGGTGTATTTTGTTTCCTGCAAAACTTAATCCTATGTGACTCAATGCCCTCTCTAACATAGAGCACAACCCTTCCACCAATTTGATCTACTCTATCATTGTGATATAGTTTGTACCCAGGTATCAGTGTCCCATTGGTTGTCCTCCTTCCACCAGTTCTCTGCGATACCAATCATATCTGATCTCTCATTTAGAGCTATATATTCTAATTCTTCCGTCTTATTTTTTTAGACTTCTAGCATTTGCATACCGGCATTTTAGAGGTTGTATTTCAATCATATTAATCTGGTTATCACTTGATAGGGATAATTTGGAATCGTTCAGCTCTGTACTTAAGGGCATCTGGGTAACTTTAATCTTTATTGGGACCTCTCTGTTTGGATGTTCTAACTTCCCTGTTTTGTCAATATCCTTCAAGGGTACATTCTTCCAAACCATGTGCTCTTGGGCGGCTGTCGGCTTTCCCCTATTATCTAGTTTAAAAGCTGCTCTATCTCCTTTTTAAATGTTAATGCCAGGTGAATAACTATGCTTTACCTGAAGTTTATTTGCTTGCTGCTTCTCATGTTTGCCACATACCCCACTTATTTTTTTTCTTTCTAGCCCCATGCCTTGATGGCATTTCCCCACTTCATTAACCCAGGATAGAACATCCACATTAATATGACATTGTCCCATCCTACATGCTACTTGGAATCTATTCATTTGCAGGGCTAAGTACCAGCGAGTAAGGTAGGCTTTGGAATTTTTCATTTAATTTAGCGATTTGTATGCGGCATGGTCTGCAGAGGTTTTTAACTTGAGACTACCAGCATGTTGTATCTGTCCATGGATTATTCTGCCCCTCTGCCTTCACTGCTCTCACAAATAACCTACCCTCATGGTTCTCAGCAACTTCCTCCACATTTGGAAGGCTGTCCCCTCAGAGAACTACCTTCAGAACCTGTATCTCAACCTGCCTGGATAACCACTATTCCCTGGGACCACCTGGATGACCTGAGCTTGATTGCAGAACCTTCCCTATTACTAGACTCTGCTGAGGAGAAAGAGGAAAAAGACGGGTCTTCTACTTCTCCTTAGGGGCAGCAGCTGCCACATCAGGAAGACTATTCTTACCCTAAGTTCCTTTTAAAACTCACTATAGTGAGATCCCCTTCACCAGGAAAGATTTTCATTCCATCCTGAAGTCCATGCTTATTTCTAAGAAAGTCCTTGTTCATTCCTAAGGACATCCTCATTCTGTGTTCTCACAAGATCCTGCATGAATTTCAACTTTTGGCTTGGCAAACGCCATTATCATCTAAAGCTCTCTCATGTCATCTAAAAGATACATATAGATTAACAGGGGGCCCTGGCCATTTACACCAGCAGTTGCCCCATCTTGTCTGTTATTTGTAAAGCAGCGCTTAAACATTCTAAATCCTCAAGGGCATCTTCTCGTACCCCTCCATGGAAGAACCAGAGCATTTTAGATACTGTTGGCCATAATATTTTTGTCTTCTATGCTAACCCTAAAAATACTGGTGCACCATCTACAGATGCTGCACTGTTTGATTTATTGGTATCTGTTATACTACCCTTTGATTATAGCTGTTAGAGCAAAAACAATACTTAATACAAAAATAATATTTAATAATAGTAAAAAAAAAATAAAAACAAACATAAATGTAGTGTAACAATTCTGACCCCAGTATCACTATCACTTCGGTACCGGTGGTGAGTAAACTGCTGAACTCGATGTACCAAGTCTGCCGAAGCCCAGGTTTCCAAAAGTCACAGCTGCCGCATAACTCCATGGTGGTGGAGTCGGCCATACATCGGCTGAAAAGCCAGAAAACACTCTCCTCGGTGCCCCCGGCAGGGAGGCCCAAACCCTGGACGCCCTTGGCAGAAAGTGCTACCAGGGCTCAATGCTCATCGGCCGTGTCCAGGCCTACCAGCTGTACATGGGCATGTACCTGAGAGACTTGGCAAAGGAATTCACCGAGTTCTCAGCTGGTCTCTCCGAGGAACCCTTGCAGCAGTTCAAGAACCTGGCCAAGGCAGTCTGTGAATGCTCCAAATTCATGTCTCGAGCGGCCTATGATGGGTTGGAGTCGACGGCTCAAGTAGCAGCGGCGGGCATCGGTGCACGGCACAAAGTTTGGCTACAGTCTTACGACCTCGAGCAGTGGGTTCAGGACAAATTGGTCGATGTCCCCTGCCAATGAGAAAACCTCTTTGGCAAACCCATAACCGACAAGGCTGCCGAGTTGGAGACCGAGTTCATGACGAGGACCAGGCTCTCCAAAAAGAACGCTGCCTCTCTTCGATGGAAGGGCTCAGGTAAAAAGTTCTTTTACCCGAGGAAGGGGAGCTGCTTAAAGAAACTACCCACCTTTTCAGGCCTCCCCAGCTCCCCAACAGGGTCAGCAGGCCAAGGAGCATGGGCATGGCCCTCGTAAGCAGAAGGCTCCAAAACCCCAGGCACTGGCTCCGGCCCAGTCAGGAGGGAGTTTTTGACTCTTTGAGCATAGCCTGTCTACCTCACAGAGATCAGCAGCCCACAGGGGGATGTCTGGCCCTCTATGCCTAGAGGTGGTTCACCATCAGCACTGACTCCTGGGCACTTCGGGAAGTCAGGGAGGGTTATCTCCTCCACCTGACTCAGACACATCCCCCTTATTTCCTGGGAGAGCCCCTCAGGTCTCCCCTCCACCGGGACCTTCTACTGAAGGAGTTGGCAGGTTTTCTCGAGGACAAAGCGATTGAACTGGTGCCCCACCATCTCAAGGGCAAAGGGTTGTACTCCAGGTACTTCCTCGTGCCAAAAAGGAGAGGGGGCCTAAGGCCCATCCTCGACCTGTGCAACCTAAACAAATTCCTGGTGAGGGAGAAGTTCAAGATGCTCTCCCTTGGAACATTGCTGCCATACCTCCAGCAGGGAGATTGGCTATGCTCTTTAGACCTCAAGGATGCTTATACTCACATCCTCGTTCACCCCAACCACAGGCAGGTAGTGGGGGGCAGGCATTTTCAGTACAGGTACTCCTCTTCGGCTTGGCTTCAGCCCCGGCCCCAAGAGTCTTCACAAAATGCTTGGCAGTCGTGGCCGCCTTCCTCCGCCTCCAAGGGATCTTTGTCTTCCCCCTACCTGGATGACTGGCTCATAAAGGGAGGCACAGCCTCAGAGGTGCAGCAGGCCACCACACGCACAGTCCAGGTCCTGCAACACTTGGGGTTTGTCATAAACTACCCCAAGTCTCACCTCCTCCCGGCACAGTGTCTGGAGTTCATCGGGGCAAAGCTCGACACTCTCCAGTCGAAGGCCTTCTTGCCCAGGGACCGAGCCGACTGTCTCAGGACTCTGGCACGGGACATACAGTACCGTCCCTCGGTGCCTGTCAAGCTGCTTCTGCACCTCCTCGGGCACATGGCCTCCATGGTCCACTTCACCCCAGATGCTCACCTCCACATAAGGGCGGCACCATGGTATCTCTAGGACCAGTGGTCTCAGGCCATGGGTCACCTCCGAGACAGAGTCTCTGTAACCCGCCAACTGGCGAACTCCCTGGTCTGGTGGCAGTCTCTCCAGCATTTCGAGGCGGGTATGCATTTTCAGGCCCTGAGTCTCTCAAAGGTCCTCACCACAGACACATCCCTGCTCTGTTGGGGAGTCCACTGTGGGGAGCTCCGCACCCAGGGCAACTGGTCACTAGATGAGAGCACCCAGCAGATCAATTTCCTGGAGCTCCGAGCCATATACTTAGCCCTGCGAGTCTTCTGCCACCACCTGTGTCACCAGCCGGTACTGGTCCAGATGGACAACCAGGTGGTGATGTTCTACATGAACAAACAGAGGATACGGGGTCTCATACCCTTTGTCAGGAGGCACTGGTCCTCTGCTCATATGCAATCCAACAGGGTATCCTCCTGCGGGCAGTGTATCTGCCAGGCCAGGACAACCTTCTGGCCAACAGGCTGAGCAGAGTCCTCCAACCGCACGAGTGGCAGCTGGACCTGGGGGTAGCCAGTTGGCTTTTCCAGCTCTGAGGGGAACCCGTGATGGACCTGTTCGCCAGCCTGGTCAACTTCCAATTGCCCCGCTTCTGTTCCTGGCAGGCCCACCCCTCCAGGGTGGCAGCATACGCATTCCTTGTCTCATGGTCTGAAAGCCTCATGTACGTCTTCCCTCCCATGCCGCTGATTGTCTAGATCAGTGATGGCTAACCTTTTTGAGCCCGAGTGCCCAAACTGCCGCACAAAACCAAAGAATTTCCTCAAAGTGCCAGCACGTCAATTAAAGCCCCATTTGCATAAGGTGCTTCATTTGCATAAATATTTGCATAATGTTACCATACACTAACTTTTAGTAAACATGCCTCTTAATGAGTATATGGATAAAGAAAGACTAAAAGGTTTCTACATTACTATAATCCAGTACCAACCGCCAGGCACATTAGGAACTACTACAAACGCTGCCCATTTAGAACCCATAGCAAACCCGCCGTATCCTAACAGCACTACCAGGACTCACAAAGCACCATACTCTACCTATCAAAAGGCAACACTGCAAATATTAAACCAATACATCTCAGAGAACAACAATACATGACCTACTGGGGAAAGAACAAGTGGCAATGTCAAATAGGAATTATATAAACAGAATACCTCAGCTCAGTTACACATGCAGAACAGACCATCACCAAACAAGGAATCACAATTTAGAAACAGGAAGACAATAATTAAACTGGGAACCCCAAAAGCCAAACTTGGAATATACAACAACACTGTAGAAATAAAACTATATATTAATTTCCTCTTGTACTAAACAAAGCGCAAAAATTAATGATGCACATTTCCCAGAGCTGACATATTCCAGTTAATAAATTCAAAATAAAGAGATGTTTTTCTACCTTTTGTGCATTTTTTTTCAGTTGCAATTGTTCCAGCCACTTTCTTCTGGTTTCTTCGTGTCTTCTGCTAACTCTCCATCTGCTGTCCATTTGTCCTTTCTTCTGTCTTCTTGTTTTTTTTTTTCCATTCTCTCTCTACATCTGCTTTAACATACTAATCTTTCTCCTTTGGCTCTTTCCTCATTCCTATTTCATCTACTCAAAATTTACCCCTCCATCCTCAATCCCCACTTACTCTCCCAATACCCGGCCAATTGTAGATTTTTTATCCCTCCCACACAAAATATTTTTCCCCTCTCCATTTTACTCTCCCAGCCCCATCCCATTCTAATCCTCCCCCAACACCAGCTCCCTTCTAGTTCCAGCCTCACCCAGCATCCATTCCCTTCTAGTCCCTGCATCAGCCCATTTCCAGTCCTAGCAGCCCCCCAACCCAATACCAGTCCTATCCCCCCCCCTCATCAACCCACTTCCAGTCCTAACCCCCCATCACCCCATTTTCAGTTTAAGCCCCCCCCTATAACCCATTACCAGTCCTAACCCCCCACTTCCAGTCAGCCCCCCATAGCCCATTGCCAGTCCTAACCCCCCCATCAGCCCACAGTCCATTACCAGTCCTAACCCCATCAGCCCACCTCAAGTCCTAACCCCTCCCCATCAGCCCATTTCTTGTCCCAGCCCCCCCATAGCCCATTATCAGTCCTAAACCCCCCCATAGCCCATTACCAGTCCTAACCCCATCAGACCACCTCCAGTGTTAACCCCCCATCAGCCCATTTCCAGTCCTAACCCCACCCAACAGCCCACCTCAAGTCCTAACCCCTCCCCATCAGCCCATTAGCAGTCCTAACCCCCCCCCTAGCCCATTAGCAGTCCTAACCCCCCCTCTCTAGCCCATTAGCAGTCCTAACCCCCCCATAGCCCATTACCAGTCCTAACCCCCATCACCCCATTTCCAGACAGCCCCCATCAGCCCACAGCCCATTAGCAGTCCTAACCCCCCCTAGCCCATTAGCAGTCCTAACCCCCCCTCCTAGCCCATTAGCAGTCCTAACCCCCCCCTAGCCCATTAGCAGTCCTAACCCCCCCTCCTAGCCCATTAGCAGTCCTAACCCCCCCCAGCCCATTAGCAGTCCTAACCCCCCCTAGCCCATTAGCAGTCCTAACCCCCCCTCCTAGCCCATTAGCAGTCCTAACCCCCCCCCCCTCGCCAAGTCGCAGTCCTACCCCCCCCGAGCCCATTAGCAGTCCTAACCCCCCCCTAGCCCATTAGCAGTCCTAACCCCCCCAGCCCATTAGCAGTCCTAACCCCCCTAGCCCATTAGCAGTCCTAACCCCCCCCTCTCTAGCCCATTAGCAGTCATAACCCCGCCCCCATTGCCCATTACCAGTCCTAACCCCCCATCACCCCATTTCCAGACAGCCACCATCAGCACACAGCCCATTAGCAGTCCTAACCCCCCCTAGCCCATTATCAGTTCTAAACCCCCCTCCTAGCCCATTAGCAGTCCTAACCCCCCCCTGCCCATTAGCAGTCCTAACCCCCCCCCTGCCCATTAGCAGTCCTAACCCCCCATCACCCCATTTCCAGACAGCCCCCATCAGACCACAGCCCATTAGCTGTCCTAACCCCCCCTAGCCCATTAGCAGTCCTAACCCCCCCCCTCCTAGCCCATTAGCAGTCCTAACCCCCCCCAGCCCATTAGCAGTCCAAACCCCCCCCCCCAGCCCATTAGCAGTCCTAACCCCCCCCCCCCCCCCCCCCGGCAAATTTAAAAACAGCAAAAGCGGGCTCTGGCTGCTGCCGCAGACGCGGCAGCATGCAGTGTCCCGCGGGGCCCCCTCCGCCCGCTAAGCCCCTCTGCAAGGGCTTTCAGATTCGCGAGGGAGACAGCGTCTCCCTCGCGTCTCTGTTAAGCCCGCAGGGGCTAATGGGAAATTTCCCATCAGTCCCTCGCGTCTAAAGGGGCTGATGGGAAATTTCCCATTAACCCCTGCGGGCTTAACAGAGACGCGAGGGAGACGCTGTCTCCCTCGCGAATCTGAAAGTCCTTGCAGAGGGGCTTAGCGGGCGGAGGGGGCCCCGCGGGACACTGCATGCTGCCGCGTCCGCGGCAGCAGCCAGAGCCCGCTTTTTCTTTTTTTGCGGACCTTCACGCGTGCCAGCTGCAAGGCCTTCGCGTGCCACAGCTGGCACGCGTGCCATAGGTTCGCCATCGCTGGTCTAGATCTTGTTCAGGACCCTCCGCAACAGGGCCTTGCTCATCCTGATAGCTCCTCGGTGGCCCAGGAAACCATGGTTCCTGCTGCTCCTCCGGTTGACAGTGGAGACTCCCATCCCCTTGGGTAATGCCCCGGGACTCCTGTCTCAGGAAGGGGGCTCTTTTCTGCACCCAAACCTGGGATCCCTGTCGCTGACAGCATGGCTTCTGAGAGGGTGACTCTGGCCCCTTTCAACCTTTCGGCACAGGTTCTCGGCTTAGTGCGCCAAACATGGGGCTGACCCATTCTCCTGCCCAGTGGGACTGGTGTTACAGTACCTTCTCTGCCTCTCTCAATCTGGGTTTGTCTAACTCCGTCCAAGTGCACCTTAGTGCCCTGGTGGCGCACCACCATCTGGTGGATGGTAAGCCCCTCTTGGTCCAACCTTCGGTGACCCGTTTTCTTCGGGGCGTGCTCATCGAAGCACCTGGATCGCCCTCCGGCAACCGAATAGGACCTCAACATAGTGTTGGGGCAGCTCATTCACCCACCCTTTGAGCCTCTGGCTACCTGCCACTTTCGCTACCTCTCTTGGAAGGTGGCTTTCCTGGTTGTGCTCACCTCCGCTCACAGAATTAGCAAGCTTAAGGCCCTTGTGGCGGAGGTGCCTTATACCAGGTTCTACAAGAACAGAGTGGTGCTTTGCATGCACCCCAAATTCCTGCCGAAGGTAGTATCATCCTTCCATCTCAACGAGGAAGTGGTGCTCCCTTTCTTCTTTCTTTTCCCCCCCTCTTTTCCTTTTCACCCTCCCTTCTCCATTCTGTCTCATATTATGTACCAGAATTTATTGATATAATACATGCCAACCATTTTTTTGTTTGCATCCTAGTCTCAGTTTTCACATAAATACATGTTTATTTAAACTCTTACAGTTTTCACATTTTTTTTATGAGCCGTGATACTTTGCCAACAACTCATCCTATCAATTAATCAAGGAGTGGGTGACAACCTTAGTCAGGCTTTACTTTTATTCATAGTTCATGTGCGGAGTGTCTACTTCTTATTTTTGATTTTGTGACCTGAAAGCTGGTAAGTCCGGTTTGCTGCCGTTATTTCCTCGTTTTTTGGAGAGAAGTTATTTTACCATTTCCACATTTCAAATACATGTGGCTTGTTGTTTGCTATATTAGTTACCATTTGCAATTTTGTCCCCATATTTTATTTACTTCAATTGTGTCAATCTTAATGTTTGTCTTTGCAGTAGATAGCGTTGTACTTTATTAATCAAATATTGGCTTGCAGCACACTGGTTTTGTCTCTTTAAAGCTCTGCATACACCTCTGCGTATACAAGTGATTATTAATAGTAGAATACTTGCATTTATATAAGTTCTTTTCTCCGGGACCAAGCAGGAAGTCAGTCCTCACATATTGGTGACGTCACTGATGGAGCCTGCGTGGAAACGCTTCCCAGCTTCCAAAGGAAGGTTTTGGAAGATGCACCATACATGTGTGCTGCTCTTCCTGCTTGAAGGAACCATCTTTACCACAGTCTTTTTTTCACGGAGCCCGTCAGACGTTAGTCTGATTCTCGGAAAAGGTTTGACCTTCGGTTTCGTTCTTCAATATCTCTTCATCTTTTTTCAGTCACGTGTCGATCACCTTTTTATTGCCCGTGCTCGGGAGGTCTGTGCCTCAGATGCTGCATTTTTTTCTTTGGGTTTCATTTTCTTTTTAAGGTGCGCATGTCTTTTCTCTCACGCCCCCTGGTCGGCTGGAACATTGGAGTCTTTTTACTTGGCGAAAGCTATCTTCTCCAATATCTCCAAGCCAACCAGTGGTTTTAAAAAATATACCCAGTGTGGTCGGACTACCTCAGTAATAGGCCTCCTCAACTGGTATCTTCAGTACCTCGGACCATACCAAGAGCCCTCTAATTGCACTCTCTGTCTTCAGATGATGCGCAAAAGGCTTCAGAATTGGGAGAAACAGTGCGAATCGCTGTTTGAAGCTTTGGAATCAGCACCACCATCGACATTGGCATCGATACCCTCGAAGGTTCATCCTGAGGCATCTGCCTCGTGCGGAGGCTGGACTCACTCGGAGCCGCAAGGTCGCAGGACATCAGACCGGAGGCGCTCCATTGAAGAGGAGGGCCTCCAGAAGGACCAGCCTGTAGCCCCGTCAGCATTGAAAGGGGGATGCCGAGCCCCGAGTAAAGGCCAACAGGCATCAGCATCGCAGCCCTCAATGTAACTTGGAGGATGAGAGCCGGGAGCTGCCTTCCAAGCTGCCCTGGTGTGAGGAGTTGTCTCCCGAAGCCCTTGAGGGCCGGCGGCTGACTCCTGAGGCAGTTACCATCGTGGAGTCTCCATCGAGGGAACCAGCATCAATGCCGGTGACTGCTCTGCCAACTCTGATATTGGAGACCACACTCTTCAGACCATGGGGGCCCGTGAGTGCTGCCTGTCTGCATTCCTTGTTCAACAGGCCAGCTGGGACCCGATTACCTTGGGTTTCTCTATGCCAGTGATGGCCCCATCCACCATGGCAACTTCTCCATCAGAGGTGCAACCCGCCTTAGAGGTGCATGTCCTCCCCTGAGGTGACAGCGGTTCTGGGAGCCACTCAAGGTCATTCTCAGTGCCCCGCTTCTCTCCACCAAGCATCTCTGCCGAGAACCTTGGATGCCTTCCACCCCTCCCGGCTGACACCGATGCCAGGAGGGAATCACATCAGTACTTCGAGTTACTCTCAGAGTCAGACTCCGATACTTGGGAGATTGAGGAGGAAGAATTACTCGAGACTGGCATCGGGACACCCCACCGATCCTTCTCCACCCTATGAAAGGAGAAAGTCCCACTGGGGGACTTTTCTTTCCAGGAGTTTGTGAGGGATATGGGAAAGACCTTGCCCTTCACTATCGAAGCTGAAGAGGAGCCAAGGACTGAGGAACTCGACATCCTCCAATACTCCTATCCCCTGAAGGAAGTCATCACAGTGCCAGTGCACCGGATCCTTGAGAGGCTCCTTTTTCAGATGTGGGAAACAACTCTCACGGTGCCCACTGTGAGTCATTGTCTCGATTCCCTCTACAGGGTGAGCAAGAGACCTGGCTTCAAAAAGCCATAGTTCCCCCATAACTATGGTGGTGGAGTCAGCCATGCGCCACATCAAAAGCTCCAAAACGCACTCCTCGATTCCCCCAGGCTGGGAGGCCCGCACCATGGATGGCTTTGATAGAAAATGAAACCAAGGCTCCATGCTGGTGGCCAGTATTCAGTCCTATCAGCTGTACATGAGGATGTACCTCAGTGATCTGGCTGGGGATCTCGCTGGTTTCTCCACGGAGCTGTCTGAGGAGCAGCTCCAGCGGTACAGAGTCCTTGTTGCAAAAATCAAAGATTGCTCCAAATTCATGACTCGAGCAGCTTATGACGGCTTCAAGTCGGTGGCTCAGGTGGCTGCAGTGTGCATAGGGGCCCGTCCCCTTGCAAGACTGCAGTCCTTGAACCTGGAGCATTGGATCCAGGACAAACTGATGGATGTCCCCTGCAGAGGTGAAAACCTCTGTGGGAAGCTAATGGAGGAGAAGGCTGGTGAGCTAAAGCGAGAGCCAGCTCACCATGACTTGACTCTCCAGAAAGAATGCAGACCCTTCCCAGGGAAATTCCTTGGGGAAGAAGGCCTACTTCCCTGAGAAGAAGTCATCTTATGCCTCCTATAACCCACTATCTGCTGCTATATGCTCATTCTGTTCAGCGATATGCTGTTTGTAGTTAATGTAAGGTAATGTAATGTAAGTTATGTACTGTGTTCCCTGTTTGTACTCCTAGTGTTTTGTTGTGATGTAATGATAATGCAATGTATGTTTCCCTCACCTTTGTTTAACTTTGTGCTGTATTAACTGCTTTGATTGAAGGAAAAGGCGGGATACAAAACATGTTAAATAAATAAATAAATAAATAAATACCAGCAGCCGCAGCACAGCCAACAGCAGAAAGGTCAAGGACCACCACACCATCCTAAGACCCCGAAGCCTCAACCGGCACTGCAACTGCAGCTGGGTGGTGGATTTTGACTGTTTCTTCAGAGATATGGCCCTGCTTCCCCTCCCGGAGATTGTTCCCTCCCAGGTTGGGGAAAGACTGACCTACTTTGCCCAAAGGTGGCCAAAAGTAAACCGACTCCTGGGCCCTCGGGATCATCCAGACGGCTACCTACTGCACTTCGATCAGCTTCCTCCTCTGTTTTTCCCAGGGGAGTACCCTCTCGACCACTGCCATTGCCTGTTGGTACAGTAGGAGGTCCAGTCCCTCCTAGCCAATCAGACGGTGGAATCAGTTCCTCCGTCACAGATGGGGTCAGTTTTTTACTTCCACTACTTTTTGTTTCCCAAGAAGACAGGAGGGTTCCAGCCCATCCTGGACCTCCGAAACCTCAACTAGTTTCTAATGAGAGAAAAGTTCAAGATGGTGTCTCTAGGAGTATTACCCTACCTCCAACCTCAAAATCAGCTTTGTTCCCTGGATCTCAGGGATGCTTACACGCACATCCTCATTCACCCCCTCCACAAGCAATATCTCCGCTTCATGCTTAGCGAATGTCACTACCAGTACCGAGTACTGTACTGCAGCCTTGCCTCCACCCCCAGGGTTTTCACCAAGTGCCTGGTGGTGGTGGCAGCTTTCCTTCACACCCAGGGGATCTTTGTCTTCCCTTATCCGGACACTGGCGGAGGTCTAGCACTCTACTCAGCTCACCATCCAGGTCTTGGAGAACCTCGACTTCATGATCAACTACCCCAAATCTCATCTACAGCCTGCCCAACGGCTAGAGTTCATTGGGGTACTACTCGATACCACTCAGGCTCGACTTATCTGCCAAAGGACAGAGCCCAACACTTGGTAGCCCTTTGGTAGCCCTGTTGCACAAGATTCAGCAATCCTCCTTTGTTACAGCTCATCAGATGCTGCGATTCCTGAGCCATATGGCCTCCATAGTCCCTGTTACCCGACTGGCCCAGCTCCGGATGTGTCAGGCACAGTGTACACTCTGCACTTAATGGTGCCAGGGGACAGTATTAGGGTAACCCCCTCTCCAGGTGGCAACAGCCCTCCAACCTTCTTGCAGGGCTTCCCTTCCATCCTCCACCACATCAACGTGTCCTAACCACGGATGCCTCTAAAATTGACTGGGAAGCCCATCTCAATGGCTTCTGTATGCAAGGACTCTGGATGGGTCAGGAGAGCCTCCATCAGACCATCTTCTTGGAACTCCAAGCCATCTCCAATGCCCTGTGGACTTTTCAGCAGCAGCTCTCCAACCAGGTAGTCCTCATCCAGACGGATAACCAGGTGGCTATGTTCTGCATCAACAAGCAGGGCGGCACAGGGTCATACATCCTTTGTTGGGAGGCTGTCCACCTCTGTACCTTCACCATGTCTCATGGCATGATTCTCAGGCCATATATCTGTCAGAAGAGCAGAACGTCCTCACAGATTTTATTTATTTATTTATTTAGACAGATTTGTATACCACCTTATCCTACAATCAAAGTGGTTACATGACAACACAGTTGGGGTTACATTTAACATGTGGGTGATTTACAACATTTAACATGAGGGTATTTAACAACATTTAGACAGCACGGTTGGAGAGTTACATTTAGCATGAGTCCTTCATTGACTCTCAACAAGAGAGTGATCGCCCGCCTCTTTCAACTGTGGGACACACTGCCAATGGACAATCTTGCCACTCCTCACAATGCCCAGCTCCCACTGTTCTGCTCCAGGGTACCCTGCAGGAGCTGGGTTTCGTCCAATGCATTCCTCCTGGACTGGAGCAAGGGACTTCTCTACACATACCCACCGACTCCTTTTGTGGCCAAAACCCTCTTCAAGGTGCAAGCGGAGTGCACCACAATGATCCTGATTGCACCGCACTGACCCAGGCAACCGTGGTTCCCCTTGCTACTCTGCCTGTCTTGCAAGCCACCTCTTGGGCTCAGTTGGGCCCCAGACTTTAGGATGGGGGGACTCTATTGCATCCCAATGTGAGATCTGTGGCGCTCATGGCATAGATGCTGAGCGGACAGCACTCGCAGACATTCACCTGCCAGACAATGTGCAGAAGGTGCTCCTAGCCTCCCATAAGGACTCTGCACTCTGCGCCTACACCTTCAAGTGACACAGATTCTCCATTTGGTGTGAAGGTCAGTTGTTCTGCATAACCAACGGTACTATTCGAGGAATCCATAATGGTGCCTTTTTGGCTATAATCCTCACTCTGTAGATTTAAGGTTACTTTTGTTTGGTCCAAGTATGATTTTGATGAAACGATTAAAATATAGGCCTCATAATAGGGAATATTGGTAATATACTATACTGGCCTCTATAACTCACTAGGAAATGCTTGTGACAAGTGCTCTACTTGGTACTGTAACTAAACATATGAATGGTTGGTCCTGTTTAACAGAATAAAATACATTCTTAAATTATCTTTTTTGAACAAAACATAATATAGACTGCTACTGATAGTGGGACCTTTAAACTTGACAAGCAAGACCATTTTGTAAGTTCTTTTTCTCTTCCCCCTTCCACACTTATGCTGGTTTTATTTGGGTTTATTTGTTCATTATACATGTTAATTACACATGTTTCATATAGTTATATATGTAAATTTGTTTGATATATGTTCTAACACATGTAAACATCACACGATGGCATGTTGAGCATATTGCATGCTTTACAGTTATCCGATTAGTCTGTCTTTTTATATATTTTTTTTTTCTTCTTACACTATGGGTATAATTTTTCTATGCCATTTTAATTATTTTTAATATTCATTATCTCCAGGAACAAGCAGGAATCTAGTCTTCACATATGGGTGACATTGGCACCGACTGAGCCCGTGCGGGAACGCTCCCCAGAGTCCTGTAGGAAAGCTTTAAGGAGTATCCCACTGTGCCTGCGCAGCTGCCTTCCTGCCTTTCCAACTCTCCCTCCTTAGTTTTCCTGTCACAGCAGAAAATTTACTTCTTTTGTGGCACATCTGCCTTCCCGTCGACGCTAGCACCGGCATCGTCTGTGTTTCTTCTGTTTCTATTTCTTTCTTTTACAAAGAAAAAACTTCTGTTTTTTCCCTGAGGGTACTTCGCCCTCCAGGTGCTTAGGCGCCATTTTGGCCTTAGGCTCCTTTTTCCTTTTAAGATGGATAAACCAGCTAGTGGTTTCAAAAAGTGTTCCAAATGTAGCAGTACCGTCTCTGCTACCGACACCCATGACTGGTGTCTCAAACGTTTGGGACCAGATCATCTGCTGTCAGAATGCCTTTTCTGCAGGAAGATGACAAAGAGGGGCCTGCAGAATACAGCTGCGAAACTCGGCACCCTCTTTGCCACCGATGCAATGTCAGTTGCATTGACGTTGAGAGCTTCATCTTCCTCCCATGGATCTCAGGTATCGAAACCCAAGTCTTCCTCGAAGGCTGGCCAGTCTTCCAAAGGTAGATCTCCTTCTAAGCATCAAGATGCCTTAGGCGTTGCCCTTGAAGGAAATACACCGGCCAAACAACCCCGGCAGGAGGTCCTTGCCTCCAAAGCTTTAACGGGGTCCCAAGATGCTCCCGAGGCCTCCACCTCCGGAGAGCTCTTGGCGCCATGCTCTGGAGTCGTGGCCCGCTGTTCGGGTAACGATACCCAGGCATCGGCTAGCTCTATGGATCAACGTATCCTGGCCATTGAGAGGAGTTTAGCAGCCTTGCTAGCAGCTTCGGTACCACTAAAGCCTCTACAATCGGTTCCACAGCCATCGGTACCGATACCAGTACCGAATGTGTCTGCATCGACCATTGCGCCGCTCTCCACACTACCACCCATGCCGGCCCTAGAATCAGTATCCGGCTTTGAGGGTCCAGTACCAAGGCTTTCTGATGTCGATTTTGATCAGTACCGTCGACAAGCTGGACGGGAGCACCCGGCCTGCCAGTACTTCGAGTCCTCCGATTCAGACTTGTCCAGTGAATCGACTGGTACCTGGGAAATGGGGGCTCTTCCGGAAGATCCTCCTTCTTCCCTGCAATGCCATATGTCTCCTCCGGAGGACATGTCTTTTCAAGACTTTATACGGGACGTGGCTCGGGGCCTCTCCATTACGGTGACCTCTGAGAAAGAGCCGAGAGCTGAAGAACTTGAAATTCTTCAGTATCCAGCAGCCCCGAAGGATGCTGCTACCCTCCCTATTCACCGGATATTGCATGACCTCATGCTTAGGATGTGGGAGACACCCTTAACTGTCTCTCCACATTCTCGGAGGTTCGATACCATGTACCAGGTACTGCAGTGTCCCGGTTTCCAAAAGACGCAGTTACCACACCACTCCCTGGTAGTGGAATCGGCAGTGCGTCGAATCAAAAGTGCCAAGACACGTTCCTCAAATCCTCTGGGTGGAAGACGAGAACTTGCTATGCCTTCGGTCGTCGATGTTTTCAGGCCTCCATGTTATCAGCCAGAATAAGTTCTTAATACTCTATATGGGTATGTTCCTTCGGGAGGTTGTTAAGGATTTAGAACTAATGGCTCCTCTTCTCCCTGATGACAAGAGGGCTGATTACCTGACACTTATAAAACATGCCCAGAATGTTTCCAAATTTATGAACAGGGCAACCTTTGACTGCTTTGAGTGTATTAGCAGAACTGCTATTTGCATCGGTGCATGTCAGATTGCTTGGTTACAAGCATCCGATCTTGAACAGCGGGTGCAAGATAAACTGGGGAACATTCCTTGCACAGGGGAAAACCTTTTTGGCAAGGATTGGCAGGACAAGGCTTCTCAGCTAGAATCCGAGAATACCACTCTCAATAGGCTTTCTAGAACCATTGCCAACCCAGCTAAGAAAAAGGCTATAAAGAAGCCTTTTTTCAACAAGAAAAAGAAGTTTTATCCTTCCTATACCCACGGTATGCACTGTCCGGTCCATGCTTCCCAGAAGGGACAGCAACAACTGAAGCAACAAAGGAAGGCTCAGACCCCCAGGGCGCAGCCAACTCAACAGACCCAGCCTCCTCAAGGTTTTTGACTTCTTTCTAAGGAACTTACCTCTCCTACCTCGAGATTCCAGAGCCAGTCAACATTCCAGGCAGACTATGTCACTTTGCCCAAAGGTGGCACCAGATAACATCAGAACATTGGACTCTCTCCATAGTAGCAGAGGGGTACAAACTTCACTTCCAAAGTATGCCCCTCCATCTACTCCAAGAGAGTTCAGCTCTCGACCTCCTGTCACCACTCTCTTGTTTCAAGAGATTACCACCCTTCTTGCTCAGGGTACAATAGAGGAGGTGCCACTCTCTCAGCAAGGCCTGGGCTTCTACTACCCTTACTTCCTTATCCCAAAGAAGACAGGAGGATACAGGCCCATCCTGGACCTCAGAGAACTGAACAAGTATCTGCTCCGAGAGAAATTCAAGATGATCTCTCTCGGAACTCTTCTCCCTTATCTCCAGAGTCAGGACTGGCTTTGTTCTCTAGATCTAAAGGATGCATATACCCATATCCTTATTCACGCAGAACACAGGAGGTTTCTACGATTTCTCTTTCAAGGAAGACATTACAATACAAGAGTCTTTACAAAATGCATGGCAGTAGTGGCGGCATTCCTAAGATCTCTAGGGATATTTGTCTTCCCTTACTTAGATGACTGGCTCATCCAAGCAATGACAGCTCTAGAGGCCAGCTCTGCTCTGTCCCACACAATGCAGGTTCTTCAACACTTGGGATTTGTAATAAATCTTCCAAAATCCCAACTCACCCCTTCTCAAACCTTATTCATAGGGGCTTTCCTAGACATGCAGCAATCAAGGGCTTTTCTACCACAGGCCCGCTGTGCTTAAATCGTTCAGCTAGCTTCTCAGGCATGTATGACATCTTTCCTAACTGCTCGAGAAATGCTTCAACTGCTGGGCCATATGGTTTCCACTGTACATGTGGTTCCCTATGCTCGTCTGCATATGTGTGCAGCTCATTGGACTCCTGGCTTCGCAGTGAACTCAAGCATCAGGTCATCTGGGGGACAGAATCATGATCTCTGCATGTCTTATTTCGTTTCTCCAATGGTGACAATCACCAGAAAACCTTCTCGTAGGGTCACTTTTTCAGATGCCACCACACCAATCTACCCTGACGATGGATGCATCCAAATTGGGTTGGGGAGCTCATCTGGACAATTTCTCCACTCAGGGTCTTTGGACTCAGCAAGAGGCACGACTTCACATAAATCTGTTGGCACTCAGAGCCATCCATAGTGCTCTCAGGGTGTTCCAAGACCACCTTCGCTCCCACACATTTCTAGTCCAGACGGACAATCAGGTAGCCATGTTCTATGTGAACAAGCAACGTGGAACAGGTTCTCAAGCATTGTGCAATGAAGCCATACATCTATGGTCTTTTTGCAGATCCACCTACTAGCGATATACCTCCCCGGCAAACACAATCTCCTGGCAGACAAACTCAGTCGAGTACTACTGCTTCATGAGTGGTCTCTCCATTCTCAAATTTTTCAAATCTGGGGAACCCCAGATATAGACCTGTTTGCAAGTCCTCAGAATGCCAAACTTCCCCTCTTCTGTTCCAGAACACCTGCTCAGAACAGTCAGGCGATGCATGCTTTCCACCTCCACTGGGGTCAGGACATCCTATATGCCTACTCTCCCATTCCCTTTATCCCCAAGACTCTTCACTACGCACTTTAGATTGCAAGAGAGTGCTGGCTTTCTACTTTGAGAGGACTAAAGCCCACCGTCGTTCCTCCCAGCTATTTGTCTTGTTTGACCCCAACAAGCTTGGCATAGCTGTCTCCAAGCACACTCTTTCCATTTGGGTGGCAGATTGCATCTCCTTCGCTTACACTCAAGCTGGTCTCTTGTTGGAACGCCACTAGAAATCAAAAATACATTCCGTCCCATTACATAATTATCAGTGATTTCAATGTTGAAGTCAAAGAGGAGATAAAATACCTCGGAGTCACACTTGACAAAAATCTCTCATTCAAAACCCATTATTAAAAACACAACAAAGGCAATATTTATCAAAATCAGACTACTTCAACACATGAAGCCTCTTCTACATTACAATGACTTTAGAACATTGATGCAAGCAATGATAATTCCACATATTGACTATTGCAATTATCTTCTTCATGGCCTACCAAAACAATCGCTTCACCCCCTTTTAATGGCGCAGCATATAGCAGCATGTGTCATCTATAACACCCGCCATATGGACCATATAACACCCATACTTTATGCCCTGCATTGGCTACCTGTATGGAGCAGAATAAAGTACAAGCTACTAATGATAACATTTAAAATCATCAGGAACATAGTACCCACAACTCTAACTCAGCTAATTAAGGTCAAACTTAATGATCGCCAAAGAAGAGGACAGATGATTAATACTCTTTCAGTCCCGTCTGACTTCCGAAAATCAAAGCAACATACTAGCAACAGAGCATTCAGGTACCTATCTTCAATGCTCTGGAATTCCCTGCCAAAAACACTTAGAAGCATTACAGACTTAGCCACGGTCCGCACCCAACTTAAAACCTTCCTATTCATAGAACATTTTGGACAAAATGAGCTAACTCCAAATGTTGACCCAACATAGCAAAAAACCCACTCTTGAAACATTCCCAACCTCAACATTCAGTCCCTCATTACTTGCACTAGATGTTACTCCTCCCTCTTAACCCTCCATGAACATTTTCTATATTTATTCCAAAGACTTCTGTATTCACCAAAATTGTAAATAGTTAAAATTGGTAGGAATCATGTAAATATTTATTTTATTTATTTATTTAGCTGCATTTCTATTCCACTTTTCACCAGGTCAAAGTAGTTTAACAAAAAAATGGGGGGGACAGTAATCAAGTCGACAGAAAAAAAGGGGGGGCCGTCACCAAGGGGGCCAACATTGATGATCCGAACAGAAAGTAACAAATTAGGCAGAAGACGCAAGTCTCTTGGTTGGTGGTAGAGGGGGTAGGTCAGGGGGGCTGGAAGTGCAGTCAGTGAGAAAAGTCTTTATCTCCAGTAACAAGCAGGAATGAGTCTTCACATATGGGTTTCGTCGGTACCGACGGAGCCTGCACAGGAACGCTCCCCAGCGTCCAATCAGATAGCCTTTGGGAGCATCCCACAGCGCCTGCGTGCCGCCTTCCCGCCTTTCCCAACTGTCTCTCCTCAGTTCTTCTTTTTCCGTGGAGCCAGCAGGTCATGTTCCTGTCACCGCAGAATAATTTCTTTATTTTTCTTTATTTCTTTTGTGTCGCGTCTGCCTTCTTCGACGCTCTACCGGTACTGCCGGTCTTTCTTTTCTTCTTTTTAAAAAAATAACTTTTTTCCTTGTTCTTTTTTCTTCAGGTGCACTTGCGTTTTGGGCCTTAGGCCCAAAACATTTTTTCCTTAACATGGAAAAGCCTGCCTCAGGGTTTAAGAAGTGCACAAAATGTGGCGGTACCATTTCCGTCACCGACACCCACGACTGGTGTCTAAAATGTTTAGGTCCTGACCATTCCATCACAGATTGTATGTCCTGTTCTATGATGTCTAAAAGAGGTCGGCAGAACCGAGCTGCCAAGCTCAGAACCCTGTTTCCGTCTGATGTGGCTTCGGTGGCATCGACGTCTTCCAGGGCTGCTTCTTCCTCACATGGATCTCAGGTAACTAAACATAAATCCAGCCGGTCCTCGAAGGGTATATCTCCTTCTAAGCATCGTGATGCCTCTGGCGTTACCCTCGAGGATTCTGCACCGGCAAAATTACCCCGGCGGGAGGCTTCGGCCTCTAAAGCATCATCATCGGGATTCCAGGATGATCTCGATGGCGTGGCCTCGACAGATCACCTGGTGCCATGCTCTGGGGTACCGGTGGCTTCCCCTGGTACCAACTTCCAAGCATTGGCGGTGTCAATGGATCAGAGGATTCTGTCCATAGAACGCAGTCTGACGGCTTTCCTTGTGGCATCGACGCCCCTGGTACCGCAACAGACTACTTCACCGGTACCGGCTCTAGCACCGCCATCGGTACCGATCCCGGGTCCGGTGGCATCGAGATCGGCTTCGGTGTCCGCTATGCCAGTACTCTGTCCTCTGAAGCCCTCCGATACCGATACCCCGGTACCAGTTATTCCCGATACCGATCCCAGTCGGTACGGGTATCGGGCTTTGCAAGAGCATCCGGACAGACGATACTTCGATTCCTCTGAAGACTCTGAGGATTCTGAAGAGTCTGTCGATGCATTGATGCTTCTTCCACAGGAGGAGTCCTCTCCTAAACGAAGGATGTCTCCTCCAGAGGACTTGTCTTTTCAAGACTTCATCAGGGAGGTGGCTCGGGGCCTATCCATCACGGTGGCCCCTGAGACAGAACCCAGAGCCAAGGAGTTAGATATTTTACAATATCCTAAATCTCCTAAGGAGGCAGCTACCTTGCCTGTTCATGAGATTTTGTATGATCTCATGTTCAGGATGTGGGAAGCACCTCTTACCACCTCTCCTCATTCTCGCAGGTTAGATACCATGTATCGTGTCCCTCCTTGTCCTGGTTTCCATAAGACTCAGCTTCCTCACCACTCTATTGTGGTTGAGTCTGCTATGAGAAAGATTAGAAGTGCCAAAAGACATGCTTCTAATCCTCCAGGACATGAATGTAGAACCCTGGATGCTTTTGGACGTAGAGTCTTCCAAGCTTCCATGCTTGCTGCGAGAATTAATTCCTATAGTCTTTACATGGGAATGTTCCTAAAAGAAGTCACTGATCATTTGCAGACTTTTAAGTCCTTTCATTTCTGAAGATAAAAGACAGGACTTTCTCACTTGGCTCAAACATGCCCAAGATATCTCCAAATTCTCCAACCGTGCAGCTTTTGACTCCTTTGAATGTGTAAGCAGTGCCTCAGCTATTGCTATAGGTGCACGTAGAATTGCTTGGCTTCAAGCATCTGATTTGGAGATCTGGGTACAAGATGAATTGGGAAATATCCCTTGTACAGGTGAAAACCTGTTTGGTAAAGATTGGCAAGCAAAGGCCAATCAGATGGATGCTGAAAATTCTGCCTTGGATAGACTATCCAAGTCTACAGCTGCTCCTGTTAAGAAAAGGTTGTTTATCCTGCTTATGGTCAGCGGGCATCTTCTGCAGCTCAGTTCCCTACCAAACGTCAGCAATCATCCAAACAGAACAAAGCAAAGGCTGCTAGGCCTCCTCCAGCCCAGCAACCTCAGCCCCCTCAGGGCCTTTGACTTTCCGCTAGAGAACTTAGCCTTCCTGGCTCTGGAAGGACCAGAGCCTTCCACCATTCCAGGAAGGTTATGTCATTTTGCTCCCAGGTGGGGACAAATTACAGCAGAGCATTGGACACTCTCCATCATAAAAGAGGGGTACAAACTTCATTTTTCAAGCTTGCCCCCTCACACAAGAGTGCACCAGTTCAATTCTCCAACCTCCCTCCTCAACCTGTTGGGGCAGGAGATTGCCACCCTTCTCGCCCAGGGGGCAATAGAGGAAGTGCCTCTTCAACAACAGGGCACAGGTTTCTACTCCCCCTATTTTCTTATTCCAAAGAAAACAGGGGGCTACAGACCCATCTTAGATCTCAGAGAATTGAACAGATTCCTAGTCAAGGAAAAATTCAAAATGATTTCTCTGGGAACTCTGCTGCCATACCTTCAGAGTCAGGATTGGTTTTGTTCTCTAGATCTCAAGGATGCGTACACCCATGTTCTCAGCCATCCAACTCACAGAAGGTTCCTTTGGTTCCTTTTTCAAGAGAAACACTATCAATACAGAGTGCTCCCTTTTGGTCTGGCCTCTGCACCAAGGGTGTTCACAAAATGCATGGCAGTGGTAGCTGCATTTCTGCGCACTCTGGGAATATTCGTATTCCCTTATTTGGACGACTGGCTCATTCGAGCTCCCACTCAGTCAGAGGCCAAGAGTTCTCTAACCTGCACAATGCATATCCTTCAGTATTAGGGCTGATAATAAACATCCCAAAATCCAATTTAACCCCTACTCAGTCCCTGGAGTTTATAGGGGCGTTGCTGGATACCACAAGGGCAAGGGCCTATCTCCCCCAGGCCCGTTGCCTTCGCTTGGTGCAGTTAGCTTCTCAAGCAGAGTTGAAGCCCCACTTAACTGCTCAAGAGATGTTACAGTTACTAGGCCACATGGCATCCACCGTGCATGTGGTACCATATGCTCGCCTTCACATGAGGGCAGCTCAGTGGACTTTATCCACCCAATGGACCCAGGCATTTGACTGCCTGTCAGACAAAATAGCAAACACAAGTCACCTCATTTTGTCCCTCCAGTGGTGGAAGTCCCCTCAAAACCTGTTACTGGGGTCTCCCTTTCAGCAGTCTCAACCCCAAGGAACTCTTACAACAGATGCTTCTCCAATGGGGTGGGGAGCACATCTGCAAGACCTCTCCACCCAGGGCATCTGGTCCCCACAGGAGAGTTGTCTACATATCAATCTCTTGGAGCTCAGAGCAATCTTCCTTGCTCTGCGCATGTTCCACACCCTGCTCAGCTGCAAGACAGTCCTTATCCACACGGACAATCAGGTAGCCATGTTCTATATGAACAAGCAGGGCGGAACTGGCTCTCTGTCGCTTTGCAACGAAGTTTTGTGACTGTGGGCCCTCGCCAGAGAGCATCAGATTCATCTTCTGGCAGTTTATCTTCCAGGCGTTCAAATCTCTTGGGCAGACAGGCTCAGTCGAGTTCTGCTTCCACACGAGTGGTCCCTACATGTGGACCAGGTGGCCAGGATTTTTCAGATTTGGGGAACCCCGGACATAGACCTCTTTGCAAGTCCGTGGAATGCCAAACTTCCCCGGTTCTGTTCCAGAACTACGGCTCAGGGAGCTCAGGCAAGGGATGCTTTCCTCCTTCATTGGGGTCAAGACTTCCTGTATGCCTTTCTACCCATTCCCCTAATTCCCCAAACCCTGTTCAAGCTTCAGAGAGACAGAGGCCACATGATTCTCATAGCTCCACATTGGCCACGGCAAGTGTGGTACCCTCTGCTTCTATATCTCAAGCTCCCTCCCTGGAGTTAGGGTCTGCTCCAGATCTCCTATCTCAAGAGGACGGAAAGTTATGGCATCCCAGTCCCCAGTCTCTGCATCTCAGGGCTTGGTTGCTGAAGGCCTAGATCTCCAAGATCTTCATCTTTCTCAACAGGTGAAAGATGTTCTTTATGCTTCCAGAAAACCTTCCACCAGATGTTCTTATGCTTTCAAGTGGAAGAGATTTACTATCTGGTGCTCTGAGAATATTTGCCATACCTCTGGAATCTTTGCTGGAGTATCTCCTCCATCTGTCTAATGCAGGCCTTAAGACAAATTCAGTAAGGGTCCATTTGAGTGCTATTGCAGCTTCCCTTAAGTCTCTAAATGGACAACCTGTTTCCTCTCATCCTCTTGTAGCAAGGTTCATGAGAGGCCTCCTTTTAACAAAGCTTCGCATTAGACCACCTCCAGTGGCATGGGACTTGAACCTGGTTCTTGGTCAGCTTATGAAGCCGCCTTTTGAACTTCTGGCTACCACCTCCTTGAAATACCTTTCTTGGAAAGTTATCTTTCTCATTGCAATCACATCAGCATGTCGTATTAGTGAATTGCAAGCACTTGTAGCTAATCCACCTTATACAAGGTTCCATCATGACAAGGTAGTCCTTAGGACTCATCCACACTTTATGCCTAAGGTGGTCTCACCTTTTCACCTCAACCAGGAGGTCTACCTATCTGTCTTTTTTCCAGGACCTCATGCATCAAGTGCAGAGAGGAATCTTCATACCCTGGACTGTAAAAGAGCTCTGGCTTTTTACTTACAGAGGACACAGCAACATAGAAAGTCCTCTCAGCTCTTTGTTGCCTTTGATCCTTCTCATTTGGGACTACCAGTCTCCAAGAGAACACTATCCAACTGGATTGCCCAGTGTATTTCTTTTGCCTATCAGAGTAAGAACCTTTCTCTGGAGGGCCATGTCACAGCACACAATGTGAAAGCCATGGCAGCCTCAATGGCTCATCTGAACTCTGTCTCTATTGACGACATCTGTCGAGCAGCCACTTGGGCCTCGGTTCATACCTTCACAGCCCATTACTGCTTGGACAAGGACTCCCGCCGGGATGCCTTGTTTGGTCAGGCTGTTCTCAAACACCTGTTCCATACTTAATCAACTCCTACCCACCATCCCTGATGGGATGCCAGAGATCCATGGGGGGAAGTGGAGCCCTGTCCCAGGGACACACAACTTCTGGGGTCTCTCCCTGGCATCTAAAGCTACGGAGTCCCCATATGTGAAGACTCATTCCTGCTTGTTCCTGGAGATAGCACAGTTACTTACCTGTAACAGGTGATCTCTGGGAACAGCAGGAATAAGTCTTCACAACCCACCCACCTCCCCTAGGAGTTGTATCTCTCTATCTATCTTTCCTTTCCCTCTCTCTCTCCCTCTCTTTGTCTCAGCTTTAAAACTCAACTGAGGAGAGACAGCTGGTAAAGGCAGGAAGGCAGCACGCAGGCGCTGTGGGATGCTCCCAAAGGCTTTCTGATTGGACGCTAGGGAGCGTTCCCGTGCAGGCTCCGTCGGTACCGACGAAACCCATATGTGAAGACTTATTCCTGCTGTTCCCAGAGATCACCTGTTACAGGTAAGTAACTGTTCTTTCTGGTCCAAGATATTCTTGAAATAGGATAGTATTGAGTTGTTTCCGGAAGGTGGAGAGGTCTCTGTTGCTTCAGATCTGGCTCGGGAGGGAGTTCCAGAGGGAGGGTGCATACAGTTCGAATGCCCTGTTGCAGGTCTGTTGATTGAACTTAGGGGGCTTCGGGACATCTGAGTAGCTTTGGCGGTAGGAGAGAAGCAGCTCCGGTTTTAAAATTTAGTAGGAACGTTGCCTCAGAGTCTAGCCGGCGCCAAGCAGAAGTTTGCCTGCAAGCGCGCCTGGCAGACTCGCAGAGATTGCACGAGGACGGAGGGGCTGTCAGCGATTGGAGCTCGAGCGGCCTCCTCCGGTACAGGGACATGGTCCTGGGGTCGGCGGCAGGCGGGATTTGGCTCGGCTGGAGCGTTCTGCCGCCGGCAAAGGTAAGAAGGCACGCTGAAGCGCTGTAAGCCGGCAGTGCGATTTTGGCGCGAATGAGGCTTTAGGCCCGGACGCGTGCAGATGGCGCAATCAGGCACCGGAGGCTCGAGCAGGCAATCAGCAGACCCTTCCGGGGGGTTACAGGGAACCCCCGGGGTGTTATTTCGGGTCACAGTGGGTTGTCAAGTAGTTTTTTGCCCATTGTAACAAGTTTAAAAAAAAAAAAAAGGCGCTTCAGTTTTCTTGGACTGCACGCGGTGCTGGGCAGGTCCAGGTGCCGGATATCGCTCACACGTCCTCTAAGGGGGTATCATTGGTCCCAGGTGCCAGATATCGTTGGTTTATCTGCTTTACAATGCCCCCCAAACCCCAGTGTGTAGTGTGTGGAGCTAAGAAGGCCACGGAGTCAGGGGTCTGTAAGTCCTGCGTGAGGGACGCTTCTGTGTCAGAGCAGGAGAGAGAGGGAGCGTCAGGGACCGCTGCAGAGGACTCGGCCTTGCAAGCCTCCGTGGGGACGCAGGAGGAGCCGCTGGCAGGGCCCTCCTCCGCTGTGGATCTTTCCTCGTCTCAGGTGGCCTCCATCTTCTCTCAAGAATTTATTTCCTTACTACAGCAATCAGCGCTGGGTAGCGCGCAACAGCTGAAAGGTGCGGGAGCGCGGTGAAGAGACCCGCCGCTCACTGTCAAATTGAAGACCTTCCACACGGGACCAAGAGGCCTCGTGGTGAAGGGGACATGGGAGAACAATCGTTGGTCTCTGAGGGCCCAATGTCGGACGAGGAAGGACTCAGTTTGGATTTGAAAGAAGAACTTGAGGAAGGTGAGCTTGCCGAAAGCGAGGACCAAAGCATTCAACAAAGAAGACTTCCTGACGCTGACCCTACCTAATCTACTTACAACCTCAAATAACCTTGATGACCTCATGGACAACTGGAACACCACAATCTCCTCAGCATCCAGAGCAACTGTAAACAAGACCAGCAACAAGCCCATCTCCTCAAAGGCCCGCTGGTTCACCACGGACCTTCGGAAACTGAAAACAAATCTTAGAAGAACAGAAAGAAAATGGAGAAAAAACAAAACAGACAAAAACAAGAAGCAATACCTATATGAACTTGCTGCCTACCACACTGAAACCGACAATGCAAAGAAAAACTACCACACCAAAATCATCACTTCTGCTGCAAACAAACCCCGAGAACTCTTCCAAATCGCCAAGAAACTGACAAAGATACCAACCACTTCCGATCAACCCCCAGATATCCCCTCGGATCTCCTGGCCCGACAATACAAACAATTTCAGCAACCTCAACAACCTTACCACTGCGATACAACCACAAGAACACACCCAGGAATCATAAACGCCAACTGGACTACATTCAATGACACATCAAAGGAAGAAATATCCGCCACCATCTCCTGTCTGAACACCACCACTTCCCCACTGGACCCCTGCCCTACCGAATGGATAAAGAAAACCAAGGAAGACCTAAGTACCCCACTAACTCACATCGTAAATGAATCCTTTAAAGAAGGATACATGCCAGAAGCCCTCAAAACATCAATCATCCGACCAACCATAAAGAAGAACAACCTGGACCCCAAAGACCCCACCTCCTACAGACCAGTGGCAAGCCTCCCCCTCGCCACCAAGATAATAGAAAAAATAGTCCAACACCAGCTTCAAGATCATCTAGACACCAACGACATACTTGACCCACAGCAACACGGCTTCCGACCACTACATGGAGTTGAGACCCTCATGACCATCCTAATGAACACACTCATCATCGGAACACAAGAGAAAAAATCAGGGTACATCCTGATCTTCCTAGACATATCAGCAGCCTTCGACACAATCTCACACGAAACCCTCATACACAGACTACAATCAATCGGAATTAAGGACACTGTACTCCAATGGTTCAGATCCTACCTAACTAACAGACAGCAACGGATCCGCACCCTATCCACAACCTCGCCCCCCTACAAACAACTTCAAGGAGTACCCCAAGGATCCACCCTATCAGCCATGTTGTTTAACATATACCTACGTCCACTATGCTCAGTCATACGCACCCACAACATCAACTTCCACATCTACGCGGACGACATAATGCTCTATGCACCAATTACAACCACCAACCCAAAAAACGAACAGCTATCAGCCTGTTTCAACGACGTGGCCAACTGGCTACAGGAGAACAATCTATCCATCAACATAAAGAAAACCGAAGCCCTAATAGTAACAAAAGAACCTGACTTCAAACCACCCACCCACCTCAACATGGGAACCACACAAATACAAGTCCAGCCTCAAATAAGATATCTAGGCGTCATCATTGATCAAGCTCTCACCCTCAAACAACAAATCAACAAAACCGCCGGGATGATATTCCACAAAGCTAAAACTATCCAACGACTCCGGCCCCTCCTAGAACCTCACGACTTTAGGACAGTGATGCAAGCTGTGACACTCCCCCATCTGGATTTCTGCAACATAATCTACCATGGACTTCCTGCCTCGCACACCAACTCCCTCCGTACTGCTTTAAACACCACAGCAAGGATTATTCAAAATGCAAAAAAACGGGAGCACATCACCCCAATCCTAAGAGACCTTCACCTCCTGCCACTGCAGGCAAGAATCAAGTACAAAGCCATCCTACTCATCCACAAAACTATCCACCAAGCACGGAACACCTCACTACACTCCTTACTGCCTCGACCATCCCACAACAGATCAACCAGACATTCCTCCAATAACTCTATCGTTGTCCCCCACAAAAGAACCAAATCTACACAACGGACCTGCAACAGAGCATTTGAACTCTATGCTCCATCCCTCTGGAACTCTCTACCGAACCACATCAAGAACAACAACGACATCACATCATTTAAGAAACAGCTAAAGACAATCCTATTCCGGGAACATCTCTCAACAGAAACACCACCATGACCCCACACGTAGATTTCAGCAGAAGTAAAACATGTCTATGTTCACCCATAATCATTAATTGTTGACCCTGGCGATGGCCCCACCCTAAAAGAAATTACCCCTCCCTATGTTACATGTTACACCGCTTTGACCCGGTGAAAAGCGGGATATAAATGCAGTTAAATAAATAAATAAATAAATAAACAAGCCAGAGTGGTGCGTGTCTTCCGAAGAGAGAAATTGCCGGCGCTAATCGCGGAGGCGTTGAAAGTGTTAAATATACCGGTTCAGGGATCACCGGAGGATGAAACACTAGAGGATCCATTGTTGCAGGTCTTTAGGAAAAGTCAGAGTGTTTTTCCGGTCCACAGGGTGTTTCACGAGATGATCCAGGAAGAATGGAATACCCCAGAGGCCCCGCTAAAAGGTTCGCGAGTCATGAGCCGCCTGTACCCTTTGTCAGAACAAGACAAGGAGGTGTTTAAATCACCTAAAGTGGACGCGGCTGTCTCTGCAGTAACTAAAAAGACTACAATTCCGGTAGAGGGTAGTGCGGCTCTTAAGGACTCTCAGGACAGAAAGTTGGATGTGCTGTTAAGACAGGTGTTCGACATAAATGCTCTGTCACTTCAGGCAGCTATCTGCGGTGCCTGGGTAGCCAGAGCCTGCCTGCGCTGGTCCCAATGGGTGCATGCTGGTCAGGGAAGTGGATTGTCGGAGGAGGCGTCCAAGTTAGAGTCAGGGGTGGCTTATCTGGTGGATATCCATTATGACCTCATGCGCAGATTGTCCAAGAGTATGGCATCAGCGGTAGCAGCACGGCGTTACCTGTGGCTGCGTAACTGGGCGGCAGATACCTCCTCCAAAGCTCGGCTAAGTAAACTTCCCTTTAAGGGACGCCTGCTATTTGGGGAAGATTTAGAGAAACTGGTCAAGGATCTAGGGGAGTCCAAAGGCGGCAAGTTACCAGAGGACAAGCCTAAGGCAGGGCAGGCAATCCCGACGGGCAGGGGTCAGCAGCGGGATTTTCGCCGGTTCCGTTCCCAGCAGTTCAGTTCTTTCCCTCGTGGACATTTCCCCAGCAGGACTCAAGGTTTCCGGGGGTTTCAAGGAGCGGGAAGGGGTTTTGGGGCCTCTTCCTCTTTTCCTTCCAAAAAGGCACAATGAGATAAGGGGGGCCCAGGCGCCCTTACTTGCCGTAGGGGGGCGATTGCAGGAGTTTTACCCTGCCTGGGCCTAAATCACGTCAGATCAGTGGGTGCTGGAGGTCATCCGAGAGGGCTATACGCTAGAGTTCCTGCGCCCAGTGAGGGAGTTCTTCGTACAGTTCCCCGGCAAGTCGCCCGCCAAGCACAAGATCTTAAGGGAGACCGTACAAAGGCTACTGGCCCTCCGGGCGATAGTACCGGTGCCACCAGACCAATGCGGCGGCGGTCGGTACTCCATCTACTTCGTCATCCCGAAGAAGGACGGCGGGGCGTGTCCAATTCTAGATCTCAAGGGAGTGAATCGTTGCCTCCGGATGTCCCATTTTCACATGGAAACGCTGCGGTCTGTGATTGTAGCGGTACGGAAGGGAGAGTTCCTCACCTCGCTAGATTTGTCCGAGGCATATCTCCACATCCCAATACGACCAGACCACCACAGGTTCCTCTGTTTCGCGGTTCCTTCGGCCACTTTCAGTTCCGGGCGTTACCCTTTGGTCTGGCGACGGCCCCGAGGATTTTCAGAAAGGTCATGGTAGTGGTGGCGGCAGCCTTGCGAAAGGAAGATATTCTGGTGCATCCCTATCTAGACGATTGGTTGATCAGGACGAAGTCTCGTGCAGAGAGCGTGGCAGCTACGGCCCGAGTCGTGGCGTTCCTCGAAGGGCTCGGGTGGATAGTCAATGTCTCAAAGAGTCAATTAGTGCCATCGCAGAATCTGGAATACCTAGGAGCCCGATTCGACATGCGGGTAGGAAAGGTTTTCCTCACGGAGCAGCGGGCTCAGAACCTGCGGTTGCTAATCGAGAAGTTTTTAACATACAAGGCGCCCACGGCCTGGCAATACCTGCAACTGCTGGGCACCATGGCGGCGACCATAGAAACGGTGCTGTGGGCAAGGGCGCACATGAGGCCCTTGCAGGGAGCGCTTCTTCGGCGATGGTCGCATCAGCAGGACTCGCTGTCCCAGAGACTTCCATGTCCAGAGGAAGTTCGACAGGCTCTGCGGTGGTGGCTAGTTCCCGACTCGCTGGAGCGCGGGAAGGCTCTGGAGTCCGCAGCCTGGGTGTCTCTGATGACCGATGCCAGTCTGCTAGGCTGGGGAGCCCACTGCCAGGGCAGTTTCACGTAGGGGCAGTGGAGTGCTCAGGAACAGTTGTGGCCTATCAACAGGTTGGAGCTGTGACTCTGGCGTTGCGGGAGTTTCGCTCGGTCCTCGGCGGGAAGGCAGTCCGAGTGTTTTCCGACAACGCGACGGCGATGGCCTATATCAACAAACAAGGGGGAACCAGCAGCGTAGCGCTAAAGGAGGAAGCAAGGGTGTTGTGCTGTTGGGCAGAAGCAAACCTGGTGGATCTCTCAGTGGCGCACGTGGCCGTGGTGGACAATGTTCAGGCTGACTTCCTCAGCCGGGTGAGGGTGGATCCGGGGGAGTGGGTCCTGCATCCCGAAGTATTCCAGATGGTGGTCCGCAGGTGGGGCGAGCCGGTCATGGATCTCATGGCAACTTTCGACTCGGCAAAGGCAAGTCGTTTTTTCAGCAGGCGGCGAGAGAGACTGTCGGAGGGCCTGGACGCTCTTATTCAGGCCTGGCCGGTGGGTCAACTTCTCTATGTATTCCCACCGTGGGTCCTGATAGGCAGAGTACTGCAACGCATAGAAAGGTTCCGGGGGCAGGTCATTCTGATAGCCCCGGATTGGCCACGCCGGCCCTGGTACAGGGACCTAGTGAGGTTGTTGGTGGCGAAACCGTGGCGCCTTCCGGCCAGGGCGGATCTGCTGTCTCAGGGGCCCCTATTCATGCCCCATGTGGATCGGTTCTCGCTTACGGCCTGGCTCTTGAGAGGGCGTGGCTGAGCTTCCAAGGCTACTCGCCGGCGGTCATTACGACCTTGTTGAAGGCCAGAAGGAGGTCTACCTCGTTGGCGTACGTTCGTATATGGAGGATTTTTGAGGCTTGGTGCGGAAATGGGAGGTGCACGGCATTAAAGACCTCTGTCCCTCAGATATTGGAGTTCTTACAAGATGGTTTCGACAAGGGTTTAGCAGCCGCGTCCCTACGAGTGCAGGTAGCAGCGGTGTCTTGTTACAGGGGCAGAGTAGGTGGTCAATCGATTGGCACTCAGAGAGACGTCAAGTGCTTCTTAAGGGCGGTGTCCATTCTGCATCCACCGTCTAGCCAAATCGTACCTAAGTGGCACCTCCCGTTCGTGTTGGACGCGCGAGAACGCGAGCCATTTGAGCCTTTGGCTCGGGCGTCCCTCAAGGATCTCACGCTGAAGGTGATCTTTTAGGTGGCGGTGTGTTCAGCTAGAAGAATCTCTGAACTGCAAGCGTTGTCATGTAGAGAGCCCTACCTTTCCTTTTTTGCGTCCAAGTGGTGCTGCGGATGGTGCCAGCTTTTCTTCCAAAAGTGGTCTCGCCTTTCCATGTGAGTCAGGACATCTCGTTGCCGGTGTTCTCTAAAAGTGTCCAAGGGGTGGTGGCAAAGAGGCTGCATCTGTTGGACGTTGGTCGAGCCTTAAAGAAATATCTTAGGCGGACGGAGTCTTTTCGGAGGTCGGACAGGCTCTTTGTGCTTTTCGCAGGTCCGAGAAAGGGTGAGGCGGTGTCCAAGGCGTCTATTGCTAGGTGGATTTAAAGAAGCCATTGCCTCAGCGTATGTCTTGAGGGGGAAGCCGGTACCGGAAGGGCTGCAAGCCCACTCCACTAGGGCGCACGCCGCTACATGGGCGGAGCGCCGGTCGGTGTCTCCAGGTGAGATTTGTAGAGCAGCAACCTGGTCGTCTTTGAATTCATTTGTGAAGCACTATCGGTTGGACTTACAAAGGGGGGAGGAAGTCTGTTTTGGAGCGGCTGTGCTTCAGGCTGGTTTGCAGGCCCCCTCCCGTGCTTGAAGTGGTTTCTTCACTGCTCTGGTACTAACCCAGAGGTTTCGGGACTAGACTGGGGACACGATCAGGAAGATGAAATTAGACTTACCTGCTAATTGTAGTTCCTGGAGTGGACCCAGTCTAGTCCCGTATCTCTCCCAAGTGTCTCGCTTTCCGAGAAGCCTGAAGCGTTGGAGGTGGATCACAGGTAAGTTCTGTGGGTGATTGCAGGGCTTACAGATCTAAAGGGGCGGTTAGAGGCAGCATGCTTCTAGTTTTCGGGTACACTTTCCTTTCCTTGGGATGAGGGAGTGGTCTGATCAGGTTAAAGCCACAGGTTAATTAATTGGTTGGAGCAGTTATAGTTAGTTTATTCTTGTTATTCATTCTTACTTGTTGCTTCGGTGAGTCTGCTTTATCAGTAGGTAACTGGTGACACGAGGCGGATCCAGAGAGGATATACCAGTGATGTCACAAAAAGGAGGAGTTTCTCAGTCTCCAAACTGCAATATGAGATGGGGAACCCAGAGGTTTCGGGACTAGACTGGGTCCACTTCAGGAACTACAATTAGCAGGTAAGTCTAATTTCATCTTTCTGCTCATGCCAACCGCACCTGGGGAGAGTAGCGGCAGATGCCTTCCTAATCCCAAGGTCGGAGGGCCTGCTATATGCATTCCCACTAACCCCCCTGGTCGCTATGACCCTCTTCAAGGTCCAGAACGAGAGGGCATCAGTTATTCTGATTGCACCCCAGTGGCCCAGGCAGCCCTGCTGCTATCCCTGTTGGTGGCACTCCTAGTCCCACTGGGCTGGGCCCTGGACCCTGGACCTCCTGCCCCTTGAGGAGAGCACCCTTCTGCACCCCAACCTGGGGTCGCTAACGCTGACAGCGTGGCTGCTGAAAGGGTAGCACTGGCCCCCTTCGACCTTCCAGGGGAGGTCGAGGAGATCTTACTTGCCTCTCAAATGCCGTCCACCAGGCGGGTCTACGCCTTTAAGTGAATCCCTTCTCCTGTTGCAGACAACTGGTCCTTCGGTACCTGCTGCACCTGTTGCACACCGGACTGAAATCCAACTCGGTGAGGGTACATCTGAGTGCCATAACCGCGCACTACCACCCTGTTGAGGGAAAACCCATCTCTAGGTTCCTACAGGGCCTTCTGTTTTCCAAGCCCCCCTGCACCCTCCAGTGGCGGAATGGGACCTTAGCGTTGTGCTCTCTCAGCTCAGTAAACTGCCAGTCGAGCACTTAGCCACTTGCCACCTGAGATACCTGTCTTGGAAAATGGTATTCCTGGTGGCCCTCATGTCCGCTCGAAGAGTGAGTGAACTCCAGGCCCTGATGGCAGACCCTCCATATGTATCCAGTACCTGCTTGTAGTGATTGTAAACCGCTCTGATGCCCTTCAGCCTGGGCGCTATATCAAGAAATTGCATAAACATAAACATATACGAGGTTCTATAAGAACAGGGTGGTGCTCTGCACACACCCCAAATTCCTCCCAAAGGTGGAACCTCCCTTCCACCTCAACCAAGAGTTGGTCCTCCCCACCTTCTTTCTTTCATGCTGGCAGGGAGGAGCTCATACTTCACACACTAGATTGCAAGCTGTCCCTGTCTTCCTACTTGCAGCGAACTCAGGCCCATCAAAAGGCTCCTCAGCCTTTCGTATCTTATGACTGGGGCTCCCTGTGACCAAACGAACTCTGTTCACTTAGGTGGCAGACTATATTACCCTCACTTATGAGCAAGCTGGCCTCCGCCTTGAACACTGGATCACAGCGTGTCATGTGAGGGCGATGGCCACATCAGTGGCCAACCTCCGCTCAGTGCCAGTGATGGAAATCTGCAAGGCTGCCACATGGTTTTCAGTTCATACATTCGCAGCTCACTACTGCCTGGAGAGTGAATCCCGCAGTGACAGTGTCTTTGGCCAGGCAGTACTCCGTAACATTCTCAGGGGGGAAGCAACTCCTGCCCTCCGACCTGTCTGTGTTCAGGCTACCGGAGTGATAGTGTCGCTGGATGCTAGGGTCTTGCAGAGTCTCTCAGTGGAGACTCACCTTCTGCAACACACGGCTATCCAATTGATCGCTGTTGGTGCTGTCTTGATTTGGTCCTCAACAGCCTGGAGCTAGGGAATCCCATATGTGAGGACTGACTTCCTGCTTTTTCCTGGAGAAAATGTAGTTACTCACCTGTAACAGGTGTTCTCCGGGAACAGCAGGAATCAGTCCTCACAACCCTCCCTCCTCCCCTAGGTGTTGCCTCCATGCCTTGTTTATTTTTTACTGCCGTCCTAGCTATGTCATCTGATTGAACAAGATGGCACCCTTGGGCGGGAAGGGGACCACGCATGCATAGCAGCATGTCCCAAAGGCTTTCTTTCAAAGCTGGGGAAATGCTCTGCGCATGCTTCGTCGGCACTGATGTCACCCATATGAGAAGACTGATTCTCCAGGACCAAGCAGGAAGTCAGTCCTCACATATGGGTGTCATTGGCGCCGATGAAGCCCCAGCAGAGCATTTCCCCAGCTTTCTATGAAAGCCTTTGGGAATGCAGGCACACATGCGTGGTTCCCTTCCCGCCTAAAGGTGCCATCTTACCTCAGTCTCTTTTTTTCCGTGAAGCCCACCGGACGTGTGTCCTGTTCTCCCGGTTAAAATTAGATTTTTTTGGCGATTTTCGCTATTTTTTTCTCCGGTTCAATGCCAGTTCCCCTCCCGCCGGGTTCAGTACACCGGTATCGATCCCGATTCCTCTTTTTCAGTTTTTGCCCTTCGTGGCTGGCGTTCGCGCCCTTTTTTCCATTTTTCCCTGGAAGGCCGGTCCTTTGACCTCGCGGGGACTCTTTTTTCCCCGATGGCTTCCAGTGGTTTTAAAAAGTGTGATCGGTGTAAGAAATTGATGTCTCTCACCAACACACATGACTGCTGCCTTCGGTGCCTCAGCCCCAACCACGACCCTAAGTCATGCGGGCCATGTGGAAAGATGTCTTCCAAGGCACTCAGAAGTCGACAGCAGCAAAAGGAAAGGCTTTTCTTGGACTCAGCCTCCAGCCGGGCCCGGACCTCGTCTGAGGCCTCGACATCTCGGGATTCTGATCCCGAGCGCCGTCGAAGCTCCTCGGACAGGGGGTCCCCTGACCGGGAACGCAAGAGGAAGAAGCAGCTCGCGAGGGCGTCGTCGTCGGAGGTCCCTGGCTCCTCGAGGGCCAGGTCTAAGACCCCCAACCGTCGCCCCGGGCCCATGGAACACGAGAAGCCTGCAAAGGTTCTTCGCGTGAAGCCGGAGTCTGCTGGACACATAAGCCCTGTAGTCCTCGAGGACTCTCCTCCCAGAGAGCCGACGTCGGGCCCAGCGCCGCCGGGGCCCGAGTCGGTGGCTGCTGCGTCTCCCGAGCTGAATCTCAGGATGACAGCCTTGGAGAGCAGATTGTCTGCCTTCATGGAGCAGCAGCGGGCACTGATGGCCAGCCTGTCTGGCGCATCTGCCCCGACCACCGGGACATCGACTTCGAAGTCGACCCCGGAGACCGAGCCGATACTTGAGTCCATCGTGGCTCGGAGTCGACCTCGGTCGCGGTCTCCCTCGACCTCCTGTTCGGGACCGAGGGCGTCGACGCCGGTGCCTCCGCGTCGGGGCAGGTGCTCCAGGGCCCCACGGGGTCGGACCCTGATTACTCCTCGGACGAGTCAGCTTGGGAGACGGAGGACAAGGAGTCTCCTGATACCTTCAAGACTCGGTGCGTCCCATCGGACTCACCGCAGTCTGAGCCCCAGAGTAGGTCCCCCCCGGAGGATACTCGGTTCTCGGAGTTCGTCCGTGATATGGCCGCTGCCTTGGCTATTCCGGCCGACCCCGAGGAGGAGCCTCGAGCTGAAGAGCTCGAGGCCCTGCAGTATGACTCTCCTCCGAAGGAGGCCTTTACTGTTCCGGTTCCTCTGATGCTGGAATGGCTCCTCTTCCGTATGTGGGAGGCACCGGCCTCGGCGCCGGTTCTCAGCAAGCGAGTCGATTCGATCTATCGACTCCGAAAAAGCCCTGGTTTTCAGAAGGCACAGCTGCCACACCATTCTATGGTTGTGGAATCGGCTATGCATCGTCTGAAGAGCCAGAAGATGCACTCCGCAGTGCCCCCTGGCAGGGAGGCCCGGAACCTCGATGGCGTCGGTAGAAAGTGCTTCCAGGGCTCGATGCTTGCTTGCCGTGTCCAGTCCTACCAGCTGTACATGGGCATGTACTTGCAGGATCTGGCCAAGGAGTTGGCCGGGTTCTCTGCTGGTCTCTCCGGGGAACCCTTGCAGAGATTTAAGTCCTTGTCCTCGGGGATTCGGGGCTGCTCGACGTTCATGTCACGCGCCACCTACGATGGCTTCGAGGCTTCGGCCCGAGTTGCGGCAGCCGGCATCGCGGCTCGACGCCAGGCATGGCTGCAGTCATTGGACCTCGAGCCATGGGTTCAGGACAAGTTGGTCGATGTCCCTTGCCGAGGTGAAAACCTTTTTGGCAAGCTCATGACCGAGAAGGCCGCTCAGCTCGAAACTGAGCACCTCACACAGACAAGGCTGTCGAGGAAGACCTCTGCCCCTTCTCATAAAAAGAAGGGCTCGGGTAAAAAGCCCTTTTACCCGAGGAAGGGCACTGCCTACAAACAGTACCCGCAATATCAGGCTGCCCCCCAGGGTCAGCAAGCCAAGGGCCAGGGTAATGGGCCCCGTAGGCAGAGGACCCCCAAGCCTCAGGCCCCTACTACCACTCAGCAGGGTGGGGGTTTTTGACTCCTTGAGCGTAGCCTCTCCTCCACTGCTCTCCCAACCCTGCACAGGAGGTCGCCTCGCCCTCTTTGCCCACCAGTGGCCCCCTATCACCGGGGACAGTTGGGTGCTGGAGATAGTCCACAAGGGCTATGCCCTCCATTTTCACCAACTGCCTCCACCATATTTTCCAGGGGAGCCTCCAAGGCCTCCCCTGCACACAGACCACCTTCTAAGAGAGCTTCATGGTCTGTTGGTGGACAGGGCGGTGGAACCTGTGCCTCCCCACTTACAAGGTCATGGTTTCTACTCCAGGTATTTCCTGGTGCCCAAAAGAACCGGTGGCCTTCGACCCATTCTGGACCTCAGGAACCTCAACAAGTTCCTAGTGAAGGAGAAGTTCAAGATGCTTACTCTTGGGACACTTCTGCCCTACCTCCAGCAGGGAGATTGGCTATGCTCTTTAGATCTAAAGGATGCGTACACTCACATCCTCACTCATCCAGACCACAGAAAGTACCTCAGGTTCATTGTGGGAGGAAACCATTATCAGTACAGGGTGCTGCCTTTCGGCCTCACCTCCGCCCCCAGTCTTCACAAAGTGCCTAGCATCTTTGTCTTCCCCTATCTGGACTACTGGCTCATCAGGGCTCAAACAAGCCACCTTCAGCACTATTGCTCTTCTCCAAAGGCTGGGGTTTGTCATAAACTTTGCAAAGTCCACTTTGCTCCCTTCCCAGAACTTGGAGTTCATAGGAGCAAGGCTGGACTCTCTGCTGGCAAAGGCTTTCTTGCCAGCAGACAGGGCCCAAAGGTTGATGGCCTTGGCAAGTCAGTTTCTCAGCAGGTCCCTGGTCTCCACCAGACTCTGCCTGAGGCTTCTGGGCCACATGGCTTTGACAGTACATGTTACCCCCAATGCCAGGCTCCATATGAGGCCGGCACAGTGGTGCCTTCGGGCTCAGTGGTCACAGGACACAGGCAGCCTCAGAGACAGGATAAGGGTGTCCAGACCATTTCTGCACTCCCTCAACTGGTGGCTGCACCCACCCAATCTACTGAAGGGGGTGCCTTTTCAGATTCCAGGGTACACAGTAGTGATGACCACAGACGCCTCCCTGCAGGGCTAGGGAGCTCATTGTCTGGGCAAGTGCACCCAGGGCCTCTGGTCTCCCTAGGAAGCTGCACAGCAGATCAATCTCCTCGAACTCAGAGCTTTTCGATTAGCTCTCAAAGCTTTCACTCCTACCCTGGCTCACCAGTCTGTCCTGATTCAGACAGACAACCAAGTTGCCATGTTTTATGTGAACAAACCGGGCGGAACTGGGTCCAGGATCCTTTGTCAGGAGGCTCAGGACCTTTGTTCTTTTGCCCTCAAGCACAACATGCTCCTCAAAGCTGTGTACCTTCCAGGCCAGGACAACTACCTGGCAGACAGATTAAGCAGAATACTGCAGCCCCACGAGTGGCAGCTGCATCCTTCAGTAGTTCAGAAGATCTTCCTGAAATGGGGTCTCCCTTTGATAGATCTCTTTGCCAGCCCAATGAACAAGCAATTGCCAAAGTTCTGCTCTGGGCAACCGCATCCTCTGCGGATAGCAGCGGATGCTTTTCTGATATCCTGGTCTCAGGGCCTCCTCTATGCGTTTCCTCCCACGCCCTTGGTGGCCCGAACTCTCTTCAAGATTCTTCAGGAGAAGGCCTCGGTCCTGCTGGTGGCTCCCAGGTGGCCGAGACAGCCTTGGTTTCCTCTTCTGCTTCAACTGGCGGTGGATCCTCCACTTCCTCTGGGGTTGCAACCCGATCTTCTCTCACAGGAGCAGGGTTCCCTTCTGCACCCCAATCTCAAAGCTCTCAATTTGATGGCCTGGAGGCTGCAAGGGTAGTCTTGGCTCCCTGGGGCCTGCCTCAGGAGGTTGAGGAGGTTGTCCTAGCCTCTAGGAAACAGTCCACTAGGAAAACCTATGCTCTCAAATGGAAGAGGTTTTCTGTGTGATGTCACCTACGTACAGAGGATCCTTTCTCCTGTACCGTGCCAGTAGTCCTTCAGTACTTACTGCACTTGTCAAATCAAGGTCTTAAATCCAATTCTGTTCGGGTCCACCTCTGGTGGAGGGACATTCTTGGTGTCTTGCTTTCTTAGGGGCTTGCTTTTGCTCAAGCCTCCTATCCGTCCTCCTGCCCCTGAGTGGGAGCTGAATGTGGTCTTGCAGCAACTGACTCGCCCACCTTTTGAGCCGATGGCTACTTGTCCACTACGCTTCCTCTCCTGGAAGACACTCTTCCTGATAAGCCCTTACCTCGGCTAGGCGAGTAGTGAGCTTCAGGCCCTGGTCTGTGATAGGCCTTACACCAGGATTTATAGGAACAGGGTAGTCCTTAGGACTCATCCAAAGTTCCTCCCTAAGGTTGTCTCCTCTTTCCACCTCAACCAGGAGGTGGTTCTTCCAGCATTCTTCCCTAGGCCTTATGCAAGCCAGGCTGAAGCAGTCCTGCATACCCTGGACTGTAGGAGGGCCTTATCCTTCTACCTTGACCGTACGCAGGGGCATAGAAGGGCTACCCAGCTCTTCGTCTCCTTTGACCCCAATAAGTTGGGGTTGCCTGTGTCCAAGCGTATCTTGTCCATCTGGATAGCTGACTGTATTACCTGGGCTTATAAGGCGGCTGACCTTCCTTTGCAGGGTCGGGTTACGGCCCACCGAGTCAGGGCAATGGCTGCCTCAGTGGCTCATCTCTGTGCTCTGTGCCCTTGGTAGACATCTGCAGGGCTGCAACTTTGTCTTCAAGCCAGACCTTTGCGGCCCATTACTGCCTGAACAGGGAGTCCCGTAGGGACAGTGCTTTTGGCCAAGCAGTACTCCGGAATCTCTTTGAGGTTTAGGCAACTCCTGCCCTCTGTTGGGCTACCGGTGGAGGTTGTGTCCTTGAAAAGCCTTTCTTTCCTGCTGGGACTAGAGGGAGTTCTCTTGTTCAGCCTGGGTTCCTCGGTAGCCCAGAGCTTGGGAGTCACCCATATGTGAGGACTGACTTCCTGCTTGGTCCTGGAGAAAGAGTAGTTACTCACCTGTAACAGGTGTTCTCCAGGAGCAGCAGGAATCAGTCCTCACAACCCTCCCTCCTCCCCTTGGAGTTGCAGTTGTACATAGTTTATTTTTCATTTTTGTGTGCTGTTCTTAGCTATGTCATTTGACTGAGGTAAGATGGCACCTTTAGGCGGGAAGGGAACCGCGCATGCGTGCCTGCATTCCCAAAGGCTTTCATAGAAAGCTGGGGAAATGCTCCGCTGGGGCTTCATTGGCGCCGATGACACCCATATGTGAGGACTGATTCCTGCTGCTCCTGGAGAACACCTGTTACAGGTGAGTAACTACTCTTTCCTGCTGTTACAGGTGAGTAACTATGCTATACTCTAGTCTCCAGTTTCTCTATGAGCTCAATTCCATAACGTGCATGTCCGGCCCGCGGACACATCCAAATCAAAAATGGAACCCTTTGAACCTAATTCTGCATCCACGTCTCTGGACATGCCCTCAGGGCCAGAATCAGGGAGATAGATGTGTTCGGCAGTCACGTGCAAGCGCTATCCATCCGGCCCCGTGCCTCGGACGCAGGGAAACGTTTTGGACGTCACCGCACCCACTGTATTCTGAAACGTTTCACATTTTTGGATCCTGCTCATCCCCGCGATGTACTTGCAACCATGCCCCTTAGGACAAACGTGCATCTCTTAAGCTGCCAATCACAGACAGTAGTGTGCTGATACACACTAGACATAAATACCAATGAGAAATGACAGCTGTTGCAAACTATACCATATACCAGTCCCCCTCATACCCTGAAAAGTGCTAGGTAAGCCCAGTGCACCCCAATATGTTTTTTTGTGTGTGGCTTTTTTTTTTTTTTTTTTGTGCCATCAAGTCGTCGTTGACTCATAGCGACCCAGCTACCTCTGGGTTTTCTTGGCAATGTATCACCGGAAGTAGATTGCCAGCCTTCCGAGGCAATGGAGGGTAAAGTGACTTGCCCAAAGTCACAAGGAGTGCCAGTGGGAATCGAACCCTTGATCTTCTGGGTACTAGGCAGTTGCTCTAACCACTAGGCTACTCCTCCACAATATGGTATACAAGAATGTAAATATGAACATGTATGTCAGGACATACCTTGCTCAAATGGTACGTGGCATTACGAACAGCCCAGTGAGTCCCCTGCCCTGGTCATCTCTACAAAAGTACCTTAAATTGCTAGGGATGGATCCTCATCAAGTCCTCAAAACCCCAAACTAACCTTGCAGGTCCCCCTGTTATTTCTTAGGTTATTTTAGCTTTTCATTCTCTGGTTAACCTTTTCTTTCTGTTCAGTAGGGTGGATTGTGTACTAGATATTGTTTTGCTTTTTTTCTTTTGAATGGCTAGAGCTAAAGTAACTGGCCAGATTTGTCTGTTTTTGCAGTTTCTAAATATGTCCAGCTTATTTAGCTGGTTAGCACTGCATATCCTGTTAACTAGTTAAATACTGGAACCTGCCTTTAGCATGCCCACAAGGGCCGTACCAAGGGCTGTGTGAGTGGTACAGTCGCACAGGGTGCAAATACAGAAGGGACACCAATGTCATCATTGGGCTCAGGGGCGGCTCAAGGCAGTCTGCTGCCTGAGGCTAAGAATGAGATGGCACCCCATCACCTTAGAGGGGGCGGGGCTTTTTCAGAAATCCAATCAGAGACTGAACCAAATCAAAAAGCCAATTAGATTATATGGAGGAAATGCAAGATGTTTGCACACAGGGCCGTATCGAACTGCAATCGCGCCTTATGCGACTTGCAACTCGGGCGCACGCCCCCTCTCCCCCCATACCTCCATCCAGCGCTGCCTGCTCTTTCCCTGCTGCTGCCGCCCTCTGTTTTTTTCACGGCGGCGCCAGCAGCAGGGAAAGAGCAGGAAGAACTGGACGGAGGTATGGGGAGGAGGAGGGGGGCATGCACCCAATCTGAAAGGCGCCGGCACTCTAAGCAGATCTGTCCCTCCCTGCTCTGACATCGTGTCAGAGGAGGGAGGGACCAGACCTGCTTAGAGTGCTGTGAAAAGGCTTTGGGCGCATTTTAACTGCCTGCTATTGTCCTGCCAGCGGCAGCAGGGCAACAGCAGAGAGCCGAAATGCACCCCCCCGCAAGCCTTTGCGCCCTGTGCGGCTGCACTGCTTGCACAGGGCTAGGTACGGTCCTCTTTGCACACCAAGGAACTAAAAGACAGCAAGAATCAATAGCACAGTTTATAAAACTAAATTATAACCCATTTTTATTTTGTTATAAACTGCGTTATTGTTCTCCCTTTTTCTTTTTCAACATATGTTTTGCATCCACAGTAGGTGCAGAGCAGAACCAGGACATTCACCCACAGAACTCAATATTAAAAAAAAAAAAATCTGATTCTGATCATCTCACTAACAACAACAGCCACTATTCTCCAGTACCAGGCATTTTGTGAACTAATAAAAAACCTTACAACAAAAAGCAAACCTACCATACCATACCATATTAGCACAAACTTCCAAATGTCACATAAGGAGCCCATCCAAAAAAAGCATCACTGTAAATACTACAGTGGGCCCTGGAACATCCATACACCTATTTGAAAAGCTGAACAAGTCAAATTACTACAGTAGTATAGATCTTTATATACAAACTGCATGTTAACAGAACACCTGACCTCAGTCACACACGCACAACATCGACCTTCACGAAGTACAGAATAAGTAACCACAATTTAAAGTAAAAATAAAAATATGTAGACAAAATTTAAACTGAAACCCCAAGAAGCCAGAGTCCACATGCAGTGCAACATCAGATAAATAAGAGATGAAGTTCCCCAATACTGTGTAAAATATAAAAATAGCACAAAGTCCAATCACCAAAATTAAATAAAATAATTGTTCTACCTTTGTTGTCTGACCATTTTATTCTCTGATCATGCTGGTCCCGATCCGAGGCTTCTGCTTTCCTGTCTTCTCTTAGCTCTCTTTCTGTGGTCCATGGTCCATCTGCCATTTCTTATCTCTTCTTTTGTTTTCTTCACTTCCTTCCATCAGCCCATTTCCAGTTTCAGTAACCCTCCCCAGTATTAGTCCCCTTTCCAGTCCTCCACCCCAGTACCTTCCAATGTCAACCACCTTGCATTCCCATGAATGCCACTTGTGTCCATTCCCTTCCAGTCCCCCTCCTTTCCCACTATCCAGCCCCTTCTAGTCCAAATACCATCCCAGGTATCAGCTCAGGTTCACTCTCAGTGCCACCCCCCAGTCAGCTCCCTTCCAGCCACCCTACCCTCTGTCCATCTCTCTTCCAGTGCCATTCACATGTCAGCTCCCTTCCAGCCTCCTCCCTATTACCCAGCTACCTACCATTCCCATCCCCAAGTGTCAGCTCCCTTCCAGTCCCCCTTCGGTACATTCCAGGTGTCAGCTCCTTTCCAGCCCCCTCCTTCCCTTCCTGCCCCATCCTTCCCCTGGCAGACCCTCTCAGTATCCACTCCCTTCCAGTCCTATTCTACTATCCCTCCCCCCCCCACATCAGCCCATTTGTAGCCCTAGCCCCTAGTTTTCTTCCAGGGCCAGCAGCACTCTCCTCCCCTCCCCTATTAACCCATTTCCTGTCCCAGCCCATTTCTAGTCCTATCCCCTTTATCAGCCCACCCCAGTCCTAGCCCCCCAATCAGCCCATTACCAGTCGTAACCCTCCAATAAGTCCATTTTCAGTCCTAGCACCCCAATCAGCCCATTTCCTGTCCTAGTCTCCCCCTATAGCCGATTACCAGTCCTAACCCCCCCATCAGCCCATTTCCAGTTCTAAACCCCCATCAGTGCATCTCCAGTCCTAGCCCTCCCCCGATAGCCCATTACCAGTCCTAGCCCCCTCCGATCAGCCCATTTCCAGTCCTAAGCCCCCATCAGCCTATTTCCAGTCCAACCCCCCCCCCCGATAGCCCATTATCAGTCCTAACCCCCCTCCTGATCAGTCCATTTCCAGTTCTAAACCCCCATCAGCCCATTTCCAGTTCTTACCACCATAGCCCATTAACAGTGCTAGCCCCCTCCAGATCAGCCCATTTCCAGTCCTAACCCCCCCATAACCCATTACCAGTCCTAACCCTCCCATCAGCCCATTTCCAGTTCTAACCCCCCTCCCCCGATAGCCCTAGCCCCCTCCTGATCAGTCCATTTCCAGTTCTAAACCCCAATCAGTCGATTTCTAGTCCTAACCCCATCAGCCAATTTCCAATTCTAACCCCCCATAGACCATTACCAGTCCTAGTCCCCCTCCCGATCAGCCCATTTCCAATACTAACCCCCATCAGCCCATTTCCAGTTCTAACCCCCCATAACCCATTACCAGTCCTAACCCTCCCATCAGCCCATTTCCAGTTCTAACCCCCCCTCGATAGCCCATTACCAGTCCTAGCCCCCTCCTGATCAGTCCATTTCCAGTTCTAAACCCCCATTAGTCGATTTCTAGTCCTAACCCCCCCATCAGCCAATTTCCAATTCTAACCCCCCCCCCATAGACCATTACCAGTCCTAGCCCCCCTCCCGATCAGCTCATTTCCAATACTATCCCCCATCAGCCCATTTCCAGTTCTAAACCTCCCAATCAGTCCAGTTCCTGTCCTACCCCCCCCATCAGCCCAGTTACAGTCCTAGACCCCTCCCCCCCAACCCAGGGAAATTTAAAAAAAACAAAACTCCAGCGTAAGAAGCAGCAGCAGAATGAGGAGCCCCACGGCCGCCTGCCCCCCCTCCCCCCCCCCGGACAGCCTTCTGGTTTCCCCGGCTCCGCTTTGCAGAGCTGCGGCAAAGAGACAGTGTTTCCCTTAACCGCGGCTCTGTTAAAGCTGAGCCCACGGCACTGATGGGAAACAGGAAATCCTGTTTCCCATCAGCACCTCAGGATCAGCTTTAACAGAGCCGCGGTTAAGGGAAACACTGTCCCTTCGCTACGGCTCTGCAAAGCGGAGCCGGGGAAACCAGCAGGCTCTCCGGGGGGGGAGGGTGGGCGGGTGGCCATGGGGCTCCTCATGCTGCCGCCGTTGGAGCAGCAGCGGCAGCTGCTTCTTGCGCCGGAGTTTTGTTTTTTTCTTTTATTTTGAAGGCTGAGTGAGGTGGTGACGGCGGTCTTTTTGGGGGCAATTTTGCCGCCCCCAAAAAGCTGCCACCTGAGGCCACCGCCTCACTTGGCCTCATTATAGAGCCGCCTATGATTGGGCTTCCAGAAAACCCAGCAAGACTGAGTTCCTATGTGTGGTTGGGTGTAGGGGGTGGGCACCAAGTTCATGAGTCATACAGGGCGCATTTCTAGCTTGATACGGTCCTCCATGCCCATAATCCTCCCCCCTGTTTAACTGGCTAAGTCTGTATGCACAGTGATTTTGTATGCATAGATTTAGCTGGTCAGAGTAGAGAGATTTTTAACCAAGCAGATTTAACCAACTAATTGCCAAAGATAGCTGGTTAAATCTTGGTGCTCTGAACTTGTTTTTCACTCTCAACAACTGGGGTGAGAATCTATGATATAAAGCATGGTAAAGCAGAATAGCAAATCACTCAATAACATCTTTCTTCTTTTTCTAGGCCTGGGAGAATGCCTGAAAGCCCTGGGTAAGGAGGCTCCCACTTTGGTCCTGGTGCCTGTGGTAGATTTACCCAACAAGGAAGTAGTCCATGTGGTATGCTGGCTGGCACACTAGCTCATCAAAACAATGCATCCTGGTGTATGCTGTAGCAATGAGAATGTTACAATTTTGTCTTGTTCATCCTACTCAACAAAGATTATTCCACCAGTGGCCATTTGGGAATATCAGCACCTTCAATAGACCAAAGAGCATCTCTGCTAGGACTGTGAACACAACTTCAGTAGTACTATCAGTCCAAGCAACAGGAACTTCCAAAGTGTCAATCTAACTGCATGTAACAGTATCTATAACCCTCATATATTCATCATGTAATTTTAAAAGAGGACCCCAGCAACTCTTGCCAGGCTGCTCATGTTTCATGTATCAAATATTAGTGTGTTCCTATTGCATAAGAATTAGCACCCACAGAGACATTAGCACTCTCTCCCTTCCGTATCACAAGGAAAAATGGCAAGTGTGGGAAGGCCACTGTATAAAAATAAACAATGTGTTATTTCCATCTAGAAACAACATTATATACATTTACTGTATATACCAGAAAATTGTAAAACTTATATGTCTGATATTAATTTGTGGCTAAATTTTTTTTAATAAAATATTTTCTTACCATTTTTCTGACTTTGATTTATTCTGTCACTTTGTTTCCTTCCTTCCTCACTCTTTACTGCATCTCTTCCTTCTCATACACTTCTAGAAATTTCCTCTGGGAGTTGCTGAACCATATAGGCAGTCCTTCCCCCAGAATTTTCTTATTCTTGCCACCCTTTCTGTTTTTTTTTCTCTTTCCTCCTATCTCCCTGTATTTGTTTCCTTCATCCCTAAGTTTTTTCTCCATTTTGCATCTTTTTTCACCTGCACCTTCTGCTCCTTAGTTATCTTTCTTCTTTTACTAAGCTTGTTCCTCTCACCATCTTTTTCTTTCACTGTTGCATGTTGGTTTCCTTAGACATTCTGTGAGTTGGCACAGGAAACTGAACCTTAAGGTCAGACCAAGAGACTTGCTAATTATGCACTCTACTGTTAAGATCCATGCAAGTTTGTCAAGCAAGAAATATTGAGTACTGTTCAATTGACCCAGTACAAGTATTGTGGAACCTGTGTCTTTTGGGGATATTGCTAGGTACGTATGACCTAGATTGGCCACTGTTGGAAACAGGATACTGGGCTTGATGGACCTCGGTCTGACCCAGTATGGCATGTCTTATGTTCTTATGTTCTTAATATTTCCGAGTACTTGCTGCTAACCTCAAGCGAGTAGTGGCGTTTTTGATGTTGACGAATGAGCAGTTTTCTAATTCTCTGGAGTCATCAGGTGAGAAACAAGGGTAGGCACCTCCACTCCCTGTGGACACCAATCTTCTCGGGTTTTCAAGATACATCTAATACATATGCATGACAGAGGTTTGCATAGAATTGAAGCGGTGTGCATGTAAATCTAGCTCATGCATAATCATTAGGGATATCCTGAAAACCCAAGCAGCTTGGTGTCAGTGGGGACTGGAATTTGCCTACCTCTGGACAGAAATATTACAAATTGATTTTCAAATATTTCTTACAAGGTAGAAATCACTCAGAAGATGATATCAGTGGTGCCATCCATTTTCAGTCAGGAAAAAACATAAAGAGGGAGTGTCATAATCTGTACAACATAAATATAAAACTCCTAGCCCATAAAGTCATTTGTCAACAAAACACATAAATGAGGACATCACCTTGGGAGATGGCTGCTTGAACTCAGAGCTCTTGAGAAAGAGCAAAGCCCCAAAGTGATGAGAGCTCTATAATAGCCGAGCAGTAATCCTTGCTGGTGGAGAGTACATTTGATTGCTGTAGTTTGGAGATGGCATCCAAAAAGAAGAGCTCTGAATCCTGGTCCAGTGTTCAGGAAGACTGCAGCAAAGCCACCATGGGGTTTGACCTTCCCTGTGCTCAGATGTCAGAAGGAGAATCTGAGGAGGAGAGCGGAGCCCTGTGGGATGCGAAAGAAAATGCCCTAACTAAAACAGATATGATGAACTGGATGGCAGAGATTAAATAAGAGATCTTATTTGTAAAAGAGATTACAAAGAACATTGTAAAAGAAATCAAGTCCAAAATATTAGAGCTAAGCTTGCAGATAGAGCTCCTTCAACGTGCAATGCCTGGCATACGCAGATGACATCCTCATATACATGCCGTTTAATACTGACCAACCAGTGTTCACACCAATAATTAATTGTTTTGGTGCAATAGCCGAATGGCTGTTGACACAAAACTTAAGAATAAATCACAGCAAAACTGATGTATTATTTGTCACAAGAAATCGCAAGTTCATACCCCCTCCGTCGCTGCTAATCAATAACATAGAACTGACGTCAAAACCCACTATCCGATACCTCGGCATCACATTGGATCAACACCTAGATATGACAACGCATGTGAAGAATGTGACAAAGAGGATATATCATAAGATCAGAACGCTACGCCACCTCCGACCACTACTTGACTATACTGATTATCGTTCAATATTCCAGGCACTAGTCATCCCACACCTAGATTTTGCGAATATCATCCTCCATGGCCTCTCTCAATCAACCTTAAATCCACTTCGTCTGGCTATGAACGCAGCTGCAAGAGTCCTCTCTGGGTCACCAAGAGCTGCTCACATAACGCCGATCATGAAGGACCTACACTGGTTACCATTACAAGCCAGACTTACATATAAGTCACTAGTTTTGACCTTCAAGGCCATGAATAACTACCCTCCGACACCAATTAGCAAACTAATACATAACACCCTCGAAAATAGAAACAGAAGGACCACTGCTATGAATACCTTAATAGTTCCCAAGATGATGACATCATGTACTAAAGCTACATCGAACAGAGCTTTCTCTTTATTTGCACCCCTGAACTGGAATTTACTTCCTCACGAAATTCGTTGTATCAAAAACCTTTTACAATTCAGGAAAGCCGTGAAGCATCACTTATTCACAAAATTCTACCCAGAAGTGACCTCGCATGTTCACTCAAACAACAGACCTCCAACTTGCACTAAACACCATATTACCTTAATTCAACCAGAAAATGGTTAAGCTCCACGATAGCTCCACATCCTCTCTGTTGATTCGCGCCTCCTACATAAATTACGCAGATAATCTCCACTTGAGCTAACATATTTATAGAAAAAAAATATACATATATGATGTTGACTGTACATAGTTTTCCCTGTTAATCCATGTTATATATTCCCATGTTCTATGTAAACTCAATGTTACTTGCATACATTGTTGTATATTTTGTTCAATGTACACCGCACTGATCTTAATAGCGCGGTATAGAAGAAATGTTAAATAAATAAATAAATAAATAAAAATACAAAGCAGCAACTGGAGGAACATGGAGAGACTTTATCTGTAATGGGAAAAGCAGTTGAGTTGTGAGCTGAGAGCTCAGACCTCTGAGCTCTTGAGGATGTGACAGAGGGGCCTGATGTAGATGTTGAAGAGGAGGGAGGAGCGGGCCGATCCTTGAGGTACTCCTTGGGGGAGGGTGAATGGTGATGAGGATTGGTTTCCAGTTCTCACTTGTTGGGTTCGTTGGGAGAGGTAGGAGTGAAACCATTGTAGTGGAGTGGAGGAGTGGCCTAGTGGTTGGGGCAAGGTAACTCAGGCTGGAAGGTCGGGGGTTCAAATTCCACTAGAGGATAGCAATTTTGGTGCTCCTTGTGGTCTTGGGCAAGCCACTTAACCCTCCATTGCCCATGTTCCCTGTAAAATTGTTATTTCCAAGTTATAATGCCCTGTTCAATGTAACTTCAGTTTATTCAATGTAAACCGCCTTGATATCATGAAAGGTGGTATATAAGAAATGTTAAATAAAATAAATAAATAAATTGTGGGGTGCCTCGGATGCCAATGGTGTTCAGTTGATTGATGAGGGTCTGGTGGGATACCATGTCAAAAGCTGTAGATATGTCAAAGAATAACAGGGTAAAACCTGAGCAGGGTTCTCTGTACCAGTTATGAGTGTGTTAAGGAGGGAGGTGAGGAGGGTTTCCGCACTGTAGAGTGGGTGAAATCCATGCTGGCTGCTGTCAAGTGGGGCGAATCTGTCCAGGTGCTCCTGAAACTGAATTTGTACTGCTTTTTTGATGACTTTAGAGAGGAAAGGGACTCTGGCAATGGGTCTGTAGGATACAGGTAAGGTGGGATCAAGGTTGGGTTTCTTCAGTAGGGGTCTAATGGAGGCTTGTTTGAACGAAGGGGGAAGGTAGGCTTGGTTGAGAGAGGCGTGGAGGACTGTAGAGATGAGCAGAAACATCGGGATCTTTGTTTGCTTAATCCATGTTACTGGGCATGGATCTAGGGGGGAGGTGGTGGCGTTGATGAGGGTGATGATGTTCTGGAGTTCCTCTGGATTAACATCCCAGAAAGAGATCCAAGGCTAGGTTGTGGGGGGTTGAGAAGGTGTTGGATGGAATGGTTAAGATAGATGTGGCAGAGTGGTTATATTTAGCTATAAGAAAATCTGCCATTACTTGGGGGTGGATGATGTCTTCCTGGTGAGGCTGGGATGGGTCATTTGTGAGACTTTTGACGAGTTGAAAGAGTTCTCTGGGATTGTTTATAGCATGGAGTAGTAAATTGCTGTGGTGTTTCCACTTGGCATTGAGAGTGCTGGTGGAGTATGCTGCACGTTGGTCACGGTAGATGGTCAGCAGCTGTGGGTCTTTGGTTTTTCTCCATCTTCATTCTAGTTTTCTGAGTAGGCGTTTCTGATTTTTGAGGTGGGATGAGTACCAGGGGGCGTGGTGTCGGGGGGTTTTGGGATGGTTGTTTTGTGGAGTTTGAGAGGCTGTAGTGATGATTGTGTTCCAGGTTTGAATGAGGAGATTGAGGTCTGAGTGTTGAAATGCTTGCTTTAGATGAGGAATGGTTTGTTGGATGAAGGTGTCTTTATGGAAGTTTGTGAATCTTCTTCTTGTGTGAGGTTTGGGCAGTGTGGGATGTTTGAGTTGGGGGTTGGGTAGGGTGAAGGAAATGAGGTGATGGTCAGACCATGGGACAGGAATAGATGATTGAGTGATTGAATGGGGGGAGGAGAGTAATTTGTTGGGTAGGAAGAGCAGGACCAGGGTGCCTCCTTTTTGGTGTGTAGAGGTCTTGATGAATTGGGTGAATTGGAGGTCATTCATGGCTTGGAGAAAGGCGTTGCTGTGGGTGGAGTCTGCTGAGGGTAGGTTAAGGTCTCCAAGTAGGACAAGGTGGTGTTGGCGCAAACTACTTCAAGAAGGAAGTCTAGTTGGTCTGCCTTGTGGTGTGGAGCTCTGTATACGAGGCATATGTTGAGGCATTTGTTGCTTATGATGAGGATGTCAAGTCCATGAGAGGATGATGTGCTGGTGGTGGTGAAGCAGAGTTGTTTGTTGGAGAGGATGCAGACTCCTCCTCCTCTACTGTTGGTTCGTGGGCAGTTGTGGATGTGGTGGGTGTCGGTGTTGAGCTGATTGAGGAGTACATTGTCTGTTTCGGTGAACCAGGTCTCGGTGATGCAAAGGTGGTCAATTACGTTGTCGGTGACGTGGTCAGCAAGGGTTTGGATTTTGTTCCTGGCAGAATGGGCGTTGATTAGACTGCATCTAATTGGTTGAGTGGGGTGTATTCAGGGAGTGTTGTCATAGTGAGGGGTGAGGAGGGAATGTGGAGTAGGCGTGATTGTCTCCAGTGTTGTTGTAATATGGAATTGGAGTGTAGTGGATTATGGGCTTTGGGAGCTGAATGATGGGAATGAAGGAGGGAAGGGTAAGGTAGGTTGAGAGGCAGTGTGCCAGTAGAGTTGAGAGGTATATAAGTATGAGGTATTTGGGTAGTATATCCATGTTTGAGTAACTTGTTTTGTTTGAGTAGGCTAGGATGAGGGTAAGAGAGAGAAGGATTGTTGCTAGGGAAGAAGCCTTTAGCAAGGTTGGTGGAGAGACTTACGGAGGAGAGATCGGTGTTGGTTTCAGGTTTTGGCGTTCTGTGAGGTTTGGATGTTTTGATGAGGCCTGGTGTGGGCTTCTGGTTAGTTGGAGAAGCTTTTTGTGTCTGCCTTAGCTCCCCACCAAAGGGCCCTCTGGCAAGGCCGCCAGGTGCGGGCACACCCTTTGGGTGCTTCAATTTTAAATAGTCCTGCAGGGGCCTGATTGGCCTTCGGTGCAGGGAGCAGGAGGAGTCTCCGATTCTGCTCCCTGTGCTGGACGCCGACAGGGCGGGCAGATGGTGGTGTTCGCGCCCTTCGGGTACTTCGATTTTAAATAGTCCTGCAGGGGCCTGATTGGCCTTCGATGCAGGGAGCAGGAGGAGTCTCCGATCCTGGTCCTTGTGCTGGACACCGATCGGGCGAGCAGATGGTGGTGCCTCAATGTTGGATACCAACTCTATGCAGATGATATAATGATCTTCATCCCCTTCAACACCACCTCCCCTGACTACTCCACCCTTGCAGCCTGCTTCACAGAAGTCACCGCATGGCTACAGCTGCACAATCTCACAATTAATTTCAGCAAAACAGAGCTCTTTCACATCTCCAGAGATCCAAGCTTCAACCCCCCACATAGCATCAAACTGGGCGACACCGAAAATCAGGTCAAACCTCAGATCAAGTACCTTGGTGTAACCTTGGACCACCTCTTGAACTTCCAGCCTCATATCCTAAACACTACCAAAAGTATCTACTACAAAATCAGAATTCTTCTCAACCTCTGCCCTCTTCTACCCTATGATAGCTTCTGCACAGTCTGTCAAGCCTCCATCACCCCTCTCGACTACTGCAACTCCATCCTACAAGGAATACCTAAGACCACCCTCGCCCCCCTGCAGCTGGCCCAAAACATAGCTTCACTTCTCATTGCCGGAGTAACCAGGCATTCCCACATCATGCCCATATTGAAATTCCTACACTGGCTGCCAGTTGCATCCAGTATCAGGTTTAAAACCATTGTCCTCACATACAGAGCCCTTTTCAACACCACGGCGGAACAGCTACAACTACTAATTGAGCACCCCAACAACAGCAGACTCCGCACCAAAACACAGCAAATCTCCTCCCTCTACCTGCACAGAGTTCCAAGAAACCTCAACGCACCTGCACAAGAGCCTTCCAATTCTACGCCCCCACCAACTGGAACAAACTACCCCCCACCATAAGGGCCCTCCAATCCCACACCTTCTTCAAAAAACATCTCAAGACCTTTCTTTTTGAAGAATACTTTAAAGCATCCACTGCCACAAATCCCCCACAAGATTATATCCTGCCCCTCCTCACCACTCACCCCTCCCAACCCCCCTGCATCACCCCTCACCAGTACCCCCCCATTCTCCTTCACCCAGCTCCTCCCCCAAGTAGGTGAACACAACGCCTCACCGCATAGCCTCCAGGCCATCTGTAAATAGTTACTTTTGTTCTTTGTAACACTGTAATATTTATACCAAAGTTACCTGTACATAGTTCCAACTGTTCCATGTAAATGTTCCTTCTTGTTCAATGTAAACTGTTTTACCTTACAGAAAAACGGTATATAAAACCGGTTAAATAATAAAATAAATAAATAAATAAGGTTGAGGATTTGGAAAATCAGGTAAGGAGAAATAATGTTCGGATCCGAGGGGTCTCAAAGAGCAGTGAGTACAATAATACTGCAGAGATCGTGCAAAAGAAATTTGTGCAGGTTATTGCGAAAGCGGAGGGTCTGGTGATGAAACTGGAGAGGGCATACAAAACTCTTGACCCAAGAAGGGAAGGAAGGCCTCAAACTTATCATTATTTTGTGGGGAAAGAACAATTCCCCATGAAAGTGAAAGTTTGGGGGAGATTGTGGAATAATATTAAACTAGAAGTATTCCAAGACCTCTCGATGGGGACTCTACAGTGACACAGAGAGTTTTGGGAAGTAACAAGCATCTTATTTATTTATTTATTTAGCTGTATTTATATCCCGCTTTTCACCGGGTCAAAGCGGTCAATTGGGGGATACATTTAACATGAGGGGATATGAGACACACACACTAATACATACAGGGAACATGGGCAATGGAGGGTTAAGTGGCTTGCCCAAGACCACAAGGAGTGCCTCTTGAAAAAAAAAGATCTACTTTATAAATGACCATTTCCCTTTAGCCTTCTGTTTACATTGAGTGGCTCTTAAAATCTCAGTAGTGGAGGAAGCACAGACACCCCTGTCCAGGAGGTCTATCAACATGAGGAGTCTGTGAAGAAATTGATCCTGCAGCAGAGACTGGCAGAGTTCTGGTGATGGTGAGTTAAAAGTGAACAACAAAGACTTCAGCGGAATTCAGAAAAGTCAGTATGAAGCTCTGAGACCCAGGTGGAGAAGGTGAAGAAAGATGGAACATGAGATGTGCCCATCTGTGTCTGAGGGCTTGGGTACATCTTGCAGTAGGGAGGGATGGGAGATGGATTACTGTGGGGTCCCTTATGAGGAGGTACTTTAGTTTAAGGTGGGGGTTATAAGTGTGGGTGGGGGGTGGAGGTTTGTGGATATGAAGAGGTGCAAGGACGGATATGAGGTGTGTGCTGAGTGGGGTGGAGTTTGTCACTGGAGATTCAGCCACATTCATACCCAGCAATCTTGGTGAATAGGGGGAGAGGAAGGGGGGTGGGAAGAGAGTATTTGAAAGGTAATAGAGTGAAGGGGGGAATGGGTAAGAGTCTTTGTGGATAGTTTTAGGGTGGATGTGGGATTGTACGTGTGGCATTTGACTGTAGGGAATGAGCAAAGTAAAAATACTGAACTTAAATATGAAGAGATTGAATTGGCACTTCAAGCATCATTAGACATTTAAAGTAATGAGTTTAAATGTGGACATTGGCTTCATTCAGAAATACACTTATTGGTAAAGTATAAAAGGTTGTTTTCTCATCCAAAATTTGGTAAAGTGTTTTTGGCATTAAACAGACTGGAGGAGAAAAAAAGAGAAGTGGGGGTGATTTTATCAAATTATCTGGGGTGGGCAGGTGCAGAAGGATAGATGGGAGTGGTATATATTTGTGAAAATGGGTAAAGAAAAATACACTTGAGCATGCATTTATGGACCAAATTGTCAACAAGGGACCTTCTCCAATTTATTGAAGGAAAAATTATTAGAATTTGCTGAGGGAAGGATAATCTTGGGAAGAGATTTCAATTTGATGTGTGATCCGAGAACTGATATGTTTAAAGGGGAAAGTTCAGGGCTGAAAAAGCATAAGGATAAGTTGAGAGACTGTTGTAAAAGGTTTAACCTGTGTGATGTGTGGCTAATGATGCTTCCTCTGGAGAGAAACTATAACTTTTACTCCAGGGTACATTTATTTATTTATTTTATTTAAAAGTTTTCTATACCGCCTTTTCTAGCAATCAAGGCAGTTTACAATGAACAGAATCAAACAATTATATCAAACAGTTGGGTAACATTGTAAATAATAGTGAAACAATATAGGATACCTGTCAAGTATCAAGATCAAGTATTCACATATAATATATTTACAATCTGTAAATTAATATGCCACATGTGGGATTGTACAAGGGGTGTTACTAATCTGTCAGTTGTGAAATTTTGTGTGTGGAATTTATCATTACTATGAGAGGCTGCAGTATAAACAAATATAGTTCTTGGGTGTACTATGAACAAATGGGCTAATTACAGGTTGAATATGTATACTTGATGTCTAAGGATTTATGATGTATTTCTAATTAGTGTATCGAGTTGAGCATCTGTAACAGGAAGATTTGAGATGGGAAGACAATAATGATTAGGTATGTGACCATTTAGGTCAGCTATATTAGAGAATTTTGGAGTGTGTGCCCAAAATGTTCTGTAAAGAGATGCGTTTTAATCTCTTTACAAAATGTAGTCAAGGTCATTAATACTTTTTAGATTTTTGGGGAGTGAATTCCAGAGTATAGGTGCAACATATATAAATGCTTTATTAGTGGTCGATTGAGATGAATTGTGAAAGTCAGGGGGGATAATTAAGTTATTTTGTGAACATCCTCTTCCACCCAGATTGATGCAAATCTGGGTGGGAAGAAATCTGGATGGGAAGTGTGAGGAGTAGCTATTTTGACACTATGACATGATCAAACCGGTGTGGATAGAAATAGATATAGAAAGGGCGAGGGGGGGTCACATGATGACAGCTGTCTGAGTGGACGCCAACGGGCCAAGCTCTGTTCCCTTTGAAATCTTTTGGATAGAATGCTGCTGTTATCCTGTGCCTGGAGGGTCTGTTGAGTTCTTCCAGCCTCTTGAGGCCCCCAGCGACTCCTGCACAAGACTCGGCAGTGGCCTCAATAGAGCTATGCCCATGAAAGCCGCCCGCGCCGAAAAAGACAAGGAGGGAGACCGCAAGATGGCATCGTAGCAGAGAACGCAAGTTTTTGCAATGCCGGAAGAAGCAATAAGAGAGCTCACAAAAAACATCACCGCCTTATTAGATGACAAATTGTCACACTTCCAGGCTTCCATAGATGATCTAAAAGGTACTCTCGAGGCTCAGCTGACCTGCTTAGCAGCTGCAGAGGGGCAAATTGACTAGCAAAAGGCCCAGACTGGATGCGTGAGTAAGCAGCCCTGGAGCAGAATTGGTAGACCCTATTGGACAGACTAGACAATCAAGAAAATCGTGGACGAAGAAATAATATTTGATTGGTGGGACTCTCAGAGTCTGTACAGGCAATGAGCTCTGGGAGCTAGTGGAGCAATAGCTACCAAAACAGGTGCAGATGCAGCTGACCAGAGACCACATGATAGTTGAGCGGGTTCACAGGCTGGGCCCATGGAGAGAGGACGCCCGGCACCCGTGGCCAGTCATAGCTCAGGTGCTAACTTCACAGAGAAGCACAAACTAATGGGCTTTTACCATGCTTAACATAGTGTGAATATAAAGGTGACAAAGTGCTCCTCTTTAATAATTATTCTGGACGAGTAGCAGAGAGCAGAAGAGTTATGGCCCTCTACTGTTCTGAGATGGTGAGGAGAGGGATAAGGTTTGCTCTCCAGTTCCCGGCACAGGTGTGCCTGACCCATGCAAACCAAACCTTGCAAATGGATACTGTGGAAGGACTCAAGGCCTTTGTAGACCGTTTGCCCTAACTTAAAGGAACTGAAAACTGAGTGCTTGTTTTGTAAGTTCTTTGCCTTGTTGACATTTTTCTCTTTTTGGTTTTTGCTCTGGTTGTGAGGGCCACCAGTTGTGTCCCAGGAGAGAGAGCCTTAAATGTAGTGTATTTAGATTTCAATAAAGCTTTTGACACCATTTTGTACAGGCAACTTATAAACAAAGTGAATACCCTAGGAATGGGTTAGAAATTGGTTGAGTGGGAGATGACAAAGGGTACAGGTAAATGGTGCTCACTCTGAGGAGAAGGAGGTTACCAATGGTGTGCCGCAGGGATCTGTCCTTGGTTCAGTTCTTTTTAATATCTTAGTGATATTGTGAAAGGACTGTCAGGTAAGATTTGCTTATTTGCAGATGATCCCAAAATCTGCAATAAAGTAAACACCCAGGAATGAGTAGATAACATGATGAAGGATCTAGCTAAGCTTGAAGAATGGTTTAGAATTTGACAGCTGAAATTTAATGCTAAAAAATGCAGGATCAAGCATTTGGGGGTGAGGTACTTCTGTCCACAAAAGAGGGGCGGGACCTGAGCGTAATTGTGTCTGATGATCTTAAAGTAGCTAAACAGGTAGAAAAGGTAACAGCAAAAGTCAGAAGGATGCTTGAATGTCTAGGGAGAGGAATGGCCAGCAGAAAAAAGGAGGTGATAATGCCTCTGTATAAGTCTCTGGTGCAACCTCATTTGGAGTATTCTGTGCAATTCTGGAAACCGCACCTTCAAAAGGATATAAGCAGATTGGAGTCAGTGCAGAGGGTGGCTACTAAAATTGTTAGTGGTCTTCGTTATGAAGTATATGAGGACAGACTTAAAGATCTTAATATGTATACTTTAGAGGAAAGGTGGGATAGGGGCGATGATATAGAGACCTTCACATACCTCCGTGGCATAAATGCACAGGAGGGTCTCTTTCAGTTGAAGACAAACTCTGCTACGAGGAGACATAGCATGAGAGTGAAAAGGGAGTAATATACGGAAATATTTCTTATGGAAAGAGTGGTAGATAAGTGAAATAGTCTCCGAGTGGAGATGGTAGACAAGAGGACAATATCTGAATTCTACTTTCAGAGGATCTCTAAAGATAAAAAGAGCATTATTGTAGTTGATATGGAAGGGCGGACTAGATAGGCCATGTGGTCTTTTTCTGCCATCATGTTTCTATGAGATTGTTATCAGTATTTGCAATTTAAGCATTATGAGCCCAAGATTCAGCAGCGGCAGCTACTGCTTCTAAAGTGCATAGCCATCGCTGCTGAACCTTAACCCTGGATATTCAATGCCAGGGCAATATCCGACCACCAGCATTGAATATCTGGGTCTGCCGTATGGTGAAGAAGATAACCAGGCAGCAGCAGTATTGAGCTGCTGCCCGGTTAGCTCCCATGGAAAAAGATAGGCCAGTTTTTCATGCAGCTATCTCTACCTGTGGGTCACTACCCGCACAGTGGTTCAATATTGCTGCTGCGCGATTAGCAACAGGTGCCGCCTCTACGCTGCTCCAGAATACCCACGACACGTCCCAATGCTACACGGTTAGCATCGGGGCATGTAGCAGCAGAACCCATAGATATTTAGCGGCACTAACGGTGTAAATGCTTTTGAATATTGGGCCCTATATTAATGCAAAAAGGAGGCTGCCTGGGAAGCAGTTTCTAGTGGAGGCAGTCTTTAGCAGGACTACTTTAAAGGGGACCGTGACAAACGTTTATGAGCTGATGAATGCAAGCTTGGAAGGAAAATTGGGATCCAGGAGCTTTGGGAGAAGGAATTGGTAGACAGATGGGGGGAGAAAGAGTGGGAGGGGTTTTTTAGACTGCTCGCAAAGGAGGGAGTGGCAAATAACATGGTTGAGAATGGGTGTACAATGCTGTATCACACTCCACAACGTTTGTGGCATATATGTGGAGTGGAGGAGTGGCCTAGTGGTTGGGGGAAGGTACTTCAGGCCAGAAGGTCGGGGGTTCAAAAACCACTAGAGGACAGCAACCTTGGGCCGGAAGGACTCGGGTTTCTAGTCCCACAGGTGCTCCTTTTGGGTCTTGAGCAAGCCACTTAACCCTCCATAGCCCATGTTCCCTGTAAAATTGTTATCTCCAAGTTATAATGCCCTGTTCAATGTAATTTCAGTTTGTTCAATGTAAACCGCACTGATGCAGAATAGCGCGGTATATAAGAGAATGTAAATAAAATAAATAAATAAATATATTTGTTGCAAGAACTTCTCTATGATGGTGGCAGTTTAGGAATATGGGAACATTTCTTCACATTAGGTGGGAGTGCTGTAAAATTCAGGTCTCTTGGAAATAGTCAAACATTTTTTGGAAGCTCTAGGGCAAGAGATTCAAGTGACTAAGAAGGTGGCATTATTGAATAGGAGAGTAGGGAAGTTAAAGGCTGAGGAAGAACAGTGGGTTAAACTGGGTGCTAATAGGTCTGGTTATTGCCAAGGCTTAGAAGCAGGATGAGGCACCCCTTTCCAAGTACATAAGTAGAATAATCCGTTTGATGGCAAAACTTATTGCAATGAGATAGGAATGATTGGAGAAATTCAAGGAAGTGTGGGTCATATAGGTACTGGGAAGAGACTGTAAAGACTTAAAGAGAGAATTGTTGAAGGTGATAGGGAGGGATTTGATGGTGAGGTTTTAGGCAGAGGTTCTGGATATGGGAGTGCTCCTGAATTGTGGGAAGGGGGAATGAGGGAGGGTTCAGATCAGGGAGAAGGGGAATAAAAAGGGGGTTGAAGGGTAGCAGACTTTTCTATATAGAAGATTCTGCTAACCTGTGTGATTTGTTAGAAAATTGTTGGCTAGAAGATTGCTGCCAGTTTTATAATTAAAGAAATTTAAAAAAACACTCATTACAGCAGGGTGGGCTAGCTTTGCCAGACATTATACAATATAATATGAGACATTCGTTGGACCAGTTATTTATCATTTCACGTTATATTGTGGCAGGCTATGGCCTATGATAGCCTGCAAATATGGAAGGCCTGTAAGTTAGGCCCTGATTCCAACCCCCATCTAAGAGAAATAACCAAAGTCTGTAAAAGTTTGAGAAAACTGTTTTAAACTGCTTAATAAGAAGTTTTCAAGAATGCATAAATCTTTCATTATTCTCTTGTGCTGTGAAGATAGATATGTTTCAATACTTGCATTCCTAGAGCCAGAAACAACCTTGCAGTAGAGAAGTATCCAAACCTAGAAACTTGTACCATTGTTAGAACAGTCCTAGAGGAGGGAGCTGGGTGCTAGGCCCAGGAGGGATCTCCGATTGGACGAACGCAGGGGGCGTTGGGGCCAATAGAAAGTCTGCATGTATCAAACTGAAAAGAAATGTATAAATGAATATGTTTCTGTAAGAACTTTGCTCAGTCCTTTTCGAAGCTTGACTAACTGGGCCTTGTGCACAATAAATTGGCTTGGACCCTGTAAATTGACTCCTGGATTTATTCATTGTCTGCACTTCGCTGCTACATATTTTTGGTGCGTTGGCCGGGAACGTGCGAGGAGTGAATGGTATTCAAACGAATATTCCACGCAATTCGCCTCCAGGTTTGGCCCGGTCGGAACCGTGTCTGTATCAGAGAGGGTTCCGCCTTGCCTCGGCGGGCCACTGGGTCCGGCTGGCCAACACCTCCGAACCCGAGGGGAGTCCAGGATCCAACCCAAGAACTGGTTTGGGATCGGGAACCGGATCCGGTGAGTAGACATTTTCTTGTTTATTAGTCAGTGAAGCCTGGGGAAAGTCTTGCATGAGTGCGCGAGACTGATTTGGTATAGACTAACTGGGAAAGTCTCGCATGAGTGCGCGAGACAAGAGAGCTTGATCACCTCTCATAAGGGCGGTCCTAGTACGCTCCGCATAAGGGTTAGCGGAAGCCGAAGCCACCGACCCTTTGGTTGGGAATAGTCAGTTAGTCAGAAAACCTTGGGCATTTGAAAAATATTTTCTTGTGATGGTATGATTGCCTGCGTGATTGAGAGGTCTTGAGACACAGACCGAGAGAGAGCGGACTCCTGAGTAGCGCAGTTCCTGGCCGGACGACTGTGCTCAGGTCACAAAAAGGAGGAAGCGTGTGGTGTTTGTTCCCCTCAGTGTTCTGTGGGCTGTACGGACCCCTTACCTACGGCCATACTACCTACCCTTACTGTTTGTCGTCTTGTACGTCATTACATGTACGCCATTACGATTATGGGAGGGATGGAGTCCATGCAAACTCCGTTGGAATGTATGATCAAGAATTTCCGTAAAGGATTTTCAGGAGACTATGGCATAAGAATGTCTCCGTCTAGATTAAGAATGTTATGTGATAGAGAGTGGCCTGTGCTAGCTACTTCATGGCCCCGTGGGGGCACCTTTGATGTAGAAATAGTTTCCCGTGTTCATCAGCTTGTACAAAAAGTGCACCCTGACCAGTTCCCCTACATAGATTCCTGGTTGGGTGTTTGCGAAAGGCAGCCCTCTTGGGTAAAGTGCTGCTATGAGGAACAGTGTAGAATATTAGTACAACCACTAGGGGGACCCGGAAGGTTGAGGAGAGGAAGCCGCCTGTGTATTCCGTCTCAGAGTCCCCAGAAATCCTGGCCCGTTTACCCCAGTACCCGCATAGGTTAATTCCCCCAGCTCCGCTACCTGAAGCTGAACCTGGTGAGGTACCTCAGCAATTACCGCTGCAGCAGCAAAAGAAGCCAACTTCCCCGAGTGATAGCCCCGAGTCTGGCCCAAGTACGTCGGGACGGCCAGGGTCCTCCGACGATAGAGAAAGCGGAGGCTCTCTTGCCAGTTCAGGGTAACCCACCAAGGAAGCTTATACCCGGGAGCCATATGATTTAAGAAGTGTAACCCTGAAGAAGAAAGAGAAAGCAGGGCGCCTAATGCCATTGCGTCAAGTGCCTGGTTTACCTATCCTAAATGATCAGGGCCAGATGACGCCAGGACCAACTAGTCTAATCTACGTGCCTTTTTCCACTACTGATTTATTAAACTGGAAAATTCATTATGCATCCTATACTGAGAAGCCCCAAGAATTGACAGAGTTAATGTCTAGTATAATGCAAACTCCTCAGCCTACCTGGACTGTTTGTCGCCAGCTCCTGTCCACTCTCTTTACTACTGAGGAGCAAGCGCGGATTGTGCAAGCAGCCATCCGCTGGTTAGAAGAGAATCCCGTAGAGGCGGGGGAAATGAATCTCCCACAAGCAGCCGCCGCAGCTTTCCCAAATGAAGATCCTAGATGGGATCCAAATGATGTAAGGGGGGCGGCGGCCCTAACGCGATTTCGCCAGGCCTTGCTGCAGGGCCTGAGGAAGGGAGGCCAGAGGGCCATGAATATTGGGAAGGTTTCTGAAGTTATCCAGGGTCCAGATGAGAGCCCAGCGGCCTTTCATGAGCGGATGTCTGAAGCCTATAGATTATATACCCCATACGATCCCGCCGCTCAGGAGAATTTGCGCATGGTAAATGCAACCTTTGTTAGTCAGTCCCAGAGAGACCTAAAACGAAAATTACAGAAACTGGATGGATTTGCGGGCATGAATACAGCACAATGGAAGTTGCTCAGAAAGTGTTTGTGAATCGTGAAAATGAGCGTGACAGAGAAAGTGAACGTAAAATGAAGAAGAAAGCAGATCTTCTGGCTGCCGCTTTAGTTGAACGACGTGGAGAAGGTTTTCTTAACCAGAGAACGTGGAAGAGGCCGCGGAAATAGCAGGCCTCCATTGGGTGTGAATCAGTGCGCCCATTGTAGAGAAGAAGGACATTGGAGAAGTGGATGCCTGCATCTTGACTCCACCCCCAGGAGGGGAGGAGGGAGTCCCTGAAGAACAGGAGGCCGATTTCAGAGTCGTGGAGGAATGAACCGAGCACAGTTCCAGCGAGAGAGAGAAGAAGCCATTGAGGGAGTGGCAGTAGCAACAGGCTATGACATGGATGAAGTGGATGAAGACTAGGCCAGACCGGGCTCCAAGTTCACCCTGGGTCCCCAGGAGCCTATGGTCAGTTTGAAAGTAAGGGACCAATATATGGACTTTATGGTAGATACAGGAGCAGAACATTCAGTGGTGGAAAAGACAGTGGCTCCTCTTTCCTCTCAATCTGTCACCATTGTTGGAGCCACTGGGAACGGGGCCACCAAGCCATTCCTGCAGAACCGTATGTGTGAACTAGGGGGACAGAAAATAATGCACCAGTTCTTGTATATGCCTGAGTGCCCTATTCCACTTTTGGGCCGAGATATGCTTGCAAATCTTCAGGCACAGATATCCTTTGCTGAAGGGGGAGAAATGAAGATGACTGTGAACCCAAAGCCTGCTGGATTGATGGTGCTAATTGTTCCCCGAGAAGAATAATGGTGGTTCTATAGTACACCTCCAATCAAGTCAACCAGTTCCTGTATACCCACCAACCTTATAGCCCCGCCTGAAGTATGGGCAGAAGATAATCCACCTGGCCTAGCGAAGAACATAGCCCCTGTCATTGTCACCCTCAAGCCAGGAGTGGAACCAGTGCATGTGAAGCAGTATCCTCTTCCCCGACCAGCCATTGAAGGAATCCATTGCCATCTGATGAAACTGTTGAAGTATGGACTTCTCAAGGAGTGCCAGTCACCTTGGAACACACCTCTTCTCCCAGTTAAGAAACATGGGACAGGGGATTACCACCCAGTACAAGATCTGGAGTGGAGGAGTGGCCTAGTGGTTGGGGCAAGGTACTTCAGGCTGGAAGTTCGGGGGTTCAAATCCCACTAGAGGACAGCAACCTTGGGCTGGAAGGACTAGGGTTTCTAGTCCCACAGGTGCTCTTTGTGGTCTTGGGCAAGCCACTTAACCCTCCATAGCCCATGTTCCCTGTAAAATAGTTATCTCCAAGTTATAATGCCCTGTTCAATGTAATTTCAGTTTGTTCAATGTAAACCGCACTGATGCAGAATAGCGCGGTATATAAGAGAATGTAAATAAATAAAATAAATAAATAAATGATGCAGTTGAAACTATACACCCAGTGGTACCAAATCCTTATACTCTCTTGGGACTGATCCCCGCTGAGGCTACTCATTTCACTGTCCTGGACCTGAAAGATGCCTTTTTCTGCATACGTCTAGCCCCCACCAGTCAACTTTTGTTTGCTTTTGAATGGCAAGATCCCGCAATAGGGAGGCGGGGCCAGCTTACCTGGACTCGATTACCTCAAGGATTCAAGAATTCACCTACTCTCTTCAGTGCTGCCCTGAATCAAGATCTTTCAAGTTACTCAGTGAACCCAGGACAAAGGGTTCTCCTTCAGTATGTGGATGACCTGCTCATAGCCACCAATTCAGAAAGTGAATGTCTACAAGCCACCAGTGAACTTCTGTACTTTCTGAATGAGGCTGGATACAAAGTCTCAAGAGCCAAGGCGCAACTATGTCAAACTAAAGTTAAATATCTAGGGTTCCAGTTGTCCAGTGGGATTCGACGCTTGGGACCTGAACGCAAAGAAGCTGTATGCAGTATTCCCACTCCAACCACCAGGAGGCAAGTAAGAGCCTTCCTGGGGGCCGCAGGATACTGTCGCATATGGATCCCCAATTTTGCGCTGCTAGCAAAACCCTTGTATCAAGCTACCAAAGGAATGGAAAAGTCTCCACTGGAGTGGGGACCTGAACAGGATGCAGCATTCCAATCTCTGAAAAGCGCTCTGATGTCATCACCAGCTCTGGGTCTCCCAGATGTCCAGAAACCTTTCCATCTCTACGTCCATGAGTCACAAGGAAATGCGTTGGGGGTACTGACTCAATCTCTTGGATCTTGGCAACGGCCAGTAGCCTACTTGTCAAAACAGTTGGATGTGGTAGCAAGAGGTTGGCCCCCTTGTTTGAGAACTGTTGCAGCAACAGCCCTTTTAGTGAGCGAAGCAGACAAGCTCACTCTGGGACAGAATCTTCAAGTTACTGTGCCGCATTCTGTCCTGACCCTCATGGAACACAAAGGAAGTTTCTGGCTAACAAATTCACGAATGTTGAAATATCAGAGTATGCTGTGCGAAAACCATCCTACCCCTGTCGCGCAAGGGTAGCAGTTGAAGCAGAAAAGAAGAAAAGACTCTACAAGTTCATCGTACCCAATATTCCAGTTGACCTCCAAAGACTGTAATCACAATGTTCCTCCACTATTGCCTTGTGGGAGTGATGGTCCTGGGATTCCTGGAAAAGACTTTTGCCTTACCCCCTTGTGCAGCTTGTATAACTACCACCCGAACTGGACTGAAGGTCACTCAGACTTTACTTTATCATTCCTACTATACTTGCACTGGTATAGTTAGCCGGTGTGTGTATAATGGTACAGAGTTAAATATCTGTACGAAGGGGAAAAGTAAGACTTGTTACAACCCCCGGCAGAACCCCTCTTATTATGTACTTGAGATACGATGGAATGATGAGGATGGAGCCCTCATAAATGCCACACGACAGCTCCCTGATCCCACGAAGCATGTTACCCTGAGTTTTGATGCTTGTGATGTGATAAACAGAAATGCCTATCACAAGTGTAGATATTGGGAGCAAGCCTACTACTATGATGATAAATATATGTGTCCTGAAGGAGCATACGGATGGGGAAAATGTACTGGGAAATCTTCCCCAACCGTCTACAGTACATCATCCAAAGATGCTTACTACTGTCCCAAGTGGGAATGCGTGTACTATGCCACCTGGTCCGGTGCGCCTACTGGACGAGAGGGAGATAAACACATATAGCCAGCCTGGAAAAATTATCCTTACCAGAACCTCAAAAGTGCAAGAAAGGGGCCTGTAATCCGGTGCGGCTCATCATACTTAACCCCAGCCAGTGGAAGCAGGGGTACAGATTTGGGTTACGAATAGCAGGAGGAGGCATAGATCCTGGAACTTTTATACATATACAGCTGAATACTAAGACTCATGTATCTGCACCTTATCGAATACATCACTCTTTTTATGAAGCCATGAAGGCAGAGTTTGAGATTCCTCATGCCTCCCAAAACTTGTTCATTGAGCTCACCGGGGCAGTAGCATCTAGTCTCCACATTTTGGACTGCCTCTTCTGTGGAGGAACTAAGATGGGAGACCAATGGCCCTGGGAGGCACAAGAAGTGAACTATTCTATTCCTTATAATCAGACTGATTTACATAATACTACTAGTGAGTGAGTTCTGGTCCACCCCATTGTTGGTAATTTGTGTTTTGCTCGCTCTGGACCACAGTTTAACATGGAGGTTGGACAGCTGGTCTGTCTCAATCAGAAGTTCTACAACACTACCATCAAGAAGACGTCCTGGTGGTTAGGAATCAACGCTCCAGAGCCCACCAACCCTTTAGTCCGTTTCCCTAATCTTGCCAGCATCTGGACTAATCTAGCATCTTATAATACCTGGCAAGCACCGCTTGGACTGTACTGGATTTGTGGAACCCGAGCATATGCTAGGCTTCCTCACCACTGGGGAGGAGCATGTGCATTGGAAACCATACGACCTTCCTTTTTCTTGTTGCCTACGTCCCATGGAGAACAATTGGGTTTTCCCGTGTACAGGAGTCGACAGAAACGAGAGGTCTTGAAAATAGGCCAATGGGACAAATGGAATGATGAGGAGTGGCCACCTGGGAGAATCATTTCATACTATGGACCTGCTACTTGGGAGCAAGATGGTACATGGGGATATCGTACTCCTGTGTATATGATAAATCGTATTATACGCTTACAAGCTGTTGTTGAAATAATAACCAATGAAACCAGTAAAGCACTAACTCTTTTAGCTAAGCAGAGTACACAAATGCGTACAGCTATTTATCAGAATCGTTTAGCTCTAGATTATTTGTTAGCAGCTGAAGGTGGAGTGTGTGGAAAATTGAATTTAACCAACTGTTGCTTGCAGATTGATAATAATGGACACGTTGTTGAAGATATAGCTACTCAAATGCGCACACAAGCATATGTGCCTGTTCAGACCTGGCATGGCCTGAAGCTCGATGGGTGGTTTGGTTCAGCATTTTCATGGTTGGGTGGTCTGAAGACCCTTGTGTTTATTGTATTACTCATATTAGCTGTATGCTTGTTGCTCCCATGTCTCCTACTCCTTTGCTTACGCATGATAACCTCAGTTATTGATAACACTGTAGAACGGAAGGCAACTACGAAAATATTAGCTATGTGGCAATATTACCCAGTATCCCAAGATGATGCTGTTACACAAGTAATTTAATGTGATTTAATGCTGTTACGCAATGTGATTTAATTCTCACCCTTTCTCACTTGCGGGTGAGAATAATCAAAGGGGGGAATGTGGCAGGCTATGGCCTATGATAGCCTGCAAATATGGAAGGCCTGTAAGTTAGGCCCTGATTCCAACCCCCATCTAAGAGAAAGAACCAAAGTCTGTAAAAGTTTGAGAAAACTGTTTTAAACTGCTTAATAAGTTTTCATGAATGCATAAATCTTTCATTATTCTCTTGTGCTGTGAAGATAGAAATGTTTCAATACTTGCATTCCTAGAGCCAGAAACAACCTTGCAGTAGAGAAGTATCCAAACCTAGAAACTGTACCATTGTTAGAACAGTCCTAGAGGAGGGAACTGGGTGCTAGGCCCAGGAGGGATCTCCAACTGGACGAACACAGGGGGCGTTGGGGCCAATAGAAAGTCTGCATGTATCAAACTGAAAAGAAATGTATAAATGAATATGTTTCTGTAAGAACTTTGCTCAGTCGTTTTTGAAGCTTGACTAACTGGGCCTTGTGCACAATAAATTGGCTTGGACCCTGTAAATTGACTCCTGGATTTATTCATTGTCTGCACTTCGCTGCTACAATATACCGTTATGATGTCAGAATTTGTATTCTTAATGAAAATGTCATTCATGCAGTTGTGCAATAAAAAGAAGTTTGAAAAAAAAACCCATAAACCAGTGACTGAAGACTTCAATACAACTATCTCACTGGCCAGGAGCCCTCAACTCCCACAATGCACTACAGGTGACAGAGTTTCTGTGAAATTGCTGGATGTTTCAGAATAATTTCATAAATGTACTAAACTTTGTTTTCAGAATTCCTCTGAAATGTCTTCATCATCAGAATTAGTATTCTTTCATTTGTTTCCTGACAGCTCAGTTTTCCTTCACCTCCAGGGGGTTAGATAGCCTGATTCAGTGCATGTGTCAAGAAGCAATAAAGAAAGACAAGTAAATACATAAGAATATTAGAGGGAAAACTACAAAAATGGTAAATAAGCCTGAATATTGTAGACCTAGAGCATTCTTATACTTGCACTTTTCCAGGGTCTCGGCTGCCTATGATGTCACTCTCTACCTGGCAAAGGAGGTATAGTTACTGTAAATGTCAGGCAGAGGGAGATTTTTGATGGCACTGTTAGTTAGAAAATTAGATGACTATGATTGCCTGCTGAGAAAAGAAAGCCTTTCAAGCTGAGAATACCAAATATAGCTCAAAGAGGCAAAGAGAGCAATCAGAATAGCAAAAGCATGAGCGGAATTAAAAATGGCTAAGGATGTAAAGCAAAGTGAAAAGATTTTTTTCAGATATGTTGGAGAGAAGAGAAAGGCCAGAAATGGAACTGTAAGGCTGAAAGATGCTGAGGATCGCTATGTGGAGCGTGACAAGGAAAAAGCAGAAATGCTGATCAAACACTCCTATATTCACAGAATAAAATCCTGGAGAAGGACCACAGAATGCTGTCAAAGAAGCTTATGGAAATGGAGTAGATACCATACCATGGAAGAAAGCATCTACGAACAACTTGAAAAACTAAAAGTAGACAAAGCCATGAGGCCAGATGAGAAATATCCCAGGATTCTGATGGGTGCTCTTTAGGATGTATCTAATAGATTCTTAGAGATGGGAGAGCTTCCTCGGGACTGGAGAAAGGGCTATTGTGGTCCCTCTTCACAAAAATAGCAACAGAGGTGGAAAACTACAGATCCGCCGTGAACAAACAGGAAATAAGTCCTCATGTATGGGTGACATCACCGACAGAGTTCTGCACAGAACGCTCCCCAGCTTCCAAAGGAGGTTTTTGGGAGGTACACTGTGCATGTGTGCCTGCCTTCCCGCCCATTGTGGCACCATACTCTCCAGTCTTCTTTTTTCCATGGAGCTCCTAGGACATGTTCCTGCAGTCCAGAAAAAGGTTTTCTCTCTGGCACTCGTGGCTGGGATTTTTTGCTCTTATTCTTTCCACCTGTCATCAACCTTTTTTCCCCCTTTTAGGATTTTTTCTGTTCTTTTTCAATGCTTTTGCATGGTTTTTCCACCTTCAGGGTGGTTTCCTGCCCACTGCACTTTTTTAATTTGATTTTGCTGAAGCGGTGCTTTTGGCATGTCTAAGCCAGCTAATGGCTTTAAGAATGCACCAAATGTGACTAGACCATTTCTGTCATAATGGGTGCTTGCAATGCCTTGGGCATGACCACGAGCCAGCATCCTGTGAGCTCTGCTTTTACATGACACGCTGAAGACTGAAAGGTTGGGAAAAGCACAAGGAGTCCCTCTTCGGCTCATCTGATTCAGCAGCCCCGACCCCTCGTCTATGCCTGCGAAAGGTCCAGAGGAGGCTAAAGAGCAGACTGTTCAGTTGGACCAGAAGGGTCCAAGTAGCGAGGGGAGGCTCCCTGCAGAACCTGTTGATGTTGAAGGGAGAGCACTTGGAGAAATTCTGGGTGCCATGTCCTCACAGCCCTAAATGAGATACGGAGAGTGATAGCCGGGAGCAGCCGGCCAAGCTTCCACAACAGGAGGCCCCAACCAGAATGGCGGAATCTACCTCCAGTGCCCAGGAGGGCAGCTGGATGTCTCCTGATGCACCTATTATTGTGCAGCCCCCATCTGAGGTGGCATTGACAATGTCTGCTGCTGTGGCATCAGCCCCCTTGCAGGTGGCAGTTCTGGAGAAATGCCTTTGAGCTTGGAAGCTCTCATAGCAGCGGTGCAAGCCTTGCAGAATGCAGGCTTCACAGCTCGGAATGCTTCATCACCGCACTCCTTCCAGCCTATCCTGGAGACCCTTGCCCTGCCTGCTGAGGTTGGACCATCGGGTGGGAGATTGGTATTGACCCCAGTTGCTGGATCCATCTCCCTCTCCAGTGTGTCAGAGTGCAAGGTCCAGGGGCACTGCCATTGGCACAATGGGCAGCATGAAGGCCATCGGCATCCTCTCTCCCCCAAGCTGCGGAGCCAGCAGGAAGAGGAAACTCTGCACTATTTCAGCTTCCTCTCAGAATCCAAATCATTCCGAAGACTGAGGTGGAGTCGACGACATCAGACCCTCAGTCCCCTGGACCTTTCATCACAACTGTCGTCTTCACCCAAGTGGCGCAAGTAACCCTCGGAGGACATGTCCTTCCAGGACTTTGTTAGGAACATGGCCAAGGCCATCCCCTTTTGCTGGAATTGGAGGAGGAACTGAGGGCAGAGGAAGTGGAACTCCTCCAGTATCCCTTGGCCCACCCGGGAGGCGGTGACGGTGACAGTTCCCGTCCACCATGTTCTGCAACAGTGACTGCTGCTGCAGCTGTGGGAGGTGCCGCTTATGCTTCCGATTGTCAGCCGCCAGCTCGATTCCCTATACTGGGTCCAAAAGGCCCCAGGGTTTGAGAAACCTCAGTTGTCCCAGAGTGCTAACATGCACTCCTCAGTCCCGCCGAGTCGCACAGCTCAGACTCTGGACTTCTTTGGGAAGAAGTGCTTCCAGGGTTCCATGCTGATTGCCAGGATTCTGGCTTACCAGACTTACATTTATTCTATGAAAATCACTCCAATAGAACACTGTAGCAGAATATAGGAGGGTGATACCATAAAACGTAGTAATAGATATTTCAATGAAACCAATGAACCATCTCAGACCAGTTAGCAGCCGTATTGCTGGGAAAGAAGAATTCAAATTCACCAGCTGCGCCTATAGCATCAATGACTTGGTTCTTGGTATTTTTCTCTAGTTATTGACACCCTCTCTCTAGTGTTTGAAAATTATGCTTTTAAACACATTCTAACAGTCTCTTGTGAAAACATGCTACTTCAATAATGGACTTTAGTTTTTAAAAGAAAGTTTTTAGCTGGATCAGAATGAGAATTTCAGTTTGAAGGTTCCTTTTGACTACTAACGATGGTTTCTTTTCAGTTAAGAGCCTACCGACAGTGATTTATCCCCTGAAGAACCTCGAAACACAGAGAGAAACGCGGAAGTAACGTTATGTGTGAGGCGTTGGGTGACTAAGATACACGGTCTTCAATCAAAGGAGAGGCTTTAGAGAAGAACTGGAAATTATCAAGTTAAAGGTTTCTGAAAACTATCAAGTTCAAGGTTTTACCAAAGTACAAAAATTGGGAAGTTAAGTACATGTTTTCACAAGAGACTGTTAGAATGTGTTTAAAAGCATAATTTTCAAACACTAGAGAGAGGGTGTCAATAACTAGAGAAAAATACCAAGAACCAAGTCATTGATGCTATAGGCGCCGCTGGTGAATTTGAATTCTTCTTTCCCAGCAATACGGCTGCCAACTGGTCTGAGACGGTTCATTGGTTTCATTGAAATATCTATTACTACGTTTTATGGTATCACTCTCCTATATTCTGCTACAGAGTGTTCTATTGGAGTGATTTTCATAGAATAAGTGTAATATATTGCTCCACAAGAAAGACCCTGTATTTTTTTTGTAAAGTTACCAGACTTACATGACATGTTCCTCAAGGGTGTCATGTTGGACCTGGAGGACTTTGCTGCCCTGGTTCCCGAGGACTGTCGCAAGTCCTTTCGGAGTCTCATAGTGCACGCAAGGATTGCTCGAAGATCATGGTGCGAGGCACCTATGACACCTTTGAATCCACTGGCAGAGTGGCAGCTGTGGGCATCACCAGATGGCATGGCTACAGTCTTTGGACCTGGAGCAGTGGGTCTAGGACAAGATTGCTATCGTCCCCTTCCGGGGCGAGAAACTCTTCAGCAAACCCATGGAGGAGAAAACCAAGGAGCTGGAGAAGGAGCAGAAAGACTGCAGAACCAGTGCGGAAGAAACATCATGCCAAAAAGGCCCTCTTTCCATGCCCGCACTGGTAATTCACAGCCCAGCTGCAGGCACAGACTCCCCGGCTACAGTGGCAGGAGAAGACCCCGAAGACACAAACTCCACCCCAGTCCAAGCCAGGTGTGGGGTTTTGATGGGGTTCTCAGGATCATAGCCAGCCAGCCAACCATTGCCTGTTGAGGTACCCCCGCAGGTCAGGGGTGACTCGTCCACTTTGCCCACTGGTAGCCCCTTGTCACCTCAGACACCTGGGTGCTGTAGATTCTCCAAAGCGATTATTGGCTGCACTTCACCCAACTGCTTCCTCTATACAACCAGGGGGAGTACCCCATGGACCCTATGCACCGGAGCTTGCTGCAGACCAAGGTTAAGACTCTGCTGTCTGAACTTACCATTGAGTCAGTCCCCTTGACCCAGATTGGGCAGGGCTTCTACTCTAGGTACTTCCTGGTTCCCAAGAAGACTGGAAGGTTCCATCCAATTCTGGATCTGAGAAAAGTCAACCAACTCCTGGTGTGCGAAAAGTTAAAAATGGTCTTGTTAAGGATGCTGCTCCCATACCGCATACATAGGATCTCTAAAGGAAAAAAGGGGACTGTTGTAATTGGTTGATATGGAAGGACAGACTAGATAGGCCATGTGGTCTTTTTCTGTCGTTATGTTTCTATGTTTCTGTGTTAAGATGATTGGCTATGCTCCTTGGATCTAAAAGATGTGTATGTGCATATTGTGATCCACCCACATCACAGGTAATACCTTTGCTTTGTGCTGGGTAGCCAACACTATCAGTACAGCGTGCTTCCCTTCAGGCTGGCCGCAGCCCCTGGGTCTTCACAAAGTGTCTGGTGGTCATGGCTGCCTTCCTCCAGTCCCGGGAGTCTTGGTCTTCTCGTACCTGGATGACTGGCTAATCAAGGCTCCCACACCGGCCGGTGTTCAGCAGTCTGCCATGCTCATAATTCAGGTGCTCAAAGGCCTCGGCTTTGTGGTCAGCTACACAAAGTCTCACCTCCATCCAATGCAGCAGCTAGAGTTCATCGGGGCCTTTCTTGAGACCACTCAGGTGTGGGCTTTTCTGCTGGTGGACCGCCTGCAGCACCTCATCGAGGTGGTGGGCATATTGCAGCACCAGCACCACACCACGGCCTGTGGGCTATTGAGAGCCCTCAGACACATAGCTGCCATGGTGCATGTCACTCCTTAGGCCCACCTCTCCATGCAATAAGGCCCAGGAAACCTTGTGCATGCAGTGGAGGCAGGCATTGGGCCAGTTGCAGGACAGGATAGTGGTCACCATATCACAGGCGCAGACTCTAGCATGGTGGCTCGAGCTAGATAATCTATTGTGGGGCCTACCATCCCAGCCGGCGGCCGCCCACAAAATACTCACTATGGACGCATCCAAGCTCGGCTAGGGTGTGCACATGGACAGTCTCAGCACCCAGAGCTGTGGTCCGAGCAGGAGAGTTTCCATCAAATCAACTTCCTCGAGCTTCAGGCCATATTGAACGCCCTCTGCACATTTTGTGCGTACCTGATGAATCAGGTGGTCCTTATTCAAACAGACAACCAGGTGGCAATGTTCTGTGTGAACAAGCAGGGGGGCACGGGATCGTACCTTCTGTGTTGGGAGCTGTTCACCTTTGGAAATTTGCCCTGCTCCACGGCATGGACAACAGGGTGACTTATCTGCCCGGCGAGCTCAACAGCGTGGCAGATCACATCAGCTGGGTGATTCAGCCTTACAAGTGGACCCTCAAGAGGAAGGTGGTGGACCAAATCTTCTGGGAGTGGGGCACCCCAGTGGTGGATCTTTGCCACAAAGCAAAATGCCCAGGTAGCCCAGTTCTGCTCCCGGAGGCTGCCCAGTGGTCGCCTGGCCTCAAATGCCTTCCATCTCCACTGGGGGGAGGGCCTGCTCTATGCCTACCCCCTGATACCACTTGTGGCGAAAAGTCATCTGAAACTCCAGGCCAAGAGGGGCTCCATGATTCTCATCACCCAGTACTGGCCTCGGCAGCCATTGTTCCCTCTGTTGCTGCAACTCTCGTTGAGGGAGCCTCTTTGCTTGGGCTCTGCCCCAGATCTCATCTCACAGGAGGGCGGCTCCCTGCTGCACCCCAACATCTGCTCCCTGGTGCTCATGGCGGCAATGCTGATAGGGTAGTCATTGTGGAGCTTGATCTCCCTGAGGGTGTTACCAACATCCTGCTGACATCCCGCAAGGACTCAACATACAAGGCCTATGTACTCAAATGGCAGCAGTTTGCCATCTGGTGCGCAGATAGGATGCTGGACCCTTTTTTCTGCCTCATGGACCAGTTGCTGGAGTACCTATTGCACCTCTCTGACTCCAGACTAAAGCCTAACTTGGTGCGTGTTCACCTCAGCACGATTGAGGCTTACCATCACAGATATGGAGAGAAGCTTCTTTTGGCTTTGCCTCTGGTGGCCCAGTTCATGAGGGACCTTCTCCTCTTGAAGCCTCCACTCAAGCCCCCTACGGTCACTTAGGACCTCAGTGTGGTCCTTGGCCAACTGATGTGGGCTCCCTATGCCTGCTGAAATTCTTGACCTGGAAGGTCCTTTTCCTGATGGCTGTCACATCAGCCCAATGTGTCAATGAGCTCCAAGCTCTGTTCACTCACCCTCCATATACCAGGTTTCACCAGGAATCGGTAGTGTTCTGCACACACTCCCGCTTTCTGCCGAAGATGGTCTCTGCGTTCCACCTCAGCCAGTCCATTGTCGTTCCGACATTCTTTTCCTGGCCTCAAGCAAACCGCGATGAGGCAGCCTTGTGCACACTAGACTGTAAGCGTGAAGGTGCACCATCAGTCCACCCAGCTGTTTGTTTCCTTTGACCCCAATAGGCTGGGTGTCACTGTCTCAAAATATACACTATCCTACTGGCTAGCGGACTGCATCTCTCATGTGTATTCTCTGGCTAGGTTGAGCCTTGAGGGTCATGTCACGGTTCTATTCTGTATCTGCAAAGGAAATCTGCAGGGCTGCAACGTGGTCTTCTGCCCATACCTTCGCAGCACACTACTGTCTGAAAGGGACAGCAATTTTGGCCAGGCCATATTCCGGCATCTCTTTGGGTCTTAGAGTCAACTCCTACCCACCAGCCCTTCTGTCCGTCCAGGCTACCTACTTAAAATCCCATCAGGTCAATGTCAGCTGAGGATATTGAATCAGGTGAGTCCCTTGGCAGTACTACCTCTCTGGTCTTCCTGATTTCTCCAGTTCGTGTTGTCCAGTTGGGCTGCTTCTCTCCTCGGGTTCCTGTAGCCTGTACCTTGGGAGTCCCATATGCGAGGACTTATTTCCTGCTTGTTCACAGAGTAAGTGTAGTTACTCATCTGTAGCAGGTGTTTTCCATGAACAGCAGGAATAAGTCCTCATAGCCCTCCCACATTCCCAGGGAGTTGCCTTTTTGGCTCCTGCTATGTTATCATACTGGAGAGTATGATGCTGTAGTGGGCAGGAAGGCAGGTGCGCATGTGCGGTGTACCTCCCAAAAGCTTTTTTGGAAGCTAGGGAGAGTTCCGTGCAGGGCTCCATCGGTGGTGTCACCCATACTTGAGGACTTATTCCTGCTGTTCACCGAGAACACCTGCTACATGTGAGTAACTATGCTTTGATAAGCTTTACTTTGGTGGTTGGAAAATGGAGACACTACTAAAGAAAAGGATAGTAAACTTTTTAACTTCCAGTGAGTTGCAAAACCTCAAGCAACATGATTTTACCAAAGGCAGATCGCGCCAGACAAATCTGATCGATTCACTGTTCTACAGCCAAAATGCTTCTGAAATAAATTCAGTCACACTTTACTAAGTCTGTGTCACTGAGAATAAAAATGATGCTTAAAATTGTTTATTGGCTTTAGTTTTCAATTTACACTACTGGATCAGTACATACCACCTCAACTTCGGAAGTGCTAAGGATATGCAGGAAAGGCTCTCAATTGAAACCATAAATTACTAAAATACATGCACATCTTCGACTGGATTTGTGATAAATCTATGTTTTTGTTTGGACAGTACTTTTCAGGCAAAACTATTGCCATTCCATCATATATGATATGAATTGCAACATGTTATTCCTAGAAGTTACAGATGATGCAATCCTAACTCATCTTAATTACATCACTCTGCAGAACAAATTGTGCAACAGTAATATTTTGGCTGTAGACTAGTCTTCTCAGTGTTTGATTTTTTTCTGTTTAGCCAAAGTGAGAGATGCCTCAAAATTGAACAATGCAGATCATTTCTGCCGCGTTTGTGGTGAAGTATCTTTTGCATCACAAAAACGCAGTAACTGCTTTGATTAAGAAAGTTTACCACCTTTACTTTGGCTGCAAAATTGGAGATCAGGACAAGAGCTGGACTCCACACATATGCTGCAGCACTTGTGCAACAAATCTTGGACTGCTGGCTCCTGATGCTCCAGAATCATTTTCACAATTAAGATTTGATGCAAAGAAGTGCAGTGTCATGCACTTGGGAAGCAGAAATCCAGGGGAAATGTACGCGATAGGGGGCGAGAGGTTGATGTGCACGGACCAGGAGAAAGACCTTGGTGTGATTATTTCTGAGGATCTCAAGGTGGCAAAACAGTGTGACAAGGCAGTGGCAAAAGCCAGGAAGATGTTGGGTTGCATACAAAGAGGAATTACCAGCAGAAAGAAGAGGTACTAATGCCACTGTATAAGTCACTGGTGAGGCCTCACTTGGAATATTGTGTTCAGTTTTGGAGACCATATCTTGCAAAGGATATAAAAAGACTGGAAACTGTTCAGAGGAAGGCGACCAAAATGATTTCGAGCCTGCATCAGAAGCCTTATGAGAAGAGACTTGAAGACCTAAATATGTACACTCTGGAGGAGAGGAGGGACAGGGGAGATAGGATTCAGACCTTTAAATACTTAATGAGAAATAATGAACAAACAAACCTCTTCCAAAGACAGGGAAGCTGTAAAACTAGAGGGCATAACATGAAGCTGCAAGGGGGTAAATTGAAAGGCAATGTCAGGAAATACTTTTTCACTGAAAGGGTGGTGGATGCTTGGAATGCCCTCCCGATGGAAGTGTTGGGGGCAAATACAGTGACAGAATTCAAAATGGCATTGGACAAACACAGTGGATTCCTTTACAGCAACAGGATAAAATCAAAATAAACTTAACTAACTAATTTCTCAACATACAGGGGTGTCCTACAGGGAGCAGTGGGTTCACCCCTTAAACAAAGACATGGGGGAGGGATGGCCTGCATGGAGCGGCAGGTGCACCTACTCTTGCCATCTTACTGGGCAGACTAGATGGATCATACTGGTCTTTATATGCCATCATTTACTATGTTACTTGAGTCAGAAGAGGAAGGGGATGAAACCTCTGGTCCCAAACCATCAATTTTACATGACCCAGATTTTCCCCCATCCTTCTGTGAACCACATCTCATAATACAAGGTGAACTGAATGACCTTGTCAGGGATTTGGAACTACCTAAGAATAATGCAGAGATGTTGGTCTCCAGACTGCAGCAATGGAATCTCCTGTCAGGTGCTGTTAGGGTTTCCATGTTCCGTGAACGTCAAAAGGATCATGTTATATTCTTCTTTGTGGAAGGTGATCTTGTAACCTGAAACAACATCAATGGTCTGATAGGAGCCCTCAACATCATTTATCATCCAGATGAGTGGAGACTGTTCATCGATTTGTCGAAAACGAGCCTTAAAGCTGTTTTGCTGCATAATGGCAATGTTTTGCCATCAATTCCAATTGGTCACGCAGTCCATATTAATGAAACCTATGACAATATAAAACAGCTGTTGAGATGCATAAACTATGATCAACATCAGTGGCAGCTTTGTGGTGATTTGAAAATCGTTGCTCTGTTGCTCGGTCTGCAGACTGGATACACAAAGTACTGCTGTTTTCTCTGTGAATGGGATAGTCGTGCGAAAGATTCCCACTACATCAAGAGAGATTGGTCAGACTTCCGGTGATGTCACCGAACCGCATGGATGACTGAAGAAGAGCATTGCCAGAAAACCCCACAAAAGCGATAAAAATCTCCCCTAAAAAGGCAAAACAAATACTCTAGAGTGGACAGGAGTAGGCAACAGATCTAGAGCCAGGGGATATGACTGCGGCACGAAAAAAAAACAGCGGATATAAGAGAATATACTTTCTCAGCATTGCGAAGTGAGCAGAAAGAAGGAGGAAAAACGGGAGGCAAGGCAAACTTGGAGTCAGAGATCGAAGAACAGCTTGGTACCTTGGAAGGGGTGCAGAGTAAAACTGCTGTTATACAAATTTCAAAAGAAGAGCTACGTTCCTGGTTCAGCGAATTGCGCTCAGAAATGGTAGGATTTAGGGCGGACATGGAAGCGGCCATAACAGAATTCCACGCTGATGTGCAAGAACTGGGAAAAAGAGTGGAAGAGACTGAAAGACAAGTAGAGGAGGTGCAAAGCAACGTGAGCGCAATAAATAAGGCAGTAAAGAATTTGGAAACAGCGAAGGAACAGACTGAGCTGAAAATTGAGGATTTGGAAAACAAAGCAAGAAGACACAATTTAAGAATAAAGGGGGTACCAGAAAGTGATGAGTACAGAGACTGTGAGCAAACGGCATGAGAACTATGCAAGGTGGTGCTGGAAGACCTTGAGGAAAGTGGGATGGCTCAGGAAGTTAAAATTGACAGAGCGCACTGCACGCTCGGCCCAAGGAAGAACCATATCCATAAATACCTTAGCAACCCCGAAAACAGTAACAAAATGTACCATGACAACGGCAAACAGAGCTTTCAGATTCTACGCCCCAAAATGTTGGAATGCTCTACCATCAAATATCCGCGACATCACTGAACTTAACCAATTCAGGAAGGCTATAAAATACCACCTGTTCCTCAAATACTACCAATGCAACAATACACCTAGATAATGCACCAACAACTTTAAACACGCCACCTTCTCCCCAACCTCATTATCTTTCTCTCTGAAATTCATGATAGCATTGAACTTGTCATGACGCTTGATGTAAATATTACCTGTGAATAGTTACCCTATGTTATGAACCTTGTCATGAGGCCGATAGGGTAACTAATCACAGGTAATCTTTACATATGTTATCCAAGTTCTATACACCTGTTCTATGTATAACAGATCAGCCTGTTGTTCTGATCGTTATGTTCCATGTAAACCGCGCTGATGTCGAATTGTGCGGTATATAAGAGATTGTAATAAATAATAATAAATAAATAAGGAGAGGGGAGGCACCGAGAGATATAATTATATGCCTCCAGGACTTTAAAATTAAAGAGAGAATAATTAAGAAGGTGAGGGGGCAGGTCATCTTGACTGGAAGAGAAACAAGATAGCAATCTATCTCGAGGAACAAGCAGGACTGTAGTCTTCACATATGGGTATCGTCGGTACCGATGGAGCCCGCACGGGAATGCTCCCCAGCGTCCAATAGGAACGCTTTTGGGAGCATCCCACAGCGCATGTGTGCTGCCTTCCCGCCTCTGTACGTCTCTCACTTCAGTTCTTCATTTTCTGCGGAGCCGACAGGACGTGTACCCTGTCACCGCAGAAAATTTCCCTTTATTCCTTGTTTTTTTGTGGTCGCATCTGCCTTCATTCGACGCCTACCGGTACCGCCGGTTCTTCTTTCTTTTCAAAACAAAACAACTTGTATTTTCTTTAGGGGTCTTTCCCCTGTTTCTGGTGCTAGGCGCCATTTTGGGCACTAGGCCCACTTTTCTTCAGGCATGGAGAAACCAGCTAGTGGTTTCAAAAAATGCTCAAAGTGTGGCGGTACCATTTCCGTCACCAACACCCATGATTGGTGTCTAAAATGTTTAGGTCCTGAACATTGTCCAACGGAGTGTCTCTCCTGCACGAGGATGACCAAAAGGGGCCTGCAGAATAGAACTGCAAAACTCGGTACCCTTTTTGCCGCGGATACAATGTCACTTGCATCGACGTCTTCCAGGGCTTCATCTTCCTCCCATGGATCTCAGGTAACTAAACTTAAGTCTTCTAAGACTGGCCAGTCCTCAAAGGGTAAATCTCCTTCAAAGTATCGAGATGCCACTGGCGTTGCCCTCGAGGATAGTTCACCGGCAAAACAGCCCCGGCGGGAGTCTTCGGGCTCCAAAGCATTAACGGGGCTCCAGGATGTTCCAGAGGCTTCCACCTCTGCAGAACTACTGGTGCCATGTTCTGGGGTCGTAGCCGCTTCCACCGGTACCGACACCCAGGCATCGGCAGGAGCGATGGATAAAAGAATCCTCGCTATTGAACGCAGTCTAGCATCCCTCTTAGCAACTTCGGTATCGCTAAGACCGCTACAGATGGTTCAACAGGTATCGGTACCGGTACCGACAGTACCTGTTTCGGCAGGACTGCTTCCCCCCATGCTGAGCCTTGAGTCTATATCGGGTATCGGGGATCAGGAACCGAGACATTTCGGTACCAACTTCGAGTGATACCGATACCATGCGTTACGGGAGCACCCGGTATAGAGTGCCCTTGAGGATTCTGATGACTCTGACGATTCTACCGGTACTAGAGCAAACCTACTAGAGGATTCAACTCCTTCTCCTCAACGCAGGATGTCTCCTCCAGAAGATATGTCCTTCCAGGATTTCATACGTGATTTAGCAAAGGGTCTTGCAATCACTGTGATTCCAGAAAAGGAACCTAGGGCAGAAGAATTAAGAATTCTACAATACCCTATGACTCCCAAGGAGGCAGCTATGCTTCCCATTCACAAGATCTTACATGATCTGATGTTGAGAATGTGGGCAACTCCTTTAACGATATCTTCACATTCCCGACGCCTTGACACTATGTACCGAGTGCCAAGTTGTCCTGGTTTTCAAAAAACTCAGTTACCACACCATTCAATGGTAGTGGAATTGGCCATGCGAAGAATCAAGAGTGCTAAAACACATTCTTCTAATCCTCCAGGCCGGGAATCCAGCACACTCGATGCCTTTGGGCATCGATGCTTTCAATCCTCCATGCTATCAGCCAGGATCAGTTCCTACATTCTTTATATGGGAATGTTCCTGGAAGAAGTCACAAAAGACTTAGAGCTCATTAGCCCTTGTGTCTCAGAGGAAAAAAGAGCAGACTACCTTATTCTGGTCAAGCATGCCCAGAATGTCTCTAAATTCATGAACCGTGCTACCTTTGATTGCTTTGAATGTATTAGCAGAAACTCTGCTATATCCATAGGAGCACTTTGTATTGCTTGGCTTCAAGCATCAGACTTAGAACAGTGGGTGCAAGAAAAGCTGGGAAACATTTCTTGTACAGGAGAAAATCTCTTTGGCGAGGACTGGCAGGACAAGGCTAATCAGCTTGAATCTGAAAATACTACCTTGAACAGACTATCAAAGTCTACAGCCAACCCAGCAAAGAAGAAAACATTCAAAAAACCCTTTTTCAGTAAGAAAAAGAAGCTTTACCCATCTTACACCCATCAAAGCCACTGTCCGCTTCATGTTCCCCAGAAGGGGCAACAACAGAACAGACAGCAAAGAAAGCTGCAAGCTCAAAGAGCTCAACCGGCCCAACAGACCAGCCCCCTCAGGGTCTTTGACTTCTACCTAGAGAACAAGCAGTCAAGAAATCAAATGACGCATTGCTCTTGGCAAAATGGCTATGAAAGACCTAGATAAGATTCTCAAGAGCAGAGATGTCTCTCTGCATACAAAGATTCGACTTGTTCAAGCCATGGTATTTTCAATAACATCATATGGATGTGAAAGCTGGACAGTGAAAAAGACAGACAGGAAGAAAATTGATGCCTTTGAATTATGGTGCTGGCGGCGAATACTGTGTATACCATGGACTGCCCGAAGAACAAACCAGTCGGTACTAGAGGAGATCAAACCTAAGCTTTCTTTAGAAGCTCAGATGACAAGACTTCGACTTTCATACTTTGGACATATCATGCGAAGAGAGAGATCATTAGAGAAAGACATCATGCTTGGCAAGATAGAAGGTCAACGCAAAAGAGGAAGGCCAGCAATGAGATGGATTGATACAATAACAGCAGCTACGGGTACCAGTCTGTCAACAATGAGCCGCCTGACTGAAGACCGAACACGATTTAGGATAGCTATCCAGAGGGTCGCCATGAGTCGACTCCGACTCGACAGCACTTAACAACAACAAAGAACTTAGTCATTCTGCCCCTGAAAGGTCCAGAACCCTTAACCATTCCAGGAAGACTATGCTATTTTGCCAAAAGATGGCAACAAATAACATCAGAAAACTGGACTATGTCCATTGTACGACTGGGGTACAAGCTTCATTTTCTCAACTTGCCCCCACCTACAATAATAAAACAGTTCAATTCTCAGGCCTCTGCCACCAACCTCTTGTGGCAGGAGGTCACATCACTTCTCGCTCAAGGAGCAATCAAAGAAGTACCCATACCCCAACAGGGTTCGGGGTTTTACTCCCCCTAATTTCTGATTCCAAAGAAGACAGGGGGACTCAGGCCTATACTAGACCTCAGAGATTTAAACAAATATTTGTTCCGAGAAAAGTTCGACATGATCTCCCTCGGGACACTCCTACCATACCTTCAAAGTCAGGACTGGCTATGTTCTCTTGATCTAAGAGATGCGTACACGCATATTCTCATCCACTCAGATCACAGGAAGTTCCTTCAATTCCTGGTCCAAAGAAGACACTTCCAGTACAGAGTTCTTCCTTTCGGACTGGCCTCTGCTCCAAGAGTCTTCACAAAATGCATGGCAGTGGTAGCAGCATTTATGAGAACTCTGGAATATTCGTCTTCCCTTACTTAGATGATTGGCTCATTCGAGCATCGACAGCTCCAGAGGCCAGCTTCGCTCTCTCGAGCAATGAGAATTCTTCAATACTTGGGACTGGTCATAAACCTCCCAAAATCTCACCTCACCCCCTCTCAATCTCTTGAATTCATAGGGGCTCGTCTAGACACACGGCAGTCAAGGGCTTTCCTGCCACAGCCACGCTGTCTGTGAATAATACAACTGGCATCTCAAGCATCTATGAAGGTGTTCCTTACTGCTCGAGAGATGCTTCAACTTCTGGGACACATGTCATCCACTGTCCATGTGGTTCCCTATGCTCGCCTCCACATGCGAGCAGCCCAATGGACCCTATTCTCTCAATGGTCACAGGCCTCAGGTCAGTTAATGGACAAAATCAGAAACACCACACATCTGATTTCGTCCCTGCAATGGTGGCAATCTCTAGAAAACCTCCTCGTAGGCTCTCCTTTCCAGCAGCCTCTATATCAGGCCACCCTAACAACAGATGCGTCCAAGATGGGTTGGGGGGCCCACTTGCACGATCTCTCCACTCAGGGTTTTTGGACCTAACAGGAGGTTTCTCTTCACATAAACCTCCTAGAGCTGAGAGCCATTTTCAATGCTATTCAAGTCTTTCAGACCCATCTCAGCAACAAAACAGTTCTGGTCCAAACCGACAATCAGTTAGCTATGTTCTATATGAACAAGCAAGGCGGAACAGGCTCTCTGTCGCTATGCAATGAAGCTTTGTGACTACGGGCCCTCGCCAGAGAGTTGCAAATTCACCTGTTTGCAGTATACCTTCCGGGCATTCAAAACTTATGGGCAGACAGACTCAGTCGAATACTGCTGCCACACGAGTGGTCCCTCCACTCATACCAGCTTGCTCGAGTATTTCAAATCTGGGGAACATCAGATATAGACCTCTTTGCAAGTCCACAGAATGCCAAACTTCCCCGATTCTGTTCCAGAATCCCGGCTCACAACTGTCAGGCAAGAGATGCTTTCCTACTCCATTGGGGTCAGGACTTCCTCTATGCCTTCCCACCCATTCTCCTCATTCCCAAAACTTTATTCAAACTTCAGAGAGAGAGAGGTCGTATGATACTCATAGCTCCACGTTGGCCACGACAAACGTGGTATCCTCCTCTTCTGCGTCTCTCTCAAACCACTCCTCTGGAGTTGGGGAATGCTCCAGAACCTCTGTCTCAGGAGGACAAATGCTTACTGCATCCCAATTCCCAGTCCCTATATCTCAGGGCCTGGTTACTGAAAGCCTAGAATTCCAGGATATTAACCTTTCTCAACAAGTAAAGGATATCTTTCTGGCTTCCCGAAAACCTTCCACAAGACGTTCCTACGCTTTTAAGTGGAAAAGGTTCTATGTCTGGTGTTCACAAAAGGGACTTAACCCCCTTTTGGTACCTGTAGAGTCGCTAGTAGAGTATCTCCTCCAATTATCAACTTCTGATCTAAAGACCAATTCAGTGAGAGTCCATCTTAGTGCTATTGCTGCTTTTCATAAACCTTTCGATGGACAACCTATTTTCTCTCATCCACTTGTATCAAGATTTATGAGAGGCCTACTCTTAACAAAACCTCCCATTAAACCGCCACCAGTGGCATGGGATCTGAATCTTGGTCAGCTTATGAAACCGCCCTTTGAACCTTTAGCCACTTCAGACCTAAAGTTTCTTTCATGGAAAGTTATTTTCCTAATTGCCATCACTTCTGCAAGGTGCATTAGTGAACTACAGGCGTTAGTAGCTGACCCTCCTTATACAAGGTTCCACCATGATAAAGTAGTCCTCAGGACTCATCCTCACTTTATGCCAAAGGTGGTTTCGCCTTTCCATTTAAACCAGTCGATTTATCTTCCTATATTCTTTCCTAGGCCTCATGCCTCTAGTGTGGAAAGGAATCTTCACACATTGGATTGTAAAAGAGCCTTAGCCTTTTATCTCCAAAGAACTAAGCCACATAGAAAATCTTCTCAGCTTTTTGTGGCTTTTGATCTAGTCATTTGGGACTTCCAGTTTCCAAAAGAACTCTGTCAAATTGGATTGCAGATTGCATATCCTATACATATCAGAGTAAAGGACTTTCTCTTGAGGGCCATGTCACAGCTCACAATGTGAGAGCAATGGCAGCCTCAACGGCTAACCTTCGTTATGTATCTATTGATGACATCTGCAAAGCAGCCACTTGGGCTTCGGTACACACCTTCACAGCCCACTCTGCTTAAACAAGGACTCCCGTTGGGATGCCTCGTTTGGCCAGGCTGTTCTCCAGCATCTCTTCCATACTTAACACAACTCCTACCCACCATCCACGGTTTGGATGTCAGAGGTCCATGAGAGGAAGGATGACCCATCTCACCTGGGTTCGCAGCTTGCTGGGGGTCACCACTTGGCATCTTTCAGCTGGGGAGTCCCCGTATGTGAAGACTACATTCCTGCTTGTTCCTGGAGATAGTGTAGTTACTCACCTATAACAGGTGATCTCCGGGAACAGCAGGAATTTAGTCTTCACAACCCACCCACCTCCCCTAGGAGTTGTCTCTATCTATCTCTTTCTCTACTTCTCTCCTTTGGTCTCAGCTATAAACTCAACTGAAGTGAGAGAGGTACAGAGGCGGGAAGGCAGCACGCATGCGCTGTGGGATACTCCCAAAAGCGTTCCTATTGGACGCTGGGGAGCGTTCCTGCTTGGGCTCCGTTGGTACCGACGATACCCATATGTGAAGACTAAATTCCTGCTGTTCCCGTAAATCACCTGTTACAGGTGAGTAACTACGCTTTGCGGACTTGGCTATGGTCACGCTACAACACAGAAGAAAATGGAGAGGATTTATAATGAGATTGCGGAAAGAGAACATTAAATATAAATGGCTGTACCAAGCAGGAATTGCATTTACCAGCAATGTAATTACAAGACGGGCGACAACAGTGACACAGTTTGCAGCTGCGATGAAGGAAGCAGGAGTAACACGTGTACTAGAGGTGGGAGAAATGAGGAAACCAGGAGATGGACAGACAACAGGATGGCAGAAAGTGTTGAGCAAAGAGAGGAAAAGTAAACGTGTAAAGCAAAAGAGAAAGGACTTGGGACTGAGTAAACAAGCAGAGGTGAGATGGCAGGAAATGGAATGGAACCCAGCGTCAAGAAGGAAAGATGGGAAGGAAGCACATAATATGAACTGAAAAAGAACTGAAGGCAACAGCAAGAAAAAGAATCCACAAGGAAAGACTGAGTATATAACATGAAAGGAGAGCAAGGGGTAGAGTAAAGTGAGTAAGGATGAGTGCAAGGGGGAGATTAAGATAAGAGAGATAATGTTCAGAAACATGAGTTATGAGTGGGAGAGGGGAGGATGATGTCACTGAGGAAGGGGAAGCTACTAAATGGTAGCATGAAGGAGGGGAGGAAAGAGCGGGGGGAGGGGGCTGAGAGGGGGGGAGGGAAGGGTGGGAAAAGGGAGGGTAACTGGATCCTGTGAATCTACAAAGAGGAGATATAGAGATCTGAAATCATGGGGAGTAAGCAAAAGAAATTTGATGAATGTAAAGTAGTGACCATTAACGCTAAAGGCCTTAATTCCTGGTATAAAAGACAGGCCCTATTAAAAAAGGGTAATAGATTACGAGCTGATGTAGTGCTTATACAAGAAATGCATTTAAAAACATACAAGAAAGGTGGTTGATGAGCAAAGACTATGATAAAGTATTCTTGGCACATAATCGGGACTCACCAAAGAGGACGCAGTTGGAATTCTCTTTGCAAAAGGATTGAGTCTGGAAGAACAGGTTGTGAGGGACCCAGAAGAGCATTTTATTCTGTGGAGGGGAAAAATAGCAGGGAGGCCCATAGTAGTAGGGAGTGTCAGTGTATATGCACCAAATACACAGCAAGGGGGGTTTTACGGGAAACTATATGAAGTGGTGGAAGTGCATATGCAAAATCCAGTGATACTAGGAGGAGATTTCAATGCAACTCTAAACCCCAGAATAGACACCACGGGGGGGTAATAAGCAAGGCACTAAGGGTGTAAGCAAGAAGTTAGGGAAATTGCTATACAAACTGGGCACAGTGGATGCTTGGCGATACATGCATGGGAATAAGAGAGCATATATGCATTACTCACACCCACACAAAACCCATGTTCCCTGTAAAATAGTTATTTCCAAGTTATAATGCCCTGTTCAATGTAATTTCAGTTTGTTCAATGTAAACCGCACTGATGCAGAATAGCGGTTGTAAGAGAATGTAAATAGCAGATTGGATATGATATGGGTGGATGGAAGGATAATAGAACAGGTAAAACGAGTGGATATAGGACCTATAAGTTGGTCAGATCATGCACCGGTGGTGGTCTCATTGAACTTCCAAAGAGAGGGAGGAGGTCTGAGTTTCTGGAGGTTGAATGAATCCCTTATAGACGAGGAAGAGGGGCTAAGATGTATTAAGAGCACTGTAGGGGAGTATATGCAGCATAATAATGGGGAAAAGGTGGGACCAGCTGGGGTGTGGGATGGATTGAAAGCGGTAAGGGGGCAATGTATAGCGTTAGCGGTGAAGTGGAAGCGGGAAAAAGTACAAAAAGAGCAAGAGTTATTAACAAAATTGAGAGTAGAAGAGACAATGCACAAAAAGAAAGGTGGAAGGAGGAGGCTGCAACGTATTAGAAATTTATGGGAAGAATTAGGAAGACTAAACAAGGAGGAAGAAGCATTTAAGTTGAATCAACTCAGACATGAATTTTATGTACAGGGAAATAAGCCAGGCCGATACCTTACACAAAAACTTAGGGAAAGAAGGATGCAACAGCAGATCCTGCGAATAAAGGATGAGCAGGGTAGATGGGTTAATGATACTGAACAAATACAAAAGTATTCCGGGAATATTATTGTAAACTTTATGAATCGGAACAACAGGGAGAGGGAGTGAATATAGAACAGTATTTGGCAGAGATCACATTGAAGCAATTGGATATAGAGCAACAGCAGTGGATGAACAGAGAGATTGAAAGAAAAGAAGTAGTAGAGGATATAAAGAGCTTAAAAGACGGCAAGGCGCCAGGATTGGATGGCTTTACAGCCAGGTTTTATAAAAAATTCTGTGAGGAAGTTAGCCCACTAATGAGAGATATTTTCAATGAAGTATTAAAAGGAGAAAAACCAAAACCCCCCTCCTCTTCCTCCCCTCTCTGTCTCTGTCGATAATGCTGTTATCCTCCCTGTTTCCTCAGCCCGTAATCTTGGGGTTATCTTTGACTCCTCTTTCTCCTTCTCCACTCATATTCAACTAGTAGCCAAGACCTGTCGTTTCTTTCTCCATAACATTAGCAAAACGCGCCCCTTCCTCTCCGAACACACTACTAAGACGCTTGTCCACTCTTTAATCACCTCTCGTCTTGACTACTGCAATCTGCTCCTTGCTGGTCTCCCCACGAACCATCTCTTCCCCCTTCAGTCTATTCAACATTCTGCTGCTCGTCTAATCTTCCGCCAGCCTCGCCATTCCCATATTACCCCTCTCCTCAAGTCACTCCACTGTCTCCCTATCCATTTCCGCATCTAATTCAAGCTTCTTCTCCTGACCTATAAATGTATTCACTCTGCACCTCCTCAGTATTTTTCATCCCTTATCTCTCCTTACAACCCCTCTCGGGTACTTCGCTCTTCTGACAGACTGCTTCTATCTATGCCCTTCTCCTCTACTGCTAACTCCAGACTTCGCTCCTTTCACCTTGCTGCACCCTTTGCCTGGAACAAGCTACCTGAGTCTATACGCCAGGCACCCTCCTTGGCCCTATTCAAGTCCAGGCTAAAAACCCATATTTTCATCATTGCTTTTAGATCTTGACCCCTGTCTTTGGTCCTGTCTAGACTACAACCTCCATATTTTGTGTTTTATATAGCGCTACCATTCGTACGCAGCGCTGTACAGACATAAAAGAGGCAGTCCCTGCTCGTCAGAGCTTACAATCTAGTTAAGTCGAGACAAAACACAGAGTAACAGTTAACATATAATATAAAGTGAAAACACAACAAATTAATGGGATGAATCTAATCAAGTTTAGGGAAGGTGATAGCAAAATAAGGGTGTGCGCATTATAGGTTCCAGTGGGGGGGAGAGAAAGGAATATAAAAAATGTATTGGTACATGGAGAGGAATACATAATGGAATGTAAGAGGAAAAATGGTAATTGGGTAATAACTGGAAGATAAGAATCAGCAGATAGTTTTGATATTGGGGGGATTTGCCAATTATGAATGTAAGCTTTTCTGCTGGGCTGATGAAGACAGCCAGATGTATGATATAACATTGATTGTAAAGGATGAGAAAAAGTGATGTAACAATGTGTGCAGTACCAAATAAAAATCTAAATTTAAAAAAAAAGAGAGATTGGCCACTCCGACAGTCACTGGAGCCTGGAAAGAAAAGTGTGCAGCATCCACCACTTGTTGAATCAAGGAGGATTTTGTTACCACCCTTACACATTAAGCTGGGTCTAATAAAAAAAATTTGTCAAGGCCATGGACAAAACAAAACCAACTTTCAAGTATCTCAGCGAGAAATTTCCAAGACTAAGTGAAGCTAAGATAAAGGAAGGTGCCTTTGTTGGTCCTCAGATTCATGAACTTTTTTGAGATGATGCATTTAACCGTGCACTACGTGGCAAAGAAAGAATGGCATGGAAAGCCTTCCAGTTACTTCAGGGAGATGGTGGAAAAACTCCTCAATGCATACAAAGGTCTTGGCTGTAACATGTCACTAAAGATTCATTTTTTTGTGCTCTCATCTTGATTTTTTTCCACCAAACTGCGGAGCATGTGAACGATGAGCATGGTGAGCAAGTTCATCAGAACATTGCAATGACAGAGAAAAGATATCAAGGCAAATAGAGCCCATCGATGCTAGCAGACTATTGCTGGACAGTGACAAAGTGACAAGAGATACTCCATTTACAGAATACAAGAGACAAGCCAGGAAACACAGCGTAGACCCTGAATAAGGTCTGAAATAAATACTAATGCATACATAGTTGTTTCTTGCTTTCTGTTTTATACTAACTTTTTAAATAAATTGTATTTAAATAACACTTTGACTGATTTTTAAACATTTAAACAAAGACAACAGGTGAAATATTTATCAAGGCCATATATATGGCAGCTATAAACACATGAAAAGACCTAAGTTTATAATAATTTGTGATTAAACCCTACTACTATACTCTCTCTATATATATATATATACAGGGTAGCCCAAAAAAAGGGAGAATATCTTGAAAATTAACCCTTTCGCGTCCACATAATGGTTTTGTAACTGAAATTGTTTTTTTCTGGGTTTTTTTATTAAGATTTGAGCTAAATGATGCAGAATATAAAGTTTTTTTGAAAAAAAATTGTATTTCTAAGAAACAATATTTACTGTTGAATATGGCAACTACAGTCCTGAATGGCTGAAAATTAAAAAACGTCTTGGCATCAGTTTCATTTACTGCTGGGTGTGATAGTTTAAATAACAGTTTTTTTCAGATGTCAAGCACAGATACACATCACATTTCGCACACAGTGTGTGGACCTTTTGGAAATATAGACTCCGGTGAAAAATTTGGGGGAAAATTTGAAGGTTGCCATATGGCAACAACAGCCATGAAAGGGTTAAAAGCTTAAATAGTTTACTTATTTACCTTTTTTAGCTAAATAACATCTTTATTTTGACAATTTCTGGTCGCATCTTTTTTTTTTTTATTTGTCATTCGTTTACATCTGTCTTTTTGAATTTTTAAATAACTTATATGTTACGAGATGTTCTCACTTTTTTTTGGGCCACCCTGTATATACGTAAAATGGAAAAGCTTAGATATCTTGGAAACAATAGCCAATCAGCGGTTTTAATTGTCATTTTTTAATTCAGCACATCAAAATCCATAAGAATTGGCAGATTCTGTCTCTGAAGCAGACAACTTTTAAAAAATTGTAGACCAGTTGTATTTCTTTGATCAGGTAACCAGAGAACTTCATCTTTCCTATGTTTCCAATGTGAGTTCTCTGAATCGGTTTGAGCTGTAATGTAAACCGCTTTGATTTTAGGATAAGGCGGTATAAAAAAACGTGTTAAATAAATAAATAAAAATCAAGTTGATGAATGAACTGAGAACCTGAAACTAGGACCCAAGATAATGAACTGGATTAGTAACAGAGGGTAGTGGTACTGTAAATGGAATTCACTTGGAAAAAAGAAAGTAGAATAGTGGAGTGCCTCAATAGTCTATACTTGGGCCATTTCTGTTCAACGTCTTTGCCAAAGGGTTAAAAGGCAAAGTTTGCTGTTTTTGTGGATGGCATGAAGATTTGCAACATCCTGTAGGGAGTTGACAACATAAGAAATGATCTACTAAAAATAGAAGAATGGTCTAATACTTGGTAGTTAAGATTTAATGTGAAGAAGTGCAAAATGATGCACTTGGGGTGCAGAAAACCAAGAGAGCATTATGCAGTAGGGGGTGAGAGATCTCGGAGTGATAGTGTCTGAAGACCTCATAGCTGCAAAACAAGGTAACAAGGTTAGGCTGCATAAAGCGGGGCATAACTAGCTGAAAGGAGGAGGTGATAATGCCCTTGTACAGGTTGTTGGTGAAGCCTCATTTGTAGGGTTGTGTTCAGTTTTGGAGGCCATAATCTCACTAAGGATCAGAGGCGGCCCAAGACAATCTTCTACCAGAGGCAAGCAATGAACTGGTGCTCCCCTCCCCCCTCTCTACACAGCCAAAATAGAGGGGGCCTCTTCAAAGCTCTAGTCAGAGAACAAGGTGTTGCCTCACTCAGAATACCAGTCAGGGATTGCCCCAAAAATAAAGCAACATGTTCCCAGGCCATATCATTTTATTTTAAACCTTGCAATGATGTTTATATTCAGCAAAAACAGTAGTAGTTAAATTATGTAGCCTTGGAATCTAATATTAAGTATATAGACTCCTGCACTGCAGACTGGCATGGTATTTAATGGAAATATATATTCTAAAAAAGACAAAGGGAGATGCAAGGTGATCACATACCAAGGAGCGAAAACAAAAAGCGAAAATCACAGCATAGTTTATAACACAAAAATAACGTTATTATAACTAATTCTATTTTGCAGCTTTAAACTGTGCTGTGGTTCTTGCTTTAAAAAAAAAAAAAAAAAGATATTCTGCATCCAAAGAAACCCCTTCCATCAATGCTGCAAAGCAGAACTAGGACATTTCCCATAGAACTCAACATAGCTAAAATAATTTCTTATTCTGGGGCATATTGTGAAGTAATACAAAAGCTCGCAAAAATTACTCGGGGACCTATAGAGAAAATCTATCAATCCATAACAGCATCAGCTTCCAAAACTCACCAAAGAAGCCTACTCAGAAAAGAGCAGCACTATTAATATTGCAGTGGGATCTAGAACATCCATACATCTATTCAGAAAACTGAACCAGCCAATTGCAACTGATCCCTACATAGAAACACCATACTAGCAGAATACTTAGCCTTAGTCACACACTCAGAACACAGATACATCCTCACCAAGTAGGGAATAAACTATCACAGATTAAAATAGGCATATGTTGACAGAAATTAAACTGAAACAAGAAGTCAAACTCTGCATTAGTGGTGTAGCCAGGACTGATTTTTTTGGTAGAGCTTGGGATTAAAGTGTGTGCACAAAGCACTGTGAACATTGACACTGCCTCCAGTTATCCTCTCGTTCAACTGTTCTGCTGCCACTGACTGGGTGGGCCTGATGCCAAAGTAGAGGGGTCATGGCTCATCCATGCTACACCCTGCATGCAGTGTAACACCAGGGAAATAGAAAGAGATCCATAAGCCCCTGTGCCTTGGGTGAATCTCTTCATAAAGGTGGTCAATAAATCCTAGTAAATAGTGATATGGATGTTGTGAAAAATATAAAGTTGAAACATGTAAATTCCAAAGACTGAAATATTCCAATCACCAAATTGAAAATAAAATTTATTTTTCCTTTGTTGACTGGCTATTTTATTCTCTAATCATGTTGATCTCAGTCTCTTGTTTCTGGTCTCTTCTCTCTTTTCTTAGCTTACTTTCTAGGATCTCCAGCCCATCTGCCATTTCTCTACCCTCTTGTCTCCTTTACTTCCATATATTTCTGGCATTTATCTTTTCCTTTTAGTTTTCTCTCTATTTCTAACAACTGCATCCAGGACTGTACCAAGCTAGAAATGCACCGTGTGACTAACAAATCTGGTGCCCTCTTCCACCCAGCCATGTTCAGTAACTCACTCTTTTTGAGCTTCCTGGAAGCCCAGTGATGATATCAGTGCCCCCTTCTGTGCTTGTGTTCTGTGTGGTCACACTGCTCACCCAGCCCTGACTGCATCTACCACTTTCAACCCTTAACACAGTCCTCTCATTCCCCATCTCTCTCTCCTCCTCCAGTCTCTTATTCCCCTGTCTAACTAACTCTTCCCTTTCTCTTTTCCTTCCCCCGCGTTTAGCATCTCTCCTTTTTTCTTCTCCCCTGTCCATTGTCTCTCCCCCCCATTACAGTGCCTCACCCCCTTTTCTTGAATATTTGGGAGACTGGGCATCCAAATGGCAGATGAAATTGAACGTGGACAAGTTGTGACCCACTAGCTTGCCCAGAGGCTAAGGAGGGCTTGGGTAGCTTGGTGGGGCAGTATTTTATTGGCAGTTACGTTCCTGTGAAGGCAGTAGCAAAGCCTTCTGGTTCCTGAAGTTTGTACCTTTAGCCAATAAGTGTAGTTGAGGCAGAGGGTAAGGTTTAAACTCAGGCTTTAATTCCCCGTCCGGGGCGGATTCAAAACCATGGAACATAAAAGGAAAACAGACCATACGTCTGGTAACACAATTAAAGAAAATACTGTGAACAAAAATCAGCTTCCTTCAGCATTAATTAAACAGCACCAGAAAATAACAGAGAAACAGTTCTTTTCACTCACGTGCAACCTGCAGCTGTTTCTTCCTTCAAACACTTCTGGCTGCTTTAACATAAAGAGTTTACACAATCGGACAAAGTATATGTACAATCCATTGCAGTGCCCTCTGAAACATCTTCAGGGAATTCCACCTGCATTTCCCCCTCGTCAGAGTGAACATCTGGCTCCCAAATGCCCTTCAAGTTAAAATGTCTCTGCCGGGGAGTAAAAAGATTATCTTCCTCCACTATCCTAGTGGCCTGTGGGAAATTACCATATTGCTTGTATTTAGAGTCTTGAGAGCTACAGAGCTCTTTGTATGAACAGAGGAAGTCAGGGTATTTTAAGTCCCTCTTACTAGGGAGAATACGCCTATCTCTAGGCTCTGTCGCTTCCTGCTTTCTCTGACAAACACAGCTCTGCTCTGTTACCCTTTTTCCACGGCGTTTATCTGTCTCCAGCCAATGTGCCTCAGGGTAAAAACTTTCCCCTTCTGCTTTCCTGGAGTTAAACAGTTTGTAGCCTCTAACCTTGGCTGTAGGACTGCCTTTCCTATTTGCCTCACAGCAATGCTCCTGAGGATACTGGGAGGCTGTGCACTGCTGTTCCCAACAGCTTCTTTGCAAGTCACCAACCTCTGGTTCCTCGGAGATTCTCCTTGGCTCTGTCCTCACAGCTCTGTGGACACTGCTTTCCAGCCCAGCAGTTCCAGGTACTTCTGTTCTTCTCCCACTCAAGAACAACTCTGTTTCTCTCTCTTCCTCTCTTCCTCCTTCTCTTGCTCTACCTGCTGGTAAGTGAGTCCTAAATATATTGCACTTGGTGTTAGCCTGGGCTCCGCCCTCCTGCAGGTGCTCTCTATTTCCTAATGGGTTCTGAGCTCCCTCTCTGCTCGGGCGTTCCCTAACACCTCGTGGCTGTGCTTTCCACTGTTGCTCATAGCAACCCTTTCCCATATGTGAAGGTGAGCTGTCAGTTTCCCTGCTGTTTTGCTCACTCTCCCTTACTTCTATGGGCTCTGATGGCGTTACCTCGTGACTGATCCCCCCCTTAAAATATTACGGGCTGCTGGGACATTAACCGGACAGCACGTAATCATCTCATGGGTTCTGTCTCGCTGCCCTACATAGGCCAAACTGACCGTGGCCAATCTCTCCTTCCATGGTTTGAGAATTTTCAGGTGGTACACCTGCTGACGTCCCCTCTCATTTTCCACTTTGTACGTTACAGGACCTACTTTCCCTATTACTGTACACGGTCCCTTCCACTGGGCCTCAAACTTGGGTCCCGGGTCCGCTACTTGAACAAGGACCTTATCCCCTATGTTCAGGTGCCTTTCTCTTGTGCTCCTGTCATAGTAACGTTTCTGCTTTTCTTTACTAGCCTGCAAATTTTCTCTTGAGGCTTTTGCCGTTTTCTCTAAGCGCTCCCTCAAGTTTTTAAGGAATTGCGGCACCCCAACTTCCTGTGAGTCCGGCTCCACCCACTGCTCATGGAGAATGTCTAAAATTCCCCTAGGGGCCCTGCCAAACATCAGCTCATATGGGGATGCTTTTAATGATGTTTGTACACGTTCTCTACACGCATAAACTGCAAATGGGAGTAGGGTATCCCATTCACCCATCTCTCCCTTCTTTATACCCCTCCGAAGCATCTGTTTCAAAGACTGATTCATCCTCTCAACAAGGCCATTTGTTTGAGGATGGTAAGCTGCAGTCTTTATGTGCCTTATTCCGAAGGCTTCCCACACTGTTGCTAAGTGCTTAGACAAGAAATTGCTCCCCTGGTCAGTTAATACCTCCCTGGGAAAACCCACTTCACAGAAGAGTTTTACCAGCTCTTGTGCTATTACTCTGGCCGATGTAGTCCTTAAGGGAATGGCCCATGGGAATCTAGTTGCGTGGTCTACTACCACCAACAAATATTGGAAACCTCTGGGAGTACGAATCAGGGGTCCTACGATATCCTATCCATAGGTACTGCTATGGTGGGCGTGGATATCATCGGTACAGCTTTTGGTCTTAAAGCTGTGACCCTCTGACACGTCGGACAAGCCTCACAGTATTGTTTTTGTCTCTTTAAAAACCCCTGGCCAATAAAATCGAACCAATATTTGGTCCAGGGTGCCTTGGACTCCCTTATGGCTGCCTATGGGGTGATCGTGTGCCAACCTTAATACTGTGGCTTTAAATGCTGTTGGTACGACCAATTGTTTTCTTATGGCTCCGGAATATGGGTCAGCGCTTTCCCTATATAGGATTTCCTTTTCCAGGAAAAACCTGGGTAGCGTAGGCCTAATTTCCTTGGCCCATTCAAAAGCTCTCTTAAGAGCCGGGTCGGCCCGCTGTTCTGCTGGAAATGAGGGGAACTTGCTTACCACCTCGGCAGGTACCCAAGGTAACCCTGCACCAGCCTCCAATTCGGCCCTCCCCCGGGTCCTTTGGCGCCTCTCTTGGCGTTTCTTCGCCTTCGCCTTCCTGCCTTCCTTAACTGGTTCGTGAATTAGTTCATCATCCGTGGGCAGAATACCTAATACACCCCCATCTAAACCCTCCTCTTGGGGTTCTTCCTCCCCCCCAGGCTCCCCGGGATCCTCAGATGCTATCCTTCCTTCCCCTGAGGTCCCTGCCTGGGATCGGGTGGATATCAGGCCGGTCCGGGTATTCAATCCTACCGCTAGACCCTTGAGAAAGGGTGGCCAGTCCCTGCCTAAAATAACATCTCTAGGCAATCTAGGGATTATGGCTACCTGCAATGTGTGTTCTCTCTCTATTGCCTGTATGGATACACTCTGTGAAGGATAACAGGAAAATGCCCCGTGTATGCATTTTAAGCGGACCTGGCTGTCTGCTTGCCTCGGGGCTGACCAATGGCGCCTCTCAATGGCTTCCCAGAGCTTAGATGTAATCATGCTCTGGTCAGCACCCGAGTCAAGCAGCGCCAGCGTTCCTACCCCTTCTACCTGTACGGGAATCAGGAACCCGTCCTGCGCTGGTTTTTCTCTCCCAGCCATGAGGATAGTTCGCTCCGTGCAGTCTTTCTGGAAGTGGCCTGCTCGCCCGCATATATAACATTTTCCTTTGCATACAGAAAAAATATCATTAATATTCTTTTTTTTGAAACTTTATTTATTAACCAACAGCAACATAACATACAATACAATGCAGAGCATTAAGCCACTGAGGAGTGGTATCTTATCTCCTCCGAGGCCAAGACAATAAACAGTTATGTCGCCATCGCATAGCACAATAAGTGAAAACGGAAGGCAATCGTGGTTAAACATTTTTCCCCCTTTTTCCAGTATTCATAACAACCCCCCCCCCCTCCCTACCCCCTACCCCCCCCGTAACCCCCCCCTCCCCGTCCTCGCACCCCGAACTCCACGGCATCGCAGCAGCACCCTTCTCAGCAATGTTCCATACCTTCTCCGCACCCAGTAGGCCAGGCCTTAAAGTCCCACATTCACTATTTCGCTCCGGCAACAGGGGCCCAAATTCTGGATATAAGGTTCCCAGATCAGCAGAAAAGTAGACCACCGTTTCACGGAACCCCTGGCCCTCCAACGCTCTGCCAGCATCAACTGGTGGAAATTATTACGCCACTCCGTAAACGTGGGTGGGTTACGATCCCTCCAGTTATGTAAAATCGGACCCTTCCCCACCAAACATGCTTTGCGCACCAATAAGCGCTCCCATCTCCCGGTAGGTAAGGTCAGATGTAAGTGATCCAGGATAACTAAACCTCCGGTCCAGGGAAACCGCTGTTGTAATAATCTCATAATATAGCGGTGGATATTGGACCAATACGGAAGGATGCGCCTGCACTGCCACCACATATGAGTTAAAGTGGCCAATGGCGTATGACACCTAGGGCAAGACCCATCCTGCGTAATACGACTCCGTAACGCTCGTCTCGGAGAGAAATGTACCCGAGTTAAGGCCTTATATTGGATTTCCCTCCACCGCGCTCCCTCCGCCAGTTCTACTATCCGCCCCACCGCCATACAGATCGTGCCTGGTGGGATTTCTCGTCCCAATTCTCCTCCCCAGGCTGCCTCCGCCTTCCCATAGTCCGGCACCGCCCCAAAGCACTCCAGCTTAGTCCTCAGCCCGGCTATCGTCAGGGGTGTATCCCCCCCAAGGTCCAGAAAATCAATAATCTGCGACCGGTCCTCCCCCAGTTCTTCCCGGGGTAGCGTAGCCACATAATGAGAAAGTTGAAGATACGCGTAATAATGGGTATGGGGTAATTGATACTCCTCACGTAGTTCCAAAAACGGCTTGCACTTACCCATAAGGTCTACTGCATGCCCTAAGTAATGTAAGCCCTGCTGATGCCAGAACTTAAAAGCTCTCGAATCCGAACCTGGCAGAAACTGTACATTGCCTTGTATAGGTAACCAGCTAGAGACCTGCCAATTACGTTGCCAAAAGCTATTCAATTGTTTCCACGTACGCCGCATCGCATTTAACAACGTATTCCGCGTAAGTCGGGTTGGCAAATACTTACTCTCCACATGCAATGCCCCCACTAGGGAGAAAGGAGACACTTGTGCCCCTTCAAGATCTCTAGGTGTATAAACGTCTGTTCCCCCTAGGTAATCTCCAACATGCCGCACCTGGCAGGCCAAGGCATAAAGTCTTAAATCCGGAGGCCCCAGGCCACCCCTACGCCACCCACCTATCATACGAGATATCGGGATCCGCGCTCGGGCCCCTTTCCACAGAAACCCCTGAATCTCTCTCTCCATTTTAAGCCGATCCCTTCGAAATAACCAGACCGGCAAAGTTTGGAGCCAATATAGTATACGTGGTAGAATCACCATTTTAACTGCAGCAATTCTCCCCAGTAGTGCCAATGGCAGCGGGCTCCAAGCTCTCAATTGACGCCGCATCCCAGACAAGACCTTATCGAAGTTCGTATAATATAGATCCTGTGGTAATCTTGTTAAGATGATACCTAGATATTTGAACCCATGCTCGGCCCATTTCAAAGGAAAAGCCTCCCCCCATCCATCTCGTAACCCCCCCAACACATCCAAAGCCTCCGATTTATCTGCATTTATCCGAAGGCCCGCAAAACTACCGAACCTCCGAAATTCAGCCATCAGTTTCGGCAACGATTCTCACGGCTCCTGCAAATGTACGAGCATATCATCGGCAAAGGCCGACACCTTGAATCCCTGTTTGCCCACCTCAATCCCACGAATCTGTCGGTCCAATTCTATACTTCGTATTAAAGGATCTAACGACAGAACAAACAATAAGGGGGATAATGGGCAACCCTGCCTAGTGCCCCGATGTAATGGGAAGGGGGCTGATAAAACCCCGTTACACAGTACTCTAGCCATCGGGGTATCATATAAACTCTTCACCATAGCACAGAAAGCCTGTCGGAAACCGTACATCAGTAGCAAATGGTCCAGATAGGTCCAATCCACCCTATCAAACGCCTTTTCAGCGTCAAAACTTACCAAAAGCGTCTGCATCTGGTGGCTGTGTACCCACTCCAAGGATGTTAAGATTCGGCGTATGTTACGAACCGCATACCGACCGCGCACAAATCCCACCTGAGATTCATGCACTATGTCACCTAATATTCCCGCTAGCCGCTCAGCCAAGATTTTTGCCAACAGCTTTGCGTCAAAATTCAACAAAGAGATCGGTCTATAGGAGGCCGCCTGCAACGGGTCTTTAGCTGGCTTGGGAATCAAAGTAATATAGGCTTGGTTATCTCCCCACCTCCGACCCCCCCCCCCCCCGTCTATCCGCTGCTGGTAAGTATCCACCAACAGAGGTCCCACCCCATCGGACAGGAGTTTGTAAAACTCAGCCCCATAGCCATCGGGGCCTGGTGCCTTATAACAGCTGGCATGTGCAATCACAGACTGAACCTCCTCTAAGGTAATTGGTTGTCCCAACTGAACCCGCTGCGCCTCTGTCACCCTTGGGAGCTGCAGCCCTCGCAGGTAGGCCTCCATAGTGGAAGGGTCATTCTCTTCGGCCGTATAGAGTTTTTGAAAAATGTTTTTGAAGAGTGCACTAATCGCCTCCCGATTTTGATGAAGTTTCCCATGCTCATCCCGAAGAGCCGCTACCCCCTTCCCCCCTCGCGGACCCCGCAAACAACGTCCTAGGAGCTTCCCCGGTTTGTCCCCGAAACAATGTAGCCGATATTTATAATATAGTAAAGATTTCTTGGCGCGCTGATGAAGTAATTCATTCAGGGCAACCTGAAGCTCCCATAGCCGTTTTCTATTCAACGCTGTAGGTGAATGACCACTGAGCACCCGCGCATGGGAGACTTGTCGCTCCAACCTAATAATCTGTTCCGCCAGCAATCGGCGTTTCCGAGCGGCAAAGCCAATGATATCACCTCTCAATACCACCTTGGCGGTTTCCCAGACCAACTCGGGGTCCTCCCTGTGTACCCGATGATGTAGCTCAAAATCTCGCCAGCGGTGGCCCAGAAATTGCCGGAATTGATCATCTTTATATAACTCAATGGGGAACCTCCATATACGAGATGTACCAGCTCCTCCCCCCCAGCGCATCTCAACCCAAACCATGGCATGGTCAGATATCTCCAAAGGACCTATCTGTGCCTCCTCCACCTGTGCAAAAGCAGTTGAGGAAAGTAAGACATAGTCTATTCTCGCACTAGTCCCATGCGCCCTCGAGATGTGAGTGAAATCCTTCTCAGAAGGATGCAAGACTCTCCACGGATCAATCAAACCCAATCGCCTCCGAAATCGTTGCAACACTTGAGAGCTAAGTGTTCTATCTCTCGTCCCCTTTCCACTGGAGGTGTCCAAACTAACTTCAAGCACCCCGTTGAGATCTCCCCCCAATAGTAAAGGTACCTCGGGCAGTTGTTCCACTTTGGCCGCAAGACGATCAAAAAATTCCCGGTCTAACATATTGGGACCATAGACATTTCCGAGTATTATCTCACGGTCTTCCAATACGCCCCACGATAGCAAGAATCGTCCAGCAGGGTCAGCCACCTGTCGATTCAACGAGAAGCGCACCCTCTTATGGATTAATATGGCCACCCCTCCCTTCTTCCCCCGTGCAGGCGCACCCCATACTTGGCCCACCCAATTCCGGCCCAATTTAGCATGCTCTTCCGCTGTTTGGTGGGTTTCCTGGAGTAAAAAAACTCACGAACTCAGAATACAATACTTCTCACTACTCAAAGATTACAAGGATGCGATTAATAAGGCTAAAAAACAATATCACTCTAAAACTTTATCTAAAGCTATTAATCGACCTAGAGAACTATTTGAGATTGTCAAATCGTTAACCAAATCCCCATCCAACAATTCTCACAAAATCTGTATTAACCCGCAATTACTTGCTGATCATTTTGCAAATAAACTCAAACTAAACAGCCATTTCACCCCACCTAGCCTAACTCTTTCAGATAATAACCACCTGGAATGGAAAACCTTCCACCCTATTACCAACAAACTACTACTTCAGACAATCTCCAACCTAAATACAACAACCTCTCTTCTTGATCCCTGTCCAGTGACTTGGATAAAATCAACAAAAACAGAACTTGCCTCAGACTTACTAAACATAGTCAACCAATCTCTTCAACAAGGACGTATAGCAGATGTCCTCAAAAGGTCAGCAATTCGACCGCTGTTAAAAAACAAAACTCTAGACGACCATGACCCAACTTCATATCGTCCTATTGCAAGTATTCCATTTCTTGCTAAGATTATTGAAAAGATTGTGCAAACACAACTGCAAGATTATATGGACTCATCAGCTCCATTAGATGAGCATCAATATGGATTTCGCCCTTATCATGGTGTAGAAACACTCCTAACAGCACTATTTGATACAATCATCAGAGGTATCGATAATACCAAGCGAGCCTTTATTCTCATATTCATTGATATTTCCTCTGCCTTTGACACTGTAAACCATAACACGCTCATTTCAAGACTCTCTCAAATAGGCATCAAAGATAAAACCCTTGAATGGTTCACATCCTATTTTACTAACCGGACCCAATATGTGCAAATAGATCGAAATGCTTCATCCCCATTTCCACAAGAACAGGGCATCCCTCAAGGCTCTGCCCTTTCGGCACTTTTGTTTAATCTCTATCTTCAACCCATCTGTTCCATATTTAAACGCTTCAAAATCAACTACCACATCTACGCGGACGACATCATGTTATACTCGCCATTTGATGTGTCAAACCCGGATTATAGTAACATATGTCGTTGCCTCTCTGAAGCTGAACTGTGGCTGAAATCAAGGAATATGAATATTAATTTTAAAAAAACAGAAGTTCTATTTATAACAAGAAACACAAGCTTCACTCCCCCACTTGAAATCAAGATTGGAAAAAACTCTCTCCCAGTCAAAGATGAGATCAAATACTTGGGAGTCACTCTGGATAAAACCCTCAGCCTCACCAAACATATAAAACAATCTGTAAGAACAATATATTTCAAATTGAGGACAATCCAACAACTTAGACCACTGATAGATAACACTGATTTCAGAACCATAGTACAAACACTTATTACACCACATTTAGACTACTGTAATGGTATTCTTCAAGGGACCTCTAAGAAAAATATTCACACTCTTCAATTAGCCCAAAATGTCACCGCAAGGATTATCTACAAAGCGAAAATTTCAGATCATATATCTCCGATCCTCTACGCTCTCCATTGGCTACCCGTCTCATGCAGAATCATCTACAAGTCCTTAGTCAATACGTTTAAGATCTTTAATAATATAGCACCATCTTTCTTATCTACGCTGATCACCATCCCACATGATAATAGATCGAGACGAAGAATAAACCTTCACACGATACAAGTTCCTGATTCTATTCGAAAAACAAGTCAGAAGACAAGTAACACAGCTTTCTCATACTTCGCTCCTACGCTATGGAACAACCTCCCGATTGAAATCAGAGAAATCAAAGATCTTCAATTATTTAGAAAAAATCTAAAAACCCATCTATTTACTCTGCACTACAATAACCTCCACATTGAAGATAATCCTAACACAGAAAAAAACACCGTTCATCAATCACTCACTGACCCTACTTAGACAAAGCATAAACCTTTCTCACACATTCACATTACTCACCTAGATTAACCTTACCCTTAGAAAGCAATTTGCTTGTCGCTAATGTGAATAACTGTAATTTAATGTAAATATTTGACTTTACTGTTGATGTACTGTTGGTACTATGTTTTGAAACATTATCTAATTAATACCCAGTTCATATGTTCCTACCCCTCCTGTTATCTCATTGTATTTTTAAGTTACACTTAATAGTTGAATGTTCTTCGTTCTAAATCTGTTCTATGTAAAATAGTTCTTTGTTCTAAATCTGTTCTATGTAAAATAATAGTGCTCTATTATTAATGTTTGTTACCTGTAAACCGCCACTGATCTCTGGAAGTGGCGGTATAGAAAAGATGTATAAATAAATAAATAAAATAAATAAATAAATAAATAAATATTGCAATATCATAGCATTGTCTAGCCAGCGCCTTCAATACTTTATATCGCTTTATCGGGCTACCCAAACCACAGACATTCCAGGTTATGATCCTCAGAGGATTACCGTGTGTTTATGGCCCAGCTGCCAGCAAAGCGTGTTGAGGGAGACCCTCCCAGCCTGGAGCCTCCCATCATTTTGGCCAGAGAAGTTAATGCCTCGCCCGTGCATAGAGTTCGGAGTGCGATGACCCCTCCCCAGCTTCCCTCCCAGCCCACCCTCCCCCGCCCCAACCCACCCCCTCCCCTGCCCCCCCTCCCCCTCCCCTTACCCCCCTCCCTCCGAGTCCCCAACCCCCCTAGTTCCACTAACTTAAACCACCCTCCCCTCCCTGCCTTGGGAGAGATTATTGAGGTCCCCCTGAGCTCGACCCACTCCCCCCCCCCCAAAATTATAGCACCAACCTCTACCCTCCACCCCCCCTTCTCGCTAATAAGCACCCGCCGCCCACCTAATCCCAATTATATACTACCTGCATGAAGCTAACCCCGCCCTATTATCCTCATGGGTAAAGGAGCCTAACCAAAGAAGCACAACCGTGCAAACAGTTAAGGAGGCATATCTACTAATTTATGAGCTGAAACTAAGCTATCAAAGGCCCCCTGTGGAAGGCACTAGGCCCTAAAGCCTAATACCTCTCAGTAAAGGTGCCCCTCATTAAAGCACTTAAACTTCATACATACTAAGTTCAAAACAAGTACTAGATTCAAAACAGGAACGGGGGAGCCACCGAGGGGGGAGCCGCGGTGGCTACGCCGTTTTCTTCCGCGGCAGTCTCCGCAAACTAGGAAACTCGCCGGTTTCCACCGTGGGCATTGAGCCCCTCACTCCACCTCTCAAAATAGGCGCGGAGCCAAATCTTGCAAAACTTATCGAGAGGGTCCGGGGGTACACTGTGCTATTCAATACCCCCGGTCCACCGGCCCCCCCCCCCCCGCCAACGCCAAAATCAGCACACCTTGCCCTACCGCAAAAAGGAGTCCAGCTGGAGGCATAGAAACAGAAATAGACAAGGCCAAAGTCCCAAGTCCATTAAGAAGACGACGAGGTCTCTCGTGCCCGTGCCGCAACTTGCTCCACATAGGTCCCAGCTTCTGCAGCAGACTCGAACACGCGGTGTGATGTGTTGTGGAAGACATGTAAGCGGGCCGGATACTGCACAGAGAAACGAATCCCCGCGGCAATCAGTTTTTCACACCAGGGCGTATATTCCCTCCGCTGCTTACTGAGGGCCACCGAGTAGTCCTGAGCGACGCGTACCTTCACATTATTATAGGTGATGTCGCCCTTCTGCCTTGCTGCCCGTAGTATCTTCTCCTTGAGCGGGAACCGAAGAAATTTAGCCAGCACAATCCGCGGGCGGCGGTCTCGGGTCTGTGCATTCCCCACCCGGTGAACCCTCTCAATGCTTATGTGCTCTTCGGCATCGGCAGGACCCAGCAAGTCAATGACAAAGGCTTCGAGGTAACCACGGAGGTCTTTATCTGCCACTGCCTCGGGAATACCCATAAACCGGAGGTTATTCCGGCGCGAGCGATTTTCCAAATCGTCCAATTTTGCCGCTTGTTGCCCGAGCTGAGTCTTGAGGCCCTCAACCTCATGGGCTAGGGCTGCGGCGCCATCTTCGGCCTGTCCGAGACGCTCTTCAACTTCCCGCAGCCGACTGCCCAAAGAATCCACCGATGTCTGCAGGCCGTCCATCTTTTCATGAAGTGCCGCGAATTGGGAAGATAGAGCCGCCGCCACCGCGGCCGACACTTCATCAAGGAATGCAGCCAATTTTGGAGAGTTCGGTGCCCCTGTTATATCGGCCATCTTACCGGCCCCCGCCATGCGGTCTTTGTCCCTCCGAGTCGTTTTGACTGCGGAGGCCATAGCAGACTCAGTCAGCTGCGGATTTCAGAGTGCTGTCGGCGGGTATATTCACAAGGCTCGAGCTGCCCTTCGTCGCTAGGTGTTAAACAGCCGATTTTCGCCGGTTTGGGCTAAGGGGGGAACGGAGCTCGCTCAGAATGCGACCACTATCGTGCTCGCATCACGTGACCTCCTCATCATTAATATTCTTATTAGACACATTAAACCTTTTGTCTTTAACATATCTCTCATTTTTATGCACTTCCATTCCTGCTGCTTTCCTTAGCCCTATTTCTGAGGCGCCCACTATTTGAGCCTCAAAATAGCGTTCAGCTAAACTGGCTGCATCATTGGTATTCTGGTAGTTTTGCAAGGTGAGATACTTTTTTACCTCAGCTGGGACAGCCTGGAGGAACTGCTCCAAGATAATTATATCTAGCAGTGATTCCATTGTCCTCTGCTCAGGGGTCAACCATTTATACGCTAAATTCTTTAACCTTTGCTGCAGGGCTTTTGGGGTTTCTTGGGCCCTCATCCTAGACTCTCTGAACAGCCTGCGGTAATGCATGCTGGATAGGCCCAACCTATCCTTAACTGCCCTTTTTATCTCCTCATAATCTGTAGCAAGGATGGCAGGCATTGCTTTATACGCAGAGAGAGCTTCTCCTGTAAGAGAAACAGCAAAGCGTGTAGCCCACTGCTCACGTGGCCATTTTAATGCCCCACCTATTCGTTCAAAGGCATCAATAAAATCATCAATGTTGTCCCGTGGACTTAACTGTCCCAAAGAAAATACTTGACTTGCATTAAGTCCTACCCCTGAAATGTAGGGGTTCTCAGTCCCAGGTCCTGGTGACTTCTCAACAAACGCCTTCATGGCTTCCAGGAGTGGCCTCTGCAGCTCCATGATCAACTTGGCAGTTTGTTCTTGCATGTGCCGTGCCAACTCCAATTGTTTGTCCCATTGGTGTTGCATCCAGCTCATTATGTCCTGGACCTCCATCTTCCGGCTGTGACCCTGCGTAGAAGGAAAGAGAAAGAAAAAACACCAAGTGCGGTACTTTTTTAAACTTCTTCCCCCTTTCCCGCACCACAGGAGCGCCCCCTTTCTTGCCCTGCTATCCACCTACGCCAGCGCCCTAGGTACCCTTTACCTTAGGATCTGCGTAGACTCAGGCTTTGGCAAGAGAGGTTCTTGGTCAGCGTCTGGCCTGTCCTGTGTGCTTGCTTCTTATGGGTCTTGTTGTCCAGCAGTATTTTTTTCTCCTTTTAAAAGTGTCCTTTTTTTCCACAGTAAAAAAAAATCCTCAAGACGATGCCACTTTATGTGACCTACTAGCTTGCCCAGAGGCTAAGGAGGGCTTGGGTAGCTTGGTGGGGCAGTATTTTATTGGCAGTTACGTTCCTGTGAAGGCAGTAGCAAAGCCTTCTGGTTCCTGAAGTTTGTACCTTTAGCCAATAAGTGTAGTTGAGGCAGAGGGTAAGGTTTAAACTCAGGCTTTAATTCCCCGTCCGGGGTGGATTCAAAACCATGGAACATAAAAGGAAAACAGACCATACGTCTGGTAACACAATTAAAGAAAATACTGTGAACAAAAATCAGCTTCCTTCAGCATTAATTAAACAGCACCAGAAAATAACAGAGAAACAGTTCTTTTCACTCACGTGCAACCTGCAGCTGTTTCTTCCTTCAAACACTTCTGGCTGCTTTAACATAAAGAGTTTACACAATCGGACAAAGTGTATCTACAATCCATTGCAGTGCCCTCTGAAACATCTTCAGGGAATTCCACCTGCATTTCCCCCTCGTCAGAGTGAACATCTGGCTCCCAAATGCCCTTCAAGTTAAAATGTCTCTGCCGGGGAGTAAAAAGATTATCTTCCTCCACTATCCTAGTGGCCTGTGGGAAATTACCATATTGCTTGTATTTAGAGTCTTGAGAGCTACAGAGCTCTTTGTATGAACAGAGGAAGTCAGGGTATTTTAAGTCCCTCTTACTAAGGAGAATACGCCTATCTCTAGGCTCTGCCGCTTCCTGCTTTTTCTGACGAACACAGCTCTGCTCTGTTGCCCTTTTTCCACGGCGTTTATCTGTCTCCAGCCAATGTGCCTCAGGGTAAAAACTTTCCCCTTCTGCTTTCCTGGAGTTAAACAGTTTGTAGCCTCTAACCTTGGCTGTAGGACTGCCTTTCCTATTTGCCTCACAGCAATGCTCCTGAGGATACTGGGAGGCTGTGCACTGCTGTTCCCAACAGCTTCTTTGCAAGTCACCAACCTCTGGTTCCTCGGAGATTCTCCTTGGCTCTGTCCTCACAGCTCTGTGGACACTGCTTTCCAGCCCAGCAGTTCCAGGTACTTCTGTTCTTCTCCCACTCAAGAACAACTCTGTTTCTCTCTCTTCCTCTCTTCCTCCTCCTCTTGCTCTACCTGCTGGTAAGTGAGTCCTAAATATATTGCACTTGGTGTTAGCCTGGGCTCCGCCCCCCCTGCAGGTGCTCTCTATTTCCTAATGGGTTCTGAGCTCCCTCTCTGCTCGGGCGTTCCCTAACACCTCGTGGCTGTGTTTTCCACTGTTGCTCATAGCAACCCTTTCCCATATGTGAAGGTGAGCTGTCAGTTTCCCTGCTGTTTTGCTCACTCTCCCTTACTTCTATGGGCTCTGATGGCATTACCTCGTGACAAAGTGCAAAGTTATGCACTTAGGGAAGAACAACCCAAACTACAGTTACACAATGCAAGGTTCCACATTAGGAATCAACACTCAGGAAAAGGATCTGGCATCATTGTAGATAGTACATTGAAACCCTCTGCCCAGTGTGCAGCCACGGCCAAGACAGCAAATAGAATGCTAGGAATCATAAGGACAGGAATAGAAAATAAAACCAAGGAAATTATAATGCTTCTGTATTGCTCCATGAATATTGTATGCAATTCTGGTCACCATATCTTAAAAATGATATAATAGAATTGGAAAAGGTAGGGGATGGAAGGATATCCCTATGAGGAAAGATTTAAAAGGTTAACTTGGAAAAGAGACGGCTGAGGGGAGATATGATAGAGGTCTATAAAATAATGAATGGAGTGGAATGGTAAACTTAGATCGGTTGTTTACTCCTTCAAAAAGTAGAAAGTCTAAGGGGCACACAATGAAACTACAAAGTGGCACATTTAAGACTAATCGGAGCAAATATTTTTTCACTCAGTGCGTAATCAAATTCTGGAATTCATTACCAGAGGATGTAGTAAAAGCTGTTAGTCTAGCTGGGTTCAAAACAGGTGTGGATGAGTTCCTGGAGGAAAAGTTCATAGACCATTATTAAAGAGGACTGGCAAAATCTAGTGCTTACCCCTGGAACAAGCAGCATGGAATGTATATACCTTTGGGAACCTGGCAGGTACTTGAGACCTGGAATGTCCACTGTTGGAAAGAGGATACTGGGCTTGATGGACCCTTGGTCTGACCCAGTATGGCATATCTTATGTCGTCACCCCTGTCTAGTGTGTCTTCCCTCTTTCTCTCTGCCATCCAGTGTCTCACCCTTTTTTCTCACTCACCCCATGTTCAACATTTCCCCTCTCTCCTATTCTCCTCCATGTTCAATATATCCCTCTTTTTCTCCCTTCACCTCTGTCCAGCATTTCCTCCTCTATCCACCCCATGCCCAGATCTTCTCTCTCTTTCTCTCTTCCTCCCCAAGTCCAGCATCTTTTTCTCCCTCCCCCTGTACCCAGCATCTCTCCTCTCTGTCCCCATTCCTACTACTACTACTACTACTATTCAGCACTTACATAGCGCCACGCATGCAGCACTGTACAGCCAAAACATACAAGAGACAGTCCCTGCTCGTCAGAGTCATGCACATCTGAGCTTACAATCTAGTAGCAATAATACAGAGCATTAGGCAATTCAGTGCAAGGCCCAGTATGGTCTTTACAATTCGGTCATGAAAACTGATTGGGGTTAGGTTAGATAAGGATAGAGGTCAGGATCTGAAAGCGACAGTGAAGAGATGGGTCTTCAACCTGGATTTGAAGAGGGCCAGGGAGGGTGCCTGGCGTATAGACATGGGTAGGCTGTTCCAGGCGTGAGATGCAGCAAGGTGAAAGGAGTGAAGTCGGGAGTTAGCGGTGCGAGTGAAAAGCCTAGATAGAAGTAATTTGCTAGCGGAGCGAAGTTCCCGAGAGGGGACGTAGGGAAAGATAAGAAATGAGAGGTATTGAGGGGCCATAGAGTGAATACATTTATAGGTGAGTAGGAGAAGTTTGAATTGGATGCAGAATTGAATAGGGAGCCTGTGAAACGACTTGAGAAGAGGAGTAATGTGAGCATGGCGAAATTGGCAGAAAATTAGTCGAGCAGCGTAATTTTGTATAGACTGAAGGGGAAGGAGATGGCTTATAGGAGACCAGCAAGGAGTAGGTTGCAGTAGTCAAGGCGAGAGGAGATTAAGAAGTGGATAAGCATTTTGGTAGTGTGGTCAGAAAGGAAGGGGCAGATTTTGCTAATGTTGTAAAGAAAGAAGCGGCAGGTCTTAGCTACAAGCTGGATATGTGCGGAGAAGGAGAGAGAGAGGTGTCAAAGATAACCCCCAGATTGCGGGCTGATGGAACAGGAAGGATAGTAGATCCATCCACATAGACTGAGAAGGGGGGGAAGAGGAGTGGAGGAGTTGTGGGGAAAGACAAGGAGTTCAGTCTTGGCCATGTTCAATTTCAATCGGTGATGAGACATCCATGCAGCGATGTCAGAAAGTCAGGCAGAGATCTTGGTCTGGATTGCTGGAGAGATATTAGGTGTAGAGAGATAGATTTGGGAGTCATTGGCATAGAGATGGTACTGAAAGCCATGGGAGGAGATAAGTGCGCCAAGGGCTTGGGTATAGAGAGAGAAAAGGAGGGGGCCCAAGATGGATCCTTGGAGTATACCAACATGGAGTGGAGTAGGAGAGGAGGAGGATCCACTAGAGCAAACGCTGAAGGAGCGATGGGAGAGGTAGGAGGAGAACCAGGATAGTATGGAGCCCTTCAAACCAAGCGAGGAGAGGGTGGAGAGGAGAAGATTGTGGTCAACAGTGTCAAAGGCAGCAGAGAGATCAAGAAGGATGAGGATAGAGCAGTGGCCCTTAGATTTAGCTAGGAACAAGTCATTGGAGACTTTTGTAAGAGCCGTTTCAGTGGACTGTAGGGGATGGAAGCCGGATTCTAGTGGATCCAGGAGGGCCCGGGAGGTGAGGAAGTCGAGGCAGCGGCAGTGGACTGCTCATTCTAGTAGTTTAGATATGAAGGGAAGGAGGGAGATGGGTCGATAGTTAGAAGGACAGGTGGGATCAAGTGAGAGTTTCTTGAGGAGGGGTGTGACAACAGCATGTTTGAAGTCTACGGGGACAGTTGCAGTGGAGAGTGAAAGGTTGAGAATATGAGCGATGGAGGGGACAACGGTGGGGGAGATGGGGTGTAGGAGATGGGTGGGGAGAGGGTCAGAGGAACAGGTGGTGGGTTTGGAGGAGGAAAGAAGGAGTGCGGTTTCCTCTTCGGAGATCTTGGGGAAGGAGGAGAGGGTAGCAGAGGAAGTGAGGATGGGGGAGAGAATTGGGGAGGGGGGAGGTAGATGAGGGGGTGGGGAATTGGAGGGTGATCTTGTGGATTTTGTCATGGAAGTAGTCAGCTAGGGTTTGGGCAGAAAGGGAGGGCGGGACTGGCGGCAGGGGCACCTTAAGGAGAGAATTGAGGGTGTTAAAGAGGCGGCAAGGATCAGAGGCAAGGGAGTTGGTCAGATGGATGTAGTATTCTTGTTTGGCCAGTGCTATGGCTGACTGGAAGGAGCCAAGAATGACTTTGAAGTGTAGAAGGTCTTCCAGGGAGCGGGATTTGGACCAAGCATGTTCAGCAGAATGGGCACAGATGCGTAGATAGCGGGTTGTGGATGAAAGCCAGGGCTGGGGGGCAGATCGTCTGACAGGACGTGGGGTGGGTGGGGCAAGGGTGTCGAGGGCCAAGGATAGTACAGCATTATAAGAGGATACTGCCTCGTCAACGGACTTGGAGGACATAATGGAGGAAAGAGAAGGTGAGATAGTGGAGGAGAGAGTCAGGGGATCAATATTATGGAGGTTTCTAAATAGGTCTAAGGAGACAGGACGAGGTTGAGACAGCGGAAGCTGAAGATTAAAGGTTAAAAGGTTATGGTCAGATGAGGGAAGGATTGAGTTGCGGAAGTTTGAGGGAGAGGAATTAGAGAAGAGTATTAGGTCAAGGCAGTGGCTGTGTAGGTGGGTGGGGGCAGTGGAGCAAAGTTGGAGGTCAAACGAGGAGGTGAGGGCGAGGAACTTTGAAGCGTGGGGATCGGAGGGGTTGTCGACATGAATGTTAAAATCGCCGAAAATAAAAGTGGGGGAAGAGGGATCCAGAAAGACGGAAAGCCAGGAGTCGAAGTCGGTGAGAAAGGTTGATTTGGAATTGTCGGTTGGGCGATATAGAACAGCTATTTGGAGGGGATGTGGTGTGAAGAGGTGAATGGAGTCGACAAATGAGAGGGAGGAATGTGACTGAGGCAGCAGGAGGGGTTGGAATTGGCAAGAGGGCGCAAGAAGAAGTCCAACACCACCACCGCAACCAGTAGATCGAGGTGTATGGGAGAACTGGTAGCCCCCGTGGCAGAGAACAGCAATAGATGCAGTATCGTCTGGGAGGAGCCAGGTCTCAGTTAGGGCAAGAAGGTGTAGCGCATTGGAGATAAAGAGGTCGTGAGTAAAAGGAAGTTTGTTATAAACTGAGCATGCGTTCCATAGGGCACATGAGAACGGGAGATTGGAGGGGGAAAGGAGAGGGATATGGATAAGATTGGATAAGTTACGTGAAGATTTCTTTTCAGAGTAAGACGGCAGCCTAGGGGGGGCTGTTACGTGAGGATCTATTTCCAGAGTAGTACAGAGATTTAGAGGGGCCAGAGTATGGGTGGGTATCTCTGGATGCGTGTGCCCTCCAAGAGGGATGGGAAGTGAGGGGTGAATGAAGGGTGATATTGATGAAGTCAGATAGGTTGTGTGAGGATATCTTTTTAGAGTGATATGAAACTATAACGGGGATAGGGTTGGGGTTGGGGTTGGGGTTGGGGTTGATATCACTGGATGAGTGATTGGGGCATGAGTGAGGGAGGGCGGAAGGGGAGAGGAGCGGGATATGGATGAGATTAGATAAGGTCCGTGAGGAACTCTTCTTAGAGTGAGAAAGAAATCGAGGGGGGCCAGGATTGGGGTTGATATTACCTGATGAGAGAAGGGGGGCCAGGACTGGGGTTGATATTACCTGATGAGAGAAGGAGAAGTAGTAGTAGAGAGCGGGGTAAAATGGAGGCCGTACGGTGGAATCAAGGGTGGGGTTGCCTTAAAGAGAGAGGGGCTGGTTGAATGAGGGGGAGGGTGTGATGAAGCTCAAGAGCAGATGCTAGGTTAGAAGACAGAATGGAGGGAGAAGTGGGGAGAGGAGTGAGGATGCTGGTAGGAGGGGAGGCAGTTGGGGAGTATGAGGAAGAGAAGGACAATGTGATGTGGGGCCATGGAAGAGGAGTAATGGGGCTATGCAGCATATGTTATCTTACAACAATGAGGTGGCTGAGGATTCTAAGCACTATATGGAATATGATGGGTTACAAGTGGGAACTACACGCTATGCAATATAGGTTAGCATACAAGCAATGGGTAGTGCTAGAACCTGTGTAGCAAAGTTCTATGCAGGCAAAGGGTAGCAAGTTCTATGCAGGCAATGGGTTGCAAGTTCTATGCCAGCGGTGGGAGCAGGTTCAAAGCAGAGTTACTTGCCCGGTGTGCAGCCCAAAGGCGCCCCTCTTGTTTAAAGGGCGGATGGCCCGGAGACGTTGGTTTCATTGGTGGTCTGCGCTGGTGATCAGTTTCTGAGTTGGCTGATCACGACGTGTTCAGTTTAGAAAGATGTTTACTTGGTCAGGTGTGTTTAGTAAGATGCCCGCCTCTGAGCACTGCCTAGTATCTCTCCCTTTCCCTGTGTCCAGCATCTCACCTCTCTCTCTCCCCCCATGTCATAGAAACATAGAAATGATGATAGAAAAAGACCAAATGGCCTATCTAGTCTGTCCTTCCATATCTCATCGTTGTGAATTCTGAATAGAAAAGGCGCCGCGCCTTTTCTATTCAGAATTCACAACGATGAGACGTGGGCAGCAACACACATAACACTAAGAAGAATCTCCTGATGAAAGTGCGATACTGAAACGCTTTAGAGACGCTGCAGTAGAGCGTCGGGATTCATTTCTATTAGTGCCAAAAAAGTTTGATATGTGAAAAAATGTTTTACAAAAGAAAAGCAATTAAGAAGATGGTTGTGAAAGAAAAAGTGTGTGATATATACGTTTGAAGTAACAAAGAATTTTTAAAGAAAACATTTGATAAATAAAGAAGATTATTTTAGACGAAAACATTGTCCACTTGGTCTGAAAAACACTGAGATCAGCTGTTTATTTAAACCAACCACTGGAAGTTAACATTGAACGTATGAATAATATTTTGAAGCTTTATACACGTTCAGAAAACAACTCCAATCTTGGACGAAGTGTCCTTCCATATCAACAACTACAAAAGTCCCCTTTTTACCTTTAGAGATCCTCTGTGTTTGTCCCATGCTTTTTTTAATTCAGTTACTATCCTCATCTCTACCACCTCCACTGGGAGACTATTCCATGGATCCACTACTCTTTCCATAAAGAAATATTTCCGCATATCACTCCTGAATCTATCTCCCTTCACCCTCATCCCATGTCCCCTCGTAGCAGAACTTGCTTTCAATTGAAAGAGGCTCTCTCCCTGAACATTTATGCCACGGAGGTATTTAAACATCTCAATCATATCACATCTATCCCGCCTTTCCTCTAAGGTGTACATATTAAGATCCTTAAGTCTGTCCTCATATGCTTTATAATGAAGACCACTAATCATTTTAGTAGCCACCCTCTGCACCGACTCCATCCTGTTCATATCCTTTTGAAGGTGCGGTCTCGAGAATTGCACACTATACTCCAAATGAGGTTGCACCAAAGACTTATACAGAGGCATTATCACCTCCTTTTTTCTGCTAGCCATTCCTCTCTGTATGCACCCAAGCATCCTTCTAGCTTTTGCTGTTGCCTTTTCTACCTCTTTAGCTACTTTAAGATCATCAGACACAACCACGCCTAGGTCCTGCTCTTCTTTATTTATTTATTTTTATTTTCTTATATACTGCGCTATTCTGCATCAGTGCGGTTTACATTGAACAAACTGAAATTACATTGAACAGGGCATTATAACTTGGAGATAACTATTTTACAGGGAACATGGGCTATGGAGGGATAAGTGGCTTGCCCAAGACCACAAGGAGCACCTGTGGGACTAGAAACCCCAGTCCTTCCAGCCCAAGGTTGCTGTCCTCTAGTGGGATTTGAACCCCCGACCTTCCGGCATGAAGTACATTGCCCCAACCACTAGGCCACTCCTCCACTGACTATCCTAGTGGATAAAAGTACTTCACCCCCTATACTATATTGCTCCCTTGGATTGCTGCAGCCCAAATGCATGACCTTACATTTTTTAACATTAAATCCCAGCTGCCAATTCTAGACCATTCTTCAAGCTTAGCTAGATCCCTCCTCATGTTATATTCACCTTCCTGGGTGTCTACTCTATTGCAGATTTTGGTATCATCTGCAAAGAGGCAAACCTTACCTGATAGCCCTTCCGCTATATCACTAACAAAGATGTTAAAAAGAATCGTACCAAGGACAGATCCCTGGGGCACACCACTGGTAACATCCTTCTCCTCAGAGTGAGCTCCATTTCCTGTACTCTTTGTCGCCTCCCATCCAACCAATTTCTAACCCAAGCAGTAACTTTAGGATCCATCCCTAGGGTGCTCAGTTTGTTTATAAGTCGCCTGTGAGGAACAATGTCAAAGGCTTTACTGAAATCTAAATACACCACATCTAGGGCTCTCCCTCGATCCAACTCCCTGGTCACCCAGTCAAAGAAATCAATCAGATTTGTCTGACAAGACCTGCCTCTGGTGAATCCATGCTGCCTCGGATCCTGTATTCCGCTGGACTCCAGAAACCTCACTATTTTCTCTTTCAGCAGCATTTCCAATAATTTACTCACCACAGAAGAGACTATCCGGCCTGTAGTTTTCAACCACATCCTTACTTCCGCTTTTGTGTAAAGGCACCACATGAGCCTCTCTCCAGTCCTTTGGCATCACTCCCGACTCCAACGAGGCATTGAAAAGGTCAGTCAGTGGAGCTGCTAGAACGTCCCCAAGTTCCCTCAGTATTCTAGAGTGTATCCCATCCAGTCCCATCGCTTTGTCTACTTTAAGTTAAGATAGTTTCTCACGAACACAGTCTTCTGAAAATTGTTAAAGATATCCCTCGTTTCTGTTCCTGTTTGTGGGTGTTTTCTGAGGTCCTGCTCCTGGTTCTTCATCTGTGAACACAGAACAGAAATATTTGTTAAGCAATTCCGCTTTATCCTTATCAGCTTCTACATATTCCTCCCCTGCACCCTTGAGTCTGACAATACCACTTTTGCCCTTCCTCTTCTCACTAACATATGTGAAAAATGTCTTATCCCCTCTTTTATTACATTGGCTATTTCCTCCTCCTTTTGAATCTTTGCCTTCCTGACTACTTTGCTAGCTTCTCTAAGTTTTTCCAAATATAGATGCCTGTCTTCCTTTCTCTGTGATCTCTTGTATTTCATGAAGGCCTCCCTCTTTTTCTTCACTTTTTCAGCTACTTCTTTCGAAAGCCATAGCGGTCTCCTTTTCCTTTTACCTTTATTTACCATTTTAACAAAAAGGTTGGTTGCCCTTAAAATATCCCCTTTCAGTTTTTCCCACTGTTTTTCTATATCCCCCAGCTGTTCCCATCCCACTAACGACTCCCTGAGGTATTGGCCCATCTTGGCAAAATCTTCCTAAAGTCTAAGATCCTCACCTTTGAATGGATTCTAACAGCGCTAGTCCTAATACTGAACCACACCATCTGGTGATCACTGGATGCAAAATGATCTCCCACTACAACATCAGAAACACTTTCACCATTGGTAAGCACCAAGTCCAGTATGGCCCCTTCACGTGTGGGGTCTGTTACCAATTGCCTGAATAGTTCTCCCTGTAGAGAATCCAGGATCTCCTTATTTCTAGATGATACTGCAGCAGGAATGTGCCAATCAACATCTAGCATATTGAAATCTCCTATCAGTAGCACTTCCCTTTTCCTAGCAATGCTGCGTATGTCTTTAATTAACTCGCTGTCCACCTCTTCCTCTTGTGAGGGAGGTCTGTATATCACACCAATGCAAATAGATTTCTCTTTCCCTCTTTCTAGTTTAACCTACAATGCCTCTTCTCTCCCTTTTAAGCTCTGTAATTCCAAAGCTTTAATAGTAGTTTTTACATATAGGGGTATGTTTATTAAACCGTCTTAATGTTACCGGCGTTAGCTCCAGCGATAATGTGCAGAATGCCATAAAAGGAGTGGGCATTCCAGTCTTAAGGTAGCATTTCAGGTTATCGCGCGATAAAGGGAGCCGTGGCACGTTAACACGCGTTAGCCTTAATTAGGCACGCTGACCTGGAAACACTGCAACAGAGGTGTAGCACAATGGTTAATACATTGACTGATGAAACAGGGGTCATGAGTCCAATCCCCAGTGGGCTTTAATGAGTAAGGCTGTCTGAGGCATTACCCTTTACTTTAAATCAGTGCTGTCTGAGGCATTTTCTTTTTTAATTTAAATTAGTGCTGCCAGCAAACACACCCTCACAGTGCCGTAACCTAAGGTGCTGCATAAGGCGCCCTATAAGGCACTCCAGAGGGCACATTATAAAATGCACTGCCCACCAAGGCACCTTATAATGTACCTTATAGGGCGCCTTATGAGGCACCTTAAGGTTACAGCACTGTGAGGGTGTTTTTGCTGGCAGCACTAATTTAAATTAAAAAAGGAAATGCCTCAGACAGCCCTATCAAATAACACCACTGTGGGATCAAACCCATGACCTCTGCCTCCACAGTCAGTGAAGTAACCAGTGGGCTACATCTCTATAGCTACTAACCAACCCCTGGCTGGCTACAGAAGGACTGCAGGTCACCACACAAACTGTCTGCTGTGATTACCAGGATAGGGTTAACCCACCTGTACCCATGATGCACTGCACATGCAGATCAGCAGTCTACAGATGATCACAAGATGGGGTATGCACCCCCACAGCACCTCACCCTGGTAGGGGGAACTGACCGTGTGTGTTGCTAGCACAGAGTAGCTACAGACCGTAAGATTGTGCGGGTACTGTGCTCGCCTTGAGGGTGAGGTGGGGCGCCCAGCACCAGGTCCGCAGCACCTGGCTTAGCTGAGATAGGCTATGCTGCAGGTCACCTTCAGTGCCAGTGTGTGATAGATAGATCTTGCAGATACATCTGTGTCCATCCGTATTTCCCAGTCACGTCTAGCCCTTGTGGACTATGATGCACCCAGAATAGTGCATATCCTGTGTGAGTGCCATGGTTACATGATTTAAGTGAAGGGGGGGTGTTTGGACCCATAGGTGGATTATATAGCACCACCCAACCCGCCCTCTGGGGCTCAGGGTGGGGGACAGGATTTCCCACCAACAGATCCACATTCTACATCCCTGCAATGGTGGCAGTAGAGGGGACCTTCAACCCCAGTCCTGCTCAGGAACAGGCACCCTACAGGGCAGTCAATGCAGATCTGTACGCATCCATAAGACAATAGCAGACAGAAGGCCTGGAAATGCTCAGCTGCCCCCCACCACTATCTGACATTCTCCAGCAGCGAGCACAGTGAGTCTCCAGCCGCTGCACCCTGAAAGGTGTTCCAGCCATACACATACTAACTGCAGACAGTCTGCTAGCTAGTCCATAGTGCATGTTCCTGGAGGAGATGTGTGCACCCAAAAATGAGATGTGAGCACACACACACACCAAGCAGATAAGTCAGTGATTGGGCCCCAGAAAAGAGAACCCATAAATATCACTTGAGAGAAATACTATATAGCACTATGGGGGAACTTAGCCATGATGTGGTCACTGCTCAGTCAGGGTGAGAGTGACCTCATAAGAACATAAGAACATAAGATATGCCATACTGGGTCAGACCAAGGTCCATCAAGCCCAGTATTCTGTTTCCAACAGTGGCCAATCTAGGTCATATGTACCTAGCAGTTTCCCCAAGGGACACAGGTTCCACAATGCTTGTATTGGTTCAAACATTGAAATCCTGGGTTCCTTCTTAATAATGGTTTATGGACCTTTCCTCCAGGAACTTGTCCAAACCTTTTTTAAACCCAGCTGCACTAACAGCCTTTACTACATCCTCCGGTAACAAATTCCAGGGTTTGATTACACGTTGAGTGAAAAAATATTTTCTTTTATTAGCCTTAAATAGTTTACCCTATAGCTTCATTGCATGTCCCCTAGTCTTTCTATATTCTGATAAGGTAAACAATCGATCTACGTTTACCCATTCCACTCCGTTCATTAATTTATAGACTTCTATCATATCTCCCCTCAGCCGTCTTTTCCAGGTTAAAGAGCCCTAACCTTTTTAGCCTTTCTTCATAGGAGTATCCTTCCATCCCCTTTACCATTTTGATGGCTCTTCTCTGAACCTTTTCTAAAATCGCTATATCCTTTTTAAGATACGGCGACCAGAATTGCACACAATATTCAAGGTGCGGTCTCACCATGGAACGATATAGAGGCATTATAATATCTTTTGTTTTATTTTCCATTCCTTTCCTTATTATACCTAGCATTCTATTTGCTCTCTTGGCCGCTGCTGCACACTGGGCCAAGGGTTTTAACATGGTATCCACAATGACGCCTAAATCTTTTTCCTGAGTGGTAGTTCCTAATGTGGAACCTTGCATCGTGTAACCATAGTTTGGGTTGTTCTTCCCTAGGTGCATAACCTTGCACTTGTCCACATTAAATTTCATCTGCCATTTTGATGTCCAGTCTTCCAATTTATCAAGATCCTCTTGCAATTTTCCACAATCCTCTTTGGTTTTAACAACTTTAAATAGTTTTGTGTCATCTGCAAATTTGATAACCTCACTCGTTATTCCACTTTCCAGGTCATTTATGAATATGTCAAAAAGCAGCGGACCCAGCACAGATCCCTGGGGTACACCACTATTCACCTTTCTCCATTGGGAAAATTGGCCATTTAGCCCTACCCTCTGCTTTTTATCTTTTAACCAGTTCCTGATCCACAATAGTACACTGCCTCCTATCCCATGACTCTTTAGTTTTGCCAAAAGTCTCTCATGAGGGACCTTGTCAAAGGCTTTCTGAAAGTCCAGATACACAATATCAACCGACTCACCTTTGTCCACCTGATTATTCACTCCTTCAAAAAAACATAACAGATTAGTAAGACAAGATCTTCCTTGTCTAAAGCCATGTTGGCTGTCTCCCATTAGGTCATGACTATCTACATGCTGAGTAATTTTATTCTTTATGATGGTTTCTACCATTATTCCCGGTACTGACGTCAGGCTCACCGGTCTGTAGTTTCCTGGATCACCCCTGGAACCCTTTTTAAAAATTGGTGTTACATTGGCGATCCTCCAATCTTCAGGTATTAGAGATGATTTTAATGATAGTTCACAGATTACTAATAGCAGGTCTGCAATCTCATATTTCAGTTCTTTCAACACCCTTGGATGTATACCATCCGGCCCAGGTGATTTGCTACTCTTCAGTTTATCTAATAGTTGTAATACATCTTCCCGATGTATCGATATTTTCTTCAATTCTTCCGCACCTTTAAATACCACTTCAGTCATGGGTAACATCCCTACATCTTCCTCAGTAAAGACCGAAGCAAAGAATTCATTCAGTCTCTCCGCTATCACCTTGTCGCCTCTTAGTGCTCCTTTAAGCCCTTTATCATCTAATGGACCAACTGACTCTCTCACAGGTTTTTTGCTACGAATGTACTTGAAAAGGTCTTTACTTCGCCTTTTTGCTTCCGCAGCAAGCTTCTTCTCAAATTCTCCCTTTGCCTGCCTTATCAATGCCTTGCATTTGACTTGCCAGTGCTTGTGCTGTTTCCAGGTTTCGTGGTTTGGCTCTTTTTTCCATTTCCTGAAAGATACTTTTTTGGCAACAACAGCCTCTCTGACCTCACCTTTAAACCATGCTGGCAGTTTTTTGGACTTCCTTCCACTTTTCTTAAAGCGTGGAATACAGCTGGTCTGGGCTTCCAAGATAGTATTTTTCAACAACAGCCAAGCCTGATGTACGTCTTTAACCTTTGCAACTGCTCCTTTTAGTTTTTTCTTAACTGTTTTCCTCATTTTATCATAGTCTCCCTTTCGAAAGTTAAAAGCTAGTACTGTGGATTTCCTTACTATCCCTCCTCCACTAATTAAATCAAAGGCAATCATGCTATGATCACTATTGCCAAGTGGCCCCAACAACCTTATCTCTTGCACTAGATCTGGTGTTCCACTAAGGACTAGGTCTAATATGGCTTCCCCTCTGGTCGGTTCATGAACCAGCTGCTCCAAGAAGCAGTCATTTATTTCATCTAGGAACTTTATCTCTCTAGCATGTCCTGACGTGACACTGAGGAGTTTACCTGCTCGCTCCCTTCTGCTGCCTTTGATCATGATGGGCCTGGCAGGAGATGTGTGGTGCCTGAGCACACCCTTCTTTTGAAGGTGGTTGCTGCAGTGCAATTGGTGCCAGAAGTGGGGAGCAGGGAGGAGCTTACCTGCCCCACTCCCTTCTGCTGCATGTGGCGTGCCCAGGTTACCTCATCAGTCCCAAAGTGATAGACTGGTTGACCCATGTTCCAGCAGTTAGACAAGGAAGGGTTGGGTCAGGAGCTCCCCACATGCACATATTGACTGGATATGTGCATGTCGGGGGAAAAATGTGCCAGTTAGGGTAGTAAGCAATATGATAACACCCCATATCAGATGAAGAATACCCACACTGTTCTCTCAGTTGCCAAATGATGACCGGACCTGTGTGTGAACCAGTGACTCTTTCATGAGTAAGCACTTAGTTATGTGGCACATCCATCTGAACCACATGGGAGTAAGAAAGAGCTGGAAACAGTGACTCACCTTAGAGCAGATTATGAAGTTTTGATGTTGGACAATTTCTATACAGAAAGGCACAACAAAGTAACAGGCCTCCTCCACTGGAAATTTTGTAAGCACCACACAATCACTTTCCCTGAAAAGCACTGGGATCATGACCCTAAGAGAATAGAGATGCTGATTGCCTGGGACAGTCCCATTACATAAGAACATAAGATATGCCATACTGGGTCAGACCAAGGTCCATCAAGCCCAGTATTCTGTTTCCAACAGTGGCCAATCTAGGTCATATGTACCTAGCAGTTTCCCCAAGAGACACAAGTTCCACAATGCTTGTACTGGGTCAAGCATTGATATCTTCGATCACTTCTTAATAATGGTTTATGGACCTTTCCTCCAGGAACTTGTCCAAACCTTTTTTAAACCCAGCTACACTAACAGCCTTTACTTGCCTCCTTTTTTGTGTCCAAGGTTCACAATCTTCGTCAATCTTTCCCCACCTGTCCCCCATCTCTCTCCCCTCCCCCTCTACCTTGTCCCACCTCCACTCCCTCCTCTACCTCTCCCCCCCCTACTCTATCACATTCCTGGTCCTCCTTTGAACCAATTTCCGCCGAATCCTTATATGAGACCTTTATTTCTATCCGCAAGACCACCTGCCCTGCTGACCCCATCCCCTCACGTTGGCTCCTGGAACCATCATTGCTCCTGTCTCCGCTTATACTCACTCTCTATAACACTGGCCTGTCCTCTGGTCTTTTTCCCACACCCTGGAAGCACGCTGTCGTCCGTCCCATTCAGAAATCTCATACCTCTGATCCTGCCACCCTTTCAAACTGGCGTCCTATTTCCAACCTCTGCTTTCTTTCAAAACTTCTCGAAAAACTCGTCTTTCATCAACTTTCATCTCACCTCGAATCTTCCCTCACTCTTCACCCTCGACAACCTGGTTTCCGTCCTGGCCACAGCACTGAATCTATCCTCCTTTCCCTCCTTAACGAACTCCACCGCGTGCACGATCACGGTCTTATTTCTCTTGTTGTTTCTCTCGATCTTTCTGTAGCCTTTGACCTGGTGGATCACCGTACCCTTCTAGATCGCCTTCACGACGCTGGTGTTTCAGGTACTGTCCTTCAGTGGTTTCATTCCTTTCTCTTTAACCGTTCCTTCACTGTCGTCTCTGGATCTTCTTCTTCCGCCCCTACTCCCCTCACCTGTGGTGTGCCCCAGGGGTCTGTTCTTGCCCCTCTTCTTTTCAACGTCTTCTTGGCCCCCCTTGCACTGGTTGTTCAGCAATTTAGTATCTCCGCGTATTATTACGCGGATGATATTCTTTTCGTGCTTCACACTGATTCCCTTAACCCGGACATCACACCTCTTAACAACTGTCTTTCCGCTGTTGCTTCCTGGTTTTCTTCCAACTATCTTCATGTTAATCCTTCCAAATCGTTTGCTACTTGGTTCACTTTGGGGAGCACCCCCCCCCCCCCCACCCACGTGCACACCAACCTTCTCCTCCCAACCTATTCCTCTGGTCTCTTCCTTCCGCTATCTCGGTGTGGTTCTCGACTATGCTCTCTCCTTCCGGGAACACATTTCTTCAGTTGTTCAACGTTCCTTTTATTCTCTTAAACAATTAGGAGCTGTTCGCCCCTTTCTCTCTTCCTCTGCACTAACCACACTCCTACTTTCCCTAGTAATATCCCGGCTCGACTATTGCAACGTCGTCTTGGCAGGTCTTCCAAAGTCTCAAATCACTCGAATCCAATGCATCCAAAATACCGCAGTTCGCCTCCTCACTCACGCTACCCGGTATGACCACGTCACCCCTCTTCTCCAACAACAACACTGGTTACCGATTCCTTATCGCATTCACTTTAAGATTCTTGTCTTTGTTCACAGGGCTCTCTACGTAGGTACTCCCCTCTATCTTGCCGATCAGGTCCGCTTCCACACCCCTCATCGTTTCACTCCGTTCTATTCATCTCAATCGCATGTTTCTTCCCCCTCCTTCACATGCCCACCTGGAATCCACTCGCTCATCTGCTTTCTATTTCTTAGGGCCACGACTTTGTAATTCGCTCACCCTAACCCTCCGCACTGAAACTTCTCTCCAGCACTTTAAAACAAAGCTCAAAACCCACCTATTTACTACAGCATTTAACCTCCCCCCATAGGCCCTGCCCTTGTGTTTTTTGTTTTTTTTTTTTGCACTTCAGCGTTAGCCCCCCTCCCCACGTCCGGCCCTTGTGTTTGCCTTTCTTTTACACTTGTGTTTGCTTTCCATGTTACAGTTTTAGCCCCCCCCCCCATATGCTTTTATACTTGTGCTTGATGTTACAGTCGATGTTACAGTCTTAGCCTTCCCCCATATGCCCTGCCCTTGTGTTTGCCTTTCTTTTCATATTTTACCTCTCCGACCCACCCCTATTACCATGTCCTCGTTTATCTGTTTGCTGATTCCTCCTTTCCTATCCTGTCTGACTTGATGGCGTTCTTTTCCTACTTTCTCGCAGCCTGTAAATTTTAATTGTGAACCGCCCAGATGCCTATTTTGGTGTGGGCGGTATATCAAATTTTAATAAAACATAAACATAAACATAAACTACATCCTCCGGTAACAAATTCCAGAGTTTGATTACACGTTGAGTGAAAAAATATTTTCTTTTATTAGTCTTAAATAGTTTACCCTGTAGCATTCTGACGGATAAGAAACTGGGTGCAAAGAAACCTGACATAGTGGTAAAGAAGAAGAACACCAGAACGGCATTGATAATAGAAGTATCGGTACCGAGTGATTACTCTGTGAATCGCATGGAGAGGCAGAAGATCCTGAAGTACCAAGAAATGCAGTCAGAGATGAAGAAAATGTGGCAGAAAGATAGTGAAATCTTTCCCATTGTATTGGGAGCAACAGGCTTGATAAAGAATTTCCAAGCACATCCTGACAAATTTCCCATAACCGTTGCATCATGCCAAAGAGAGCTTCCTTCTGGAGTTCATAAGATGTAAGTACTACACTGAGCAATAGCAGTAAATTTGAGAGACTGAGATTATACTCCACATATCCTAGCTTAGAAGTGAGGTTCACCACTGTCATGGTATCCACAAAATTAATTCTAATATACCAAAGAAACTGCCCTAAGAGTAAACAAACCAACCAAACAATTAAACTCTTAGTCAAAAACCCATTATCAATAATTATTCCTATCACTATATCATACTCTGCTCATACTTGAAACCAGCAGTGGCTAAACATACCTCTACCAGAACATCAAAAACAGTTTATTCATGAAGGAAGAGACCATAGGGATAGCTATAAACCCTTCATATGGCAAAATCAATCACCATAGGGGATAGCGAGACTCACATCACCGGTCTCCTACCTCCCCCCTATATTAATGTTAAGAATAATTCCAAAAAAGTACTTTTCTAGATCATTGCCAAACTGTTTACCACCTTTAATTTAACAATTATCCCCTCTTAATATTCCTTTAAATTAACAATTCATTTCGCATCCTCTCTTAGTATTTTTTCCATGCAAAAAAGATATTCATTGATGACTCCAACAAGACCCACAACGAAGCCACAATTCTTCCCCATCACAAGCCCTGTGAACTAATAAGAGCTACGCGGTAATAATATGAAGCAACAATCGCCAAAGACAATTCTTAATGCTTATCCTCAGACTCCCAGTATGTCGTCGGTAAACCCAACAAAGATCTTTGTTTCTCCTCAAAGAGGCTTCTTCAGGGGCTTACACACACTACTCGAATACCGGCTTAGGAAGTAATTTCAGCGTCTGACGTCACGCTATATCAGTGCTCAGCCACCAATCAAAACTGCTAAGGCTGCTGACGTGTACATCCAAGTAATCTCAACGCCCCATTACTAACAATATCAAAAACCTATACCAATAGTTCCCAACAATTCCTGACAGTGTGCGGTTGCATTCCATGCCCGACCCTACAAAGAGTTAAAATACTGTTCTAGGGGTAAAGCTACATTTTAAAACAGCAGCAAGTCAAACGTACAAATGCAGCATTCCACTCACTGAAGTTGCAATATCTTCTCCACTTATCCCGCTATACAAACATCTGCTCCGTGCATTAGCTAGAAAGATGTCAGCATTAAAAGAACAATGTCTAATCAATCTTGTCATTCAGGCCCTCAGGATCGAAAGTATTTAATCAGAAAATCCATTGTTGCTCCCGTTGTAATAGTAAGCGTCCTCAATCTCCTTCACGTATATTCCAAGACACAAGTTCCAACGTAATACATCGCAATTCTTCAAAAGCGTGATTAAATGCTATACAGTGTTTAACCAATGTTGTTTCAATTTTCACTTTTGACAAGCTATACTTATGTTCTGCCAATCACACTTTCAATGGTCGAGTTGTTTTTCCAATATACAACGTCAAACACGGGTATTTCAAACTATAAACTACAAAAGCCATTGTTCATATAGTGTCTTTCTTCAATGCATAGGTTTTATTATAAGAAAAACAAGTTCCTTCTTCCATTATGTTGAAAAAAGCACAGTGGCCACATTTCACATGGCCCTTCACAACTGCTACCTCACAGGGTACTCTTGGAACAGTGGAGCACAACAAATCTCTAATATTGCGGCTCCTACTATATGCCACACGGGGTCGACTGTTGGAAAGTTTAGGATGAGTTGTTAATAAATTCCACCGCTTGCGAATAGACGCAGCAATGCATGATGACAGCCTTGAATGTTGAAGTACACAAGTAATCAATGATTCAGAAGAAGTAGAATTGTCATATTGCATAGGCGTCAACAACCATTCCCGATAATTAAAATGTGTCCTCTTATAGGCCTTCTTGAGTACTGCATTAGGATACCCTCGCCGTTGAAATTTTGTCATCATATTCATAGCTTGCTGTTTGAATTCATCATCAGAGGAACATATGTGACGGCAGCGCAATAATTAAGAATAAGGAAGACTCTGTTTCAAATGAATAGGATGATCACTGGAAAAATGCAGAAAATTATTTTTATCAGTCGGTTTAGTATAAATTGTTGTAAAAAAAGCATCCATAGACTTAGTAATCCTTACATCCAGAAAATGGATTAAATATTCATGAGTGGTGTGAGACTATACCCTCCTTAGGCGCCCGCCTAGCTATGGGGTATAGCTCTGTTTCTTAAAAGAATACTCTGTAGTCGTGTGTCCAAGTGTAATTAAAGCTGGGCTTTATTCCCCCTTCCCTTGAAGATTGCCTTCCGGATACAGCAGATAATGGTAACAAAAATAAACTGTTGCTTCACAGAAAAATAAAAGCTTTTCAAACGATAACAATGCTTCTTCTTGCTTTTTAACATAGAGAGTCTATCTCGTCAGAAATACATAGAGCACAATCCATGGGTTCTGGAATAATCTCTGGGTTTGAACTTTCCCACTGCATCAAATCAGGACCTGGTCCAGTAAACGGGCACCATGTTTCTGTATTACTGGTTTCACAACCTTGCCCTTGGGAGACCTCAGTTTCTATGAGAGGAGACTGTTCTGTGCAGACATGGACATAAGGAGCTGTTCTTGGGGCCTCTTTCCAGTACCCACTCCAATAAGGGTTTTCTGACCCACTGTAAGCTTAACTCTTTATAAAAGAACCCACTTCCTTCCCTCTGGATAAAACAGGGTACTTATCTTTCTTTCTGGTACAGAGAGTTTCCAGCCCTACCTCTGTTAACCAGGGCTTCTTCTCTGGAGTGTAAGCTGCCCCTCTCCGGGAGTTCCAAGCATAAGGCTTAGCTGAGCTATAATCACTTCCTGGCTTCAGTGAGCTGTCCTGGGTGTGACGTTTGCTCTCTACCTGCTTGGTTGTATTCCCCGGCACAAGGACCCCTCTGGCTTGGAAGTCTCTTGCACTGCTTCTCCCAGCAATCTCTGGTTCAACAGCTTGCTTCCACTCTGCCCTCTCTCTCCATGACAGCGTGTCTCTCTGTGTCTGCTCCTGAGTCTCAATCCCCTTCTGGATCTGACTCCTCTGACTCCTCCTCTGTGGGATTTCCCACCTGGTTTAATCTCCCTGCTTGTTGTACGTTGTACATGATTCTTTCCTCAGGTGAGCATGATTAGGACTCTGAGTTTCTACTGCGTCACCAATGCTATGAAGAAAGTTTGTTTCTCCATTCCTTGCTTCCCTGCAATCTGAATGCCTTAACTGCTCATGTGGCTGTGAGGTAAGCTCTTCTTTTCCATTTCCCTTTATTATTCCAGGCTCAGTGCTGTCTACCTCATGACAGTGGTCATTTCAAACGTGATATTCACATTACAGCCATTAAGATAATCGAAAAAAGCTGTCAAGCACTCATATGTGCTACCCCACAACAAAAGAATATCACCAATGTATCTGTATCACCTCAAATGGACGAATAAACCCATTTTTCTTCAAAACAATGCATATACAGATTTGCCAGTGATGGGGCAAACGTCACTCCCATTGCGGTACCTGAAATTTGCTGAAAAGAATTCTGTTTTATAAACAAAATAGTTCCTTTCTAATGCTAATTCTGCCAATGACAAAAGAAACATAGAGGGAACTTTATGCGGTCTAGGTCTCTCCTCACACACTGTCAGTAACACAGATAATGCATCATCTTGTGGTATGGAAGTATATAAGGCTGCAAAATCAAAAATCACTAACCAGGTAATTTCATTAAAGACAGTAATATCCTGTAATATTCAAAGAAAATGTGTAGTATCTTTAATATAAGAAGGAATTTGTAATACCTCATTTTTCAAATGGAAATCCAAATAAATCCACACATGTTCTAGCAGAGAGACATTACTAGACAAAATGGGTCTACCAGGAGGATTAATCAATGCTTTATGAATTTTAGGTAAAATGTAAAATGCAGGCACTTCAGGAAAAGGAGCATTCGAAAATTTCTTCTCTTTGCCTGTCAAAAAGCCAGATTCAAATGCTGCTGTAGATAAGTCATTCAAAAGTTCTTGTAATTCAGCCGTGGGATCAGAAGGCAGACGTATATAATGATGCATGTTATTTCATTGACGATATATTTCATTATCATAGTCTACGGTATTTAATACAACTACAGCACCTCCTTTATCAGCTCTCTTTATAGTAATGTTATCTGCTCTAGGAAGCTCCTGCAAAGCCTGAAACTCTAATGGCGATAAGTTCTTAGAAGAGTTGTTATATCTTGCTTCCATTTTGCGATGATCTGAGAATAATAAATGTTTGAAAGTATAAACAATAGGATCTAGAGGACCTGGAGGTGACCAATCAGATTTAGAGTAAACTGTTGATGAGTCCAAAGTAGAGAGTTGGCCAGTAAAGAAAGGTTTCAGCTGTATTGATCTAATTAAGTGCTGTATGGCTACTGTGATACAGTAGACTATAGAGAGCCTGTAGGGGCTAGTAAAAAGGAAGAGCTTACCTTAAACTTGGCTGGACGTGAAGACTCAGCATGTGTGAAGACAGCTGAGCAGCCAGTGCCATCAGCACAAGTAAAGCAGAAAGGGTTTAAAATGAAGTTTCCCTTCTCTAGTAGTGACGCAGGTAGAACTAGAGAAACTCATCAGGAGCACCTGTCCTCAGAGTCTGACGTAACATGCAGAGAGGAGAGGTATATAAGTTCCTGGTCTGAACCAGGAAGTGGTCAGAGTGGCCAGAAGGAGCAGAGAGGTCAGAGAAGGCAGAGAGGTCAGAGCAGTAGAGCAGCTGGTCTCTGGAACGACAGTCCTAGGAAGGATTTCCACACAAACAGGAAGTGGGGCAGAGTCTCTGAGGGATTGCATGAGCCACGGAGGAACCTTGCTCAAGCTGAAGGAACTGTGCCAGGGGAGAGGAAGCTCAAAGCTGACTTCAAAGCCTGCAGTAAGGTAACAAGTTTGAAACCTTATCTGTATAGAGAAGAGGCTAGAAGTTTTAATGAGCACAACCCTGAGCAGTCTTATAACTCAGACAGATACTCAGACTTCCTACTAAGAAAGCCAAGAGAGGCAAACCAGAAAGAGACATTACCTGTACCAGATTTCTGTAACCCTGGCTGGGATAAACACCTTGGAAGGAAAGGGGTTTACCAGCCACAAGAGAACAAGCCATGCTCCAGCACATGTAAGGAATGTGACACGGAGAGTATTGGGAGTGGTCCAGGCTTAATGCAGTGGGAGAGTGATAACATTTGCACAGACCCTGAGCCAATGGACTGTACAATTTGTCTATCAGATGACATAACCTCTTTGTGTTGAACTTCAGCCAATGTGACCTTGTGAGAGAAACAAGGAAAGAAGAAAAGATGTTCTAGCTGTTTTCGTTTAGTTGCTGTTTTGTTCTGTGTGTTTTTGCAAGGAATATTATCTGTCCGGGAAAGGGAATAAAACCCTAATTTTGCTTTAACCACTTGACTGACTGACTCTGTTCAAAGGAGAGCACCAGTTAGTAAAAACCACAATACCCTAGGCAGTGGCCTATTGGGTCTACGGAGGCTCTACCCAGGGTCGCCGTGACAAATGGCGTAGTTGGGGCGGATTTTTGTTCCAGAAGCAAGCCCACCAGGACGTTGCACAGCTCAACGGAGGGAGCGGACGTTGCCACGCCCAGAAGGATCCAGAAGGAACCGGAGTGGACTACAGAAAAAGCCAAGCACCTTCTCAAAGCGAGATCCTCCACCTGGCTCAGGTAAAAGGGTATATGGGCACAGGCTGGGGAGGATTCAAAGTGAGAAGGAACTGCTTTTGAAAAAAAAAAAAAAAGACAAAGGAGGAAAAGTTTTTTTTCCAGTGGTACCGCACTTGGTGGTTGGTTGTGCTTTGTTTTACAGAGTCTGAAAGCCGCAAGATGGACGTCCAGGAGGTTCTACGCTGGATAAGCCTCCAATTCGATAAGCAACGGGAGCTGGCCCAGCAGAGTCAGGAGCAGGCCATGGCTGCCCTGCAAGCACAGCAAAAACCCCTGACGAACTTGGTGCAGACACTGTTGGAAGAACCACGAAAGAAGACAACACCAGAAGACTTCAGTGGGGTAGGCCCACAACAATGTGGGATATGGACATTTGGTCAAATGACCGATAAAGACAATTTTGATGACTTTGTAGAGTCGTTCGAGAGGGTAGCTCTCCACGCACACTGGCCTAAGGAGCAGTGGGCGGTTAGACTCGCCGCCTCCTTAACAGGAGAAGCTCTATCGGCGTACCGAGCAATGCCTGCCGCTTTGGCAGCTGAGTATGAGGAGATCAAAAGAGCAGTGCGGGACAGGCTAGGCCTGACACCGGCTGTATACAGAAGAATGCTCAGGTCCACTAAATTACAGGCAGGTGAAACACCGAAAGCACTGTGCCATAGGGTGCGCAGTTTAGTTTTAAAGTGGTTGGAACCTGAGGGTAAAACTGTGGATAGCCTGATTGACATGATTGTACTGGAACAGTATTGTGAGGCAGTTCCATTAGAGGTAAAAACCTTTTAACCTTACAAGACTGCACAACCTCCATAAAGGCAGCGCAATTGACGGAACGGTTTCTTGAAGCCGAGATGGCCAAAAAGACACCAGCAAGCGCTGACTGGAGGCTGGGGTTAACCAGTCCTGTAAAGTTATCTTTATCTTTATCTTTATTTATTTGCTTGACCGCCCTTCAGTGGTAAGCAGGGCGGTTTACAATGGTAACAAAATTCCAAAGACAGAGTGGCGCGAGGCCAGAAAGTGAAAGGAAGTTACAATGTGACAGTAAAGGAAGAAGACAAGAGTGAGGTGGGACAAAGGATGAGGGAGAAGGGTTAGGACTGGGAGAGGGGGAGGTCAAAGGCTAGGGAAAAGAGGTAAGTCTTGAGGGAACGTTTAAAGGTAGGGAAGTGGGATTCGAGCCGAAGGGTAGGGGGGAGAGAGTTCCATAGTGAGGGACCAGCGAAGAAGAAGGCTGAAGAGCGGGTAGACTGTAAATGAGCACGTGAAGGGGAAGGCAGTGTGAGGCGGTTGAGGTGAAAGGAGCGTGGAGTGTGGCGGGGGGTGTGGAAACGGAGCAGATCTGCAAGATATTGAGGGGTGGAAGTGTGCAGTGCCTTGTGGGTTAGGGTGAGGAGTTTGAATTGTATGCGGAAAGGTATAGGGAGCCAGTGGAGACGGAGGAGGCGGGGGCTGACATGATCTCTAGGGGAAGCGTGGGAAATGAGTCGGGCGGCAGTATTTTGAATTCGCTGTAACCGTGAGAGTTGCTGTTTGGAGATGCCAGAAAGAATAGAATTGGAAAAGTCAATGCGGGAAATAACGAGGGCCAGTAACAGGGTAGTTAAGGCGGAGGGAGAGAGGAAGGGACGAATGGCACGAATTTGGCGGAGGTGAAAGAAAGAGAGTTTAGAAATGTGGGAAATGTGAGACGAAAAGGAGAGATCAGAATCAAAAAGAACCCCGAGGTAGCGGAAAGTAGAAACCAGCGAGATAGGTGCATTGTGAAAAGATGGGGCTAAGGAAGGGGGTGGGCGACCATGTGAGAACCAGATAGCTATGGTTTTGGAAAGATTAAGATGTAAACAGTTTTGCGTCAGCCAGTGGGAAACAGCAGTGAGGCAGTTGTTTAAAGGAGTCAAATCAGGAGAAGTAGGGGAAGTGTGATGAAGGAGAAGAATGTCGTCGGCATAGTAAAAGGCAGAAATTCCAAATTGCTGTATGAGTAATGTGAGGGGGGTGAGAAATAGATTGAAAAGAAGGGGAGCCAGTACAGAGCCCTGGGGAACCCCACAGGTCAAAGGGAAAGAGTCAGAAGGTGGGAGAGAGGGAGAGGATGGGAGAACGGCACCAGAACGGGAGAATAGAAAAGAGTGAAACCACCGCAAGACAGTGCTACGGAGACCAGCGTCATGCAAGCGGGACAGGAGAAGGGAGTGATCAACCAGGTCAAAGGCAGCGGAGAGGTCAAGTGCTACCGCCACCGAGATGTCACCTCGATCGTGGGCAGTGTGCAGGGAATCAGTGAAAGCAAGGAGGGTGGTTTCCACGCTGTGACCAGGGCGAAAGCCGGATTGACGGGGGTGAAGGAGATTGGCAGAGTCAAGATGGTGAGAAAGCTGGGCAAAGACGATGTTTTCGAGTAGTTTAGAAAGGAAAGGAAGGTTGGAGACTGGACGGTAGTTGTTGGGGTCAAGGGAGGGTTTCTTAAGAAGAGGGCGGATGAGGGCGTGTTTCCAGGGAGAGGGAAAAGAACCAGTGGAAAGACTAGAGTTTAGCATGGTTTGAATGGGGGGGAGGAGAGACAGAGATGGGAAGAGTAGCCAGGAGGATGGAATAGGATCAAGAGGGCAGAAGGTTTTATTAGAAGAAGCAATAAGGTGATGTAGTTCGGCGGTAGTGGTTAAAGAGAAGGAAGACCAGGTATGGGAGAGTGGGGAGGTAGGAGGGGGCGAGGCAACGGGAGGGGGAGAAGGGAGAGGTGGGGGATGAGAGGGCAGAGAGGCCCTCAGGGTGGAAACCTTGTTGTGGAAGGTGGAGGCTAGGAGGGAAGGGGCGGGGAGAGGATGAGTGGGCTTGGTGGGAGCAGAAGGATGAAGAGATGTAAGAAAGGTAAGTGTGGAATAGAGATGGCGTGTCTGAATAAAGGGCCTCAAATGGACATGCGATGCATACAGGAATGTTTACCTAAGAGAAATGATAAAAGTGTTTTTGTGAAATGCTTTAAGTGCGGAAAGATAGGGCATGAGAAGAAGGATTGCCTAGACCGCACGGCCCTAATAACGAAAGGTAATGAGCGTGTACAGCAGGGATTCCGCATCGAGGTGGAGGTGCAAGGAGTCCCCGCCATAGCCTTACTGGACTCGGGGGCCGATCAAAGTATGGTCTCCCACAAGTTTTGGGAAATCATACGGGCCCGAAATGATTTTCCCCCGAGTCAGCCAGATGGCAAAGCTAGCATAAAATGTGTGCATGGAGCGACAAGCCAGTATTCCCTTCACAGGATAAAAGTTAAGGGTTTAGGAACCCAGAGAGAAATACGGGTAGCAGTAATCCCCAAGTTACCATACGATGTCGTATTAGGTAGGGATTGGCCTCCTTTTTACCGAGGGATTGGGGAAGATACACGCATAAGGGGAGGAATGGTGTCCACCCGGGCTCAAGCAAAGGCCGAAGAAGTACAGGGTGAGCCTCCCGAAGAGAATCCTGTTCATACAGGGGCAGAGGAAGAGCCTTTAGGGGAGGAAGATAGGGTTCAGGAAGAGGGCCTAAGTGAACTTCCCCATCATAAGGAGTTAATAGGCACTCCCTCTAAAGAAGAAAGGAAAAGTAAAGGCGAAAAACGCCAGGAAAGACACCACCGGGCTCAGGTGAGGGCTGGACTAGCAGATGGGCAGAGTTTACCCTGGGTACCCAGTGACTTAGTAAAGAAATTCCCATCCTTTCCAGGAGAACAAAAGGCGGACCCAGTGCTAAGGCATGCCTTTGAGTTTGCCCAGACAGGTAGGGATGTGCTCCCCAGGTTCCTGATAGAAGAGGACATTTTATACAGGGAGAGCAGCAACCCCCATACCGGCGCCATTAGGAAGCAGCTAGTGGTCCCCACTACCTTTAAGGCCGTAGTGTTAAGACTGGCCCATGACCACCCCGTTGGGGGACATAAGGGAATTCAGGGCACTCTTGACCAGATTCTGGAGCGTTTCTATTGGCCGGGGGTCTTTAGAGAAACAAAACAGTTCTGCGAAGCGTGTCCTTCGTGTCAGCGAGTAAGTGCTGTAAGCCGGTAGGAGTTCCCCTAGTCCAGACCCCGACAATAACGGAGCCAGTTCGCCGGATGGCAATGGACATTGTGGGTCCACTAATAAAAACCCCCAGAGGATTTCAGTATATCCTCGTAGTAATGGATTGCGCCACTAGATTCCCTTGGGCGATACCTTTAAGGAGCATATCAGCCAGGTTCATAGCTGCAGAATTGGTTAAACTGTTCTGCGAGGTAGGGTTCCCAAGGGAGATGCTGACCGATAGGGGGAGCAATTTTGTTTCCAGTGTTAAATAGTTTACCCTGTAGCTTCATTGCATGTCCCCTAGTCTTCCTATATTCTGATAACATAAACAGTCGATCTACGTTTACCTGTTCCACTCCGTTCATTAATTTATAGACTTCTCTCATATCTCCCCTCAGCTGTCTCTTTTCCAGGTTAAAGAGCCCTAACCTTTTTAGCCTCTCTTCATAGGAGTATCCTTCCATCCCCTTTACCATTTTGGTGGCTCTTCTCTGAACCTTTTCTAAAATCGCTATATTCTTTTTAAGATACGGCGGCCAGAATTGCACACAATATTCAAGGTGCGGTCTCACCATGGAACGGTATAGAGGCATTATAATATCTTTTGTTTTATTTTCCATTCCTTTCCTTATGATACCTAGCATTCTATTTGCTCTCTTGGCTGCCGCTGCACACTGGGCCGAGGGTTTTAACATGTTATCCACAATGACGCCTAAATCTTTTTCCTGGGTGGTGGTTCCTAATGTGGAACCTTGCATCGTGTAACCATAGTTTGGGTTGTTCTTCCCTAGGTGCATAACTTTGCACTTGTCCACATTAAATTTCATCTGCCATTTTGATGCCCAGTCTTCCAATTTATCAAGATCCTCTTGCAATTTTCCACAATCCTCTTGGGTTTTAACAACTTTAAATAGTTTTGTGTCATCTGCAAATTTGATAACCTCACTTGTTATTCCACTTTCCAGGTCATTTATGAATATGTCAAAAAGTAGCGGACCCAGCACAGATCCCTGGGGTACACCACTATTCACCTTTCTCCAATGGGAAAATTGGCCATTTAGCCCAACCCTCTGCTTTCTATCTTTTAACCAGTTCTTGATCCACAGTAGTACACTGCCTCCTATCCCATGACTCCTTAGTTTTGCCAAACGTCTCTGATGAGGGACCTTGTCAAAGGCTTTCTGAAAGTCCAGATACACTATATCAACCGACTCACCTTTGTCCACCTGTTTATTCACACTTTCAAAAAAACATAATAGATTAGTAAGACAAGATCTTCCTTGTCTAAAGCCATGTTGGCTGTCTCCCATTAGGCCATGACTATCTACATGCTGAGTAATTTTATTCTTTATGATGGTTTCTACCATTTTTCCCATTACCGACGTGAGGCTCACCGGTATGTAGTTTCCCGGATCACTCCTCGAACCCTTTTTAAAAATTGGTGTTACATTGGCGATCCACCAATCTTCAGGTATTAGAGATGATTTTAATGATAGTTCACAGATTACTAATAGCAGGTCTGCAATCTCATATTTCAGTTCTTTCAACACCCTTGGATGTATACCATCCGGCCCAGGTGATTTGCTACTCTTCAGTTTATCTAATAGTTGTAATACATCTTCCCGATGTATCGATATTTCCTTCAATTCTTCTGCACCTTTAAATACCACTTCAGTCATGGGTAACATCCCTATATCTTCCTCAGTAAAGACCGAAGTAAAGAATTCATTCAGTCTCTCCGCTATCGCCTTGTCGCCTCTTAGTGCCCCTTTAACTCCTCTGTCATCTAATGGTCCAACTGACTCTCTCACAGGTTTTTTGCTACGAATGTATTTGAAAAAATCTTTATTTCGCGTTTTTACTTCCGCAGCAAGCTTCTTCTCAAATTCTCTCTTTGCCTTCTTTATCAATGCCTTGCATTTGACCTGCCAGTGCTTGTGCGGTTTCCAGGTTTCATCGTTTGGCTCTTTTTTCCATTTCCTGAAAGATGCTTTATTGGCAACAACAGCCTCTCTGACCTCACCTTTAAACCATGCTGGCAGTTTTTTGGACTTCCTTCCACTTTTCTTAAAGCGTGGAATACAGCTGGTCTGGGCTTCCAAGATAGTATTTTTCAACAGCACCCAAGCTTGATGTAAGTCTTTGACCTTTGCAACTGCTCCTTTTAGTTTTTTCTTAACTATTTTCCGCATTTTATCATAGTCTGCCTTTCGAAAGTTAAAAGGTAGTACTGTGGATTTCCTTACTATCCCTCCTCCACTAATTAAATCAAAGGCGATCATGCTATGATCACTATTGCCAAGTGGCCCCAACACCTTTATCTCTTGCACTAGATCTGGTGTTCCACTAAGGACCAGGTCTAATATGGCTTCCCCTCTGGTCGGTTCATGAACCAGCTGCTCCAAGAAGCAGTCATTTATGTCATGTAGGAACTTTATCGCCCTAGCATGTACTGCCGTGACACTGACCCAGTCGATACCGGGGTAATTGAAATCGCCCATTATTATTACCGCGCTGTAACTTTTGTTAGCTTCCTTGATTTCTTTGAGCATTTCATCATCCATTTGTTCATTCTGGCCAGGCGGTCGATAGTACACCCCCACAGCCATCGCCTTCCCCTTTTTACATGGAATTTCAATCCATAGAGATTCTACAGCAAATTTTGTTTCCTGCAAAACTTTAATCCTTTCTGACTCAATGCCCTCTCTAACATAGAGCGCAACCCCTCCACCAATTTGATCAGCTCTATCATTACGATATAGTTTGTACCCAGGTATCACAGTGTCCCACTTATTAAAAGAGGGCTGCTACACAGTACCCTGTCCTGTGCTGCTGAGGTAAGCTATATTCTTATTTGATTTAAATTATAGCTCTTTGCTGCTGCTAGGCTCTAACTTATTATGAAATTTAAACTACAAGCTCTCTGCTGGGTTCTAAATTTAACCAGAAAGCTCTCTTCTGTGTTTTAAATTTAAACTAAAAGTACTTTGCTGATGCTAGGCCCTGAGTGACTATTAAATTTAAACTACAAGCTCTCTGCTGGGTATGAAATTTAACCAGAAAGCTCTCTTCTGTGTTTTAAATGTAAACTTAAACTGCTGCTACTAGGCCCTGACTGATTTAACAAAAAATAGTGGGTTCACAGATTAATTAGCCTTAATAAAAAGAATTCCTTTCAGAAAATTCCCAGAAGTATATACTCACAGTTGCAGATCTCTCTCCAGAATTAACAGTCCCCTTTTCTAGTCTTTCAAGACTCGTAAAAGCACTGCATACTGTGCAGATGTCAGTACCACATCAGAAAGATTCACCACTAGAGTGTCTAACGAAATGTTACAGTCTCTTTCTTCTGACGGGATCGCATCGGTGGCCCATAAAAATGTCCTTGATCATTATTCTGATTACCTAAACGTTCAGTAGGTTGTTCAAAAGCCATCATCCCTGTACTCTTGGGAGCAGCAGTACGCTGACCACTATCAGTACTAGAGTCCGATGAGTGCATTGATGCCTCTGTATAATCCCCTTTTCATGACCCTGCATTGGCTTTATTTTTCCTTACTTGCCAGTTATAAATAGAACCCTCTTTCATTTGTTTTTCATCTTTCAAAAATTTCTTTATTTTAAGAGCTTTCAAATCACTCTTATAACACTCAACTTGTTTCAGAATATCAGAATGACATACTGAAAAATCTTCTACCGCCTTCAATTTCTCAAGATCAGCATCCAAATCCTTCTTTATAGTTTCATTCTTTGCTTGAGCAGTTTCAATCACAAGTAGCATAAGGTCCAAAGAGCATTTATTAAGAATCTGATTCCATTTGTGAATGAAGGCTTCATCATCTAAAAACATACCCAGTTCTTTCCAAATTCAAAGCCCTTTTGGAATAACCTCTTTACAACAATATTCTGCTAAGGTCAGGCTATTGAGTTCCAACCGCACACACAGCTTAGATTGATTAAAGAAGGAATCCCAATCGGGACATCCCTCATTCCTATCTCCCAAAAGAGAGGGAATACTTAACATCTCATTAGTTCGTTCCACACTATAACTAAATGAACCCTTCCAAGTGATTGTCATGGCAGCAGAAAAATATTTCTAATATACCAAAAGAAACTTCCCTAAGAGTAAACAAACCAAACAAACAATTAAACTCTTAGTCAAAAACCTGTTGTCAATAACCTATCACTATATCATACTCTGCTCATACTTGAAACCAGCAGTGGCTAAACATATCTCTATCAGAACATCAAAAACAGTTTATTCATGAAGGAAGAGACCTCAGGATGGCTATAAACACTTCATATGCAAAATCAGTCACCATAAGGCATAGTGAGATACTCACATCTTGGAATATATGTGGAGGAAATCGAGGACGCTTACTGTTACAGCGGGAGCAACAATGGATTTTCCGATTAAATACTTTGGATCCTGAGGGCCTGAACGACAAGATTGATTGGACACTGTTCTTTTAATGCTGACATCTTTCTAGCTAATGCAGGGAGCGGATCTTTGTATAGCGGGATAAGTGGAGAAGATATTGTAGCTTCAGTGAGTGGAACACTGCATTTGTTCGTTTGACTTGCTGCTGTTTTATTAAAATGTAGCTTTACTGCTAGAATGGTATTTTAACTCTTTGTAGGGTCAGGCATGGAATGCAACCGCACACTGTTAGGAATTGTTGGGAACTATTGGTATAGGTTTTTGATATTGTTAGTAATGGGGTGTTGAGATTACTTGGATGTATACGTCAGCAGCCTTAGCAGTTTTGATTGGTGGCTGAGCAATGATATAGCGCGACGTCAGATGCTGAAATTACTTCCTAAGCCGGTTGTCTTGTAGTGTGTGTAAGCCCCTGAAGAAGTCTCTTTGAGGAGAAACAAAGATCTTTGTTGGGTTTACCGACGACATACTGAATACTAGGAGTCTGAAGATAAGTATTAAGAATTGTCTTTGGCGATTGTTGCTACATGTTATTACCACGTAGCTCTTATTTGTTCACAGGACTTGCGATGGGGAAGAATTGTGGGTCTGGCTTGAGTCATCAATGAATATCTTTCTTGCATGGAACGCTACTGAGGTGGAAAGAGATACTTTTATAAAAACCTTTTGAAAAAATACTAAGAGGGGATGTGAAATGAATTGTTAATTTAAAGGGATATTAAGAGGGGATAATTGTTAAATTAAAGGTGGTAAACAGTTTGGTAATGATCTAGAAAAGTACTTTTTTGGAATTATTCTTAACATTAATATAGGGGGGAGTAGGAGACCAGTGATGCGAGTTTCTCACTATCCCCTATGGTGAATGATTTTGCCATATGAAGGGTTTTTAGCCATCCTGAGGTCTCTTCCTTCATGAATAAACTGTTGTTGATGTTCTGGTAGAGGTATGTTTAGCCACTGCTGGTTTCAAGTATGAGCAGAGTATGATATAGTGATAGGTTATTGATAATAGTTTTTTGACTAAGAGTTTAATTGTTTGGTTGATCCACAAAATTAACCCATTTGGAGAAAATGTCCCAAGTGTAAATTATTCATTGTGGTCTGCCAACTATACTTTTGCAAGTGGTGGGGTACAAATGGCAGGCAGGGCACATGAAAGCTAATAAGAGAATTACCGCTGTCATGGGAAACACAGTCACACAGTAAATGTGCTTGGTGAAGGCTGACCTGGGATTGGGTTTAAACCACTTATCCTTGGATTTCTAAGTATGTTTTTCTCAAACTCCAGCTCATTGAGCCATCTGTGAGTAGTGGCACCTGTTTATCAGAACACTGGCACCAGTTTATCAGAACCTCACCCTGTTTGGAAAGTAGCTGCCTCACTGCTGGCAACCCTCCCCCTGTCACTGAAACACAAGGGTAACCATGCCCAGGACAGAGTTGCAAATTTTTCATGATAACCAGTTGCAGTGGTGAGAGTGTCAGCGAGTCCAGCCTTGGCCACTGTGGAATCATAATGCATTGTGGGACCCTCAGTGAGGATCCCGATGTGTACATGCTGCTCATAGAAACAGAATAACAGCTGACTGAAATCCATTTAGTATGTCTTCATAAAATGAGGAATTATTCTATTCAACAATTGGGGCTCAATCCATGGACTGACAGCAGCAAACTACTGCATGCCGCTCACAAACTGCCATTATCGCCCCCAATTGACAAAACATCAAACTTGCTCAAGAGTAAAGTGTTCCTTTCTTTTTAAACATAAGCTATATTACTCATAGCATACCCAACTTAATTTGCTGACACTGACTCCTCCATGCATTAAATCAGGCTACAAATGTCAAATGCCCTTCCCTTTTCCTCTTTTAAACCACAAACTCTCTCACACATTCACCAATGAAAATCCACTAGCACTATCAGACATCCAATCAAACTCCTCCTTTCAAATCCCTATCAGTACATCACACACCCCTCAATTCCTTACCCTTTTCATTGGTGGACACTACTAACCAATCACAACATAACATGTAAATACAACCAATCTTCCAAAGCCAACCCAACATCCTCACATAGCTACATTCTAAATAAACCCATGCATTTGCCCTATGAGACCTCATAACCCTTCAAACAAACAAGCCCCATAGCTCACCATCAATCCTGACTCTTTATAACATGCAGACAGATACAATAATATTAGAGACTAAACGGGTTCGATCACCCTAATTAAAAAACATATCAAAAAAGACACTATTAAAAGTGAAACTTAACTAAAAAAGAAAAAACTGTGCCATTCCACCGGATCCTTTAAGTCATCAGGTTCTGTAGCGTACCACTGAAAAATCAATGTCTGCTCATGCTATAACAGATATAGGGTCAGATCCCCACCACCCACCGACCTTATCTGGTCCACTACACAACTTTTAAGATCAGAAATGTCATGTCCAACAGCAGCCCAATGCTGTACCAAGGGTGCTGTCATAACCTTCTGGCATATCGCCGGTAAATGCTCAATAATCCGTGTTTTGAACATGCATATGGTCTGGCCAATATACATTCTACTGCAGGGGCAGAGGACCATGTATACCACTGCCAGACTGGTATAAGAGGTGACCTGGTGACCGGATTCTCACTCACGCCTCTCGCTCGGCTCATATTACCCCCCTGCTCATTCACCTGCACTGGTTACCCATTAAGTTTCATATTCAATATAAGGTTCTTACTCTGGTTCATCATGTCATCCACACCCTTAATGCTTGTCTGACCTCATTTACCTTCACACCTCCTCCCGCCCCCTCAGTCAGATTTATTTGAATCGCTTCTCTCTCCCCTCACCTTCACTTGCTCATCTGGAATCCACCCGATCCTCTGCCTTCTTTTTCTTGGCCCCCCTTTTATGGAACTCGCTCCCATCAGACTTTCTCCTTGAACTCTCCTTTCACCGCTTTAAGGCAATGTTAAAAACCCATCTCTTCTCCCTTGCCTTTGACCTTCCCCCCTCTCTTTCCTAATTTCCTGTCTTGCTGCTCTTGCCCCCTTTAGTCTAACACTCTATTACTTCCTTTATCTATTCTTTTCTTTCCTGTCCTTACAATAGTGTTCCGTTTCCTTTTCCTTGTTTCTTGTAGTAATTTGTTTTATATTGTAAACCGCTCTGCCGCCTTGACATTGGGTGATACTGTATATCAAGGTATATAAAGATAAAGGTACACATGTAGATTGTGAGCCCTCTGGGGACAAGGAAATGTATCCAGTGCCTGCTTGTAGTGATTGTAAACCACTCTGATGTCCTCCAGCCTGGGCGGTATATCAAGAAATTGCATAAACATAAACCTGTAAGGCCGATGAAATGATGGGTGTTTGATTTGGACAACTTCCAAAGTGTGCGCACATATCACACATCTGCCACAAGAAATATGGCACCCAACCATCTGTCTTCTATGGGAGATAGACTGAGTGTGGACCAACATGTCACGGAGATTATGTCTACGACAATATGCGAAATGTAACCCATGGTTAAAAATCGGGTGGACCCTCAAAACATCCCAATATTTGTGTATAATATCCCGAAGCCTAAATATAGATGAAGAATAAGGCAGGACACACACCTGTCCATCAAAAGATTCCTGTGTTGAACTTAACAAGAAGTTCCTACTGGCATGCCTTGCCCAAGTGTATGCTCTTCGAATGGTACCAGCTAAATACTGTTTCTGAGCAAACCGTGCACGCATCACCTGTGCACACATTCTGGGATCTGAAGTCAGGATACAGCTCTGCATACACCTTGTAGGGCTATATAAATGATTAGTAGTAGTAGTAGGATACGAATGCAGCAGCAGAAAGAAGGACTAACACTACACCGTAGATGGGGGCAAACAATTTTATTCAGTATCCAATAAGGTCACCCCTACATGTGTTTCAGCATAAGACTTCATCAGGGGTATAAGACCTCATGTAAAAAAATAAAAAACACTATGGACTATGCCCAGGAAAAAACACATATAACATATAAAATAGTTTAAACACAAGTGCTACTTGATCATATAAATTATTAGAACCAAAGCAAAAATAATAATATATCACAAGTAGATAAAACAATAGTAATCAATAAAATGAATAATAATATAAGTAAAAATCATATTTCATTATTAAAATAAAGGAGTGCACGTATAAAAAGGACAGAACACTAAGACCAATCATTGTCAGTGTTACTATTGAATGAATCCATTAATGTAAACACTCACCTAGGGTAAGGATATCAAATATAATGATATAGCCACATATGTGGCTAAGAGATCAACACTAAAATAATAAATTGGTAAAGACATTAATGAGAATATAGTGCACTTTCTAAGTGGCAATCAGTTGAGCACATGTCAGAACAGGGTACCAAGGGGACGAATTACTGTCCAACACAAAGCAGGAAATTCTTAAGACAAAGAAATATTATCTACCTTACTTCGAATATTGTGTTCAGTTTTGGATACCATATCTGTTCTGGGTCTAATTTGAACAAAGACCTTAACTCCCAACCCACGCAGCCTTGCCGATACAGCCACCAAGCACCACCACTTCAGATCTGGGACACACCACCCAGAAATGTATGTATGTCTTCACACCTCTGTTAAATGTTCATCCCTCATTACGTCCCTAACCACTTTGATTGAAGGAAAAAGTGGTATACAAAACTGGCCAAATAAATAAATACAAAAAAGACTGAACATAAGATATACCATACTGGGTCAGACCAAGGTCCATCAAGTCCAGTATCCTGTTTCCAACAGTGGCCAATCTAGGTCATACGTACCTAGCAGTTTCCCCAAAAGACACAGGTTCCACAATGCTTGTATTGAGTCAAGCATTGATATCTTGGGTCCCTTTTTAATAATGGTTTATGGACCTTTCCTCCAGGAACTTGTCCAAACCTTTTTTAAACCCAGCTACAATAACAGCCTTTACTACATCCTCTGGTAACAAATTCCAGAGTTTGATTACACATTGAGTGAAAAGATATTTTCTCTTATTTGTCTTAAATACTTTACCCTGCAGCTTCATTGCATGTCCCCTAGTCTTTCTATATTCTGATAACGTAAACAATTGATCTATGTTTACCCGTTCCACTCCGTTCATTAATTTATAGACTTCTATCAAATCTCCCCTCAGCCGTCTCTTTTCCAGGTTAAAGAGCCCTAACCTTTTTAGCCTTTCTTCATAGGAGTATCCTTCCATTCCCTTTACCATTTTGGTGGCTCTTCTCTGAACCTTTATAATAACGCTAAATCC